>OW026523.1:115802330-117282330 GCA_932274085.1 Protocalliphora azurea | reverse complement strand
TTTACTTATCACTAATCATAGCTCACATTTTATCAAATTTTGTTTGACGCTGTTTTCTCTTACGAAACATTTGCAAGATCAGACAACGGCAAACAATATTTTTGTAAAACTAGTGGTCACGTAGCACAGTGGGGTCAAACGCAAATTTTTTGGTAATAAATCTGAATCTCCTAAACTACTGGTCGGATCAAATTGAAATGTATGGAAGAATTGTAGAGGAGGACCTAAGCTTTCAGAAAAATCATCTTGTAGTCACCCTGTGATAACACGAGATAAGCTACAGGGTGTCAAAGTTGACTACCTCGAGTATGTAAAAGTTAAAAAAAATCGTAACTTGTACAAATGAAGTCCGATTTTCAAGATTTTTATATTTCTGGAAAGTGCTTGGCAAGATAAAGAAAAAATAAGCTTACTCATCTAAGTTATCTCTTACAGTTAAAAAGATATTTACGCTTGAATTTTGAATTTTTGATTTTTTGGCTCGACTTTCTTTCGTTTTTCGGGAATAAGTCCGGAGATATATGAGGAAAAAATTTTTTAAAAATATTCTGTAATTTGCTACATATTTCAAAATATATGCTGAAAGAAGTTTTGGATTATCTCAATTCGTCTAGACGTGAAAAATATTCAAAGTCAGCACTCTGAAATTGGCATGAAAAATGGCTATTTTTTTACAAAAATATAGTACAATTCATTCACTTTTTTCTCAAAGTTTCGTTAATAAAAAAATTTTTTCCTTATTAATTTCAAAAGATAAGGCTTCATAAATGGTTAATAAAGAAATTTTGAATTGATTTAAGTTTGCACCCTACATCCAGCATTGGCAGAAAATTGTCAATTTTAAAAAATAGTTTCATTTTTATCGATTAATAAAAAAAATGCCACGCGAGCTTTTTTAAATTTGGTACCCATATTTTTTATAGAAATAGATTTAGAATGATCCAACGCTAAACTGCTTCCCGCCCGGCCAAAAACGAATGCAGGAGTGGAGATTTTATGTTAAAAGTCAGTTTTTTTAACGACTATTTTTAAAAGCATATTAAAAGCATATTAACATAATATTTTTAACATTATTTCTTATGTGGTGTATAAAGCACAAATCAAGCTTTTATTCCTAAAAAAATCAATAAAATACCTCCAATAACCTATTTTTGGTAATTTTTCAAAAATAATTTTTTTTTTAAAAAATAGCTGAAAATCCAAAAAAATTTAATTTTTTTAATACAACTCCACTAATTTTGCAAATATTTTAAAAATGTTAAAAGAATATAAAAATAGACTTATTTACCAATTCAACGATATATAAAATGTTGATATAGGTCATTTAATAATAGTAATATAATGGCCTCAAAACTACCAAGTCACGTCAAAAGTTGCAAAATTCACTATTTTGTTCCGTATTTCCATATGTGTGTATACGTAACACTCAACTGCATTGCTTATTTTTATTACGAGATAATAATATTTATTAATGAATTTATTTAAAGTGTTCATAATTTTTTTCTACTGAAAAGGTTTTTAAAATTACCCAAGTACATAAATAAGTATATTTTCCTTCGTTTTTTATTACATTTTTTTAAGTTTTTAAATAATTTACCTAGCTACTTAATTAATGTATTATAATAAAAATGATTTTTTACAATCGCATAGGTACATTTTTTGACGTACCTGTTTAACACTACAGGTCATAAAAATAAATTGAATAAAATTGGGGGTTTGGAGCAAAAATTTAAATTTTTTAATACATTTTTGCCTGTCACCATTTACCTGATATAAATATTCTTTTTCTATATATAAGTATCCTTATAAATATGCAGGTTTATTAGTGAATTTGCCATTATGGAGATTACATTAAAACACTTTTCTATTTGCAAAGTAATCTGGGATAATCTATCTGATATTATAAATCGTCCAGAAAAAATAAGAAAACTCATTGATACAGTACTATCTTTTGGTTTAACTCTTACTGCAGAAGACAGTTTAAAGCTCGAAAATTTTTATAAATCATACGAAAAAAGGATGCAAGCTTCAGATTGGTCAATACCAAAGTTCAAGAAGAAAAATGAAGAGTGGTTGGAGGGAGAAATACCAATTTTCATCGGAAAGCAGAAAAAGGGTCGACCAAAAAAAAAATTACGATGAAGTTCAGCTAAGAACAAAGAGGACCAAACAGGAATCTATTCTAAATTCACATACGAATGCCGAAATAAAAGATACATTTAAAGCTTTAGTAACACATACGCAACCAAAGGAAGTAGAAAAACTTATAGATGTGTTACCAACAGCTTTTCCCAATCGATTACATCGGATAATTCAAAGCATAGTGACACCGAAATCAACATCGTCCTTTACCTCTGAAGATTCTTTAGCTCTAATATTAAATTTAGGATTATCAAGAAACCAATACGAGATTTTGAGGAAATCTGTTAGCGAAAAAGGATATGATATCTTTCCCAGTAGCAAATCAGTGAGAGAAGCGAAAAGTAATATTTTACAGCCTATGGAGCACCCGGTTAATGCTTCTGTTAAAAGTGCTAAAGTTAATATATTGCAATTACTTGAAAATACTGCCTCTAGAATTATATCTACCTTCAGCAATAATAACATTGAAAAATGCAAAGACTCTAAACTTATTTTAATATTCAAATGGGGCTGCGATGGAACATCAGGATTTTCGGAATACAAAGAACTGGATGGAAGTAATTCTGTAAATAATTATTCCTCGCTGTTTATAGCGTCTCTGGTACCACTTCGAATGCGCTTAAATAAGCCTTCCTCATCGACAAGAAATGACTCGCTTTTTGACGATATATGGATAAATTTAACTCCAGGTTCCAAATTTTTGTGCCGTCCAATCCTTTTTGATTACTCAAAAGAAACCACGGTTACAATAAACAGCATTGTCAACCAATTGGAAGAAGAAATTAAAGAATTGCCCCCAATATATGTAAAAGTATCAAACAGAACTATTAAAGTTACATTTCAACAACAATTAACGATGATTGATGGAAAAGTTGCAAACGCTATAATAGATAATTCTGAAGTCCTTGTTAATAAAAATTCTTTAAAATTTTGAATATCACTACTCCACGCAAGGATAAGATTTTTAGAGTTCTGCTTACATCTTGCATATGATATGAAGTACAGAAATATTCCCGGGCAGGAAAATGCTACAGTAAAAAACAATTTGGAACTTCACGAATTACGAAAAGAGGAGAAGAAAAGAATTCAATTAGAATTCAAAGAACAACTCGGATTAATAATTGATAAACCTCTACATAGCTATGGAAGCTCAAATGATGGAAATACAGCAAGACGTTTCTTTGAAAATCCGGAACTCACATTTTTAATCACAGGCATTGACTTAAATATTTTGAAACGTTTTAAGATTATATTGGCAGCCATTAATAGCAAAAAATAAATTAATGCGGACAAATTTTAAATTTTTGCTTACTAAACTAAAGAACTACTTAACATTACATACCCCTGGAAATCAAAGACTTCAACAATTCACAAAGTATTGGCTCATGGTAAAGAAATAATAGAAAATAGTATTTGCCATTGGGAGAGCTAACAGAGGAAGCACAGGAAGCCCGAAATAAAGATGTTAAACATTTCCGACTCTTCAATACCCGAAAATGTTCGAAAATAGCGCAAAATATGGACTTAATTGAATATTTATTAATATCATCAGATCCAGTTATATATTCTATAAGAACACGATGGCTACCAGAAATCACTCTTGAAATAGAAAAAGAGGATTCCGAAGCTAAGGAAGTTAAAAATTTGCTAACGTTTGATGTTTCTGATTATTTTCAAGAAAATATCTAATAATATCTTCGATAATATATTCTTAATAAAATAAATATACGGGATATATGTATAATAAGTATGTAAATATATAGAACAAATTAAATAAACATTACTCAAATAAAGAATTTACTACTTTACAATAACAAATATATACCTTCATAATACATTAGAAAACTAAAATGTTACGTATACACACATATGGAAATACGGAACAAAATAGTGAATTTTGCAACTTTTGACGTGACTTGGTAGTTTTGAGGCCATTATATTACTATTATTAAATGACCTATATCAACATTTTATATATCGTTGAATTGGTAAATAAGTCTATTTTTATATTCTTTTAACATTTTTAAAGTATTTGCAAAATTAGTGGAGTTGTATTAAAAAAATTAAATTTTTTTGGATTTTCAGCTATTTTTAAAAAAAAAAATTATTTTTGAAAAATTACCAAAAATAGGTTATTGGAGGTATTTTATTGATTTTTTTAGGAATAAAAGCTTGATTTGTGCTTTATACACCACATAAGAAATAATGTTAAAAATATTATGTTAATATGCTTTTAATATGCTTTTAAAAATAGTCGTTAAAAAAACTGACTTTTAACATAAAATCTCCACTCCTGCATTCGTTTTTGGCCGGGCGGGAAGCAGTTTAGCGTTAAATCATTCTAAATCTATTTCTATAAAAAATATGGGTACCAAATTTAAAAAAGCTCGCGTGGCATTTTTTTTATTAATCGATAAAAATGAAACAATTTTTTAAAATTGACAATTTTCTGCCAATGCTGGATGTAGGGTGCAAACTTAAATCAATTCAAAATTTCTTTATTAACCATTTATGAAGCCTTATCTTTTGAAATTAATAAGGAAAAAGATTTTTTATTAACGGAACTTTGAGAAAAAAGTGAATGAATTGTACTATATTTTTTTAAAAAAATAGCCATTTTTCATGCCAATTTCAGAGTACTGACTTTGAATATTTTTCACGTCTAGACGAATTGAGATAATCCAAAAATTCTTTCAGCATATTATTTTGAAATATGTAGCAAATTACAGAATATTTTAAAAAAATTTTTACCTCATATGTCTCCGGACTTATTCCCGAAAAACGAAAGAAAGTCGAGCCAAAAAATCAAAAATTCAAAATTCAAGTGTAAATATCTTTTTAACTGTAAGAGATAACTTAGATGAGTAAGCTTATTTTTTCTTTACCTTGCCAAGCACTTTCCAGAAATATAAAATCGGACTTCATTTGTACAAGTTACGATTTTTTTTAACTTTTACATACTCGAGGTAGTCAACTTTGACACCCTGTAGTTTATCTCGTGTTATCACAGGGTGACTACAAGATGATTTTTCTGAAAGCTTAGGTCCTCCTCTACAACTCTTCCAAACATTTCAATTTGATCCGACCAGTAGTTTAGGAGATTCAGATTTATTACCAAAAAATTTGCGTTTGACCCCACTGTGCGTAGTTTTGATCAAATATTTGCAAAATATGAACATGGCTTATCAATTTATAACATGAAAAATATTAGGGAATCGGATTTAAAAAACCGTAAAAGGAAAATATGACTATTTGAAAATTATATAAAAAATTCTATTGGATGCAAAATATCCGAAATTTTTCTCTTAAGTATAAAATATCTAAAATTATGCTCTTTAGTGTAATATATTCTAAATTTGTTATTAAATATAAAATATGAAAAAATATGTTATTTACATTGCTAAAATATACTCTATAATAAGAATTTTCAAAATATGGCATTAAGTCCAAAATATAAAAAAGTATGCTAATACGATCAAAATATGAAAAAACATGCTGTAACGAATCGATGCCAAAATTCTTAAAATTCTCTGAAATGGTTAAATTACAAACAATTTACTTCTTTTCAAACCTGGAAAAAGATATGATTTTAAGTCATATTTTTGGATCTGAAGCAATCCTGAATCAAAAAGTTTGTGATTTGAGAAAGATTTTCAATAGGTAATATTTATAGTGATTTAATTAAATTTAAAATTTTAAATCTAATTGCTGGCCGCTTTGATATGGAATTATCTTTTCTACATATTTTCGCTGGGTAATTTGTAGTATTTCTGGATAATTTAAAATATTCTGCAAAAATGTTAACGTTAAAAAATTACACACACCAAAACGTACTTTTTTCAATATATTTTTAACAAATGGTTCTTTTTCTCTATCCTTTTAGCGAAACTTACATTTCACAATTAAAAATCCTTGGGTCTCATACATTCTTAACACTACTATTGTGATTTTTAGTTGTTTCACACATCTTATGATCAGCAAACAGCTTCTTATTATTTTCACGTTCATGCTGCTTTATAAGTGGATGAACAAAATAATTGACAGTTTTTCAACAATTTTAAATGAAAAAAAGAGTACCTTTTGTTCTGCAGATCCTCGATTAGGAAATTTATAAAATACTGACATTAAAGTAAAAAATAATAAATTCCATGATAGACAACAATATTGTTTTATGAATACAAAAATGTATTTGATTAAAAACATAGTTTAGCTGATAAAAATTATAAAAAAAAAACAATCGATAGATTTACAAAAAAAAAAAAAAAAAAAAAAAAAAAAACAGTTTAAGATTAACTTTAACCAAAAAAATTTGTTACCGAAAATTAAAAGATATTGAATAAAAAATTTATTTGATTTGACGAAAATATTGTAAAATACCATCCTGAGGATAAAAGACACCAAAAAATAATTTTGATAAACAATGTTTCAATTTTAAAATAGTTTCGGCTAACAAATTAATTAATTGGGTTAAATAATGTTATAGAATTTCTAACTTTTTGTTGTTATTATCTATGTCAGCAATTAGGTGATAGTTTTATCCACTATTAGAAAAATTACTCTTTCTAGTATTCTCAAGATGTTATTTTCCAGTTAGTAATCAATTTTACAAAAACAAATAACATTAATTTCGATTTTTCATCTACTTATTCTAGATTTCTTACTAACTAAAATGTCGAAAAAGTCACTTAAAAGTTAGTTTATGGATAAATATAAAGTTACCAAAACTGTCTCCCATTAGTGTTCTCAAGATATTATTTTCCTGATAGTAAAAAATTTTACAAAAACAACATTAATTTCTCGAGTGATTTTTCGTTGCAGCAGAGTGTGTTATTTCCTAAATATGAAAATTTTAGGTATAGGTTTGTTGTGGTAAATTTCCTATATCACCCCTACCCCAGTGAATTCGCGCCTGATTTCAATACTTATTTTTTCAATAGCAATTTTATGCAATTTTATATTTAAAAATTCTTCTCTTCTTTTTCTTTTACTATTTTAAAATATATATGGATACTATTTAGTCAAAGTTTGGATAGTAATGTTGATAGTATTAAGTTAGAATATCGACAGAAATAGTGACTTTTTCTGTTCCTCAAAATGACTCCAATTTGTCATATAAAAAAAAAAAAATACTATTAACATTAAAAAAGTATTAGAACTGCTGCACACTTCTTCCCGCACGGTGACTCTTCTTGGATAAGAAAATGATATCATATTCGACTGTTAAAAACAACTTGAGGTTACTCTTTAGTGTAAATTTGGATAGAAAATGTTGGCAGGGTTATGTCATTACTTTAATATTAGTTTTTTAATTTGTTTTCTATGCGCTAAAAAGACGTTAAAAAATATATGTATGTGTGAAAGATTTTATCAAAACAAGACTAACTTTAAATTTAAAAGTGGACGGACGTGAAAGTGAAAAGTGTTTTACAAAATATAACAATTCATTGATATTGCTAATAATAAGTACAGAGCATTTTAATTTGCTGTTGGATTTTTCTATATTTTGACGTGAAAAAAGAAATATGCTCAATTTTCCTTCAGAAGAATTGGTAAGTATAAATTTTTGGTTTGGAAATAATTTAAGTATTAAGTTGCAATCATAAAACATCAGCAATACTACAGTACCAAAAGGAGCAAAAATACAACAACATTTTTAATATAAAACACGTTTTAAAAAGTATTTTCAAGTTCGAAAAAATAGATTAAGTATTTCTTAATTTCATGTGTGTAAAAATACAAATATATACATTTGTTTTATTTTTACATATCCAGGAAAGGATTCCGGAATCATTTGCAAACGTTAAAGTGAAAATATTACAAATAAAGAAGTGGATTTGCATTGAAAAGAATTCAACAAATTCTTTTCGTCTTGGGGTTCTCTAGCAAGTCCGGTTTATTTTACAACTTCATATAACGTACCTTAAGTCGAAAATTATAAACTGTATTTTAAAATTTCTTAAATGTACAAAATAAACAGAAAAATAAAAATTGATTTCAATAGCGAAATTGTTTGTATCAATTAAAATATTTTTTGTTTTAGCTCCATCCATTAAAATGATAATATTAATTAAGAGAAAATAATTGAATTTTTCAAAAAAATCAATTATTTCTTTTAATTAATTGAATTATGATTTTTGTTGGAATTTTGTTTAAGATTGACTAGAGTATTACTTGAATTGATTAAAATATTAGTTAAAATATTATCCATTTCAAAAAATAATAAACAATAAAAGCTCATCTTATTTATTTATTTATTGTAAAATTGCATTAATCATAAGTATATTACAAATAAATATTTATATTGCTAAGAAATGTGCATGTACTGTAAATAATATAATATTGTGTAATATATTTTATGTCATGAATTTGACATATAAATTGTAAATAATACATATAAACTAAGAGTTATGTATATTAAATTCATATTATCTACTATGTACGATGTATGTAATCTCTTGAATTGTCTTAGCAAAGGCTTATACTTTTATCCAGAAAATCTATCATAATTTGGTTTAGTACATCACAAAACGTACCAAGAAAAAGTATAAATCGTATATTAAAAATTTGCATATTTTTTAAAATATCTTTTTATGATTTTTGTAAGAGCTGTCAGTTTTTGTAAAACAAAAATTGTAATCAATAAACAATTTAATTGAATCAATAATTAATATAATTAAATTTTGTTATAAAATTAAATAACAAATTAATTAATAAATCCTAGTCAATATTTTTTTCTCTGTAGTTCTAAGTTATATTTTTAAATAATAATTTTCATATATATTTTAGTATAATTATTAATATATTATACTCTTTTAATATAATATACTCTATTAATATAATATACTCTTTTAAGAAATAAAAAAAATAAAAGATAAATTAATTTTTCTCGTGTTATTTCTTTTTTGTCAAAATTGATAAAACTGTTAGTCAAATAACTATACACCTTAGTTGAAAAAGTATAAAAAGCCAACAGACAATTTGTTGATTTAATAAAACTTTTAGTCAAAATTGCTGTTATTAATTAATAATTATCATAATTAAGGGAACAATTTTTTTTATTATAAATTAATTTTTATTCAACAAAAACATTAATTAGTTTGGCATTAAAACGTTGCTGAAAACTAAAATAAATACTCAATAAATTTTTTAGTCAGTATAATATCTGTTTTATCAAATATTTAAGTTAAACAAGTTGGCATAAAAATTGTAAATTTATTAGTCAATGTGACAAAAGTTTTTATAGGCTGGAAATTGAAAAAAAACTTAGTTTAGAACTTTATATTTTGTAATCAAATATTTTTTTCTGTATATTTAGTGGAATATACTTTCAAAGAAAACAGAAATGGGGAATTTACTTTGATATCTATTAGGATTTTCCACATTTTTAATTTTTAGGAGGAGATTTTAAATATCCTGCACATTGGCATTACTTTTTATAAAATATATTTCTTTGATTTCTTTTTGTGCCAGAAATAAATCTTGTTTTATTGATTCGCATGTATTTGTTTTGTTTTTTTTACTAACTTTAGTCATATCAAACTGCCCAGACTATTTTGTTCTCAGACGAACTTAAAAAACTAATATTTTTAAAATTTAAGATACCGTTTAGTTTTATTTTTTTCCTTCCATTTTTATCGAAGTTATAAAAATGTACTTCTCTTCACAGAAAAAAGTAATATTCTAAATAATATTTTAATAAAATGTTTAATTAACTTAAAATTGAAATTTAATTGTATTTTTAATTAATATAATTAACTTTCTAATTGGTTTACAATTTTTTGACAAAAATCAAAAACTCTTAAAAAATATAAAGAAAAAAGAAAAACTTGCAAATAAAAATGTAGAAATAAAATAGTTTTAAGTTAATATCTAACCATTTTCAATAGTTTGAGATCGTTAATATGTATTATGTCCATGATTTATTAGTGTTCGGAAACGTGTTTCATAATAATTATTTGGTATATACGAATTTTGAATATTTGATAGGATTACTAATCGCTTCAATATTGATATTTAGATTCAGTTTCAAAATCCATTCCTGTTTCAAAGCTGTTCTATAGAAGAGTATTTATATGCAAAAGGTCAGTTCATATTTATTGTTTTTGACGATTTATTCAGACATCTGTCGTATTCTTTAATGGTTTTATTGGTATACCATCCAAGGTCATCAAGTTAATCAGATAGGATAATATGCAAATCTTTATTGGAACGTTCGTTAGAAATTAAGGCCATTTGATAAGTTACCGGGAATTAAATATAAGTATACTATATATTAAAATTTATTTAGGATGGACTCTTGCAGAAAATTAACAACTATTAAATGTATAATATACATACATTACACACATGAGTTTATTACATATTGGTATAATACCAAAATTGGTTGGAGTAAAACGAAGATCGTAGTTTCGTCTTGGCATCTTATATATCCTATTGAAGGTATTAGATAATCATATGTGAACTACATGAGATTTTAGAGGCCGAAGGTTACGAAAATCGGATTTATACGTGATTATTGGTGATTTTCAAAGGATCTATATAACGCCATGACGAAACCATATACCAACTTTCGTTTCTTCCAAACAAATTTGGGGTTTTCATATTTTTTTGCCTTATTTTTTTGTAGTGTATTATTTAAATTTTTTTCAGTAATTTTATTTATTGAATCTTCGCAAAAGTTAAGTGAACTAACAATAATTAATCAAATCTTAAATCTAAATCTTAATAATATTTAGTACAACCAACGTCAGATTAAAAGCGATTTTAATGCATATGGTTTAACTTAGGCTCAGTTCTGCTGTGTTTCTTCTTCTCAATTGCGGTTATAGTTCGCAATATTTTGTTTTGGCGTCTCTGTATTTTTTCAAAATTTGATGCTGAGGCCTTACCCCAAATGTGGAATGCAGAGAAAAAGGTAATCATTAACAAAAAGTCAAATTATTAATATAAAAGAACAAGTTACACGTAATAAATGAAATGCTACAAAAAAAAAAAAAAAGAAAAATAAACTTGACCTTCCTGTCACTTCCAAATATGTTGCGAACATTTTGCGAACAGTTGGTAACATAAAATGTAGGAAATAAAAATGTACGCCAATGTTAAAACAACATCATAAGGAAAATCGTTTAAAATGTGAGTGCAAATACATGAAATGTACAGATGAGTGGAATAAAGTATTCTTTTCCGATGAAAAAAGTTAAATTTGGACGGTCCCGATTCATATACTTACCATTGGCATGATTTGAAGCCAAACGAAATTCGTATATCGCAACGCAATTTCGTTGGAGGCAGTATTATGATTTGGTCAACCTTTTCTGCTGCAGGAAAATCCAAAAATATGTTTTGTTCTAACTAAAATGAACAGTGCAATTTATAATGAACTGTTGGAAGATGCTCTTCTCCCAATTATGGATGAAGAAATGAACAAAGATTGCATATTCCAACAAGATAACGCTGCAATCTATGTCTCGAACCAATCTTAATCGTGGTTTAATGAATATAGTATTCCACTATTGAACTGGCCGCAGTCGGGATTTAAATACAAGGGGGAATATGTGGGGGTACATGGACCGTAAAGTTTACGCAAGTAATGTACAGAATGAAACCATAATGACAATAAGAGAGATAAAACTAAAAATTAAGCAAGCCTGGGAAGAAATTGACAGTGATTTTCTTCAAAAATTAGTCGAATAAATGCCAGACCTAATTATTGAAAACAGAAATTCATCAACACATTATTAATAATGCTAAATTAGTTCATTAGTTCAAGTTCGTACATAGGAAAATGCCATAAAAATGACAATATATTACTAAAATTACAATGAAAAAAAAAAAAAAAATTATTTTACAATTTAAATTTTTTGTTATTCGTTTTTGAAGTGCAGACAATAAATAGTTTAAAAAATTAATTTATGGCTGATTAAAAAAATTTATGTGCTTTTATAGGAACATGCTTCAGTGTATTATGTTTTCGTATTTTTATACCTCAAAGTTTGTGTATAAAAAAACTAACACTACAAGCTTAAGCTCAATTTCTTATGGAGAAATAGTTAGTTTTTCTCTACTTTTATTCTAGTTGGTTTTCTTTTTCGACTGCAAATTAATAAATTACTGCAATAAGTTAAATTGAAAAGAAGAAGAAAAAACTTTTAAAATAATATTAATATGTTTAAAACTTTCTTATTTGCAAAATTTCATTACAGTAATGGGAAATGTACTTTTTACCAAACGCATTTTTTTGAGTGCTCTTGTATAATTTCGGAAGTATGTAGATTTATAAAAAAATTATTACTGAAAGATTAAATTGCTTGAATTGATTTACTACTTTTTCCCCTTTTTTGTTTTGCTGTCTCATATAATTGATCTCGAAACTTGTGGTCATAAATTATTTAAAGACGTCCTACTTGATACATAAATTCAAACAACATAATTTAAAGTAAATGAATATGTATGAACTAATGAGTTCCTACATATGCCTGTGGTTATATATTATGTATAAAACCACATTATAAACTCAATAACCACAGGCAGGTGTTTATTAGGTAAAGTCAAGGTATTTAAAAGATTTATGAATCATTTATTTATAAAACCGAAATAAAAAATAAATATTTTATGAGTAAAAAGAAATATTAGTTAGTAGAAACTTATTTAACATGTTAATTTTCTTTAGAATCCACATTAAATTAATTGTAAAATTAATCGAAAAATTGTAAAATGCCATCACTCAGTTAAAGAGTGCCCAATACAGAAAAATTTGTAGCTATTTACGTTTTTCCGTTAGTGTTCTATTTATTATTGCTGTTGCAAAAACTATAATAGTTTTTTATTGGCTACATGCTAATGACTTTTAATAAATGCAAAAAAAAAAAAAACAATTATTATATACAATTATAATAAATGATAATTTAATGGAAAAACAAATAAAGTGCGTCTGTTTAATTAGCACATGAATAACTTGGGATATATGGGAATTTATATAATTAAAAAACAATTTTTTGTTTTCGTATTTACCAGTCGAAAGAAATATTTATGGAAAATCCATAATAATTGGATTTACTACTTATTACCTTTTTTTTTTTTTTGTTTTTTTGTTCGATTTTAATACCTACTTATTTAACAAAATCAATATTAAAATTGTACGCATACAAATAAAATTAAATTTGAAAATCATAATAATGGAGCAATTATACAAATATTCGAATTTCATTTGTTATGCTTTTTTATCTATTTAATTTTGAGTTTTAGGTTAAAAAGGTGCTTGTGTAAAATTTTCAATTTAAATAAATTAAATTTTAATTAGATATTTGGTTTGTAATCGATTTGTTATTGAATTAGTTTTGACCACCAATCAAGAGTATAGATTTATTTTGATAATTATTATTTTAGCATAATGGTTATTTGTAGCAGTTTCGTCATAACTCAAAAATTGGCATATTTTAAAAATGAAAAAAAAACATTTAATGGGCTAAGTGCTTACACACAATATAATATACCCTAAGAAAACTTGAAAGCTTTGCACGTTCAATTTTTACTTTATTTTTATTATTATTATTTTCTTTATTTTATATGTAATGTACAGAAATGCATACATAAAAAAATATATTTTTATTATTTTACTAGCGAATAAGCTTACCAATGCCAGGAAATATAACATAATAAAAAATATGCACAAACGAACCCGAAAATCTGTTAAAAAATATATATGAACAACATTTTCACGCTCTTTTCACCCTAATCGAAGTTCAGAGATTTGAAGTCGTAGGAATTTGATGGGATAATAATGCTTAAAGTATTAAACTTTTTAAAACCAAAAAATTAAATTAAAGAGCAAAAAATGGGTATAGCAAATTTAAACTTCTTATAACCAAAACCAACTTATAAAAAAAACTTATAAAAAAAAAAACAAATTCGCATACATCCGCTCCCTGGTAGAAATTTCGAAATCTGTCTCACTTAGAATTTGTATGACACATAGGATTTTAAGGAAGCACAACTTTAATTTGCTACGTCATCTAGGAATTTCAGAAAACTTGGGAAAGAGAAAGGAATATATATATATATATATATATATATATATATATATATATATATATTCGAAATAATCAGGGCAACCTAAAATTTGCAAAATAATATTTTTTTCTGTGCTTCAAGTGAAATAAAGAGTTAGTTATTTAACCGTTTTAGACAATTTAAAAAATTTTTGCATCGATCTTTTACTGCATATTTCTGCATATTTTGGTCATAGCAGCATATTTTTGCATATTTTGGATTTAGCAGCATATTTTGTCGTATTTTCGTATAAAATTATAATTTTAGAGCATATTTTATAAATTTAAATGACAAATTTTTGCAATTTTTGTACTTAAAAACATAATTTTGCATTTATTACACTAAAGAGCAAAATTTTGGATATTTAAAATTTTAGACAAAAATTTTGCATATTTTGTATCCAATAGCATTTTTTTACAGGTTTGTGAATTTAGTATAATTGTTTACTGTCACAAGCGTTTTTCAAATACGATTTGGGTGTTTTTAAGTTCAAAAAGAAAATATGTTTTACCAATTGCTAATAAAAATCAAATTATTTTTAAAATGAATATATATAATTCTATAATATTTAGCAGAAAAAAATGGCATTTTGAGATCATATTTTCGAATTTTAAGATCATGTTTGCATAAAACAATTTTGGTAGAGTCTAATTTTGGTTGCCCTGATAATAACTTTTTTGTTATTAATAAAGAATGTAAGAATTTTTTTAAAGACTCTTCTCAATAACTCGTTTAAGTATCAATAACACTTTCATCAGTAATTTCCATCTTTAAATGTTTTACAACAAACAAATTAATTGCAATAAATTTATTGAAAAAATGCATTAATTTTTTATTGTGCACATATTTGTGCATGTGTTTATGTATGTGTAAAAATATGTACATATAAGATAAATTATTATTTCAACACTTTTATAGTTTATTGTAAATATAATAAATATTTGTTTCTTTCTTTTCATGGCTGACTTGTATTAATTAATATTCACATTGACTGACTCTACCTCACTCCTTTTTATGTTGTGTCCATATAAAATGTAATCGTATACTTTTCACATTTTATGTCTTTCTATCTTGCTTTAAAGTTCAAAGAAGTGTGAATGGTAGGAAGTGGCAGTATTTTACTGATTAATTGTAATAAACCTTCTGTTACTGTAATAAACCATTTTACTGCACGTCGAACTGTACTGTATGTATGTATGTATTTTACTTGCTCTTATGGATTTTTCATTCCATTATAAATATTGTGTATATTGGATAGTTTATTTATTTTTTATATTCAATTGAGAGTGAATCTCTACTGTTTTTGGTCGTTTGTTTGTTGGAAGTTTTTGTAAAAAGAAATATATATATAAATATATATATATATATATATATATGTTTTCTTTACATTTCAATATACTTATATAACAAATATGTCGACAATTCTTATATTTAGAGGTCAGCAGGAAGGAGCAGGGTATATATATATATATATATATATATATATATATATATATATATATATATTGGATATATATATATATATATATTGGATATATATATATATATATATATATATATATATATTAAAATGTAAAGAAAACATGAGTACTAAAATTGCTGAAGCTATATTTTCGTAATTAAAAATTAGCCCTTTTCAAAAGTTTTTGTAAAAACTCTATACTTTGATTTTAACTCTTATTCAGTTTTTATTACCACAAAAATCTTCGTAGATATTGTTATTTTTTGTAAATAATTTCAATAAAATTTCAGTAAAATTTCAGTGAAAAGATTTAATTTTAGGGAAATTTCGCGAAAATTTTAATTTTTAATAAAAAAAAACTTAATTTTGAGTAAAACTTTAGAATTTTGTAAAATTTGGAAAAAATTATAAAAAAATTTGGAGAAAATTATAATTTATTTTTAAAAATGGGAATATTATAAAATATGGATTTTTAATAATTTTTTTTAATTTTAGACAAAATCAGAAGGTTTTTGTTAAAATTTATTCTTTTTAGAGAAATATTTTTATTTTAGTGAATTTTTATTTAATACATACAAAAGAATATTTGATGAAAAATCTCCTTTTTTTAATGAAAAATGTTCTTTAAGAACTTTTTAAAATAACTTTTGCATCGCTATGTTGTTTAGAATTTCAACACAAGTGTTCAACGAACGATATAATACATTTAACACCAAATTAATTTAATTTAGTATTTCCAACAACATACCATACATGTACTCTTATTGGTATGTTTATATAATATTTAATTTTTTTCACATTTTCTCAAGAAAATAGATTGAAAATTTTTGCTTTTAAAGTAGTGACGTTTTCGTTAGTTAACGATATCGCTAGTAAATTATTTAAAGTTATATAATTGCGGCACTAAAATGAGAACTTTAAAAAAATAAAATGTATTTTTTTTTTGTTCTGGCCTATATGATTTATCTAAAATTTGTCGGAGGCTCTTGGGTAACGGTCTCACCACACGCTCTATTCAATCTTTATTAATTTTCAAGTTTTTTTAATTTGTTTGTAGAATTCTAAAAATGCAAAGCTGGGATTAGAAAAGAATTCTTTTAGTTAAATACCTCCATATATTGGAAAAGCATACAGAAAATATTTTCTGATGGAAGCCTCTTGTAACGCAGGCTGACAATTTGGATGAAAGTAAATTTTTGAAACAAGTTTTGTCTGGGTTATGATTTTGGGTATTTTGGTACAAAAAATTGGAGTTTTTTTAAATTACTTGATTTTAGGATAATTTTATCTATATTTTGCTTAAATTTCATAGTAATTCGTTTAAATTTTATTTATGTTCAAATACTAACATTATTTCTCAAAAATATACTTAATATCTAAATTTTAAGTTTTTTTTTTTTTTTTTTTGGGTCACAGTTAACTTACTAACACAATTTAAATGGAATTTACCCAGAATGTTTTGTTTTCCTAGGCAGTTTTTTTTTTTAACGAAAATCAGTCAAGACGATTCTTTGTAAAAATAGTTACAGAACATAATCTGGACCAAAGTTTTAAATTTTTTGGATATCATTGGAAAACTATATATACAGATTCTACTTGTTTTATTTCAAAACTATAGAAAATTGCAAAAGGAGATTTTTACTCCTTTGAGATATATATATATAAACAAAGTACTGCCTATAATATAATTTCCCTTTGTATATGTAATCAGTTTTTAAAAACATTTTTATTTACATAAAACTATTTTAACTCTTAGTTTTGTATAATATTCTATAGAATTAAAAAAAGCAATAATGTTTATCTTAATTAAAATTTTTCATTAACTCATACATTTAAAAAATCCTTGACATACCTTATATATTTATAATAATATCTATATATATATGAACACATTCATAAGAATTTTTAAACATTTGTGTATGTATATGTGTATGAATTTATTTGTACCTAAGGAATTAAGAAAAATAAAAAAAAAATTATTGTTTTTAAATGTGGTCTTCACTTTTGTTTAAATAATATTTATGCTGTCTGTATACTCTTATTATACTACATATTACATATGTTGAAATATATTTATGGATTTACTTATATATAAATATATTTATACAGAATATATTATATCAGGTATTATATATGACCACTCATACATTAAATGATGAATTTATTATGGCCACAAGCTGTTTTTCGTTGTAAAATGTGTTTTGGCATAAAATGAATATTAAAAGTAGATTTAAATTTTATTTTTTGTTTTACTTTATTGTTTTTTTTTTTGTTTTGTAAAAAATTTATATTTCAAGCGGAAAAATTATGCCGAAATTTTTCTTATAGTAGACATTTTGTATGTTAATGAAAATTAAGAATTTTAAGAAATCAGTTTATGATTTGTAGGAACAGTTTAAGGTTATAAGAAAACCATTTTAACTTAGCTAATTATAACATAATTATATTTTATAATAATGCACAGAATTTTGTAAAATTAGATATCGCATTTAATAGCTAACAGTATGCTGACCTTAACCCAGAAATAAGTTTTTTAAACTGATATTTATCGAATTCCAAAATGAATTTTTTTTAAATATGTATCTTTTTAACTGAACAGTTTTGCCAAAAAATGTTAAATTGAATTTCATAAAATTTCAAAAAATAAAAAACTAATTTTTTTTTTTTTTATTCTCATTAGCATAATGATATTTTCTAAAGATATTGTAATAAATTTGTAAATAAAACAGCGAAATTTATGATAGCCGACACATAAAATATTTTCGTTTAAAATTAACTAAAAATATTCGGGAATTCTATGAAATTTTTTTTTCTTCAAAATTGCCATTTGAAGAATAAACAAAGAAATAGTATTTTTTGGGTCTGATATAAAATATTTTACAATTTTCACATAATAAAAAATTTATCAGTTTTTGTTTTTTTTTTTTTTTTTTTTGAAAATTTTGCACGTTTCATTCGTTCTCGTCTCAATTTTTTCCTCTGTTGGCTACACTAGAATTTGAATTTGACACCAGAATTTCATTAACATCAAAAATAATGCTTTCATTTTGAATTATAATTTATTATTGAAAAAAAAAAAAAAAAATAATAATAATATTTTATTCTTAAATAATGAAAGACCAGTTTATTCGTATGTAATATCTCGAATTCATAAACTTATTTTATAAAATGGAATAAATATATTCACAATTACTCTAGTTTTCGGTGTCACGTAAAATGAGGTCGTCTGCGTCATCTGTGGCAAATTGGTATTCTCGTTGTCGTTATCGACATCTATCGGTAACTGTTGAATTATTTTTGGTATACTTTAAGAAATGTAAACCTCTTATTTATTCGTCGTCAAATTTGGTGATGACTAGAAGTTTAAAGTAATAAGATAAAAGAAAAAAAAAAAAAAAAAAATACAAAAATAAGTATATAAATAAACAACGTTTATTTAAGATATTTATTGAATATATTTTCAGTTATTTCTAAAAAAGTTAAAAAAATATGTATGTATATAATAAAAATCACTTTCTAAAAATAACATTAATAACTTTAACCTCAATGAATAGGAATTATATGAACTCAAAAAATATTATTACTGTATATTTTTCAATTAACACAGTTGTTTCATTTTTAATATAAATTTAACAAATATATTCAAGTAAATATAAAATAAAAATAAAATTTAAGTAAAATTTTATTGCTCACTTAAATTCTTAATTCATTCAATCATCTACTTGATTGTTTTGATAAATTTTTTAATCGGAAAAATTTTTCTGTTTTTAATTTTTTTGCAGTTTTTAGTAATTGATATAATCGTTTTGGTGAGGGGTGCAAATTTAAAATGAATGAAATATTTCGTAATATATTTGGTAATTAGTGACCTTTTTCAGTGAAAAGAATATTTAGTTATCGTATGCAGGATTGTAGAATGCAATATATATCCCTTGGAAACAAATTGTCATTATCAATGCCTTCGGAGCCCCATACAAATTTCGGAAGTGGATTACGGTTGCAATCTCTTGAGCTTTTTTTAATTTATTTATTTTTTATTTTACGTTGATACTATAGACTGACATAGATATGAAGTTTCGCTTCGACATCGTCTCAAGTTTGTTTGAGAATACCACATTAGCGTCGAAGTGATATTGATGTTGACACAAAGTGATGTTGGCTCAAAGACGACGTCGATGATGACTGATTAATTCTGGTTGATCAAAATTGTGAAACGTGTTATTATCTGTAAATTAGAAATGAAATCAATGATGCAGACCCAACTGAGTTTACAATCTAAATCGAATACTCTCATGTATTAACTATTAGGAAATTATGTTTAAACGGAGGATTCTATGAAAATTAGAAATAAAGATAAAAAAATAAGTTTCTTTGTTATTGAAATACTAACATTTCAGCAATTTTAAGTCATTTTTAAAAATCAAAAAAGTTAGAAAAAAACTAGGTGCAAAAACGCAAATTTCAATATAAAAATGGCAACATTGCTACTGAAATATAGCAGCAACTTCAAATACAGAAAATATGAAAGTCTCCCGCCGAAAGACATAAAAATTCACAAGAATTCACTTAATAGTCCTGTGGGGGACCAAAATCCCATGGTAAAAACTTTATATATATATATATATATATATATATATATTGGCTTGGTTTTATTTTTAGATGCCTAGTTTCTTAAAAATGTTGTCTGTTTTCAATATATCTCACCGATTTTTCAGGAAGAAGAAGCGAAAGACGTGTTTATGTGTGAAAATATTAACATGTCATCTTTTGTAATTTTTGGTTAATCGGCAACACTTCAGTTTCGAGTGACTGTTTGATCCAATAACAATCTAGCAATACTCGCTATAATGATCCAAAAATTCATGCTATATCATACATTTAATGCTAATATTTGTATAAGAAGTCGTTACCACAAATGATTTTTATGAATTTTATTATTAATAAAAAAAGTTTATACAGCTTTTTTTCGTAAAATGTTAAATTAAAAAGTTATAGTGGAATAAAAGTTTTTGTTACTTTTAGGACATTTTTTAGAAAAACGTCAAAGTCGATTGGCTGGTTTATGATCGGCTAACCCAATTTTTGCACACGTATTATTCTTTTTTAGCCCCATCTACCAGAAACTGCTGCTGGAGCATGAAAATCAAAACTTTTTTAAAACCCTTATATTTCATGGGCTGTACATGTAGCCCAAATAGTGAGATAAGGGAAAGTTATAGAATTTTTAAATAAAAAGGCATGGGATATAAAAAAATGTCTTTAAATTCCGTTATATTTAAAAATGTTGTAATTTTTTAAACCATTTGTTCTAACATGAATTTAAATTTGTTTATATTCAGAAGAGTGACACTGAAACAATAAAACCATTTTTTTAATTCCGATTAGTAGTTGATAAATATTTGGTTTATTTATACTGCAGAAAGTATAGTCATGTTTCAGTCGGAAGTTTTTCTGTAATTGTTGTATGTTTTTATCTGACTATATCTTCTTTTTGTTTGTATTTTCATGCATGCAAATGTATATTATATTAGGGTGGCTTCTTATAAACTATATTTGCATCAAAAATTTTTGTTAATTTTTTTTTTTGTTTGTTCAAAGGACCCAAACCCAAAAAAATTAAACGATCTTAATAAACACGTGTGCGAGATTTTATAAATATTCATTATTTATTGTGTCAATAGGTACGAAGGAAAAAAACAACAAATAAATTCTGATGAAAAAGAGAAAAATTAAACAAATAATTTCTTTAGTCTCTTGGGTATGTGAGCGTGGGAGTGAACAGTTATTCATTTAATTCATTCATTACTTGCATAAATGTGCGATTTTATTTATTGTTATTGCTTTATTTATTTATATGGTTTTTGTTGTTTTTCATTTATTATATATTTGTGTTTTTTTTTTCTTACTGGTGGCCATACATAAATACACTGACTGAAAAACACATACTCACTTATAACCGAACACAGTGGGACATATTGTCATATGTAATTTTTAAAACATTTTGTATTTATAACACACAGGTAATAATTATTACAAGGAAATGCATTTAGTGATGCTTAAACTATTAATTTTTAAATTTAGCTATAAAACTATAATTTACTTCACTATCGGGACTACTGTGCCACATTTAAAATGTATAGTTTTTCCATTTCATCATTTCATTTAGTTTCAGTTTGGTTCAGTTCTCAGTTGTGTAGTTTTTATTGCTATTGTTTCTGTTTCTTCTGCCATTGTTATTTTTATTTTGATTAATTGCATTTCCCTGCAATTCATTTTCGCAGCTTTGGAAGTGCACACAATGGCACGAAACCAAAAATAACAATACAGAAAAAAAGAAGTAGAAAAAGTCATGTCAGTTGTGAAAAATTAACGTATAATGTATTTTATTTTAAACTTCATTTCATTCATTTAATTTTTTTCTTTTTATTATTTTCAATAATATTTATTATATGAATTTTCAAAAAATTTCAAGTTCAGTACTTCAATTTCTTTTGTTGTTATTGGTGGTTTTGCTATTTTATTTATATCAAAATTTAAATATTCATATGCAATCTACTTATATATTTATATTTATATAAGTGTGATTGTTTATAGTCGAGCTAAATGGAATTCAATGCAAATTGTATTTAAAGAATAAAGATTTAAAAACTTTAACAATTTGAAAGTGTGAATTGTTAGTTGGAGTTAAATAATTCATGTATTTTAATTGACACTGATTTTGTGTATTCAAATATTAAATTCGGAAAATTAATTTGGGGTAAATATGTATATATTGGTAGCAATGTGCTTGATGCAAATTTTAAAAAGCTGGGTACCCCACTGGTAAAGCTAATTCGAGTAAGTTGAATTCAATATTTAGGTTTAAACTTTATTATGGAAGTAGTACAAATAATAGAAAATTGGAAATAAAGGAGATATTATTTATGAAAAATAAACAATAAATTGATTGAGTATATGCTCCAACTAAAAACTAAATCAATTTCTGTAAAATTTTTAATATATTTATATTTTTGTTTAAAAAGTTCCTAATTGATAACACTGGTTGGCTTACGTACATATTCTTAATAATATTTTTTGTTAATTTAAAGTTTTGTAATTTTGTATTTAAAATATATTTAGTAATAAGCATTTATGATCTTATACTTCAATAGAATCTTAGTTGTTGATTTTGTTGAAACTTTACATGCAAATTATTAAATTTATGCAAAAAAAAAAAAAAATTAATTTTTCAGACCCCTCTTTTATGGTTTCAAAATGAAATATGTCAAAAACGAGCGTTAACTTTTAAAAATGGTAAGCATCATTAAATTCAGCATCGTAGTTTTACCCAATGGGTGCCCGCCTACCTTGTTTTTTTTACAATGTGGAAATTTATTTTAGTAGCTGGTTATAAAATATTTGTGGTGTTTGTAATTGAACTCCTCCGAAACGGCTTGGCCGATGTTTATGAAATTTTGCATGTATATTTGCAAGATATGAGAATAGGTCAAAAAGTATATTTCATATCGATAGAGGGCGTAAAATACGGCAAAAGTGTTAAAAGTTCCCACTCCCTATATCTCCTTAACTAATCAACTTATTTGCTTGAAATTTATCAGCCAAATAGTGTAATATCTGGAAGGAACTATAACCTATAACTTTTATTCTTTAGGTCGTAAAATAGGGCAAAAGGACTAAAAGCTCCCCCCCCCCACCTATATCTTCTTAACTAATCAACCGGTATTCTCGAAATTTGGTAGGCAACTAGTGTAAAATCTTGAAGAAACTATAGCCTATAATTTTTATTATTTAGGCCGTGTAATAAGGCAAGAGGGGTAAAAGCTCCTCTCCCTGTATCTTCTTAAATAATCAAACGGTTTTCTTAAAATTTGGCATGCAGGCTCTGTAACATCTGAACAGAACTTAAAGATATAATTTTTTTGGAAATTCCAACATTTAGAGCATAAAAAGGGCAAATACGGGTAAAAGCTCTCCCTACCCATGTCTTCTTAATTAATTATCCGATAATAGTTTCAAGTCTTCAAGGAACTAAAGGCTGTATATTTTTACACTTAGGGCGTAAAAGTTTTTTTAGTTATTATTATTTTTTATTTTTTTTTACATTACAAATACATTTTTAATTAAATGTTTGTATTCTATTTAAGTTTAAGTGTTAAACAAGTTAGAGTGACGAATCTTGTATAGCCTTCACCCGTATTAGGATGTTATGTGAAAAGCTAACATATTTTAAAGTTGTTGAAACTAAAACAATACCAAATGTATATAACTTTAATTAAAAAAAGGTATTTTAAAAACCTATCGACCGATGTGACTGATTTAAAAATCCAAAATTCCAAAAAAATATTTAATATAGACCTATTAAAGAACGAAACCGTAGCATAAATTGACGTTGGAAAAATCGTAAAAACGCGTTTTTCAATTCAAAAAAATTTCCGAATTTTCTGTTTTCAAAACCCATAAAACCAACAACTATAAGAGAGACGAACATTAAATAAATAAAAAAGATAAGTTAAGAAACGAAATTTTAGAAAAAACTTGCGACAGTTCTGTATAAAATCTGTAAGAACGAAATCCGTAGCTTATATGTGAGCTTCGAAAAGTTCGCAAATGCATTTTTTTCCGATATCTCGGATTCTAATATAATATAATATATAATAAAAACAAACCTAATATGTGAAGGTTTGTTTTTTTTTAGGAAAAAAATTTCAAAAAAAATGATTTAAAATTTCCTATACAAAAATGAAACGCTTGAATTGTATAGGGGCTTCGGAAAAAACTGCTTTTAAAACTGTGTTTTTTTTTTTTTTTTGAGATATATTCGCCGAAGTTTAATGAAAAAGTTCTCAACAAAAATTACTGATGTTTTACTCATTGCTCATATATTATATGTGACAGATATAGGTGGACTTCATGAATGCTATAAAAAGCAAAAAACGGCGGACAAACGGCACAAAGAAATATATTTTCCTATTTTTCATGTCGAATGAAGAAAATGCAACTAATACCATCGAAAATTCTATGAACGTATGAGGAAGTGATAACACCGAACGCTTTCTTTGCAATTAATTTCACTAATTACGATTAATTTTCGTGACTTACTAACTTGCAAATAAAATATTAACTCACCATTTATACGACAAAATTTTCATAGCGTAATACTTTTAATTACGACTAAAAGTTACGTATAAAATCTACGTGTATCTTTTATCAGAAATATATCAAAAAATATATCAAAAAATACGAAAAAATGTGAAGGTAAAAGTTGGGATGAAATTATTGACACTAATATTTTTTCAAAAAATATGAATACTGCCTAAAGAGTGATAAAAAAGTATGTACTGGTGGGCTTTTACAATATCACAGATGTTATAGGAAATGTATCACACTTTTAATAGAGAAATGTATGTAAATGAGTACCGCCAGAAAAGATTCCTTCTTAGAAAGTGCAATAAATTCCAATTTCTTTGAACTCAACTCACTTCTCATTATTACCGCAAAAAAGTAACTAAGTGCTTGCTATTTACCAAAGGAAGTAAATCCATTTAACTGTCCAGCATTCCGTCTATTTTAGATTTATTGGGACATAGTAGCAAATATTCAAAGAGTAATTATAGCTGATTAAAAAATAAAATAGAGTTTAAAAAGAAGCAGATCCATTCAAAAAAAAAAAAAAAAAAAAAAATAATAATAATAATAATCGAAAACACAATAAAGATCTTATGGAGGGTAATTTCAAAAAGAGAATGAGAAAAGAAATAATTGTTCTTTCCTGAATATAACAGCTTTTAACAAAATTAAAATTTCAAAGAAATTTACCTATTGGTTTCATTTTATTAGCTGAATTGCATGAGCTACGTTTTTCGTGCTCCATCTTTAGTTTCCTAGTATTAAAACCCGACACCAGAAAAGTTATATTTGGCCCAAAATGTAAACATAAACAAGGATATGTATTTATTTCAGTATAAGCATATGTTTACTAATTATTTCATATGGATGTCGATATGTATGTATCGAAATAAATTTTACTATTTTGTTACAAATTTAGAAAACTCACAACAGTGAACCACACAATATTGATGATAATAAGCAGAGATATTATATATATATTTAATATATATATATATATTTAATAATGTAGGGATTAGGTTAGATGCCAATACTATAGTGAAGTAGAAATAACTTAGATGAATACATATTGTTTACATCTGGGTATTATTCTATGAACCAACGTTTCAAACTTTAAATATTTATTAACATTTTAAAAATCCCATAGTTGGTAAGCATAAAATTAGTAAATTTAATTCTAACGAGTTACTTTACGAACAATTCTGGCAAAATTAAAAATAATTATTTTTGTCTACACTTCTGTATTTGTACATTTGAAATCATTTAGTATAAATTCATAGTATTCGTATATGAACATATATATATATACATACTATTCTTTTTGGTGTGATTATAAATACAAACGTAAAATTTGCAAATAGAAAACAAAATATTTTTAAATATAAAAATATTTGCATATATATATTTAATTCAACATGCACATAAATTCGAGTATTTTCCTATAAGTACATAAAATATTTGTTAGGTGCAGCTGATTACTTATATGAGTAAAATAAATCGGCATGTAAATATGTATAGAAACATGTTAAATGGTATTTGTAGCATGTACTTTAAAATCTGTCTATTTTATAGTGATTTATGATCCCAGTGGATATTTATACAAACAAATCTGTATATTTAATTTTCAAAATAATAATAAAAGTAAAAAAAAAGTAGAAATAATCTAAAAATTGTTTTGTATCCCTATTGCTTTTTTCACTTATTTCATGGAAAAAAGTGATTTTAGTTTAAAATTAAATTTTTATTTATGTGTGAATAAACTTGATTATAATATGAATTGTAACATTCTGCTACAGTATTTTTCATACAATATGTAATTGAATTTATAGGTCGCTTTTTAATTTGAGTTTAGACAAGATATAAACAAATATACTCTTTTATATTCATTTCAAGAATTTGAAGATTTTGAACTTGATTTGGAAAAAAATATTATTGGTTCTACATACTTATGACAGTACAGCCGATATATGTAAATATGGAGTTGACATACCAATAGAGTCTCGACCTAGTTTAGAAGATATGATGGCTTGAGTAAAATTTGTTCTATAGAAGGGAAAGGGAAGTAGTATATTTTATGTTAGAAATCGCTGAATTTATTTATATAAAATAATTCAGATTTTTTCTTTGATTTTGAACATTAAGAAGATTAGGTAATACTCTATTTATTATCTATAAAAAAAAATTAAGTTAATATAGGGAAATAGTGGATTTATGGAAACACAAAGAAAAATAGACTAAAATTTTAATTACATATTATCTTTTCTTTTTTAGACTACTTCCGAAGGGAAATTTAACTGTAAATGAAGCGATCCCAATATTAAAGTTAATTGTTAACATTGTTATTGTTTTCTTTTTTAATAAAACAAGAATGCTTGTTTTAACTTTTAATAAACATTAAAAATTATCGAAATTTAAAGGTATAATTTATTCGAATAACTTGGGGAATTTAAGCGCTTTTCTTGATTATTCAATTAATTTAAAAATAGCATTTTCGAGGTATTTAATTATTCGGTCAATGAAAACGTCGAGTAAAATCTACACTTCTGTAGTTGTACATTTGAAATCAATTTGACACCCATATTGGGTTAATATAATTTTCGATAATATTTTATAGCGCTATTATGGATATGGGGTAATGGAAAAAATTTTACATTTTTCGCGTACAAAAAGAAAAATGTACTGAACAAGTTTTTTTAATTGCTGATAGATCCAAATCAATAGTTCTTTTAGAAAAGTGAATACATAATCAAATACTTTATTTTGCACATATTTCAACTGCTAATAGTTGTTGTTCCAAAAGCGGAATTTTTTTTCAGATCTCTGCTGAAGGTGGAATTGATGTAATGTGGTAAAAATATATTGGGGTAAAGTGGGTGTATAATTTAAATTTTTTTTCTTTTTTTGCGATTTTCTAATAAAACTGATGAAAAGTGTAATTAATGCCTTATTAAAAGCAGGAAAATTGAAAATAACTTAATAAAGACCATAACCTAAAAATTCCTATTTCATTAGCTTATGAAAAAAATCAGATAATCAGAATTTAAAAATCGCGAACATAGAGGATGTTGTAAAAATATATACTTTGTTTGCATTTTTCAGCTATCTTTTGCACTTAAAGTGTGAGAAGTATAGCAATTTATAACACCTATGAATTAGATTATTCTATATACGGGAGATAACTGTCTATTACTTTTATCAGTTATTACCTACCTGTTTTCATTACTTATTGGAATTTTTATATTAGTGTGGCCTCGTTGTGCAAAAATCATTTAAATATAATTTATAAACACTAAATATCTTTAAATTTGCAATTTTAATACATTCAACTTTACCCCAACATTTTCTATTTTATTCAATATAGTTGATGTTAAAAGACGCCGAAAAATAATATCAAAAGGTAAAAGAATCTTATTATTTTTAAGCAGAATATTAGACAATAATCCATTCTATATGAAAGTTCCATTGCTGGGTTTAGAAGATTATTGGTTGGTATTTTATTGAACTAAGATTAAATTATGCTTCATTTTACCCCAATCTCTACTATATTTTTTTTTAAATTGTGTACCTTTTAAAAATTTTGAAGTACTTTTGAGTGAAAACTTGTCGTTCTAGAGGCAAACTGAGTACGTACTTTTGCAACGTATTTTGTATTGTGTAAAATAAAATTTTAAAAATTGGTTTACGGTGTAATATTTAGTGTATTAAGGCCCCCATTTTGTAAAACGAAAACAAGAACAAAGTTCAAATGTATTGGGTTAAGAAAAAAAATATGTATATATAATGAAAATTTTAATTATAACTGACCAAGAAAATTTTTGCTTTTATATTTTTTTTGTTACTTTTGCAAATATTTTAGCATTTAAAAAAAGTGTGAACAATTTTAAAAGATTTATGATAACATTTGAGAAAATAAAGGTCAATTTCCAGGAATTTGTTCCAGACAAAAAAGTTCTGAGCCAATTATTTCTTAATTTTCATTATTTTTATGGTTAAAGGTTTATTGAGGCGTATACGTGTTTTTAATTAAATAACACTTATACGACATCTGGCACTATTTAGGATGAAATAATTAGTATTACTTTAAAAAAATCATGATTTTTTTTCTTTTTTTTTTTTTTTGTTTGTAGGAAGCATTTTAAATATTCAAAATCATCTCTCTAGTTGTAATGGTTAAATTAGACTAAGATGAATAATCTGATGTCGTTTTATCGCCATTCTGTAACAACACATGTAGAATAGTTTTTTGTTATATTTTTTACATTTTTGTGTTAAATTCATTTTAAATGATCCGAGTTTGTACTACTTCTGGATTACAAGCTCAGGATCTTATTAACTTCTTTGGATATTCTTTTTTTTTGCTGGGAATAAAAGGAAAAATCATACAAAATATCAAAAATGTGTTATATAAATCGAATTATATCCCAAAAATAGCGAAAAGTCGCCGAATAGTTATGAGTTATTTTCTATATGAAATTTGTATGGGATTTTTATTTTGGGACAATTTTGCTATGGGTCATTTTGCTAGCAGCCAAAATATCTTATGTGCATTTTCATAACCGTACATTCCAAATGCACAACAATTGTTATTAATTATGCTTCCTGTAAAATAAAAACGTTTTTATTGGTCTTAATTTGTGCCTTTAATTATTATTTCCATTAAACCTTTTTTCCTACTATGTCTCCTACTAATTAATTACACAATATACTTACGTTCATATTTCCATTATATCGAGTACGAGTCCTTGTTGTAGCGTTTCAAGGTAACAATAATATTTTTAACAGTATTTGTCGGTATTTCCTCTTTTAATTTTTACAAAGAGAACTAATAATTTGTTGCTTGTTTTTATAATTAGTAACTTGTTGTTGTAATTTTTTTCTCATTGCATTTCTTTTAATACATTTACCCATATTTACAGTTAGAGTTAATGTGTTTTGCAAAATAAATAAACATGCCATGATTCATATCGAGCAAACTGACAAAAGTAAAATAAAAAAGCGTAACAAAGTGTAGGAAAATCAAGAAGCAAATGAAAGAAGTAAAAAAAAATATCAATTACATTCATGACTTGACATTAAATAGAAAACACAAAGTACTGGCAGAAATTAAAATCAGGTTACAAAACAACAATAGCAATTAAAAAAAGGAAAAACTATAAAGAAAAGTGGAAAATAATAAATTAACACAAAGGTCAGCTGTTAGAAAGACTTTCATTATTTAGCACTTTAATGGTGATACATGAGGAGACATTTTATTTTAAGGCAAAAACTTAATATTACGGAATACATTATTCAAAAAGATTTTTATTTTTACTTGGAAAAAGTAGCATATTTTTTTGTTATAAATCAGGGTGTTATTAAATAAATTATTTTATTTTTAAAACATATACAATTTGAAAAAAAAATAGATCTTCAAAAGCAGTCAATAAGAATTATTAAAGAAAAATATTCTTCTAATGAAAAACATAGATTAAAATCACTAATATTGCAGCTCTTCTTCAGTACTTCCTTTCAATAACAACACAGTGCAAAAATCATTGCTTTAGAAGTATTTTGTTCGCTGGGATACTCCGCTGTACATTAAGGCGTATACATAATATTATGTATTAAATTTTACTTATACGATATTGATATTTAAAGAATATACGAGGGCTGCTAATTATGTTTCGCGAAACGGAAAACCTACAAAACTGACATTAAATCTGACACCGAAATCACAAAATAAGATATTTTAAAGCTCTGACGTTCTCAGACATTTTTTTAGAAATAGCACTATGTATTTCCGCTCCTACAGCTACTTAAAAAAACATCTTCGTCAAAAAATTTAATTTTACAACAAAAACTGTTCATGCAATGATTTTTTATAAATTTCGATGTGGATTAATTGAAAAAAATACATCTTTTAACTGTAATCAACATTTATAAATGAGGCTCCACAGGGGGCCACTTTATATTGCTGGTAAGCAGAATTCAGTTATGGACACTTTTAACTACAGAATTCATTTTTGTAAAAGCTTTCTAAAAACGGTTATTTTGCACAAGAACCCTGATACTGTGCATGCACTGATTATGCAACACTACACTAACATATGAAAAATCATGAGATCTAGGAATTGAATATTCCTCTTTAGTTCCACTAAAAATATTGCATGCATATGTGAGCGTACGGAACAGTTTTTCTGTTTTTCCATATAAGTTAACAATGTTTCAAAAAAAGATACGTTTTTTTTTACAAACAAAGAAAAAAGTCAGTTATGCTCTTGAAAATATATTTATGAAATTGTTAGAGATGATGAAGTACGTAAATCAACAATTTTACTCTTTTAAAGTTTGTCCAAACTCATAATAGTTGCACCCAATCGAAACATGTAAAATCTTTGCCAAAATTCTTCCATTAATTAAGGATAATTAACCTCCAAATCCAGATCATTCTCAATTACGTTAATTCTAGGTTTTTCACATTGTTTGAAAAAACCGGCAATATTTTTAACACAAATTGTATAGTTATTCGCCCTAATCTGTTATCCAATAATTTCATTGCGTTGCCACATTAAAATAAAAATAAATTGCGTGGCCAACTTATTTCAACACTTTTAAGGTGCTTCAATCAAAGTGCAAAAACCGCCCTAAGACCTGGTTCAAACGTATCAGAAAATATATTGACATGTCATGAGCACTACTCTAGAAAACAATATTGTCACTTAACTTTTGTGTATCTTCATCAAATTTGTTTTAAAAATTTCTAAGTGTGAGAAGCAGAGTATAAAAATTTCGATTGCTCTGTATTTCTGACACTAAATTCATAAGAACAAATGTGTATGGCTCAGTAGAATTAAAATTTCTGTATATGTATAATTTCAAATATAAAAATATATATTTTAAATTTCATTTAAAATGAAAGTGTGCAAAATTTTCATCTTATATAAATGCAATCTGTGCGATAACTTCTTATTAAATCTTTTTGTTATTTTGTTCATAAAAATAAAACAAAAAAGGAAATACTACTTAAAAGCAATTAAAGTTGTAATTATAGTAAATATACACATCTGCATGCGTATCAGCTATATGAGTAGTTATATATATATAAACAAGTTATATATATATATATATTATATATATATAAAAGTTCGTACACCCATACAAAATATTCATATTTGAAATTTGAAAAGCTGTATTTCTTAAAAACAATATCCAATTTTAATAATTGATCACTTTTATGAAAGGTAATTTTTATGTTTTTAAACTCTATAAAAATTAATAAATTATTTTGAAAACTTTCATGTACAAAATGAAAATAGTTTACCAATTAAAATCTATATATATTTCTAATTTTGACCATTAAAAATTCGTACTCTCTATAAAGTGGTGTTTAATATAAAGTTGCATCAGATTTTGATTGATTTCTAGTATATTGTTTTTACAGTAACTTTACTTAGTAAAAGGTCTTAGTGAAAGCCACTCACTATTTATCGTGAAACACTATATTTTGAACTTTTTTGTGTTAAAGCCGTTACATGATCTTTGGGTACCGTTTTTTTATAATTAACTTATTTATTGCCCCTCCAATCTACATTGAATTTAGATCCTAATTAGACATTAGCAGTCTAATGATACTAACATCATTTTTTACAAATCATTTGTTGCGATCTCTCTGATATCGATATCAGATGGTTCAGCTCTTTCATACATGAGTTGGGTTGGTTTGCTTCGAACATTGGAATGGACATGTGAGGTAGAAATACATAATCCGTCAGGGTTTCACAACGGGACCAAACTGGACCCACCTAAGTGTGCTGTCTCTGGACAGTTGCCCTAATAACCTAACCCTAACTTTAGCTATAACGTCAGCAATAAAAATGACGGACAAGTATAAAATAAACTGGGGCTACGGGGACTGAACATATAATTTTATTGCTGAATAATCCAAACGTTCGCCGTTTAAAGGGAATTCTTGTATAAGTGTCATTCACACAAAATCGGTTGTATCGTAAAACTTACCCTAGACCTAGAAGAAAATTGATTTTCCATTTTATGTCTACTAAGGATAAGAATAGCCTTTTTTTCTAGAAAATACAAATTATAATTTCTAGAAAATACAATTATATATATATATATATATATATATATATATATTCTTTTTGCAGAAAATATCAAAATTTTGTTTTCAGGATGTACTAAAAAATTCCCTTTTTTAATCAAATCTTTGCGGTAAAAGATTTATGATATTCTCTTCATAACATGTACCAAATTACAAAAATTTTGAAATTTATTTCGCGAAAAAATTAGATTTTTTTCGCCAAATTTTATTATATTTTCAATCGGTAGTAGGAAACTGAAGATGAATGTAAATTTTTTCGTTAATATTTTTTCCGCACTCAGCTCATCAATTTGCTTCTTTTGGAGGATTTTTCTGCAATTTTTTCCATCAAACACTTTAATATATATAGATAGATAAAAGTTTATTTGTAAGTTTGCATTAAGAATGTTAGGTGGACTATCATAGGCATTTTAGAGGAAATATATTCTTATAACACCTTATTTAAAATTGGCACCACTGTTTGTGATTTTGAGGAAGGAGTTTTATTCAATGTATCAAGTTGCGTTTTAGATTTATAGCGAAAGCAATTTTATCTTAAGCCACATCTTCCATGTATAAAGCGATATGTAAACAATCCCGAAAAAGCTTCTCCTGTGAAGTTTTGTGTTCTGCACTTAAGACATTTTTGCGGTTAGGGCTCGATATATTTCGAAGAAAATTTTCATTAGAATGCACTTAAAAGTCTTTTTGTGTATCAAAATTTCTGCGACAGTAAATTTATAAATATTTTTATTTATTTTTTTTTTTAATAACAATTTGAAAATTTTAAAATCTATTTCAAGAAAAAAGTCGAAACTTTTTTTGTCTAAAATGTACCAGACTCATCATCTTTAGTGATTAAAGTTAGGGAACTAAAGACCACTTTTAAGGAATTGTTATATATTTTATTTACATTCAGATAATAAATACGCATCGCAAAAAATCAACTTTCTCTGTATTCTAATAATATGTCATTTCATTATAATTTACTAAATGAAAAAAGGACTTTCTAAATTTAACTACAATTTATAAACTTAAGTTATATATTTTTATAATTCTTTTTAAATATTTGTAGCGGCAATGGTTTAAACAATTTTAATAAACTTCCCACTAACTTACATATTTTTTATTAAACGAGCTACAAATAGAATGCGGAGAAATATACTTATTGATAAAAAAATATTAGAATAGAAAAACTACTTGAGATTTAACCATTTTTTTTTTTTTTTTTTTTGTTTAAAATTATATTTTTTGTTATTAAAAAGTACAAAGAAAAAGGCGAAAAAAATACTCATTGTTTGTATATCTAAGGGTTTGTTAAGGTCATTTAGTTAGTTAGTTACTTTGAAACTATGAATGATTGTACGTGTGTCTATTCTTAGCTACGTGTGTGTATAATAGAAGTTTACTCTGGAGTCAAATATACGATTGTTTGAGTTAGAAAAATGAAAATGGAATTTTTGAATATAAGCCACACATATATAAATCAGTGTACACACACATACATGTAGTACCTAATGCCTGAATGTTTAAGTTTTGTAGTATTTTACCCTACAAATGAAGTGAAGCCAAATTATATACATATGTATATATATATATATATATATGTATAAAGTTTTTATTATTTGGTATGTATGTATGTATACTTATATTTGAATATGTACAAGTTTATTTGTTTTTAGGATACCAAAAATAAAGCAAAAATATATTCCTGCAACAATTATATTGAAAGTAATGCAAAGTTTTTGGTTTTAAACATTTTTGAGATTTTATGAAAATGTAGGAATATTATAGTGTTTTATGTTCATAATAATAATAATCATTATCATCATAATTAAACAGATTTTGGAGCATGTTTTTAAGGAGTGCTAGTTTTAAATTAGAAATATTTATAAATATAAAATTAGATATTTTTCTTTTTTCACATAAGTAAATTTATATAAAAATAACTTACTAATAATTTTCTTCATTTTCTCTTCTTTTATCTCGTTTCAGTAAATTTAAAAAATTGTATGGGTAATAAAATTTCTAAAGGAATTTAAACTATAGTTTTAGTTTTACTATAATTTATATGGAATATTAAATAATTCATATTATATTAAAAAAAAAGAAACAAAAATAAAAATAATAAGCAAATATTATAGAAAATTACAACCTTATTGTGTTGTGTTTCGTAATAAATCGTTTATTGTCTTGACAATGACTTCTTAAAAATCATTGCTGCTGTTTAGTTGCACCCACATCACTCCAAGTGAGTCTGCCACCTACAGCTCATATCTACGATTTAACAGTATACTACCGATTTACAACTACATATCACTGATGAAATATGGATTTTATACAAATATTCTGCAGTTATTTCTTAGCACTACTAACAAAAACACATGGTAAGTGGAAAATGTTATTATTTATTTTGAAGAAAACTTGATTTGATGAAGTTTTGGTAAATCAAAGAGTTACTACATTGTTGTAGTAAGTTATGGAATTGTTGTGGCTGATCATGGAAAATTCATATATTATATGGAAATTTAATATATTCCTAGTTTGTAAATTGTTTTTAAGAATTTTGAAGGAAAAGTTGAAATCAAAAAGTTTCCAGTATAGTATATTTCTTTTAATATGAATATGTAGGTATTATTTACTTTTTTCAAAACTTAGATAATGTTTTTAGTCTTAATAATTTTAAATTTTTATAAAATGATGTAAGAAAAAAAAGTTCATATCAAAAATTCTGTTTAAAATTTTAGTTTCTATATTCTATATAAAAACTCATTTCAATGATTTAACAACTTTCTCAGAATTCATAAAATTATTAAATCAATATTATATGTCACTCCATTGGCTGGGCATAACAAGTATTGAAAATACACCCATATCAGGCAATGCTATTGGGATACGTAAATAAATCAAATGTAAAATTGTTAGACGAACATACGGATGGACATAATTCGATCATTATAGGTTCCAAAGCAACCCATAGAATCTAAGTAAATGTTCGCATTAGTTTCTGAGAAAGAAAAACTTTCGGAAAAGAAGTTCAGTTTGAATGGAATTTTTATATACAATTTTTTATTCTTACTGAAATATAATTTTAAACTCTTTGGTCATTTTTGAGGTCTGTCCAGTCATCTGTGTGATAACACAAGTTTACAAATTCTTGTCAACTTGTGGACCTGAGTAGAAAAGAATTAGTTTTAATGTAATTTGAAGCGCAAAGTGGTCCCAAACGCCTTTGTTTTGGAAATAATTCTGTAACTTGTGAAACGTTGGAGACATCTGAATAAAGTTTCACAAGGTAGTAGCTGAGATGTTTTCAAATTGATTTGGAGGAGCGTAGACCCCTAGCGGTTCATGGGGGTTGGTCACCTTGGATGTGTAATTTTTTTTTAAATTTAAAAAAAAAATTATTTATGTCTTGAATGTAAAACATATAGGAAGACCTTATAATTCTCTACGGGTTAGAAGATATTTCTTTTTATTTTTTATTTAACCAACCAATATATATATATATATATATATATATATATATATATATATATATATATATATATTTATCTCTCTTAAAAAATTTTTCAAAATTGACAAAGTTTGAATAGGGCTAGAGGGAAACCATTGAGCAAAGCGTCTCAGAATTTACTCTACACACATTTGCGTTAAAACATCTTTTGAAAACATTAAAATAATTCTGTAGTCCGGGACAAAAAAAAAAAAGAAACAAATATTTTAGAAGTGAAAGAATACCACCACCTTCTTGGAAGATAACCACAGAAATGTGATTTTTGTTTAAGTAACTTTTTGTCGGATATATATATTTATATGATTTTTGCAGCTATATTATTCAAAAATTTCATAAGAAATGTAGTGGATATTTGTAGGATGCAAATTAAGGTCAATAAGTTTAAAAAATTAAAAAAGACGAGGCCAAAATTTTGGGGTAAAATTTGCTTCGACTTAAATATCTTTTAAACTTAAAAGATAGCGTATACGTATTTTGTAGAGATTTAAATTTTTTTTACATTCAAGTACCAAATTAATTTTTGATGAATTGAAAAAAAAAAAAAAAAAAATTCGTGACCAACTTTGGAGGCCTAAACTCTAACCCTAAAACCTCTAACGATTATTTGCAAAAAAAAAAAGGATTTTGGGATCATTATGGATTTATATGTTTCACTAACTGAACTGAATGATTTGGCTTATGAATTGAATTAGCTAGAGCAATTAGTAGGGTTGGTCGTATCAAGGTTGAATGACTAAAGAATTTTTGATAATCTAACAAACATCAATGTGATAGGAACCAAAAATTAGGCAATATTCCCTTGAGAAAAATAACATACAATTCAGTAATGCATTCAACGTTTTTTTTTTCTCTTTGATGTCATTTATGGTACAAAGATAAATTTTTCCTTTTCGCTACTTCACACTGGTCAAAAATCTAAATTTTTTGTGCAGAAATTCCGAAGTAATAATTTAAGAAATTGTAAAAAGTAAATGTATATTAAAAAATATAACTTAGCGACGTTGAGAGCCTGACAAGGCATTAAGCTGATAGTTTAATATTATTTTTAACATTTTTATTAAACTCTAGTTATAGAGTTATAAAAGCTGTAACGCAATAGCAGAAAAATATATAACAATATAGTATAATGTACATTGCAGCATGAGAGATGTGTTTTAAGATCTTTATTTTAAATTTTAAATAAGTTATGTATTTGTCATTATTTTTAAATTTATATGGGTTGTTTATCAAAGTAATCTATAACTTTGAAAGACAAAAAGTTATATTTAGGAATGATCTTTCAAGAATGTAAATATAAACACACACACAAACAAACAAAATCTCATCACAACAGTCTCATAATACTTCTTATAATACTAATATTTGAAACTACATGTGAGATAATTCTCTCAGTGGGCGAACTTAACATTCTGACAGAAAAATCTTACTTATTCTGTTACGTGTAAATTGTCTGTGACGTTCATAGGATGTTTCGCACATAATTTAAATTGATATTCATTAGAAGTTAACGTGTAGAATTATACATGTTAACTTTAACGTCGATAAAAGTGCTCCCAATTTATAAAGAAAAATACAATTATGAATATAAGAATGACAGAAAATGTAAAAATTAAAATATTTTTTCAGCTTTTTTTTTCATTTTATAAAGAAAACCTATAAATTTTGTTGTGTAATTTACAAATAAATATGAAGTGATGCCAAATCGGCTTAATGACATTTTTTTTTGCTAACAATCTACGTTAACACTTAAAGAGAGAAAAAAAAAACATTTTAAAACTCACAAACTAATTTTTAGTTTTTAGTTTTTAATTTTTAATTATAATAATCAAAAGCAATTTTTATTTTTGTGTGGTAAAATAAAAATCAATATAAATTTTGATTTTCCAAACAATAAAATAAAAATCATAAATAACAATTAAAATTTGATTTATTGATTTAAACATGTAACACTTATGATCTCTGGTTCTAACCTATTGTGTAGTTTTACTAATGAATAAAAAGCTAATAACTTACAAAATAAATAAAATTAAACCAAAAGCAAACAAGTAAATATAATATTTAAAACATATATCTATTGTAGTAATATTGTGTGTTATAGAGATTTAGACAAAAATACTTAAAATCGGTTTTGATAAATATTATTGTTAATTCTAGATAAAATTACTTCTATAGAACTACAAAAGGGCACTAACAATGCTTTTTGAATTTATGCCAGAAAAGATGGATTTTGACCAGTGAGCACTTGTTAAATAATACAATCGACTCAGTTTGATAATTTAATTCCCTTTTTGTTGAACAAATTTGTTATTAGATTACAAATATATAAAAGAATATCTTAAACATATTACAAACCAATATTTGCTGCTTAAATCCAAAACCTTACATACTTGTGTAATTAGCAGTCTACAAATTAGCTAGCATATTTCGACCCCAAAAAATCCAAAGCACATTTTTATATACCCAGAGAAAACAGTTTCGTTATGACAACCGCACTTTTTGCCAATAGAATATGGTAGGTTATATATACTATCCTAAAACTCGGTTGCCACAACCATATAAATAGGTATTTGCAACTATTAAAAAAAAAATAATTCGGTTAGTGTAACTTCTTAATTTATGTATATAAATTAAGCTAAAAAAAGTACAAAATATAGATTTTAAAAAGTTACGTTTTAATACATTTACAACTACATATAATTAATAGAAGCATTGAATTACTTTTGTTTCGTTATTGTAGCCAAATGATATTGATTGCAGTAACTGACAATATAGTTAATATTTAAAGATTCATAATAAAAAATATTTTTTAATTGCAGCTACCAATATTTAGCGGTAACATATAAAATCAATGAGATTATTTCTTCTGAAACCACAACTCACTAAAAAATTGTAATAACTGTTTATCTAATATGCCCTAATTAATTTTTCATTAGTATTATACATTTTTCTTTTTTCTTTGTGTACCTACAATCGTCTGCCGCTCTATTGAAACAACCATAGATTAACATAGATATGAAGCTCTGTTGTCAAAAAAATAAGTAGGTTGTTAAAAAACTCATAAGTCTGAAAATGTGTGAGTAGAAAATTTCATCAAAACAAAAATAATTCTAGTACGTCTCCTTTTTGGATTAATTTTTATATCCCACACCACCATAGGTGGTTGGGGTATTATGCGATTGTGCTGATATTTGTAAGGTACAGAAAAAAATAATCCAACACCTAACTTAAAGTATACCAATCGACTCAGAATTACTTTTTTAAATCGATCTAATGATGTCCGTACGTCCGTCCGTCTGGCTGGCTGGACGGCTGACTGGTTGTACATGTAAACTTTGTGCACAAAGTACAGGTCGCAATTTTGAAGATAATTCAATGAAATTTGGCATGTACGACTTTCATGACACAAGGATGATGCCTATTGAAATTGGTTATACTCGGTCCATTATTTCATCTAGCCACCATACAAATGTCTTCCCGGAATAGGTATTTAACGATCATAAATGCCTTAAATATAGCAATATTTTAATGAAATTCGGTGTAATGAAGTTTTGTATAAGTCTCAATCGGTCCATAATTGACAATAGCTCCCATATAAAACTCTCTTCCGAAAATCAATTTAACGTGCATAAATCACAAACAAATGTTAGTATCAGGTTTATATTCGACACAAATACGTTTTCTATAAGTAGAAATCATAGTGACAAATTTTGTGAGAATCGCTCCATAATTTAGCATAGCTCCAATATAAGCCCACTTTCGGGAATCACCCTAAAGTGCATAAATTCATATAAATGTTAGTATTAACGTAATATTCTGTATTCATATATTTCTTTTTACACTTAGTAAAAGTATCGGTTTACAATTGTCCACATATCTAATATAAGAACCCTCCATGAAATATAAGACCCCCGCACAATGGTGTGAGGTATCATATAGACGGGTTTGACCGTCTATGTCTTTCTTACTTGTTTCAATTAAGTTTGTTTAAGCTTCAAATCTATGTAAGTATGTATATATGTATGTATATATGTATGTATGTATGTGTGTATGTATGTATGTTAATCTATGGAATCAACTGTTGTTTCTGGATTGTGCGTCCAGCACTGAAAATTTTGAATGTGTTGATTTTAGCACATAATTTAAATGTTAGCTATTATTTTTAATACGACTTCTAAAAATTATTTTTTCTGAAAAGATATAAATAATTTTTTAAATTTTTCTTTAAAAATATTTTTTTTATGATTGAAATAAAATTAGCCCAAATGCAAAAAATTATGAATTTTAAATATTCATCTCAATAATTCAAATAAAACTGAGATTTTTGGATTTAAATACTGTAGTTCATTTACACGCCACAATTTAATAAATCTTTATTTTTGGTTGCACAAATATGTCGCTACAGATCCGATAAACAAAATTAGTATTGTGGGAGTACCACTTTAAAATGGCATTCTAAACAGATTTCATTCACAATACTCAGCAATAGGTTTTTTTTTTAATTCAGGAAAAAAATGTATTAATTAGAAATTCCCCTTAATGGACCCTTTTTGAAATTTTTGTTTTTTGGCGCATTTTTATTTTTAGTGTAGTAGAAATGAAAAATAGTAAAAACTCAAATTGTGTTACCAAAATTAATTTATTTATTAAATATAAAAACAATGAATCTTTAAAGCTCATAAACAATTAAAAAAAAAAAAACATTAAAGGCCATATTCTATTTTTCTTCTTTCTTTATTTATTTATTATCTCTTTATTTATTTATTTACGAGGGCGGATCAATAAGTCCGTGACTTTTCCAACTTTCCTCGTAGTTATGTGAAATACAACACTATTCCCATCAAGTACCACCTGTTAATAGATTACTGTCAAATTTGGAGCAAGGCTCGTCATTTACTTTGCGTTTAACAGCTGTTCAAAACATACAACCTCGTGAATTTTTCTAAAAATGGAAAAAAGAGAATTTCGAGTGCTCATTAAACATTATTTAAGTGGTTTACTGACTTCCGTTCCGGTCGCATAAGTACAAATGACGCTGAACGTTCTGGAAGGCCAATTGAGGTCAGTACACTCGAAAATGTCGAAAAAAATACACGATATGGTGTTGGCTGACCGAAGAGTAAAAGTGCGTGAGATTGTTGATGCCATAGGCATTTCATATGGCAGTGTGGTTTCGATTTTAAATGAACTGCTGGGTTTAAGAAAGTTGACTGCAAGATTGGTGCCGCGTTTGCTCTCAATTGACCATAAACGTAAACGTGTGACAACTTCAAAGGATTGTTTGGAGTTGTTTAACCGCAATCCGAATGAGTTTTTGCGGCGTTTTGTAACTGTAGATGATACATGGATACACTACTGTACTCCGGAGACCAAGCAGCAGTCTAAACAATGGGTTTCTCCGGGTGAACCTGCTCCAAAGAAGGCCAAGGTAAGTTTGTCGGCCAATAAGGTGATTGCAACAGTTTTTTGGGATGCACGCGGGATAATCCATATCAATTACCTTCAAAAGGAAAAAACAATAAACGGAAAATAGTATGCCAAAACAGTAGACTGATTTAATGAGGATTTAAAAAGAAACCGACCCCGTATGACTAAGAAAAAAGTTGTTTTTTTATCAAGATAATGCACGGGTGCACACGTGTGCAGTCTCAATGGCAAAACTGTATGAATTGGGCTACGAATTGTTACCGCATTCGCCATGTTCTCCGGATTTAGCACCTAGTGACTACTTCCTATTTCCAAACCTAAAGAAATGGCTCGGTGAAAAGATATTTAGCTCCAACGATGAAATTATTGACCAAACAAATGCCTATTTTAAGGACCTCGAAAAATCCTATTTTTTACGCAAAGTAAATGACGACACTTGCTCAAAATTTGACAGTAGTCTATTAACAGGTGGTAATTGATGGGAATAGTGTTGCATTTCATATAGCTACGAGGGAAGTTCGAAAAGTCACGGACTTATTGATCCGCAGTCGTATTTAGTCTACGGAATACAAATCCTTACAGAGTAGCAACTTAAATCTTCTTTAATACATTTTTTGAATATCTAACATTTAGATATTTATAAAGATTATTGAATAAACATTTGGATTTATTTATTGGTTCATTTCTAAAAGATTGTTTCTGAGGAACAGATATTTGTATATAATTGAGAAGGATTGGACAATTAATATTGGCTGAAATAATTCCACGAAGAAGTAATAATGAATAATTTTTTTTTCAAATTTCTAACGATTGAATTGAAATTCCGATACATATACTTTCATAAGATTTAAGAGGTATTGAGATATTTAAAAATGAAAATAAAAATGTTAGGAATTTAATTTGGACTTTTTTCAAACGAATAATGTGAATGTTACAATTAGGACTCCAAATAAATGACGCATGTTCTATTACAGATCGGACAAAAGTAGAAAATTATATATTCTTAATATGTTAATCAAAATTGGTAGAATTTCGTTTTATAAAATTTAACAGACAGTAAGATCGGGGAATAATATAATTTAAATGATTTACAAAAGTAAGCTTATGATCAAAAACGATACCAAGGTCTAATATATCATCAAAAAGCTCTAAAATTTGATTTTTCTTAACATATTAGGTAATTAAAATGTTTTGACATCTATGAAAAATCATATGACTGCACTTATTAAGATTAAAAGAAAGGCCATTATTTTCTGACTACATAACAACTCTATAAATATCCTCTTGAAAATCATTTAAATCAGCCGTTGTATAAATTGGTTTAAATATTTTAAGATCATCAGTATATATACAATTAGAATATTTAAAACGATGAATCATTAATAAATATAATAAAAAGTAATGGGCCCAAGATACTACCTTGCGGTATACCGGAAGACGGAATGAGTATATTCGAGTATAATCCATCAATAGAAACAATACAATATCTATTAGTTATATAATGACGAAACCAACTCAGCATTTGAGAATGGAATCCATTTTTTGATAATTTTAATGAAAGTAATTCATGCGGAACGCGATCAAAAGTTTCAGCAAAGTCACATCAACTTCAACACCCTTTTTAAATTTGAGAGACACAAAATTGAGTAAAAATAGCAAAGTTTGTGGTAGTAGATCTACCAGACATAAAACCATGCTATGATAAAGAAAGATTTGGCATCGTATCACTGGGTTGGAAAAATAATTTACCATAGATTATAGTTTCAAATACTTTAGCAACATTTGTTAATTTTGAAATTGGTCTATAATTACTAGACTTTAAAAAAGGAACAATGTTGGTAAATTTCCATTTTTGAAGAAAGAAACCTTCCCGTAATGAATAGTTAAAAATTATTTTCAATGGCAACATGATTGCAGAAGAATATTTTTTTAAAAGAAAAGAGTAAATTCCATCCATTACATACTTAAATGACTTAGAAAGTTTAGAAATTCCATTTAATATTCCATACAACCAAAAATCAATATAATTAATATCCTCGTTGAAATTACTTTGAAAAAGTACCACAAAATCCCCTCATGTGGATTCTTACTTAGCACTACATATCTTATTCTTACCCACATAGGACCGTTGATATTTAATTTCATATTACCATTAGAAGAACGAAAAAGTACCAAAAAGTCCCTCTTGTAAATTCTTATCCTCATAGGACAATGTATCATGAAATTATAGATCAATTATTACAAAAAATGTTAAAAGCACCATTAGAAGAACTGAAAAGTACCACAAATTCCTCTCTTCCAAATTTTCAGTCAGTACTAAATATACTTAAGTTCATGTTTCTAGGTCTGATATATTTTTTCTCCCTTGGATGTAACAAAAATTTTATCCCAATGAATTTCTAAATTGTAGTTAGGTCCCATATTAAAAAAAGCGTATGTATATGTCAATAAATAGAAAAGAATGTTTTATGAAAAAAGGACCAAACATAGGTAAAATTTTTACACCTTAAATGTTCGAATTTTAAAAAAGTACCAAACATAAGCTACGAATATGATATATATTCTATTTGTATGTTTTCTGGTTTAGAAGATACGTTTGGTACCAACAATGTAATAAAATACAGTTTTTACCAGTTTTTTCCCTAAAAGGGAAGATTTTTAAAAAATTACAGATGTCTGGTAGTTTTGTATCTGTATTAGTTTAGAAGATATAAGGTTACCGATTTTAGCCATTTTTACCAACTGAACATTCGAATATCAAAAAATTCCGTCTTAATGGATCTATTTGGCGGGAGATCAACCTACGGTCCAAATTCCATTCTCTCTAGCTTCAGGCATAATTATATACATATGCCGAAAAATACAAAAAATATATCATGTGCAATAATTCCATATACATTTTCGGTCTCCCTCGCGGACCCGCTAAAATGCTGCTACAGACCTCAATTTGGGTAACCTTGGTTTTAGGGATACATATTTATTACCATTTTTTGCTTTTGGTCCTACTTTATATTGGGTGTTCCAAAATAAATAATTTTGAGTTTCAAAATTTGGAGCATGAAAATTAATTTCCAAATTAAAATTGTTTCTTTTTGAACTGGATAGAGATATTGACTTGAAAATTTATTTATGATTGAAAATTTTGGTATTAAGAATCCACCGAAAAAGAAAGCCAATATTTTGAGAAATACCGGAGGCATTAAAATGGACTTTTGTAGGTTTACTTTTCTGTTGCCCTAATTGTAAATCTTATGCAGTTAAAGATTTTATACCTCCTTCAATTTTGTAGCAGTCTAATTCTACTCAGACATAAATATTTATACACACATACATATGCATATAATTTATACAACTGTGTATGTGCGCATCTAAAAGTTTTATTTTTTTTTTCTGTTTTATAATAGTCTTATAAACAGTGTTGCAAGCGTAGACTTTTTAAAGGCTTTTAATTTACCTTTTAGCCTCAAAATTTTCGTTTTAGATTCTAGTTTTTTTCTACCCCTTTTTGATTCTTAAAATTGCTTTAAAAATGCTAAAATATTAGTATTTCATCAACGAAGAAAATAAGTTTTTATTTGCTATTACTAATTTTATTTTTACAAAATCCATTCTTTTAAATATTTTTGTGTATTTGTTCGATCGAGATTATTTATATTTAACAAATGTACTCTAAATGACTTACTAAATTGATAATTATAATTATTTTTAATATACTTCATTAACCAAAGAATTATTTACGAATATAATTAAAAATTCTTATAAAAGCGAAAAATCAGCTAAAGATTTGGAAAAGCTTAATCAAAAAGGAATTACAGTTCAAAAATATCGAAAAATCACTTCAGTGCAGTGAGTTATATGAAATATAATACACATTTTTATGGGAATTTTGGCTGTCACAGAATGAAAAATTTACCAAAAAATGCCCATGCAAATTTAGGTCATATTTCACATGAAAAATTACCCAAAATTTTGGAGTGACTTTTCGTCATATTTGGGCTATAATTCGTTTTGATAAATCATTTCTGAAGTTTTGAGTTATTCTTGACTTTTATATATTTTAATTTTTTAATTTTTAACTTTGATTTAGCGAAGCTGATGTTTGAGATATGCCAGAGTTGAAAACCTTTGCGTTCGACCGAATGCCGACTGTCTAGGAAACTGTTTTAATATAGATCAGAATTCTACCCAGGCCACCAGTAGAATAATTTTCATTCTGAAAATGACTGATGTTGTCCGGAAATTTTATCATATAATATATAATATATTAATATCAAAGTGTCATAAAGTCCATGGTACACTTTTTTTGAGAAAAATTTCCATTTTTTATTTTTGGAAAACTTTTTATTTCCTTTTGGAAATAAAAAATTTCTTTGAACGATTTTTTTATATTTGTTTTGATCGATTTTGCTTTGGATCATTTTACTGGCGGCCGATTCATGTTTTATTTATAAATTTGTTACAGTGTTTTTAAAAAATATCAAAAACTATTTGAGAGCGTGAAAAAAAAAGTTTTAAAATTAGAAATGAAGTGTTGGCTTTTTGGCTTTATTTTTAGGGTATTTAGCCTTTTTTTGACTTTTTTAAAGTTAAGTTTAGCCTGTTTCTTCTCACCTGCTGGCAACACTGTTCATGAAGAATATTCTATGAATAATTCATGCTTGACTTTAAGAAAAATTGTTTTGATTAAAAAATCAATTTTTATTATTCTTGATGATTCTATGTAAATAGAAAAATTGTTTGAATTTAAATAAAATTAGAAAATAAATTTAAAATGCCAATATTTCTTTTAAAGAAATACAAGTAATACAAATAAAAAATAATATATTATAATATTATTATAGGTTGTTAAAAAAAAAACTAATTTATTAAGAAGAATAATTTTTTTAAAAGGTATATTGATATAAATAGCTAACATATTGGTAAACATGAAAAAGAGCAAAATGTTAACAATTTTCTATTACTTGGATGTGTTTTCCATAACGAGATTTTTTTTAAGTTAAATTTATTTTTAAAGTAAATAAAGTTAATTTTTTTTATAAGAAGAAATTGAATTCTACTTTAAAGATTAATAATAATAATAATAATAATAATAATAATAATTATAATAATAATATTAATATAATAATAATCAGGACTAATACTTTCATGTTAATGCATGCTTTTATTGAGCAACTTAAAATCAATGTTGATTTATTATTTTTACGAATTATATACATATTAAATGCATAAATTTTGCATATTTTTCGATTTTTATTTATTTATTCTTATATTTTTGACTATAAACGAATAGCCCAGGAAATTTTAAATCTGATAGATGGAATTTCGACATGTGCATAGCCTAGTCCTGGGGTATTGTACGTGCTGTTAAATGTAATGCGATAAGCGCATATACATGTATTTAAGTTTAAAGGTCAGAATAATAATCCGTATCATAGGTAAAATTTTGTTGAAGTTTATTTCTATGTAATATTATAATTTTTGGAGTTATAACGCAACTTATGTTGGCACTGAAGAATGCTATACCATACCAAGTTATATTATACATCAATAAATCTTTTTCTAGTCCATGTTAGGGAATCGGCAAGTGTAAATATTTTAATGAAGTTACAGGCTAAAAGTATAATCAGAAATTGAAAAAAAAAAAAAAATTCTTACGCATAATCTAGCACTGGACTGTCTCTACAAATTTTTGTTGTCAAGTAATTGTTGAAGTGCTTGATAAAGATGTAGAATTGTTCCAGAAAAAATATTTAGTTAATATTGTAAAATAGAAACAAGTAAGAAAGATATAGTCGGTCAAGGCCGACTATATTATACCCCACACCATTGTATATGTCCATCAAAATTCGTGGAGGGGTCTTATATTAGACATGTGGACAATTGTGGACCGACACTTTTACTAAGTGTAAAATAAAATATACGAATACAGAATATTAAGTTAATACTAATATTTATATGAATTTATGCACTTTAGGGTAATTCCCGAAAGTGGGTTATATGGGAGCTATTTTAAATTATGGAGCGAATCTCATAAAATTTGTCACTATAATATCTACTTATATAAAACTTGTTTGTGTCGATTATAAAACTGATACTATTATGTGTATGTGATTTATGTATGTTAAAGTGCTTTTCGAAAGAGGGTTTTATATGAGAGCTATGGTCAATAATGGAAAGATTTTTTGACACAATGATTGATACTTATGCAGAACTTCCTTACACCGAATTTCATTAAAATATTGCTATATTTAAGGCCTTTGTGATCGTTAAACTCCTATTCCGGGAGGACATTTGTATGGAGCCATAACAAATTTAAATAAGCATCATCCTTGTGTCATGAAAGTTCTACGTGTCAAATTTCATTGTATTATCTTCAAAATTACGACCTGTACTTTGAGCACAAAGTTCACATGGACAGCCAGCCAGACGAATGGACATCGTTAGATCGAGTAATTGTTAAAAAGTGATTCTGAGTCGATTGGTATACTTTCGACTCAGAATCACTGTTGGTTAACTTTTTCTGTGCTTTACGAATATCAACACAGAGACAATACCCCAACCACCTGTGGTGGTGTGGGGTATAAAAAATAAATCATGTTGTTGTTAGATACCCCTTTTATGGTTAAGGTATCAGATTCTTTGAAAGCTCTTTAATGACACTTAATTGCACATGAGGAACTAGGATCTAATTTTCAAGATATAGGTACATATGTTAACTTCTAATGGAAAAAGAAAATAATTACATAAATACAAATTTAATATAAATGTTTATTTACAAAATCATATCGTCATAAGAGAAGCAAAAATCATAATTATGCGCTTTAAATATACACCAAATATTTCGTTTCTGAAACTGATGGAACAGCTTTTGATTTCTGTTAATATTAATTCGTACTTATGTGTTGGATACATTTATCATAATTCAATAAAAACCCACTTTGAATTTTTAAGACTTTACGGCCTATTGCAATTTAGGTGGCGATACGATTTACTCTGAAACGAATTTAAAAAAAAAAAAAAAAAAAAAAATATATGTGCCTTTTATTTCTATAACTTACATGTGAATTGCTACAGTTACCTGAATTATATCGTGTTTTTTTCTCAATAATATTATTAAAAAAAATATATTTTTGACATTAATATTTTTAGTTTTAAGTGCATATTTTTCAGTTTATAACACATGTTTTATATTTTTTTATTGCATGAAATTATAAGCCCTGCTAATATAATAATAATAATAACCAATTGTGGTTAAGCACTCAAAAAATCCTTTAAATCAAATAATATTAAATTACATTTTTAAAATCCTATTAACTGTTGCAATTTTTTATTATCATTCTATTGTTATTTTTTTTTTACTGTAATGGACATTTCCTTGAATTCTGACTGCATTGTTAGTTAAACTAATAATTAAATTTGAACAATATCCAAGAATAGTAAAGAAAAAAATATTAATTAGTTTTAAAGCCTAAGGTAAAATAATTGTTTGTGAATGTGCAAATGTAAGTCCATATTAAATTTATTTGATAATAATTACACTTAAACAAAAATACCACATTAAGTTTGTCAGGACACAATTTTTACAAATACATATGAGGAATTTCAAAAATTTTGAAAAATTTAGAAAAAATATTTAAAAAATTTTTCTTTTGACATGAACGTCGTTTAGTGGTTTTATTACGCAATATTTATATATGCAAAGTATGTTCGTGTTAATTACTTTTATTAATGCGCATAAAAGATGTAAAGATTTAAAGTTGAAACTTAAAAAAAATCTCAAAAATAGAGATATTATTTTATTGCAACGAAAAGAAGACAATTCCATAGAACTTCTAAAGTTCTATCAGCACATGTCAAAAATATTACCGCTTATTTGATATTTATCGAAGTACACTGAAAACAAAAAAATCTAATTTTATTTTTTTTGGCACAATTTTTTAAATAGCAAAAAAAAATTTATTGGTTAAAAATGTCAAAAAATAGTGAATAATAATATAAGTTATATACTGCCTGCCACTTAAATAAGGAATCATATTTTTTTAACTTCAATTAAGTATATCTCCTAAACTAAAGTTCAGAAAAGAAATAATTTTTTGCGCAACCAAATTTCAAAGTGTTGGCTTTAGTTTCCTAAAGAAATAAAAAATATACATATTTTGTTATACTAAAATTATGCGTTTATTTAAAGACATGTATTTCTGTGGTACTATTTCGTGTGCTACTTGAATAAGGAATTTTTTCAAATTAATCAGGAACGCTATGATTTAAATTTCTTTCAATATAAACTGCCAGAGAATTTTTAATTTGATATTTTTTAAATAGTTTTTATTCAAAATGGGACGTGGTAAGGCTCTTAATAACTCTGAAAAAGAAAAAATTCTGATTTTGAAATTTCAGGGTCAGAATCCGGTCCAAATAGCCAAAAACATTAATAGAGGAAAGACAGTTGTGTACAATTATTTAAATAATGTCAAAAGATATAGAAAAAAAATGAAAGGGCGGAAGAAAATGGCAACAGCACCAAAAAAAAAAAAAAAAGACGAAAAATTCTTACAATTACATAAAATTCTGCAATGTCGGTATCAAAAATACGCGAAAAAAGTGGAGTCAGTGCCAGTCTAAAAACAGTGCACCGTATTTAAAAGTCGTGCCCATTCACAGTCCGACGAAAACAGCAAAAAAACCACCGCCTTATGAAAAACGCAAATCACAACGTCTACAATTTGCCGAAAATACAATGATATGGTCCGACAAATGGTTTAAATTTGTATTTTCCGATGAAGAAAAGTTTAATATTGATTATCCCGACGGATATAACTATTACTTCCATGACCCAAATAAGGAGGAATTATTTTTGAGCCGCAGACACAGCCGAGAGAGCGGAATAATGGCATTGGGTGCCATTTCGTATTATGGTACCATAGAATTGGTTTTTTTTATCCAACAAAATGACTGCGACGCCTTAAAAAGACATTCTGGAGGAAGCATTTCCAAAATTTAATGATTTCGTTGGACCCATACCTTGGACGTGCCAACACGACAACGCTCCGATTCATACCACCAGAGCAGTGGATTAATCAACAAGGTGTTCAACTTTTGGATTTGCCCCCATATTGAGCAGACCTGAATCCAATGGAAAATGTCTGGGGTTGGCTTGCAAGAAAAGTTTATGAAGGAGAAAAACAATTTGAGACGATAGAATCCTTAAAGGATGCAATAACGGAAGCTTGGAGTTCAATTGCGCTAAATTACTTAGAGTCGATGCCTAATCGCATTTTTGGGGTTATTTCTAAAGATGGTGGCAGTAATTATTACTAATTGAATGCTAGAAGATAATAACTTTTTTTATAACCTAAAATTTAAAAATAAATTACAGTTTGCTTAGTTTTGAAATATTACTTATTCTAGTGACACACGAAAAAGTACCAAAGAAATATATGTCTTTAATTAAATGCATAATTTTAGTATAGCAAATTATGTATATTTTTTATTTTTTCAGGAAACTAAAGACAACACTTTGAAATTTGGTTGCGCAAAAAATTATTTTTTCCGAACTTTAGTTTAGGAGATATACTTAAATAAAGTTAAAAAAATATGTGATTCCTTATTCAAGGGGCAGGCAGTGTATTTTGGGCTATTTTGCTGGAAAAATCAAATGAATCTCAATACTAGTTTGAAAAATATAGTCATTTAAACTTTACTACTTATGATAATATTCCTTACAAAAAGCGCGATTTTAGTTTTTTAAAAAGGGAATTTTTACAAAATTTTAAACACATGTTTTATTTAGTGATAAATTTACATCGAAAACAGTTCTTATTATTTGAAAGTTCGAAGTGTAATGGGAAATACGTGGGGCTTATTTTTGAGTTTAAGATCACCTTTTTTTGTCCATACAATTATTAGAGCCGAAAAAATTTTGAAAAATAAACAAATAAAATCTGTCATTTCTTTTTACATCAATATTAACGTAGTTTATACTTCGTGGTAGTTGTCAGCAAGCGAAATGTGTTTGGAGAAGATACCGCTGAGTAGTCCCATTTTAAATTTAAAAAGATTTTGTCCTTTGGTTACCGATTTACATAAAATTTGGTGTATGTGTAGAGGACGATACAGAGGCATGTAAAATGAACTTTTCTCATTTTTGTTTTGAGAACTGTGGCTTTGAAGCTGGTTATATAAATGGCCATGACTTTTGTTATATAAAAGATATCAAAATATTTTTTTTGCAGTAGATTTGTCAAAGTTTGTATTTTAAGATACCATATACAAATTTTGAAAATATTTTTATTAACATATTTTTAGTGGCGTGTGTCTAAAAATGTCCATCTTTATTTTTTATATATTTTTTTTTTTTTTTTTTTTTGGTATTAAGCCTTCAGAGAGGTCAAAGTTTTTAAATTTAAAATGGAATTACTCCGCTGTAGCCTGTATATATGATGTTTCTTATTTTATTTATTTATTTAATTTTTCTCATTATCAATTTTAATCATTTAGTTGATTCTGTACAGATACTTTCCAATGATCTGAAGTCATTTGAAAAAACAAATTTGAAAATTTGGTGAAAATCTTAAAAAGTGCAAAAAAATTCTGCATTTTAAAATATTTTAACGCCATTTTGACTTGGAAGAGTCAATTATTAAAAATTCTGTTTATGCGATAGTTTATGATGATGGTGTCCCATGCCTGGTTTCCTGATATTGACGAGATATAACTCAATTTGCAGAGAATCACTTCGTCTTTAAAATTCTGTTCTTTAAATTTAATTTCACTTATGCGGGCAAATTTTCTATTAAAAAAAACTGAAAGACTAAAAAATCTTCAATTTTTCACCAAATAGTAAAACGGTTACTTGTTAATATGAATTATCTAAGTATTTTTTTTAGCTGGTTCATAGTTTGATTCAAAAAGATGTCAATGCAAAACTGAAATAAATCAAAAAATCCTTGAAAGTTTCAACTGAATCTTTAATATTTGTTTCGGTTTAAATGGCTGTATTTTCTTAAGATCTAAAATTTTTAATTTCTTAGTTATTTTGTAACGTCTACGAAAATGCATCAGCAGTTTTCCTGTCTTTAAAACAAACTGCAGAAATACAATATAATAAAGTCGTTTTCAAAAAGTTTCGAAAATCTTTGAAATTCCTCATACGTATATAAATTTATTTATGCATAATTGTGTGTGTATACATTGTAAATTGATATAAATAAATTAACAATTCAAACTAATTTGCATGCTGCATTTAATATCTTTATCATATGAATATAAATTTATTTTATCCACAGACCGGCTTTGTAAATATCTGAGAGGTAGACAGACAGACAGACAGACTGACAAAACGACATGACAAATTTTCTTAACATCATAATTACAAAAGTGCCCAACCGAAAATCTTGATACACAGACATACGTATTTAAACAACATAAATATATTTGTTTAAAACAAAGAATATAAAGAGAATTTTAAATTAACTGGCAAGACTTATAAGAGCGGACAAAAGCTATAAATAATTAAATTTTTGACTGTCTCATGACCTCAAAAAAAAATTTATTTCGACTAATTGTATGGGAAAGAACAAAACAATTTTTTTTTCTTTTTCAATTTTCAATTTATGTATAATTGACAAAAAAATTTGTTTTAACATCACACAGTGGTTCCAAAACCCTTTTTTTTAAATAATTCTGTAACTTGTGAATTTTTGGAGATATCTCAACAACATTTCACATGGCCAGAGAGGATGTATCTTTAAGTAGATTTGGAGTAGTACAGATTCCTAGCGGGTCAGGGGGTAGTGAGTGGCCCTCCAGTTTTTGGCCATCTCGGGTATGCTATTTTTTTAATTGCCAAAAATTAATTTATGATAAGACAGAAAAGAAATTTTATATATAGATAGTCCTTGTAAATCTTTATAAAAAATACGTAAGTTGTCTCTCTTAGTTTAAGAGATATTCAGGTCAAAATAAATTTTTATGAGCTTCTTCTTTAGTTTTTTTTTTAACTTTGTGGTCTTAAAATTACCCCTTAAATGTTTTCAAAATGTTCATCACATTTCTTACAAAATTCTAAATAATGTTGCTGCAAGAATAATACAAATATGTAGATTTGGTAAAAAGTTGTATTATTCTGAAGTTGGAACTTTAAAAGAATTTCATATTTTTTTGCGTTTTTTTTATCAAAAAAGTGGCAATATTTTATAAAATTTGTTTTTTCTTCTGTCCCATATAGTTAATTATTTAATGTTTTCAAAAGGAATCTTAATGTAGGCGCGTGTAAAGTGAACTCGAAGTTGTTTGCTGCAACGGTCTCTCTACAAACCCTACTAAAACTTTGTAAATTTTCCAAAATTTTTTGTTGGGATCAAACAAAAATTATGCTAGTTAAATTATTAAATTAAATTAAATTATTTCTAAGAAATATACTTAAAATTTTAATTTAAAGTTTTTCAGGTTATGGTTTCACACGCATCTAAGATTTCCTTTTAAAAACACTGTGCACCGTGAGACAGACAGTAAAAGTTTATTTTTTTCAATACCTATATTATTATAACTAAGAGCATTATGTTCAATCAATCTCGAAAATGACAAATAAATTCATCATTCTTAAGTCCCAACTTTGTTGACTTTTACTTTTCATTCAAAAAAATTTACTTTATTTTTATTCTTTAGAAAATTTGCAAACGTATTGTTGAACACATACTTGCATACATTATTAGCATGCACAAATTTGCTAAATATTGTAGCTTCGTATCATAGAATATCATCAGGAATAGTTCAAAAATAGTATCAAATACAAAAATATTCTCTGTTTCAAGTGCATTAGATTTTGAATGTCTGACATACTGACAATAAAGTTAAAAAGACATTGTATGTTACGAATTATAGGAAAGACATTATGTACACGTATGTTAACATTCTGAGATACAGTGTGTGTAATAAGTAGTTCGTCAAAGTTAGCAAAATATTATACATAAAGTACATGAAAGTATATGTATAAATCTGTGTTCAGCGATCAAGGGATATTTCACAATTTTAAAAATTTAGTCTTTATACCTTTTGCTATTAACAGTTTCCCGATAAGAATGCCAGCAAAATGACCCTAGAACAATTGTCTTAAAATTCCCATACTAATTTGGGTTAAATTTCATATAAAAAAAATTGCCTACAATTTTCAAGTGATTTTTCTTCATATTTGGGCTACAATTAATTTTTGATAAAGCATTTCTAAAGTTTTTGGTAATTTTTCAATTTTCACAACATGTTTGATAAAGTAAAGTAAACTATTCAGAAAAACTTTGATTTAGCGAAGCCAGTGTTTGAAATAGGCCAAAGTTGAAAACCTATGTGCACGGTCGGCGACTGGCTGTCTAGGAACTCTTTTCAATCTAGACCAGAATCCTACCCAGGACAAAGAATCATTTTCATTCTTAAAATGGTTGATTTAGTCCAGAAATTTTATAACATAATGTATTAGTTTTCATGTCGGAAAGTATCATAAAGTCCATGGACTTTAGAACATTTGGTGTGGGTGATTTTTAGTAAAGATTTAGGTATTTTTCATCCTTTTCTGGCAATTTTTAATTTCTTTTGGGTGATATTTCATTGACGACATTTTGATGGCAGCCTGCCAATAAGGACGAGGTCTATTTTGAAATGAAAAAGCAAGCTGGGTGTGAGGTATTCATAGTTTTCCTTATTTAAATCGTCTTCGAATAATCGAACAATAGACTTTTTATTGGAAAAAGTCGAAAAATCAAAATCGTCTTTTTGGTTTGAAAATTGTCTATAAATCCACTATCTTGTTGCCAGATATTCGAAAAGTTGTAAATAAGCGAAAATTTACTTTATTTAAAGAAAACAGTTTCTTAGCAGTTCTTTTATTTCAACAACATCATCTAGCTGTTGGAAATAGTATAGTAAAAACATATTTTTATGTTTCATTGCATAAATTGTCTGTTAATCTGTCAATATATTTGATATACTATATATTAAATATATATTTTATATTTTTTAAGTTTTTGATAGAAAATTATGCTTGTTAGTAAATTTTTGATAGTTATGAGATAAACAAATTTTAATAGGGATAGTAAAATTATGGCAAATATATATGTATACATTTTCGACGTTTTAAAATAAATAGAATAATTTCAATTATATATATAAAATATTTAGAAAATTAAAATTTAGTTTTTAATCCCTTAGGTTTTCAAACGTATACTACGCATTCTTTAAAATTCTTAACTATTAAATGTCCATCAGAACAAATGTATGTAGGAAATGTTCATTAAACGTCCAAAAAATTTGCTTTCCATATGCAAAAGAAGCATTTTATAATTTTCATTCATAATTTTTGGATATTCTTGTTTACACATTTTTCTAATAACAAAATTTTAATTTGTCATATTTTTTAAAGTTTTCACACAGTACAAGTAAAAATTTTTCTCATCATAGAAAAATTGTTTTTACCATAGAACTTTTCTGTCGTTTAACACACGCCCTTTATAAGACAAATAATAAAAAATAGTCAAAAGAAACGAAAATCTCTAAAGTCGATAATAATCGAAAACTTTAAAGTCGAAATTTGACTATTTCAAAATTGAAAAAAGTTGAAAAGTCGAAAAATCGATTATGTAAAAGTTCCATCACTTTCGCGAAATATAACCATGTTCTCAAATCTTTGAAAGAGAATGTCTATTTTGGTATTGGCTATTTGGCACGTAGCGGTATGTCATTCACCTCCATATCGTTCAATTGGGGCGAAATCATGTATTGTCTTTGGTTTTCTGCATTGACGTTGAAATATCATTTATCACTACCAATATTTTTTTTTATTTTTTTTTTTTTTTATAAGACACTGTAATTAAGTGAAAAATCTAAGAAGAATCACATCAAATATGAAAAAAGCATTCTGACAGATACAAAAAGACAGTATATTGTCAATTTAAATTTGCAAGTAAATACAAAAGAGGAGAATGTTTCTAAGGACTTAAATTTAAGTTAAATATAAAAGAGCATTTAAAAGTCAACAAGAAAATAAATCATTTTTTTTTCTTTGAAAAAAAAAAATCATAAAATACTTACAAATATCTTTCAATTTTAAAATTTTCTAATAAACTCCTTAAAATATTTATTTCTTAAACTAAATATAAAATATATATAAACATATTATATGTAAGTACTATACATTGTATGTTCATGCATTTGGTAATAATTTATTAGGAATTCATAGTGCCTATCAAGGTTAAAATATATAAAAGTCCAGACAAGATTCTGGCAATTTCCATTAAGTAATAAACTACTTACAATTCACAAGCAGGCACATAAAAAGTTTTAAATAAGATGAAAAAAATTGTACAAAAAAAAAAAAAAAATATAAATAGAAAACTACAACTTAAAAAACGTTAAGGTAAAACACAAATTCATTTTTCTCCACATGATAATAGTAAGTTGACTTTAAGTACTGCAAAAAGTATAAAATTAAGAAAAAACAGGTGCAAACAATCCTCTGCCTAAAGCATATTCCCTCGTTGCATTTATTGCTTGTAGCAAAATTACAACAGTAGCAACAAAATTTAAAAATTTTTCAAATTCCTTGCTTCAGTTACACCCAGGGTTTGCTCTAATGTTTGTAAGTGTTTTTCTTGCATTCATTTTATTTTATTGTTGTTGCCCTATTTCTTTTCCTTGACTCTTAGTTTTTGCATGCACTTCTTGTTTTTGTAGTTGTTGCTGATGTTGTGAGGAAAACATTAACGATTCTTTCTTTCGTTAAAATATTTTATATTTAAGAAGCAGTGTTGCCAGGAAAAAAGAGGCTAATTTGGAGTCTAAAAAAGTTCAACAAAAGGCTAAAAAAAGGCTTTAAAAAATAAAGCCAATTCTAAAACTTTTTTTAACGTTTTCATTACTTTTTGAAATTTTTTAAAAATATGCTAACAAATTTATTAATAAAACATCGGCTGCCAGCGAAAAGACCCAATGAAATATTATCCAAAAAATTCACATATAAGTTTGGGTTATATGAAAAATTTTTCGTCATTTTTGAACTATATTCCTTTTTTATTCAGATTTTCCAAATTTGTAGATGATTTTTCGCTTTTATAAGAAATTTCTAATTATATTCGTAAGTAAATCCATAAAATTAGTTAAGTTATTATTTACTTGGAGAATGAAACGACGCAGGCGAAAATTTTTGTTAAATATAAATAATCTGGATATTTTTTTTGTTCGAATAAATACACAAAAAATTCTTAAGTGGATGATTCTATAAAAATAAAATTAGTAATAGCTAATAAAATATTACTTTCTTCGTTGTTGAAATACTAATATTTTAGCCTTTTTAAAGCAAAAAAAAGGCTAGATTTAGCCTTAAAAAGTCTAAAAAGGCAACACTGTTAAGAAGCTCTAAATTTTAAAGACAACGTGTAAAATGCTTAGATTAAAGTTACCACAAATTTAATGGTCTATAAATCAGTTGGTAAAGTGCAAAGCCAAGGTAAGCAAAAAAAGCAAACAGTCAGGCAACATTGTAGAAATAACATCTTGTGCCATTCCAGACGTGTGTTTTAACACAACTTTGAAATTAAAATTTATAGAAAATTAAGAGAATAGTAAAATAAAATTTAGTTGCATAAAATATGTTTTGTTTTTTGCTTAAAATTTAGATTTATATTTAAGCTAATGGTTGGTTTAGTAGATTAAGAAACTTTTTTTGAAAAGTTGGTATTAAAATAAAGTGGTCTTAGTAAATTTCCAATAGAAAGAAAAATTATCAAAAATTTCCAGCAAATGGAAAATTTTTCAAAAATTTCCTATAAAAAGAACATTAATCGAAATTTTCCTACAAAATTTTTCTACAAAAAGAATATTTATCAAACATTTTTTATAAACAGAAAGTAACTTAATATTTTCAATAAATAGAAATCATTTGATATTTTCAGTAAATAGGAATTAATTCAATATATATTATAGTGAAGTAGCGTAACTAACGACGGCAAAGGCGGTTCCATAAAAATTTTACTTTATATTACCGTTAAACGGCAAGCCGTTCGAATAATATTTATTCTATTTTCTTGATGATATTCTATGTTTTTTTCCAACAAGATTGCCATCACGTATGAAAAAATGTATTATAAAAAAGAAATGAAAACTAAATAAAGAGAAAAAAATGTAAGTTCTTTAAAGAAATTAAATTAAACAAAATGAATTGTATATTAAAAATGATAATTATAACAAATAATAAAAAAGAAGATAATATAATTTTTATTTTAAGCAAGACTTTGGCAATCATCTTGCATTCCTACTGCCTTTGTTATTATGTTTATTTTTTCTCAATTGGAGGCGAACCGTACCGCTGTCGGCGATGTTGTGTTTCTACACATAAATAGAAAATTTTTCGAAAATTACTTTTAATTTTTATCGAAATTTTCTATAAAATTAAAACTTATCGAAATTTTAAAACTTATCAAAAATTTCATATAAATTTAAATAATGTATAAATTAATAATTAATAATGTAAAAATTTTACGAAAACCGCCAAACCATCTTCACGAAAATCTATCCCCAAATGAGTTTAAATCACTGCAGTTTTCATAGCCGTGAGAAAATATCAAATTCAAAACTTTGAAATGACTTTTCCAATTTTTTACAAACAAATACTCCAATTTTGTTTTACTTATTTCAAAAGACAAGACTTTAGATTTGATTGAGAGTTGCATCTTACGTTCAGAATTGGTCGAAAAAAGTGAACTTTAAGCAAAATTTCAAGTTCATCGGGCTAGCGAAAAAGTCATTCGGGATCCTTAATAGCAGAATTTGTTTTTCTCCACGAATTGAGAAAAGTTTTTAATAGGAATACCGGGAAAAATGAGAAGGCAAAAGGGAGCACCAAAATTTCTGAGATTTTTTTTCAAATGAATGCCTAAAGGATGATAAAAAGTACTTACTGGCGGACATTTTATAACATACTGTTCAAGAGTTCTATGTCATATATATTATGGAAAATGTATTAGTTAAATAACGTGTAAAAAAATCTAAATTGTCGAATAAACATTTAGTCTAGCAATACATTTGTATATGTAGGGAAAGACGTAATTCATTCATGAAAAAAATAAACTTTTAACAGAGAAATGTACACAAATTAGTGCCTATAGAAAAGATTCCTGCCAATCATTAGAAAACACACCGAATTCTATTTTGTTTGAACTCATCTCTCTTCTCATTATTACAAAAAAAAAAAAAAAAAAAAAAAAAAAACGAAGGCAAAATAAATTTTTCTTTTAAATTTAAAACTTAACTAAAACTGTTTTTAGCAAAAACAAAATTTCAAAAAGATTGGGCCATCATCGGTTTCTATTTTAAGAGCTGAATTTTATGCACTAATTTTTTATATGGGTTAATTTAGCGCTAAACTAGTTCAAGACCGGTAAAAAAAATGTAGATAGGATATTTTATGAAAATAGCCATATTTTTGAAACCATATATTTTAAGTGTACTCGTATATTAAAATTATTATTATATTTTTAACTTTTTTTTAGTGTAGTATATTAATAAGATAACAGACTTTCCGCGTTCCTAAATTCAATCTGTTATCATAAGCGAGTAGTAAAGTATGTGCTCGAATAACACATAACACAAAATTTTCATAATAACTCTTACTGCCGTTGATTTTAAATATTATTCTTAATTACAATATCTTTTAGAAACATGTCACTTTTAACAGCAAATAGAATTCTTGAAATCCGGTAGTTTGTCCGCATGCAGATGGCAGTCAAGAAAAATGTACAAAATAAAATTTATGTTTTTTTTTATTAATTTATTTATTTTTTTTAAACTTACTAGAAAATGTTGATTGACTAATTTTGGCAAAAGTAATACTTTTCAGAATAATAAAAGAGCTTAACAAAGACCTAAGGAATGACATGAAACTTGGTTTAGAAAAACAAAAAGTCACAAGAATGAGAAGAGTAGAGAAGCTTCTAAGAGCTATGCCAAACATGTTCGGTCGCGTAATGGTACGTTGTGTTTATTTCTTCAGTATCAAATATCAGTCATGTTAAAGCTATGCCTAATCTTTAGTTAATCAAAGCTTAAAAAATTTAAATAACAAAATTTTAAACAACTCTGAGACAAGGATTTATCAAATGCCCTCAAATATATTTTATATTAGCCTGGAAAACATACATTATTGCTGACTTTTCTCATGTTCCAAGGTACAAGTTTTGTATACCGAATAATCGAGAAAATAGTGCTGAATATTTAGTATCGAACTAAAAACAATACAAAACAATTTGTATTACTACAAATTTACTCAAAATAGGACAAGAAATGTGATTAAGTTGCTTCTAAGAAAACTCGAAAAATCATAACAAAGAGTGTTATAAAAAGATATTGATGACATTCGTGATATAGGAATTGGGAATGTTATTTTAGTCCTACAGAGTATTAAATAACTAATACTACCCAGAATTTGGATAATTGTAAAGAAATTGAATCCAAGTTAAAAGGGAATTTAGGAAAGTCCCAGCAGTGCTCAATTGTGATTATTAATTTTAAATCCTTATAGCGAGATACCGCGAAAAATTTCGTAATATTTTTTTCAGAAGTCATTCTAAAAAATTAAAAATAATCTAGTTAGCAATTAATTTTTATATAAAACGATATATCATAAAAATCTGGTGAAGAATTGTTACAAACAGTTAATCAAGTTTGAATAATAACTTATTTCGTCCATATTTTATTAAAAAAATATGTTCTATTTTATTTTTATTTATATATAAATTTAATGAAATATAACAGTAAACATAATTACATATCTTGCGATATATAAAATGTCTATATAGATTGTTAAATCTATCAAATATAGTCCCCTCAGACCAGATGTCTCGGAGGAAACTAAAAAAAAAATCACTTGATTTACCATACAAGGTATTAAGTCCAGTATTGTAAAATACCAACTGGTAGAGGAATTTTTACAGGTTCACTTCATCAATATCATAACTATGGATATTTAAAAAATCTGATTTTATACAATAAAATACCGGAAATAAAAAAAAAATTACAATGAAGCTTTAAAGTCTGCTCAGAAGCTTTTCAACTGTATACAGGAAACGATGAAGGTATTAATCAATGATTCATTATAGTTAAGTCGCAATGCAGGTTGTGCTAAGCAGTTCTATCGATATTGATAGTGAAATGTACTTTGATAAAATTAGGGAACACGCTCTTTGTAACCGATTTGCTTTTACACAACATTCGTTATTTGAATACTATACAGGGAAAACTTAGTTGTTTCAAAAATCTTAAATTAATATTTATTTTTTATATCTAATAATTTTGATTTGATAAAATTTACTTAGTCAATTATTATTTTTAAACCAATTAAAGTTGCCTACAATTTACATCATACATGCAGGCATACATACATACATACATTTTTCAATTAATAAACCGTTGTTTTTAAACTTTCTGTCAGAAAGCTACTAAAAATAAATTTGATTTAAAATCTACGTTTTTATAGATAACATTAAAATGATTTTAACATTTCGCTAATAAAACAATAACAACATAAATAATTTACCATTTTAGAAGGTTAAGTAAATGAAATTTTTTGATTTTATATTACTTTCTTCCTTACCTCTTCGTCTTTTCAATGAGCAAGTAAAAATGAGGAGAAAGAAAAAGGAAAACAGTTTTTAATAAAACGCTTTCTTAAATGTAAATCATAAATCTCTAAATAAGCAAATACGAGTATGGCCATATAATCTTACACACTTATAATAAATTTATGTTGCTAAGTAAGTCTGCATGTCATTGTGTTAAAATTTCAAATAAAAAAAAAAAAAAAAAAAAAAAAAATACGAAAAATAAAGGAACGAACGAAAAAATATATACACTTGCAATTGAATGTGTAAAAATGAAATTGATTTTCAAATGAACCGTAAATAAACGGTAACATATGCGTGAACAACAAAAGGCAAAAGTGCTAAAAGTAATTGTGTACTAAAGGAAATAAGAAACCGTATGAGTTTTAATTTTTTCATTATTCCTTTTTCTCTACACATTTTTTTTTTTTTTTTTGCAACAGTAGAAGAAAAACAGAACATCAACTGAGGAAAAAAACTGAACAAACATGAATGAAAAATTGAAAGAAAATCTAATAATTTCTAAGCCATCACATATGCAGATTTACTAACACCACACTCATAGACTCATAAATACATTCAAATAAAAAATAAACCAGAGAAAGCAAAAAAAAAAAAAAAACACCAACCAGAGAAAAGTACTACTTACACTACACTTATGCAAATCACTATGAAGTATGTATGTATGTACAAAAAATAAAAAATAAAGAAATAAAAAAATTTACATGATACGAGTATTAATATTTGTTTGCCAATAAAACTACATAAACTTATAAGTTCACTGTGGGCGACAAAAGTTGTTGTATACTATAAATCTTTAAACAAATTGTGTAAATAGTTTATATATAATAAATAATTTAATTTAATAGTTTTTTGGAAAATACATATGGGGAATTCTCTTCTAAAGTTTACCTTTATGAAACCGATCTCAAACCTCAAATATTTTTTTTTTAATTCTGATTTTTTAAATCAAAAATAAAATTTGTATGAGGTTTGCTCCTTAAAAATTCATATCTCCCATATAAAGTTCACTTTCGAAAATTATTAAAAAGTGCATAAATTGTTATTGATAGACGCTATGTTTCTTGTACACGTATAATCTTACTTGATAAAGTATAAATTGCAATTTTAAACTTTAAAACAAGACTTGATCGAAAATAAAGCTCAGCTTTCATATAAGAAATTCTCAAAAAATTTTTCAAACCAGTCCATAACGTAATTATAATCCCAAAGAATGTTGTTAGTGATCGCACTTACTTGATCCAAAATTGAGCACAGGTTTGAAGTAAGATTCTCTCCAAAAATCGCTTAAGGCCGACTATAACTTTCCTACAATCCTAAATAATGTTGCCAGTGTTGACATAGCGTCCTGTCAAGTTTATAACCTGGCACCAATAGCAGAAAAAATATCAATAGCATGAGCCTTTGCATGATATCAAATAACTTATAAGAATTCATGAAACCTACAGCCAATGTTTAAGGATTGCTGAAATGTGTGCTATCAATTACGTAATCATAAAGACTGGCGCAAAATAATGACAATGATAAAGATTTGTAAGTTGTCATATATTATCTTTTATTTCTCTCCCTGGAGCTCCTAAATAACATAGAAAGTTAAAAATTACACATTGTCAAATGAAAATTTTTTCTTACAAGGACAAGCTTATTCACTAGTTTAAACAAAAAGAATTAAATTTTAACTTTAAATGAATCAAAAGGAAATCAAAATAATAAATACTGCAGAGAAAAGTTAATTGTAAATAAAAATATTGACTCCTGTAGATTAAAAATATTATATATATATATATATATATATATATATATCCGGATTTGTTCAGTTTCCAAGATTTAGAAATACCTTAATCGTGACAATCTGAAATTTCGTGACTGCATCTCCATTATTAAAGAAATTTTTTCGAATCCCAAAGGTAAACAAATTTGAAGAAATTCTAATTTGTACAGCCTCAGTATCAAATAATATGCATTTATGTATATAATAAAGCACTGGTTTCAACTTTTGCCCTCCACTGTATCCATGTGCACATGGTTTATGTTCATTTATGTTATTTCTTACTTGCTTGTTTGTTCAGTTAGGTAGTAGTGGTATTACAAAAAATAGAAAATAAAAAATATATAAAAATGCAAATATTGTTTATAGTAAAAGTTAGTAGCGCTCTTAGGGAAATAAGTATTTTACACAGAGTTTTATAGGCAAAAAAGAAGACAAAATAAATATTTGTTATTAGAAATAATAAACGAACAAAGTGTATTATGCAAATTGGTAGCAAAAAAAAAAAAAAGAAAAAAAAAACGAACTATTAACAATTATATCGGATTAGTTGATTAATTGTTGAACAATGAAAGAGGATAACGAAATTAATGGAAATTTACAATGAGGGTATAAGGATTAATGTAGCAGAGATTGCATGTTTGTTACAAGAAAATATTAAACGTTTTTCAATGAGTTTTATAACAAAAGTTTTTCAATAAGTTTTATAAATTTTTATATTAAATTTTTTAAATCTAAATCGTTAAATACATTACAAGTGAACCTTCCTTATTAGCTAAGACTTAATAAGTTTAAATAATATTTAGGTGAAAATGAGTTCATTTCTTTGAAATTTGCTTTTGATTATGGTTCAAACCCTTTGCCGGTATTTCCAAATGGTAAAGTAATTCTCTTGAAAATTTTTACATTTTATTTTAAAAAACTGTTATCTTTCCTTAAAAATTAATAGGTTTTTTGAAAATTGATATTGTTGTAAAGGTGTTTTTTTTTTAAATTTTAATTTTATTATTATTTTTTGATAAGTGGTACTTTTTTGCAGAAACTATATTTTCCACGTAAAAATTTTTATTTTATTCTTTTATTTTTTATTTACTTATTTATTTATTTTTTGAAAGGTTTTGCTTTTCTATAAATTAGCGCCTTTAATAAAAATCTATACTTCAGTTTTGAAATTGGTAATTTTTTTTTGGTTATTATTATTATTGTTAGTATTATTCTTATTATTACTATTGTTATTATTATTATTATTATTCTTATTATTATTATTATTATTATTATTATTACTATATTATTATTATTATTATTATTATTATTATTATTTGAAAATTGGTCCTTTTCTAAATTTTATTCCACTTTAAAATTGTAAACAAAATTTTCCTCTACTTTAAAATTGTAAACAAAATTTTAAACAAAATGGCTGCGAAAATTTTTAAAAATATTCCGATCCAGCTAAAATTTTATCTAAAGGCAGTTTTTCAGTTACTTAATCTGAAACAGATCAGAATTTTAAAGAACTAAATGCTAGACTCAATATGTTTTTTAAATACCTTTGCATAAAAAAGTTAAATCCTGGAGGAATTTTGATTTGTTTTCTATAAAATAACTAAAATATTACAATACTGCGAAATAATGAAAATAATATGTCGTCCAAAATTTTTATATTGCCGTATTTTAATAAAATTTTGTTTCATGTTTCAAAATTTGGCGGATCGCAAAAATTTTATTTATAAATCTTTATCTCCTAAACTAATGGTCGGATAAAATGTATTCAAATGTATGGGAGAGTTGTAAGGGAGGACGTAACCTTTTAGAAAAATCATCCTGTAGTCACTCTGTAATATTTTGGTAATAAGCGACTGGGTATCAAAATTGATAACCTCTAGTGTGAAAATGTTAAAAAACAAAAATCGTGAAATCAAGTCCGATTTCAAAGATTTTGATATTTCTGTAAAGGGCTTTGAGTTAAAAAAACTTGCCTAAATTATCTCTTACTATTAAAAATCTATTTACGTTTGAATTTTGAATTTTTGGTTCGAATTTATTTCGTTTTTCGGGAATAAATCCCGATTTATATAACTGAAAAAGATTTTTTAATTACTCTATAACTTCTAATGTATTCCAAAATAATATGTTGGAAGAAAAATATTCAAATCATTACTCTGAAATTAGTATGAAGTATGGCTATTTTTTTTCTAAAATATTGTACAATTCTTTCTCTTTTTTCTCAAAGTTTTGTTATCAAAATAATAAATTTTTTTTTTTTTTTTGAAAAAATGTAATTTTTATCAATTGATTATATCTGCTTTTTAATTATAAAACATATTTATATTGATTTAGCACTAAACTGCCCGGCCAGAAACAAATGGAGCAGTGCAGATTTTATGAAAAAAAATCAATTTTTCAAAAGACTTTTTTTAAATTTTGAACAACTTTAACACCCTGTAGCTTATCTCGTATTAATATTGACTACAAAATAATTTTTCGATGCGACTAGTAGTATAGGAGATACACTGTGTGCTTTTTGTTTCTTGTGTCCACCATTTTGTTTGTTTTTTAAAACACACAATGATTATAATAATTTTTGAGGTCATGATTCCCAAGGTTTATTTAATTTGGAAATCATCATATAAAAGTATTTATACGAAAGAGTTTAGGAAGACCACTCACAGGAAAAATGTTAATGTTTCAATTTTCTTTCTCAATCGAAGCTTTTGTGAAGAAAATATAAAAATTCAATATAATTAATTGTAGAATATTTTAGAATCAAATTATCCATAGGAACGTCTAAAATATTTCCTGGATCATCAAAAATTTTCACTCTTTTTATTATTTTTAATTGGATATTGAATATTTATTGCACCTATAATTGTTATTTAGCCACTTTTCATCTCTAGCAAATTTGGGTAACTTTTTCTAAAAGATAATGACTGTTCTATTAGATATGAAAATAAAAATAAGTTTTGTCAGGCTGAGAATTAATGAGGATTTCTTTGGCAGAAAGTTAATGTAAAAAATATATTTAATTCATTTTGAAAAAATATCAAATTATATACTATATGAAGGTTATTAAAATTCGAATTATTTTTGGTATAATTTTCTAATCTGAGATTAAACAAAGCATAAGGTAAATTATACAACATAGTCAATGGAAAATATAAAAATCGTAATCAGAAATTATCTACAGAATTAATATTTAATAATTACAAATCAGGAAATTAAATTTCATTGCCTCTAAAAAATTGGACTGCACTAATACTTCCAATAATAGAAAATTGTGAGATACATGTGTGGATATGTAATTCGTTGAAAAAGAGTCGGAATGTTTTAAAATTTACTTTAACATTTTTAAAATATATGTAATTAAAAGATATGGAAATAAGGTTATAATTTTCGGAAATAAAATTAAAAAATTCTAAATATAATTTGATATTAAAAAAAAGACAAAAATTAAAATTTCTGAAGTGTAATTATTATTTGCTCTATGACTGAGAGTTTTTATATACATGTTTTTTAACTAGCATCATACTAAATGAAACAAAAATAAAATTTCATATAAACTATTTAGTTACCTCATGAAATACTAAAAATTAGTTCACACAGATAAAAGTTTGTGCACAAATATAAGACTTTACTTTAATTAATTTTAGTTCATAATATGTAAGAATAATGTCTTAAATATTAACACTTTTTTACATTTTTTTGAAATCAAAAGTCAAGAAGACTTTAAATAAATTGTTTTAATTTTCATTTATATTTTCAATTTGTTAAAAAATATTTGAAATTTTCTTCTGAAAAATTTAGGTTTTTAATGATTTTTAGCTACATACATTATAGGAACAGAAGAGAAGCGCTTATTATCAAAATGATGTGTTGCAGAATACGAGCGAAATTATGCAAATTTCTAAACATTATTTTTTACAGATTTTCCTTGTAATTTTGCAATTTTAAGGCGTTTGTTGTTATTATTTTCATGTAAAACTATTTTCATTTACCATTTGCAATAAAATCTAATAAAACTAAACCAACGATTTCACGAAATTTTTGAAAAATTACTAAAATTTTCATTACGAACAATTTAATAGTATTTTTGGAAAAATTTTGGAAAAAAAGTCATGTTCGATTCATAATATATATGAAAAAAATTTTCAAATATATGAATTTTTTTCTGTGCACATCGATTTAATTGTGCTATAAATTTGTTAAATATTTAAAGCCATTATCAAACTTTTACCTATGTACGTATATTTTCATTTTTCTGAATGTTATAATAAAATTTTATGTCATATTTTCTGTGCACATTTCTCTACTGCTATTGTTCAATAATAATTAATCGTTTTCATTCATTACCTAAATCGTTTTACTACTCCATGTCTATATGCACTAAAAAGGATACATTGGTCTTTGTTTTTTTTTTTTGCTCTTACAGTTTCATCTATGCCACCTCTTTTAACCGTAGAAAAAAGTATAAAATCATAAAAAGGTCCTTTTTTAAAACTCCATTGTTATGCCTTCCTAAAGTGAAGACAAAAAGTTATTGTAGACTTTTTTGTTTTAGTCATGAGACTCAAATGACTTTCAAAATGAACTTTACCAAATGAGTTAAATTGGAACTGGATATAGTTGGAGTAGCCAACAACTACAACAAAAAAATGTTGCATCAACTAGCTAGACTAATTTTCCCCATATTCATGATACTAAAATAACTGGTTGAATGGCTGATCGTTTTTATGTTTGTTCATCTTCACTAAATGTTAGCTGGATATTAATCTGGTTTTTGCTCTTTTCAATGGCCACAAATTGAAAGTAAGAATTATATTTCTACTTTTTGTTGTATACACAAATAAACTAACTAACATACAGATGCACATACAAACTTTGGTCTTTTGGACTTGTTTAATGTTTCTTTTGCAATTGTTTTTCTTTGTTTTGATACACCGACCTCCCTTCTATGTTTAAGCTATTTATACGTATAAGCGTTGGCAGCATCATTGCCATCATCATCATGGACTTCGTCGTCGTCGTCATTATTTCTATTGTACAATTTTTAAAAATAAAAATTGAAAAAAAGAGGGAACATTTGTTGTTTGTTAGAAAAACAGGAAAATGAACACATTGTTAAATAGATAGAAAAACAAACTGAATAGAAAAAACAAGAAAAACAGATTGAAATCAGTCTAAAAACAATTCAAGCGTAAAACTGCATTTTTACAATGGTTTTGTAGAAAAAGGAAATAGAAAAAAATAAATAATTTTTTTCTTTTTTTGAAAAATATCTGGAAAAATAAAATCAGCAAATACTAATAAAATATTAAACATGGTAGAATCAGACATTTTAAGAACTTACACAATATATTACATTAGATTTAACATTCATTGTATGGAAATACTATTTGACAGATTATTGTGAAAAAATAATAATAATTCTTAACTGGATGGTCCGATATACAAAAAATGTTTATACAATTATAGTAGAATAGTATCTGGATTTAACTTTTGAGAGAAAAATACACAAAACATTATGGAAATGTTTGAAAACTTTTGAATTCATATAAAATATTTAATTTCATGTAACGCTAATATAACATGAACTATTATGTGAAATTCCAAACAGCATCACTTTTCCAAAATATTCCCTAAATTTGGCATATTTGAAACAAAATATTTTTAAAAAATTTTGTAAGAGTAATATTTTCGTATTTTAAACTCTGCAGAATAAAATTTATACAATTTTAGAAGAAGGGCTATGTGTAAATTTTATTTCTAGTCATACATCTCAAAAAAAAAAAAAAAGCCGTGGTTAAAATTCTTGTACTTAGGTATTTGTTACTCCCTTTACATTCGTACTTAAATCAATAAAAAATGAAAGATTAATATCTTGATACCAAGGAATGACTAAACATTATCTCTGCACCGGATGAATGTAAGGACTTAATTATACCACCAAAATAGTTTAAAATATATTTATATAAGTGATTCACTATTATAACCAATGATTTTTGAGTTATTAATAAAAATGACTTGGTACACACAAAGAAAAAATATAGTTATATTGACCATAATCTAAGAGCAACATATTATAACTGGAACATATGGTCACAGCTTAAAATTATAAGATTATAAATAATAATTGTTATGTTCCATTTATCATATTGTGTCCGATTTGATATTTTGGTTTTTCATGTTATGGTTCGATTATTTCATATGGTTATACCTTCTTAGTATATTATTATCCCATTCTATCAAATTGCGATTTCATTTCATTATATTAATATTGCAACTTATCATATTATGATTCCATTTTATCATATTATTATTCAATCTTTTCACATTATCCAATCTTATCATATCATGATTCCATCTTATCATATATTAAAATAAAATACATTAATTGAAAATTATTATTTTTATAAATTGTTTATTGTTTCTTATATATTTATACTACACCCTTTAACAATAGTTAATCAATATCTTATATTGCTTTAATCACACCAAATATGACAAAACTTTGTATACTTATATTAGTTCATGTATAAACTAAATAAGAATTATAATGGAACACAAATGTTAAAAACAAAATATATTAAAAAACAAACAAATTATGAGTTTTTCAACCATATTTGTAAAAAAACATATTTATCTGTAACATTTTATTGTTGTGGAAATAATAATATTAATACGGTTTGAAAACAAAATATGGTTTAAAATGGTTTTATTAACATCTCAATGAAAATTTGATTTATATGAAGCTGGAGGAGATAATACTAAATAAATCACCACTTACCACCAGTGTTGCCAGGTTCCGGGAAAAGAAGAGGCTAAACTAAACTGTAAAAAAGGTCAAAAAAAAAAATAAGGCTAGAAAATTTAAAATATTTTCCTTTAATTTAAAAACTTATTTTTTCTCGTTCTCATTATTTTTCTATATTTTTTAAAGATATTGCAACAAATTTATAAATTTATATATTTCTTATGAAAAATTCCCTAATGTTTTGAAGTGATTTTTCGACATTTCTAAACTTTAATTCCTTTTTGATTTTTTTAAGTCTTTAAGTTATTGGGTGATTTTTTTCTTTTATAAGAATGTGCTAAAATTATGTATATAAGTAGTTTCTATGCTTAATGAAGCAAATAAAAATATAATTATAATAATCGATTTAGTAATTCCATTAAATTTGTTATTATTATTTTAATATATTAGTTTTTCTTGATTGAGATAATGAAGCGCCCCAGGCGAAAATTTTTGTAAATATGAAACGTATAAATTTTTTTTGCAAATAAGTACACAAAAAAGCTTAAATGAATAATTCTATAAAAATAAAATTAGTAGTAGATAATAAGAAATTATTGTCTTCTGAAATAGTAATATTTTAACTTTTTAAGGTAAGTTCAGGAATAAAAAAAAAGGTAGAAGCTATAACGAAAATTTTGAGGCTAGATTTAGCTTTAATAATGAATGAGATGCTGTGAAAATTAACTGTTTGCAAAAAAACTAATTTATTTAATTAACAATTTGATATTTTTTAATGCATTTTTGTTTTGCGTATGAAAATATGTGAATAAATTTTTCTGAAATCAATTTCGTACATAATAAATGAGTCTATCTCAAAATGTTTGGATTTCCATTGTAATGAAAAATTCCATATTTTCTAAAAATGCTTAAAAAACATAAATGTAGAGTGGTATATTCAATGCAAATTGCATCTAAAAAATATATTTGCATTAAAATGCCTTTTCTTTAAAATTTGAAAAAGTTTCCAAACCTTTTAGTTGAATATGACAACAATACAATTCAAGCACGCTTTGTACTTTCCTTATCTGTTAAATGGTCTCCGAGATATTATTGTTTAAAGCTACATACTTTTATGATTTTTTAAGTATCAATAGTTCGCAAATTAAAATATCAATAGTTCGCAAAACTTAAACAAAAATTTATAAACGGGTTCCTTGGAACAGCTCAGATATTCGTCATCACTCGAAACAGTCAGTTAGAAATCGCAGATTTATTGTCAAAATATTTTCATTTGGCCGCCTGAGAATCCTCGTTTTAAGGTATTATACAATTTTATACAATTCTTGCAACTTAATAAAATAGAATCGCTAATAATAAGCCGATTTTGTTAACGTATATATATATATATATATATATATACAAATTGTTACATTCAAAAGATATTATAAATTTACTAAAATTAATATATTTTTTTAAATAAATCTTAATTTTCTCAGCATTATCTCATGGTCTCTATATTTTTTTACGTATTATTTCTAACAGTTTAAAGAAAAATTATAAAAATGGTAGATATGATTTTTTAAATATCCTTGACACAAAGGCGAATATTGATTGCATTATCCTTTTTTGCCAGAATTAAGTTTTTTGCGGATTTAGAATTCATGTACTGCAAAAAAGTGAACTTTGTACCGTAATAAAAATGCAACTACAACGAATTTGAAAATTTTGAAGCACTTCAAAATTCGTATTATTTGTATTAACTTAAAAGGTTTGTATAGCAAATTTTGTCAAAATAGGAGGCGGTGAGGTCAAAAATTTCATTTCTTTTGAAAAATTTTGTCTTCTCTCCATTATAATATTTAAAGTACTTCTTCTAAAATTTTAAACTTCTAGATTTGCATTTATTAATTAAATTAAATTGTCTAATAATTATTAAAATTCTCTTCCATTTATTTTTCATCTTAATCTACAAAACACTGCTAAAACAGTAATTTATCTCCTGTTGTAGGGTAAAATAAAGCAAAAAAAGAATATATATAAACTAAGAATCTGATTTGTTTTTTGTCTGTATAGGTATTTGAAAAATGGTGACCAGTGTAATGTTGAACGAAAAAAAAATAACATTTTAGAATTCACATCCAAAATATTTTTAAAAGGGAAATAAAGTGAAAATAAGTTATGTATGTATGTAGACGATAAACATAAATCTTTTGTTCAATTGATTTTCTCATGGAGATTTAAATAAAAAATAAATGTATACTCATCCTTTTTAAGCGCTCTCCAGCTGACCCATAAACTAAAAATAATAAAAGAGAGATAGAGAGCAAGGGACAAATAAAAAAACTAATGAGATTATAATTTAAATTCAATTTCTAAAGTTGGTTAGTTAGCCAGTTTTTGTTATACTCGTATCTTTTTGCTAGTTATTAAATTCGAGCATTATTTAATAATACTTGTATGGAATAACGAGGTATGGTGTTAAGGGTAAAGAATGGTAATTATTAGTTTATTATAAATTCCACAAAAACGCTTTTCCGCGTGACATTTGTTTAAATATTTGATATCGGTCAAATGGTTATATTTTCGGTCAAATACTCTACGTCAAGTTTTAATTTGATTGACGGTTAATAACAGCTTTTTGGCAGCATTAAATTGTATATGAACATTTACTTTAAAATATTTACTCCAATAATTTTCATTTTAAATAAAAGTAGATCAAAAATTTCATAATATATCACTGTAACCTCGTATTATCTGGAATATATCTCTTTCCTGGCAATTTAAAAACATACGGGCCCATAAAAAAATGCAACTGAATTATCATCAGAACTTAATTATATTTAAATTTTGTTGCATACATAGAGAACTTTAAAAAATAGTGTTTACAAAACCTTTTTTTTTTTTTTTTTTTTTGTATAATACGAGTTCATACACTATGTATGTCCGTAAAAGTTTTAAAATTTTTGTTCATTTGGGATTATGGAACTCATGAGTTTTATGCGATTAAACTATATCATGAAATCCATGAGACATCACATATGAAAAATATTATAGGTCCTAAGATTTTGTTCATATTTGTAACTTGTATGACTTGTGAAACTACATTGACGTATCTGTTTTAAGTTTTTCAAATTTCAATAAACTTACGATTTTATTCACGTTTTTAATTTCGTAAAAATTGAAAATAACTCACTTTGTACGTAATTTTATTTATATATATTATACTCATTAGAAAGGCAATTAATTTCTATTATAATATCAAAATTAGAAAAAGTAATACATTTTCGAAAAATGCATTCAAAAAGTAAATGCACTTTCTGATGCATTTTTCAAAACCTTTTCTAAAAAAACTTAAAACTTGATATATATTTGAAATAATAATTCAGTTTAAGTTCGTGATGAGAAGCTATAGTGTTTTTAATATTTTTTTTCCAAAGAAACACCAAAAAATTTTCCTATACAAAAACTCATTTATTCAAATATTTTTGAGTTTTGGACTAAAAATATAAACAAATATTTGTAATATACTTTAAATTTAATTTTTTTGTTTTTAATTTTTTATAAAAAATTGGGAAAATATTTATCCAAATAAAGTTATATATGAATAGTTAGTATAATTGAAAAATTTTATTAAAATATCTTTCTAAAAAAATTTTGTTGAAAAGATTCTGCAAAAACTACAGTTGAGAATTGCATTTATGCACCTAATGCAATTTATAACTAAAATTTTATTTTGAAATATTTAGCTTATATCAAATATTTTTTAAATCAATTAAATCTGTCATTTACGTATGTATCGATGTATCATTTAAATGTATCGATTTGGCTGTGTGTACATTTCGAAGAACTTACGACTACTCAAGTATTGAATTATTTATTCATAATTAATTCGAAATACACACACAAGCTAGTTTACTTTACACCTTAAATCGATACACTTGGTTTGCGACAAAGTATGTACATTCTATTTCTTTTATAAAATACTTTTGTATTGTGTGTAAAGTATCTATTTAAATTTTCCTAACAAAATACAGAAATTATAATTTTATACATTTATAACATTTAACATCTAACATTTATAACATGTAAATTAAAATAGAAATTTAAAAAGCTTAAAAATTTTTTGTGAATTCCATTCAATATTTTTATATACAAGTACACCAATTAGTAAGCAATACAAAGTAAAATACACAAGGTCGATTAGACATCCGAGTGATCGCAGAATCTTTTGTAGTTATATTAAAAAAAAAGTAAATTTTTGTATGAAAAAAGTGTTGGTGTTTTTTTTTTATTATTAAAAACAGTAAAAAATCGAAGTTGAATTGTTTAAGCAATAAACCATTTTTTTTATATGAAATAAAAAATAAATAAATTAATAAAAAATCGTAGGGGAAGAAAATTTCAAAAATGCATCTGAAAACTGCATTTGCATCTAAAATGCATCTAGTAAATAAGTAAAACTATTTAATAAATTTATTATAAAAGAATGTAGTAAATATAATGCATTTTAAATAATGAAAATCCGCTAGGAAATATTGAAAATATGGTCTTTCAAAATAACACACTTTTTCGATTTTGTTAATTTTTTAATAATTTCAAATCGCAAAAAATACCACAAAACAAAAATTGGATAAATTTTATTAGCTTCACAGAGAACATATTAGTGCATATGAAGAAAATTGAAAAACATTAGTTCAAAAATTGTATTTTTTTATGAGTTCTTTCGTGGAATTCATAATATACGAACATTTGGATGAATGCATTCTAATTGCTTTTGAATTATGATTGATTGGAAATTGTTTTTTTAGCCAGTCTTTTATGGTTTCATATGAACATTTTATAAATTTTAAAATAACTATGCAATTTTATAGAAAAATATTTGATTGTTATTGTTAAAAGAGATAAATCGGATTTAATATAAATTTTTATTTTAATACCTATAACAAAAAAAAATTCAATAAGCATTGAAAGTGTTCTATTTATATTATTAACAAATTTACTTATATTATTAACAAATTAAGCCACAATAAATTTAATAAATAGAATTTGCTTTTACATTATTAAATTCACACTTTAACTTGAAATGCATATTTCCTTTAATAATAATTTTGACGTTTATCTTTAACAACAAGAATATAAATGAAAAATCGGAAATGTCAAATTTCATTTAACTTACTGACTGTTTGCTGTTTACCTTTTTGCCTAACAAAAAAGTTACATAAATAATTTTTCCCCCGTTAAAAGTTAACAGTAATAAAAGGCACATTAAGCCAAAATAAAAAAACAACGAAAAATATTTTTGGCAACATACAACTGAGAGCCCCTCACCTCTTTCAGCATAAAAAAAAACAAAGCTACCAATATATACATTCTACATACTTGTATATCATACACGGAAAAATAACAAAATATTTTGAATTGGTTAACTAAAATGAAAAAAGCAACGGCAACTAAAATAGCCGAAAAAATAACATCGGAAACGGAAATTTGTTAAAGTTGCAACAACGCCATCATATTCGTATAACTTAAGCCATTATTTGGCAACTCAGACTCAAACTTACTGAAATAAAATAATGGCAACAAATTTTAGAGCAAAACACAGTTATAAAAGTTGTCGAAGTACTTTTTTTTTTGTTTTTTAAATTTCTGTTATTGTCAAATTGGTTTGTTGGTGTTAGTGTTTGTATTTTTATCCAAAAAGTTATAACCAAAAAAAAAAAAAAAAAATTAAATTATTACTTTTATTTATAGGAATGTTATTGTATTTTTTTTTTTTTTTTTTTTTTTTTTTTTTTTTGTAAAAGTTTATTTCTTTTATTTGTACCCTACACAGAAAAAAGTATTCCAAATAATTTAAAAAATAATAATAATAATTCGTTTTATATTAAAATGTAATTATTTATTAATCAATATAATTAATTTTCTAATTAGTTTGAAATTTTTGGCAAAGATCAAATTTACAAAAAATGAACAGAAAAAAGAAAAACTTGTAAAAAAACAATATAAAAATAAAATAAATTAAAAACAATTTTCAACCATTTTCAAATATTTAGGCTAATTCTGTCATTTACAAAACTGTAATACGAAATATAAACATGTTGTAAGGATTTGCTTAGTTTTCGGAGACACGTTTAATATATCATCATTTGGTAAGTACGAATTTTAAATATATGATGTGATTTTTAATCACTTCTATGTTTTTATAGATGTTCTTGTCGTTGATACCTAGAGTTGCATTTAATTTCAAGGTCCAAAATTGTATCAAAGCAGTTCTATGAACATTATTGGTATCTAAAAGGTCAGTTTATATTGTTTGTTTTTAATGATTTGTTCAGAATTCATATTTGTATTCGTTAGTTGCTTTATGGGTATTCATCCTGGGTACTCTGGTGGGAATATATGAAAATCTTTATTGCAATGAGATCAAAGGTTTCAATATTCTTATTTACACATAATTGTTGAAAATTTTAACAAGATGTATGAGACGCCGAGATGAAACTATGTACGAAGTTTCATTTCTCCCAATCAAATTTGGAGTTATTTAATTTCTTTCATATAATTTTACTTGTATTGCAGTATTTAAATATTTTTAATGACTTAGTAAATTACTATAATAAAATCTGTGTGTTTTAATTGATGGAAAGATTTAACTAAATGTAGAATTAAATTGAATTAATAAAATTTTTATTTGATGTTAGACAAATATTCAATCATAATACTAATTAATTTCATTAAAAAATGAATTGAAATTTAAACCAAATTTAATTATTCTCAGTTAAAAATTTAATTATTGTAAAGAATTTTGTGATTGGATTCCATTTTTTCCGTATATACAAAATAATTTGAAATATAACTTAGAATAAAAAAAAAAGTAGTTGAATGTTGAATGTTTATCCAGTCATTCGGCCTTATTGCTCGAATTTGAATTTGTTTACCATTAAAGCAAATCTTTGCTTACCTGGTAAGTCGTGAAGTAATATTATAGAAAATAAAAAAAAAAAATATTATTATTATATTTATTCGAGTTATCCAGAAATTTGCGAACCTCGCTAAATGAATGATCGGAAGTAAATAGCTTTTTCATGAGTTGTGGATGTTAAACAAAAATAAAAACAACGACAAAATTTTCCCGTTAGTAAGATTTGAAAATTTACCGTTTAAAGACGATCATCTACTCACTCTACTATCTAACACTTTATGTAACAAGCGACAAAAATTATTATGTAGTATAGAAATATGTTTTTTTCGCATTTTGTAAAAGAAAATTAACAGCGCCAGTAGTGAGATTCGGTAACTTATTTTAACGATTATCGAATCGTTTAGAAAATTATTTCGCAAAATTATCGAGTTTTACTATGAAAAAATAATTGATTTTAGTGTGAATAATTTCAAAATTAATGTTTTTTCTCAAATTAGATTTTTTTTTTAGATAAACTGAAAACCGGTTTTCTAAAAAAGCTGATTTTTCTGATACTGCCACGATCATGGTGCTTATAGCCTCTTCTATCTGATTATTTTAAATACTTAACACTATCAATTAATTTATAGTCCATTTAAGCTTTATTTAGTACTCCATAGCTTATTTTTACTTTTGTACAATAAAAGTAAATTTTTTTTATTAAGGCTACCCTAATTAAATATTTAAAATGGTTAACTGAAACATATTATATTAAAAAAAAATGATTACCATGTGAAAATACTATTATTTCTATAACTTGCAATGTAGTAAATAAAATCAGTAAACAAAGTCATATCATGCACAACATATAATGAAGCGAATAAATAATTTACGAAAAAAATTAATTGAGGGAAAAATAATATTTATTTGATCATAATAATATATATAATATAATAATATAAAAATATAATAAAATAATAATACAATAATATATATAAATTTGAAGCATACATTTATGATATGTGATAAAGATGGACCATTTTATGATTATAGAAACCATATTAATTATTATTTGTGACCATAACAATTTTTACAGTAATCTTATATTCTAATCATAATATGTTGTTCTTAGATTTCGGTCACCACAACCATATTTTTTCTCTGCATGTATACACATTTATATGATTTTTGTCAAAAATAATATTTTTCATGTTTTTAAGATCATTCAAAATAAGAAATTTTTAAGACTTTTAAAATATTGAATACTAAAGAAAATATGATTAAATCATTAAAAGTAACCGGAGGCGTGAATGAAAGAAAGATGGATTAAAAAGTTACTCTTATAACTACAGTTTATTTCCCGGAAATTGTAAACAAAGTGCATATTTTTAATTCCAAAAACTCCGAACAAAAATTACAGTTGTAAAAATTGTATATCTTCGATTTTTTTTTTTTTAAAGTTTTTTTTAAGTTTCGGGCATTTTTGTCAAAAATGAACAAATTTTAAAATTAAATAACTTTTACAAGTATTACACGATTTTAAGAAATTTGGTATCAATGGAAAGGAATGATATTCCTCTGTGTCATAAAATCACAAAAGTTAAATATCTTCTTGACGAAAATACCTCAAAAATGAAAACATTTTTTCAATTTTCATTATTTTTTGACATGATGTTTACAATTAATTTGTCGTTATAGTGCAAAAATTTAAAAATGAGATCTCAGTGGAATCAGAAGTTATAACATTTTGTCTACAGTAGTTGATACAATTTTACTAACTAATTAATATCTTTTTCAGTGTTTTGATATTTTTATTTTAAACTTGGTATAAAAACAAATAGGAAAGGATAAAGCCAAGCAGTATAATACCCTAATTGCGTTTAAAATGATTTTGGTAAATTGTGGAACGATCCTTATAAAATTAATTACAATTTATGCGTACATTAAAATTATATATATATATATATATATATATATATATATATATATATATAAATAAACTAAAAAAATGTTTTCCGGTAGATTTCAACCCATTGAGTACAAAATAAATCAAATTTGTTTTTAAAAAAGATCGCGGTTCCTCAATTATTGTAAAATGTTTGTATGTGAATAAAAATATACAAAAATGAAAAATCATTGTTTTTTAATTTTTTCAAAATTTCCCGGGTTCCTGGGAACAGAACAAAAGTATTCCCTATTCCCATATATAAAAAAGGTCGGGATTTAAGAAACATTTCTTATCACAGAAACACTTACGATCCTTTTTTGGTTTCAACTATATTTTGAAATTTTAAGATAACTTTAAAATTTTAGTAAATATTTGAGCAGGAGTTTTGCAATGCTTTCAATGTCTCTCTATTATAGGGATGTCAATGACAAAAAATGTAGTTGTGTTTGTGAACGTGAAAAAAAATTACCTAAAGTAATTTTAATTACCTAAAATTTAATGTGCTGTGAAATTGACATCCCTGATATTATTATGTATTTTACTTTTCCCATTGGCATAGAGTATCACAATATTCCGTCAATATTGACCATGCTATTTTTTCATATTATTTTTTTATTCGGTTTTTGTTTTTTCTTTTTTTTTCTCTCGTACAATTTTGTAATTGAAATGCCAATTTCGATTAGTTTTTAAGAGTTAAAATGTAAAGACAACTTACAAAAGAAAGGTTATAGTTTTTGTTGTTATTGCCATAACATGGTACAATGAAATTTATATACAGTATCTCACATAAGGTTGCGAACGTTTATTTTTAAATAAAAAAAATAATAATAATAATAGTTATCTTAAGTTATAACATAAGGTAAATTAAAAAAAGTTATTGCGCTATATTCGGCTATGCCGAGTCATTTATACCCTTCACCTTATCGACAAATAATAAAATTTACGCCTTAAAGTATGCTTTCATATTATATATATATATATATATATATATATATATATATATATATACAAACATACATACATACATATGTTTATATATAGATACATGCTTATGCAAAAAAACAACACTGAGTAATTGCAATGCTTATGTTTCCAACCAAAAAAAGTCCAAACATAAAAAATGATTGTGTGCATACCCAGCCAAACAAAGTTTTGATTTGAGAGTGATTTGAAATCAAACTTTTTCTAAAATGTGCACGTTTGAGAATGATTTGATAATAATTTGAGAATAACAGAGTTTTCAACAAAAAGGGGAGTTTTTTCTCAAATTTTTGAATACTTAAATTAAGGTTTGAATTAACCTTTACGTTCGTTTATGTATATTTTTAATAATTTTTCAATATTTTTGCCTATAACTCAGTTATTATTGGACAGAAAGGCTTATTAAAAAAAACTGAAATTTTAAAAAAAATATTTACAACAGATTTGCACAAAAGCGAAGCATATATAGAAACTTCACAAAGCCTAAAAATGTGTTTTTTTTTGGCCGATATCTCAGTTACTAATGAACAGATTTTGTTAATTTCTTCCTGCAAAAACATTCCAAAAAAATATTCCGAATTTTTTTCGCAAAAGCGAAATCATTAGCTTATATATTTACTAGTGTCATTCTAAGAAATATTCTCTATAATTTGAATAAAACATAAAACATATGTATCCGACGACTGGGGCTTTCTAGAGAGAGACGAACTTACGAATATAGATGTATCGACTTCCCTATAAATAAGGATCCAGAAAATATACACTTTTTGGGGTCTTGGATGAACATTGTAAAAATTATAAATGGAGTGACAAATTTATGTGTACCTATTGCACCTAAGGTGAAAGGTATAATAGTTGTTAATGAATGGAATTTATTTGCCTGATATGTCTTCTACCAAATGCTGCAAAAATTAACACAAATTGAGAAAAGTGACACGGGCAGTCATTTGAGGTGCTTCACGAAAGTATTTTTTTTTATTTTTTGTATTTAAATATACTCAAGGCTAAAAAAAATATATATTTTTTATATTAATTGACATTAAACATCACTGTTTCTTAAGCGCAGTGCCTTTACATAGTCGTATATATTGTAAAAGAAAAATTTGGAATAATGAGTACATTTTTGCTATATGATTGCTTAAACACAAAACGTTTTAATTAGAAATACAAATGGCCTTTTTCATGTCTCCGAGAAATACCTTTTCTATAAGAGTTCTAAATTTTGACATCCCAAGTGGTGTTACATTGTCTCGTTATTTTGTTAAAAATTAAAAATCTTCAAATTTTAGGAAATTTTACTGAAGTATTGGTCCTCATATTCTATCAAAACTTCTAAATTGTGTTTCTGTGGGTATTAGCTGCTATAAAATTGGAGACTTGGATAACGACTATAAAAATACGAGGCCAATTGGTGCCACAGTATAAAACGTGACATGAAATATTTCTTGAGCTTCATAACTATAAGTATTTGAAGCTATCGGGCAATATAAAAAGGTAAAAATAACCGAAAGAATTAAAATTCTTCTTAATATTTCTCGTGTTGATTAAAATAGAAGTAAAAATTTTTTTGCTCCAGTACTTCTCGAGTGCAAGTTGTTAGTTCAAAAATAATATATATAGCCATATTACTAGAGAAATAAAACCAAGCACAATTATGTCGCGTATTGTGGTCTCCAAATTTCTCAATGGCTATATATCGGGAAAATGCTTCTCTACATTTTTAATTAAATTATTGATACCAACGATACTAAAATGGGCTTGATATTTAAAATATTTTATTTTTAATTGAGCAATGTCCTATGGTAAACAATGGTAAAATGTCAATTATGACATTTTAATAAAAATATTTTGTAAGCAACTAAATACTTTTTATTCTTTACTATAATGATAACAAAGTATCCTACTTGTCATTTAAAGAAGAAAAATAAACCAGTTCTTCAAACATCAAACTTCCAAGTCTATTAAATAAACAATTGGACTAAATATACCCCAAACTTCAACTCCAAATTGGGAAAATAAATCAGTGAAAATTTAGCAGTGATACCTTATTAACAAAACATACAGTAATTTCATCTTTTTTATTTTGTTTAACATCTTTAGATACAAAAGTGATAAAAATTTAAATACTTAGCAGTTTTTTGCATTATGAAATTAAAATATGAGCAAAAAAAATTCAATTAATAAATCCAAAAGTTATTATTTTAAATCATTTAACAAAACTTTTTTAATAAAAATTTAAAAAAAATTCAAATACTTTAGTGAGACACTGTATTTATAAAGCAACAAAAGTAATGAAAATAGAAAAACAAAAGTTTAACATAACATATAAGAAAATATATACTATTTCCACTGAACCATTAAATGTTAAATTTGTTTTCCTTTTACGGCAGAGTACACATACAAACAAATAAACACACACTCCCACATACATATATACATAAATACATAAACAAGCAGTGCAAAATTGAAGGTGTGGTTGTCAATGATTATTGGCAATGAAAGAAAAAAAAGAGTAATAAAAATAAATACAAGGAAACGAAAATTAGTTGTTAGAAAAAAATTTATATGTTACACACATACAGACATATACACACACCTACATAAAAACAAACATACATACAACCTAAAATCTACAAAACTTGGCAGACATTGATTGAAGGGTTTCATTTATAGGGTTTATACTTCGATACATATACACTTACCTACGTATATTTATAGCTACATGTACTATGTATTGTGTATTTCTTTAATTTTCTCTTTTCTTTTATTCAATTAATTGTTTGTTTATTTTATAGAAACCAAAAAAAGAAAAGGAACCCTAAATAAGAAACAGCAGCATATAAAGAAACCTTTTTTAGGATCCTCCCTAAAACACATAAAAATCGTCTACATTGTTTTTTCTAGCTGGTGTTTGTTTTTTTTTTTTTATTTTGATTCTACCCCACCTTTTTCGATGTTTAAACTCTCAAATTTTCTTGAATTTTCAATATGCTGGTGTTGCTATTGTTTATTATGGCTAATAACAATAATTGTTGTAATTTATTTTTATTTTATTGCAACAACTTGTCATAAAGCTTTTAAAAATTGTGTTATTCTATTTTTGTTACTAGTAATAGCTACAATAATTATTGCCACCGTCTGACCTGTTGTTTGTTATGAATGAATGTATAAATGTCCTTGAGTCACTTTATACCAACAACACCCACTGCTTGCTCAGTCAAATATTAAAGTTCTAGTTGTATGTAGTGCGAGTGTTTAAAAAGCGTGTGAATATCCATCCCCAATGAAATGAACATGTTTCAAAAAACTTGTCATTGTCACACCCTAATTGTAGAGTGTTGTTTCTTTTAATAAACAAATTATTATTTTCATTTAATTTTAATTGTAATATCCATTTGACAGTTAATGTGATGGCGTTAAAAATGGGTGTAGTTTTTGATTCAGCTAAACCCTTATCAAAAAAAGTTTTAAATTACCTGATTTTTAAAATTATGTTTGGAAAAATATTTGTTGTAACATAATAACAATGAAACTTTATTTCTATTTTAATTATAGTTTATTGTAACTTTATTTATAACTGACAAATCAATTACATATATTCACAGTTTAATTGATAAAATATTTCAACACCCACGAAATTTTTTAAATTAAATTTTATTGTTCACCAATACTAGAGTTATTATATTAGATATTTAAAAAAAAAGAAGGACTTCCGCGTCCAAAAATATGACGTTTTGAATAACAAAAAAGCTAAAGATTTTACAACGGCGTAATTGCTTAAATGCTAATAACGTCTAAACTATACATAGTAGATATCTGGATTCAGTTTCAAAGACCTTTATAACGATATGTAAAAAGTTTTTTTATATCAAATTAAATTAATTTTACTTTGAATAAATTCACAATTTATTTGTTGGGGGGATGCTAGATTCTATGCACATGTCACCGGTTGCTTACGCCAGCACATCAGAAAACCTTTCGTGATTACTTTAGAAAAGCTAAAGATGTGGTAGAGTGTAAACTTAATAAACTCAATGAGAATTAAAGCTCTACACTAACATATTAAAGCTTAAACAAAGCCCAAAAAACATGCTATGATTTTGCAGTTTTCTTGCTTTCCTTTCTCCATAATTTGTGATATATATAATTTGTGAATATATTCAAAGTAACGATAGCGGTTCTAAACACAAAAAAACTATTTTTTTTTTTTTTTTTTTTTTTTTTGAAAGTTGTAGCGGCTTTAAGTTCAACATACAAAAAGTTTTACAAACTAGAAGTTTATATATAATTCTGGTAAAAATTACAAGGAATATCCAAACCTTTTGAATTATTCAAATAAAAGTTATAAATTTTCAAAGTCTGCTGGTATGAATGTAATATGTTTTAGGTTTTTTGAGTAAAATTTAAAAAAAATTTTATTTATACTAAAGATCACGATTTTTAAAAATTTTGCAAAAAATTAGGTTCGATTATACATTATTTCATTGTATATAACACGAAAATGTATTTTATTATTATATAATATTGTGATCCTTTTTTAAGCTCAATTAAATTTTCTTTTTTGGTTCATAAATTATTTATCTATTGACATTTTTGGATGCACATCTACATTTCCGTCCACTATGATTAATTTCGTGCTGTCAATGCTATGTGCCTTAGCAAAATCTGTTTTAACAAAAGTGTCCCGTTTTCAACTATTAACGACATCAGTTAAATTTATGGTCCCCAGAAATTATATTATCAAAATTTTTATTACGTTGAGGGGTGCACAGACCCTGCTTAAAAAACTTTATGACTTTAAGCATTTTTAGTCATCAAAATTCGATTACCCTATATCAGGGATGGAAAATGGCTTATTTTATATTGTACCAACCATAAAAACAAAGAATACTTTTTTAACCATAACTGTACCATTTTTGTCAATGTATTGTAATAACAAACATTTACATAGAAATTTAATAGATTTTAAACATATTTTTATTAAATAATTTTAGTAAAGATATTATTAAACAAACTTGTTTAGTTCAGTTCGACACAGTAAAGAAATTAAGTACAAATCTTCCTTTTGTTATAAAAATATTTTAGCAAGAGGCTTTCGCTTATGAATGTGGAATAGACTAAATTCCTGAAATAACTCTCGATATGGAAACAAAAACTTAATTAGTCAACTTTTCTTTCGCAATACTTTGATGAGAAATTATAGAATTTTGATAATATATATAATTATATTTAAAATATTGGCTGCGACTTACCTCATGTTACCAATTTGTTAAAATTTAATTCAAAACTTTACGATAATTTCTCAAACGAAAAAAATAAGTCTTTTATGTGCAGTTGCAGCAATTATACGCGCACATTTTTAATGAAAATGTTTACAGCCTTGTCTGCTAACAGAATATCGAGAGGTTATATTCGAAACCCTCTATTTCAAAAAAAAAAAAACGCATCTTTTCAGTAGAGAAAAAAACCTGTTTATTTCTCTTATTTTTCAAGTATTGCAAAAATTTCCTTTTACAATATTTATTTAAAAACACCACTAAAACTTACATATAATTATAAAATTGTCTATATTTTACAATATAGACAATTTTAAAGATAGATAGAGGATTTGCACTTTTAAAATATTTAACATATATAAACAAAATAAATATATAGAGGGTTTTGCATTGTAAAAAAATGCATTTCAATACAATTTAACGTATAATTTTTAAAGTTTTTAAACTAGTTAATAATTTAGAAGATCTCCATGACTTTTTTTGGTTGGAGCAAAGGGAACGGTACCCCACCTACAACCAAAATAACAACACTGTACTCAAAAATTCGACTTATTTTCTTAAGAATATGGGCACCCAGTAGGTAAAATCAAATCGATGACGCTCTTGCTTTTGAGATATTTGACTTTGAAAGACTAAAAGAGGGGTTAGGATAATTAAGTATTTTTTTTTGCTTAAATTTAATGATTTAGCTGTTAAATTTAAACAAAATAAACAACTAAGATTCCAATGAAGTATATAATCATGAATTCTTATTCTCAAATATATTTTATATGCTGAATAATAAAACTTTAAACTAACAAAAAGTATTACTTTAATTCCGTACATAAGTAAAGTAATGTTACTAATGAAACATTTTCAAACAAAAATATAAATACATTAAAAATCGGCCTGAAATTAATTTAGTTTATGTTTATTATACATAAATAATGTCCCTTATATTTCTAATTTTCTATAATTTGTGCAGCTTATATAATTAAGTTTAAACCCAAATATCGCGAATACGAGCCCTAACTTCGAAAAACGGCTAAAATTATTAGCTTAACCAGTAGCGTGTCCAGCTTGTTAAAATCTACGACTAGCACAGTGTAATTATTATTGGAGTAAAAATTATTTATGATATAAATGAAAAGTTTTCAAATTGTGCGGGAATAATTTTCTTATCAAGAATCATAACTGATATAAAAATAAGGCGCGTAGCTCTAGGGGAAGATAAATCTTAATTATTGAATATCTATAGAACTATTATAGTAAAAAAATGTCTCGAGATTTTTTGGGAATAATTTTCTTGTCAAGTTCCACAATTGATATGAAAATAGCTAGGGTAGCTTTACAGGGGGTAGTAGCCGCCATAGAAAGTGAATATTTATTATTACATGTCTAAAGAACTATTCAACAGATTTAAGTTTTTTGGTTAAATTCATATTTGGCATGTATAAGTTAGTGAGATATGATATATTTTACATTCAAATTGTTAAGAAATAAAAAAATTACTCAGAGAGATAGAGGGTTTTGAACTAAGAAATAAGAATAAAATATGTATTTTGTAAGATAGGGGGACACAAAAACATTAGGTTAGGTTAGGTTAGATGGACGTCTGTAAATGTAAACTATACAGCTCACTTGGGTCCTATTGGTCCTGTTGCGTTATATAAAAACTTTATAAAATTAGAAAAACTATGCATTACGGCCTGTCTCACGATGTCAAACGAAAATTTCGTTCGACAAATTATATGAGAAACAAAAAAAAAATTTGAAATTTAGTTTTTGTTTTCCGTATAAATTGTCGAAATAAATTTTTCGTTCGATATCATGGGACAGGCCGTTATATCATAGATGAGCGTTGTTATGGGGAATATAGTGTCATGAAGAACGCAGTTTCACTAAATACTTAGATAGGAGATTTAAAATATAGGCCCACAATATAATATTTAAGCCCAATATCTCCAAAACTGGATTTTTGTCGTTCTAAAACTACCCAATGTGACACTGTGCGTCGTCTAGTACAATACCCTACAAAAAATCCTCCGAGTATTCGGATTTCTGATCGATCTTGTGTATTTTACTTTGTATTGCTTACTAATTAGTGTACTTGTATAGAAAAATATTGAATGGAATTGATAAAAAATTTTAAAATTTTTTAAATTTATATTTTAAATTACGTGTTAGTGTATAAAATGAAAATTGCTGTATTTTGTCAAAAAAGTATAAATAGATATTTTACGATACACAGTTGTTTTATAAGATGAGTACAGTTTATAAATTAAAGTAAGTATACCGTAATATGTGTCATTTTAAGGCGACCATATCCTGTGTAAATTAAACTCGGATGTGTGTATAAACATATGATGAGTTCAGATCCGTAACTCCTTTGTATCAAATAATATTACCACAAAACCTATGAAGGATTAAAATCCATTTATTGCCATGTCTACCTTGAAAGTATTCTTATTTTTAATAAAATTTATAAAAATATATCCGAAATTCTTACGAAATATTTTTATTATTTTAGTTTACCCCATAAATTACAATAACAATTTCACATCTCCTTTATTAGATAATGCTCATGCGACTAGATTTATTTAATTTTTAAATGTACATATGAAAATACCTAAATATATGTGATCAAAGGAATCGTAAATTTTCAACATAATTACTTTCAGTTAAATTTTTATGATATTTTTCACTTAAATGTCATACTATAATTAGTCTTCCTTTAAAAGTCTATTTACAGATATTAATTTAATATAATTTATTATTTATGTATCTTAACTAAAAGTTTTGGTTTATTTATAAAACGAAATTGCTCTTTATATTTTTAGGCTCATTTTAAGACTTAATAGTTAAAAACTAATTTTTTAAAGAAACAAACTTTAGTCACTAAATTATTAAATTTAATTTAGCTTTTTATTTTTCTTTCATCTGGTTTATATTTTCAAGGTTATTCTTAAACAAATTTCAATCAAATCAAACAGTTTATATACCTGCTACATACAAATTACCCTCAAACAATTTAAATTAAATGAATGTTTTTCAACATTTATCAAAATGAAATGCCACAAAATTGTTTCTTTTAACTTCGCCACTTACAATTTTTTTCAGTAAGTGTTGGAGAAAACCTATAAGAAACCTATTAGGAATTTCTTGTGAATAATTTTAAGAAATGGAAAAATAAAAGAAAAATACGTTTTTTTATTCTTTGTTTTATTTTTTCACAAATCGATTTTAAATGAATTTATTTCACACGATATATTTCAAATATTTGAAATAACAAATTTAACCGAAGTTAAATTTGAAAGGAAAAATTAAAAGAAAAAAAAAAAAAAAAACATTTAACCCTGTAAAGCTAAAATCCAATACGTGTACGAATAACATTGAAATATTGTTAAAAGTGTTGATGATTTTAAATTAATTTTAAAATTCAATTTCAATTGGCATTTCCTTTTGATTTTGCCACTTAAATAATGGTGAAATAAAATAACAACCATGTGTTTAGCCCATCGTGTTAGATGAACGGTTTAAATATGCCTATCTGCGTGCATGTGTATGTGTATGATTTTTTTTTTTTTTTTTTGTGTCAATATCAAGTAAATTTTCAAATTGAGCTCTTTCAAGGCCTTGTTTTTATTTCGGTAGTATATGTAAGTGTGTTTTTCCTTTTTTGCTGCACGAATTTGTGCTAAAGTTTTCTATAAAAAATGATGATGATTTTATCAACTCAACTCTTTAAGTGCCTTAACAAAAACAACATTCAGGAACATGAAAAGAAAACTAAACTTACGTGTTCTAATATTTTAAAATGGATTTTTTTTGGAAAATTGTACATGTTTTGTGTGGTTCTCGTTTTTTTTTTCCTTGTATTATTAGAATTTTTGTTTTGTGTATGTGTTTTTTGAAAAAAGAAGAAAAAAGTCTTTTTGTGTATTAAAATTTGTTTAACGTTGCATGCGAGTGACCATGCATTACTTAACTTTACTATACTTTTTTTTACATTTCGATATAAACAAAACCAAAACAAGTAAAATAAACTTAAATATATATATTTATTTTGATATAAAAGCCTTGCCTTCTTTTATATTAATTTGTGTAAAAGAGTTTCATATAGGGGGAGTTTTATATCAAGATTTTTATTGGAAGGCATATACATATATGTATCTTGTCATATGACAAAATACAAAGTGTATCAAGTTTTTCACGTCAAATAGATCTTTACGTGACAGAATTCTGTTACAAAACACTGATTCTCGGAAAGTCGCCGATGTTCTAATTAAAAGACTTTACACTTCTTTATTATCAATGATCCTGATCATTTTTTTTTTCTTATCAGGAGTAATATCATTTCGTAAGGGAGAATGGAGTAAAATGGAGCATGATTTAATCTAACTTCCATAAAATACCAAGTAATAATATTTTGAACCCTACAATAGAACTGTTATATATATTGGGTTATTATCTAACGTTTTGTATAAAATAACAAGTAAGAAAGATATAGTCGGTTAAGTCCGACCATATGATATCCCATACCATTGCGTATTTCCATCAATATTTGTGGAGGGGTCTTATGTTAGACATGTAGACAATTGTGAACTGATACGTTTACTAAGTGTAAAATAAAATATACGAATACAGAATATTACGTTAATACTAACATTTATATGAATTTATGCACTTTTAGGTGAGTCCCAAAAGTGGGTTTACATGGGAGCTATGTTAAATTATCGAGCGATCCTCATAAAATTTTTCACTATGATTTCTACTTATATAAAACTCATTTGTGTCAAATATAAACTTGATACTAATATGTGTATGTGATTTATGCACGTTAAAGTGATTTTCGAAAGAGGGTTTTATATGGGAGCTATATTATGGACGGACCTTCATAAAATTTGGCACAAAGATTGAAACTCATACAAAACTTATTATTTGAGGCATTAATTTACCCCTATTCCGATGGACATTTGTATGGGGGCTAGTTGAAATAATGGACCAATTATAACCAATTTCAATGGGCTTTGTGGTCGTCATGAAAGTCTTACGTGTCAAATTTCATTAAATTATCTTTGAAACTGCGACCTGTACTTTGTGCAAAACATTTACATAGACAACCAGCCAGCCATCCAGCTAGCCGTCCAGCTAGCCAGAGGGACAGACGGGCATCATTAGATCGACTAAAAATTGATTCTGAGCCAATTGGTATACTTTAAGCACAAAGGCATAATACCCCAACCACCTATGGTGGTGTAGGGTATAATAAGATTCATTTATCTTTTGGTATTACTTTTCATTGTTTCTTCAAATCAAATATTTTTGGTTCAAATGGAAAATATTGTGGTAATGAGGTACATAGTGAGCATATCAATTTTAAAGATATTTATTGTTTTTTTTTTTAATATTTTTAAATGATTTTTGTATCTACTACTCGAATATAAAATTTCAAGTAAGCGGTGAAAACAGGAAGGCAATAGCTGAAAAAATAATATTAAATAATAAGTAGTGTTGCCAGGAGATGAGAAAAAAGGGGTTAATTGAACTTTAGAAAAGGCCAAAAAGCTAAATGTCTAAAAAAATAAAACCAGAAAAAAGCTAACTTTTTTTTACTTTTAGGACACATTTTTTCACGTTCTCATTAGTTTTTCAGCCAGAAAAATGACCCAATGAAAACCATTCAAAAAATGCACCTACAAATTTGGGTTATTTTTCTTACGAAAAATTACTCCATTTTTTGAAGTGATTTGTCGCCATTTTAGAACTAAAATTCCTTCTTGATTAAGCGTTTCCAAAATTTTACGTGGTTTTTTGCTTTTATGAGATTTTCTATAAACTATATTCATAAATAGTTTCATTGTTAAAAAAGTATATTAAAAATAATGGTAATAATCGATAAGTAATAAGTAAGTCCAGCTAAGTTATTATTTAAGTTAAGAAAGAAAAAAACCTATGAAAAATATTGCCCTCCAGTTACAACTTTATATATAAAGTTTATATATGAAATATAATAAAATTTATGAGAGAACTAGATTTTCAAAGGGGATCCTTATGTGGAAACTTTGTTCCATTATAAACCAATTCCTGGCAAATTAAGAATTTTGATTTCAGTACAAGATCTCACATGAATGATTTGATTAATTTCAATATTAATTTATAAGGAAAAGTAAACTAAATTATACAAAATTGTTGCAGCATACCAAATGATTAGTTAGGAAGAAACGTAACACATTTATTTTCAAAATTATAAACGCAAATGACTACAAAACATTCACTACTACAGTTGAAGTTGAAAATGCTCCGAAATTATCAAATAAACAAATAAAAGTTTTTTAACAAAACTAATAAAACTTTATATTTGAATATTATATTCTGAAAATTGATTTCAATATCTATCGTATATGTTTAGACCTTAGTTTTTACTCCGAGAAAAATACAAATATATATTAAAATTTAATGACTAACATAAAAACGACTCTCTTTGAATAATATGGGGTATTGAAAAGTAATTATCAGAAATTTCATTTTATTTCACAGGCGGTGAAAAAGGTTACATTTGAATTTTTTTATTTTTTTTTTGATACCGAAAAATTTTTTAATTTTCCATCCCTGACTCCAATATATTCTTTTCCATAAATTTTAAGTCAAGTGGAGTTCTGAAAAAGCATTTGCCATTGAAATATGTGTAAAATAAGGTATTTCATTTTTCACTCATCGATTTAGAAATGCTCTTGGTTTGAATCTGTTCCTCAGAAGCATCAGCACTTATAAAAAACCTTTTAAAAATATTTTATTTGCATGTGTTCGAAAAGCATTAGATCAGAGGTTTCATAAATAAAATATTATTTAGAAATGTAGTGCAATAATATTAAATATTTACCAGTAGACTGTTCTGCAAAAAAAAAAAAAAAAAAAAAAAAAAACGCGAAAAAAGTAAAATTTTTTTCAATACCCCATATCCCACAATACCTCACTTTCCCCTACTTCTATTGTTCTCTCAGGTGACTGAAAAAATGCTATTGGAACAATTGACGTAAAATTCCCTTAGGAAGTGATAGACAATTGTGTTAAATGTATCATCTCTAGTCTATTCTATCTTTATGGATTCTCTCTATTTTTTATAAGAAACTATTATTATTTTATTTACTATAACTTCAATTAATATGAAACTCCTCTTATTCTCATGTATTTTGATTAAGTTTTTATGTCTTTAACAAGATCCTACAAGACGTGTATGGATGTGTGTGTTGCAAGAAAGGTTGTTTGTTTATTGATGATGACACATGTTTTGCATCCTCAACCGACACCATTGATGTGAATGAATTTTGTTTTGGTTTTTATCTGATTTTCTAAGAAATCTATAAGTTTTTACATGTTTCTTTTATGTATAAGTTTATACACAAATATTCGTTTACAAAACTTTTGATTTAGTTTTTAGTTCAGAAAATTAGATTTAATCTTTTCTTATTTTTCTTGCTACTGTACAAAAATATGTGCGTGTTAAGTTTGACAAATAAAAGTGTTGAAAATTTAGTTTTACTAAAAGTTCAAATTTGATTAAAATTACAGATAAAGGGAAAAAAAACAAATAATTTTTAATTTTATATTTGTGTGTTAAAAGAAAATATGAAGTTATATTAATTTCTTTATCGAGCTTAGATAAAGACAAATTATTAAATATGTTAATTAAAAGAAAATATAGAAGAAAGTGGATGTTATAGAATTTTTATATTGAAGAAGGAAGAATCTGCCACTTTTTGCGATTCTAAATAAATAAAATTTTTTCACTCTATACTATTACACTGAGTTTGCCATTGTGTTTGAGGGGTAGAGTCCAAATAATATAACCAATGGGATTTACTGGATGCCACGCTTTTGAGAGTTACAAATCGTAGTATGATTTCTGTGTCCATAATCTGTGCGGGTTCTTGGTGTTTGAAATGTGGGGTAGAAATGCCAAAATGGCGTTTATTTCAGGTAAGGAGTATAGGACTTTATTTATAATTTTGTTGTAGCAATTACTTAGCTCATAAGCAAATCAAAAAATACACAGAGAAAATGTGTTTTTATGGTATATTAAACAATTATAACAAAATATAAATACTTAAACTTATTAACACATAAGAAAAAAAAAAAAAAATGACAAAAGTATAAAATTTTATTCATCTTAAAATAAAAACTAGGGAGCGAAAAAAAACATCGAATTCATTTTAAAAATCTCCTAAAATATACGAAAAAGTTTAATTAGTAAACAAATGAATTGTGTGCAATTGTAAAAAAATCATAAAAATTGTAAAAAGAGAATCAATAAAGCTACACAAGTAAAGAGATTATTGTCAGTCAAGTCCAATGATATACCTATGAAAAATATTGTCCTCCAGTTACAAATTTATATATGAACTTTATATATGAAACAAAATAAGATTTATGAGAGAACTGGATTTTCAAAAGGGATCCTTATGTGGAAGCTTCGTTCGATTATAAACCAATTCCTGGTAAATTAAGAATTTTTATTTCGCTACAAGATCTCACGTGAATGATTTGATTAGTTGTTGTATGATCTCCAAAAAGTTTTAACTCAAGAAGTGATTCAAAGTTGAGTGTTATGCTTACCAAGATGAGAGTAGATCCGTATTAATTTAGCATTATAATCACACTAGCACAAACAAATTGCATCTTCTATACAAATAGTATCGTTCTATACAAAAAATAACGATAGCTAATATAGGTACTGTTACCTGAAAGTTGAAAGTAAAACTTTAGTTACTGGCTAGTTTGAGAAGATAGTAAATATTTCTTACCATTTTTCGTGACTTTAATTATCATATCTTAAACAATAGAACATTTAGCCTTGCTGAAATTTGTGAGGCTAAGATAATATTAGAAGCTTTTCTAATTTGGAAATTGAAAAACTAGATTAGTTCCCTGTTGTAATTAAATAAATCATATTACTGCGTAAATATATTTGTATTTATCACTTACCTTACTTTCTTATAGCACAGATGATTTAATACATCTTGTGCTGCTTAAATTATATTTAGAATTTTATAATTTTGCAATTTTTTATTGAATAAAATATTTTTAGATTTTTTCTAATTTTCTAAATGTCATAAAATTAAAATTATTTTAGTAACATTCCTTTAGTCGGTTGGGAACACTGAATTTGTTTGTTGTTGTAATGACCGAATTTGTTTGTTGTTGTAATGACCGAATTTTTTGTACTATAATTGTAATTACTGCAACTGTAATATTGGTTACAGATTGAAATTTATTACAACTATAATTTTTTGGTTACCAGTGCCAACATACGATAAAAATGAGAATTTTAGATGGTTGAGTTTACCGAATTTATAAAACTTATTTAAATAAATAGTAAATTGATTAAATAAACTAATGATATAATCATAAAAAGCATTATTCTATTATATCGGAATTATAGATTAATTCTATTATATCGGAGTTATAGAATAATTACAAAAAAAATTTTGGTTTTCTCTTTACAATTTTAATAACTACAACTATTGTTCAACTAGCCCTTCTTCTGTGTGTACTTTTTAAATTTATAATATTTGTTTAGCTTAAACTACTGTCTGTCTGTCCATGAATCAAAACCATCATTTTAGCTAATATGTACGTCACCATTTTTAAGATAACTTAATGGAATTTCCTATATAAACTTCTTCTGGGCTAGTAAGATAGCATATTAAATCCAACCATTATTTCACTGAACCTTCATACAAAGGTGCTCAAGGAGATAGGTTAAACGCTTATAAATATCTTAAATATATCTGTATTTACATGAAATTCATAACAGAGAAAATCAAGAGTATAATTTGTATATAAATATTTGCATAAAGATAAAATTTAGTACAAATAAATTTTATCAGCCCTAAAAAAACTAACGATATTTTTATGCGCTAATACTAACGATACGTAAATTTTACCTACATATCGCTTTCAGTGCCTTTTAATAATTTATTAGTCTTTAAAAAAAGCTTAAAGTGAAAAACAAATTCAATAAATAAGAATTAAAGATTAAAAATCCCTTGAAAATATACTAAATATCATAATAAATTATGATAATTTGTTCACCAGAAACTTGAGATACTAATCAGACATAACTATATGTTCTAACCTTTCGTTTCTTGCATAACAGCAACATTTTTTAACTAATTCTACTTTCTTTTCTGTAGAAAATTCATAGCATAACTATAATCTCAACAGGTCGTAATTTTCTTCCAATTATTACCTTAACGTAATTGAAAGGTTAGAATTGGCTGAGATTTTAAACTACATTTCCAAATTTATATTCAAATTTATACTGTTAACACTAGTAATACATAAAATTTACATATAAAATTTATACTCTTAATACCAAAAATACGAAAATTTTACGTAGTTAGAGTTTTTGTATTTTAATTTAGAAGATGTAAACGTCTAAAAATTTATTACTTTCTATTTAATATATATTTAAAAATACTTGAAGAAAAAACTTCTAGAAGTTCATATCGATAGCTTTTCACACACTAGAGTAATAAGGATTTGAAAAAAATGTATTCTAGTGTGAAGGTATAAATCTTACAGTCAAATTTCATAAGAATGGGTCCACAATTGACCACAGCTTTTATATAAAGTCACGTCTATTCTAGTTCAAAATTATTTTTAATTATTTTTTATTTAATAAGCAAAACTAACCCGATTCCAACATTATCGCTCGTTTTCAATAATTTAAATCAACTTTAATTTTACATATATAATACTTCCATTTTATTTTGTCTTTATTTAGAAATACACATATTATGTAAAAATACAATATTTTAAATTTTCACCCAAGCTAGAAAAAATTTTTTAACTTCTATATAAGAGTAAAAAATTCTCGATTTTTTAAAATATATATTAAAAATATTTATGCAACATTAATTTAACAAAAAAATACGTAAATATGTTCCTATATACCTATGCTTAACTATTCCATTATAAAAATGTGCTTTTTATGAAATGAAATGTGAATCATAAACTTAAAAATCCTAAATTTTCTGTCGTTATCACTATGTGTCTTTGACGATAATGATGTATCATTTTATCTATTTTTAGCAAAATATTAATTTTAGATATTCAACTAATTACTATTTTGCTCAATTTCGCCCATCTGTGCATCATCTTAGTATCAGTGTTGCCAGTTTAGCCTCTAAATCTAGCTTTTTATTTTGCTTTTAGTTTCAAAATTTTCTTTTTAGATTCTACCTTTTTTTCTAGACTTTTTTGGTTTTTAAAATTGTCCTAAAAAGGCTAAAATGTTAGTATTTTAGCAACGAAGAAAATATTATTAAAATTATTTTTAATATAATTCATTAACCATGAAAACTATTTACGAATATAATTTTAGGAAAATCTTATAAATGTGAAAATTATACAAAAATTTGGAAATGTTTAATTAAAATGGAATTATAGTCCAAAAATTAGCCAAGTTTGTATTGAAACTTTTTGGGTGATTTTTTATTTTGCTGACAGCTGTTTTATGGTTTATTTATTAATTTACTACAATATCTTAAAAAAAATATGAAAAACTAATGACGACGAGAAAATGTTATTTTTTAAATAAAAAAATCAAACTTTTTGTTTTTTTTATTATTTTTAGAGAATTTTGCCTTTTTAGCCTCTTTTAAAGTTCATTTTAGCCTCTTTTTTCTCACCTCCTGGCAACACTGCTTAGTATCACATTATGAATAAAACAAAGTACGTTTATACGTGCTGCTCTATGGGTCTCAATAAAGGAATTTTCGTAAGTGGACTTTATATTAGAGTTACACTCATATACGAAACGATCGAAATTTGGTATTCTGAATTTTGCTTATAGGAAAGTTATTTGTGCTAAATTTTATTAAAATATTGACATTAATGGGAGTTAAAAACTACTCCTGTGTCATAACCAATTTTAATTCGTGCCAAATTTTATGAAATCAGCTTCAAATTTGTGACTTGTACTTTGTACACAAGGTTCATAAGGAAAGATAACTATATGGACGGACAGACATCATTCAGTTGTGATCCTTAATCAAATGATAGACTTAAAAGTATTTGTGGCACTATTTTTCTGTGCTTTTTATAAATCAGAACGATGCGTAATACCTCAAACACATATGGTGGTATAGGGTGTAAGAATAGTTCTTTACCAAAAAAATTATTAAGAAACAAGAAAAACTTATTTTAACCAAAAAAAATTTTGTGCAGATTTAAGAACTCATGTAGGTATAGCTTGAAGATAATTTGAATTATAATTTTTTGATATTCTGTTAAACCAAATCAGACAATTCGTTCTCGAGATATATTGCAATATGCGGTGTAACATCATTAATTTTCTACTTAATTGACTCTAGTTGTCGAGTTCAACGACAACTAGAGTCAATTCAAAAAAAAAAAAAAAAAAAAAAAAAAATGATTACGCTTAGAACTACATGATCACGTGTATTTTAGTTGGCTGAAAAATCCCGTGCAGCGGAACAAATATTATTTATTTAACTTATTTATGTATTTAAACACATAAGTCGATTGCAATTCCTTTTTAAATCAAAAAAAAAAAAATCTTTTAAAAATTACCATTGCTTACTTAGCGGTTTTGAATAATGTTTAAATATTTACTTTAAACTAGGTTAACACGTATATTCACAAATACTCTTACACAATAAACCTCAACTAACAAAGTATAAACTGAAAGTTTAACTGACCCGCATAAAGTAAAATGGAAACACAACTCAGAGAAACTTCAAAGATTACCACATAGTAAATAGATATAACATGTACATATAAGTTCATATGTATTTTGTAAAAAACAGTATCTAATAAAACAATAAGAAAGTCTACATTAACTGCAAAAACTTCAGTTTTAAAGTGTGATTGAAATTGATTAATTTATTGCTTTTGTGTATATTTCCAGGTGGCCTTTAATCCCATTTTTAACAATAAAGAATTGAGTTATCTCGACTTTTTTAGAACATTTTAGAAAAAAACAAATACAAGTAGCTGATTTTATTTAGGTTTGGAACACATTTAATGCTACAGTTTTTTTTTTCCAAGTTTTTGAAAAATCAACAATTTATTATGAGGTTTTCTAAAGTTTTGATCAACACTGTCGATATACGCTTAAACCAATAAACAAAAGACACGCATCAAAAGTTTGCTTTTGTGTTAAATTGAGTTAGTTTTGCATTTGTCAATGTTTAGACAACGATACTACTACAGATACAATTTCACAAACATACTCTCAAGTAAACATGGGGGTGCTGCATATGTACAATGTTGGCCACGATTTTAGCGCATTATACAATTTGTTACCATTTACTTCATTAATTCTATATATTAATAATAATTTACCAAATACACTGCATTTAAGACTCGGAATATTAAACTTACAATTTATGCAAAAACATTATTTAAAAATACATATATATATATATATATATATATATATATATGTATGTATGTATATGTATACTTATAAAATTCAAGGAGCGGAAAGTTAGCCCATTTTCAAATATATTAAAAGAATCAAAGTTACCTTCGAAGAGATGCATTTTTTAATATACGTTACAGTTTATTAATGCATTTTATTAAATTACAGTAATTTGTGTCACAAAATTTCATGTAAAACTAGTTATAAACGCCTTAAAATTGAAATAATCGATAACTAATAAAATTCGCTAAAAAATCGAATAAAAGTGTTACGAAATTTTACAGCATTAATAATCCTTGAATTATGGTCAATCTAAAGCGTCGAAGGGAATATACAAAATCTAAAATGGTTTACAAAACTTAAATTTTGAGTTACTTTGTCATCTTTTCCAAAAGTTAAGTCTAGAAGTTAAAAAATCATTTTATAGTACATAAACCAATTGATAACATATAAAATAGATATTATTTAGATATTATCTTGTGCAAAAAAATTGCACTTGTTTGGTATATGAAAAATATTTAAAAGTTTTGTTAGCATTGTAGTTAAAATTATTTTTATACGATAATTCTAATGAAAGCATACATGGTTTTCAGTGAATTTTAATAAATTATTGGTCTTTAAAAAGGATTAAAGTGAAAAAACAAATTCAATAAATAAGAATGAAACATTAAAAATCCCTTGAAAGTATATCAAGATTTTTTTGGTAAAAAGTCATTATAAATTATGATTAGATGTTCACCAGAAGCTTGAGATATTTAGCAGACATGACAATATGTTCTAACCTTTCGTTTCTTGCATAATAGTAAAATTTCTTAACAGATTTTACTTTCCTTTCTGTAGAAAATTCATAATCTAACTATAATCTCAGTAGCTCATAATTTTATTGCAATTATTACATTAACTTAATTGAAAGGTTAGAATTGGCTGAGATTTTAAACTACATTTCCAAATTTATATTCAAATTTATACTGTTAATACCAGTAATACATAAAATTTACATATAAAATTTATATTCTTAATACCAAGAATACGAAAATTTTACATAGTTAGAGTTTTTGTATTTGAATTTAGAACATGTAAACGTCTAAAAAATAAAAAAATTTTGTTTCGTCAAAACTTCAGAAAATTCGTACCGATAGCTTTCCACACACGAGAGTAATAAGGACTTGAAAAAAATGTATACGTAAAATTGACGTACATTATTATTCTAGGGTTAAGATATAAATCTTAGAGTGAAATTTCATAAGGATCACAGCTTCTATACAAGGACCTGTTACGTCTATTCTAGTTCAAAATTAATTTTAATTATTTTGATTTAATAAGCAAAACTAACCCGATTTGACTTAACATTGTAAAATTGAAACGAATTTTGTTTAAATCGTTCATCTATGTAACATAATGATTAATATTTTATAGATTTCTTCCAAACTATCTTTTAAATTCAATTCGGTGTGCTTTTATCCAGCTGCGATAAGTTATATCAAGAACTTTACAAGCTTTTCAATCTGAATAGTATAACATTTGACAATTGGATTTAGTTCTGGTGTATACTTACATATATTAGAAACAGCATTACCGTTGAGAATTTTTAAAAAGTATCCAATAAGGGGATTTTAAAAAATAAAGTTGAAAAACTAGAGATTCTTTAAGAAGAGCTCATTAAAATTTGTTTATTTGATAAAAACAAAAACAAAAAATATTAAATTTTAAGAAAAGTACTGAAGTCAATTTTATTAATAACAAAATAATTTACTTATAATAGTTTTCTTATTGTAAAAATAAAGGTTCTTTCGTAAAAATAGTTAACATTTTGTGAAAATGAAATATTAAACTTCTGTACTATTGCACAAATTCTTCACTCGGACTCCAGTCTTACAAGTTCCCATCTAACAAATTTAAGACTGAAAGCATGGATTCACAAATATTGACCTTAAGTCTGTGGGACAATTTATTTTTCATTTGTGATAATTTAGAAAAAAAACCTTCTACCGATACACATTTAATGTTTTAGATAGCTGTTCATAAACTTTATCATTAGCTTTAGTTTTTAACTTGAAAAAATGTATCAGTTTATTTATAAATTCTTCGAGGTCTTTATCACTATAATGTGAAACAATCTCAAAATAATTAATTTCTTCGTTGGAATTAATATGTAATTTTTAAAGAACTCAATTTCTCGTCATTTATCAGATAGTCTTAAAAAGTCACCATTTAGTTCCATTTAAAAAAAGGGGCCAAAAAAGTAGCCAAATGGTTGAAAGGAGGTCAATTGGCCACTAAAGTCGCCAAATGGTAACGCTGATTAGAAAGATTATTTTAATTCCCAGTAATCTCTTGGCGAGGAGTTTCTTTGTAAATTTTGTGATTTCGTTCTTTTGTACGGGTTTGAGCTTTTTGTATTATTTATGATACTTTAAATATTTATCAACCATGATTGTGGAAGTTTTAGTCGATTTTCGTAAGACTATTAATCGAATTTTTCGCAATTTTTACATAACATTTTCTCACAAAAATTATCGTAATTTTATTAAGATGCATTAATAAATTGTAATTCATATTAAAAATTAATTTTTTCAATCTTTACCAAAAAATTATTAAAAAACAAGAAAAACTAATTTTAACCAAAAAAAATATTGGGCGGATTTAAAAATTATGTCGATATAATTTGATAATTTGAATTATAATTTTTTGATAAACTGTTAAACCAAATCAGACAATTCGTTCTTGAGATATGCTGAAAAATGTTGTGCAACATTATTAATTTTCTACTAAAGGCTTTAACTCTACAACTAATTTGCAATTTATATTAAAAATTATTTTTTTTTTCAGTTAATTTTTTTTATTTTTCATTTTTTTTTTTAATTTTATTTTTTTATTTTTTGTAAAATATTTGAAAGTGGGTTAATTTTCAGCATATTACTAGTTTTTAGCACATTATGGTCACTATATAGAATTTTTAAAATGTTTAAAAAATTTTTTGGAGAAACAGAAAATTAAGGCTAAAAAAATTTCAAATGAGGTGGGCTAAAATCGTGATCATCAGTGTATATTTATGGAGTACAAAAGTAAAAGTATTTATATGTACAGGTAACCCTCGATTTACGCGGTACCACAAAAGCAAAAATTCGATTTTAAACCCATAAAGTCGACAATTAATTTCAATTCCTTACCAATAAAAATTTTTTATATAAAATTTTTAACTTTTGTTTTTAATTAAAAAAAAAACGTTTTTTTTATTATTTTTTTTTATATATATTTTTTTTTGAAATTTATTTTTGTTATTTCTACTCATTGAAAATATTTTAAAATTTTTAATGTATGAGTTTTAAGATGCTTTTAAAAAGTTTTTGTTAGGCCCGGTTTTATACTATTCTCTTAGTGTACACTTAAGTCCAAATTTAGCTATTAAAAATTTAAATAAAAGCTTACACTTAAGGAATATTTCGTTTTAGAGTTTAAAATTTTAGTTGACAAGAAAATAAACAAAAAGCTTTGACGTTTTATGTATGTACAATAAGGTGGTCCCAATTTCCAAAATAATCTTCATCTTAAATTATAGTTATAAAGTTTTTTCTTAATTATGTTAATTTTATATTAAATATCTTTAAATTTATATTTCTATTGGCCTCTGGTAATGCCAAGAATTATTAAAAATATCAATAATACTTTTTTGGGCAGAACATTTTTCGATGCGACCTTAATGGGACATCACCAAAAACGAAATAAAAATTTTTAACAATTTAAAATTATTTCGAAGATATGAAAAAATCTCCACCATATGGGCTGTAAAGTTAAAAGGGTGTTGATGGAAAATATATATCCATCCAGAATATATAAAGTTAAGAGTTGTTTGAAATTTTTGTAAAATTTTACACAGTTTTATAAAATTTTGTATTTTTTATGCATTTGTGTTTATTTCCAATAAATATTTTTGAAGACGTCAGACAACTTCCATACTTAGGAAAAACTTAATGCATAATATACTTAATATACTTAAGTTTTTAAATATAAAACAATTTTTAGAACTTAAGTACAATTTCGCCACTAAGTAAGCAGTATAAAACCAAGCCTTAACATTTCTTATCGTAAGGAATTTTCTTTATAGTTACGCTGCATACAAACAAAATAAAAGTAATATGATTGATCAAAAAGTTTTAAAAAATTTGTAGTTGCTTCAAACAACCTGACGACGAATCCCGTGAAAGCAATTTTTAATAGCATTTTCACGAAATTCATTAATTCGAAAATAATCTTGATTAAGTGATATTAATGCCATTGAAACATTTCCATCATATTTTAAACCAATTAATAAAGGATGATATAAAAATCGATACCAAAAATTCTATGTGTTGAATTATAGAAAATCGTTCAAAACTATTACAAAGATAAATAATTTCATGTGCTTTAATTTAAAAATTAAAAATAAAATTTTTCATTTAATAAGTGCTTTAGCTTAAGCGATATATAGGATTTTTTTCCCAAAATATAATCTTCGATTTACTTGATTTTACTTTACACGTAATTTCTCCGATCTCAACAAGCCACGTAAATCGAGGGTTAGCTGTATGAGCAAAGATATGTGCGAATGTGTGAATCTATGTTGTTTAAAAGAGAAAATGATTGGTTGTGTTGCTTAATAACACAACTCATAGACATACACTATCACAAACTTAATCACACACATACGTTACGAAAACACTTACATTGTATGCTTTTACACAAAATAGGTGCTTGTTAAGTTAAATGGAGCCAAAGGATAACATGATTTTGTGTAAGGTTAGTTAAATGAAAACACATCTAAACCACAAATGGCTTTTACACTTAAAAAAAAAAAACAAATCCAACACGTACAAACACACTTGCCTAAAAGGATTGTTTTTCCTTTACTTGTATCCAAACATATTCATTTAACATTTGATTTTATATAGAAAAATAAATTAGTTTAAAGTTTTGTGTTGTTATTTTTCTTTTTTTAAACAACAAACAAATCTTTTATTTTACGTTTTCAATAAAAGAATATGTATTATTTTTTTTTTTTAACTTAAAGGGATTTTGTTCGATCGAGTTTGTTGTCGTTTGGATATTTTTGCTCTGTTAGCTTGTTAAAATAACTTAATTTTATACACGATATATTTTTTATTATTGAACGACAACAAGAACAATATTGCCATCGACGCCAACAGTATCATGGCATAATCATCACCCATGCACATTATTATTTTATGTCCTAATATGACCTTAGACAGGGACATAATAAAAATGACCAATACACATTATAAAAATGTTGATATGAAACAGTGAAACAAAGAGCAAAAATAAAAAATAAAATAGGAATTTGTCCCTTAACAAAAGTTCTTGAAATACTTCTTTATTAAATTTATTTTTTTTGTTTCTTATAAATAATATATTACCAAATTAAATTCGTGATTGATTTTGAGAAACCAATTTACATATAATTTACAAATAACATCAAAATTTTAAATTTTTTCCTTAATTAAAAAATGCCGGTTACTCACTTAATCATATGCATGTTAGGGTGGCCCTTTTTATTCAAAGAGAAAATAAGATATCTATGCTTCCAGTTCAAAATAAAATTTATTTCATTCTAAGATACCGTTTCTTAAAATTTTCGTCCTAACATTATCCTGGATCAAGATGATAAAAGATCCTTTTTCAGGATTTTCTTTATATTTCTGCCAAAGAAACAATATGAAAATTTGGTATCGCAACAAAGGCCTTTGGGACGAGCATTTAATAATATATCAAAAGCTTTTTATCAGAAAATGTGAATATTTTAATTTTTTACACATATTTCCAAAAATAAAACCAAAGTAATACAATATAATAATCTGGCAGTTATATCGATATATTTTTTCCGTTTTTTTTTTTTTTTAATTCGACTTTGTTTGAATTTTATTAGATTTTTTTTCGAAAATGATTTTTCTTCATATACAAATGTTTCTATATGAGGTCAAATTAAATGAATTTAGAACCAAAATATGCGTATGCCTATTACTTCTATTAACCAACAATAAAAATAGTTAAGTTTAAGTGAAATACCCGCAAAATTTTTGCTGATAAGGGTTTTACAATTACACATGTATATCTATTAAGTAGCACACAGAGAACCATTTTCTCTCGAGACTCACCGCAAGAAATTGCTCTCTTAAACTTAATTTATTCAGTTGTAAGTTATTAGAAGTACAAAGTATTATATATAATTAGAAAGAGTATAAAAATATGCGTATTTTGATGCTAAACTCATTTAATTTTTCCACATATAGTTTCTATATTTGCATATGAAGGAAAATATATTTCGAAGAAAAATAAAATTCAATCAAGGTCGAATTTTAAAAAACTGTATTATTTTGGTCCTATTTTTGAAATATTTGTGGGTAAAAATTCAAATATTCTAAATTTTGGTGAAAAGTTTCAAAATTTCGGACTCTCCTGGACTTGGTCTAAAATTTTTGTTATGCTATTAAATTTTTATATTGTTTCTTTGGTAGAAATATGAAAAATACAAAAATTAGGAAAAGGACCTTTTTTCATTATGATTTAGCTCATAAAAGGATAATGTAAGGACGAAAATTTTGAGAAACAGTATCTCAGAATCAAGTAAGTTTTCGTTTAAGCTGGGAACATCGATACTAATGTACTTATTCAACTAAATAGATTGACAAATATTTCCTCTAGCATACACCACTGTTAGTTTATGGCAACAGAAATATTATAAAATATCAAGCTTATTTTATTTTCTGTACATAAAACCAGGTGCAGCATTTTCAATAGAAATACCAGAATCACTTAATGCCGTCTGACCAAATTGTGAAAAAGTCTTGTTATTTCGTTTATAAAAATAAAATCTCCCTCAAACTCCCACTCAAAAAGGTCAATATGATTTTGTGACCTTTAATATTGAGTTAAGTAAATGGAAAAAATTTTTGATTTCCTTTTTCTGTACTTACACCGTTTACATAAAAACACATGCATGCATACATTCACTAATAGCACAATATACAGATGTATAATACGAATGTCTTTTTTTTTTTTTTTTTTTTTTGTATACATGACTTCTCTATTGTATATACTTAATCACTCGTTTTTACTCACAATTACGCTTTTCACTATGTTATGTCTTTATACACATACTATACATACAAGTATTTGTGTAACTATATGAAGAATTTCAAAAATTTTCGAAACTCTTTGAAACCGACTTTATGTGTCTTGTACATTTAAATTTTGTTTTAAGAAACAGGAAAACTTTTGATGCATTTTAGTGAATCTAATAAAATAACTAAAAATTCAATATTTTAGATCATTTTAAGAAACATCATTTATAACGGCTACAGCGGCATTCTTCTCTAAACACATTTTACTTGCTGACCACTACCGCGAATTATAAAATACGTTAATATTGATGCGAAATGAAAGCGTTGTATATGTCTAATTCCAAAATTCAGGCGGTGTTAAAATATTTTAAAGACTTATAATTTTAGGGTCCATACAATACGTTCCTAACCTCAAAAATCTGCTCCAAAAATTGCGTATTATAGTTGTAGTTTTAATACAATAAAAACTATTTTCGTTGCAAAAATTATCACTAAATAAGATACATGTCTCAAATTTTGCAAAATTCACTTTTTAAAAAATCTAAAATCGCGCTTTTTGTAAGGAATATTATCATGAGTTTTCAAGCCAGTATTGATATTCAATTGATTTTTTCAGCAGAATATTCTAAAATTTGACTATTATTACTCACAACTTTTAGAGCTTTTTAGCAAATAAATTTTTTTGTAACTATTTACGAAAATAAAAATAAAAGTTCTCTTTTTAGTTTTAAAAAAATCTCACTGTTTTGGTTTCGATAAAGCGTAATCTCCATTTTTAAGTTTTTGTTAGAATTTTGAACTTTGTATTTTGATTAACATTTTATTCGTTAATAAAACCAGAAAGAAAAAATTTTTGCAAATATTTTTACTTAAAATTTTCAAAATTTTTGAAATTCCTCATACATATTTGATAATCATTTATACAGAATTATATATGTATGTGTTTCTCTTACTTCTGTATTCGATTCTTTGACATCGACACTGACAACCAGTTACTGTCAATTTATTGTCACTTTTGTAATTTTCTTGTTTTTGCAATTCGTTGTTTTAACAGATTGTGTTTTTGTTAATTTTGTTTTTATTTAATAGATTTAAAAAGTTGTTGTTTCAGTTTTTTTGGTGGGAATTGAAATTTTGGCATTGAGGTTTATATATGTTGTATAGTAAGTATAGTGTATTCCAAATTAAAGTATATATATATATATATATATATATATATATATATATATATATATATATATTAAAAATAATAATAAAAAATTGAGCATTAAAGGGTTAATATTAAGTTTTGTAATATGCTAATGCTATTAAAAGGCACTGATAATTTGATATGACCATTATTTTGAAAGATTTATAACAGTTTTAGGAAAAAGGATAAATGGCAGGGGAAGGTTTTTTTATTTTTTTATTTTTTATTTATTTATTGAGTATATTAATAGAAAGCCTTCAAGGCCAAAATATAAATATGTATTACACAGTAATAATCCTTAGTCTTAGATATAGATAAAATAAAACTTAAAAATGATACAACATAAAAGTGTTTAATTATATTAAAAAAAAAAAAAACATATTTGGCTCCCCAGCCATTAAAATGCAAATTATATGTATTATTAGTAACTATTTCAAAAAGCTTTTTGGATACAAACATAATAATATATGTGAAAACTCAACCAGCTTTTAGAACCCTAACACAAAATATGTATATGAACTCTAACACCATATAGTGAGAAATTACTTTCTGAAATACGCTGTTCGCTAAAAAATAATTGAAATAGAGAGTTTTTGGCTCCTGAGAGTTTCAAGTACTTACTGTAATTTAAAATATTTTAAATTTATATAAATTTTTAAAAGTAGAGTTAAAATGTACATGCAAATTGTTTACAGTTCCACTAAAAAGGTAAAAACAAATGTCTTTTTAATAGGAAAAGGTTTAACTACTTCCCCCAATTTAACAAACAAAAGTGTTTTTATTTATTATATATAAAAATTATACTGATATATTTCCAAAATAATGCGAATCTCCAAACATTATTTTTTTTAACAGATTTTCCTTGGAATTTTACTATTTTAAGGCATTTACCATTTTAGTGTTTTCATGTGTAACTATTTTCATTTACCATTTGCAATGAAATATAATAAAACTAAATCAAAGATTTAACAAAATTTTTGCAAAATTCCTTAAATTTTCATTATTAACAATTTAATAATATCTTTGAACAGAATTTTATCTTTTATGCAAAAAGCTTGGGAAAAAATGTCACGTTCCATTCATAAAAATTATGAAAATAATTTTCAAATATGCGATTTTTTCTCTAAGCAGGAAAATAGTAATAAAATTATTTTTTAACGTTATGGAAAAAAAATTCATTTTATAAATTATGTTAAAAATAACCGAGCATCCGAAAACTTTTAATTTTTAAATTTCAATCAATATATATATCGCTACTGTTCAAAATGTTTTTCCTTTATTGAAAAAAAAAAAAAAAAAAATGTGTGAGGGATTTCTATTTATTAATATAAATATCTATCATGATGAAAATCTAAATATATTTAAAAATGAACATCAGTACGAAAAATTTTTCTAATGATTGTTTTTTATTCATAATCTTGTTTTTGTTTCAAAAAATATTTTCTACTATTTTGTTTATTTGAATTTTATATGTGTGTGTATTGCGTTAATACATTTTAAATAATTCTTTTTTTATGAAATTGTTGTGGTTCAGAATTACTTTCATCCGATGAAAATAGTTGAAAATAATTTTCAATTTTTGTAATAAATATCATAAATGATATTTATATTTTTTATTTCGATCAGAATAAAAAAATTAAACTACTGATGAAAATGAAAAGGTTATAATGAATTTTTATTATTTTTTCAACACGAAAAATTGTGTTTCGATTGAAATAAAAACAAAAAGTTGATTTGTTTTTATTAATAAAATCCGGCCTCTGAAAACAATTGGTAAAGGCTGAAAAAAACGTATTAAAAATTTTCGATGTAAATTAGCTATCATTTATAGAGAATGCTTTACATTATGTTTTGCTGGTTTAAGACTGAAAGTGTATTATTTTTAATTTTTTAACCAAAGTTATTTTTACTAAGCTTCTAATTACATAATATATTTAAATGTCGTTTAGCCGGTTTTTTAGTACGCGGGTAATCGAAAACCTGTTTTTTAATTTCACTCAATTTTCAGTTAACCGACAAACCGTTTTTTTTTTTTTTTTTTTTTTGAAAAATCGGTTTCTTATTGCCAATTTTGGTAAAATATATGAAAACATTTGCATCGATAATACAATTATATAAGTCTCTTCAAGTCTTTAACTATTTCGTAAATGAGATGAGTACATAAATTCTACAATGAAAATTTAAGCCGCTAAACAATAACCATTTTCAGATGTTAAATTAATAGTTAAAATAATTAAAAAGCTTACATACGTTATCACCTGGTTCATATAAAAATATTATTTACGTACTTACATATTGCTTGTTTAATTTTATAATTTCCTTATAGTTCAAGAAAAATTTTAGATTTTCTCTTCCCCTAAAGACAATTTATTTAACTGTAACAGTCAAGCACGAAGTAATTTATAAATATTTTTAACCATAATTGAATTAATTTTCTGAAAAATAGAAGAAAAACAATTTTGACTATTTTTTATTTAAACAAAGAAAAACCAATTTAAATGTACATAAGTGGATTTCCCCAAAGCAATTCAAAATAAATAAATAAATTTAATTCAGTAATTAAATTAGAATTAAAAAAAAGCTAAACGAAAATGAAAAAACTTTAAATCCATAAATAACACTAGTCCGCAAAAAAAAACAATCGTTCTGCTTCAAAAAAAAAAAAAAAAAAAAAAAAAATATATATATATATATATATGCATGTATGTGGACTTGATGGAATTTGACCTGCTATATATGAATCTGTTTTCAGTTTTTTCCATTAGGTCGTGATTTTTTCATGGTCATGAATAATATCTCCCAATTAATAAGGCGAATATACGAGTACATTTTATTCAAATTAGAGAACGTATTGTCCGATTTAGACATTTGGAACACCAATCGAATGAGATGAAAATTATGATTGGTTACCTTAACATTACGTTTTGGAGTTATTCAAAAATGTGTGTCAGTTAAAACAATTTTTCATGTGAAACAATTAAGTGAAAATACCCATGTATACCTACAGTTAAGTAGAGATACGTGGTTTCAAAAAAAAAAAAAAATTGTTTTCTTCTCTAAACCAAAAAAGGTGGAATTTGATGTGCTGAACACAAGTCTGCCTATAGTTTTTTTCTACCAGGTCTTGTTTTTTTATGGGCACTCGTTTTTTCTGCCAAATCATAAATGAATTTTAAGCGATATAAAAAAAATCAATTTTCATACATAAGAGATGACCAACTTTGGAGGTCTATCCACTCTCCCTTCACCGCTAGAAATCTGTGAACCTTCACATCAACTCGGAAGCACCTTGTTTCCGGCCAAGTGAAATTTTATTGAAATATTTTCAACGGTTCAAAAGTAACAGAATTATTTCCAAAAAGCGTTTTGGAATCATTCTTCCTCATCAAATTCCATCTAGTCTACCTGTTTTGTTTAACAAAGAAAAAAAATTTTTTTGCCCACCAGTAGATATACATGAGTATTTTCACTTAACTGTGAATATAATCAAACTTTGAACATCATTGATGTACTGCCATATTTATGTTACAGATAAAAAACGGAAACATTTTAGACGTTTTCACTTTTTAAAAGAACTTTTAAGAAAAAATCTTCAATTTTGAAAGAAAAATATTTGTTGGAACACTAATTTATTAATAAATCTGAAAATATATAAAATTTATGTTGGGATAACTTAAATATAGTTTAAGTCCGTTTCTTTTTTATATATTTTTTATATATTTTTAATAACTTTATTTCATTTTAACATAACTCCTTTATATCTAACATTAATATTTTTATTAAAAATTAAATAACTTTTAGTTAAATCTACTTTATAAAGATTTCTCTATCTGTATTAAATGGTAAGATAGTATGAGAATAATAGCATTTGTTTAATGTTCGTTATTATTTTGTTAAACGATTATTATTACAATGTTTACAACCATTAATTTTTGTTATTATTTCTGTAACAATTGCTGCTTCTGTCATTTCTGCCTTTTGTCATTTTGGTTATTGATCTCATATGTTGCATAACAATTTATTCACTTGTTAAATAAAAACGTTAAAATGGTTTTTATACTAGTGTTGGTGATAGTGTGCTATTTGTAATAGTTTGAATATATGTAGTTGGCGGTGCAAGTATCTAAATAATATTATTGTCTTTAACAGATGTTTATTTAGTTTCATTGTGTTAAATATCCAACATACTCTTACACTCATAGCTAGGAAATAACATATATGAATCATAGGCAGACAATTTGTCTAGTTTAACCAATCAGTTGTTCATTCATTTTCAAACACTGACATATAAATACACTAACATTTATTTGCAAGAGTTCATAGGTTTCCCTAGTTGATATTCGTTGTATGTTTTTCCCTGGTTGAAATTTGTTTTATTCTTTGCTATTTATGTTTTTGTTATCGTTGTTTAAATAAAATTTTATTATACCCTACATCAAGTATTAATAGTCGATAAGGTTAATATAAATTTAGTGTTCTAGACAAGGAATTAAGAAGAAAAATAATTCTTAGATAAATACCTTCCGGCCTACTTATGAATGAGTACAATTCGAAGCAGTTAATTCATATTACCAGGATAATCAAATATCTGCATATTGATATTTTTTCCTGGTCTTCAAATGAACCTACTGTTAGTTATCTATTGGTTTCAGATAATTTTACGAATTTTTGCATCGATTTGTTACAGCACATTTCCACATATTTTGGTCCTAACAGCATATTTTGTTATATTTTCATAAAATATCCTTATCTTAGAGCATATCTTGACAATTTAAATAACATATTTTTGCATATTTATTCTTGGGAGCTTAATTTTGCATATAGTACATTAAAGACATAATTTTGCATATTTTACACCTAATAAAACTTTTACGTAATTTGCCATAAAAGCGTATAAGTGCATATAAACTTGATTTGCTTCTTGTTGTAGAAAAAAAATTTTAAAAATCCGTAAATTTCACCAAAATTTTTTTTTTTAAATTTTTATTTCCTTCATAATAATTTTTATTTGGATTTTTAAGTATTTTTGAATAAATTTAGAACAATCCATTCTTAGAATAACGGATAAACTTCAGAAAAGGTACACGATAATTTTATATAAAATTACAAAAATTGCAAAAACAAATTATTTTTGTGAGTTTTAATGCATCATTTTAATAATATAGTAAAATGATATTTTGATGTGACTTTGTTAGTAATTTCAGCAAATTTATTCCGAAAAGCAAGTGAATAATATATATTCGGTCAATATCGATCATTTATTACCACACATAAAGCATTTTAAATATTTTCGGAGAGTGTCTTATGAGACATATGGTCTATTGTTGACCAGTTCTTATAAGACTTGATTGTGTACTGTATATTTCAGAAAGACCTTCGTATATGTAATATTATCATTATATTATCATTTATACGATATTTACTGTGCGTTTTATTTCTGAAGGTAGGCCTTATATGGAGCTATATCCAAAGGTGATCAAACTTTGCTCATATAAAAAGTATTGCCGTCAAATAGTATTGTTATGCTAGCATTTATATGGGATCTATGCACTTTAAAATTATTTTCGGGAGAGGGTCATAAATGGGAACCATGGTAAGCCCTTATTCCATTTAAACTATTTTCAGCAGCAAAATTTTGCATGTTCTGATTTGAATTTTTTAGCGATACTATCGAAAAAAGGTAGGAAAGCGATTAAATTTTATGAGTATATGAAGTTTTTAACGTCTACTGTAAAATGTTCCTTATACGCGTAAAAGTTTCATTTTTCAAATACGATTCAGTAATAGTTTTTATTTTATTTATTTAAAGAAATTATGTAATTTCCTGATACAATGTATTGTATTAGCTTTGAATATTTTTAAGTGTAAAAAGAAAATATATTTTAGCAATTGGTAATAATGTTTATTTTAGTAGTTTTTATTTGGTTTACAATAAAAACCAGATGAAAATGGTTTTTCATTTGTATTGAAAAACTAAAGAAATTTATATAGTTTTTCAATCAAAAACTGATTGAAGCCAAAAACTAATAATTTTTGTTTGGTGTAAATGGCATATAAAATAAATCTTATTTAAATTTAAATTACTTTTTTACTGAAAAGCATTATTTTGTTGTTTAACTGTTCAATTCAAACAAAAATTGTTATTGGGCTAATTAGAAAAGCTATAAAGAGTGTTGCCAAAATGTTTTGCAATACAAAAAATGCATATTTTATATTTAATATATTTATTTATTTAATAATTAATATATTTAATTATTGTCTACAAACTCCGGTACGAATTGAGACTTCCCTCGAATAGGATGAAAGTTGACAATAAACTATAAACACCTCATAGTGTGAGATTTTGATCATTCAGCCGGACAAAAGTCAATTTTTCTACAACTGAATTTAATGAAAAATATGATTGTATATTTTTAAACACTGTATGTTGACTACATACAATTAAAAAATTACAATTCCGATTACACCAACAACGCATGGGCGCTTAAAAAGCACATATTTTTGCGCTCAGCTAAACTCAATACAATTCTTGATAACTGTTTATCTTTAGAACTTCATACAATAAATTGTCTAGTGGAAAAAATCAAAAAATTTATTTTAAAATTTAATAACAAAACTTACGTCAAGATAGCTAAGACTTTCAGCATTCAAGGTATGTCTAATTTTTCATCGTGCAATTAGTTTGCGTAAAATAAGACGACTCAATATTTGAGGAATTTTTTGAAGTATTTTTATAATTTTAGGTAACAAAATGCTGGTTTGGAAAAAAAGTCGCAAAAAATTCAGCTATGTACATTTAGACGTTTTTGTTAATTAGATTTATTAAAAATTCACAAAGAACAATACCACAAATTAAAACATGAAATATTTACTTTTACGCTATGAAAAAATTGCGTAACATTTTCCAAAATATCAAATATTTTCTAAAATATTGTCGACAAAAACAAAAAAAAGGCACGGTGGAAAACAACCTAGGTCTGAATGGTATTCAATATTATAAAATTTTGAACAATGTTAGTTTTAAAAATTGCAAATAAATATAAATGGAAATCAAAAAGATAAAACTTTTAATTCCGTCTAATCCTACAGTAATACACTGGTGCATATTCCTATAAACGCATTTAGAATTTTTGTTTTTCTTTGAGGTATATTCGTTTCTCTTGACCAAAAACAATGCTATGTTGTTACAATAACTGTTACAATAACGAAATAACGATATTTTTTTTTTTTTTTTGTAAAAAACATTTGTCTTTTTTTTTTTTTGTTTTCTTTAATTTAGCAATCAGAAAATATTGGCGATCATTTCAATTATTGCAAAAAAATATATTAACAAATTTTAACAGCTTAGTTGTTATGTTAGTTTTGTTTCACTTAAGGTAAGTTTCTGATTATAACATCTCTGTTTACGGAAATACTTTTGTTTTAATAGGGAAATTTAATCAGCTTAAAGGATGCCCAAAAGAACTTTTCTTACAGGCCAGGAAAAAATCAAATTCAATTTCTTCGTGAACAAAGCTGTTCAAAAAGAGAAATTGTACGAAAAATTAACCGTTCGGAAGGAGTTATTTGTGGCTTTCTTAAGAAAAGTGCAGAAATACGGAGTGCGGAAACCAATAAAAGGTAACCAAAAATTAACAAAAAGGCAAATTAATAAAATAAAAGCAGAAGCCACCTGCTATAATTTATATGCTACACAAATAAAAAAAATAAACTTGACCTTCCTGTCACTTCCAAACATGCACAAATTTTGCGAACAGATGGTAACATAAAATGAAAAAACAAAATGCAAGCCAATGTTAAAACAGCATCAAAAGATTTGCGCACAAATATATGAAATGGATATATAAGTGGAATAAAGTATTCTTTTCTGATGAAAAAATTACAATTTGGGCAGTATAGATTCATATTCTTGCTATTAGCATGATTTGAGGTCGAAACGCAATTTCGGTGGAGGCGTGTTATGGTTTTGGCAGCCTTTTCTGCTGCAGTAAAACTAAAAATATGTTTTGATCTAACTAAAATTAATAGTGCAATTTATAATGAACTTTTGGAAGATGCTCTTCTCTCATTTATGGATGAAAAAAATTACTCGAACCAATTTAAATCGTGGCACATGGTATTCCACTATTGGCCTGTCTTGACTGGGGATACATGGCCCGTAAAGTTTATGCAAGAAACGCACAGAATGAAAATATAATGGCAATAACGGAAGTAAAGCTAAAAATTAAGCAAGCCTGGGAAGAAATTGACAGATGTTCATCAACACATTATTAATAATGCTAAATTGTTTCATTAGTTTAAGTGCGTATATAGGAAAATTGCATAAAAAACAGCATTAAATTACTAAAATTAGAATGAAATGAATGGAAATTTAATGCACATTCTAAGTTTTTTGTTATTATTAGTTTTTTAAGTAAAGTCAATATATAGTTTAAAAAGTAATTTGCAGTACCTTAATTATTTTTAACCCCATTTTTGATAAGTTGATTAAGAAAAATTGATGTGCGTTTATATGAATATGCATCACTGTAGTTCATGAAAATATAACGAATCAAAAGAAGAGTATTAATAACTATTACGTAGCCTTTAATTTCGCATTAAAATATGATGGTGCATAATGTTTTTTAATGGTTTACTCATTCAGAAAACTCACACAACCTTAAATTTTTGTAATACATATCTAAACTGATTTTTTACATAAATAAATAATATATATATAATAGTAGGTCCTCCTTAAATGAAATAAATTGCAAACAAATACGAATAGAAGAAGAAACAGTTAGAAAATTTTAAGTAAATTTACAAATTTTTGTTATATTAATAAAATACGACGGCAACACTGATTAAAAAAAAGTAAATAATTTATACAAATTATACCATAATATTAATATTTAATAGTGTTGCAATAATATAATATATTATATATAATAAATAAATAAAATTTAATAGCTTAAAATATTAAGCTTTCTTAAAATTTTATATATATATATATATATATATATATATTCATCGTTGTAGCTAGTTTTTTTCTACTTTTTCCAATTATAATATGGGATCAGTTTTTATTGGAATCGAAGTATCAGTCAATTGTTTTCTTTGATTTAGAAGGATTTTTAATTTTTAAACATTTAACACAAAATCAAGTGTTTCTTAACAAAATATAATAAATTCATGGGTCTGATCTTTTAAAGGGTTAACTGTGAATAGGGTTTTTTTTTCATTAGAGTTGAGTATTTGATATGTGCGCATATTTGTCCCCAGATTATTTTCTTACTACCAATGGACATATAGGTTAAAAGTTTAAAACAAATCAGGTGCTTATTCCTGCTTCTAAAGCTATTTTTACAAAAATAAATTTTAAGCCTTCATATCAAGATAAAGAAAGGGAAATATAGACCGAGAATGATAATGATTTATAAAACAGTCCCAATATCTAGACTTTGTTTTTGTATTTCATAAATTTAGAATTTATCTGGGATGTAATATATAATATTACCAGGTCTTATATCTATTAATTACATTGACTATTATGTAAAAAATATATTGTGAAGAAGTTTCTAAATCAACAATCTCAAACTTGAAATTTTGTCCGGCTAAATTTCCAAAGCCAATAAAATTATGCGCCTAGTTTCTATGAAATCCAAATAAAAAAGAAACTGTGGCTGCTGCTGAAGTATGTTACGACATTGACGATAAGCATTGCATTCTGTTCATATCAAATTATATTCTACAAACTCTGAAAAAATTATTACCGTATATTTTTCCATTAACACAGTTGTTTCATTTTGCATATAAATTTAGCACATATATTCAAGTAAATATAAAATAAAAAGTAAAATTTCAGTAAAATTTTATTCCAAATTTAAGTTTTTAATTCATTCAATCATCTACTTGATTGATTTGATTAATTTTTTAATTGGAAAAATTTTTCTGTTTCATTTTTTACAGTTTTTAATAATTGATATAATCATTTTGGTGCAAAGTGCAAATTAAAAAAAAAAATTAATACAATGAATTATTTAATAATATATTTGGTGATTGGTGACTTTTATCTATGTAACGTCAACTAGAGATAAGACCAAATGTCGATTATAACATTTTTATGGTTCTTCGAACCAGATATTGCCGCTCCAAAATTAAATATATAAAAAGGATAGATTTTTACAGTCGAACTTTTTATTTGTAAAAATCGTTCGTTCTAAGAATTCGCTTTTCATTAGAATTATATCCTATTCCTAACACTGCTACAACTAGATATAGGGTATTAATAATCAGGCTAGGCGGTTCACATTTTGCAACTTATTTTAATTTTTTTTTTTTTTTTTATTAACTAAATAATATGATATTTTTTGCTGCTGCTGATGTCTATAGATGTTTGTCGGTATATATACATATATATTTCCCATGTACGTTTGAATATTTTGTTGCTGTTTTATTTTATTATTTACACAACTCTGCACTGATGCTTGGCCAACTTGTTTAATGGTCATTTGGTCCATTGTATTTTTCTGTTTTTGTATTTGAGATTGTGATTGTGATTGCTATTGCTAGCATTGATGTTTGTTGGCATATTGGATACAAATGTATTATGTATCCATATAAACTCAACTATATAAATGTTAATATGCTAGAGCACTACTTGACATTAGCCAAATAATTTGTCTATAAATGGAGATCTTAATTATACAAGAACAGAATATTTATTTGTTTATTTTTTTTTATTTATTTATGGTCTATTTACTCACTCAAAATCGCAGGCATTTCTATTTGCCCATAATACTTATAGATGTGTTCAACTTTTTAATAGAGTTTATTCATTCAGACACCAAATGTTATTGAGAATACGAAATTATGTGCAGATTATTCTATGGGTATTGTTCCGCTTAAATGAAATCCTTGATGAGTATCATAGACTTTAAGTTACATTAAGAAATAATAATGATAACAAATACTATTTATTTGTTTATTTTCGGCCTCTGCGTTTTTGGGTGGGGGTATTGTAATTATAAATAAATAATTAAATTTTATTATCAATTATATAAAATCAATTTTAAGTGCTGGATACAAATGTGGTTTGAGAACATGTTTTATTTTCACATTTAAGAGTTATGACCCTTAAAAAGCAAATTTATAAATTATTAATTGGATTCTAAATATAACCAAACCATATCTTTATTTAATAAATATTTTAAATAACGCTATATTGAAACAAGTTCCGCAAACTTAAAATCGTACTAAATTTTCATTTCTTAAAATTTAAAATTATATTATGTCCGCTATATTGGCAAGACTATTTTACAGCTTATAAAATAGATACGTAAGAAATATATTTGTAGCATTTGAAATGGCTCGATATTAATTTTCTTATTTATCTATTCAACAGTAAAAAATAGTATTGATTTTTGTTTTGTTGCTTATAAAATGATACCGTAATGTACACAGTCTATATCTGATATTCATGTCTATTTATTCCCCAAATACCATTTGTTAGTTTATTTCATTAAACACAAAATAACCTTGGCCCTGTCTATCTGTCTGTCGACCTGACTATATATATATATATATACTCTCCAAAAATTCTAGTAACAATTAACTGAAATTTAGCCTTGCAAATAAAATAAAAAAAAAAACATATCAACCAAAAACATTTTCTATAGAAATCTTTATAACAAGGACGAGTATTTTATTTTAAATTCAGGTATTTTTGTTATTTTGTTTATATTGCAACCTATATTAAATAGAGTAGTTGTAACTTGTAGATACTTTTATATATAGTTAGTTGCTTATGTTACTGTTAACAAGTTACAAACAATGCTGATTGTGTCAGTGGTTAAGGCTTGGCTTATTTTCCTATTTATACCCTACATCATTGGTGGGGAGGGTATTATGCGTTTGTGCTGATTTTTATAACACTTAAAAATATTGGACTAAAACGCACCTTAATGTATACCAATCTTCTTAGAATCACTTTCTGACTCATTTTAACGTTGTCCGTGTGTCTGCACGTCCATTTAAATTTAGCAATACTTAATTTAGCGCATATAAGTTTCATGCCAAATTTCATGAATTACTGTCTACAATTGACCAAGCTCCAATATAAACCCTCTTACGAAAATCACTTTAACGTGCTTAAATTCGATACAAATGTACAAATTTGCAAATAAATCTTACATAAGAAGAAATTACATCGCCAAATATTACCACAATCGGTCCATAATTAGCCATATGTCCCCCATAAGGCTTACTTTCAGGAATTTCACTAAGAGGCATAAATAGCATAATATATTGCATACATATGTGTCATAGAACTACACAAAATTCTTAATACAAGTATTAGTCAACAATTGGTCCAAGGTCTCATATAAAACCTCTCCCCGAATTTTGTTATACATACAGAATAGTGTAGGGTATCATAAAGTCGGTCTTGACCGACAATATTTTTCTAACTTGTTTCAGTTTGCATTTTACTTCTTTTGCTTTGGCTTTTATTCTTAGCTGAAAACATTTTTGTGGTATGATTTTCTCCTTTTTTATTTATTTATTTATTTATTTATTTTTTTTTTTTTGTTATTTCGTAAAGTCATGTACAATGATTGAAATTAATGTATTTATAAATGTTGTGCATAGTTTTGCTATAATCAGTGTTACAAATATGTTTAAAGTTGAAAATTTTGTGCAGTTGTGTAATAAGTTTTTCTTATTCGTGAATCGTTGTCAATAGTTGCTTATCTAACCAGAAGTAATGAAGAGAACAGAAAATGTAGTAAAGTGCTAATTACAGCTTTGTAATTGAAACTTTTATAAAGGAAGCTCAAACTCTATGTATCATATTTATCAGTTATCTAATATACGAAGTATTCACAAATCAATTTTAAATTTCAATTACAGAGAAAAAAGCTAAAATAGATTTCGATTACGAAATTGCTTACTTTAATTAAATTTTTAATTGATTTTACTCCAATCATTGAAATGATAATATTAATTAAATGAAATTAATTGAAATGAAAATAATTTCAAACAAATTGTTAATTATATTAATAACGTTTATGATTAGAATAATATTTAAAATCAATAAATATAATAATTAATGCGATTAAAATATTAACTGGATCTCTACCAATACAAAATACTTCGCTCAATATAAAAACTAAAATTTTATCCCTTATTAATCTTTATTAAAATTTATTTTTAAAATGGTAAAAATTCAAATTATCTTAGTTTTAATAGTAAAATCGGGAAAACCAATCATCTGATAGCGGCAACCATTTTGGAAGATCAGTTTAATAAAATGATAATCTATGAAATGATATAACATTAGAACGTTGATTGATAGATTATTCGAAAAATATTGGTGTTACTTACTTAGCTGGAAGATTTTTCCAAAGAGCAGCCGTAGTAGGTACCATGTGAGGCAACAGCAATTGCAGTAAAGCCGAACATTGATATTGATGTCATCATTTCATTACAGATAAATCTACATTATTGTAATATGGAACGCTTAATAATATACATATGTGTGTATATTCCCAAATATAGAAAACGTATACATATCGATTCATAAACACAAACTCATTATTAAATGTTATTCGTAAACATTTCAGAAAAACTCCACATCTGCCCTACGTCGTTCTAGTTTCAGCAATTCCCAAAAATAACAGGAAATTGAATTTTATTTATTCTTGAAATATTCCTGAAAACATTTGTATGTGTATTTGGCTTTTTCTATTTTTGCTTAATTAATTTCTTTAAGAATGCTGTCACAATATTCTTGTTTCTTTATTTTAATTCATAATTACTTGAAAAAATAATTACATAAATTAATATTTTTATTAACTTTTTATATAAAATGAAACAATGAATTTATTAAAATATTTTAAACTATATTTTTTTTCTGTGTACTTATTAGAGACAAAATTTTTATGAAAAATTTGGTTTAAAAGACATTTTAAACTTAAAGTTGTTTATGAATACGGGAGTAAAAAAACAATAAAAAAAAAATCAGTAAATCTTATTATTTTTTAGTTTTTATTATAAACACAAATAAGTGCTTAAAAAGCTAAGAAAAACGCTATAATAGCTTTACTGACTTTAATATTTTTGTTCATCCCTAAAGTTTGTTTTGCAATTATGTTCTCTTGTGTATTGTTTTTGTAACGAAAAGTGTTAATATTAAAATAAATATGTTTCTCCTTCCATTTCATTTAGTTTTGTTAATTTCCTAGAAGTAATAAATGGAGAAATAAAAAAAGTTGAACAAATTTTAGAAAATTAAAAAAAAAAAAAATAACAATAACACTTTAAAAAAAAAATTATGTGAATAGTAGTCACTTAAGAAAATTTTGAAATAATAGTATTTAATTTAAAATTAAAATATATACGTTAAAAAAAGATTTGGATTTCAGCCTGGTAAATTAGGAGATTGGATAAAAAATTGCATATTGAGGTATACAAAATTAAATAATATTCAATATCTCATCGCGCAACCGACCCACATCCGGCCATTACTTTTATGAGACTTTGGTGTTCACCATTGTCATTATATTGAAAGTAAAGTCCCGGATTTTAGTGAAAAAATGATGAGGATTTTGTAGAACGATTTATTCAAATCATCTGAATAATTTTAGTTTTATTTGATCACTTTTCAAATTGACGACAAGATAAGAGATATAACAATGTTGATAGAGAAAAAATCCAAATTAATAATTGCCCTTTTAACTTATACGCAATCATATTAAAATGAGGGTGAAGGAAGAGAGAATTTGTTTTAAACATAATTAATATATGATTTTAAATTAAGAAGAGTACAGAATAGTCAACATACTTTTTTTAAAACAGGGGGTTAAGGCGGGTCGTGGAATGCTAAGTTTTATAGAATCAATTATTGCATGATAGGAATTTCCAAAAGCGACAAAAAAATATATAAATCACCTTGGAGAAAAATGTATGGTAAAACAAATAATTTAATTTCTAAACAAATATAGTACATACACTTTGTAACTTTATGAACGAAAAGTTTTCTTATCTCAGCGAATCCAAAACTAAGACGAGAATATTCATAAGTCCAGATACAGAAAAATAACTTCCTCATTAAAGTCTTCGCCTCAAGTGATTATGATAAATCAGATCTGATCGACTTCTTTTCGTAAGCCTCTTCGTCAAAGGATGTGGATTTTGTTATCAGCACCGATTAAGGACACTAAGTTCCTCATTTTTTGACTCTGATTTGCTGCATCCTTCTCTGAACCTTGTAGCAATGGAGATTCACTTAGTCTATTCCAAGACACCTTTTGATTTGCCGCAGCCTACACGCTGGTTAAATACCTAGAAATTACGACAGTCCTTCAGTGTTCAGGTCCCAATTGTCCTTTTTGTATTCTTTTAAATAAAATATAATTTCAGAATTTTTAAATAGCATTGCACGTAATAGCATAATAATAATAATTTATTAAGGAACAAATCCATATCTACAAGCATTCTATGACATGATGTGTTAAGTGGATTGAGTTTGGAATGCGACAAGAACATTGTGGCTGTACAATCAAATGTTTTAGAATTACTTTCTAATTCTTTTTTTGCCCAATGGGTATGGCTACAGACAACTTTGCAATATATTTAAATATTCAAATGTAAAAAATATATAATATTCTGATCGATTCAAAGATAATATGTTGCAAAGACATAAATAATTTCAGTGCCCAGAGTATTATAAAATAATTTTTAATCATGTTGAAAATCTCAACTATATTTTTTGGCGTTCCTACGTTAGACCAGCGTTGTAAACAATTTATAACCGAAATGCGCCGGAAAAATTCAAAAACGTGTTAAAAAGCGCTAAACTTAACCAAAATCAAAGAAGTGCATTTTTTAAATTAATATCAGATTTTCATTAAGAGTAAAAACTTAAATACTATAAGATCTATATTTGTTATTTTTTAAGATATTTTAATATCAGTAGAAATAGTGAAGTATATTTTAAATAAAACTAAAAATTGGTGTTTTCTATTACACAAGTAATCGCTCAAAATTTATATGCATTTATAGATCGAGATTTATAACAGATTTTTTACAGGAAATTAAATTTATAAATCTTGTTATCTTCAGGCATATATATATATATATATATATATATATATATATATATATATATATATATAGATTTTCATGCAAAACCTTTGATTACATCAGTCTAATTTATTTCAAAAACGTTAGTGCCAAATATAGGAACGGGTTTGGAAAAATCCGAAAAATTGCTACGAAAACCTTTACTCGATGGGCTTCGAGAAATGAGCAGGCATCTTAAATTACTACTTAAAACAAATGAATTCTGAAAGTATGTTTTGGCATTTCCTAATGAAAGAAAAAACTCGTTTTAGTTTTTGGTGTGGAAAAGTTTCATATTAGAAAATGTTTTTTCTGTAGTCAGAAAAATTCTTATATCTGCCGTGTGAAATGAAAACTATCGATGAAAAGTATTAACAAATTCAAATTTAATCATTAGAAAATAAAAAAAATAATATACATATATGTGAACAAGAAAACCGAGAAATAAGAATGAAAAGAATGAAATATTTTTCTTGCATTTGAAATCCATTCTGATTTTGGGAATGGACATTTAGCAATAAATATGAGCTTGTAAAATATTTTTCGTCTCATAGCTGCCTATAAATTACTAAGAAGAATACTTTTTAACTGTTTCAAATAAGCTCTAAGATACTCTTTTTTTTTTTTATTAGTTAATAAGAACGTACAAAAGTATTCATATCGACATATTAAACGAAAATGTAGCGCCTTTTTTGAAAAATTCGCTAGCAGAAAAAATGTGAGTTTTTGTGTTCTTAAAAAGCGCTAAATCTAGCGTGCTGCATTTAACTCACCAAAGACTGTTACCGTCGCTGTGGGAGAATTATCCTCGGATTACTCTTCGGACATTTAACATGTTCAATACTGTCAAGCGTTGGAACTGCCACCTTATGAGACGCTGCAAGCAGCTGTACATGCTAACGTACATAGTACAGATATGCTAACATACATTGTGAAGAGTAACACATGAGCAATCACTTGAACCAGTATATTAAGAAAAATTTCAAAGCATTTTCTTTAATTTTATAACAATTTCATAAATTTATCTTTCATAGTTAATATTGTTCATCTAAGAAATCTTTTTGCGTAGAAAGCTAGAATTAATTTTAACTTAATACGTTTACAAACATTTTGCCCATTATTAAGCAAAAATATACAACAATATTGTCAATGATGAAGCAATTTATTTATTGTATTATTGGAAAAGTTTTTCTTTTTGTTGCTACGAAACCTTTTAAAATAATAAGTAGCGAGTAAAATATTTCACAAATAATAAAACACAACAATACGACACGTTTCAATTCATTTTAGTTAGAAATAAATATTGAGCAACAAAAGCAACAATTTGCTTACAAACAAACCTGGGTATAAGCGTTTCTGGCAAATCATCATTATAGTCGTTATATTAACAAAACCACAATGTTTTTATTGCGGTAGTTAGATGATTACTCAGAGATTTATTTAATTTGCTGAAACAGCCCTTAATGCCTCATTAAATTTAAATAATTTTTAATTTTTTTAATTCTGTTTTTTCTAACACATATAACACACATGTAAAATACGGCACTAATACTCTTATGCCACAAAGCTTTTTTTTTTGGGAAGAGATTAAAATACAAAGCCAAACAGACGCAAACTTTATAACATTTACACATTATAATTTATAAAATCAACTGCTGCTAAATAAATGTATAAAAGGAATAAAGATGAGTGTTTATATGTAAGCTTTTATATATGTATGTATGTGGGTTTCATTTAAGGTTTCTTTGAAAAACATATTTATATTCGTTCATTCGTTGATATCTAGCAAATGAAAAGAAGACTGGAAAAAAACACTTAATGAGGTGCAATCGTTCTAAGTAAAGTAGCAATTAATTAAGTTGAATCACTTTCAAATCCTGAATCAACTATTAGGGTGGAAAAATGTTGAAAGAACACCGACAATAAAATGGAATGTGAAAAAAGAAATGCATAGCCAAATGAAATATCTGTGTATACGAAAAAAGAAGAAAAATTGCGTTAGAAGTATTAACTCATCACCGCAGGATAAAACAGTTTCTTTTTGCTAATTTATTTCGAAAAAGTATAATTGAGTAAAAATCTTAATAAAAGTAAAGAAAAACTTAAGCTGTAATAAAACTCTCGATTAATTTTACCATGAAAATGAAACAAAAATATTTACTCAAAATACTTTCTAGATAGTAGTTATATATATATATATATATATATATATATATATATATATATATATATATATATATATATATATATATATATATATATATATAGCAATTTCAATGTCTTTATTACAATTTAATAATAATTTCATAATATAATTAGCTAAATGATTCATAAAATTATACAATAAATTTCCTTTAAATATCATAAATTTAATTAGTTAACACACAAACTACTATAATGAGTATTTAAAAGATTTTCGAAGAGTTTATTATTAAAAACAAAATTACATTAAAATAAAAGGCTCTTTACTGTAATTCTATGAAATACTTATATGAATTGCGCATGAAAAATTTTGTGCATACAGTTTAGCTTATAAAAATCAAATCAAAAATAATTTACATTTTTGTTTTGTTTTTAATTAAATATTTAATATTTTTTGAAATATCCCCCATAAGAGCTTTATTGTGTTTTCGGTTACTTTTTGTTGAACAAAGTCCACTTCTTTTTAAACCCTATTTGAATTTTTAATCAGCTTTGACTATTCTTTAAATATCTATTTATTATGATTCAATACATTTAAAATGAACAGATTTCTCTACAGTTAAGTAGATTGACCTCCTTTGGTACATAGCAGCACCATTTGTTTGATAGCACCCTGTTACTCTTTTATTGTAATAATGAAAATAGCTATCAGGCCATAAAAATAAGAATTTTTTGTATTTTCTAATGATGGGAAGTAATCTTTTCTGACGGCACTCATTTGCGTACATTTCTCTGCTAAAAATGTAATTTTTTATGAATATAGTTTTTTTCTTCTCCACAATCACATGTGTATTCGACATTTTTTTTACACACAATATTATTATCTAGTTTATTTCCCATAAAATTTGTGATATGGAATTCATGATTAGGATGTTTTAAAAAGTCCACCAGTATGTACTTTTTATCACCTTTTAGGCAGTATCATAGTTTTGAAAAAATAATAAAAATAAAATAAAAACGAAAAGAAATTAATCTCAATAATTTTCGTCCTCTCTTTTGCTTTCATATTTTTTCTAGAGTTCTACAGTCCTAGAATCCTACATTCTGAAAGTCAACTATTTCTTTAGTTATAACGATTCTTCTCGGTGATCGTGAACTCTTTGTATTTTTTATGACTCAAGAAACTGTAGTTACCAACACGCAAAAAATAATTACAAATAACAAGTTAATGGTATTATTTTTGTCAGTCCTTAGTATTCAAGTGCTTGCATTTTCATTTACTTCAATTTTAAAAATAAGAACAGGATAGAAAAACGCTCTATTCTAAAACACAAACAAATTTATTTAAATTTTCTATTTATTTTAAAAAAAAATCAATTTTCTATTATATAAAATTTTAGATTTGTTGTAAATTTCTCCTTTATGGAATATCCCAGTAAAAACTTTGGTTGCCACGTAATGGGTTAGGAAACTTATTACTTACTTATCCTATATATTATCACAAGTAGGAATCTTAGAAAGTAATTGGTAACTTAATTTAAAAATCAATAGAAATTTTTAAAAATCTAATTACAATGAGTATTAAATAACGGGTTAAAAATAAGTAGTCACTAAATAACTTCTATGTAATACAGACAGTATGTTGTTGACATTGAAAAGTAACCACATCTGAAACAACATGCCATGACCAAGTTTTTGGTGGGATGTTCTACAAGTTTTTTTTTATTTTCAAGAAATTTATTTTTTTGTTTTCAAGAAATTTACTATACGTTTTTTAGACATTTTCTATTTGAAGGAAATTTTTGATATTTTTTTCCTAGAAAAGTTCTTTACAAATAATAAATTGTTCTTTTTAAGAAAATTTTGAATACGTATTTTTATTAAAAATTTTTGATAAATTTTAAATTTATATTTTATAGAAAACTTTTGGTACATTTATTGGCAATTTTCTTCACAAAATAGTAAATTTTACAACATTAAAACTAACAAGACTACATTATTTGTTTCATTTTTTACCAAAAATAACATCAGTCGGACACGGATATAACGAACTCAAAAGGACTGACAATTTTAGTTCATTGTAAAAGTAGTTCGTTATATCCGTAAAACAAACTATTATTTGTTAACAAAGTACGATATTAGCATTTTATATTAGTTTAGCAAATTTCGACATGTAATTGTGTTATTTTCAAAAATCAACAATTAACTTCTTTTATTTGTCAAATAATTTAAATTTGTAGATAATGAAAATCATTTCCGTTATTTTAATTTTTTTACATTTTAAAATGTGCAATTTCATTTACATAAGACAAATATTTGCATGAAATATTCTTCTTTGGGACATAGAAATGACTTCGTTGTAAAAAAAAGTTCGCTATAAACGTGTTCATTATAAACATAGTTATTTGTATGGAAAATGTAGGTAAAATTAAAGAAACTAAAGACAAATATTCGCTATAGCTATATTTAGTTATAAACAGTTTTCGTTATAAACGTGTTCGACTGAAGTTAATTTTTTTATTAAAATAATTTGGAAACAAAATTTGAAATTTAAATTTTAAAAGGCGATTTCTCATAGATTCAAGCTTTAGTTTTGGGTGAAGATTTTCAATAATACTGCACAGAAAAAAAAAATAAATTTCGTATTCCATTTCAAAATTTATAAAACCAATTATATTTTTTACTAAAATCGGACCTAACACTATTTATAAATGTGAATATTTGAAAATTAAAATAAAATTCAAAAACTAATAAAAATAGCCAATAAAAAATAATATTTATCTTTTAGTAGATTTTCAAACAATATTTATTATTGATTTCATAAAATGTTTAATAAGTTTTTTTAAAAATAATATTATAAAATTATTGTTTTTTAATATTATTGCAATTTCTTTAGCATGTAAAATGTATGTATTGAATACTTAAAAGAAATGTTCGTCTAAAATAAGACTGACTAACTAAAGTAACACTATTGATAAATACATACCTCTATGAACCAATAGAATATAATGTAGTAAATTTATTTGAAACTCTTCGAAATTCCATTTATGATACAATCGACCTAAAAGAAAAAGCCAATCATTATTAAAGTTAACGAGAAAGATATAGTCGGTCTTGACCCTACACCATTGTGTACGAGCATAAATATTGGGGAATAGGACTTATATTACACCTGAGGCTAATTTTACTAAATATAAAATAAAATATAGAAATACACAATAATTCGTTGATACTACAATCTAGATGATTTTATGTATTCCTGGAAGGGGGTTTATATGGGAGCTATGGTAAATTATGGAGTGATCCTCATAAAATTTGCAATGTTTTTTCTACTGATATAAAACTTATTTGTGTCGAATATTAACTTGATACTAACATTCGTATTTATGTACGTTAAAGTGATTTTCGGAAGAGAGGTTTATATGGGAGCTGTGGTCAATTATGGATCGATCTTTATAAAATTTGGTACAAATTTGGTACGAATTTCATTAAAATATTCTTATTTTTAAAGAATTTTTATTTAAACTGATCACAACCAATTTTAATAGGCTTCATCCTTGTATAATAAAAGTCCCACGTACCAAATTCCATATGGACAGACAGCCAGCCCACCCTCCAGCCAGAAGAATGGACAAACGGACAGACGGACACTGTTAGATCGATTTAAAGAATGATTCTGAGTCGATTACTATACTTTAAGTTGGGTGTTGGATAAGTTTTTCGATGCGTTGCAAACATCAGCACAAGCGCATAATACCTGTACCACCTATGGTGGTGTAGGGTATAAAAATAGTTTATATAGAATTCTACTTACCATTTATAGTGTAGAAAAATTTTAAAACACAACGCATGTATCATATAATCATGTATCTTTTAATAATAATATAATAACCCCCGAATAATAACCAATTAAGAAGGATAAGAAAATCTGGACAAACCTGTAATTGAACAAGTGATAGTATTAAGATAGATTATGACATCGCGTGTATGTAGTTAATTACATGGATGGCAAAACCAATATGTGAATGTGAAATGAATTGACACGTTTGTTCAGACCTCTATAAGTATGTTCGTTTTTAGCAATTACACAGTTTCGAAGATTGATTTAGATATGCTTCATTATCTGAGAACATACCTAGATGTTAAAGTCAAGAAAGAAACATCTGACATTAGCTAAACATATCCTTGTGAGCGCTAAATATCAGAAGTGTGATTATTAATGTACTTGTTTTATATAAACAGTTAGCAAGTCGCTGAACCACCCATACGAACGAGCATTGAATGCACTCATAAGATATTGCTTTTGGATCATCTAGAACATAGATATATAAGAAATAATTACTATAAAAATTACAAAAAACAGTACGTAAATTGATATAACTTACCTCTTAAAACGAAAATTGAACAAAATTCGTGCAAACACATAATTCAAATTTATTATTAAAATTCATGCTGAAAATATAAAACAATTTCTAGATAATAAAAAGTACATACTGGCGGACTTTTTATAATATCCTGGTTACAAATTCCATATCACAGATGTTACGGAAATGTATCCGATAAATCACGTAGAAAATTGTAGAATAAAATTTAGGTCTCGCTAGGCATTTGTTGATGTGGAGAAAAAAAGCACTATGACACATTTAACAGAGAAATGTATGCAAATTATTGTAGTGCCGTCAGAAAAGATTTATTTTTATCATTAAAATGTACAAAAAATTCTAATTTTTCTGGTCTGATATCCCTTTTCATTATTACCACAAAATATAAATGAGTGGTATCAAACAAATGGTGCTGCTATGTACCAAAAGAGGCCAATCGACTTAACTGTCCAGAAATATTTTTATTTTAAATGTATTTGGTCATAGTAAAAGAATATTTAAAGAATATTTGAAGAATTCAAAAATACAATAGTGTTAAAAAAAGTCAACTCATTCCAACAAAAATCAACCGAATACACAATAAAGCTCTTATGGAGAATATTTTCCTTTTAAATTTTTAAAAATATTATCCGTTTAAATTTTAAGCTTAAATATAACAGCCTTTGACAAAATTAAAATTTCAAGAAGACTGGCCCATTGGTTTAATTTTTATAAGCTGAATTGTGTGCACTAAATTTTTCATGCGCAGTACTTATTTTGTTCATGAATATTCGAATTCACAAAAGAAAAAAAAAATAATAACAATTATAATAGATTTTTTTTTATCAAAAGCTCCTCCAAAAAATTCCACTAACCAAAAGATTTGTTTACGTGAACGTAGATTTAACCAAAATTCCAAAATTTTCAACTTAAAACAAAGAAACTCTCTAACTTTCTTACTAAGGTGAAGGATATCAAGATTAGACTAACTTCTTAAATTGTATAAAAAAATACTTAATTGTAGTTAGTATTTATAAGGTTTAATGAACTCATTCATAGTTATCTAAGTTTATCTTACAAATGGTTTTGCATCATTTGATATTTGTATTTATATTTAAAGATAAAGCTGTTTTCAAATTTTAAATAATTTCTTTTATCTATTTTATATTTTTAGTGCTTCATGCAGTTAGCTGGGAAGAATGGTGGACCTATGATGGCATATCAGGTAAACAACATTCTACATGCATGCTTTAAAAAAAACTATTACATTTTGTAATAAAAATACAAACATAAATTTAAATGTCAACTGCGAATAAAAAATTTAGGTTAAATATTAAAATACAAAATGTAAATTCAGCCTAAAGTTATATAAACTAAACGGAAAAAATAAAAAGCAAAATAGAATAATGTCATTCTATGTTAAAATGAAGAAAAAAAGATGGTAGAAAAAATACTATGAATATAAATGTATATCTGTTTTTTATAAATATTCTTCTTATTGTACGAATGCACAACAATAGTAATAGCAACAGCAATAACAACAGTAGGTGACATTAAGCTAAATGAAAGTGTCCAACTGTCTGGCCTGTCTGTCTGTATGTCTGACTGCTTGTCTGTTTATTTATTTGTCTGATGGACCGCGTCTGTTAATGTCATTTTTATTTTATTTTTATACAATTTATTTCATGATTTTTTTAGTAATTTTTCTAATTCATTGTTTTTGTTTTAAAAAATAGCAAAAACAATAGTGTAAGCAATGAATTAACTGTGAATTTTATACATTTTAGAAAAAGCAAACAAACAATAAGAAAACTGTAAACGTAAAAATAAAAATCGCTTAATGGTGGATATATTTAGAACTGCACAAAATAAATATGTAAATACTCATATGCATTGTTGCCAGATTTGACGATTTTTGGTGTTACAAATCGCCAATTGATAATTTGACGATTTTACTTAAAAGGAGATTCTGAACTATTTTCAACTTTTCTTTTCAAATAAAATTAATAATCACAATTAAAATAAAAATCTTCTCAAAATTGTAAAAGTAAATTGTTCATTTATAGAAAATATTTATGAGAACTAATTTGTTATCCTATTCGATTCAATTATGTATCCTTTTATTATTTATACTTTACAAAAGACCATTTTTTTAAACATTTAATTTCGTTATTAGGGTTTCTTAAATAACAGTACTAAGTATCACTTACAGCAAATTAGTTCAAAACATGGCATAATTATTTATAAGGTAGTATTAAAGGCACAACTATTTTATTTTTGCTGGCTAAAACTATCAAACTCTATGGAAAAAATTAATTTCTCTCTCTTAACAGTTGCTAATAACATTTGTATATAAAAATTTGAGCAAAAAATCTTCCCCGAACTGCTGTTATCTTGTTTAATGTGCATTCAGATATTCTTTCTGAACTCATGCAAAATTAAATTTTATATATCGTCGAAGCACTTACAAATATTTTTAACAACTTTTCAAGAAATACAGTAAATATTTTTTAATCATACAAAATTAAATATTCTTCATTTTCATATGCACATCTTTGGGCTTAATATATATTTCTATACTTTCATAATAGCCAATATGAAATTAATGTACACAATTTCCTTTTAATTTAAAATTTAATCATAAATAAGTAAATTATTTTAAAATTTGCCTTTGTCCATACACAAAAATGGTAAAGATTTCTGAATGAATGAAGAAAAAAATTTAAATTAGGGTAAAACTATTACGTAAAAATTTAACTAAATTTTTGACCTACTCGATTTTTTTTTTTTGGTAAAGGGACTTATTTCCTTGTCACATAAAAAGCATATTTTTAATGTTGACAATTTATTGACGATCTTAGATAATCGATTTGACAATTTTAATACTTTTTTTCCACAAAATTTTATTATTTTGCACCAATTTTATCTGGCAACTATGCTCATATTTATTATAAAAATTTGTGAATGTGTAGAAACTACATTTCGGAAATAGAAGCTTTGACAAATCCGTTGCAGAAAAAGGTATTTTGTTATATCTAATACAACAACAATTATGACAATTTTAACATAATTTTTTGCAACTTCTAAAGTTATAGAGCTGCCACAGTGGGACAATTTATTTTTCATTAGTGATAATTTAGAAAAAAGATGCGGAGACACTGCTATGAAGCAAAGTAAAAATATAAATAATAAATTGAAATAAATTAGAATACAAATATTCATCGAAACTGTTTTTTCATTTTTCCAATCCGATCCAAAAAATTTCAGCATTTGACGTTTTAAATAGTTTTTCATAAACTTCGCCATTAGTTTCAGCTCTAAAAGTTTCAGTTTATTTATACATTCTCCACGTTTTTTGTTACACAAAAGAAACTGAAAGAGAGTTGAAAATGTCCTGACTTTACGTTGTGTTGTCATTGTAAAGAAGTACTCAGTGCTGAAAAAGAGCTGCGGAAGTTCTTTTTTTAATCCATGGTTGTCATTGGTAAGATGTTTTTCTTTTAAGCTTCTTGTTCATTGCTTTTGAAGTAATTCTCTTAAAAATAAGTTTATGCACATTTTTTACGAAAATTCAGTTTTAACCTTATAGAAAGATAATAAAAATATTTTAGAATTTGTAAAATTTTAATTTTCTTAGGAATTATTAAAATTTTTTGGAACTAAAAATACATTTACTTTCACTTTTTTGGAAGTAATTATTAGCAACTTCTAAAAAAAGCTCAAAATATGTAGTTTTGAAGTGGTGAAAATATTTTTTTTTTCTTGGAAGCATTTGATTCTTTTTTGCAAGAATTTAATGGGTCGAGATATCTTAGAAACTATGTTGTTTCTCATTATTTAGCACATAGTCTTCAAAAGTTGCCATTTAAATCCATTTTAAACGAGAAAGAAAGATTTAACCCAAATTTTGTATTCCCAGAATATACCATTGTGCACTAATTTTACTAAATGTAAAATAAAATATAAAAATACAGAATAATGAGTTGATACTAATATCTAGATGATTTTATGCGCTCTAGGGCGATTGCTGGAAGTGTGCTTATATTTTTTTTATATGTATTTGCCTATGAATCAAATCACTGTGTAACTGTTGGGTATAGTAAGCTCGTTATTTGAATTTTCCGAAAAAGTGGATCTTGCTCAATATTATTTATGTGCATTACACTTTAATTTAAATAAATTTTCTTACCACTCCTGGAAAAATCATGTTAATAACCTCCTTTTAATCTATTGTAGATTTAAGCAAAACTTAGACGATACTTTAGTATAAAACCGTTGAGGAAAAATATATGTTGTATGTTGTTATCAACACTTATTTTTGCAAATTTATCTTAAAATAAAACTTTAACTTTTGCCCACAATTATTATTTAACCACCACTTTAAGACTAACACCTTGACATAAATTGCAATAGTATAATAAAAAACAAATATGCATTTAATCGTTTTTTAGCATATTTAACTATAATGCACTTTAGCAATTGTTTTGTCGCTGTGCGTTTCTGTAACAGACAAAACGTATAATAGTTGTCCTTTTTTTTCTCTTATCAGCATAACTTATAGTTCCCATCTCTCCTTGGTCACATTATTTTTCCTAAAGTTTTATTCTCTCTTTCTTCTTAAATTTTTTTCTTTTATGAAACGTGATAACGACACTTGTTTTATTTAAAAGACAGTAGAAAAAACTAGTACGTTGAAAAGAATTGATGTTCAACATTTCTATTCTTTGGTGACTTTCTTTCTATATGGAAAATATTCAAAACTTTAGTGGGGAAAATAAAAATTTAAAGCCAACATTTTGTTGAATTTATTTATTATTACTTTTTTTTTAAACAATGAAAATTCAAGTTGGAATTACCTTCTTGCTTTTATTATTTTTTCTTAACTAAAAGGAATAAAAAATTCCTGGCAATTTTCTGCTGCGTTAGCAGTCACATACCATAACAGTCTCATCTGCAAGGAACATCACGTTTTTCAATGCATACGTAAAATTTTGTTGAAGGCAGACAAAAAAGAAAATAATAAAAAAAGTAAAAAGTAACGCAGAGCAACAGACACCAAGAAAAACACAGATATTCAACTACACTCGTACAAAATTCAAAAATACATGCTTCATTCAAATTTGATGATAAAATACGGATGACACCCAGCTGCATATTTGGCATTACTGATGTTGTTGCTGACTGCCAAAACTTGCACTTGTGCAGTTTTGTAACAGTATATGTATGTGTTTGTATGTGTAGATAAAAGTATGTATTGTCGTCAACATCACAATCCTTTGGAAATATTCGTTTTTTTCACACAGTACAACTGTATAATCCTATGCCTTCGTACAGCTTCTAAATCTCATTAGGATTTCCCTAGTAATATTTTCATTCATAACATTTTCTTTTCATTTCACCACCACCGCAATACATAAGCACAATTACACATTCACTTCTACCATCTTCGTTGCTGTGATAGTAATCGTAGTTCGTAGTAGTGTTGCTTTGTAACAATGCATTCATATTGTTATTATGGCATCCTTGTAGTGTTGTTATTTCCACATTACTTTAAATAATTTCCTTATTTCCTCTTTTATCCACTCACTCTCACTCTCCCGTTCGTTTTTGCATTTTCTATTTTTCCGCATTAGTATAAGAACATCTTAGAAAAATCATTTATGGTTTCCTTGATTTTTAAGTTCCTCTTCCTGATGCTGTTAAAGTGTAATAATAATTTTTGAATTCCTTAAGTGAAGTTTTGTTTTTCTATTGTTGTTGTTTGTTTTCATTTGGTTTACAAATGATTTCATTGCATTATAATCAGAGTACTCATTTATTGTATGCTCAACAAATTGTTGAATATCAGAGTACTCGTACATTCTACATTCAACAAATTGTTAAATATACTATAGTTGAATGTTCATAGGTATTTGTGTGTTTTACAAAAATATTAATTGCAATTGTTGTTGGAGTATGTATTATAACAAGTTTGTTAAGTATTAATTAAAAATTATTTTAGTATAATTAAAGTACGAGTATATTCTAAATGTAAAGGTTAAATTTCATTTATGAATTTGTTGAATGGCCGTATTTGTTCGGTGTCGTCTATAGCTACCGATATGGTAGAAATTTAATTGGTGATTACGAACTTTTATGATTTTATTACAGCAATCCTTCTCTTAAATTTTAATACCTTCCTATATCTTTCATCTCCCAAACTAAAGAATCACGTCAACTCTTTCCATCAGTCTAATTTGTATTGACCGATTGGAAAATTTTCAGGGAGTTTCCTAGAATACTTGAGATCTTCGGATCTTTAAAATTCCACAATATTTGTCCGGTAACTTAGGGTATCATATGTTCGGTAAAGCCCGACCATATGATACCCTATATCTTTGTGCATGAGCATAAAAATTCAGGAAGGGGTCTTATTGGGGACATGAAACCAATTGCGTTTATTTGTATAACATAAACGTCTGCATTATATTACGTTGATAATTATATTTATACGACATTTATGTAATTTAGGGCGGTTCCCGGAAGTGAGTGTTATATGAGAAATATTAACTATAGACCAATCATCATCAGCCGTGTGATTTCCGCGAAACTTATTTGTGACAAATATTAACTTGATACTAATAATATTATGGGGAGTTATGCACTTTAAAACGGTTTTACGAAAAAGGGATTTATATGAGTGCTATGGTCAAATATGAACCGATCTTCATGAAATTTGATACGTAGATTTAAACTTTATTTAAATATAAGTGTATTTAAGCAATTTATGAGTGTCAAATCTCTATTCCGGGAGGACGTTTGTGTGGGGGCTAGGTGAAATAATGGACTGATCATAACCAATATCAATAGGGTTCGTTCTTGTCCCCATAGATGATCGTGTGTCACATTTTATTGATTTCTCTTTAAAATTATGACCTGTAATTCGATTAAAAGATTTGCATGGACAGACAGACGGACGGACGGACGGACATCACTAAATTCATTCATAAAATGATTCTGAGTCGAACGTTACACTTTAAAGTGGTGGTCGGTGGTGTAGAATTTCCCAGTTCTAATATGATCCCAAATAACTTGCAATCAAGTAAATCGATATAAACAGATGCAGATTAAGTAGAATTAGGCTATACTTGATACAAAACTTCAGGAATTTTCTTTCACCCCTTTTATATAGAACACTCTTGTGATATGTTTTTAAAAATTTAATTTTATTTTCAAAACGTTTCCCATGAATTCCCTTTTTTAAAATTTTCAATAATTTCGGACGCAAAATCAGAGTCCATATAATTTAGAATGTTTATTAATGTACTAAACGGATAAGTACAAAAATAAAATCGGTTCAATAGAAAAAAAGTTATAGCCCAAAATATTACGTAGTATGTTTTATATTTTGCAACAAAGAACATTGCGAGGGCTAATTATATTTCCTAAAGTGATTTCAAAAAATCGTCTTCATCGAAAAATTAAATTTAACAGTAAAAATATTCCTTAAATTTCATATGACTTCATATGAGTTAATAAAAATACATTGATTAAATTGAATCAATTTTTAGAAATAAAGCTTAATATGTATCTGCCTTGTATTATTGCCATACAGAATTCTATCGTGGATGCCATTAGCTCCTGGTGGAATTTCTCGAATGCGGTTCAAAAAGCGTTGTTTTACCAGAAAATATTGATGCTGTGTTGTCCTCATTACGTTAAGACATTCCTGGGCATTATTTGCGCTAGCGTATACTATTAAATATTACATGAATATTTCAGCATCAAGAAATTTTTTTATCGTTAGATCCCACATAATTTAATAAGAGTTAAGAAATAATTGTTCTAAGGAAATGAAGAAAAAATTCGACCTATGTATGTGTTGGGAATCCTATGTATGCATGTATGTATGTATGTATGTATGTATCTTATAAAAATTATAAATATTTGTGTAATTTGTAAATTTAATTTTTATAAATAATAGCTTTAAGCCTATGTTTATACACATAGTGTATCGAAATAAAATGAAAAGGCTATTTTCAATGTTTTCGAACTGGAACATAAAAATAAAAATCCCTCCACTTTCCTACTAATTAAATATTTATTATTTTAGCTTCCAAGATATACGATAATTAATATAACCATGTTTTTGGATTTAGGGCTTACATTGTGATACCGCGAAACAAAAATTTATTCATTTATATTTATAAAGCAAATAAACGATTTTTTCTTATATTTTAAATTTCAAATACTAAAGCTGTATATAGTATTGGTAAAAGTTAAAAAGTTTATGATTCTCAAAGTCTTGAGAATATATATATATACATTTAGACTTTTAGCTTCGAGAAATTGGAGAAAACTAAATAACTCCTTAGGTTACATGCGTAACAAATATGAACAAAATCTGAAGACACTCCGTCCAAAAGTAGAAATTTTTTATAAATCTCTCGTAGAATGAACGATATATAATTCAAAATTTTATACAATTTTTAAAAATTGAAATAAATTTATTAAAAAAAAAAACTCAACATGTATGCATGAAGTATTTAATATTTCGACTTCCGGATCTGACTTAATACATTATGCAACAAATTGAGAATCATCGCGTGGGGACGGAATCATTTCGTCTACATTTGATAGCATTTGATAAGTGTAACAAACATTCCAAAGGATTTTTGCTGGTAGACAAATTTATTTATTTTTTTTTTTTTTATGTATGTTTTATGACGTTTTATTTTTGTATACCTTAATAGTCTAAGATAAGTTGAAAAAAATAGTATAAATATAGTTCGAAGCGCAATTATTTTTACATAAATAGTTACAGAGTTTAACGGGAATTATTTTATTAGGATCTTTAATTCATCTATCTCTCATTATAAGCGTTATTTATAGTCCGTTTTTAAGAAAGGACATGAAAGTCGATTAAAAATTGGGTTTAATGGGATAAAATTTTCTACAGAAATTTTCTACAACGAATTTCACTAAGGGTCACCGTAGTTCTAAAGTTCGTTCGGTATAGCATTTATCAAAAAGAAAAAAAAAAAATGAAATGAAATAAAAAAAATTATTGGTAATTTTGTTAACGATTTCAACAAAATTTTAAATTTTATGTTATATTTCATTGCATAGTTTAAGGAGTTTATATAAAAGGTGTGGGGAAAATTGATAAATTTCTTTTTTAAGAAAGACAGATGACAAGTGAGGTGAATTTTTCACCTTTAGAGACCCCTACTAAAATTCGACGAAGAAAATATCTGTAGAACAATGTACCCCAAGTTTTATTCGACTCATATCCTTTCTAGAAATGACACTTATAAGGAGAGATAAATGAAACGAAAGCTCTAGTGTAATACTCCCCTTTAAATGCTCCAAAAATTTTCGAAAATTATTGAGCTTCAAACTATATTTATATTACTTTCGACTTATCTGAGATTAGTTTGGTTTTAAAAAAGAAAAGTTTAGAAGGTCATAAAACAAAAATTTTTCCTATCACTCATCAAATGCTATCAATTGCAGATGGAATAATTCCGCCCCAAAATACCATTGTATAGTATTATTTTTAAATGTTTCTAAACACTTTAAAACTTTTTATTATCACAATAATTTTCCTAATCGCACACTATAACATTAAGAATGTCTGAATATGCAGTCACGAACTGTAAACTACTTAAAACTAAATAGTTGATGGATGATAAACACGATTGATTTTAAATTTAAGTAGAATTATCAACCTAAATAAACATGTTTTATTTGAAATTATTTTCTATACTCATCGATAAAATAATAACGTTTATTTAACAACAAAAAATAACGAGATGATACTCATACTAAAATTCGAAAAAGCACTTAAACGTTTTATACGTTTTTTTTTTTCATTGCATTGTTACCGTATCCATGCAAAGTATCTCCGCAATAGCAGCACATCGTATGTATTGAACGTGATTTGTTTTTCTAAGATTTCTATACTAGAACTAAGAGATTTTTTATTTGTAAAAATAAAGAATAGAAAAGAAAAATAAGGAAAGAAAAGAAAAGAATATTTTAATACGAGACTCTAGACGTCAATGAACAAAGAAAAAAAGATGAATTTAAATATTAAAAAACGACTGAGTATAGCCCCGCTTATTTTAATGGATTTTTTTAAAAGTAGTAGAATTTTTAAGTAAAAAGGGAAATTGCTTTAACATAGACTGTTATAAACTGTCAATAGGAAGTGATAGTTAATGATACTTTATTTAAACCACTTGTTGGGATAATTTATAATGATTTACGCAAACGTGATTTATCTTTAAAGTTTGCATTTTTTTTTAGATTATTTATGAAATAGATAATTTTGTATAAAATATTTTTTGATTTATTTACAGGTCCTGCCTTTTGGGGTTTAATTAATCCCGAATGGTCTTTGTGTAATAAAGGACGAAGACAATCACCGGTTAATTTAGAACCTCAACGTTTATTATTTGATCCTAATTTAAGAACACTACATATAGATAAACATAGAGTAAGTAAAATTATTTATAAGTACACGCTGCTACACAATATTACTTTTTATTTCCACCCGGAAAATGATTTAATGTGGACTGTAGACCCTCTTAAAGGCATCACAAAACAATTTTCAAAAATCACAAAACACCCCTTAAATTTTAAGATATTGCGAAAAATTCGTTTTTTGTGATAGTTTAGGTTCTTAGCTTCATTAATTTTAATAATTTATACATCATTTTCAAATTTATTTCCTTTCTATTTTGCGAAAATTTTAATTTGATATAAATTGTTCTGATGTTTTGTTAAAAAAATTTGAAATATTGTTTTGTTTAGAATAAATCGTAATATCCCTATACAAAATCTTTTAAAAACTAAAAAGGTTATTAAGAATTTTCTAAACTTTATTAAAAAAATCTTCATATATTTTAAGATAACGTAATTTTTATATTTGTAACTTGTTTTTTACTTTTTGAAGAAAAATCTAAAAATATATGAAAAGTTTTAGAATGTTATTAAAGATTAAAACGAATAAGTTCTACAGTTTTTGTCTAATTTGAAAATAAAAAATTTTGTTATATTAACAGCAAAAATGCCTTTAAAAATTATTGAAAGAAAGCATTTTTATAAATCACATTTAAACGTGAACAATTTTGGAAAAACTTTATTTTTACTAGATGTTGTTAAAAAATTAGATTTTAATATTTGATCAAAAAAATAATAAATGCATACGATTGAAAAGCCTGTTCCGTCTAATTTCCAAAGAAGTTTAAAAAGGCAAAATCAACAAAATAATAACTTAACAAGAAATACATTTATACTAGAACCTACCCAACAACAGTTTTTGTGCATAATTCGATGTTTTGTATATTTTTAAAACTGATTTATGATATCTATATGTTATTTCTCTAATGATTTTTCACTGTAGTAGCGTGTTATTAAAGTAAAATTATTTATGTAATAAAAGTATTTTAAATTAATGTTATATTATGTTTTTATTTTTTTAGATAAGTGGTTTAATCACCAACACAGGTCATAGTATTATTTTTACAGCTGGCAATGATACTGTAGCCAATTATGATGGTATGCAGATACCGGTTAATATAACTGGAGGACCTTTATCGTACCGTTATAGATTTCATGAAATACACATACACTATGGTTTGCATGATCAGTTTGGTTCTGAACATAGTGTAGATGGTTATACGTTTCCAGCTGAGGTAAGTTATAGAAATTTAATTTTTTTTTTTTTTTGTTTATTAAATTTTTTAATATTCCTTTTTGAACTTCAAAAATAAATCAATATTTACTTGTTAAACATAATTTACTTATGAGTACGTTTTATAAAAAAGGGCAATTTCTTTATTCCCCCTTTTATTTCCTTTTGTATTGTTGTGAATTTAATTTTAATAAAAGAAAGAAATAAAATCATTTGTTTAAACATGTACGTAATAATGTTAGACAAAATAAATATATACACTTCCATTTATATGGTCATGGAATTTTAAGGCTGGAATAGCAATCATTTGGCACATGAAGATTTTGTTGCATTTAAACATAGTTTATGGTTTCTTGTAAATTGTTGAATTAGAATTAGCAAAGGCAGCATAAGTATAAATGTATTCTTGTCCTTCAATCACAAACTATCAAATGCTCTTGTTATTAAGGTGTGCGTTCAAATAAAACATAACATGTTTTTTTCCCAAATAAAGGTGAACGAATTAAAAACAAATCAACTACTTGTAGCATATTTTCTCCTCTTTCGCTGATGCATCATTTTGTATAATAACTAATCGCTAATTAGTTTAATTTTTTTTTGCATGACTTCTGAAAAAAAATGTTAAAAAAAATAAATATAAAATAAAGTATTTTTTTACGATATCTTTCTAAAAGAATTTAAAATTTATAATCACAATTGAACACTGCTGGGGCCTTATAAAATTTAGTTTTAACTAGGATCCAATTTCTTTATAATGGCGATAGTTATGGGTAGTTTAAATAATTAGCATTCTTTGGAATTAAAGTATGAAATTCTGGGTACTGCTACTATAATGACATAATTTTAAATCCAGCCAGAAAATGTTAAAAACGCTGTTGCATGTTATGAGTGTCACCAATGTTTTTCTTTTTTTTATGACAATATGTAAGACTATTCGAGTTTATTCAAACTAAAGAAGCCAAACAATTACATATTTTGTAGCATTTTAATTAAACTTGCCATACGACACGTTGTTACGCAAATTTTTATTGTTTTTATTTCTATGCTATTTAGGATTATTTTCTCTATTACTCGGTATATAAAACTCATAACTTAGATCGTGAGAAAAGTCAGTAATAACGTATGCTATCTAGGCTAATACAAAATTTTTAACTGTTTAGTTATTGAGCAGCTTTGATCACAAAAAAATATTACCTTAAATTTTTCAATTAACATAGCTGTTTCACTTTACATCAAAATTTAGTTAGTTTATTCAAGCAAAACTAAAATAAAAAAAATAGTAAAAATAAAATTCAAATTAGTTTTTTTGTCATTTAAGTTTTTAACTCATTCAATCATCTAAATGATTGATTTTTTATTTTTTTATTTTTTACAGTTATCAATAATTGATATAATCATTTTGGTGATTTTAATTAAATGAATTATTTTGGTGATTGGCAGACTGTGCAGACTTCTTTTTAGCAATGTTATTTAAAATGTTCTTAGGCTTGGCCTTAACATGGCTCATATTTGATTTTGAAAAAGAACACAACGTGGCCGAACATGTTTGGCATAGCTCTAAGGAACTTCTTCAATTTTTGAAATCGGAACTTAAGTTCGTGACTTTTTATTTTTCATATCATACTTTGAGTTCTTTTAAAGCTGTTTCATTATCCTGAATTCTTAATACTTAAAAAAAAAAAAAATAAAAAATAAAGAATAAAAAAAGAAGAAAAATTACATTTTGTACATTTTCATCTATCTGACATCTACATACCTAATTCGATCTGTTGTTAAATCTGTTAAATGACGTAATATTGTCTTCAAGAAAGATATTTAAACTTAATAGCAGTAAAAGTTATTGTGTTATATGCGTGTTAAATTTTATTTGAACTAAATTACTTTCTACAAATGTTTAAATAATCTTCTTATGTAAATATAAATCCATTTTTCGAATTTAGTTTTATATTATACATTTATTCCGGGGCTGTGAAATGATTATGGGATTTATTACTAAAATTTTAAGAGTAGGGTGGTGCAATCAGAGAGTATCGTACATCTAAACGTGTCAATATAGAAAACTAAACATTTTTGAGGATTTATTCAGGAATCACCAACATATACGACCGTATAGCATCCTGTTCTAATCATCGTAGTAAATTTAAATTTGGCCAAGATATTATAAATTTCGTCCCTTTTTACAATTTTAGATACGTTTAATTGCAGCTGGAAAGAAAGAGTTTTGGACCCTAATCAAAGGTTTGAGAATGTTTTTTGAAAAAAGAATAATTTTTCTTTTAATTTTAAAAAGCCTGAGAGAGATTCGTTTAGTTAATTTGCTATATGAAGTATCATTAAATTATCTGTGTTAAGATTCCCTTCAAGAAAATCTGAATATATGGACAATTTTAGCAGATTTTGATTTAAAGTCTTTGGAATTTAGAAAAAATTCTAATACTATATAAATATGAATTAAATTCAGATAAATTATACATTTGGCAAAATTTCTATTTGGTAATTATGTCAATTGCTATGTGTTGAGAAAGAAGCATTCATCTAATAGAAAAAGCTTTTCATTAAGTTTTTTGTAGCTTGTTATAATAAAGCTTGATTACATTGTGCAAGAAGAAAAAATTGCATCAATAGTTACAACACAAAATAAAATCGTACCAGTAGTCTAACACAGGTTCCAAAAAGTATTTCAAAATTAGCTCGAATTTCGGTTTTATAGCCTCTTAAAGTTATTTTTTTTTTTTTTTTTTTGAGTACTTCTTGCAATATGATAAGAAATAAAAATACATTTATAGACTGTTTCTCTATGTCTAAAAAATACATTCTATCGAACGAAAACTGATTTACATTTCCCTAACACACTTATATATGAACAATTAGTCGAATGAAAATGTTAAATATTCCTTTATATTGGATGGCTGGTTCGAATAATTTAGTAGTATTTTTTTGAGATAAAAATTATTCTGAGAGAAAAATACAATAAAAACAATATGAAAAGACGTAACTCTATATGAACGAAAGCTTGAGAAATAGAGAAACCCAAAATGATTCGAATTCTTTCGACTTTCGTAGATTTTCCGCTTAAATTTTTGTTCGACATAGAGAAACAAGCTGTTAAGTTATTTAATCTATAAGTTGTTATAGGTTACTATTTTATAGAGTACCAACATTATTATACTACATTTTTACAGCAGCAAAAATTTAACTTTTAAAAGCAATAGCTTCCTGCAGCCTTAATCGTCACTCCCAGAATTACAAATTAGTGCCTATAGACGTAGCGCCTAATGCAAAAATATGAGTATAAAATCAAAGAGGGTTCAAATTCCAACTTTTAATAAATAATATTTATATCCCTGTTATGAATACTACTTTTTAATGCATAAAAATACAAGTTTGTTGTGATGTAATGAACAAAACGGCAAAGTGACAAACATAAACCGTGTAGTGACATAGGTTCAAATCTTAACCGAGTCAAATATTTTTTTTTGTGCGTAAAAAATAACCGGCATCCAAAACAACCGTTTTGTTACCCGAATAGACTTTCAAAAAATCTTGCATAGTCTCTAATAGAAGCTATAAATTGTAAAAAAAATAAATACCCATAAATACATTAAAATTTACGAATTTAAATTTTTATTATTATAACTAGTTTTTTTTTTACAAAACCCTTCGAAGATTTTATTAATCTGATGGTATAATTTCATTTCTCTTTGGAAGCATAGAGGTAAAATCTATTGTTCCATAATTTACATATTTTTACAACTTCCAACAAAATTGATTAATAATCTCTAAATAGAATAAAAACAGGAAGTTTTTTCTTATAAAAATGCATTCAATTTAATTTAAAGAACATATATAAATGAATGTACTTACGTGTTCTTTGCATTTTCCTTACTATTGCGTGACCTGGTTTTACCCTTCCAGCTTTATATGACTTTGACTTTATTTTCATAGTAAATGTCATTACACATGACTACAAAAAAAGAGAAGCAAAAGGCAAAGAAAAACATTTGAAGTACATATAGATTTGTTAGACGTGTTAGTTTTTTTTTTCCTTTTTATTTGCAGTTGTTCTTTTTTCTCCCTATCTTTGATATGAACATTTTGACAGTAGCTGTCGTCAATCATAGCATGCCTTTTGTTGTACTATTATCTCACTTTATTTTCAATTTTTTCTCAACATTTTTTATGCTATGGTGACTGCTGTCGTTTTAACATATTTTGTTAGATTTCTAGGTTAAATATTTATTTAGACAAATGAACGGAAGTATATTTGATCAGTAGTAGTAGCAACAACAGCAACAGAAACAATTCAATGTAGTTTAGAGTTGTGTAGCAAAAACAATCATTTAAATCATATCAAATGTTGAGTGATTTATTTACACAATTTCCTTGCCACTCATACTTGTCTAAATAAATATGAAGACACTTTATTACATATTTTCTTAACACACAATAAAAAAAAAAACTTCCATTCATTCATATTTATTTGATTTCTTTGTTTGAAAACTAACACATAATTGTACGAGAGGTTTACTTTGCTCATTAAATGTTTCCAATTGTTTGTATTAAAAAGTTGTCATTAAATTTTAAAGTAGTCATCAAATACGAGGGCGTATGAGCGATATCGGCAATGATTTATTTAATAACAATCATACGTGGGAAAAGATTTTTAAAAGTTAAAAAGTTATTAAAATAAATTACATGGAAAATTGCTATGTATACCAGAGCATTTCCATGAAAAACTTTGAAATCAATTGAAGGCTCATGTTGGAATTTCTCCTAAATATGGCAATCATAATATTAAATCTTACACCTTCGTGCCGTTTCATTCTCGATCTTTATTGCAATATAATCCGTATAATTAACGTTCGTACGTCCGGCACAAGATTATCCCAATATTTTCTTATTCTTTGCCTACATCCGCAGACAAAATTATGAAAATTTTATACACAATACATCAAACTTGCATATAATATTGACTTAATATTATTTAATTTATTTAATATTATTATAAATTTTAGAAAATCGGTTAAAAAACTAGACGAAGATTTGGAAAAATTGAGATGGTTGAAATTCTAGAAACAAAGAACTTGAAAACTGTAAAAGATAAATAGCATAAGACTTTAAGAAGATGTAAAAGTATTTGAAATCGGATAAGAAACAAAAAATTTACAAGCAGTCAAAAATGTTCCATTTATTTTGAACCCTAATGGCGCCGCTCCTGATAGGGTTCCCCCTATATCTCTTAAAATTGTACGCTCCTCTGCTATGCTTGTGTGAAATTTTGTGTAAATCCAGCTAGCAGATTAGAATTTACAGATTTATTTAAAAAAATGAACTCTGACACACTGCGCAGTGCAGTACAGGACGAAATTCATGTTTAGGATTCCCCAAAAATCAAATGAAAAATCAACTAACTAATATCCATATACTCTGTTTTTATACCTCCCAAAACAAAAAATAAGGAAAATTTTCGATTGTAGCTTGCTCAATATTTATGTTTGTAAAATTTGAAGATAGGTCAAATTAAATTTTTGAAAACTATTATTTATCCTAAATTGTCTAAGAATTAACCTACCGAAATTTTAATTATATAATTTGCTATATTAAAAACTTTAATTTCACAATTAAAACACTAATTAAATTATAAATTTTACATAATTAAATTTTAAAATATTCAACTGTATTCAGGATATTTAATACCAATTAGTAATCGATACAAAGTATTTTTGTATACAATAATTTACCCGTATATTTTACTCATGAATAAATAAATCCAAAGCAAACTTTTAAATTGTATGTATATAAATTGCTAAACAAAGTACAACTAAAAAACCAATATTTATTAATTTACAATAATTGCAAAGGGGGAAAATATTGATAAAGAAAAACGAAAAAATAAGATTGTGCACCTGTATGTTTTGCGGTAATTAAATTTAAACCACAAAAACCAACTAAAATAACCACGAAAATCATGCTAACTAGGTTACAAATACAATCACACAAAAACCAGCACTCATATTTACTCACACCAACAAACACAACAATCGCCAAAACACTTGTTAAATGTATTTAGAAATGAAAAAAAAAAATTAAATGAAATCAATAGAAAATCTAGCAGAACATGTTATATTTATTTATAATCGTTACATTTATCCTACTTACTCCTTTTTATTGGCATAATAAGATTGGATTTGTAATAAATACGAATACATACACATGCGTTTGCATACAAACATTTACAGCACAATATTTACTTTTCTACAAAGAGATAGAGCAGCATTATGAACTCAAGCAAGGGGAGGAAAACAAATACAAATACAATTAAGTTAGAGAACTTGAAAGGAAAAGTTACATAAAAAAAAACAACTAAGATATTATTAGCAACGGAATTATGTCTAGCAATCTTGTAATGTTTTTAGCAGCAGGATTAATTAAAATTACCAATTAAGAATTTATTAAATGAGATAAAAATTACTACAAAGATGGAACAACAGATACGTAAACAAACACTTAAATATTCAAGTAAGGACTGAAACATGAGAAATTAGAGAACCATTTAAATAAATAGTAAAATTAAATGTTCAACAAATACAATTATCAAGAATTTATACAAATGTGATCCAAATGCAAACATTTTAAATAGAATTAAAAATACACTGAGAAAACTTAAACTTTTACTTGTAAAACTAAAACTTTAAGACTTTTTTCTAAAACGAACGTATATGTAAGATGTACGAGTTTAGAATTACATGTGGTGGAATACAAATGATTTATTATCGATGTGAAGATTATTGGAACGAAATCGCTTAAACCTTTAAAGTTATAAAAAGTTTCACTAATACCAATCCTTAAATCTAAACAGCATTTGGGATAACATTTAAATAACAAGAGCGTAGCATAAAAGAAAATTATCACACACAAACAAAAATTCATTCTCTTTTTTATTTAATTCTAAAGTTATTTGGCAACAAATAACAATGTCATGTCTGTTGTTAATGTTTCTATTACAAGTTAAAGGATAAACAAAGTAAATGAGTAAATTTCGTATAAAAGTGTTTAAATGTTTTGTTTTATTCTTTGTTTATTTGGTTGTGTGTATGCGTGTGTCTCTCAGTTTTGGCTGAATAATGTTGTCTGCAATATTACCAAAACTTTGAAGCTTTATCCCACCAGATCGTGTTTGAAAAACTACTGGAAACTTTAAATAAAATGGCAGATTTTAACCGCTAAAATATTTCCTATTAAAGGAATTTTTTAAGTTTTAAACAAGGTAAAAATTAATATCTATCCTTTCAAAATTTTCACTTCGATAACTGAAATGTATTCAAGTCATCAAATCGTAGATATATAGCACATTTGCAAGCAAAATCAGCTGTGTAATTCTTTTAAAATTTTGTTTATTTCTGTACCTTCATACAGCAAAATATCAAACCAAGGGATTTATGAATACCTCGATTATATTTTAAATACATTTTCGAAAACGTTTTCTTTCGAATCGTATAACACAATAATTATCCAGGGTTTGAAAGATATTTCTATACAATAGTGTTGAGGTGGTTTAAAATTAAAAAATAAAAAAAATCAATTTCGTTTTTTATAGAAAGTAAATTTTAGATAAAATTTTCAAGTTTCTGGTAGTTTCATCTCTTGGATAAATTAGTTGTTTGTAGCAGTAAAAAATATCTTTAAATCTTCTTACTTCTGTTACAATAAAGAAAAAGTGGCTAAAAAAAGTATCCGCTAAACATAACAAAATTTCGCCAGATCTAGCGAGAAAACCGCCTTTTTGGCAACATTGGCTGCTTGTAAGTTGAAAGTTTAATTGTGCGAGTGAATGTAAGTAAAAAATATTTTTTGAATCAATCTGTTAAAGTACATGGTAATTGTTTGTGTGTTTGTATATTTTTTCATTCACACAATCTTTGTTCTCAACTCTTGCTCAATGGCCTAGAGGCTATTTAATATTCTATTTAACGTTGTTTCGTGTTTTTTTTTCTTCTTTTCCTTGTTTCTTTTTCACAAACTAATTTGGCTCACATTTCATTCTTATGTTTATATTTTTATTTTATTTTTTGCTTTGAAATTTCTATTTATTTTTTGTTTGGCGATGGGAAGGTTTCCAATGGGAAAAAATAATTTAGGGTTCATTACTTGGTAGACTTTTAAGATTTTAAATAATCGACTTATCGAACTCTTAGTTTTTGAATAATCAATTATTCGACTTATCTACTTTTACAATAGTCGAATTTCGACTTTCTTCGACTGTTTTTGATATTTTCTGACTACTTTAAATTTTTCGACTTTTTCCCACTGTCTTTGACTTTTTTCAACTTTTTGAATACTTCCGACTTTTTTCGACTCTTTTCAATTGTTTTTGACTTTTTGATTTCATACAATATTTTCAAGATTTTTCTCCTCTTTTGAATATCTTTTATTACTTGTCTTAAAAAATATAATATAATATATATATATATATATATATATATATAAAGCAATCAAATATATTAATAAATTAACAGACAATCTATGCAATGAAAGTGCTGGTTACACACAAAAATCTGTTTCTACGATACTTCTATTTATTTCCAACAGTTAGATGATGTTTTTGAAATAAAAACTGCTCAGAAACTATTTCTTTTAAATAAATTTGTTCGAATTTTTCTGATTTTACTCTACTTTTTGACTATCTGGAAACAAGAAAGTTGATTTCTTGACAATTTTCAAAGTATATATTTTTAAAAGGAAAATGGGGTTTTCAATATCAAAAAGGTTTTTTGATGATAAAAGAATTTTCTTTTTATACTCACGATAAAAATATATTGTGTTTATCAATCCGCGTGGAATATTTCGAAATAGTCGTGTAATATCAAATATAGTATACAGGATTCAGAATATATTGAATCCTCGCAGGATTCTGAGTCGATCTAGTTACTTCTGTCTCTCTGTCTGTCTTTTGAAAGCAGGATAGGAGACAGGGCGTATTATCTAGGAGGATGAAATTTTTCTTAAATATTGTTTTTTATTATAAGTTGATCTAGTTTATTTAGTATTGAAAATGGATAAAATGGGTCCATTAAACAAATATCAATAAAACTTAGTGTCCGTCGTAACTCCAGTTCATAATTTTCCTCGATATATCTTATCTAAAAGCATGTATGACAACGAAATTTTTTACAAATAGTTCTAGGATCCATGTAAACTTGGAAACTAAAAAATGGGCGAGATCCGCACATCTAACTAAAATGACCTTACGCTCTCTAAATTTCCTTCATCTTTTGTTTGAAATTTATAGCTTAATATCTCATTTTGGTGGTGTGCCCGATTTTATGCACCAGATTTTATGAGGTTTTTTGAAACCAAGAATCTTTGTGACATACTTGCGAGTACATATAGCCCAAAACTCTCGCCTAACTATTAAAAATTCGATAAAAGGATTCCAAGTTCTTATTCAGAAAACGATATGATCTTCAAAATAATGAATTTCAAACTACGTATTTTAATTTTAAAGACTTTGCCATCTTTACGTTTTAAAAATAGCATTTTTTACTTTTACCTGAGACTGAAGTCTGATTTCAAGTTAAAAAAAAAAAATAATAATTAATAATAAAACCACCTTAGGGGAATTCTATATGGCTTATTAATTCCCAGTTGTTATTTGGCTGACAATTGACTCACTACTCAAGAGCAGTATGCCACTTGCCATTTACCGACCTTATCAAATGGGAAGAATTCAAAAAATAAGACACCAAGTACTGTTTATACGGAAAAAGTTATTAACTTATATTTTTCAATTAATGCAGTTGTTTATTTTTATAACAATATTTAGTTAATATATTCAAGTAAAAATAAAAAATAAAAATAAAATTCAAGTAAGATTTTATTTGATTTAATAAATTTTTTAACTAAAAAAATTTTTCTGTTTCTAATTTTCACAGTTATTAATAACTTTTATAATCATTTTGGTGAGAAATAGAAATTTAAACAATTTTTAATTAAATAAATTTTTTTGATGATTGATAACTTTTCTCTGTGTACTGACATTTTATAACCAGAAAAGCTGGAAACTGACTACGTTATAGGACATGCATAGTTAGTAAAGTGACTTTTGGGTATACAAATATTAGGTGTAGTTTGTTTATGATCCTTCGAACTGAATACTGTATGAAGACGCTTCAACCTCATTTATGACCACACCTATGACGTATTAAGTTTCCCTTACCTACCCCCAAGAATATGATGCTGCAAATTGAATACTTCAAAATTTCACCAGTGCATAGTGGAAAATTTTTGTAATTATTTGATCATAAGTCCATATCTTTTGAGTCTTTAATAATAAATTAACATTTTAGCACCAATAATCTTGATAACATTTTCTATAATACTAGTTAATATGAGCTAAGTCCATTTGCAAATTATTTCACGAATTTTCTTTGAATTTTAAACTCATTTTTATTTGATTACATAAGTTTAAATTATGTTAAAAATTGTTTAATGAACTTTTTGAAAAAATATCATTGTAAATACTTTAATTGATTTAATCCATGAAAAAGAACACTACTTAGGTTTAAATATTAGTTTTCTAGAAAAGCAGCCAAACCACATAATTTTGTAATGATCTAAGGTAAAGAGTGTGTTAATAAGTATTATTTCCTGCAGCTTCATATAAATTGCAATGAATTAACTAGATATTTCGGTATTAATCAAAATGTTTTGATAGGTATTAAATTTTAATGTAAATAAGTTTTTTTTAAGTAATTCAGTTTTAATTAAAAAAATAAAATATTTGGTACAAAATAAACACAGATACCAAGTAATTTTTGCTAATAACTCAGAAATTAATTGAGTAATAATGATGGAAATTTATAAAGCTATTACGGTTTTTGTAGTGGTGGTACGTCCATCCGTTCTTCTGGCACAGAAAAAATAATTATTATTCCCTGGCTACATCTGCAGATGTCTGTAAATAAAATTTTTAAAATCCAATACACAAGATATAAATATTTTGTTTTATATTGATTTAAGAACAGAGATAAAGGGAGCAACAGATACGCATTCCATTAAAATTTATAATAAAATTGTATTTGAAACTTATGACTAAAACTACAAAAGTTGACCATCTGAAATGGTATAAGTTACATTCCACCAACTTTAAAATGCAAAAATAATAATCTTTAAAATGAGCCTGCTTTTTGTTCAAAAATTTGTTATTTCCAATATACAAAATTTAGCATGAATTTTAGGACAGTTATGTTGGCTGGAATTTTGCTTCACAGTAAATTCAAAATTTTATAAAATATAAAAAATTTTCAAACAATATTTATGCTCAACTCGTATTATAGGATTTCCACAGTGCAATGGAAATCAAGGTCCATGTTGAGTATACAAAGAAATCAAAATGAAAACGTTAAAATGAAAGCTGATGAAGTCACAGAAAATATGAATTATATTCTGCCAATTTAATACAAAAAAGAAACAAGAAAAGAAAACGCCAATCGCAACTTGAATTATTCCTATCTAGCAGTTTAAAATCCACAATGTATGTTCTCTTGGCATACTTTCCTAATTTAAATATTTCGGGGCTACCTCCTGAACGTAGTATTTATTTCGTTTATATTTGATTGAGGTTAAATAGCAGCAGTTGTTGTTTCACAATATAGTTTTGCAAAACAAAAAGAAACAAAAAGCTCTCTCTCATAATAGTTGTAACAAATTAGAATTTCAATTAAATTTTTTTTCTTCTTTTTTCTATTGTTGTGTTTTTGTATTACAATGTCTCATTTCAGTTTGCCAACAATAACAGAACAAAAAAATGAAACTACTTACAAAATGTTGACAATAATATGATACTAAAGAAGACACAAATCAGCAAACTAAACTATGTCTCAACTCGCTATGATACGAGTATTTTTCCCCTCTTCTTCATGTTGTTTTCTTATGGTTTTAATTATTTCATTTAAACATAAATTTTATGCAAAACGTTTGTGTTGCATATACAAATGCACATTCAACTCTACACGCAAAAATATATGATTTAAAGTCATGCATATAAATTGCTTCAAGCTCAACCGCAAACAAATGGCGCGCCATTTTTTAAGTTCTTGTTGAGAATACAATAACAATCTGCGAAGATAAGGAGTGTAATAATAGAATTTGAAATTAGTTTTTGGATTAAACAAAAAAGCAACATAATAGTTACAATTATGATATTATTTTACATGATAATTGAATTTTATCTAATTTTAACAAATACTCTAAATATTATCTAAAAAATAAAAACATATTTTAAATATCTGATTTTCTAGCCTTTGCTTGAATATTAATAGTAAATGTTTGTAGAATGTAGAAAATTTCAAAAGTAGTGTTTAAATGGTTGATCTACACTCTTCTCTTTTTATACCCATCATCAAAGAGTTATGGGGGCATGTATATTGGGTTTGTCATTCCGTGTGTAACATATTGAAATAATTACCTAGGTCCACGTGAAAATCTAAAACGATCTAACGATGTCCGTCCTTCTGTCTATTGAAGGAAGAATAGGGCAAGACCCGGACGTACTATGGGGACAAATTTTGGCTCAAATATTCGTCTTATATAAGATTTGTTTGGAATTGAAAATAAGCAAAATCGGTGCACAAACAAAAAGTTATGGACCAAATACTAAAAAACCAGGGTATCTGTTATAACTCCAATTTATACTTTTCGACCGAATCTTTTACAAGAAAGCATTTAAATCAACGAAATTTTTATCAAATAGTTCAACAATCAATGTAAACTCGGAAAAAAATGGTTGTATGCCCGCCTATCACCCATATAAGGTGATATTTAAAAATATTGCAGATGATGGGTATATAGATTCGGCCAAGCCGAAATAACATTCTCACTTGTTATCATTTGTGTTAGTCTGTGTACTATGTTGAGATATTTTTCTACAATTACCATTATGCTTTGGTATTGTTTTCGTGTTAAAGTGTTTTTTTTTTTAATTTTTATTCAGCTCTGATTTGTATGTCATTTTATGGTACTCTGTCTATGTGCTATGAAAGAAGTTAGAAAACGGAGTCTACACAATGAAAAAATTATGTCATTTGTCAAAATTTTGCAATTGTCATATGACAAATAGCAGAGAAAATGTTATAAATTAAACCATTTGTAAGACCCTTTTTTCGTTTCTCTTTTAGTTTGGCGTTAAATTGTTGAGAATTGTGATAATTTAAGCACTGCAGTGATTAATAGGAAAAAGATATAAAGATAGAATAGACTTATTAATATTTCACTTTAAACAAATATTTTTTCTGCTTTGAATAGAAAACCAAGATACCATAAATGTATATTTATAAAAAAGAAATATTCACGGTATTAAAATTTTTAAATTCAATCATTTTAACTTTTACATTATTTAAATTATTTAAGTATTTGCTAAATATTTATGATATACTAAAATTCGAAAGCAATACCCATTGTACTTTTTATTTGCATTTAAAGTAAATACTTCTGAAAAAATAATAGGTTTTTTATATTATGTAACCAATAAAAATTATGGTATGTAAAATATAAAACTAAATTATATAAACCCTTCCATGCATTTTATTGTGTTAATATATTTTATGTATTTATTTGAATACGTATTTTTCATTGATACATAGATGTATGTAGTATTTCCATATCCTTCCTGTTTATTTTAATTTTTTTTTTGTAGTTGTAGATATGTTGCTTTTTATTAAAACAATTTTTGTAAACAACAAAAAGTATAGTAGAAATTATATTGTGCAAACTCTCACATAAACACTAGTGTTAATAACAAATTTTTTTTCTGTTTTTTAATCCACATTCTGGTTGGTACAAGTAAACAATCGGACAAAATGTTGGTTGCTCTAAAAATCCACTTTTCATTTTTAAATGGAAAATATAAAAACAATTGTATAAATGTACCAGCACTTAAATTTCAAACAATCCCATAGGAAATAATTTGATCGATATGGATATAAAATAGTGTTGTATATTATTCGTGCCATTGCAGTATATTACATGTTTAAACATAATAATAACTTAGTCAATAACTCAATCTTTAACATAAGGCTTACCTGTGATCAGTGATCACTTATATTTTTCAATAAAATCAAATTTTTCATATAAAATCATAAGAAAACTAAAACTGGATATAGCTTCCTAAATGTGATACCTTATATTTTATATTAAAATTAGATTTTTTCTATAAAATCATAAGAAAATTAAAATAAGCTGTACTTTCTTAAATAAGTATCTATTTGAGAAAATTATGAATACTTTTATTTTTCATCAAAAATTAGATTTTTCATTTAATGGGCTGTGGTTTGTAATGCAGTCTTGTTTCCAGCTTGTGTATACTCAGTCTATCCTGTTTCTTCAAATATCTGCTTTCTATGACTTTTAATACAGAGCTTTCTTATTCTTTCGTGACATGAACAGCACCAAGTAAATACGATAGTAAATGACAGTGTTGGCAAAGTTAATTCCCAGTTAATCCGACGAGACAAATTCTTCTGCTCTACCGGATGTCTACGATTATATGACTAACTGCGTTTTCTAAAACTAGCTATTGGGATGCAATCCGCTGAGATAAATTCTTCGAATCTCATTTGGCTAACTATAGGTTTCTGATATCAAAATATAATTCCATGCTTTAGGTGATTCAACTCTCAATCGGCTAACTAGGGTCAAATACTAACAAATACTGTCCGGCGAGATAAATGCTTCAGCTCTCGTTCGATGGCCACATGTATTTGTCTTAAAATACACTCCAATGATATAAATATCGTTCCAATCTCGATTATTTATGTTTAAATTTATAAAAACTAAATGAAAATTATAAATTCTCTTATTCTATTGTAATCACTAAAGTTGGTGGTGTAATATTACAGGTTTCTTAAATAATGCTCAATTATATTTTTCATCAAAATTCCAATTTTTATACAAGATCACAAGATAACTAAAATAGTCTGAAATTTCGTATATAAATAACGCTCCAACTAGAAAAAAAGACGTTTTTTCACTTACATTTTTTTAATAAAATAATAAGAAAAATAAAATGGGCTCTATTTTCTTAAATAAGGCTTCAAATTAAAAAATAGTGTTATTTTGTGGTCACTTATATTTTTCAATGAAACTGGATTTTTCATATAAAATTATAAGAAACCCAAAATGGTCTTCCAATAGGAAAAACAACTTTAATTTGTAATCATTTATAATTTCCATCATAAGAAAACTAAAATGGAACAGACAAGAAAGGAGGACAAAATTTCAAAAACAGTAATATACATTGTTGCCAATTTATCCGATTTAAGGATAAATCTAGACTTTTTTTCTTTTATCCTAAAAATTTTCCTTTTAGCTTCTAAATTTTTTCTAAGATTTTTTAACTTTTTGGTTTTCGGTAATAACAACTACTTATTAAAGTAGTTTCTTGGTAATGAGCCATGTCTATTATTTGCCTACTCTGTATTAATAAGTACTCAATAGTATAATAGCACAGTAATACTACAATCACGTGGATGAGTTTGCTAGATAGCCGGATTAACAACCAGATGATTGCTGGTTCAACTCCATTCTGAAGCTGTTAGTTTTTTACAACAAAATGTCTAAAAAGATATTTTAAACTAAATAGAGTTTTTGTCGCTTAGGTTGCTATGTGCGAGATGGTATACTGAGTAAGACGTTAGTCAGTAAAAACGAATGTTTAGTGTGTGTCCAAGTTCGAGTCTCACTGACGGCAAAATTTTTTTGTTTTTTTATTTTTGTTTTCGTTTAGGTACATATTTTTGAGTACCCCTAGAGTCAAAAAATAACTACATGAATTTGTGGACAAGTCGAACAAAAATAACTAGTTATTCAGGCAAAAAATAAGTAGTTTATTTTTGTTTCCAATTATAACTGCTAGCTTACAAGGAAGCAAAGTTTTTGCTGGGTAGTTACTCTTTCAGATTTGCTAGCAATTCTCAAAAAACTTTCAAAAATTGGATTTTTTAGTTTTTGTTTTCCTATAACTTTCCAACGAATATCGGTGAGAAAAATATTTATTACAAAAAAAAAAATTAAAAACATATTGGAACACATAACAGTTGCACATTTTTTTTGGAATTTGAGAAATTAAAAATCACTTTTTAAAAATTGTTTTTCTTTCATATTATTTTATCTTCAGTTATTTTTTATAAAAAGATAAATGCATGTTAATTAAGAATATGTTTATATAACTAAAAAAGAATTCTATTTTTTTTTTACAAAACAACGGGGAAAATTCGACATTTTTTAAAAATTTTGATTTCCTAGAATTCAAGAATTCTTTCCTTACACGATTTTGCTATCTGTTTTTAATAAAATCAGAAATATTTCACAAAAATAGAGTAAAATTTGGATGCGCTAAAGCGAAAAAAATTTTAATTTTTTAAAGCTTAATATCTTGTAAACTAAAAGAGTTAACCTAAAATTATTTTGTAGTTCTCGACCAGTAGAATCCCTTTATATAAAAAATCTTCAAATTGGTTTAGATATAGCAAAGCACAATCGTTTTAAATGTTTTTCGTACCCATGGTGTTCAATTTTGAGACCCTGTCGACCCGCCTCTTAGACCCACCTACACCTCTACTATCATTATGTGAAATTTTATTGATATCGGAAACTACAGATTTTATTCCATTTCATTATTTGACTGATATGTGGCGCGCTGTTTAAAATATTTTCGGAAGAAAAATGTTTATTAAAAACACGTGGTTCCTTAAATAAATATTGTGTAAATCATTCCATCTCAAGATTTAAATATTTTCTTATCGTTTATTCGTAAGATTCTTATTCGAATGAACGAATCTTTTAGATCTATCCATACTTACTTATGCACACAATAATTTACTTTTGATTCTACTTTCTTTTGTTGGATTATTGTTGTCCTTGTTAATTTTTGATGTTTGTGTTGTTATGGATTCTGTTATTTTGTTAAAGATTTTTGTTTGTACCTTGTTACTATTCTTTGTAGATTTTTTGTTCTTTTAAATATTACACAAATAGTAACTCCTACATGCAATGCATACATATGTAAATTGTAAAACTTTACTCTTTGGTTGTGTAACTCATTTGTAGTTATTTGTGTGTGCATGTAATTGTTGGTCTTGTTCTCTTCGGTTTCTATATTAGGGTAACCAAACAGTATTAGTAGACACACGCACAAATTTATATACCCAACAAACATATATACAATCTTTTGAAAGTTTTTGACAGTTTCATATAAGATGTATTTTTAAACTTTTGTTCAAATCTTTATCAAAATTTCAAAAGGAACACAATTGTTCTGTTCATTTTGAATGGTAAATAGTTTTCATATCTTAATTGTGTGTTTGCTGGGTATGATTTTGCATTTGTCGATGTAAAGCATACATAATAGTTTGTGGTAGTTATTTGTCTGTATTTTGTTGATAGTTGGGATTAAATTGTGTAAATTTATGCCAAACAAGTATTGGTTATGTGTCCACATAAGTGTTTCTTTGCTTCGTTTGTTTTCTGTTGCAGATCAGGGTTAAGGTAGTGCAAACTATCTTTTTTATCTTTTTGTTCTAAGTTAAATATTGTAAAAGTGCATTATGATATGGTAAGGTATAAAGGTAAAGGGATTAGAAAAATTAGAAATAATGCTATAAAATGATTAGTGTTAATTAATTATTGGCGAATACTTAACTATTCCTTTAATGTAGAAAATAAATCTTTCTATAACTTAACTTGAGAGAAGTAATTTCTAAACAATTAAATGACTGTAAATTTCATTACTTAATGTTCTAAATAGTTCAATATTCCTTAAAAACACCGAATTGGCTAAATAGGCCAGTTTCAAGTTGCCAACTTTAAGTTAAAGAAGGAATATATTTTTATTGATTTTTTTTAGCATTTCTTTTTATATTTTATAACAAGATAATATTACCTACTCCTTATTTATTGAACATGTTCAATAAATAAGACACGTTTAAATCTTACAAACATCTGATGAAACTAAAATAAAAACTTTCAACTTATAAACTTATTCAGTAAAAATTCATTCTTCCGTTGGATTTTAGATTTTATTGTTGTATTTTATTTTTACTTTTATTTTTATTGTTCTTAATGCTGCTGTTGGTGTTGTTCTTTACAAATAAACAAGATTATTTAACATTTCCTCGTTAGTCTGACATTTTACATACATATCCAAATAAATAGTATACATACATATATACAAATATTTATACCTACATATATAAAAAGTATTCAAACTTTTTTACACATGTACAGACCGACATTAAGATATTATTTGGATTTATACTTCAACATAATGTCAATATAAATTAAAACATCTTATGCAGTAAAACAATAGCAATAACATGAACATAAACATGAACACGAACAAGACAAGGGTGAATAAAAAAGGATTTATTCATTTATAAGGATTTAAAAATGTTGCAAGTAAATTTGGCAACAGCAACAAGAAGAACAGTAATAATAATAATAAAAATAAATATACATTACAGGTTGTAAAACCAAAATCGATTTCATTTTTGTATATGTCTTTATTTTACTTTAATTTGCAGATACAAATATTTGGTTATAATTCTCAATTATATAACAATTTTTCGGATGCATTGAATAGAGCTCAGGGCATTGTTGGTGTTTCGATACTATTGCAGGTAATTAAAGTGTCAATATTAAAAACATTAAAATATAAGTAAGAAATATTTATGACATTTTACTTTTCACATTGTTTAAATTTCTATCTCCTTCATCTTCCTTCATGCCTTTAGTTGGGAGATTTATCGAATCCAGAATTACGTATGCTAACCGACTCTTTGGATCGCATACGTTATGGTGGCGATGAGGCATTTGTTAAACGTTTATCCATACGTGGCTTATTACCGGACACAGATCACTATATGACGTATGATGGTTCAACCACCGCGCCCGCCTGTTATGAAACTGTTACATGGGTGGTTTTAAATAAACCAATTTATATTACAAAGCAACAGGTGAGTTGTAGTTGTTAAATTATTCGTTCAGTGTCAGTATGACGCGTTCGGTATATTTGCTTTTGTTAGTGGGTACGAAAGCATAAAGTTAACAACAAGAAGTATATGAAATAATTTTTTAATAAATTAAAATCCTAAAGGATTTTACAATCACTACACTGGGTTGTATTGTAAATTGTTCCAAATAACAAACACTCCTTAAAAATAAAGTAAACAGTAAGGGTTTACTGCGGTTTTTTTACGTAGAACTTATAAGTTTGTGAATTGATAAGTTTCTTAATATGATTCAATATACATATGGGCAAAAGCACAAGAATTTAAAAATTCGAATAAAATTTTTTTGGGACTATTTTTCTTGGTATATTGATAGCGCTTTCTTAGTATATTGATAATCTTGGTAATTGATCACTTTCGCGAAGGAGCCCAAAACTTCTCGCGATTTAAAGTTAAAAATTTAAAAAAGGGAGATCAAATTTCTCTTACTATTTTCGAATTATACACATTAATAAATCTTGTGAAGAACAATAACCACATATAAAAACACTCACAATATTATCATTACCAGCTGAGTTACATGGAAAAATATTTTTTGTTTTAATAATTTTTGTAAAATTTTAAAAATAATAAAATAGATATCAGGTGAAAATTAAAAAAATAGGGTTTGTTAATTTCACGAGTCTTTTTATAATATAGAAGATACTAAGATACTTTCTGTAATGTTCTAAAAGTTACAGCGGATTAAATATTGTAAACCCTTAGGGCCTAATTCAGTATGACAATCAAATTGTTTAAAAATAAAATTTTTATGAAAACTACTCAAAAAATATTTGAAGAAATGAGTAATTTTCATACAAATTTTATTTTCAAACAATTTGATTGTCGTACTGAATCAGGCCATTAGTTTTTATTGAACATATTTTCAAATACTTTTTAGTAAATAAAATACGTTTTTATTAACTAAGTGAAAATAACTGACTCTTTTAAAATATTCAATTAATTTTTTTAACAAATAAATTAAATTTATGATTGAAATTCTTAATGTAATCAATCAAATTTTAATTGAAATTACAAAAATTATTTTTGCAATAAAAATAAAAAAACTGTTAAGCAAATTATTCATTACTAAATTATAAATATTGAGATATACATATTGGAAGACTCAAAGTTCATAGTTCACAAAATGACATGTTCATATCGGCAGGATTTTCCTTCAAATATACAGATAAACTAGACATAGGGCTAGGAAACAAGGCAATAATAAGGATTAAGGAGATGTTTTTTAAAAATTCGTCCAAAATAATCAGTCTGTACTTACCCATCATACAGAGATATTATTCTAAATGGTAGAAATTAGTGACTTATTAGTGACTCCGTTTTCTTAACAGGAACAACTGCAACAATACCGGTATATTTAACGACATTACTAAAAATATAAAACTTGTACTTACTGAATAGTTAATATGATCTTTGGAATCTGAACTCTATACTATTTGCCTAACCTAAAGTCCAAGATCGTTATCTTTTATTTTGTTTGTAACTTAAATTTAGTAGAAGCAATTTTTTTTATTATTTTTCAAACTATTTTATTTTACCTTTGAATTTTTTGAATTGTTTTGAATTGTCAGTTTACATAAATTTCAATTTTCATAATTTTTTCTGTGTAGTTACAATATATTATTTTATGTTTTCTGGCATTTAGAAGTAATTTTTGTTTTACATCCCAAATTTGTTTTGAAGAGTAACTTGCTAACAAATAAGCTTCTGTTAGAATTTTTACTCTCAGATATTTCTTACGATATTATTTGACGAACGTTTAGCATCCCTTTTAGGAGCTATACGATATACATGGAATTTATTAAGATAACTAAATAATTAATTTAAAAATAGATTTTATAACATCATAATTTCTGACATTAAGAAAATGTATTTTTGCCCATAAAACCTAAAATTTCGCATTTTTAAAGGCGCACTTAATTTTAGGGTAATTCTTGATAAAAGCCTACTATTGAGTTAAATTTTTATAGCACATGCAAGCCTCGGGGTAAAAAATGATTATTAAAAATAAACTGCAGCAAGTCTCCTAATGTACTTTACATAATTCTATCAAAGTTTTCGCCAATCAAAATCGCAAAAGCAAATTCTGAAAATTTTGTTGAATTTTTAGGTAGCTTTTTAAATGTTTGCATCAAAATATGTACTTTGATGTGGCCCTCCGACCATATGATCTTCAAGCCTAAGAAACTCAACTCATACAAGTAACCGATTTTCTGAAAGCAGTCCTTAGAGTGTATTTGCAGAAAACCATACTTTTTGCAAAATTCAAGCTTATTTTTCAAAATTTGGAGAGATGAAACTCGCTGGGATATATTAATCATAAACGTCACAAAAACGAAGTAGAATTACCTCGTTTATAAATATATGACATTAAATTGCTTCTTCATGGAGGGGTGCATATACAGTGATAAAAAAAGTAAAAAATATTAAAATAGTTAAAATTTTGGTTTCAAGTTTACTGTCGTATAACTTTCGACCAAATAACGATAGAGCAATAACATATAAAATGATATTGTTTCCTTATGTCCGGAGAGCAATTCTCTTATAATTCTAACACTAATTTGAAATTGTGGAGAAAATTCTAATTTTTTACTTTAAAGAACTATAACTAATAAAGATAAAAAGTGTGGAATAAAAGAATTTGCAACTTGATTGCTTATAGTGTTATTGACACAATATTTTTAGACATTTTGTCAAAAACAAAACGATATTGGAGATTATGGTTTCATTGATTTTATTATATTTAAAAATTTGTTTTTAGATTAAAATAAAACCTTACTTACTAGCTAAATTCAAACAGGTGTCCGTCCGCAGGTCAATACAGAACAATTAAAAAAAAAAAAATTCATAATAAAGTATTTTTCAGTACGAACAAGATATTTTTGAAATCAAATTAAATAGGCTATAGTAAGTTACCAATGATTTTTTTTATTTATTTGAAAAGGCAATGTATAGAACTTTGTATAGAATAACATGTCATTCAAATGGTAGCTGCCATATTACACCGTGACTTGGTTGGAATGGCTATAATTTTGAATGATTCTTTTAAATAGATCTGGTTGAAATTGAGCGATAAGTTATGCTGACTTTAATTGCTTGATTGCGTCCTATTGACATATGCCTTCTATTTCCTACGCTACCAAGTGAGATCAAGATCAGCGGCTAATTTACCATACTTTGGCAAAAGATAACCATACCTTCATGGAACAATAGGTTACACAGGTCACTACTAAAAAGGTATCGTGAAAAATATGTTACAGATATTGTAGGTCATTCCAATCACTAGGAAAATTTCGAATATATCTTTGCCTAAAAAAATTTTAGGTTATATAATTTTCTAGCTAATAGGTAGAGCAAATTAGTCATTCATGATTTATAGACAAGAACTGATGCTACAAAAATATAGTAAAAGTTAAGTCTCCAATTTGCTACACATAATCCGTACAAATCTGTAAATTATATAAATCAAAAATTTCTCAATTATCCTTCATAAATCCATGGAAAAAAATAGGGATAAGAAGTGATTGCAGAGTGGAAATTGGTATTGGATATAAGTAACACATGATCCCAGATCTCAAAAATGATAAAATTATTAAAATCATACTGACAGAAAATGCGTAGACATCACAAGTTTGAAAAAAAAAAAATATAAAAATACGAATTCAAATAACAACATCAAAAAAAAAAAAAAAACAAAATAGAAAACAATTGCATCGTGAATAATTCCACATAATTCTTGCTCTTTTGAGTAAGAATTAAATCTACATGACGTCAAACATTTAACCCATTGACCACCAAATAAATGTGTACCCCTAAGAAATTTTTAGATTATATTTGGGTAATAGGTAGATTAAATTAGTCATCAGTCTTTTATAGGGAAGGAATATTGTAACAAAAGTGTAGAACATGTCATTTCGCCAACTTATTCTATATAGCCCCCAGAAGCTTTTAAAATTGTCAAAATTCCAAAAAATATGAGAGAAATAAGCGATACACCAGCCAAAACAAAGCGCATTTATTGAGAGATTATGCCAAGTCGTGTGGAATTCTATTACTCTGACAAACTATTCCAGTATAAGAAAAAATGAAAAATAGTGCTTTCTTTGATTCTAATTTAAGAAATAAAATATATTTTTTGAAAATAAATATAGATAATCACTCAAAATTGCCACGTAATGGAATTGTTTCATTTCATCTTCTATTCTATACCTAGTCTAAGGAAAAATAATTACGCAAAATTATTCACGATATATATATTTTTTTTCTTATCTTTGTTATTTAAATTTGGAACTTTTGTTTTTGATATATTAATTTTATGATTTTTGAGATCTGCGATCATTTGTTACTTATATAAAATACAAAGTTCTCCTCTATACTCACTCTTTATACCACCATATATAGCACCACTTTTTGTCTATAAAACATAAGTGAATAATTTGCTCTACCTAATATCTACAAAATTTTATAACCTAAAAACTCTTCAGAGAAGCATATTCCTTTTGGTTGTCAATGGGTTTTAATGTGTAACGTGATAGGAAAATTTAATTTAACTATCTACACTATAACGAGTCTAAGAAATAAGAATTTTGCAGAATTAATTGCGACATAATTTTTTTTTTTTTTTGACTTTGTTGATCCGTGTTATCGTTCAATTCCGTTCAAAAGAAACTAGTTATCATTGACCTGGAATAGACTATGACAGGTTCTGTCATTACTTTGGCATAGTGTTGCTTGATTGTTTGACGAATAGATCGTCTCAAATTTAGCCAAAAAACATTGCAGAATTGACATCAAAAAGCCGCAGTAAAAAGAAAGTCTCTGGATCTTAAATGTTTAAGTGATTAAGTTTTGAACTCACCTAAGATTTCTGTCACTTGTTCCTATTTTATTGTAAATCATTGTTAGAATATTGAGCAGGGTTGCCTGTTTAGCCTATGGCTTTTTTTCTAACCTTTTCTGATTCCAAAATTGCGAAAATGTTTTGTATTTCAACAATGAAGAAAATAATTTCTTATTTACTTTTACAAATTTTAATTTTACAGAATCGTCGATTTAAGCATTTTTGTATATTTATTCGTACAAAAAATCGACATTATTCATATTTAACAAAAATTTTCACCTACTGCGCTGAGCAATATTAATTATGAATAGTGAAAAATGCTTATAAGTTCGCATGCATTGTAAAAATAAAAAAATTAAAGAATAAGATCTCCGTTCGCCTCACTTAAGACATATATATATATATATATATATATATATATATATATATATATACATAATATTGGACACAAATTTTATGATTTTATTTTATCGGTTCAGAGTTGGCACACTGGTCCCATCTCGAATATTGATGCATATACTAAGTAGTATAAGGTACCATATGGTCGGACTTGACAGATTATATCTTTCTTATTGTTTTTTATAATTGCTCAGTAATAAAATTTTTAAAAAAACAAAATTAATTAAATAAATCAAATAAATAAATCATAATTTCTTTCAAGACACTTATCAATTACTCTACTAACATGTGTTGACGTGTTGAAGAATTTGTTTTGTCGCCCTTAAAATTGCTTCTACTATTACTTCTATATTGTTGTTAATATCTTGATGTTATTTATTTCCTAACATTATTTATGATTTCATTCGAGTGAACGTATGTATATATTTTTGTAAACATACCCTGCAGTTGCTATTATTCTCCGATGCACACTGTGACATTTTGCCAATCTAGTTTGACAAAGTTAGTTTAATTAAATAAGTTTGATTAAAAGTTTTCTAAATGAGCCAAATTTTTAGTATGTATTAGAGACACTCATAATTTACATTAACCTTTATTTTATATTTAAAATTAATTAAAAATGCTCGTAGTTCAAAATAATAAAACCTTTTTATTTTTAAGACCATTGTGATAAATTGTATACCATTTTAAAAGTAATTTCCTGTACTTCATCTGTGAGTAAAAAAATCTGGAAATAAATTAGTTTTTTATCTTATATGATATTAAACATTTTTTTGATTCATTGCTACATACAATACTTAACATTCAATAATTTTAAAGTTCCGCATAAATTCGCCAAACTTTTACCATTACATGTAACTGCAATATCCCCTCTATGAAATATAGAAATAAAATGCCACCCCAATTTGACCGACTAGAAGTATTGTTTAAACAAAGTTAGCCTTTATATTGTTAAAATCATATCTGCACTATGTGCAATTAGGAACTGTTTTGCTCTTTTTTCAATTGCATTGTATTTCGGAATGTATTTTTCTTTTCTATTTTAAAATATATAATTCCAAAATATATATAAAACCCGTTTGCCACAAATATTATCTTAATAGTTAAATTAATGTGGAATGTATGCACAGATATTCGGAAATGGGCCTTATGTAGAATCAATGATCAATATAGACCGATCTTAATAAAATTTAAAAATATGATAAACGTTAACTGACACAGAAAAAATTAAACAAGATTTCAATTACAAAATTGCTTATATTAATTAAATTTTTGTTTCAGTTTTTCTCAATCACCAAAATGATAATATTATCAATTAACTAAAATAATTGATTTCAGTTAATTTTTTTTAAATATTTATTTAGAATCATGATTATAGGTTTGTCTAAAATCATTTAAAAATTTTATTTGTTCTATTCTAAAATTAATTAAATTCACCTTCAATTAAAATGCACGAATTTAAATATGACTATTTACTGTATTATTAGAAATTAAATAAAAAAAATATTAAATTCCTAATTTGATTGAGGGAAACGAAACTTGCTACATAATTCCTTTTTGGCATCATATATACCCTGTTGAATTCACCGATAATTGCGTATAAATCAGATTTTTATAACCATTGATCTCGAGTGTCTCATATGATTATCGGTGACTTTTAAAAGGATTTATAAGATATATGTCAAGCTTTGTTTCCGTTCATTAAATTTTGGTATTATATGTGTATATAATATATTTATAATGTAAAAATCTCTGTAATAAAATTCATTATATGATTATAAAGTATGTGCTCTTAATAATACATTTAGAAATTGTAATTTTTACAATGACAAATATGACAAATTGTGATCTTGAAATTAAATTCAATGTCCTGTAGCAATGACGGAAACATCAAACAACAATAGCATCGAAATATTAATAATCTCATCATATATTTAAAAGTCGTACTTAACAAATTTACTGACTAAGGAAATAATATAAATCTTTCGGTATTACTATATTTTAATGTTAAATTGAGCCCAAATAGTTGAAAATGTTTAGAAATTTAACTAAGAATTTATTCTATTTTTACATTTTTTATTTTTCCTTATATTTTTTAGGAGCTATCGATTTTTTCAACAAATTGTAAACCAATTAGAAAGTTAATTACATTAGTTAACAATACAATTAATTTTCAATATAAAAGTAATCATTTTATTAAAAAATATCTGTGCATTCACAGAAAAAAATAAAAATGGATTTTAATTATGAAATTGCTTATATTAACTAAAATTTCAATTTATTTTACTCCAATCATCAAAGTGATAATATTAATTAAGTAAAATTAAATGAATTTTTTTTTGTAAAATTTCGATAAATTTTTTATTATATTTATTATTGAATTTTTGCTTTAAAATAACTAAAACATTAATTGGCTAATTAAAATTTTAACTAAATCTTTACCTTTTTATCAATAACACTTTTCTAAATAGAATTACACAAATATTACATTATAAATATTTATTATGAAATATTTTACAATAAGTTGTGTAAAAAAAGTGCAATAAGTCGTAATGTTGATGCATAGTATTCGTACATCACGACAAAAAAATATAAGAAAATCACCTAAAGAGATCTGTTTTGATGAACTTTACACAGTGAATAATATAAAAACTACTTTTAAAATTTATTTTCTCTTTGCAATCAGTAATCTAACATCACTTTTCTAGTACATTTGGCCAAAAAGTTTATAGCTTCTTTTTGAAATAGGAAATTTCGGTCCATAGGAGTACTTTTTAGTAACCACATTTTGAAACCTATTTTGCAAAAAGCTTGAAACTTTTTTTTACTTTTTGTTACTGAGGATACTTTTGAAATATTTTTTAACTTTTTCCGGAAATCGTTTAGTGACACTCTAACTATTATGGGTATGGAATGCTTTAGATAGCAATATTTAAATATGATGTTGGGTATTTTTAATATATTTATACATGCCATTCTAATGTAGCAAAAATTTTCATTCCATCATGCTCTCTACAAATAGAAAGTTTATCTGCAGAAAGAAAAAACAATCATTATGAAAGTTAAAAAAATATATATATATTTTGATATAATAATAATATTTTGATATATATGGCTTCATGAAATGAAGATCCAGATTCAGAAACAAATTCCTCAGAACCTACCAATCTAAGAAATAACAAAAATATTATGAAAATTTAATTTGGATGTTTAATATATAAAATACTGAGTCCTTTTCTTCTTCTCTACAGACTAAAATTTCTTTTCATAATTATCTAAATGAAGAAAAAAAATGGCAATTATTCTCTTTATTAGAAATCCACTATCTTTAATACGACTTACCCCTTGACTTCTTCATACGAAATGGAAAAGTGTCATCTTCTATGAGAATATATATTTTTTATCTAAAAATATTTGTAAACTTTTCTATTATTATGCTGTCAAAAATATAATAACTTTTAATTTTTGTTTTTTTTTTTTCATTCAAGAAAAAAATCATAATCATAATCATTTTTATAATTAAATTTAAATTCAATACCAAATAGTTCTTTAATTAAAAAATTTTATTCATTACTTTTTCTGTCTTCGTGTCATATTTTATTAAAATATTTAAACAAATGCATGGGGGTTAAATTATATTCCGAGAAGGTATTTTTATGAGGTCTAGGTAAACTAATATATCGAATATAACCAATTGCAGTAGGTGTTCAATATGAGTCAAAATTATTATTCAGTAATTTCATCAAGATATTTAAAAATTGCAATTTGTAGTTTATTCCGAGTTTCACATGTTCAGTAGGGTGATTCAACATCCTTTTTACAAACTAAATTTAAATGTACCTAAAATTGTGAAAGGGGATGTCATTTAGAAAAACTTAGCCAAATTTTAACTTCCTTCGAACTTCTAGAACAGGATGCTACACGAACATTTACGTCGATGATCCTAGAAAATTAAAATTTTTTTCTCACCAATATGAACGGTATATAAATCAAACAATAGCTGAAAAAATTTTGTCAAAAATAGCTAACAGTAAGGATAAAATCGTCATTTTAATAAAAATGACTCATATCAAAAAATTTCGTAGAAATTAAAACTAAAACTTTTACTAACAAATTTTTCGTTCATATTAACTTTTTTGGAAAAATTACGAATTTTTTATTAGCTATCGTTTAATGTATATATAATTAATTTTGATGAGAAAAAATTTTCTAATATTTATTCTGAAATCATCAACTTAAATAGCCTAGGAGCATTCTGATTCAATTATCGTAGGAAGTTGGAATTTGGCAAATATGTTCTAAATAATGTCCGCTTTCATAATTTTAGGTGCGTTTAAATGTATGTACACTTTGATTTTCTTCATACAATGTTGAACCACTCTAATGTACATATAGCCAGCCAAACGAATGGACGTACAAGTTATATCAAATAAGAAAATAATTCTGTGAGTAAGACTATTTTACTTGTACTTTGTAAACACTGGCAGAAGTAATATAGGGTATAAAACATGGGTAATTTAGTTCCAATTCTTATTAAAGAATAAATATTTATGAAATATAATTTTTGCAAGAAAAGTTCATTGTATATTAAGTTTCAGCTCTATATCGTAGACTTTATTCACTCTAGATTATTCAAATATACCAAGTGTGCGATGTCTCCAATTTATTTATTTATTTATTAGTTTCAGTCTATGGATACAATATTATCCTTACAGATATCAATGACAATTTAATATACATAATTAAATTAATTGTTTAAACAAACTGTTTAACAAATTTTTAAATTCAAGATTTGATATACTTAAGTATAATTCATTTGAATATTTATTGAATAATCTCTTAGCTTTTATTAAAGATTCATTCAAGGCATATATTATTTAAATTAAAACGTAAACTATTGACCAAGAACTCACCCCATCTAAATCCACCTGGAGACTAAAAACGTCATTGTCGTTAGAAATTGTTTTAAAAATTTTTAAATCATCAGCACACAATAAATAATGAGACTTCCTGAAACATAGGTCAATGTCATTAATAAATATATTAAATAACAGAGAACCCGAAACACTACCTTGTGGAATACCAGCAGTAGAAATAAATGATGTAGAACAAACACCATCAAGGGAAACTCCGGATTGTCTATCCGACAAGTAATTACGAAACCAATATTTGGTAAAAAAAAAAACAGCCAAATTAGTACAAGTTGATCTTCCAGTCATAAATCCGTGTTGAGATAAAGAAATAATCCTCTTTACATTGACGAAAAGCTTATGATAAACAACATGTTCAAGAATTTTTGGAATATGGGTTAATTTGGAAATTAGTCTATAATTAATGACATTATTTTTATCACCAGATTATAAATAGGCAAAATTGTAGAAAATTTCTAAATATAATAAAATAGCCATTGCTTAAAGACTTATTAAAAATAATTTTCAATGGTAGACATAATGAAAAAGAACATTTCTTTATTAAAAAAGCTGGCAAACTTTCATTATTACCCTTAAATGAATTAGAAAGCCTAACATTACCATTTGCAATATCTTCTTCAGACTGTTGCAAATTACCTAAATCCATGATGGTGTTTATTTCATTTAAATCAAAATTATCATACTGTTTTCATATTTATTTGCTTATAATTTATATGCTTTTATAGTATTCAAAAGTTATATACCCTTAAAAATTCAAGGAGATGTTAAATAATTAAATAATTATCACACTGAGGCCCAACAATGCTAAAGTGCTATTTGAGAGTAATCTGCTCCAAACAATTAGTTGACAACAGATACCCACAATGACTACTTAGGCCACTATTTTTTCTACAGTCACCAAAACTGCTGGGTATTAATAAAATACTTTTATTTATGTGGGTTTATTTGCTTTTTGCACTGTCATCTTAACCCAACCAAACGTTCAAAGTCTATGTATAGAAACTTCAGTGATTCATTGTGTGACTTTGTTGTTTATTTATATTTTTTCACTTCTAGATACTTTTTTTATAATCTGTTGTATTTTTTAGCGTTTCTGTTCGTTTTTATTGTTATTTTCTTCTACATGAAAGTCATGTTTTCCAGCGAGTCCTTTTCTATTCATAAGTAGGTGTGTTTAACTTTTTGCTGCCAAGTGATTATATTCACTTACACAATAAAACATTTAAAGGTTTGCCGCAGGTTTTTGTTGTTTCTACTGTTTTGAATTTATTCTAATTCATTCATGGTTTTCAAGAATAGACAGTCATGTTTTTGTAACAGGAAAAACTCAAAGAGAAATATATTAAACTATTAGTTAGAGAGTTTGTTTTGTTATTAAATAAGTTATTAATTAATTGAATAAGAAATATATGATATTTAATATATAGTATTTAATTAATAATTTTAAATACAACTAAGATTTATTTACCACTTTATACTAGTGTTAAAACAACCAGAGTTTTAATCCCCTTAAATTACTTAAATTACTACAATAATTAATTTCATGTATAAAAAGGAAAATAAAGCACACCAGTTTACAATTAATAAATTAATTTCCTTTAAAAGTTAACAAATTAATGTTATAAACACTGTCCATATAAACTTCTACTTATATAGTTTAATCGTTAAACAATTTTACGTTCAATAAACTTAAACTCTATTATACATTTCTAAATAAACACTAAAATCTATAATGATAAACACAAATACTTACACACATTAATACAGATAACAAAATTGTAAAGCATTAAATACTTAAATGTACACATACTCGTACATATAGAACATATAGAAATATTTCTAAATAAAAAAATACAAAACGTACTTGTTGTTTGAAAGTATTAAACCAATAAATAAGATAGTAGTAGTAAATTAAGCACTATACAATCACACTTACTTATACACTTACTCAAACGCAAAGTAAAGTTGATGATGATGATGATGATGATGATGATAACGATGGTAGCCAACGAGATAAACCCAGCATGATGTATGGAGGATACTTAATTGAAGGAAGTGTAGTAGTCAACAACACTTAATCTACTTAAACTGTTTATCAATTGATTTTTTTAAAGTGACAATATTTTATAAAACGCTATTTGATATTTATTTTTTGCTATAATACACCCATACTTAACAGTGTTTAGTCAAAGATGGATAGAAAAACATATTGTTAAACAAGCGGGAGGAAAAATTTATTAAAAATAAGCAAATATACTTACTAAATGGTATTTCATTGAAAATAGCAAAATTTAGGTAGCGGTCAGTAAGGAAATTACCTCTACATGCAGAGAAAAATCATGGTTACAGCATTATCACAACTACAGTATTATATATTCATTGTTAATTTCCTTGAAATTTAATAACTCTGTGTTCATGATAACAACATTTTTATTTAAACTTAGTCATTTAATGTTTACACACAATAAAGATTTAAATATGGTTGAATATGAAAAATATCCTTACTTCCACAATCATTAAATATTTGCAATCTTCTTCCACATTCCTAAAGCATATATTCCATGTTTTTAAACCACATTTATATTGTTATTCCCATGAAATAAATATAATACTTATACGAGAGCGGATCAATAAGTTCGTAACTTTTCGAACTTCCCTCGTAGTTATATGAAATGCAACACTATTCCCATTAAGTACCACCTGTTAATAGACTACTGTCAAATTTTGAGCAAGTGTCGTCATTTACTTTGCGTTTAACAGCTGTTTAAACCATACAACCTGGTGTATTTTTCTAAAAATGGAAAAAAGTGAATTTCGAGTGCTCACTAGACATTATTTTTTTCGATTTCAATGGCAAAAAAATGTTTTACTGGCTTTCGTTGTGGTCGCACAAGTACAAATGACGCCGAACGTTCTGGACGGCCAATTGAGATCAGTACACCTGAAAATGTCGAAAAATTCCACGATATGATGTTGGCCGACCGAAGAGTAAAAGTACGTTAGATTGTTGATATCATAGGCATTTCATATGGCAGTGTAGTTTCGATTTTAAATGGTCAGCTGAGTTTAAGAAAGTTGTCTGCAAGATGCGTGCCACGTTTGCTCTCAATTGACCATAAACGTAAACATGTGCCAACTTCAAAGGATTGTTTGGAGCTGTTTAACTGAGTTTTTGCGGCGTTTTGTAACTGTGGATGAAACATGGATCCATTACTGTACTCCGGAGACAATAAATGGCAAATACTATGCCAACTTATTAAACCAATTTAATGAGGATTTAAAAAGAAAACGACCCCATATGTCCAAGATAAAAAGTTCTTTTTCATCAGGATAATGCACGGGTGCGGTCTCAATGGCAAAACTCTATGAATTGGGCTGCGAATTGGTACCTCATCCGCCATATTTTTCGGATTTAGCCCTTAGTGACTACTTCCCATTTCCAAACCTAAAAAAATGGCTCAGTGGAAAGAAATTCAGCTCCATCGATGAAATTATTGACCAAACAAATGCCTATTTTAAGGACCTCAAAAAATCCTATTTTTACGAAAAGTAAAATTGCTCAAAATTTTACAGTAGTCTATTAACAGGTGATACTTGATGGGAATAGTGTTGCATTTCTTTCATATAACTACGAGGGAAGTTCGAAAAGTCACGGAAATATTGATCCTCCCTCGTATTTCAACAAACTTACTGGAAAAATTCATAACTTGCTTGCTTTCAAATATATTTTGTTTTTAATGTTTAAACTTTTTTCAAGAACTTCATTGTAATTCTCATTTTGTTTATATATGAATAAATATAATTAGATAAGGTATGGTTATACTCGGTGTGATTCAAGCAATATAGGATATTGATTAACTACAATAAAAGCGTTTAGTAGAAAAAACCATATCTTGCATTTGAACCACATATGGCGGTACAAACATAAATATATATATATATATATACTCAATATTACATTATTCTATTTACTTATGTTATATTTTATAAATATTTAAGTATTGTACTGCTTATACACAGCCTTGCTTATATAAGTCAGTCCAAATGAACTTCAATCTGGCTACTTATTTATATGCAGCAGTACAATTATTTATTACTTTCCAATTTGTCGGCTATTGTTAACTAACTTTCCATAATACAAATACACACATAGATATAGGTCATTATCAATTTTTTTTTGTTTTTTGAGATTAAAAAAGAAGTTGTTTTTTTGATGGCGAATTAAAATCAATTTTTCAAGATATAAAAATATTCAAATATATGCAGAATATCTTTACGTTTATTTTATTTTATTTATTTATTTTTATTAATTTAATAGCCATTGAGATTACACTTTCCTAGCATATATATTATTCTTAAAGCTATTTATAATTTTATATCTATATATATAAAAGAAAGTGATGTTAGTTACTATTGTTATAACTCAAGAACGACTAGACCGATTTTGATGATTCTCACCAATTCGGACCGGTCACCGGCCAGAAAAGGATAATACGAAAAAAAATTCGCGAAAAATCCGCGATAAAAAAAAAACTCTTTTTTGTCATAATTTCTTTGCCTTAATAATCATTAAAAATATTTTTTTTAATACAAATTATAACAATTACTGTTTCTGTTTCTATCGAAACGCTTACTTTTTTGTGCAATTTGTTTTCTGGTGGTGGTGTAGAATTCTATTTCCAAACGGTAAGTTCCAAGTAAAGCTCATCATTTAGTGAGGTTATGATATTTAAAACCATTTGTTGTATTTTTGGCATTCGTTCTTAAGTGTTATTCACAATGCCGCGACCCCGGAGATCTAATATTTCGCGTCGAACACGTAATGCAAGTACTTATCGTAATATCGTCAATCAATTGAATATATATGAACGAGAAATCGCACGAGAACAACCCCGTATTAGTTTGGCCCGACTTCGTACATCACAAACGCAGGAAGAAAGGCAGGCGAGAAATGAAACGGCTCGGTTAGCAATGAGAAATCGTCGAGCAAATGTAGCAATTCAACAACTTTAAAATTTTTAATCAACGCATAAGAAGAATTGCTTCAAGTTCTGATTTGAATCAAGCAGCGTTCCATTACAACTGCAATTTCGACTACAGCTCTCATCATTCCGTTCAAAAAAAAGACATTGTCTATCCGCTAACCTTAAGATGAAGTAATAAATAAATATAAATTCAAATTTGCCTTAAATACATGCGTATATTTTTTGATTGAGCCCACATCTACATCATATTTAAATTCTTCTGTAAAAAACACTTTATAATAGGTATTCCTTAGATTTTTATTTAAAGGTCGTAAATTTCGTTAAAATATCAATTTAAATCGTTCAGTAATACAACACTAATGTTTGCTTAGGGCCAGCAACGCGGCTCGGGTCAGCTAGTTTATAATAAAATGTTTTTCATAATCCTTCAATAATAAAGTCTTATTATTTAATTAAGTTAAAAATACTCCTCTTAATGCGGACTAGATTTATTGAGAAACCAATATATGGATAAAAACTGTTAAATTGATTGCATATATGTCTCATGGGATCAAAATTGGCATAATTGGTTGGAAAATATTTAATTTTTAAAGGTGTATAGTTTCCACTTGACCGATTTGGGATTATGAATTCGATCTTACGAAGCAGGAACTCAGAATTAATTACACCGATTACCAAGTTAATTATAAATGAAATATTCATATATTTTCTCCAAATTTCAAGAGTAGGGAGATCAATAAATTGTAATGGACTTTCATATGGTAGATTAATATTAGAATTCCATGGAAGACTACGAAGACAAAATTAGAGAAATTGTTTCTGGAACAATTCAATTCTCATTACATGAACATTGTGTTGACTATCCCAGACCAAGGAAGCATATTCAAGTATTGATCTTACGAGAGATGTGAATAATTTCTTGGAAATGTAAGGATCATTTAGCTCTCTTCCCCAGAGCTTGAAGAAACTTAGAACTCCTTTTGCTTTATTAACGATTTGCGAAACGTGGAAATAGAAGGATAGTTTACAATCAAGCAACACACCCAGATCAAGAAATTCTTCGACTAGATCAAGTTGATATTCATTTATTGTATGTTTACACCTTCTCAAACTCAGATCCATTAGATTCATCATACACCAATCATTACGATTACCAAGATCTGATTGGAATAGGAATTGATAGTAAATGTTAAAGCTATGGAACAGCTTTACATTATCAGCATACATTAATATTCTAGAGTTCTTAATGCAAACTGGTAAATCATTTATAAATATTAAGAATAATAAGGGGCCGAGATGACTACCTTGCGGAAAAGGAATGGTTTTCGATGTACATTCTCTAAATAATACTTATTGGTATCTATTTTTAAGATATGTAGAAATCCATTTAAGGAAAACAGAAGAAAATCTGAGTTTATTCAATTTGAACAATAGGTGATCATGATTCACTTTATCGTAAGCTTTACTGAAATCTGTATATATTGTATCTGTCTGTAAACCGGAATAAAATGCAGTTACAACTGAGGTTGTGAAATCCAAATAGTTAGTAGTCATTTAAATTGACAATATAAAATACTTTACATACCTAAAGTTTATGTATAATTCTGGTGAAATTTACACGCAATATCAAAACCTACCGAATTAATCAAACAGGTAGGAAAGATATAGTCGACCTATTGTATTAAATGTCAAATAAAAGATATGGAATAGAGAATATTACATTCATACTAATATTTATAAGTATTTAAGCACTTCAAGGTGATTCATGAAAATTGGCCTTATATAAGAGCTATGGTAAATTAGAGATCAATACTCTTAAAATTTGGCATTGTGACTTATACTTATGTATATAAAACTTATTTATATCGAATATTAACTTGCTACTCGAAATTGTATGTGATTTATGTATGTTAAAGTGATTTTCGTAAGAGGAGTGTATATGGAAGCTATGTTCAATTACGGACCGATCTTCATGAAATTTGACATATGAATTGATATTTATACAAAACTTGTTAGCACCGAATTTCACTTAAATATTACTATAATTAAAGCATTAAGGATCGTTAAACCCCTATTGCGGGAGGACATTTGCATGAGGTCTAAGTGAAATAATCGACCAATCATAACCAATTTCAATAGGCTTCGTTCTTGTGTCAAAGTAAATATTTGTGCCAAATTTCATCAAGATATTTTCAAAATTGTTCACAAAGTTTATATGGACAACCAACCAGCAGACCAGAGGGAACAACCACCTACGGCGGTGTAGGGCATAGCATATTTCAGGGTTTCAGAGAAAAATTAAAAAAAAGTGGAGTTCGCATTTAAGTTTTTTCTCCATATATTTATTTTACGAAAATATATTTTATTTAAATATATTACAAATTATTGCTAATTAATATTGTGATTAGAGTTGTCATTCGAATATAAACTATACGATTATTCGAGGAAAAAAGTTTTTATTATTTTCAAACAAACAAAATTTTTTAATTTTTAACGATTAATCAAATATTTTTCAAAACGAGTTTTTGTTATATTTTTGTACTTTATACAAATGCCTTTTTGAAATTGTAAGTTTAAAAAGTTTTGCTTAGTTAGAAAAACCTGTCGAAAATGATTGAAAATTTCGTTAGGATATACAAATTTGTAAACTACCTGTTAATAGATTTCTGGTTAAAACTATTTAGAAACACAAAAAGAGAATAGCTTTTCTAGATTTAATGAAATTCAGAATAAAGGAAAGACATATAATTTGTTCTTAAATTATGGAAATTTTGCAGCGCATAAAATTAATTGTTTTGTAAATGTTCAACAAAAAGTGAAACAAAAGTATATTATTATTTTATTATTATTATTATTTTTTTTTTTGAGATTTTTCCATTTTTTATTTATTTCAAAAATGATTTTAGTTCAATCAATCAATAAATAATATTAAAAATAGATTTTATCAATATTGATGATGATTGACTTTATTTAGAAAAATCTAAAAACAACAGAAAAAATAGATTTTCTTTTAATGTCATTCTCAATAGTATGAGAAAGAATTTTTTCCACATCTGCTTTCATTAAAAAAACAGTCGTTTCGAAACCAAAAAGCTTAATTATATTAATTAATAGTTTTTACAATTTTATACTTGTAAGCAATTATTCAAACAATATATTTTATTCTTTATTCCTTCAATTACTAGAAGAAAATAACTCAAATTTTATTCGATTACACGAATAATTAAAAAAATTATGAAATTTTGTTCGATCACCTTCAATGTCAAATAATTGGCAACCCTAATTGTGATGCATTTTAACCCAAGAAAATTTGTTTAGGTCCATAAAATTTTTTGATGCGCCTCTACATTTCCGCTAAGCGTTACCAAACACCTACTAATTACGCTCAGCTATCAACAACATATCGTAGTTCTTATATATTATATATATATATATATATATATATATATATATATATATATATATATATATATAATCAAACATAAAGCTATCCTTTAGAACTCTTTATCCAAACTTTTACTTTTATTAACTCTTTTTTTTTTATGTGAAATTTTTAATCACATTTTATTTTAAATGAAAATTTTAATCATTGTCTACTCTTTTAACGGATGTTGTTATCAGGTCACTTGTTATAAGTCATATGCAAATGATCCCACTCGTACACATGATGTTGAAGCTATTTAATTGCATTTTAATAATGTGACTTTACGCTTGTATAAAGTTGTGTTTGTAACGCCTACTTTTAAATTTACACTCACATACATAAAAGCATCAATAAGGGCAGGAAGTATTTTTAATGGTCAATGAATAATAAAGTCCCACATTACATAGTGTAATCTTTTACTTATTGTACCACATTCATCATATTTAAACATTTTATATACAAATAAAGTTATTGCATTCTTTTTACCCAAAAATTTAATTTTTTTTTTAAGCAAATGCAGGGAATTTTTAATGAATTTATAGTTAGGTTATCGTCAATAAAAGTATAAAAAAATTCTAATTCCGAACATAATTTGAAGAATTTTCTAATAAACTACACTATATTATACTAAACCGTAATTCGATAATCCCAACATACTTCATGTGTATTATTATGGCTTATCCATTTAGGTTTCGTTGGAATTTAAAGAAATGATGTACGTCTGTTTGCTCATCGGTCTGTTAATTTCAATATTTTGAGGGGACCTGATAACTAACGTATTACACATCAAAGACGGGAAGAGAATAATAGTTAAATTAATAGGAGATTGGTAATGACCAGGGTAACCAGAAATATCTAATTTTTGCCTGTGCTTTTACTGAACCTAACTGTTATTTATTTATGACTTTTGGACAATTCTAAGAATTTTCGCATCGATTAGTTGCAACATATTTTTGCAAATATGGAAAATCTCTATTCCAAAAGCATAGTTTAGCATTCTAGACGACATGTTATTGCATATTTTATATATAAGAATATTATTTTGTATATATTACATTTAAGAGCAACATTTTCGCATATTTTTTACTCAATGGAATTTTTAGCGTATTAGAGCATTTTTTTTTTTTTTTTTCTGTCAAATACGTTTTTCAAATTTGGCTCAACAATCATTTTCATCTTGCTAATTTTTAAAGAAATTCTAAGCTTTTTTTAATAGGCAAACACTTTTCCTGTAATCCCTTTTACGACCACAGTATATAACCGATTTTAATAAAAAATATACCGTTGGAAAGTATTTTCCCATAGATGTGCAGAATATAAATTTAAATCATTCAACTCTGTTCAGTATTTTACAAATTATAAAATGTAAAATTGCTATTAATACATATACTAAACCCATTGCTTAATTTGTTAATTTTTTGTTTCAGTCTTATACATGATGAAAAGCGAAGTAGAAAAATTAAACAATTTGAGTTGCTTTTTATAATGCCAATTGTTATTGTTTTATGTAAAATTAATTTATTATACTTGTGTTATCAACAGTGTATTCAAAAAATGAAAAACTCTTAAATTAAAAAAATCAACTAATCGAGAAAAAACGATTACCCAAAAAAAAAATCGCCAAAATAGAAGAAATCGCAAAAACGATAAAACGCCACAAGAACGATAAAATGCCACAAACCAAAAAAATCGCCAAAGCAACAAAATCCGCCAATGTAAAAAAATGGACCAAATAACAAAAACCGAAAAAACGCTAAAATAAGAAATGGACTAACTAATTATTATAGTTAATCAAAGTTTTATTCGCCCTCTCTGCTTTAAAGAATTTTTGGACAGAGAAAAAAAGAGTTGAATTGTTATAACTCTCAAGTGTATTTAACCGTTGTTTCATTATTGGTTATTTTATTTTTCATGTACTTGGAAGGCTGAATTTTTTGTAGAAAAAACAAGATTCAAACGCAGAAAAAAATATGTATACATTTTGAAAAGGTATTTATGTACTTACTTTACAGATTACAATTGATTTATTTTTGATTATTTACAATGGTTAAACATTTCTACTAACATATTTTTATTATATTGTAAATTACTTTTTTTGCCAAATATTTTATACCAAAAATAAGTTTTATTTACACAAAACATTTTTATTTCAATACGATAGGGTTAGCTGACCACGTATAGTAGTATATTTTAAAACATAAGAGTATACTGATAATGTGACAATTGAAACCTTAAATAATTAAAACATAACTTATGTAGTATTCTCGAGAAGAAATCGTCAATCTAGTTCTATAAGCAGCCGAATAAATTCATCGGTGGTTGACTACCAAAATTTCGAAGGTGGCTTTAAAAGTCTTAATTTACTTAATATTGCGAATTAAAAAAATAGCATTAGTTTTCAAAAAAGAACTAATTTGCAGAAACACCAATAAAACATATTTAAAAAAATTACCAAAGAAGTGCCTTTTGTAATGGCTTTTATAAAAAAGTTACCAATTTTAAACAATTTAAAAAAACCCAAATTTTTAAAAATTTCAAATTAAAAAAATAGTAAAAAAAAATTGCAATTTTTGAAGTTTTTTTTTCATAAAAGCGTCAAATTAAAAATTAAAAAAAAAAACTGATAAAAAAATTATTAAAAATACATTTTTCAAAAAGGTGCCAATTTTTCAAAAACTGTACCATTATAAAAAATGCACTGAATTCTTTATATATATTATATATATATAAGTCTTGCTAGGAGGTGAGAAAAAAAAAGGTGCCAAATGATCCAAAAAAATAAGGCAAGAAAAATATAAATTATGTCAAAAAAAAAAAAAAAAAAAAAAAATACATAAAATTGCTTAAATGGATGATACTATAAAAATTAAATTAGTAATAGCAAATGAGAAACTATTTTCTTCATTGTTGTAATACTTATATTTTAGCCTATTTAAGGCATTTTTAAGAATCACAAATAGCTAAAAAAGCTAGAAGGTAATACAAAAATTTTAATATTTAGCCTTAAAAAGGCTAAACTATCGATGCTGTTTGTAATTATTCATGCAAACATATTTTATTTATAAATAACATTACTCATACGTCATCATAGTTAATACAAACAAGATACATATGTAAATGAACAAAATACTTTCGCTGAAAAAATCCTCCTTTAAACAAAAATATGTGGAATGTGATGACTTCGATGTGCGAATAAGAATCTGTTCCCCTTTTTTTATAATGAAAACATTTTTTCTAATGGCCATGACTTGTATATTATTTTTAATCACATTAGTATAACCCTGTATATATATCATTATCACGCAGAGAAAAAAACATGGTTACGGCATTGTCACTACAAAAATATTATATTCCCATTAAAATTTTTCATTAATTTTAATAATACTGTGTTAATGATAACAATGTTTTTATTTCAGTTTTTTCATTCAATGTTTACATTCAATAAAAATGTTAATATAGTTGACTACAAAAATATTATGGTTTTGAATATTTTACCCAGAAACAAAATTGTTTTAATATGAAAAAATATCATTGCTTCTACAACCATTAAGTATTATTAATTTTTTCTTTGTTCTTAAACCATATTTTGTTTCATAACATATTGATATTGTTGTAATGTTACAAATAAATATAATACGTATGATTTTTACAAATGTGGTTGACAAATGTATATCTTATTTGTTTTTAAATATATTTTGCTTTTAGTATTTGTTTTCCAAATTCATTATAATTCTCATTTAGTTTATACATGAATAAATATAAGTAGATAAGGTTTTGTTATATTAAGGGGATAAAAAAAATTTTATTACCCTCTAGGTAATTTTATTTATAAATGGACTACTATAGGGTCATAGGGCATAACTAAAATGCCCTTCAAAAAATATGTACATGATATAAAAAACAAATATATTTTAATTAAGCATAGTAAAATCCTTATATTTGTCCTACATTATTTAAAGGAGGAAAAAATTGTGTTATTCAGCATCAATTAATATAAAAAATTCATAAAAATTATAAATGAGCGCAATCCTCTTTACATTGAAAATTAAAATTATAATAAGAGTCCTCATGAAAACGCGCAAAACCTTCGCTAACTGTGCAATGTGTGCAAGTTTACACACTCGCAAATGAGATGTCAAAAATTGTATGGAAAATATTTTGCACAATACTTACAAGTTTGAGCGACTATTTAGTCTCGCTTATATTTAAAAATTATTAATAACTGCGATGTAAAAAATTATGGCTGCGTCAATTATAATAAAATCATTACATGTGTCTTTGATTTTAACAAAATTGTTCAATTACTTGCAATGATTTCTTATCCCTAATAATGCAAAACCTTTAAAAAGGGGATTCATGAAACATGTCACGTAAATTTGCGCAACTGCACAAATGAGAAACTTGAACGCTTAAATGAGTACCCTTAACATTTATTTGAGGTTTTAAGTTCTAATCCATTTTTCGAAATAAATACATAGAATATTAAAGGGAATATAAGATTATTCCCTTAAAATTAGATATTAGATTAAGTTCAGTTTATACAACATGACCGAGTTCAGTTTATACAACATGACCGAATTATATTAAGTTTGCTGCATGCCGAAACTTCATTTGGACACTTTAATTGAAAATTTATTGTATTAAAATTTGTAATTATTATATTAATATAAATGCTTGACTTTATTAATATAAGCATATTCATAATTTAATTTGTTCATAATTTATATTATTGAAGTGTCATTGTTTAACTTATTAGAATTTTCAAATACATTGTAATTACTGAAAATTATAGCAGTAAACAACAAAACGTCATGTTCTCCACTAAACCGGAAGTTTCGTCTAGCTAAACAAAACCTTTAACTTTGCAACCATCTTGAAGTAACATACTTCCCTTTTTTATACTTATCTCTCGTCTTTCATTAAGTTTATATTATGAAGTTCACCTAAATAAAAGAAAAAAATCTAAAATCAAACTTACATCCTACATAGAAAAAATTATGGCCAAAATAAATAATAAATCATTATTTGGTTGTAAATAAAATTTTATAAAAAATTTATTCGATTTTAATATTATGTTTTATTGATTAAAAATAATTTTAAAATCAATTTGCAAAACAAAAACAATTTTACGTATTTTGACAATTTCAGTAAAATAAAAAATAAATAAATAAAAATCAAAAAGCATGACAGCATTTAAAGGTATTTTCTTACAGATTTTCCTAATAACGATTAAAATGTATGTAATCTAACTCATAAAATAACTATTCGTAAGTAGTATTGTTTTATTATCCCATATCAATATTATGCTATGAGTTATTTTAGAAATGTCCATCCTTAGACATAGCTGCATGAATAGTTTTTCGTTCTATGCTCTCTTCAAAGGAATCGATTGTATTCGATACAGATCTCTCTTGATTGTTTCATCCGGATTTTCCTGGTTGTTCGGGCTTCATAAATAATTTTTTCGCTTTGAAGTAATATAATGGATCCACTTTTCATGGTCCGTAAAAATTCGATGCAAAAACGATTTGGTTTTATGGTGCATTTAAGACATGCTAAGATTTCTTCTCCTGTGACACCTAATTTCATTGCTTTTGGATGAACCCAGTACTTTTACATGTCTTGAAACTGTTGTTTGGTTTACACACAATAACTCTGCAAGTACTTTTTGAACACTTGGAAACTTCGTGACAATATCCAATTCTTCATTTTTAAACATTTTTAAATGGCCGGAACGTTCCTTATTATGCAAATCGAAATTACCAATTTTAGATATCAAAACCACAACTAAGACAAGTAAGTTGTTGTCAATTCGAACTAATATTGAATTTGAATAACGATTTGATTTCTCTTTTTAGGTCGATTGGGTAATTTATAAAACATGAAAGAAGCGTCAAAGGATCAGCTTTTTTTATATGAATGTAGACACACTATTATTTATGCATCATTTTTACTAATTGTATAAAATACCAACATTACACTTGATATACCGTATACTTTTATGGATCCTATACCGAATTTATAAAAAATTTTTAGATTATATTTTCGCAAGTTAATTATAAAATATGCAACATTTAAAAAAATATAAATTTTTATTAAAAATTTTATTGATTCAAAAATAAATATTGCTTGAATATCTACTAAAAACTAAATATTATTTTTAATATTTTACTTAAAAAAATCTAATAAACCACATGAAAATTTTCAAATATTCTAATTCATAAGTAGTGTAAATATTTTAATAAGAAAAAAAAATAAATTTTTTTCAATAAAACATTTACGAATTTGAATATTTGATTTTACAAATTCGGTGAAAGGTCTGATTTCAGTAAAAAATATAATTGATATTATAAATTTAGTATTACGTATAGAATATGAAATGTTATTTTTTCTGTGTATATTTACATCATCTCTGGAATATAAAGGTATGAATATATCTATCCCAAGAACTCTAAATGAAAGAAATACTAATTTCCATTTCTTTCTTTTATTTCCCTAAAAAAAACCACAATTATAGTAACTCTATTTACGAGAAATTATAATTAACCTCCCTTTATAGATTGGTCTCGTTTAATCAATTCTAAACTCTACCACTTCTATGTAAAATATTAATAATAATAATAATAATAATAATAATAACATATAGTCCTTCGAGCCCAACCGGACTCGAATATATACATATTATTTTAAACATAAAATGCTAAATGCCTTAGGCCTTGCACTGTAAAACTATTATTTTACGAGCAAAGCTATTCTGCTAATATTAAAGAACATTTTTTTCTGAATACTGTTGAAATAATTTTTTTCTTAAAATTAAACATTTTGAAACTACATTTTCATTTTTTCAAAGTTTAGCTGATTACAGCTTTAACTCTTAGGCGCCTTCTAATTTTTTTTTTCCTAAAGTTTTACATGTTGTAACAACTTTACTTAAAAATTAAATGCATGTACATACATTTATACAGGAAACAATTGCCGGCATTATTTCCGTTTGGCTAAATGCAAACCAAATTGTTACTTTATATATTGGTATCTGTGTAAAATATCATCACTACAATAACCAGTACTACTGCAAATACTAAGACTACTTATATTCAAACGTTGTGGTAGTGAAAAGTGTTGTAGAAGTATTTTGTTTTTTTTTTTTTTTATATGTATATAAAATTATCAACCGTGTCGTCAGTATCATCACGCCATCGTTATGCTGTAACTTCCTGCTTGCATCTGAGTTTAGCTTTAATTGCAATTTCTGGTGTGGCAAACGTAAACACGTACATACATACATAGGAGTATAAATACTTACATTGCTTTGCTCTTAATAAAGTTGCTATAAATTTATTTATTTTTTTTTTTTTAAATACTGGTACTTTAAAGGTAGTATTTGTAGTACGTGTTATATGAAAATTTACACTGTATACTTTGGACAGTTAAATAAAATAGTTAATATTTTTATTTAGTGGGTAATTATAACTTACTAGCATGCCAATGCCAGGAAAAATATTATAATAATCAAAATATGCAGAAACGTCATAATGTTCAAATATCTTTTACATGTGTTGAAACTGTTGTTTGGTTTACACACAATAATTCTGCAAGTACTTTTTGAACACTTAGAAACTTCGTGACAATATCCAATTCTTCATTTTTAAAGACTTTCGGATTATCTTTTAAAAAAATATATGAACAAGAAAAAAAATTATAAAAATTTTGTGAGCAAACAATGAGTATAGCAAATTTGAACTTCTTAGAAACAAACCCGACTTTTAAAAATATCACTTAAAATAAAATGAAAAAATTTACGTATGCCGCTCCCTGATAGAAATTTCAAAATCTGGCTCCGTTAAGACTTATAATACGAATAGGTTTAATAAGTAAGCCGAATTTTAAATTCTGGGAGCTTCAAAAAGCTCTGAAAAGACTTTTAGGGAATTATATATATATATATATTTATATATATAAGCATTTAAAACCATTTAAAATTTTTTTATTTTAATTATTTAAAATTTTCAGTACAAACATTTGAAGTCAAGGGCTATAATTTGCCTATCGATATAATAAATATTATATATTGATTTCAAGGAAAGATTGTTAAACAATCACCAAATAGAATTGGCTGATATTAAACAGGTTGATGAAAATTATTTTCTAGATATTTGGTGCAAAACTGTTAACGCGAATGAAATGAAATTCATTCAGATTGTTTGGTCTTTTAGACCAAAATATAAACCAATCACAAAACAATGATAATTTTTGTATACAATTTGTTAAATTCTATATAAAATTAACTACCTTAATTAAAATTTAAATAAAATTTAAATAAAATTTAAAAACAAATTTATAGGCGATAAGCTTATTCACAATGATTATGATCACCAATTTCATGCTATAATGTACGTATCAACGTATGTGCGTTTCGGTTATTTTAAAAAATTTTTGATTTTAGGCCTTCAAAAAAGAACATTTTTTTTCATGGCATATTAAAATATATTAGAGTAAATATAAAGAATTTCGTGCAAGGGGGGTGAAAGTAATAGCAGTTTTAATTTAAATATATAAAAATTTTTACAAACTAGAAGTTTATATAAAATTCTGGTAAAAATTACGAGTAATATCTAAACCTACTGAGCTATACAAATAAAAATTTATGATACTTTCAATGTTTGATGGTATCATTGTGCCATGTTTTAAGGTTTCCTAGTAAAACTTAAAAAAAAAATTCTTTATATTAAAAATCGCAATTTTTAAAAATTTTGCAAAAATGGGAATCGAATTTAAAATATTTCTCCATTTAGAATACGTAAATATATTTTATTCGAGTTTATTGTAAAAAAGTGCTATTTAATATTATGATCCTTTTTTAACCCATGAAAATTTTTTTGACCCATAAAATGTGTATCTTTTGAAATTTTTTGATGTGACTCTACGTTTCCGTTAAACATTATATACACCATATATTTATGCCAATTACGGACAATTTCGTGCTGTCCATGCGATGTGCCTTAGCAAAATCTGTTTTAACAAAAGTATCCCTTTTGCAACTATCAATGAGATTAGATATAAATTTATGGTCCCGATCAATTATATTTATTTATATGCACGATTTGTACAAATTATAATTTGCTACAAAAAAATACAAAAACAAAGTGTGCAATTTTTGCGTAATTTTCAAAAAGTCTATAACATATTTTTCTTAAATTTGTTTTTAATGAATGCTCTCTCGATTTTATTGTGTAAAATAACAGTAATCTGTGCTATTCCACTAGAAGCATATGTATATATGTCTACATATATATATATATATATATATATATATATATATTTATGTATATTTATATATATACATATATATATGTGTGTATATATATTTATATATATATATATATTTATATATATATATAAATATATACATATATATATATATACATACATACATATATATATATATATATATATATATATATATATATATGTATATATTAAAAAACTATACATAGAGAAATTAAATTTCATGAAAAGTCGACTAAGCTGCATTTAGTTGTTGAAACACAAATTCCATTTATATAACATCGAATGAAGAATGGGAAAAGTAAAGTAATTTTAAGCCTTTTTCTAAGTTTTTGAATTTTGAACAAAAATCATGATTATAAAATGAAACCTATGGTGCTGAAATTTTGCACTCTATTAGTTTTAAGACTTGTAAGTTCAGATCTGTGACCTGTTTATTTAAAAGAGTATCACCATAAAACTTTTTAAGAATTAAGGTATATTTAAGCCAAGTAAAAAATTTTTGGAATGGTTAATACATTGAGTATATGTGTACTATAGTTGGGGAATATGTCATTTCCAATTTTCAAATTGCAGACAGCATATCACACACAAATAATGATAGAAATTCTTTAAACTTAATTCCTAACTAAAATTTCTCAGAACCTCTTGTTTTAATTCCAATTTCATTAGAATATAGAAGGAAACAGTGTTTTTGCACTTTTTTCCTAAAAATTTATTTTATTTTTTCGTAAAACCGAATTGTTTTTTTTTTTTTTTTTTAATATATATTTAACTTCAGTTTAGAGTATACTCTTGTGCAACCAAGTGACTGAAATTAACAACTTCTGGGCCACTGTTTTGATATAAGAGTGAGTGAGTCAGCCAGTAAGTGAGTGTATATAGGTGTTGCTATAAAGGAACTCGTTTCTACTGTCGAGTTCATGCTTTTTTTTTTTTTTTTTTTTTTTTTTGTAATGTATTTTTTACTCTTCGTAATTTTCATTTTCATTTTTGGTGAGGTATCATTGAACTCATTAAGTCAGCTTAGTAAGCTTATACATACTTTGATGATTTTTCCATGTAAACACATGCAAACATACAGACTTACACTCAGTATTATACATACAAATGAATGAATGTATGGATGTGTGTGTGTGTGCATATAATTGAGTGTTGGTAAGTGTTTGTAGATACAAATATGTCTGCAAGGGTAAACTGAAGTGTCACAGATAATTAACGCTAGCGAGATTTTATTTATTTTTTTTTTTTTTTTGTGCTCTTGTTGTTAAGGATTTGAAGCATTAGTTGGATTGTTACGAGTTGCTTCTGCTCATGGTTTTTCTGCTTTTGTTGAAGCGTAATACTTATTTAAACAGGCAGTCAGACAGAAAGATAACTTATACGATTTTTAGATATTTAAAATAAAATAAAAAGAAAATTAATATTATTCAAATTGTATCATGCTTTGATGCGTAATTTTAATTGTAGGTATTAAATACATAAGTGCTTAATATAAAATTTTTATAGCTTATATTAAGCTGATATAAATTTATATTTTGTGTGTACGTGTATTAGCTTTTTACTTATGAAATTTAAAAATATATATATATATATTTTCTAAATTTTAGTTACACGCTTTACGTCGCCTAATGCAAGGCAGTCCAGATCATCCTAAAGCTCCCTTAGGTAATAATTATAGACCCCCACAACCTTTATTGCACCGGCCCATACGCACCAATATTGATTTTAAAACATCCAAAACAAATGGTAAAGCCGCCTGTCCCACCATGTACAAGGAAGTTTATTATAAAGGTTAGTAAACTAAATAAATTTAATATATAATTTCAAAATCAATGCACTTTCGCTTGTAAAATAATGAAATAATAATGAAACTTAAAATAGAAGCAAAAATTTGCATAATGAAATTTTATTTATTATATTTTAAAATTTATATTAATTTAATACTTGCCATAAAATACCAAAATATTTATTTATATTTTTCTCCACAGCAACTAGTTGGAAACAACATTAAAAATAAACTATTCTTTCGAACCGAACCGTGAAACAGCATGTTGGCTTCACAGCATAAAACAACGTGTTTAACAATCAAAGGCTAACTGATGGGGTGAAAAGGTGAGAAAAATTATAAATAAATTAAATAAAAGCGTGTAACAGGAGCTTCCACTAAAATATAATAAAAATAAAGAAGTAAAAAAAATAAAAAAAACAAGTAAACAGAGTCTATATTTGGTAAATATAAATTCAAAAATATAATAACACAAACAAATTATTAAAGATTTATATGAAAATATTATAAAATTTATAAAATATATAAATAAAATTACATTTAGTTATACTAAATACACTACTAAATAACAATTATAAATAAATAAATTAGATTAAAATTAAGTTAACAAAGTTTAGCTAATAGTTAAAGACAGAAACAACAGAAATAATCCATTCAAAATGCTAGATAATAGAATAATAATTAAATATGTAGTCTTAATCAATAAGATATTAAAGCGACAAATGACAATTAATTAGAAGGCAAAATGAAATTTAATTTATGGAATGTCCAATAAATCAAATAAATTTGATTGCTTATTAAATATTTACATTTCTTTATGACTTTGAAAATTACTATTATTTTATTGTAAATACATACATTCATAGATACATACATACATTTATTGTTTAACTTTTAAAGAGAATATTTAATTAAATAAAAAAAAAAGTTATATGAATATATTTAAAGATCTTGCTTAAGGACATATGATTTTTTTTATTAAAATAAAAATACAGTTGTATGTTTAAAAGTATTTAAAAAATGTAAAAATAAATAAATGGCTTTTTCCTTTTCTGTAGTCTGTATTTGACCAATATTGTAAAAAGGACTCATTAAATTCTTTAATAGCCATTTTAAAATTCTTGTATAATCTTATAAATAATTTATTTTTAAAACATTATCTATGACGCTTATTTCCAAATTTAAAACTGACGCAGTTTAGCTTATAAAAAATGCCACATTAAGATGAATTAGAAGTACAATAAAATTTTCTAAGGCTTTTTATTAAGAAAAAATATTTTTAATTATAACCTATATAAACAATTTCTTCTAAAGGAAGTTTTTGTTTTCTTAATACAACTGTATTATTCATCAATACCCACCACACAATTATAGTTTCTATCTATAGTCATAACTTTACTATATAAATAAATATACGTAAATAATTGAATTTAAATTTTAATATTTTTATAAAATACTACTAATTTATATAAATATAAACTATTGACTAAATACATGTAATAAAATTTTAAATAAATTGTGTCATACAAATCTCTTTTCCTTTTTTTCTATCATGTCTGGATTTTTATTAATGGCCATGTATAATATGTTTCCCCCTTTTTAGGTAGTCAAATTAGTATAACACGAGAACGGCTATAATATATATATATATATATATATATAGATATATATATATATATATATATATATATATATATATATATATATATATAATATATATAAATATATATTATTACAAGATGCAAACTTAAATCAGATTCATTATTTTAATATTAGTTTTTCATGCGCTTAATGGTTTCGGAGTTATTTGGAAGTTAATGGTAAAAAAGTTTACTTATTGTGTCATATTGGAAAAAATATTATCCTTAAAACTTATTCAAATATTTGCAAAATTACAGTTTTTAAACTTTCATCATAAATTTAAGTGAACATCGATTAAAACAATTAATATATCATGAAAAATGATGAACAAATAATGATTTTATTCACAATTAACTGAAGGCAACTATGATAAAAACTAAACACTGTGAACTGTGGCGCATACGTAATATTTAATATTTCCTATACAAAATATTAAGTATACCTATAGTTGTACCTATAGTATATACACTGCCTGCCACTTGAATAAGGAATCACATATTTTTAAATTTAATTAAGTATATCTCCTAAATTAAAGTTCAGAAAAAATAATTTTTTGCGCAACCAAATTTCAAAGTGTTGGATTTAGTTTCCTGAAGAAATAAAAAATATACTTATTTTGTTATACTAAAATTATGCATTTATTTAAAGGCTTGTATTTCTGTGGTACTATTTCGTGTGTCACTTGAATAAGGAATTTTTTTAATATTAATCAGGAAGGCTATGACTTGAATTTCTTTCAATATAAACGACAAGAGAACTATTTCGTGTGTCCCTTGAATAAGGAATTCTTTTAATATTAATCAGGAAGGCTATGACTTGAATTTCTTTCAATATAAACGACAAGAGAATTTTTAACTTGATAGCTTTTAAATAGGTTTTATTCAAAATGGGACGTGGTAAGGCTCTTAATAACTCTGAAAAAGAAAAAATTCTGATTTTGATATCTCAGGGTCAGAATCCGGTCCAAATAGCCAAAAACATTAATAGAGGAAAGACAATTGTGTACAATTATTTAAATAATGTGGAAAGATATGAAAAAAAAATAAAATGGCGGAAAAAATGGCATCAAATCCAAAAAAAAAGGCGAAAATTTCTTAGAATTGCATCAAATTATGCCATGTCGGTATCAAAAATACGTGAAAAAAGTGGAGTCAGTGTCAGTCTAAGAACAGTGCAGCATATTTTAAAGTCGTGCCCATACATAGTCCGACGAAAACTGCCAAAAAAACCACCACTTAATGAAAAACGCAAATCACAACTTCTATAGTTTGCCAAAAATACAATGACATGGTCCGACAAATGGTTTAAAGTTGTATTTTCCGATGAAAAAAGTTTAATATTGATGGTCCCGACAGGTATGTACCTAAATAAGGAGGAATTATTTTTGAGCCGCAGACACAGCCGAGATGGCGGAATAATGGTATGGGGTGCCATTTCGTATTATGGTACCATAGAATTGGTTTTTGTATCCAACAAAATGACTGCAACGACTTACAAAAACATTCTGGGGGAAACATTTCCAAAATTTAGTGATTTCTTTGGACCCATACCTTGAACGTACCAACACGACAACGCTCCGATTGATATCGCCAGGGCAGTAAAACAATGGATTAATCAACAAAGTGTTCAACTTTTGGATTGGCCCCCATATTCACCAGACCTGAATCCAATGGAAAATATCTGGGGTTGGCTTGCAAGAAAAGTTTATGAAGGAGGAAAACAATTTGAGACGATAGAATCCTTAAAGGATGCAATAACGGAAGCATCGAGCTCAATTTCGCTAAATTACGTAGTCATTATACAAGTCGATGTTAAATCGCATTTTTGAGGTTATTTCTAAAAATGGTGGCAGTACTCATTACTAATTGAATGCTAGAAGATAATAAATTTCATTTTTGTAACCTAAAATGTAAAAATAAATTACATTTTGCTTAGTTTTAAAATATTCCTTATTCAAGTGACACACGAAAAAGAACAACAGAAATACATGTCTTTAAATAAATGCATAACTTTAGTATAACAAAATATGTTTATTTTTATTTCTTCAGGAAACTAAAGCCAAGAGTTTGAAATTTGGTTGCGCAAAAAATTATTTTTTCTGAACTTTAGTTTAGGAGATATACTTAATTAAAGTTAAAAAATGTGATTCCTTATTCAAGTGGCAGACAGTGTATATTCAAGTAAATTCCCCTAACAATTATTTACATAAAACACAAACATTCGCTGAAATTTCTTTTTTCTATGTATTCATCAATTGTTCAGCTATTTCTTATACATAATCTTTTTAGCAATAACAAGTTTATTTCCCTTATTATTTAATATTTCTTTTGTATTCATTACTTATTAAAGTCACATTATGCAATTTCTTTTGTTGCCCTCATAAGCACTCACTTAAACAATTTTATCGCCTAAAAACACACTCTTCTTCAAGACTTCTGTCAAAAGCAATACGTTGACAAAAGTTAACTGATATAAAGATGTCAGATAAACGCAAAATGTGATTCCTTATTCAAGTGGCAGGCAGTGTACATACTTTTTTATATAGGTGTATTCAGTTAATTGATACATGGTTGGTTTTAATTGTAGTAAACTTAAATTTATGTCGAAATATTAAAAAGAGCATTTTTTTAATATATTAAATTTAAATATTTAGAGTTTTTAGAAGATACGTTTTTCACCATAAGTTTCCGATTAACTCCGAAGCTATTGTGCGTGCAAAAAAAAAAATAATGTTAAGGTAACGTGGAGCTGAGTTTAATCGAGTTTATTTATACTAAAGGGACCGCCTAAATATGAAGAAATATTAGACATGCCCTTTAAAAAATCAAGACCAGATAGAAAAAAACGGAAAACAGATTCATATTCAGCACGTTAAAATTCCATCTAGTCTACATATTTTTGTTTAAATGTGTACAAACATTTTTTTTTTATTTTTTTACAACCAGTATTATTTACTGTTTTCGTTTTTGTATTTATACCGATGATATATGAATGTAAAATGGTTTTTATTAAAGGTTCCGGTAAACGTTAATGATGTTCATATATTTTAATTATAATTTTTTTTACTGTAATCAGATATTAGTAACTTATATATTAAACTAATAGTGTGCGCCCTGCATTAAAAGGGTATCTAAGAAGGTCAAGCTTTTAAAAACTTTAAAATTAACAAAAAATTATAAATTTCAATACTTTTTTTTAATTTGCTAAAAAAAAGCGTACATAAGTAAAACTCCTTTTGGTGATATTATATTTGAAGCAGATAAATTTAGTAATACACCATATATATAAATGAAAGTACCCAAAAAAAAGATATTTTTCATTTGTTCCTGATCTCCAGTTTCAAAACGTATTTAGTATCACAAGATTGCTTTTCTTAAATAACTATGAATCGATCGTTTTTACAAGAATCTATTTTTATAAAAGCAAAAATATTCAATATTACGTTTTGGTGACATTCTAGGTAAAGATGTTTGTAAATGTAATAGATAAAATTCTAAACCATTTTGTTAAATCAATGTATTGTAAAAACTTTTGGAAAAATTATTGATTCGCATGTGGTGAATTCGAAATCTATATTCAGCTCAGTTGCTGCGTGAACTAAGGCAACGTCAGAGCACAAGAAACGAAAGCAGATTTATATATCGTTTTGATATAACAGTTAGTATTCGATAATTAATGAAAGCAGAGTTTGTCCGCGATTAGCACTTTATATTATATTATTATATAATAGTGTAATATATATAAATTCCTCTTACTTGTTATTAAAAGAAAGTAAGCCTTAGTGACATTTTGTTAGGAAATCACTTGCAATTTTATTCGTTTAAATAGAAAAATTAATCGATTTAAAATCTTTTTAGGTGTCACTTAAGAGGGCCTTACACTACATTAACGTGTATAATATCGAAATTAATCTTTTTTTATAATACAAAATCAATTTTATTACGCAAATATATTACGAAATGTATCCTTAGTTATCACATTGTTTTCTTTTATTTTTAAAATATCTTACAAAAACTAACAACGACAAATTATACAAAATAAAAGAAGAATAAAATCATGGTTGAAGCAGTTTAATGAAATTTGCATTAGGAAATGCTGAAACCATTTGGAAGATCTTAATACTTCTCAGTTGTACAATTGTGTTAAAAATCACAGAAAAAGTGAGTGCATGGACTTATACACTTGTTTAAAGTCCAAAATAGAGTTTTTAAACAGCTCAAAAAGGTCAAAAAAGTTAAATTTCCGAAAAAATAAGACCGCAAAAAAGTTATCTTTTATTTTTATATATTTTTTTTTAATTTTCAAATTTATTTTTTTCTTGTTCTTATTAGTTTTTTATATTTTTCAAAGATATTGTAATAAATTTGTAAATATAGTATAGTATAGCTGCCAATTAAAAATCTCAAAAAAACAATTCCCATGAAAATTTGGATTGCATCCAATTTTAGAACTCTGTTTATGTGAAAAACTAGTTGATGATTTGAAGTAATTTTTCGTAAAATTTGAACTATAAAACCTTTCTAATTAAGCATTTCCAAATTTTTGGATGGCTTTTTGCTTTTAAAAGATTTTTTTAATTATATACATAAACAATTTCCATCGTTAATAAAATATGTTAATAACTAATTATAATAGTTGAATATTTATTTAGATATAAATAATGTCGATTTTTGTGTGAACAAATACACAAAAATGCTTAAATTGATGATTTTTCAAAATAAAATTAATAGTAACAAATAAGAAATTATTTACTTTCTTGCTGAAGTATTAATATTTTAACCTTTTTAAGGTAATTCTAAAAATCAAAAAAGCTAAAACGAAAATCTTGAGGCTAAAAGAAAAACAAAAAGGCCAGATTTAGCCTTAAAAAGATTAAACTGGGAACACGGAATGGAAGCTAAACTGAGACCGTTATTGATCGTTGTTTGTACAAGGAAAAAGCTATTTGTCAATGAAGCTCATTGAATTAGAAAAAACATTTGGAATGTAAATAATTTTGAGGCAATTACTAATGATACTTTCCTCCAACCTGTATGGTATTGTTTCAGTGTAAAAATGCCGCGTTTGAAAAAAAATGGAACCTATGAATTGATCGCAATGATCGTACCACTTACTATCATTGTAATATTATTGGTCTACAGGGAAAAGGCCAGGCGCAATTAACACCTTAGGAGTCAACATTGGCAATGTATTAAATATTCGTTGCAAATGCTGCAAATAAGATCTCCTAATTTAACTACATCTGATTTAGAATCAGTGATCATATAATGTTGATACAAAAATAAAAGAAAATCTAACATAATACCTCACATTTCGGTTATATTTCTTTTTTAAGTTCTATACCTGAAGAAACCCCAAATATCTGTAGCATGTTACTCGAAACCTATCTTTTTAAAAAATTAAAAGAAGAGCTCTCATTTTGTAACAACTATCAAATATTAATGCTTACTTTAGGTACAAATTACATTTTTAAATTTAAATTTAGTGTGTTAGCTTTAAGTATAAAGAACTGAATTTAATTTTTTAAGCAGCCATAGTTCCCATAAAAACAAAAATAATTCAAAAGATTTGGCTTGAATTACTATTGCGAACCTAAAATATGACTCCGACATGTTTTAAGTAAAAAAAAATAATTTAATTAGGGTTTTACCATAATATAAAGTAGAAAGTAGTTCCACCTCGCGCTCACAAAAAATTTTTTTTTAGTTTTAAGCCGATTATTTGAAATTTGCTCTTTTGTAAGTAAACAAAAAGCATTGCCACAATAATAAAAAGGGAAAACTATTTTAGGTTTATTTTTTTATTATATGTAATTTATATATCACAAACAACCACTTTTGTCACAAACATAGTATTGTTGGGTCTTGAAACAATGCACATCCGTTTAAGAAATCTATTTAAGAAATAATTTTCAACTAAAAATATCTTCTTTTTTCAATGGTTTAAGAATATATTATTTACAATAAATGAACGCATGAAAATTTTTCTTTAAAACATAACTTTAATATTACCCTTTTATCGATATATTTCTGCGATAATACTCCTTTAATGAAAAAAACTCAGAAAAAAATAACTAACTAGTAGATATTTCAAAATAACGTTTAAATATATTGGTGTATTTCGAATATACGAGTAGTTTAGTAGACATTTAAAAGAACTCTCTTATTTAGATCGGTTTACAAATAAAAGATATATAAATGTTTATATGATGAAACTTTAAACTTATATATATATATATATATATATATATATATATATATATATATATATATATATATATATCACTAGCTCTACTAAAGAAAAAGAAAGAAAAAGAAAATTTGTCAAGATCGGACATATACCTATTATTTTGACAAATTTTACGATCTGTCCCACGATGCCGAACGAGAAGTTCGTTCGACGAGATATATAGGAAACTATAACAAAATTTTAAATTTATTTCTTGTTTTCATTCGACATCGTCGGACCAGTAGTTAATAATTTTCTCAATCTACATGAACATAAAAAAGTAAACAAAATGCTTGTATTTTTTTTTTTTTTAATTTTTACGGTAGTACGATTTGAGAGAACAAAATTAGTGTTGGTTTAAAGGTCAAATGATTATCATGGCAACAAAATGAGAAATGAGGGCGGCTCTACTTTGTAATTTTTATATTATTGGTGTCATTTACATTTGAACCCTAATAGAAATTATCATGATTGTCTTTGTAAAGCCTCTTTAAAATATAGATTCCTTTTGTTCGAAATGTTTATGATCTACTACAAGTTGAATGAAAATCTTTAAGTATTCCCTTATTTTAATCGATTTTAATTACACAAATAATTAATAAATTATCTAATATCTGAAGATTCTGCTTTTTCTACTACACAATATTTTATGTTCTTTTTTTTCATGAATTTTCCTGTATTTTATTAATTAATTTATATCACATACACTTCATTACCTAACCAAAATACAAAAAAAAAAAAAACTACTAACCACAATTTAGTAGCTGTGAAATAAAACAACAGTTTTTCTATATTTTATTTTTTTTTTTACAAAGTTACACTTTTTTATTATTTCGTTATTTAAATATTATTGAACACACTGTAAAATTCAGCATGTACATAATAATATTAACAAAAAATGCTTATACATATACCAATGTATAATTTATATATAACCAATAACCTATATATAGGATTATAAAAATTAAGAAAAAAAAAACTATTTATATACAAATATAAAACAAATTTACTTTAAATTTTGTAAAACAAGCATAAACAAATGGTAGGTTAAGTGCAAAAAATAATAAAAACTCAAACATATATATATGGTGATTAAAACTGTAAAATCATGTACAATTTTCTATAATGAGAAGAAAAAACAAAAATTTTGTTTATTCTTACCAACACGGTTGATTGACCTGAGTTTATTTAGTTTATCACCGCAAATATTTACCAGGAATTATAAATTATATATATGCTTTCGTTAGAAAAAAAATATATATATGTCATTAGGATTGTAAATAATAAAATAGACAAATAAATGTGTAAAAATAAATGACTGCTTTCAGATACATTGTAGAAAATTTACAAAAAAAAAATATTTATTTTTGGTAGCAAAAAAGCCTCAATGAAGGGTATTTAATATTCTATTAAACAAAATTTTTTTTCAATTTTTTTTTCCATTCATTTGTTTTTAAACGTGCTGCGGCTAAACCGCAAATGATTACAATTAATTCATGCACTTGTAAATACAGACATTTTTAGTAAAAACTTGTAAAAGATTTGTTTAATATATATTCTTTTATTTAAAAAACTATTTTAGTTTGAAGCATTTAGCAAATATGAGCATAATAATTTGTATATTTGTTGCTAAAGGCACTTAATCTTCTGCCATCATTAATTTATAATTATGACAATTTTATGACAATAAATCACTTAAACTAAAACAAATCACTTATAACTATGTAAGGCCTGTACAAGAAAAAATTGTCTTTTGCAATTTTTGTCATAGAATGAGATCTTGCATTTAAATCTAAACTAAAACTATATTTAATTAAATTGTAATATATTTACTAGGGTATTCATTTGAATAATGTTCGTTCGGATTATTCGAACAATTTATTACGAATAATTATTCGAAGAATTTAAAAATGGTCTCTTTCAAATAACGAATAACTCGAATATTTTTATATCGAATATTCGACTAAAATGAGTAGTTTATTTTTTTGCAACTGAAGTGACTTTATTAGATTATTTATAAAAAAAATATCTAAAAATGTTTCCTATTGATAAATTTAAATAAATTCAATTTTGACAATTTTGCCAACGAAAATTTTCGCTTTTTCAAAATTTTATAAAAACAAACCAACAAAGTCGACTTACATCATTTAAATTTTATAAGTTTTTAATTTCTGAGGACTTGTGACAGGTTGCAGGTTATTCAAATCATAAAAAGAAGTTTTTGAAGATGGATTGTTTATATCCAGCAACATCATTCTAAAATTGTTTGCTTTGGAGATATAGTTCAAAGAAAATTAACTTTGTTATAGTATTTGTTGACTTTTGAAATAATTTAAACTAAACCAATCTGAATATAAATTTTAAAATTTTCCAGGAGAGTTAGAGCCTATTTACATTGGAGATTTTTCCTGCAAAAAATTGCTGCAACTTTTATATTTGTTCTCAAGATGTATAGAAATGCAAACGGGTTAAGAAAATTTGTTCGTCATCGCAAAGCTACATGCAGAGAAAAAACATGGTTAAATGAATAGATGTAATATTATGCCCTCACTTTTAGTTTTCTTAAATTGTAATAACCCTGTGTTCATGATAACAATGTTCTTGTTTAAGGTCTTTCACTAAAAATGTTAATATGATTAATTGACTGCAAATTTTATATATTTTAATATATTTTTAAATATTTTTACCAGAAACAAAATTTTATTAATATGAAAAATATCATTACTTCTACAAACATTAAATACTTTTAGTATTTTTCCTTATTCTTAAACCATATTTTGTTTTTAAACCATATTAATATTATTATTCCCAGTACAATAAAATCTTTGAAATAAATATAATACTTATCCTTTTCGCAAACTTAGTGGATAAATTCATAACTTGTTTATTTTTAAATATATTTTGTTTTTAATGTTTGTTTTCAAACTTCATTGTAATTCTCATTTTGTTATACTCGGTGTGATTCAGGCAATATAGGATTTTGATTAATTATCATTAAAGGATTAGTTAGAAAACATATCTTGCATTTGAAACACATATGGTCGTAAAATTGAATGTAATTATGAACAAATAATATGTACATTTTTTTTTTATTTTTTTGCTAATGAATTTGCTCTACTATTTTCAATAAAAAATTTATAAATAATATGTAATAATAATAATAATAATAATAATAATAATAATAATAATAATAATAATAATAATAATACTAATAATAATAATAATAATAATAATAATAATAATAGTAATAATAATGATAATAGAAATAATAATATAATAATCACAATCTGATTGAACGGAATAATTATGTAGTAAGATTGTTAAATTATTTATGAGATTAGAATATGAATATAAAAAAACAAACCACAAAATATGATACAATATGACAAATTGAAATCATAATAATTATTAATTATAATAATTTATATTTTTTGCTGTGATCACATGGTCTAATCATAATATGTTGCTCTTAGATTATGGTCACTACAACTATATTTTTTCTAATTTTCGCAATACAAATTTAAATGTCTTAACGTGGAAAGATTTTTGGAGTCACTTCAAAAATAACATAAGAAAAGCTGCTATAATCTCCAATTTAAATAGGCTCTTTTATAATTTGTCGATTTTTTGATTGGTAGAAAAATTAAAATCTTGAATTAAATTAATATATTGAATGAAAAAATATTAAATGGCTTATATGTACAATACCAAATATGAATTAAAACTGATAATCTCCGTCAAAAAAAATATTTTAAAATCCCTCCTAGAATGGACGATATAGATATTGACATTTATATTGAAAATACCTCTTACATAGAATCCCAATAAAGTGCTAACTTTTTATATATTATAGTCATTCTTTTAAAAACAAATATTTCAAGAAATTTACAAAATCATAAATATTTAACTTCATTGCCATTTTTTTTTTTATTATTCAAATAATCCGAACAATTTTAAATACGTAATCGAATAATACGAACAATCATAAATATCTTATTCGAATTATTCGTTTTGTTCGAACAATAGACAAACCAAACAATTTGTATACCCCAATATTTACATTATAAATAAAATAAAAATTATATTCTTGTGATTTGCCTTTGTACCATTTTCTTATCTCCCCATATTAGTCTTTGTGCAATATTTTTATTAACATTAGAGGTGGCTTTTCGGTACTTATTTAGAAAATCTTGCTAGTTTTTTTCTATCTATTTGGCCTTCTTTAATGATATTTTCATCAGCGTCCAACATCTCTCATTTTGGCGGATATCCGGGCACTTTTTTATTTCTATAGGAAAAAAAAGTATTATATTTTCATTGTACAATTCAACTGTTTCTCTTGCATAGTGAGTTTTGGCAAAATTTGGCTAGAATAGCATAGCACCATAGTGTTGTTGAATAAAAGTTTTTATAGACTTCTCTAAACACTTTTCGATATAAATGTTTGTGTTTATTAGTCCTCCTAGAATTATGTTTTTATGTCACAGATAGTATAGTTACCCATTAACAGCTAAATGTCCCTAAAAGATAGATCATTTTTGAGAAAATTAAAAATGTTTTTTTATACATACTTACACAGACCCCTTTGTCTTTATGGACATATAACCCATATAAATGAATTTATTGAAACCTTTACATCCCGAGGTATTTTACTATAATTTTATTTTGAATTTTCAAGTATTTTTTACAAAATTGCTTCTCGACTTTTTTTTTTGCATCGACGATATTTTACATTTACTAATTTCTTGAAGTTAAGAGCTAACGATTTTTCAACTCTGATAAATTGTGCAAGAAAACGTTGCTTGTTTTTTATCGATTTGATTTACGGTTGGCAAGTAATTTCAGTTTAAAAAAAGTGTCAATTTCTTCATCGACAGACCCTACATTACATTACAAAGACATGTGGAAAGTTATGTACCACATATCAAGAGATACACTTTCCTAAAAACATAAAATAACTCAAACTAGATAACATTTTTTATGTAAACTTTAAAATTTTAATAAACTTTTGTATTAGTATGACATCAGGAAAATCTTATAGGTTTTCTGATCAAATATTTCTGATGGTTTTTAAAGCATGATATTACTTCTAAAGCTAGAAAGTTTGAAGCAATTTCGAATTAACTTTTAAGACAGCAACTTTAAATTTAATTATAACTTTTCTTAGTGATTTACATGTAATTTATAAATAATAATAATTTAAAAAAACTCAACTAAGAGCTAGTAAAGATAACTGTTTGTACTCATTTAAACGTATTGCATATACAAACATATAGCAGAGGGTGTATCCCATTATGTTCATTCATTCTAATATAGAAATATGCTAAAACAATGATTTGTGTTTTGATCACTACCTCTTTTATGTGTGTTAAAATGCATTTTTTTTTTCTTGCTTTTACAAAATTTAACAATAATAACAAGACCAGCAACAACAACACCAGTTATATGAATCTAGTTTATTTGAAACAGCAACAACATAGCAGCACAACGTACACATAGATGAATTTAATTAATCTTACGACCGTCATTTGCACACAATTGCAATTAACTTGCAACTTTGCCATAATTACAAATGACCTCATGTTTTGCTACTTATCAACATCACAACACTAACAAACCACCAACACTAACACACTATTATCATACTCTTAGTAATATAAATTATATTTGGTAAAGCGGTAGAAGAAATGGGCATCGATAATGATATTCTAATGTTAATGGTAAGATTTTTATGTTATTTAAAAATAGTATTAACCAATAATCGGAAAAAATAGAGGAGATAAAATTTGAATGTATTGATATGTTTTCTCTTCTTATTCTCTTTATAAGGAGTCTGTTTGTTGTACCTTGTTAAGAGAATGAAGAAGATATTTTAAAAGGCTGGTAAAGAGCAAACTGTGTGTATGCATTACATGCTATCAGTTTATCTAGAGTGAATATTCAGGAGTCCCTTATTCTGAATGTTTTAGGCATATTCCTTGATATGTATCCCTAGTAGTTTTTTTCGATTAGAAGTATATTTTTTTCTGAATACTAGTCCAACTTTCTACATAGTAGATTCAGTATTAGATCTGAGTCATACGCGGACGATATGTTGTTATTGTTACGGAACAAATTTAAAAGTATACTTGCAGAATAAAAACATATAATATAGCTCCATTATAGGTTACGAAACAAGTGAATCATGTGTTAATTGGCCTGACTATGACCTTATAAATAATGGATATCAACATGATTTTAATATATTTTATACAAAATGTAGCCATATAAGCATTCCTTATTTTCAATTTGTGATCAAATATTAAGCCTAAAAAAGTATTTTCCTTAGTCGGTTATAATTTTCTTCTTCCAGTTTTGGGTTGCTGAATTCTTCAGTTTAAGAACTATTCTTTTTCTCTAAAATACTAAGTACTGCACACGAAAAAATGCCATTCAGCTCATAAGCCCATGGGTTAATTTATTTGAAGTTTTCTTTTTAATAAAGACTATTATATTCAAGTTTTAAACTTAAAAAAGTTAATTTTTTTTTAATATTTTCTGGAATACCATCTATAGGAGCTTTATTTTCTTTTCGTGTTTTTTTAATGAATCCTTTTCTTTTTAAACTCCATTTCATTTTTTTCAGCTTTAAGTATTCTCTAAATATTTACTCAATGTGACTCTATACATTTAGAATGGATAGAGATCTGGACAGTTTCGTGAGTTGGACTTCTTTAGCACATTTGGATCATTGGCACCATTTCTTTGATACCGCGCAGTCACTTTTTTGTTGTAATAATGAGAAGAGAAATGAGACCAAACAAATTAGAATTTATTGTGTTTTCTAATAACAGGAAGGCATATTTTCTGATGGCAGCCGTTTGTGTATATTAGCTATTAAAATTGTCATTTGTTATGAGTGAATTGTTTTTTTCCCCACATGCACAAATATCTTGCCAGACCAAAAGCTTATTTGACAATTTTGTTTTTTACAAGATATTTATATGATATATTTCCCATATTATCAATAATATGGAACTCGTGACCAGGATGTCGTAAAAAGTCCGCCAGTACGTACTTTTTATCTTGGTTTAAGCAAAATTAAAGTTTTTGAAAAAAATTTATCTCAATTATATTCGTCCTCTCTTTCTCTTTCGCATTATTTCCAGCGTTCCTATTAAAACCTATTTTTACTTCGTGGGTTTTAGAGCCAGCTTTTTAAACTTTGCTAATAAAATATACAGAGAAATCTAAAACCTAAATCACATTCCATCCAGAGATGTAGAGATTTTCTCTTAAAATTCTTATTATTTTGTCTACGATCTTACAGTCTACAAATCAACTCTTTCTTCGGTTATCTGGATTCTTTTCGGTGATTTTAAACTCTTTATATTTTTTTATTACTCAGGAAACTTTATTTCCTGACTCGGCTACGTTTCTAGCAATTGTTTTAAATAAACTTGATTTATGAATTTGAATGAATTTTGTTCAATTTTGATTTTAAGAAAAAATGATTATGCCATTAAAACAAGATTTAGCAAATAATTACTAAGAATAATAAAAAATGTAAACCAGTTAACGGTACTGACTTTCTTTACATACAATAAAATTTATAAGCCTTAAAGCATGCACCGATTTTTTCATGCGCAGTCTTTACTTAATGAGATAATAATCCACTTAGAGAAATGCTCATAAATATTTTTATTGCATTTATCAGCGTAGAACGTCAGGCCATAAATGCTAATATACTTGTTGAATATTCTCTCAGAAGCTTTTCAGATTTTGCAATGAATTCACAAAGATCTGTGTTTTCGAATGCTATAAACAAATCAAAATCGGACTAAATTGGCCAACCACTAAACACATTTGCATGCGGCTCCACTTCATCCAGCGCAAGTAAGATACTAGTGACTTTGAATAGTTGGATACTTCGTCGTGAATGATAAGAGGATTCTTAATTTGTCAATAGTGCAAATTTTGTTGGCTTACATGTATGTTGATATGATCATATTCCGTAAAAAGAATATTTATAGTTTTTGAGAATTATACCATGGGTTGTAGGCGTATATTCTGTAACTGTTTAATTTTCAAAAATTAATTAAACCTATGGGAAATTTGTAACATACTGTACCGATTATGTGTTGGTTATTTAATATCAGAAAGTGCTTTAAAATCTGCACACAGCTGAATTTAGTTACTTTACTCAAGGTCGCCTCAAAATGACATATAAGTCGATACATTGGGTTTGCGACAAAGTGGGTATATTCTACTTATTTTATAAAATGAAAAGTATTAATTTCTGATTTCTTATCAATATATAGCAATTTTAATTTTAAACGCTAACAAAGTAAGGTATATAAAATCGTATTTTCTATGGGGACATTTGTATAAGTTTTAGAATCTTCTTATATTTGTTTTATTAACTCAAAAACTATATCAAATAGTATGACTTATTTTGGGTAATTATATTCTTAAATCAATAAATTGGAAAAATATTGAATAAGATAAAAATCAATTCAAGTTTTTTTTTAACTAAGAGATTTTTATGTTGAGCTTCAGAACTATTTTTAATTCATACCTTAATATTATATCTTAAAAATGAGATACTTTATTTGGATATTTAAGTTTTGACATATATTTTATTAAGGTTATATAGGAGGGTGGGGTATTTTTATTGTCGATATTTGTATAAATTTTAACATCTTCCGGTAGTAATGTTATTAAGTAATTCCATAATTATGCCCGATAGAATAATTTATTTTCGGTATTTTGTATTTAAACTAACCACAGCTTTATTTGAATTATCGGATCTCAAAAATTAATTTATTTATCAATTTTTTTACAATAATTTGGCAGCAAATTTTTAAGTCGATAAAAAAATTATTAAAATAGAAAAAAATTTGGGTATTTTAAATAAAGTATATAGCAATTAAATTTTTTATCTCCAATAACCAAATCTCTAATATTTCTAATGAATACAAAAAACTTGTTTATTTCCACTTTACAAATCTTGAGCTTATTACGCCACTGCCAGAAAAACAAGCGTAAATATATGTGTTTATTGCACTCAATACATTAACGAATAATATACAAAAAACACAACTTTGTATAGAAAGTACACATACAAACTCCTTATATGTATGTATGTATGTTTGTTTGTGTGTGAACGAATGAATGAATGTTTGTGTAACGTTTAAATTATTGTTTTATACATAAACAAACTCGTACACACACTCAGAGTGTTCGGTTACGTATGTGTGCTATGATAATGAATTCGTTGTTACTCATACGCCATGATGGCTTATTAAACGAAATCCCTTCCCTACGCACATTTTAACTGACCAACAGTGTAATAAATAATGCATTTTGCTTGGAGTGTTACAATATGACACACCTTTTGCCACAGATAATTTGCATATTATTTAAAATGCAAAAGACACACACAAAACATTTTTACATGCAATCATTTATTTATATACTTTCATTTATGCATGTATCTGTGGTAAAATTTATAGCTAAAAACAGCTTTTTATATGATGAACTTTAGTTTTTTCTATACAACTATTTTTTAATATACTTTAATAAAACATTTTTTTTACAATACTGCTACTTAAATGTACCAAACATTAACATAATACTTAAATAAATCGATATAAATAAAAATACTGTTTGTAAAAAAAATACCATGTAAAAAAACATTAAGTAAAATGTTGGCAAATTAGAAAAATTAATTTGAATTTAGTAGTTATATATAAAAAAAGAATGTAAATTAAAAGCGAATGTATAAAATTTGTATAAATAATTCAATTAATTGCTTAGCAAACAAACTGTTTATGTTTCTACTTAATATATATCTATATATAGATAAAATAATGCATTGACATTTAGTTAATTAATGTTGGAAACAGAAATATTAAAAAAAAAATACTTAAACTAAAATTAATTTAAAAACACAAGATAATAGTAAATATTAATAAAATAGTAAAAAAAACTGAAATGTTTATAAAGGTTTATTTCATATCAAATATATTTATAAAAAAATATAAACTAATAAAAAAAACTAAAAATAAATAATTATTTATAACTAGACAGCTTACAAAATTAAATAGTAATAAAAATTAAATTATAAAAAAACACTAAAAAAGGAATGTATAGAAAATCAAAGTTTATTGAGTTTTAAGAATTGAAAAATGTATTGAGCTAAGAGTTGGTTTATAATTGATATAGAAATATAAAGAAAAATCAAATAAAACTGAAACTGGAAAAATGTAAATTTTAGTAATTTTGTTTTTTTTTTTTCTTTAATTATACGGTAAGTTAACCAAAAAATTAAATTAAAATTATAATATTAATTTAAAAGATATTTATTTTGTATTTAAGACATATATCATATTTTTCTGAGAATTCGCAATCCTTTTTTCAAAATTAATTTTTCATAAAAAAATTATAAAAAAAAATCCTGATGGTTTAACCCAAATAATAGATAATTCATTTCCCCAGACATATTCACAGACTCCTCTTCGTAGCTTTGTTATTCCAATTAATTAATTTTTAACCAAATAGGGCAGAAGAGGGGTCATTCTCCATAAGAGCACATCTGCCATAGCCAATAATTTCAACGCAAAAGAAAAGACTACCAGTGGTCTAGCAAAACCCCCAAAGGAATTTTCAAACTTGGTTTGAATTTCAGTTTTATGATCTCTAAAAGTTCGAATTTTTCAGAGCCCTTTTTTCAATATGATTATAGGAAAAATCATTTCAATTACATAGTTCAAATGCTATTATATATTGTTGTTATTTAGTAGACTACTATTATTATTATACTAGTTTTATTCTAGATGCCACATCTTTTTTACGTTAATTTTCACATATTATTGCTTACTTTATTTGACTTGACTTTATATCCAAACTATTGAAACGATTAAAAGAAAACACTTCATATATCTATATCCTTAAAGGAAGTACTGACTGAATGCCACACTCACTTTTTTTTAAGAAAGGGTTGCTTTGCTTCACAGAAAGCAAATTTTTAATAACAGTGGCAAAAAAATATAGCAGCATAATAAAACTGGACGAAACCCATACAGACAAAATTTTACAATACGTGATGATTTTTTTTCTTTGTGTATGTTAAATTTTCTGTGAATTGTCTTAGTAGCGTTAAAGCTATTTTTTACTGAAAGTGGGCAGAAAACTAGGAGTGCCATCCAACTTATATTTTAGCCTATAATTTCTCCAAAAAAATTATTGACATATGTGCTAAATTTCATTTGAACCTACAAAAATAATATTTACTGATATATATATACTGATATATATATATATATATATATATATATATATATATATATATATATAAAAGTGTGCAAAGTATCAGTTAAAACGGTTGAAAATATGACTACTCATATATTGCATACAATCGTGTTAGGAAAAGTGGGCGTAAAAACTATATGCATTTTATTAATATCTTACATAATATCCTGAAGAAGATTTTTAATCTAAAAACTATAAGCACCCATAAATACATTGAAATTTTTTGTTCTAAGTTTAGGAATTCATAAAATCCAAATTCGAATTAACTTCGAAAACCTTTGGAGACTTTATTGTTCTCATAGTATGCTTTCATCTTGCGTTAGAATCAATGAGGCAATATTTGATTACCAAAATTATATCCCAAAGTGTTGTCTTGAAAGCGACGTAAAAATTTTTGATTGATTTTTCTTGCCTTTATCGAAAATCATTCATCAATCAAGTGCTGATAATTTCAATTTGTATATGATCGGAAGTAGACGTGAATAATTGTTTTTTCAATACTCTCCCAAATATTTTGCTGTGGATATATTCTGTGATAGCTTTCTTAGTTTTTTGAATTTAATAAAAGTTTTTTTCCGTGTTATAAACTTGATAGTAATGAACGAGAATTGACAACAGGTGTTTTAATAAATTCATTGTGTATAAGACACTTATACTTTTTATACTTTTTAAAATTTTGGACGTTTAAGGGTAAAAAGCCTACCTATTTTTGGTACTTTTTTCATAAAATATTCTTTTCTATTTATTTACATATTCATATGAACATTTCATAATGAGATTCCACTAAAAAAAAACTCATAAAGAAATATAAAAAAAAACAAAGGCATTGATATTAATTTTGTTACTATTTATTATAAATAATAAAACATAATATATATAATAAATAATTAAAACGTAATATATTATTACCCTCGTATATATATTATTATAAATAATAAAACAATTTGAAAAAGAAAACTAAATAAAAAGTCTTTAAATTTATGTTTCTAGGTTCAATATTGTAGAAAATTCGGAAAGTACCATTAGAAGAACCAAATAGTATCAAAATATTCCTTCATATTTGTGCCCATTCATTCAGTGCCGTGTTAGTTAAATTTCATATTTCTAAGTTCATAGTATGAGAAATTCAGGGGATTCTAACCCAAATATATATAAAAAGTACCTTTAAACTTCTTTCTTTGGCACCTTTAGAGGGAAAAAACTAACCGTTATGCAGCACTTTCCTTGATTTCTAACTCACTGTGTAACATATTAGCTGACTTTTTTACCGATAAGTTTATTTATGGAAAATATTAAAAAAGTAACGTTATAAGCAAAAAAAGTACCTAGTGCCATTTTTCATCTAGAACAGGTCCGTTAAACTTAAATTTTCAAAATGCTCACTATATATATATATATATGATTCAATCGATACAAATATGACTCCAACGATACAAATCTGCCTTCAGTTGCTTAAGAAAAGCTTTGTTTTAAAAAATGCATGAAAGTATTTACAAAATTTATTGCTATCTACGTCTTCATATACGATTTCCAAAATAATGTTGGATTTGCTTATTTTTTCTGACATATATGTTATACATATATATAATTAGAAAAGTAATATATATATATATATATATATATATATATAATTTTTCATTTTTCCCAGTTCTGGTACTTTTTTTCCCCATGCATATAACAAAAATTGTATTCCAATGAATTTTAAAATTAAAAAAAAAAAAAAATAAGAGCAGAAGTATTATTAGTGTCTCTCAAGTGTTAATTTCAGTGAGCAAAGGCTTAGTGTAAATGGCAGAGATGCTTGTGTGTAAAGTATTAGCGGTCACAGTAATTACTGATCCCAAAATAGACCAACCTACAAAAATCGAAAATAAGCCCCAAATTCAAGTTGGTATGTACCGATATGTTATGGTTCTTAAACGCGGACGAAGCCCAAAGTCCTCTAAAATGGCTTCTTTGGCTACACTATCTAATGATTGTCAACCTGATGGGCCAAATACTGAGAATTGTTTTTCAATTTTGCAAAATTATTATATGGAACCCGCCAGTTTTATATAGAATTCAATTAAATATATTAATTTTTATTTGTTTGTTTTTTTTTTTTCATTTTCAAGCCCACATATCTTTATCTTTAGTACAAAAGAAAGTTTACGGTTATAAAAAGAGAGCACTTTAAACAAAAAAGTGGCAAATGCTCTCCAAATTACCCTTCGATATACTACTTATATACCTAGATATTTTAAAATCTGAATTAGGATTAAATCTTTCTTTGGACTTCAAGACACCATAGAATCGCCTTATAACCAATATTTATTATCGTGAAAATAAAATATTTGAAATGTTTTTATAAATACTTTTTATGTAGAAGAAAACAAAACTTATTGTACAAAAAATCGCAATTTTAAACCTCAGCACCTCTGATTTTGATAAGATAACTACATCAGTATAATATTTGAGGTTTTTCAAAATTTTTTTAATTTGTAGGTTCGCTTTTACTACGGTACAAAGTTCACTTTTTTCAATACATGAATTTTAAATCCATATATCTTCGAGCCTATTCAGCCGGTTTAAACAAGCTTTGGCTCAAATAGCAAAAGTAACTAGCCTTAAAATGTGCATCAACGATTTCATATACACTCCTTACTTATTATTATTTTCAACATTTTTACTGATCTTTTTCTTTTTTTAATAATACTAAATTGTTAATATTCCTACAAAACTTTACGTATTTGAAATGATCTTAGCAGCGTTACCGGGAGGTGAGAAAAAAGGCTAAATTAGACTTTAAAAATAGTCAAAAAAAAGCTAATTAAGAACAGGAAAAGGTTTTTTAGTAAATTGAAAAACTTATTTTTTTTTTTGTAGTTCTGATTACTTTTTGGTATTTTTTTAAAGATATTGTACTAAGTTTATATATATTACAAATATATTTTGTATGAGAAATGACTTAATCTTTTAAGTTAACTTTTTGTGATTTTTTAACTATAATTCCTTTTTGATTAAGCAGTTCCAAATCTTATGGCGATTTTTTGCTTTTAAGTATCTTTTTTTAATATAGTTTCTGCACAGAAAAAAAATATTACCTTTTATTTTTCAATTAACACAGTTGTTTCATTTTGCATCTAAATTTAATAAATATATTCAAGTAAATATAAAATAAAAATAAAATTTAAGTAAACTTTTATTTCTCACTTAAATTTTTAATAATTGCTGTATGTATTTATCTATTATTGCACATAAGAAAATAAGATCGGAACTTCAATTACGAAAATGTTTATACTAATAAAATTTTTAAATGGTTTTTCTCTAATTACCCAAATTATAATATTAATTTACTGAGAATATTTGATTTAGGTTTAAATTTCAATTCATTTTTTAAGTCAAATTAATTAGAATTATAATTAAATGTTTGCCTAAAATCAACAAACAATTTTATTAACTCAATTCTACACTTAATTAACTGCTTCCATCAATAAAAACGCATGAGTTTTATTTAAATAATGCAATGCAAGTAAAATTAAACAAAAGAAATAATAAAACTACAAACTTGATTGGGGAAAATTAAACTTGGTATATAGTTTCATCTTGGTATCTTATACATAATATAGCGTCTTTACTACCTAGGATGAGATATCATTAAAAATATTAAAAATATGACAGATGTCTGAACAAATCGTCAAAAACAATCAATATGAACTGACCTTTAACATATAAATAATCTTTCATAGAACAGTTTTGATACAAAATTTTGGATCTTGAAATTAAATATAACCCCAGGTATCAAAGACGAAAACATCGAAAAAGGAACCGAAACGATTGAAAATCTCATCATATATTTGAAATTAGGACTTACTAAATGATTATATATTAAAAGCGCCTCCGAAAACTGATAAAATTCTTACAAAATGTTTATACATTTTGTAGTACATATATATTTTAACTATTTTAAACTATTTTAAACTATAGAATAAGCCCAAGTACTTGAAAATGGTTTAAAATTCATTTTAAGTTATTTTACTTTTATGTTTTTTATTGACAAATTTCTCTTTGCTCTATACTTTTTTTTAAGCTTTCGACTTTTATCAAAAATTTTTAAACTGATTAAAAATTAATTGCATTAATGAATAATATAAATAATTTCAACATAAAATCAATTAATAATTTTATTAGAAAATTTTAGGAATATATTTTTTCTGTGTGTTTTTATTCACGTTGATAGTAAGTAGCTTTGATGTTAATATGTGATTGAAGCCTTTGAAAGTACATTCCCTTTCAGGTGTAAATTTTACACGCCAAATTTCATATATTGAAGTATTTTGTTTTTCTGCCATTTCCTTAAAACATAAAGTAAAAAATGCTGTCTTCTCAACAACTACAAGTAAAAGACATTCCCCATGTGCAGCAAGTAGTGGTTATAAGATTTGTATTTCTTTTCTCATGCGTAAACTAAAGGCAAATATAAGCATCTGCTTGCTTTACTAGTATCTGGAAAAATACACCGTTTGCATAACAAAATAAACAAAAATATTACTGTAAGTGGAGAACACTTTCCTATTGCATTTGCAAACGCAATATTACACATAACATATTTAGACAATAATAAAAATTCTTTCGAATTTTCTTGTCTTAAAAAATTAACTTATTATAAAAATCAAAACTTTTAGCAAAAAATCACACTATCTAAATTATTTGTTTGAATCTTTTCTGAAAAGCAAATATTTTTGCTTTATTTTCAGTCACACTATTTTAATATTTGTTTTTTTATATTTATTATCTTAACTTTAGTCCTTTAGATACGAGAAATGGTGTTCTTGTTTTTCCACAAATAATAGCAGCAAATTCAAAATGGGAAATGAAAAGATTTTATCGCATAATATAAAGAGAAGCAGAAGAAAATCCAGAAAATCTATTTTGTCATTTTATGCTTTACTTCGTTATTTTTTCTCAATATATAGGGTCGGTGTGTCTTTTTACGTGTTTAATGCTTTGATACCCATTGTGGTCATTTTATTTCCTTAAGCATATTATTTCCGGTGTTATTTAATTTTTTCTCTTTATAATTTTTTGCTTTTACCGTGCAATGAATAGGCAAAGTTTTGCTATGTATTGTGTCATACCATATACAAGCAAACATATCTTACAGATTATGGTAAAAAAAAAGAAATTGTTGGTCTTTAATTATAAATACCAGACATGTCAGCCTATACACATACGCACACACAAATACAATAATAAGCAGATAATATTCTCCTGACAAATAAAGGCCTGTTCAAGTGGAACTAAAAGAGTGTAATCCTTAATGAGAAATAATAAATTAATTAAAGAAGTACGCTTGCGAAAAACTAATCTACAAAAAACAGTATATAATTCATTAAGGTATTTTATTGTTTTAAAAATATTTATAGAAATACGGTAAAATTTTGCACAAGTTAAGTAGAAATTTTTTCCAATGTTAAAGGACCAACAAACACTCTACTTGAAGGAAATTTGTACAAAATTTAAATAGCTTTCAATATTCTACTTAATTTCTGTTACAATTATATTTTTAACAAAACTTTTAAGTGTTTAACTTTAAGTTAAACTACTTTACTTATTTAAAAACATTTCGATGAAATGATTAAATTCTCTTAAAACTCTGCATATGGCAGATATATTCACAGCTAATATAACAAATATTAAGTGTTTGGAATAATATTATGTTACTGGTTAGCCTTAAGGCGCACTAAATGGTAGCGTTTAGCCAAACTCACACTATGCTAATATTTGACGATTTTTGCAAGTATTTGCTTTGCGAACTGTGAACACGAAATATTTTTGCGATTCAAATAAAATAACAGCTGATTTTTAACAAACAAAAATATTTGAACTTAACTAAAAATGCCTCTAGTGTTAACATTGTGTGAACAAGTTGTAAAATATTTGCACAATTTTCTTTTATTTTACAAAATGCGGTGGATGGCTTGAGTTGAAAACATTCTTGTTTTAATGTACACAAAATTTAAATTGACAAAAATGAAGTGATCAATTTATATTTTATCTACTAAAATATAGTTTTTTAAAATAAAACTCTTTACATAGTAATATTTTTTATTATTTATCCATAATAATACTTGCTATTTTTTATAAAACTGAAAGTTTCGTGCTAAGAACACTGTGAAGACAGGGCTGTTTTGTAAATAACGAGAAAATTAAACAGGGTTATTCTTGTATATAAGCTTAAATTACTTATAGAAAAATTAAATATATATTTTTTAAAGTAATCTTTATTAATATGCGTTTTAAATCTTGAAATTGATCGATTGTAAATAATTCATATTGCATAATTATATCTAAATAGCATTTTCGCTGCACATTAAAAAAATGCAAAAATCATTACATTTACATCCACGTATTTCGAAATTTTCTCAGATTTTTTTTGTTTTGTTTTTTAATTGATTAAAATAAAAAAAAATAAAATTTTCCTATAATTTTATGATTCAATAAATGTTGTGTGTTTAATAACATAATTTCGAGTAAATAATCTGAACAGGCTTAAAATATTTTTCCCTTTGTCATATTTTACGATATTTTATATTTGTATCATCAAACTAAAAACGTCAAATAAATGCGCGTAATGTGAACAAAAATTCAACTCAATAAAATATTTGTTGTCAAATATTTGCGTAATCTGAACTTAGATTTACTAACACAAAAAAACGGGACGTGTACATTAGCACACACAAGCTTCTATAGAGGAAACAAAATAAACAATTTGTTAAATTTCTTTGTTATTTTAGCATGACAACTTAAATCTTATCAGCCAAATTAATTCTTATTTTATTAATCTTCTTTAGAATACGCTTTCTTTTAAGACTTTTGTGATTGTTGCTGCTGCTGTGCAAAATAGCTTAAGGCAATTTCCTATTGCGGGTTTTATTTTGTATTTTTCTAAAATATAATGTTGCATGTAGTAAACAAATTTATACAATTTGTATATACAAAATTGTTACAAATTTGAGCTACAAAACTAAGTCTTTTGTTTTATACTTGGCCTTTTTAGGAGTTATTGCTGTTGTTTTACAAATTAAGTGAAATGTATTCTTAAGTGGTTGACAAAAATCTTGACGTTTGTTTTTAGTAAGAATTTAATTAAATATTGTGGTTTATTAGATTGTGTTCACAGCAAAAAATATTATGTTATTTTAAAGTAGATTACTGAGAATTTTATTATATGTATATATATATATATATATATATATATATATATATATATATATATATATATATACTCGTATATATATTTATATTTACATGTTTTATCACAGATATATATGATTTCAAAAAAACACCTAATAATAATTTTTAGCAAGAAAGCCATAAAAACTACTTATCGGTAGGTTAATATAGAAAAGGTGTTAATTTAAAATGAATTTGCTGCCTTCTCTTGCAAAAATTTCGCGAAAAAAAGTCTCCAAGCACCAAAATAATTTATTCAATTAAAAATTGTTCATATTTGCTCCTCTCAGCAAAATAATTATAGTAATTACTAATAATTGTAAAAAATGTGAGAAACAAAAAATTTTTTCTAATCAAAAAATTTATTAAAGAAATCAATCAGATGAAAATATTACTTGAATTTTATTTTTACTATTTTATTTTATTTTTGCTTAAATATATTAATTAAATTTTGATGTAAAATGGAACAACTGTGTTAATTGAAAAATATAAGGTAATAATTTTTTCTGTGTTAGGGCTTTTTAAGACGAATATAAAATTTGATCATATAATTTTTGTAAAGGAGAGGTTTATTATAGAAAATATACGAATATTTTCAGTATTTTAGAAACTAACAAAAATAAAATAGACCTGCTTGTAAATTGATAAGATTATAGATTGTCAAATTTACTATTAAACTACATAGTGAAATAGTGAAAATATAGTTTTGAAATTATGTGTTCGTTGTAGACCACATTAAGTAGTCCATAAGAAAAAAAACTTTTTTTACGATCTGCTGGGATAAAATTAATTAAAATATTTTTTTGCCAATTTCGAATTTAGATAGAAGTGAAATCAAGTTTTCTAAATACGCAGAATTTTGTTGTAAAATTAAACAACTGTGCTAATTGCAAAATATAAGGAAATATTTTTTTCTATGTATACATACTTGTTTACGTTATATAAATTTTTTCTGAAAATATTGTAATAAATATCTGAAATTTTCTTTTTTTTTATTTTTTCAACTTCTGCGGCATTTTTTCATAAATTTGTCTTGAATCATTTGTTAAAATCAATTACGAATTTATGAAGTTACAACAGTTTCAACAAAATATTAAATTAAAATGTAATAAAATAAGGAGTGCGCACAAAAAAAACAGTGCATTCTTCAAGGCTTTTAACTTTTATTGTAAGTAAAAAAGATTTCTTTCGTTAACTAGCTTACATTTGCTACTATTCTCCTTATTTATTTCAAATGTTGATTTGACAATTTATTACGAATAAATGCTTTAAAATAATTAAAAAAAGAGAGAAATATTTTGAGAATGTTTTGGGAATCTAAGTGTCTTTAAAAAAATTGCTCCTACATTGCTGATATTATTTTTGAACAAAAAAAAATTAAGGCAAAAAAAATTTGAAACATTGTAGTTTATTCCGTATTACAACAGAGTGATTATGAGATTATTCTTTTAAAAGCTTCTACAAGTTTTCCTACACAATTTTTCGACCAGACCAACAGCGATCGCCCCTTTGTGTATCGCAGTATTCATTTTCAGTTAAAATTTAAAATATAAATTTATATGTATACAATGCCAAAATTACGGAAAATATATTTAAAATGTGTATCAAATAAAGTAAGAATATTTATAAAAAATAACTAATTTATAAACAAAATGTTAAAAAAATAGTATTACTAAATTCAATGGAAACATGACTATAATTTTTTCACTTATAAGTGTTATGTCAAGCAAACCTTTTATGACAGCTGATTAAATAACTGATCGATAACAACTAATTTAAGATTATAAAAAAAGAAAAAACATACCTACCAAATTTTATTATTCTCATAATTGTTAGCTGATAGTCAAACAAATTTAAGGATACGTTAAGAATTTAAAAATGTTTTAAAATCGAAATTTGCAAAAATTAGCAAATGTTGAAATGAAGTTAGAAACTGGACATTCTGATCTTTAAGATGCATGTAAAATTGTAAAGTGCTGACAAGGCTAGATTGACAGTGTATATTAAGGAAACAAATTTAACAATAATATTGAACATTTTTGCAATCTTTTATATTTTTTTGTTATTTTTAAATCTATTACTATAATTTAAAAATTTATAATAATTATAAAATATATATCTAAATTTCACTAATAAAGTTGGAACTTAAAATTTCACAAAATTTTACTAAATGCATGTATATCTTAATTACGTTTATACTACTTTTATTTATATATACATATATCTGTTTCAACTATGTTCTACAGTATATCGCAATAATCTCTCCACTAGGGGCATATGTTTAGATTGAAACATATGATATTTACTAGTTACATTTGAGTAAATTTTTTTTGGCGGTTAATTTTATTAAGCAATTTAATAAATGCTACAGCAAGGGTATATAAGTGGATTTTTCTAAAAATGTGGTCTTTCGTTTTAACCTATATCTCCATATAGAAAACTCAGTGAAAAAGTATCACCGTATTTTTTTTCCAATTGCACATGTAAAAATAAAGTTTTGCATTTTAAAGTGTAAAATTTATTCAACTTTTTGTGGAATATAGTAAAAATCGAATTCCTAAACTTAACTAAACTTAACACTTAGTGTCTACATATAAATATCATTTCTTTATCATCGATTTATTTATTGGTGCCAGTTCACAAAAGGGGTAATTATTCTTTTAATATTATAAAATTTCATCACTCTTTTATTGTGCTATAATTTATTCTCACAAATTTAGCACCAAAATTAAATTTTGGTCTAAATCTACAAACGCAGATAACTCTAAATCTCAATTTGGCTAAAAATAAACATGAGGATGAGTTTTTGGTAGTATCGTTTTTTTTTGTCTTTAACAAGGGAACGAAACACGTTTGTTCTTAATTTGGTCATCAATATATTTTTAAGGAAAAACTCTATCCACCAACATCTTTTGTAAAAATTGAAATCGAATATGGTCACCTTTATCAAATAAGTATAGAATATCTTTTATGTTTAAAAGTTAAAGAAAAAAATCATTTATAGAAAGTTTTTTTTAAATAATTTTAACATCTTTGAATGCTGTTGCTGATGTTGGTATGTTATTTGGTAAAGAAGAACACATAAAATATAACCTCTATCATCGATCTCTTGAAAAATGAATTTTATAATTGTCTCTCTCTAGCGAATATAGATAGCATTGCTGAATGATCATTCGACGAAGGATTAACTGTGACAAATGTAAGTTACAAACATTTTTTTTATTATTCCCTTTAAGTGCTTTTAGTTATTTTTCACTATTTCACAAGAAGAACAACAATTTGTGATATAGAAGTCAATATATGAAATTAATTTGAAATAAATGTTTAAATCATAATTTTAAAGATTTAAGAATTATTTTTGAATTGAGAGAAACAGAAAAGAATTAGTGAAAAATAAAATTTCTATGAGAAAAAGCATGCAATAAAATATAAAAAAAGAAGACAAAAAATAATAAGAAATTAATTAAAAGTATAAAGCAACAGAATTCAAAAAAAAAATATTTTTTTTATAGTGGAATATGTTAATATATATAAATTTCTAAATCTCTAAAACTGATTTTATTTGTTAAATATTTTTGATTATAAAATATTATTTTATTAAAAATAAGACCCTTTTTCCCGAATTATTAAACCCCGCTCTGTCCGTCAGCTATTTTTTTATATTTTGTTACATATTTATATTCTTCAAAACTGACCTACATCAATCTGACCTAATTTCGGTTTTCTTTTGTTATGTATTTTCGTTCTTATTGTTTTTTTAAAGGGAATGAAGAGAATTTTACGTTAATTAAAATTAGAATATTTTTCTATATTAATATTAATTAAATTTTGGCATATTCATAAATAAATCTAATATATATTTTATATATAATCTAATATATATATATATTATATATATATATATATATATATATATATATATATATATATATTTTATAATTTATTAGTGAAATGAAAAATTACTCTAAAATTGTTTTTGTGATTATTGTTTATTGAATGAATTGTTTAAATATTAAAAGCATAGTGATTTTGCATGATTTTTTTATTCGTTTGAAATAAATAGATTATAATGAAATTGTAAATCTTATCGTTTTGATTCTGTAGGCCAGGTATAGTTATGTGGTGATATGAAATGTTAGGGATCATCTAAAAATTAAGATGTACTAAGGTAGATGATCAAAGCTAGGAGGGAAAATGTTGCAGATTTTACACCTACTGACAACACAAATTTTAGATGTAATATTAATTTAGTTTAACAATATATTCAATTGCCCGTTTTTTTTTTTTTTTTTTTTTTTTTTTTGATAACTTCATATATTTCTTTTTATAATATAATGCATGCAATTAAAATATATGTTTCTATGTGGCCTTTATTACATCTCGTGTTAAGTTCATATACAAACTCAGCCCAATAGCCGACGAGCCAGAGCCGGAATAACCAACGCATGCAAGAACATATACGCAGCTCAATGATCAGGTATTCAGTTATATGCTACAAAAGCTTCTTTTTTTTTCTAAAAATTTAGAGTCTAGTTTCTAACAACATTGATTGAGTAGTAAAATGTCTTTGCTTTTTTTATTAGGTCAAATGATAAACTCAGGATATCATTGACTGGCTTAAGAAAAAAAAAATAATTAATTTAAAAGTATTTAATTTTGCTTTCACTTTGGATTTCGGTCACGGCTATTGTGAACAAATATTAAGTAAAAAAAATGTTCCTTTTAAAGCAATATAATATTTGCCTTATGAAACGTATTCCTCGTTTCTGATTTATTACCAATAGCCTCCATATAGCTACCCTTATGTGCGGTGTTGTCTTAGTATCAAAATAATAATTTTGTCTTAAAAAAAAAACAGGAAAAAGATAAACTTAGTTCTATTATTTTTGAATAAAACCGAAACCGACATAGTTTGTAAAAATCCGAAAATGGATTAACCGGTTTTCGGTTTTAATTTGGAGTACCCTAGTACAAGGTTTCCCAAATAGTGGTCTGCGGACACCTGTGACTCCGTAGCAACATTTCAGGGGTCCGTGAGGGAGACCGAAAATGTGTCTGGAATTACTGTTTATGATAATTTTGTCTTTTCGGCATATTGTTGCTAATAGCAGAAACAAAGAAAGCACACATAATTCGTGAACTTGCAAAAAAAACTTCTTTTGTTATCGTTGGGGAAATAATATTAGATATGCCCACAAACGAAGAAGTCATAAGAATCCCTCTGTCAAATAACTCTGCAGAAAAAAGAGCATTTATGGCCTGCAGTGTAATAAAATGACTGATGCTTTTAATTTAAACCAACTTTTATTTTATTGCAGTAAGTGAAAAAAATAAACTAAACCTTTGTCTATGACTTATATGGGTGTAGAATTGGAGCTGCATCAATTACAGGATCATGATCAGGTTTTTCAAAACACTTAAATGTCATTGCGTAATCCACCGACAAATATTTGCTGCGAAAATCTTACTTAATCTTACTATATCTTTACTATATCTTTAAACTACTATAGATGTAATAAATTTTAAAAAGAACTAGTGCATTAAGAAATAGAATTCTTAAAGACCTCTGCATCGGTTTAAATACAAAATACAAAAGAATACTATTTCCCAGCAATAAAAATAATCAAATGCTTCCAAAAAAGAACTTTTCATCACTTCAAAAGTAAAACAAAGTGCATGCTTTACACTTCTATGAAAGTGAATGAAAATTACTTCCAAAAAAGTGAAAATACTCCAAAAAGTAATGAACAAGGAGTATTAAAGAATATTCTACCAATGACAACCTTGGGATAAAAAAAGAACTTATGCAGCAATTTTTCAACCTAAGCATTTCCTGCGAAAACACAATATTAAAATTATATTTTTTCAGCTTTTTTTCATTTATTTTTTGCTGGGTTCATATCAATGTCCATTTGATTTTAAAGGGAAATATTATTCGAATTAAACGAATTAAAGACAGAAATACACATATTTCTTTTATACAAAAATGAAGACCTTTATAAAAAATTTACAGAAAACTATAAAAAAAATTCATATATTACTTTGCCTATGTTTCTAAATTTTTCAAGACGTTAAACCATCTTAACATTAAACTAAATATATTTAATGAATTTAATTCAATAAGTATTTTTATGTTCAAAATTTATTTATGGAAAAGACGTCTTTAATCAACTATACCAAAATATTCCTCACTTCCACTGCAGTATGATATTTTGGATTCATTTAATGTTCAAAAAGAAGTTACGAAAAGTATAATAGTTGGATTCACTTTAAAAGTTTTCCCTATATTATCTGGAACTCAAAACTAATTCCATCTAATTCGGTTTACTTCGTAATCCATTCAATATTGCTATTGATGACATACCCGGATAAGCAAAAGAACTAAAAAGAATTTTTGTGTCAAATATTTTTGGTTAAAATATTAAAAAATTTACACTTGGTTGGGAATGAAGCATTGAAACTTTTGACACAGTTTGTATCTACATATTTTTAATAAGACTAGTTGTTCTGCTCTACGCTTCATAAAATCCAAATTTAGATCATTTTTGGATGTGGAAAATGAAGTATGAATGGAAATAATGAATGAAGTAAGAAATGAAGTAAGATATTTGTCCAAAATCTCTCCCTTTATTAAAAAGTTAGTCAAAATAAAGGTATTTTATTGTTTATGAACTATAAGAGGTTTTTATTTTTTGTATTTAATAAAATAATAAATTTTCGTAATGCAATTTTATTTAAAATTAATACCTACTGAGCTTTTAATATCTTTCGTTTCTACTATACTAAAAATGAAAACGTGGCAAGGGGTACCCGAAATAGCAAAAATTTTTAAAAAGGTTCGTGATGCATGAAAAGGTGGGAATCTCTACTCTAGCAGTTATATTTAGTAGTATATTTAAGTAAAATAAGAAGAAAAAATTCATGCAAATTTCAGTCATATTTTTTATGTCTAGCATTAAATGGCCATAAACAGGACACTTTGTACTAATATCTAACTTAAAGCAATGAAACTAGAACATTACGTATAAGTTAAATTGAAAACTAAACAAAAAATTACTCACACGCACCGTAATTATATAATAAGTAGTTTTTGAAGTTACGAATTAACTTTGTATTCTCATATTCTATTTAATCACTAACCAGATATATATATATATATATATATATATATATATATATATATATATATATAAGTATTTGCAATACTAAAATTAAATGTCGAAATCTTAAAATTGATTGTGTCTTTAAAATAACACAGAGAAAATAAAATGTAATGCAAATGATATGAAAAATAAAACTGAACATTGATATCTTTATGCTAAAGAGAAGACAAAAAGCAACAGCAAGCAAAATAAAACAACAGTATACGAATAAAACGTGCGGCAATGAAAGTATAACAATGTAAACACGCATAATTTTCACACATTGATTATCACAATACCGATAACACTTTGCCAAAAAAAAAAACTCCCTAAGCAACGGTAAATATTAACTAAGGACGAAAATAAAATAAATAAACACTTACAAGCACACAGTCATATTTACCATTCTTTTACTCTAAAGAAAACTTATTGACTGGCTTAAATGTTCACGTACACAAACAATCATAAATACCCTAGAAAACAATGAGTTTTTATAATCCCTAAAGGTTCTTAAGCTAAACGAAATTCTATATGTAGACGGAGAAGCAAAAAAAAGAGAAAAAATGTGCGTGTTTTACACAGTCTCAGCTGGAGGTGCAAAAAATAGCATGTGAATAACTGGTAAGTGACAAAAGGTGTGTTATTTTTATTTAGCTGATTTTACTTTTTTTTTTTCTTTACTTTTAATAACGTAAACAGATCAAGGGGTTTCTGAAGATAAATGAAGTTTACAAAACATATAAGTCTAAAGTGTACATAAATATTCATATAGGTTGATATTTATTTGCATATACAGTACTGTGCAGAACATAATCTACAAAAAATGGGTTATCCTAAAATCAGATATAGTTTTCAAAGCATTGAATTTGCAATAAAACTAATTTTATAAAATTCTTAACATATTTAAGTATTAACAAGAATTTTTACTTTAGATGATGTGAATCTGTATCTACTTTCCAAAATGAGACAAAACCTTGTATACAAAAGCGTGTACAACTGAAGCAATAAAATATCCAAATGTAAAAAATGCGGAAAATTTTTTAAAATGGTTAAGATTTTTCTAAAGTTAATGGCAGTTTTATAGTTAAAATATCTTTCTTTTATTAACCAAGTAGATATATATTTTGTTGTAAAATATACCGGTGCATTAAAATTAATTTTTTTTTTTTTTTGTTTGTCATGACACAAATTATAGAACATTTTTATTTGAGGACTACAAATTATTATCAGAAGCACAATTTAAAAAATGGTGCATTAATAGGTCTTCTGTCGAAACATTCGTTTAGTAATGCTTAACAAAAATAAATAAAACGTGCTATAATTATGGTTTTTTTTCTGTATTTCTAAACATTTTTAAAGTTACAGATCACAGAAAATCATATTTAATGAAGGTACAGTTTTTTTTATTATAACGTCTCTGGATAAACTCCTTACAGACTATAAAAAAGAATGAAATATATTATGTAGATATATATCAGAAAGATAATAAATATTTAAATGAAGTAATTTAAGATATTGATAGTTTACTATTATTTAAATATAATATCTCTCTTAATTATATTAAGATTTTTATTGGGATCTATAAATTACTAGATTTTATTAAATTCGTTACAAATTCTCCGAAAAAAAGTCAAAATTAGCATTATTCAAAGAACAATGTTTAATATTTAAGAATTCATAATATTTCGTTAGACGAAAAGGACATTTATGTTAATTTTACTGAGAAGAAACTGTTATCCAAGATTTACATTTAATATGTTTAATAGAAATGATGTATTTGCGTCTTTTTAGTTTTGAAAATTTAGTGAGAGCCAGTCCATCCTCGTAAGAAGAAAGTCTTACCTTAATATACTAACCAAGACCACGGAGGCAAAACAACAAAATTGAACTTGAACAGATTCAATTGAATTTATGTGAACTTGATATTAAGGATCGCAGATAATGGATCCATATTCCAGTAAAGGTCTTACTAAAACTGCAAATAATTATTTAATTATTTTATGGATCTTTGAATTCTTTATACCAGCGCTTAATAAATCCTAGAATTCCTTTAGCTTTATTAACAGTTAGTGAAATACGAAAATCCAATTTCTATCCGAGCACACAAATCGTTAAATATTTCCACTAGTTCGATCACATCACCATTCAGCGAGTAGATGCCATTTATAAGATCAGACCTGATAATGATCATGTATTTGCATATTTAGAAATTAAGATCCATAAAATAACTTTTGACCAAGAAGCAAAATTATTTAAGCCAATTTGGAAAAGTGTTTGTAGGTTCAGATTGTTATTTCAAATAAACGTTTTTACATCGTCAGCTGGAAGATCATTTACGAACCAGGTAAATAGTAAAGATCAAGCTAGCTATATTGAGGAACTTCTGAAGTAACTCTTACAGTTTTAGAGAAAACATTATGAAAATTAACATATTGATATCGATTTTTTAAATATGAATCAATCTATTTTGGAAGGGATGAGTAAAATCCTGTTTTGTCCAATTTATGTAGCAAGAGATCATTGTTTACTTTATCAAAAGCTTTTTTAAAGTCAGTATAAATCACATCTGTTTTCTGAGATTTGTAATTTGAACGGTACTTTAGCAATCCCCTTATAATTGGATATTATAAATTTTGATCCGTATTAAAAGAGCGCTTTTAAATCAGAAAAACTGTATAATTTTTACATAAATAGGTAGATTTTTCCCAAAGCTTCACAAAGTTTAGTATATTAAAAAGGAAAGAGTTTTATTTAATTTAAAATAATATTCAATTATATCCACTATAAACGGTTACGCAATGTCCGGCATCCAATGCAATGTCAAAGTGTATATCTCAAAACATACAATTTCAAAAATGATTTTCGGCAAGGCATACGTGTAATTAGGATTGTACTTAAATTTTTGGCTAAAAAATGTATGTGCTTCTCCTAAAAAATCTAAAAAAAATTGATCCTTTCAGTTTAATAGTTTGTTGTAAAGCAAAAAAATCCATCATACGTAGAGAAATGCTTTTTTTAGTTCAATGTTTTAGCAAGGGTAAAGTGCGGAATAAATTTCAAAACCTTTGAAATTTTGTGTGAAGTATTTAAAATTTAAAAGAAAACCATTCTGGAGACAACAATAAACAATTTAATCACATTAGTACTGTTCAATTTACTAAAAATATACAACAATAATATACAAAATTAAGCCCACACAGTTATATAATTTCAAAAAATAATTTTTGTTGTAAACTAAATATTGTAATAAATAAAACAAGTTTTAGGTTTACTCTAAGTTTGTAGTTTTTGTTCTGCGCAATACTGTATGTAAATAAACAAAACCACACGTTAATTACAAACTCCTAAGAGTATGCTATTAATTATTTATGCAAAATAGCAACAACTTAACCCAAACATAAAACGCAACACAAAAATAATAAATTTAAGATTTATTACTTTTTAAAAAAACAAATAAAATAAATATTAACTGAACTAATGAGCAATACTAAACAAGTATGTTCAAATAAAGCAAATAACGGAAAAATAATTTATTTTAAAATTTATTAATAAATAACACAGGAACAATATCGAGATTTTTGAATATACTTTACTCTTCTTTTTTTAATAGGAGACAAGTTATTTTCGGAACGTATATAATTTCTCATAGTACAAAGAAAGAGATTAATATGCAGACTAACTTTATAAATAATAAAGAAATTTAAAAATTTCTGGTGAAATCAAATGACATTTAGCAATGAAATATGAAGCGTAACAGTATTAGCTATTTCTGACTAATAACATAATAAAGATATTCCTCAAAAAAAAAAAAAAAAAAAAAAAAAAAACAAAACCAAATGGCACAAAAGCTTTAAAAAGGATCTCTACTCTTGGTTATTTGCAAAGGTTTATTTATAAAAATATATTATAAATTTTAATTTCAATGAAATCATATTATATAAAGTCTGAAGTGATGTATTGAAAACAATTTTACTTAAAGCTTTTATGACATTAGTATAGTAAAATAAGCAAAACTAATATTTCAATGTCATAAATCATAAAAATACCACTGGCACCAAGTACCTGCGTTTTACCCACCTGAATTGTATAGTATACACATACGTAAAGGAATGCATATATATGTATATACATATATTAAATACGCATGCATACATGTTTACAAATATTGAGTATTATGAACTCTTGCAGTCAAAGCAATATCACAGGATAGTTATTACTTATACTCATGTTTCATCATACCACTTTAATTTTAAATGCATTACATTCATGCTCTTACTGCTTTTAGTTTATGTGCACTTTTCTTTTACACTCCTACACTGCGAGAGTTGGAAAATTAAAATGAAAGCTAACATTTTGGTTCTTTTAAATCATTGCTAAGGTTTATTCCCAAAAACTGATATTTTGTATAAAAAATTAAAAAAAACTTCAAACCCCTAACATCTCGGTAAATACATGTCTAAATGGAAAAAGAGCCTTGATTTGTGAAAAATTAAAAGAAAAAACTTAAACATTTAATATCTCGGTAGATATAAGTTTAAATGGAAAAATGGTCTCTATTTGTAGTCACTTAGATTTCTTAACAAAAATCGATATTTTATATGAAAAATCAAAAATATCTTAACCCTTTAATATCTCGGTAAACACACGTTTAAATGAAAAAACGGCATTGATTTGTGATCACTTAGATTTCTTACCAAAAATCAAATCGAAAAGGCCCTTGATTTGTGATCACTTATATTTCTTAACAAAAATAGATATTTTGTATGAAAAATCAAAAAAAAAAAAAAATCTTAAACCTTTAAAATCTCGGTAAATACATGTTTAAATGGAAAAAAGGCCTTAATTTGTGATAAACGAAAAATTCTTAACTCTTTTATCGGTAAATTGGAAAATGGTCGCGATTTGTGATCACATGTGTTTCTTACCAAAACTCAATATTTCGTATGAAAAATCACGATTAAAGGGAAAAAGGGCGTCAATTTTTGATCACTTAGGTTTATTTAACCAAAAATTTGTATACATATAATTGGGCAAAATCCTGTTTTTCCCAATTTATGGTTTACTTTTTTAAAGTCAGTATAAATCACATCTGTTTTCTGAAGTTTAATAAATCCTCCAATTTCACAAATTTTGTGTTCCAAAAGGTTTGTAATGGTGAAAGCGATTTTCTAAGTCCATGCTGTTTTGGAGATAAAATGGAGGAAATTTAGTAAGACAGCATCATATATAATTTTCTCAAAAAAAAAAAAATTTAGACCTTTAAGATCCCGATTAATACACGATTAAACGGAAAAAGGCCATCAATTTTTAGGTTTCTTACCAAAAATCCTTATATATATATATATATATATATATATATATATATATATATATATATATATATCGCTAAATATGGTTAAAGCAATAAGAAAAGTGAACAATTAAAAACTGCAACTTTTAAAACTACAATGATTGCGTATATGTTTTGATACAAAATATACGAAAAATATTCAAATATATTATCAAATATATTATCAGCTTTACGCCCCCTTGAGACATTACGTCTACAGAATGACCTGCAGTTTTTGTGTAATAATTAAATACCAAGTCATCGATTCATTTATGATTTTGACCAAAGTTTTTTTTTTAATTTTAAGCTTGTATTATAATTGAGGATCATTTGAGAAAAAATAAGCATTGAATAAATTAAAATTTCTTATGTGAATATTGTTTTAAATATAAAATTGTTCTAAAATCTAAAACTTATGCATACATTTTTATGCAAAGGAAAATATTCAAAAATGGAGTTTTCCCATTTTAATCTAAAAATTAATTTTTTTAAACAGAAAGAGAAAACAAAATTTTCGAAAATATAAAACGTTACACTATTAATGACTTGTTTAAAAATTATTGGAAATTTTTAAGATAAATTAGTAATTTTTAGTGACTAATTAATATAAGTTCTTTTCCAGTATTAGTCAGATATATATTTTATTGTCAGAAAGTGTTCTCAGAGTACCCTTGTACTTTGTTTTTTTAATTCTTGACTAATTCTGAGTGAATCCTATAAATCAGTTTGAAAGTTATTTTTAAATTATATTTAATAATTAGGTTTGAAATAATTTTGAAAATAAATACATTTTCTAATTTTGACTAAAGGAGATTTTTTGTTTGCAAAGTTTTATTTATTTTCAATCCTTTAAAATTCGAGAAGTTTAATTATATATATCATCCTCAATTTGAAATCAAGATTTTGTATTAAAAAATATAAGGTATAAAAATTATGAATAAACTACTGTCCGTCCGGCTATCCAGTGACTCTTAGGTTATGACTTTGAATATTTTCAACTACGTTAAATTACTTTAAAATTGTATCAAATTTAAAAATATTTTATGAAAACATAACAAGAAGTGACTTTGTATTATTGACAAATTAAATTTAAACAATTTAGACTACTATATTTGGCTGTGCCGAATCTTATATACCCGTCACCCGTATTGAAATATTATATGAAAATGTAATATATTTTCAATTTAATTAAATAACAGCACTACTGAGTGAAGACATTAATTAAAAAAGGGTAAAATGAAATTTTATGAACCGATTTGATTGACTTAACAACTCAAAATTCCAGAAAAATATTTGTGATAGATTTATGTAAGAACGAAGTCCATATATACCTATCTAATATATGGACTTTCAAAAAGTGTAATAACATATTTTGGCCTATATCTCTATTGACACTGGAATTGACTTAGTTCATTGAAAAAATTTCAGAATTTTCTGTGAAAGAACGAAATCTTTAGTTTATATACAAGGTGCTCCAAAAAATTAAAAAAAAAAAACAAACACGCTTTAGTATATTATTATTGCTGTTTTTTAATACCCATATAAACAACAACTATAATAGAGGCAGACATTAAAGAAATAAAAAAGATTGGCTGATTCAAAAAACCGAAATTTAAGAAAACATTTGTGATCAATCTGTATAAGAACCAAGTCCATAGCTTATATAAGAGCTTCAAAAATATCAATAGTACATTTTGGCTGATATCGTTGGATCGATTGAGTTCATGTCTTCAACAAAAACTGCACAAAAATCTTTCCAAATTTTCTTTGTTTCAGATCTAAAACCGGCTTTTAAGACACATCTCGGCCACCGATCTTGCTGAATTTCAGTAGAAAAATTCTCGATAGGATTTTCGATCGTTTGATATATATTTTTAATAAGGCAGTAGTCAATGCGCTTCATAAACGACTTAACAATCGACAAACGGATAGACAGCCATCGTTATTTTGACATCGTTTGACAAACTTATATATACCCTTTACACCCGTGATGAAGGGCATACAATTTTTTTTTAATTTTTTGTTTAGGTAAATAGTTTTTGCGCCCGCCTGAAATATTCATGCGGTCTCCTATTTGAGAACCGTTGTTTTTTTAATATTTGTTATTTATAAATGTACAAATATTTTTAATAATAAAATATAAAAAAAAAAAAACACAAAAAATATTTATGTGAAGTTTATGCATAACATTCAGAAATTGATGTTATATAGAAAAAATGATCACTTATAGGCCAATCCTTGCGAAATCTATAGCACGATATGAATATATGTTATTCCTTAAGTAGGGTATTATATAATTGAATTCTTCCAAATATTCTTTCCTAATTTTTACTATTGCTTTATTTTGCATGTACGAAATAGCATACATTAATATGAACCTATTATGTGTGTCAGTGAGTAAGCGAGTATATTGTGGGCCATACCACTAGTAGAGACAAAACAGCAGTAGTTCAAATCGATTTTTATCTCAACAACCATAAATCGTTTGCCACTTGAACCGCAAGCTAAAACAGAAATATCCATACATAGAAACATAGACACACACACATGTGTGTGTACATATTTTAAGGTAGCAGTGCATACCTATATTAGAAGATATCTGCACATTTAAACTTCCTGCATCTGTATGTTTCATATCCACACAGACATAAATACTTAGATGATGTACACATAAAAGTAGGTATGCATAGTTAAAACGTTAGATAGAAGAGTAAGTAAAGGAACATTTGTATTAGACATTGTAGAAATTCTGAACAATAACTAAAACCTTTGAGTTTAAAGCTGCCGCCAATGTCAATATCAATAACCAAGCAACCAGAACGATGAGTTAAAACAGTAGCAAAATCTAACTGAGAATGGCAGCCTTAGCATATGCATATCTATACATATGTAGGGGAAACTGGGGTAAAATGGAGTATATATATATATATATATATATATATATATATATATATATATATGTATGTGTGTATGTATGTGTGTGTAAACTAATTCAATTCTATTTCAGAGTATTTCTGTATATGCACTTACAACTATTGAATATAAATATCAATATCCAAATACATAAATGTGCCCAGGTTTGTATATATGTTTCTATTTTTTGCAATCTATTTATGCCCCTTGGTATTCATGATTTTACTATTCGTTTTTCAAATGTTACAACTAAATTCATTTTATGTATGTTTATTTGTAGTAAATAGTATATTCTCTTTATTATTGTCATGATTTGTTTCGCACTTTTGTTTTCATTTTTACTGATTTCCGTAATTTGTTTTTGTATAGACATTTTCAATTTATGCTAAAAATATATCATTTATATCATTTTTTTATTTTATTTTCTACACTGTTCTATTTCCTCCAATTTCTATTGCATGCTATTGTTTTAGTTCCAATTGTTGTATGTAGAAATAAATTTTTTTGTACTTAAATTTAATTTATTTATAACTGGTAAAATTATTGGAGATAAAAAATTATTTCCATCTAGACAATTTATCAAAATAATATGGATTATACAGGAATTAAACATAATGTATGGCATTTAATTCATATTTTGGAAATGCAGAAGCTACTGCGATTTTTTCATTATAATAAATGACTTCACCTGTATGCATCCAAATGCACCATATGTATTCAAATTGTACACTGCGTTTTCAAATCATTAATGAAAATCGATACCGCATTTGTACCCAGTTGACACCAGTTCAGTGCCGAATTACTAAATAACATTATGTTTTTATTTTGTATTTTAATGTTGCAAAACAACGGTATCAAATAGCCGATACCGTATATTGTCAACCACAACCGTAGTGGATTTTGAAACTTAATTTGTCCCTCAGTTTATGTGTTTCTAAAAACTTTTCAGAATGCAAACAAACTTATTTTATTGCCAAAAAGAAATAAAAAATTACATATTCATACTTTTGGTAACATCGGAACTTATCCAGATATTTGAGATAAAGTCTTCAGAAGGTCCAATATAAAAAGCAAATTACATATAGGACTTTTAGTCAGCCAGAAATTCGGAGTATTTTTAGTTATGCTTCTCAGTGAACAATACTTTATATCCAAACTACTAAATCGAATTGAATAAAATGTTGTTTCTACAATTCGGTATTTATATGTAATTTTTATTTAATTAAAATTATTTAAATCCAGATGAACTTCTGAAGCCATTTGATTTGAATGTAACATAGTAGTACATCAAAAGAAGAATACTAAGGCTTTAAGAAGTTGGCAAAAATGTGGAACATTATACTAGTTACAAAAATTCTTATATATATATATACTTTTATTTTAATACTGTGTAATTGATGGGAGATATAGCATTCTCACTTAATATATTAACAATAAGAAACTCAGTTTATGTATAATTTTACACCCAATATCAAAACTTAATAAGTTGACTTTTAGGGTACATTAGCGAGATATAGCGATAAATACGCATAATTAAAAAACTCCTAGTATATTTAAAGAAAAAACTATTCCCTTGAACCAATAGAAATATTTTGGCGGTTTTGTTATGTGTAGTGCTAGCAATGTAATTTCCTTTTTATGCAAAACTCTTTTTGTTTATATGTAGTTCCAATTTTTTTTTTTTTTTATAAACATAATAATGCACTAACATTACAGATTTTATGCGCTTCAAACAAATTTATAATACAAAATTAAAAAAAAAACATAATTCTATAAATTTTGTATATATGAAAATGAGATTAACATTTATGTTTGTGTGTAATTGTTAAGTTGTACTTCAGCTAAAAGTTAACTTCCTTTTTCCTGTATCTAAAAACAAAACAAAAAGTGGACATTTGACCATAAACACAGACAAAAACGAAAAATGCAGAAAAAAAAATTGCAAACAAACAAAAAATAGAAGTCAATTTCACTTGAACATTTGCCATTTGACCATTGTGAAAGTGAGTTTTAATTTCCTGATATTTTTATCATGATAGGAAAACTGACAAAAAAAGTATAGAACTGAAACAAACCAATATTCGATTTTTTAGTTTGTTTCTATTTTTAAGGTCGATAACTAAATATTCAAAAATGTTCGTTTGTTTTTTTTTTTTTTGTCTGTTTGCTTGTTTTCTCATGTATAGTTTGCAATTTTTTTATCTTTTCTGTAGAAAATTCAATTAACTTTCTTTACCGCCTACAGCATTTTCATTTGCAAATAGTGGGAAATATAAATCGGAAAAAATGTTGCAGATATATTAATTTCTTTTTGTACACTATTGTTATTTGTAGCAAATTAAGCTCAATCTATTTGTGTGGCTAATAATTTCAGTTTTATTTTTAGAAAAAAAAAATGTGCTTTCTGTATTTTATCTTAATAGGAAATTAAATAGAAAATTTATATGTTTTAAAAAGTGAAAATTATAAAATAAATTATATTTTAAGCATAAAATTTCAATTTAAAAAAAATAGTTGAAAAAAGGATAAATAACATAAAAATAAGGTAGAGATAACTTACACAGGTTGACAAAATGAAAAATGTTTTCTGCGGCACGGAATATCTCAGTCAATTCGGATACATGTTTTTAATATAAGTGCTAAGTCTATAAGTCATTTTTGTTGAATTGACTCTGGTTCTAGCGATAAATGATTATTTGTAAAATTAACGATCTCGAAAACTACTTGTCTGATTTGGCTTAGTAAAATATAAAAAATCGAATTGAAATTGTCTCATATTATTTTTTAATGTACTTAACAGTTACGGAGATATTGACCCCATTTTGTGAAAACAAAATTAAATTTCGTACAAAATTTCCTAAATTTTTTTTTTTTAATCATAAAAATCTAAAATGGCAAAAATTAAGTTTTTATTTTTTAATCATAAAGATAAATTTGTTGCAAATAAAACAAAACATATTTCGTTCAAATCGATGAATAAATTTTGATTTTATTCACAAATTAGTGAAAGTATCTCATTCATAAATATTTAAAAAATTTTAAGAATGAAAAAACAATTTTTTTTAATCTTTTTGTGTAAATTATTATTTGTGAACAAAGTCAATATTTATATATTGATTTGAATGAAATATGTCTTGTTTTATTTGAAACAAATATATACCTTTATGATCAAGAATAAACATTTTCATTTTTGCCATTTTCGAATTTTTTTATTTGATCAAGAATAAACATTTTAATTTTTGCCATTTTCGAATTTTTATGATTTTTTGAAGAAAAATAATAATAATAAAAATAATAATAATAATAATAAGTAATTATATGAACACTAAATTGTTTTCTTTTTGCACCAGGGTAGTTTCAGATAAAATATTATAAATACATATACTTTATTTAAGGACTTTTTTATTAGAACTTTCTCATCATAAAGAGTTATTCGCGTCTTTTTATAAAAAAATGACATGCAACTAAATTAAATCTTGAGTTTAGTGGATTAAGAAGTTCTACAGAAATTTTCTACGTGGAATTTCACTATGAGTCACAGAAGTTCCAAAATTCTTGTATTCTATCTTTTTTGATAGTGGATACATCATAGAAAACATAATTTTAGTTAGCAGACTGAAGAACTCATATAACTATTATATCAAATAATAAATCGTTAGCTGATTGAGAATTGTAGATATCATTTCGTTTTATTATTTTTAGCTGCTTATTGTAGTCAATAATCAATAACTATTCGAATGTTTACCTAATCCTCTAGCGATGTTGATTCATGAAAAAATTCCTGTGAAGAGAACAAAACCTAATCTTCTCTGAAGATTAAACAAATGAAAACGAAATCTAAATCACAATTTTAATGTTCGAATCGTTACCAATAACTTTATCAGCTCATAAAACACATTAAATAGAAGTTTTTTAGGATTTGATATAATCAGAATGAAATAAATTTGCTTAGCCAAAAAAAAAAAAAAAAAAAAAATAGCTCAATCTCTATACCAATTCATCTTCGGATTAACAACTGTTCCCTTTTGACGTCATGATTAAATATAAATTACTTGCTTGAAAGTGGAAACCGTGTTTCCAACATAAACTACAACGATTTATTTATTTTCAACCACAAAAAAAATCAATTTTTCAAAACCTATCTCATACATACATTATGAAAACTTTTTGATTTTAGGCCTTAAAGAAAAATGTTAAAACAAGTAGTTTATGTATAATTTTGGTAAAAATTACACGCAGTATCAAAAGACACTGTATTATTCAAATAAAAGTTATGATATTTTCAATGTTTGATGGTATTAGTGTAATATATTTTAGGTTTTTCGAGTAAAATTTTAAAAATTTTCCGATTTTAAAAAAGTTTACGAAAAATATGATTCGCAAATAAACGTTTTCATCATATACTATATGAAAATATATTTTATTAGAGTTTATTACAAAGAAATGCTATTTAATATTGTGATTCTTTTTTTATTTCAATTAAATTTTTTTTGGTCTATAAAATTTTTAACTTTCGAAATTTTTTCCATTAAGCGCTATAAACACCTAATAATTAAACCAATTACATTAAATTTCATGGCCCGATGTACCTTAGCAAAATACTTTTTGACAAAAACATCCCGTTTTCAACTACCAACTATATCTGACTGGAATTTATGGTATCAATTATATTTATCGCCGTTCTTATGTCTATATATCCAATATTTGTATAAATTGCAATTTTCTATATAAAAATACAAAAAAAAAGTTAAATTATTGCTTAGCTTTCAAAAACTCCATAAAATTCTTTTATTAAATTTATTTTTAATGCTTTTTCAATTTTATTTTGTAAAAGAACAAAAAACTTCAAGTAGTTCCCATCCATTAGAAACTGTGAATGTGCCTCACGAAAAACTGTTTTTTTTTTTTATTTCCGCTCTTGTTTTCCAAAATTTGAGGCTATCTACTGCTTTGACTATTTAGGACATCAACGAAATATAGCGCAAAATACGCATATTTACAACAAGTATCAATCGCCGTTTCAAACTTTGTATTCCATAACGAGGCGCATAGACCGCACCCAAAAAGACAAAAAATTTAAAGAATTAAAAAATTTTGCCATCAAAATTCGACTACCCTATATGCAACTGTTGCAAATCTGTACAGTAACAAAATATGTGCAGAATTTTTCCACAAAGTTCGATTAGTTTATATAAGATTGAATTAGATCAAAAAGTATATAGTAGGATATATAAGTATATAATAGGAAAAATTTGAGTAATTTTAAGCCTTTTTTCTAAGTTTTTGAAATTTGGAAAACAATCATGCTTATAAAATAAAACCTGTGCTGGTAAAATTTCGCACTCTATTAGCTTCGTGTCTTGTGATTTCTGATCTGTAATCCGTTTTTTTAAAATAGTATTACAACTAAACTTATTAATGATTAAATTCAGTTTCAGCCAGGTTATCAAATTTTAAAATGGCGCATATATATTATTCTTTCACTTCCTCCTTTTACATTTAATTTAAATCTAAAACTTACATTCCAAGTTAACTTTATTTCCTTGGAAGTCGAAAATATTTCGTTTTTAAATGATGTCTATGTTTTGCATAAAATATTCAAAAACTTCGACCAAAAGCATCATTGTTATTTTTATATTAATGCAAAAGTTTCTAACACCCATCTGATTATAAGGAGGAAAGGAAGAACACTTAAAAAATATATTTTTACTTTTATTGTTGTTTTGTGTAATGTAACAACACAAGTAAAGCTCCATGTATACTGATGTTAGTAAAATGAAAAGTTTATTCTTTACAACTACACTTATGCACTATTGTTCACAAGATCTATGTTTCTGTTAGTGATAGTGTAAGTTTGTATATGTGTAAGAATTTCTACTAGTATAGTCTATGGCTTTGCGTTTATCTGACATCTTTATATCAGTTAGCTTTTGTCAACGTATTGCTTTTGACAGCAGTCTTGAAGAAGAGTGTGTTTTTAGGCGATAAAATTGTTTAAGTGAGTGCTTATGAGGGCAACAAAAGAAATTGCATAATGTGATTTTAATAAGTAATGAATACAAAAGAAATATTAAATAATAAGGGAAATAAACTTGTTATTGCTGAAAAGATTATGTATAAGAAATAGCTGAACAATTGATGAATACATAGGAAAAAGTGATTTCATCGAATGTTTGTGTTTTATGTAAATAGGAAAAAGTAATTTCAGCGAATGTTTGTGTTTTATGTAAATAATTGTTAGGGGAATTTGCTAGAATATACATTGCCTGTCACTTGAATAAGGAATCACATTTTTTTAACTTTAATTAAGTATATCTCCTAAACTAAAGTTCAGAAAAAAATAATTTTTTGTGCAACCAAATTTAAAATTTTTGGCTTTAGTTTCCTGAAGAAATAAAAAATATACATATTTTGTTGTACTAAAATTATGCATTTATTTAAAGACATGTATTTCTGTGGTACTTTTACATGTGTCACTTGAATAAGTAATATTTCAAAACTAAGCAAACTGTAATTTATTTTTAAATTTTAAGTTATAAAAATTAAAGTTATTATCTTCTAGCATTCAATTAGTAATGAGTACGATTTGCTTCCGTTATTACATCCTTTAAGGATTCTATCGTCTCAAATTGTTTTCCTCCTTCATAAACTTTTCTTGCAAGCCAACTCCAGACATTTTCCATTGGATTCAGGTCTGGTGAATATGGGGGCCAATCCAAAAGTTGAACACCTTGTTGATTAATCCATTGTTTTACTGCTCTGGCGGTATGAATCGGAGCGTTGTCGTGTTGGTACGTTCAAGGTATGGGTCCAATGAAATCATTAAATTTTGGAAATGCTTCCACCAGAATGTTTTTGTAAGTCGTTGCAGTCATTTGGTTTGTTACAAAAACCAATTCTATGGTACCATAATACGAAATGGTACCATACCATTATTCCGTACTCTCGGCTGTGTTTGCGGCTCAAAAATAATTCCTCCTTATTTGGGTCATGGAAGTAATAGTTATACCCGTCGGGACCATCAATATTAAACTTTTTTTTCATCAGAAAATACAACTTTAAACCATTTGTCGGACTATGTACAATATGTTTGGCAAACTGTAGACGTTGTGATTTGTGTTTTTCATTAAGTGGTGGTTTTTTTGCAGTTTTCGTCGAACTATGTATGAGCACGACTTTAAAATACGCTGCACTCTTCTTAGACTGACACTGACTCCAGTTTTTTCACGTATTTTTGATACCGACATGGCATAATTTGATGCAATTCTAAGAATTTTTCGTCTTTCTTTTGGAGTTGTTGCCATTTTCTTCCGCCCTTTCATGTTTTTTCCATATCTGTCCACATTATTTAAATAATTGTACACAACTGTCTTTCCTCTATTAATGTTTTTGGCTATTTGAACCGGATTCTGACCCTGAGATATCAAAATCAAAATTTTTTCTTTTTGGGATTTATTGAGAGCCTTACCACGGCCCATTTTGAATAAAAACTATTTAAAAAAACTATCAAATTAAAATTTCTCTAGCCGTTTATATTGAAAGAAATTCAAATCATAGCCTTCCTGATTAATATTAAAAGAATCCCTTATTCAAGTGACACATGAAATAGAACCACAGAAATATATGTCTTTAAATAAATGCATAACTTTAGTATAGCAAAATATGTATATTTTTTATTTCTTCAAGAAACTAAAGCCAACACTTTGAAATTTGGTAGCGCAAAAAATAATTGTTTTCTGAAATTTAGTTTAGGAGATATAATTAATTGAAGTTAAAAAATGTGATTCCTTATTCAAGTGGTAGGCAATGTATGTGTAAGTATGTAAATTTATCCCCTAATGTTATTACGCTATTTAATATACGTCCTCATTAACATATAAAGATGTGGGAATTAATATATATTTATTTGTTTTATTTTTTAAATCCATATACGTTGATATAATTTTGTAGACATAGTTTTGTGTAAAATATCTGATTTTGAAAGTTGATGTGTATGAAAGATTTCTTAGGGTAACATATTTATAGGGCTAGAAAGACAAAATTTCAATTAAATTTTTGCAAAATTTCGTTAAAGTGGGACTTTGCTGAATTTACTTTCTGTAAAGTTTATTATAATTCGACACTAACAAAATTTTATCTTTAAAACTGTTATTAATTAGCCGGTTTACTTCAATATAATTTAACAAATATATATTACGATATATACTTTATACATTATCAAAAATTTTTGATATTAGGTCATAATTTTTTTTAACCACATTAAATATAAAGTGATTCGAATGCATGTAGCATCAATTCGTGTTAACTATTTTGTGCAGGGGGCAAGAAAGTTATAGCGGTTTTAAGTTGAACGTATACAAATTTTTAAAAAACTAGAAGATTATATATAATTTCTGTAAAAATTATGCGCAATATCAAAACCTACTGAGTTATTCAAATAAAATTTAGGATATTTTCAATTTTTGATGGTATTAGCGTAGCATATTTTAGGGTTAATTAGTCAAATTAAAAAAAATCTTGATACTAAAAAATGAGATTTTTAAAAGTTTTGTAAAAAATTGGTTTCATGTGCAGTTATAGTCATATAAATTTACACATTTTTAAATTTTTTGAAAATTTGGAAAATATTTTTTTCTGAAATAATTGTTTTGTTGTTGTAAAGCCTGAAATGTGTAGAGCAGATTATGATAATTTCTGAAAAAGTACTATTTCTTTCTGATATTAAAAGAAAAATTCGTATGCATTTTTCATTTCAAAAGTATTTTATACATCAAAATTATTTGCAACTTCGAAAATTAATTATTTGCGGTTAACATTGCCAAGGATGGTTCAAAATTATATCTTATCTTAAAATTGAACCACAACTTTAATAGGTCGCAAAAATATAAAAGTAGTGTCTAAAGTGATAAAAAACCTATCAAGAGAGCCAAGATGAGATTTAAATGTTTAAAAAGGAACATCTTCATTAGGGTTTGGAAAAAGTAATGCTAATAGTTAAAGCAATTTAAAGAGAAATTAAGAAAAATTTGCCAGAAAAATTTAACATCGCTTAAAATATTTTCACAATTTTTTGCAGTTATTGGTATACTCGGTAAGAATGCATGATTTTTAGAAAATTTATCATGTTTGCATTACAAAAAGTGTAACTCAATATTTTCACAAACATTTTTCTGTAATATAATATGCGATTTCTAGATATTACCAGACTATATTATAATTGATTTTATTTTTGTATTGAATTTTCTATGTAATTCAAATTAAATAAATTTTTGTACTTAAAATTATTTCTAAAATCACAAGTTTTGCTACAAAACAAAAACAAATATAGATCCAATATATTACAGTCCTTATAATGCTGAAGAAATAGATAACTATTAAAAAGTTTGCAAATATTTGATGTTAGAATTTTATTAGAAACTTTTTCTAATTTTTCTTTCAAATGTTTCTATTTTCATATAAGCGATTCTTTTGATTAAAGATTGAACGATTTTTTAACCCTATGCAAATTCTTTTACAAATATTAAAGATGTTGTCCCATTTTAAATTTTCATTTAAATCTCACATTGACTCTAAAACTAATTTTTCAATATTTTTAGATTTTTGCGACTTTTTAAAATTGAGTTTATATCATAAGATTTTATACTATCTTATAAGCAAAATTCAGGACCATCTTTAGCAAAGCTAAACGTAAATAATTGACTCTTGAAGCTGTGTAAATAACTTTGAAGTATAAAAAAATGTGTGTAAATACTTTGAAAAGAAAAACTCATACGAATTTTTCTTTTAATATCAGAAATAAATACCGCGCTTTTTTTCAGAAATTTCTAGATTCAGCTTTATGTATTTGGGGCTTTATAACAATAAAAAAATTATTTCAAAATATTTTATAACAACAAAAATATTTAACTTGTTTTCCAAATAAAAAGAAAATACTATATTACACGAATATATATTTTATTAGAGTTTATTACAAAGAAATATTATTTAATATTGTGATCGTTTTTTAACCCAAGTAATTCTTTTTTTTTTTTTTGTGGTCATTAAAATTTTTATTTTTCGAAATTTTCTGACGCGCATCCACATTTCCTTTAAGCATTACAAACTTTACCTATTTCAATTTTGTGCTGTCCAAGTGATATGCCTGTTTTGACAAAGGTGTCCTGTTTTCAACGACACTTGACTGAGATCAATTATATTATAAATCGCCGTTCTTATATCTATATACCCAAGAGTTTGTAACGATATTTGACTTAAATTAATCATATTTATTGCCGTTCTTATATCTATGCATCCAATATTTGTAGAAATTGCAATACAAAAATATAAACTGCAATTTTTGTGTAATTTTCAAAAAGTCCATTAAAGTTTTTTATTAAATTAACTTCTAATGCTCCTTCGTTTTTATTGTATAAAATAACAAAAAATCTAGTTCCTGCAGTAATCCATGCCATTCCATTAGAAACTGTGAATATGCCTCGCAAAAAACTAATTTTTTTTTATGTTCGTTCTTGTTTTCCAAATTTTGAGACTGTGTTGACTGTTTAGATCACATCAATGAGATAAAGCGCAGGATACGCATAATTGCAACAAGTATGAATTTCTGTTTCAAAATTTGCATGCCGTTGTGGGGCATACAAACCACGCTCAAAAAATAATTAAAAAATAATAAAAATTAAAATAATTAATAAAACAAAATAAATTTTGTCATCAAAATTCTTTGATTTTAATTTTTTGATTTTAATTTAAAACGACATAGCTGCTTGGCTAGCAAAATGCCAGGGTATCAATTCAAAAGATGCGTCCTCCACAAAAATTCCACTCGATCTACATCTTCGTGTAGAAAGCTAGAGTTCCCGAATTCAGCTCCCTGAGTTTAATGGTCTCCACCAATATCAATCTCAGTTTTATGTGTTGCTGCACAAAATACAATCTTGTAAAAGTTAGATTAAAAATCGATTGCATGTGACAAACGTAAGCTTCGAAAACCGTTATACGATACAGTTAGACGACATCAAACACTTAGTCAATGCGGGGGTGAGACGCAAAATTCTCGAAGGCCACACAACAAATGTCCGCCTGACTATACTTAAGAAATTATTACGGTGACGCGAGAGTTGTTCCCCAACCCGGAGCTACTTTGCGAACAGTCATCAAATTTCGACTACCCTGTATTTAACTGTTGAAAATGTACACAATGAGGTGAAGAATTTATCCAAAAAGTCCGATTAGTTTATGTAAGATCGAATGAGATCAAAAATTTAAACGCGCGAATAAAGAGTATAGAAGAGTGGGTAAAAGTTAAGTAATTTTAATCCCCTTTTCTAAGTTTTTGAACAACAATCATGATTATAAAACGAAAACTATGGTGTAAAGATTTTGCATTCTATTAGTTTCAAGCCTTGTGAATTCCGATCTGTAACCTGTTTGTTTAAAATGATATTACCACAAAACTTATTAAGGATTTAAGTCAGTTTCAGCCAGGTTAAACTTTTTTTGATAATGGCCCATATTATTAAATATTATTTTTCTTAACCGTTAATATTTTTTATTGATATTTCTGTATTTATAACTTTCAATGACTTTATACATATGTATATATGTACATGTATTTTTTTATTAATATATCAGAATAACTGTTATTTGTATTGTTGTAAATGCTCATTAATCTACTACAAATACTACTCCACTATATACATTCGGATCACGTTTTAACGTGTGTCAAGTCATTAAAATTGTACGTTTTAATGTGTATTTTTATTTTTAACCACCTTTCTTTCTTCTTCATTCAACTGTCAACACAAACAGTATTTATACTTATTTATTTCGTTTCCTTTTTTGTCTGTTTTTTAAATTAACATGTCACTTTTGAATGAAAGATAAAAAACCTTTACGAATATCTATACGAGAAGTGAAGGTGTGAACATTTGAGTGTTAATGAAAAATTATTTCGGTTTATATATTTATACAATATATTTGTAAACATTATTTGGAAACTTTTTGACAGCAAGAAAAAAAACAAATTTTTCAAATATTGTCAAATTTGTGTCTAAATTTTTTCATTATAATGATGCACAAGTAAAAGTAAAATTTTAATAATGATGTTACAATTTTAATAATGATGTAGATGGTGCGTATGATTTATGGGTAAATAATAAAAAATAATGGGTAAATTAAAAAAAAAAAAAAAACAAAATAATTACATATGAAATTGGCATTTGTATATGGAAATAATTAAAAAAAGGATATATGATAATTTAATCAAAATGACTTTTATCATCAGTATCACTAAATAGTAGCGTGTTTTTAATGGAATTTTAAAATTGAGGAAAATGCAATAAAGCTGATTTTATTTGAAGCAAAATATATTTTCCCTTTTTATTTTCAAAATATAGCCGCAAAAAAGTGCAAAATATGTCTATAATTTACTTTGGCTAAAATATTACTTCTTAAGAAAAACTTTAATATTTACTGCTGGATATGTAGTATCATAATTAGAATTAAACTACTTACTTATTTTAAAAGCCATCAAACTAAGATAATGATAAGTGTTGCCAGAAGCCGAGATAAAAATATGATAAATTCAACTTCAAAAAAAGCTAAAAAATTTTCTTTAATTTAAAAACTTTTTTTTTTTTGTTCTCATTAGGTTTTTATATTTTTTTAAAGATAAACATAGAACACCTGTCAATAAAGTGACCCAAATTAAAAACTACCATACAAATTTGCGTTATATTTCATATAAAAAATTACCAAATGTTTTGAAGTGAATTTTCGACATTTTTAAACTGTACTTCCTTTTTGATTAAGAATTTTTAATTTTTTTGGTGATTTTTCGCTTTATAAAAGTTTGCCAAAATTATGTTTCTAAGTAGTTTCTATGGTTAGTAAAGTAGATAAAAAAATAATTATAATAATCGATTTAATAATTCCATCAAATTAGTATTTTATTATACTAGTAGTCCTTTCGCAGGCGAAAATTTTTGTTAATTATAAAAAATATAGATTTTTTTGAATGTTTCTGTTAAAAATAAAATTAGTAGTAGATATTAAGAAATTATTTTCTTCGTTGTTGAAATACTAACATTTTAGCCTTTTTAAGAAGAATCAACAAAAACTAGAAAACAAGCTAGAAGCTAAAACGAAAATTTTGAGGCTCAAAGCAAAATAAAAAGGCTAGGTTTAGCCTTAAAAAGGCCAAACTGGCAACACTGATAATAATACATCAAAACATTATTCAACTTTGAGGAAATATTGTTTCAAATAAATATATGTTTGTTTCGAAATTCATTATTTGCTAATGTCATACAACAAAAAATATTTAAACAAATTAAAAATTGTTTTGTCAGTCAAAATAAATATTACAAATATGGATACATATTTCCGAAATTAAACACTTCTTTGCAAGAGAATTTCCTCCATGAAAATTAAAATAGCTTTTGTTTAAAATTTCGTGATCTCGGTAATCAAATCACTGGAACAAAACGAGAAATTAGTGTTCTTCAAAGCATTTCATTCAATTAATTATTATCTTACTCAAAATAATTCAAATTAAGAACAAGCAAGTGAGAATGTTATATTCGGCTTGGCCGAAACTACACTCAGTGTAAATTGTCGCTACAATCATATTGTTAATTTTCATTAATTTTAATAATACTGTGTTCGTGATAACAATGTTTCTATCATTCAATGTGTTTTATCAATCAATGTTTAAATTCAATCGAAATTTGAATATAGTTGTCCAAAAATTTTATGTTTTTGAATAATTTTACCAGAAACAAAATTTTATTAATACAAAAAATATCATTATTTCTACAACCATTAAATATTAACAATCCTTTTCCATATTTTGTGTTCCAAACCATATCAATATTATTTCCATTACAATAAAATGTTATAAATAAATATGTTTTATACGAATATGGTTGAAAACTTCATAACTTGTTTGTTTTTTAATATATTTTGATTTTAACGTTTGTTTTCCAAGTTCATTATATTTCTCATTTATTTTATACATAAATTAATATAAGTAGACAAGGTTTTGTTATATTTGGTGTGATTCAAGCAATACAAGATATTAATTAACCACTATTAAAGGTTTATAAAATATATCTTGTATTATCTTTTACAACATATGATGGTACAAATAAATAAAATTAATTAATGAAAAAATAATATGTAAATAATTTTTATGATTAATAAATATATAAAATTATGAGTAATATGATAAGATGGGATCATAATATAATAAGATGGAATAATGATATGATAGAACGGGATAATAATATGATAAGGTGGAATAATATGATAAAATGGAACGATAATACGACAGCACGGGATAACAATGTAATCAAATGGTATAGTAATATGAAAAACTCAAACCATAACATGAAAAAATAAAACATAAAGTCAGCCAAAATATGACTAATGGAATCATAATATCATTTATCATTTATAATTATATCTATTTTTAGCTGTGACTATGTTGAAATCATAATATGTTGTCTTACATTATGGTCATGATAACAATATTTTTTCTCTGCGACTTTTCAAATTTTCTACTTATATAGGTGGTAGACGGTAAAGTGAGCCGATCAAGCCATTTTTTCTTTCTGAGTTCACATTGGTCCTTTAACTATTGATATTACCTTATAAGTGGGCGGATCACGGACTCTTTTTGTCCTTTTTCAAGACCAGGCAAATATATATATATATATATATATATATATATATATATATATATATATATATATATGTATATTTAGTTACAATTTTATAGTTTTTACGCTTTAGCTTTAACGTACCCAAGTAAAATGCGTTTAGATAAAAGTATCTCTTTTTCTTCCACAACTGATTCATTTTGACTCATAACAGATAAAAACAAATCACTAAAATAAACTGCAGTCTGTCTCCAGATATGCTTCGTATAATTCTAAGACATTTTTTGGCATTGAAAAGTGCTGAAGTAAAATGTGAATATTTTGCTAAATTTTCAAAAAGTCTTTAAAATTTTTTCACTTAAATATTATGATATGCCCCTCCAGCCATGCGAAGTTAAAGCCGAAAAAACTGAAGTTGCGCAGAAAACCGACTTTTTTGAAATTAGTTCTGAGAATGTGTTTGGTGAGAAACTGTACCTTTTTCGAAATTCACTCTTATTTTTCAATATTTGGAAAAACCAAACTCTGTTATTCACTAGGGTACATTAATGAGATAAATCAGAAACGAAGCAGAATAACGTCATTTTAAAATATGTGACATCAAATTGCATCGTCATGTACCAAAAATATTAAAATAGGTAAAATTTTGGTTCCAAAGTTTGCCATCGTATAACTTTTGACCGAATAGCGATATAGTCATAACATAGTGATATTGTTCATATAAGTCAAGAGAGTAGTTCTATTATAGAACTATAAAACCATAAATTTTAACTTGAGGAAAAAGAAATCAAAAATATGAAAAAATCATAGTTCCTTCAAACGCATTATTCAACTGGTTTTCAATGATTTTAAAACTTTTGAGTTTTTGCCCATATACATATGTATGTATGTATGTATGTATGTATGTATTTATTTATTTATTTTTTCCTTTATTTTGTAATCTTAAAAATTGTAAATAAAACTTTATATTCGAATTGCCTTTTTGAAGAAATTATGTTTATTTACATTATTTATTATACAGAGAAAAAATTCATATATTTGAAAAATTTTCCACATTTTTTTCCCAAACTTTTTATATAAAAAATAAAATCTTGTTTATAGATATTATTAAATTGTACTTAAGGAAAATTTTAGGAATTTTGCAAAAACTTTGTTAAAATTTTGACTTAGTTTTATTAGATCAGATTGCTAAATAAAAATAATTATACATGAAAATATTAACAACAAATGTCTTAAAATTGCCATTTTCCAAGGAAAAGCTCTTATAGAATAGTGTTTAGAAATTTGCTAAAGTTTGCTACCATTCTGCAGTACACGAATCATTTTAATAAAATCAGCTTCTGTTCTGTTCTTTTGTTTAAAATGTGTGGTTAAAAATCACTAAGAACTAAAATTTTCCAAAGAAAATTTCTCACATTTTTTTACAAAATGAAAATTTTAATGCAAACTTAAATAATTTGTTTAAGTCTTGTTGGCTTTTGATTCTTTGAAAAAATATAAAGAAAAAAATTTTAATATTTAAGAAATTATTCTTATATATTACACTGCACAACAGCATTTTTCACACATGAAATAAACCAGATATATATGAAAGTAGATATATTATGTGATAGATGCGCGCACTCAGATTTCTATTTCGTATTCGAATATCCTTTTAGAAGGACTTTGAAATTTTTAAATTTTAAATTTTTTATGAATTATTTTAAAATCTTTTAATTGCTCAACGATGCCGATATGGTTATCAAATGATAGAATATGATTTAGAAATTTCAGCAAACTTTTTTGTTTTCACCTTTCGGGTTTTTATAATGTCAAAAATGTTCTTCAAATAATTTGTACTTAAATATCTTTCAGATTTTCTAACAAAGTGTTCTGAAAATTTTAAAACATCATAATTGGATTTCTAAATCCCACATTGTCGTTTTATCTACAACAGTTCAAATTTTATAAAATTTTAAAAATATCCTGTCACTGTTTATGTGAATTTTGTTTTTGAAATATAATCTGTAATTATAAATATATTTAATAATAATTGACTCAGTCCTTTCTTTAGACTTAAAAACGAAGACTATAGAAAGTTTTTGGAATCGGTCCATTATTTTACGTAGCTCTCATACAAATACTTACTGGAAATATGATCATAATATTTATATGTAATTCGAGGTAGATGGAATTTTTATCGGCATTAGATATACTATCAAATTTCAAGAGGTTGGGTGCATAATTGATCATAGTTTCCATATTAGACCTTTTCCCTTGTTAGTATAGAAATGAAATTTGGCACGATTACTTCGTATTTAACTATAAATCATGCTATCAAATTTCGCAAAGATTGGCTTCTAATTAAGCATATCTCACATACAACACCAATTGCATTTCATTTTTTACAATTTCGTTATAATTTATATACTCACTGATTATTTCGAATAGAATGACAAATATTTATTTGAAATATGCATAGAACTTTAATGACCGCTGCCATTTTTTCAACAGTACACGAATTTAAACGCAAGGAAGTATTCTACATGTTGCTTATTTGTCCATTTTCGTTAACTATATTAATTTTCTTATTTTTTATTTATTTTTTGGGTTTACAACTAAGATAACAATTACCTGTGTTTCAAATAATTTTGTATCACTCTATTGTGATTTTGTGTACATAAATTAATTAATCATAATTAATCGTTTTTAGGAAGAAAAATCGGAAAATTAAATTGTAGAAAAGGCGAACAATATAAGAAAAACGTTTTTGTTAAGTTTTTAAAATTTTTTTAGAATTTCTGCATTTTCGGGTTAAGTTCATGGAACAATTGTAGAAGAATATATTGTAAAACTTTTATTGGGTACTCGGCAGAATGGAATTCTAGCATTTTCTAGTCCACCACGACCTTCATCAGCACTCTTCAGCGTCCCACCGTGGTGTTCTCTGTTAACATCATCTATTTAACTTACAACTTTTTGGGAAATGGAATCTGTGACTTATTTTTCCTATATGTTATTAAGTAAGACAAATGGTTTACTATAAAGCATTTTTACAATTATTTTGTATTCTCCTTTTTAATTATTATTGTTTATATGCTTAAAGCTATCAGCTAGGTAGTAAATTAAGCAATGTATAATTGTTATTGTTTAGCCACTTATTAAGTAGCAATGAACATTGTTGTTGTTATTTGATTTGTTCCTTCTGTATGTTTTCTATTTTTAGAAATACTTAATAGTGGAGTCAAGTAATACTTTTTTACCACGTGCCTGTTTGGGTTAATTTGTTTATATCTTATTTATATTGAACTTTTTTATAGTTTTTTTTTTAGAATTTTTGTATTTGCAGCTTTTTAAAATTTTTAATTCAAGTTTATAAAATTTTCTTTTTACTTTTAAGGTAAAAATAAAATAAAAAACTGCTTTTAATATTCTAACATTTAGTTTGTTATTTGTAACCTAATATACAAGTAGTTCATATTATTTGCACTAATAATGACTTCTGTGGTACTTTAAAATCATTGAGTTATTGAATAACTTGGATGTAATTAGTTCACAGTAATGACTTTTTAAAATGCCTACTCGTAATAATATGACGTAAGTAATTGCCTCTAATGCCATCCATCAATATGTTAAAATAATGAGTTATTCAGCTTTCTTATTCATTACATAGCAACCAAAGTTTTTGCTAGGTTAATAAAAAATTTAATTTTTGTGATTTTTCGAAGCATAAAATACTTTTTTTGCCTTGAAATTTTTGTCATTGAATAAATGGCTTTATAAATTAACTTTTATTTGTATTAACTTTAAAATTTATGCATAATTGTAAACTTTAAACAATTTTTTTAATTCAGAGAAAATTATATTATTTAAAAAAATTAAATTAGCATCGCCGTTAATAATTTATTTTATGATTTTATTTGCAAAATTAAAATCTATATAACTATAAATTGCATAAGTATACAAACCACAGTATGAAGTTTAACAAGGATTTGTTCATATATACTCAAAGTGTACATTTAAGGACCTCTCCCGAAAAGCCCGTTTAACGCTCGTACATAATGGTGTAGGGTGTTACATGGTCGTGCGTGATTAAAAAAAACTGTTTTATTATTAATTATTCCTCTTTAATTTGATACCCATATCGTTCTAAAAGTAGCAAAATAAAAAATTAACCTTGCACATCCCTCAAAACTTTAAAGACCTTTAAAAAGGAAAAACGAACATTAAATGAAAAATTAAAAAAGCTGCTATACTATACTAAATCTATCATGTACATGGAATTTATCATGTGTAAAAAAGTTTTTTTTGTTGTACGGTGTTATAAAGTAAAATCAATGAAAGTATATTTATGCATAAACTTTTTCTTTGTACTTCAGTTTCACTATTTTCTTTTTTTTTTAATATCCAAAAACCAATTAATTTTTAATTTTCCTTATACAAGTATGCAATTGATCGCCATTGCCAATTTCCACAATCGAGTTAAGCATTTAATTTGAAATCTAATTATAAAAAAAACCGCTAATTTAAACAACGTGACACTATAGCAAATTAAAAATACAAATGAATGAATTATATATTTTAAATTACAAATCATTATTGTAACAAATAAAATCATGGACATATCAATTTATATTAGAATATAAACTACCATACTAATATTCAAATTTATTTTCATTAAAACTAATTAAAATATTTGATTGAGAATTTTAATTAAGTTGCACAAGTAAGAGTAGTTTAATATAATTTTCAAAATATTATGTCATTAAATTTCTTGCTTTTTTGTTTTTCTCACTATTAATATTTTAAATTGTTTTTTTTTTTTTTTTTATTGTATAAAACCAAATCAAAAAAATGCGCTTGTGTTCACATATGGCAACCAAAAACCATTTCATTGGTTTTTTCGTTTTTTTTTTTTTCTATTTTTCATATTTTAGAGATCTTTTTCTTTATAGATGTGATGTGTGTAGTTTAAATGACAGTTAGTATTGGTGGTTTTTATACTTACACTTGACTGTTACATTCACAAAATTACTATAACGTTATTGCCAATTAATGGTATTACATAGTATCAAACGTTTTTATTTATTTTATGTTTCTCTTAAAAAAAAGCTTTTCAATACAGTACAACAAAGTTTAGTGGCTTTTAGATTCTAGTTACCATGAACGTTAATTCTTTTATATATAAAGTTTTTTCATTTAGTTAAGTTCCAAAACTTTTTATGAAAAAAATTTAAAGCTATTGCTTTAAATTAAATAAGTACACTGAGAAAAATTTCAGGAACATAGAAAATTTTTTCCTTCGAAGAGTATTAAATACTAATTTTAGGAAAACACAAGAAAAATATTAGATCCAAAAAAGTTCAAATATATTTATAATAAGATCATTTTCTTTAAGTGCGAAAGTGATGGTAAATCTTAAAATATTTAAATTTTGAAAAAAAAATTTAAATTAGTATTTGTGATCATCTCACGGACCCGATTGTAATACTCTATTTATAGAAAAAAAAGCTCATTATACGGTCTATGTGGATGAATTAAGTATTGATTTTTTATGCTGTTACTTGTGAATAAAAGAAAAAATTAAAATACTTTTCATTTTATTTCCATTTTTTTATTTTTAATTCAAAATAATTGTTGACCAATTTATTAATTTTTAAATAAAAACTTTACGGATTTCTATTTATACTAAATCAAATGGATTTTTTTGTAACTATTTTATTTAATCAAAAGTAAAACATATATTTTTACAAGAAGATAACCAATTCTTTTTATATTTGAATATTCCTGCATTAAGTAATATTTATATGTATTTTTTTTAAATACCAAAAAATTCAACAAGTTTTTGGGAGAATACAAAAAGTTTCGAACAGCCAACGAACCTCACCATTTCCGATTTCGATGAAATTCCGTTTACACACTCACTACGTCAATACAAAATTTTAAGTTCTTCAAAATTTTCAAATTTATTGAGTTTAGTTTTTATTGCAGTTCAAAGTTCATTTTTTTCAGAAACTTTTTTAAAATGCATGAAATTTAAATCCATATATCTTCTGACCTATTTATCCGATTTAAATAAACTTTAGCTTCAATCAATGCCCAATAAATTTGGTTTCAAATTGTTTTTATAAAAAAGACATTTTTGAAAATAAGTAGGATATTGAATTTAATATTCGTCTTTTTATCAAGAATATCTTATCTCCCATTTTTTAATTTTTCTTTAAAATATTCCTTTAAGCGATGCTAACATTATGTAATGGAATGCTGAGGATATCAACTTTTAGTAAAAAAAAACTCATTTATTTCAGCAATAGTTTGATATTTTTTAATGCATTTTTGTTATATATATGAAAATACTTTTCTGAAATCAATATCGTACATAATAAATGAGTGTGTTCCAAAAAGTTTGAATTTTCATTGTAATGAAAAAATCCCATATTTTCTAAAAATGCTAAAAAAAATATAAATCTTGGGGGGTATATACAACGAAAATTACACCTAAAGAATGCAATTGCATTGAAATGCATTTTTTTTACCTGAATAATTCTCCAAAAATTTTATAATTGAAGAAAATTTGGAATTTTTTTAAATTTGAGGTAATCTAAACCTACATAAAGATGAGCAACTATATCAAAGTTATATGGAGTACAAATTAATGCTAATGTGAGACTTTATCTAGAGTTTCGAATAAATTTTCGAATAAAGTTGACTTCGAACTTTTATCAAGACCTTCGATTAATGCTAAGTTATGATTACATCAGAATCAATAATTAATAATAATCTATATAGATATTAGAACCATGCAGTTGAATAGGTTTATAATGAGGATTTATGATTTTAGCGATTCTCTCAATTTCAATTGGCTGTCTTGAAATTTGATTTGAAATTTCTAATTTGCAAATTCCATAGATCAGAATTCTTATATTATTTAATAAATATTTCGATTATAGAACTGCTTGAATTATTTACAAATTATGAATAAAAAACTCTTCTACTTACCGTAATTGAATTAAGTTATCTAAACTATTTAACAATTAAATAAATTCTTAAAAATAACATAAAATTATTCAATGAATTTATGTGCAAAAATTTATTAATGGATTTCACTTAAAATTTTTTTATAAAACCTATAATTTCTGTTATCTATTAATGTTGAAAAAAATAGGTAAAATCAATTAACCGCCTTCATAGCCAAACAATATTTAAACCAGAACAAACCAAGGTTTTATGTCTTTTTTTATAACTTCAATAAATAAGCAATTTAATGTTCTATACACTATATTTATTGTATTGTATTGTGTTATATTGTATTTAGTTTAACGAATTCTTTTATTTTTTTAATATTATTGCAATAGTTAGTTTACAATTGAAACAATCATTAAGTATTTCAAATAGCAGAATAGTAGAGTAGAGTGAAGTGGAAATGGAGTAGAGTTCAGTTCATTGAAGTAGTTTTGTTTTTTGTTGCGAGATTTTTTTATTTCTTTTTGAGTTCGAAGGTATCATTAACCCTTAAATTTATTTATATATACATACATATACTTTTTTGTTTTTTCTTATGCTTTTTTTCTTAATTTCAGCCACTACAACTTCTTTTCAGACTTGTTGTTTAGTTTTATATCTCGTAGAATCACAAACTGCTCATTTAAAGGTGAAATAAAAAGTGAACAAATTTACAAGGAGATGAAGACTAACAAGGAGAACTCAACAATATACAAAATATTCTTTTCATCCCTTTTAAGTAATTAAGATTAATAAATAATTATACTATATTTGATATCTGTAATTTAAAACAATCCACATTGAGGCAAAAAAGGGAGTTTTGCGACATTAACTAAACGATAAGCTTTTATAACAAGATACCCAGCGAAAAAAAAGCGACCGAGCTTTTCAAAAAAAAAAGGAAATATTCACCATTTCAAAAGTCGAATTAAGTGAATATTTTCTGATTTTTTGGAAGCTATTAAGAATTACTTAAAAAAAAGTGAACATAAAGGTATTTTAGCAGTAAAAACGGTTAATAATTTCTAAGAAAATTTAAATTTTATTAATTGAAAAGTATTTTTATTGTATTTTAGAAAGGCAAAAATAGATTTTTTATTGAAAAGATAATTTTAAGAAAAGTACTTCTAAAGAAATGAACAAGAGGCATAAAAGAAGAACATCCTGCCAATGATAACCACGGGTAAAAGTGGTACTCCTGCAGCTTTTTTTCAACACTAAGTATTTCCTTCCAATGATAACACAGTGTTAAAATAATGATTTTCAGCACTTTTTTAGTTTTTTTTTTTTTTTTTTTGCTGGGTATTGGTATCATTGAAAATAGAAAGGCTTTAGCTTCTTAAAAATGTTAAAAAAGTTACATATCACATTTGAGAAACCGTAATAAAAGGAAATAATATATTAACATTTTTTTTTATTTATAATTTGCACCATTGTAAGATTTGCAGTTTTATAACAGAGGAGAACAGAATCGTCACATGAACTCTTGACAATTTCCAAAATCAGCTTGTTTCAAATATCGCGGAAGAAAAAGAAAGAAATATAATTGTAAATATAATAACAACGAGTGATTCTAATTCATATTCGTATTGCGGAAGTTTTCCTCTGAAGAAATAGAAATGTTGCATTCATTTCTTCTGATGATTTCGATGGGATATCAACAATTTATTGCGGATGTGGTAATCATCTTATTGAAAAAAGGCGATAGTTTAAGATAAAAATAATAAAAGAATTAAAATTTTATATATTTTTTGTTGTTTATGGCTTAATTTTCTTTAAATTGATAAAAATACAATATTAGAAAAATATTACTTTCATAATTTTCGGCCAAATAATAAAAAGAAGGTATCTTCCAAATATTTGTAGGGTATACTTAAAAGGGGAAAGAAGAATGAGTAAAAAACAAAGTGGATAACTTTGTCAAAATGAAAAGCAATAGTAAAAATTGTCTATCTCTCTTTTCCTATACTACTACCCTATGGGTCCATCGTAACATTCCAGGGAGTCCGCGAGAGAGATCAAAAATGTGTATGGAATTATTGATTTTCATTTGGATGGGGAAAAATCTATTGAAGCTTCTTACAATGTATCAACGTTAATAGCAATAGCAAAGAAACCGCATATAATTGAAGAACTTTCACTTATGCCTTGTCTTGCTGTTGTTGGGGATATAAAAAAGTCATGAGAATCCATCTGTCAGATAATTCTGATGTTTCTAATTTAAATAAACTTTTTTTATTGCAGAAAATAAAATAAAGGAAGAATTATTGTTTACTAAACCTTAAGTCACTTAAATCTCACTGTGTAATCCAACGACTTACCTTACCTGATATACTTAAAAGTGCTCTTCAAACTACTATAGATGTAGTAAATTTATAAAAAAAAACTAGTGTCTTAAGAAATAGAATTCTTAAAGCCCTATGTATCGTTCTAAATGCAGAATATAACAAATATGCTGTAGAGATTATAGGAATTAAAGACAGAAGTAGAAATTTTTCTTTTATACAAAAATGAAGATCTTTACAAAAATTTCTATATATTACTTTGTTTTTATCTAAAAATTTTTCGAGGCTTTTCAATAATCTTAGCATTCAATTACAAAACAGACAAGTAAATATATTAACTGAATTTGATTCAATAAGTGCTTTTATGAGCAAAATTTCTTTGTAGGAAAGACGTCCTCAAACCTCTCTACCAAAAATATTCCTCATTTCGACTGCTGATTTTTATCATGTTCAAAAAGAACATACATAAGAAAAGTATAATAATATATTTGGATTCACTTCACGATGAATTTTCCCGATATTATCCGGAGCTTGAAACCAATTCTTATCAAACCAGTTTACTTCGTAATCCACTTAACATTGCAGCTATTAATTACATACACGATAATTTTCAAAAATAGAATATAAGCCAGAGCCGACTTTGAATCTATGTTATTTGAAAATTTTTAGTTAGAATATTAAAGGTTTACACGGCGGTTAGAAATGAAGAGTTAAACCTTTTGCTAAAGTTGGTATCTACATATTTATGCGAAACTAGTTTTTCTGTCCCACAGTTCACAAAATCTAAATTTAGATCACGTTTGGATGTGGAAAATGAAGTAGGAAATTTCTTTCAGATAATTCTAATAATGTTGCAAAATTAGTAAAACCAAAGACATTTTATTATATTTACTACCTTATTCATAATAAAAATTTTAAATTTATCAAATCTTGATAGAAAAAATTCCAAAAATTTTATTGACAAAAAGTTTATAAGTTTAAAATTTGAATTTTGGTAACGCAATTTTATTTAAAATAAATATCTTTTACTTTTTTTTCATTTCTTCTATATTAAGAATCAAAATGTGCCATGGAGTCAGCGAAAAAATAAAAATTTCTGTATGCTGTGATTTTATGGCGTTTCCAATAATCCTTATAATGTACAAAAGCGAAATAATTTACTAAACCGATTTAGCGATGTTCGTTAGTCCCTCCGTCGAATCGTTAAAATCGTGATAAAAAGATTTCCCCAATATACCTTTTTACTGTTTCCATTAAAGTGAAAATTATGATACATAATTTTGATACTATTGACCCAAATTAGCGTCCACATAAGAGAGTCGTGTTTGGAAAATAATAATACATTTTATATAGGTACTAGTATCGAGATCAAATTTGGCTGTAAATTAAACGTATATCAAAATTTTATAAAAATTTTGTGTGCAGTTTTAAGAGTGCTAATTATAAAAATCTAAATGATCATTTACACGATATTAATGTTTTAGTTGTCTGTAACATTATTAAATAATCATAAATTAAAATCCAATATCGAACTATTAATTTTCGAAATAATTTTGTACAGAAATGTGAATTAAAATTTCATTAAAAATTATGTATTTTTTGTGAAACTAAATTAGAAGATAAAAAATATTAATCAATTGGGAAGCCCAGATCAGAACAATTTTATTACATTTTTAGTTTCTGCAATACTGTAATCTGGCTGTAAACTACATATGAATTTGTATACTCCTAACTATATCTTATACCATTTATACATCTTGAAACTTAAAATATACACGAGTTTTTAGTTAAAAAATAATTTATTTTAAAGTGAATATATCTCATTGTCTAACTAATAAAGTGACATTAAAAATATATGATTATATATTCTAAGATATCATTAATTTATTATATAAGGGAAAATATACTAAAAATTTTACCATATTTATAATTTCTGCATTTAAATTTGATACTATATTCCAGTTATTAAAAAAAAAAATAATGTTTGAAAAAAGTTAAATTTTGGAGGTGCTTACTTAGTTTAACAAATGTCTTACCAAAATAATAAGTTTTGAATAAAGTTCAGCACATTATTAGCTATTGAATGCGATATTTAGTTTCGCAAAATTTAAACTTTTAAAATTGGAATTTCTGCCGAAAAACTGTTCGAGAGGCCTCTCTTCGCAATCTCTTCCTACTTATATTTTTTTATACCCACAACAAATCAAATTTTATACCTAAAACAAATCATTCTGAGTTCTGGTAAGATACTGAATCGATCTAGCTAAGCCCCTTCCGCCGTCTGTATGCTGAAAGCAGGATAGAGCTCGGGGAAGGACGAAATTTAGCTTAAATATTTGTCTCATATAATGTTCATCTGGTATTGAAAATGGGCAAAATCGATTAATAATCAAAAAAGTTATGGTGTCCTTTGTAACTTCAGTCATACTTTTCTGCTGATATCCCTTAAACAAAAGCATATACTACAACAACATTTTGTACAGATAGTTCTGTTGTGACTGAATGAACTACGGTTCTTATTCCCCTTGTACCCTAATTTCTTACTTACATTGTATTGTTGAAAATCACTAGTCCTTTTACACAACTCTTTTTTTCTTATTGCTTATCGTATTGTACTCTTAATCTTATTAGTCTTTTAATAAAGCTCAAACCAACAAGTTCGAGATCGATATAAACTCGGAACACACCCTTCGTATGTGGTGAATTTTTAAAAAGTTTCAGATGGTGATAGATCCGGCCAAGCCGAATTTAACATTCTCACTTGTTTAAGATTGCAAATGTTTCAATATACTAACATTCCCTCGCAATTATATTCAACTATCATTGTTTTTAATAGTATTCTATATTCTATCGTCATCATAGCAAAAAAAAAAAAAATTAAATAAAAAATGTATATAATAAAAATAAAAACTCATTGCAGTCTTTTATAAAGTTAAGTTTTTCAAACTTCATTTATTTTCGTTGTGTTAAGAGTTAATTTCATTTAGTTTTTTCTACAGATTTTTTTACATTTTTTCTTTTTTTATGAAACGATATAATATTAAGTTACAAATGAAAAGTAATACCTATTAAAATGTTTTGAATTTGTGTGTGTATATAAAGGAAAAAGATAATAATATGGATTAAATTTTAAATAATTATTACAAATTAATTTTAAATAAATAACTAAACTGATAGAAAAATATAAATAAAAAAAATATATTAAATAAAAATTTATAAATAATTTGTATTTTTTTAAATTACATAAATTTATACAAACAAAAAAATAAATAATAATTTATAAAATTAATAAATAATTAATTATTCTAACTAATAATAAAGAAAAAAACATTTTGTTCAATTTTATTTATACTTATATATATATATATATATATATATATATATATATATATATATATAAACTAATAAATATAAAAAACAAATTTAATACTATTTCGAATTAGTTAATTTTTAGATCAGCAGACAAATAAAAACATGTTATAAAAAAGTTTATATAATTAAAATTATTTTTAAAATTTAATACAATTGCAAATATTTGAATGTATTAGTATTGATTACAAATGTGTTTATTAGTTATTTAATTTATATTTGTTTGTTATTATTTAACATTTAACAAATGCATTTTTTTTACTTTTTTACATTTGTTGGTAATATTCTGTTAAATTCCACTTTTTTATAAAATATCAATCAAATCGTTTTATCTTTAATATCGTTCCTACTTTTTTTGCATTTTATTTATTAACACCAAAATATAAAATCGAACTTACTTATGCTATTATCTTTATAACTTTATATCGTATACAGTTATTTGTTTAAATAGATTCAAATTTTATTTCTATTTATTTAGGTTTACGAATAGTGAACAAAAATAAATAGATTTCAAATTTTGAACTTGAGCAATATAAAAATCTTTTTGTGATTCAAAATATAGCTGTGTGTACATAATATTTATATATTCAAAGGAATACTATTTTTTATTCATCTTTGCGCGTGACAATATTAAAAAATTTCCATCATAACAGTATTTGCTACATATAGCAAAAGGTTACCAATCACCAAATATATTAGTAAATAATTCATTCAATTTAAATTTGTTTCAAATTTGCAACTTTTACCAGAATGCATATATCAATTACTAAATACTGTAAAAACAGAAAAAATTTTCCAATTAAAAATTTATCAAATCTATCCAGTAGATGATTGAATGAATTAAAAATTTAATTGAGAAATAAAATTTTAATTAAATTTTATTTTATTTTATTGTATATTTACTTGAATATATTTATTACACTAATATACAAAATGAAACAATTATGTTAATTGAAAAATATGTGGTAATAATTTTGTCTGTGTAGAATTTGTTAATCATTAAACTAATGCAGATTACAAAAAAATCGGTCAACTGAATAAAAATAGATAAAGGTTAAAGTTCGCCAGGAAAAAATAATTTAATACTTCTGTCAAATAATTATATGTATAAAATTTGTTTTCTTGTTATGATATTTTCCAAGAGTGATAGTATTTTATTTGGTCTATATTTTTTTTAATATTTACTAAGCTTTCTCTTGCCACATTATTGGTAATACCGTAATAATAGACATATTATTGGCTAAATTTTCATAGAAAATAATATAATGCCTATGGATGAGGCATGTCTAATAATTGTCCAAATTTAAAAAAAAGTTCGCAAAATAGTTATTTTTCAAAGAGCGGTAACCCATAGTCTACTGCTGACATATTTAGAATAACAAAAAAGGGTTTATATCAAAATTATGACTCAAGGGAGGCAAGGATATAACTTATACAGCGGTAAAAATGCATTCTCAATATGAAGTATATTGATAATATACATTTTTGGTTAAAAACTTAAAAAACACCATGAGTTAAATGTTCCAGGTATTCATAGTAAACATCGCCTGGATATTCAACATGCACAAAAGACATTCTTCAAGCGTATTCATAGTGGTAAAATGTTCATAATATAAGCTGACTTTAGCTATGGAGGGAAGTTGGAAATATTTAGTTCACTTAACAAAACGAATACACTGGACTGCATAAATTTACTATGCAATGAGTCTATAAGCTTTGTTGATGAATATGGTGCAAAAAATTTATTCTACAGCAAAATAATGTATCGACGTTACTAGCTCGGGCCTCAAAAGCGTCATTTGAATCGCAAAATATTTTACTGTTATAGAGACCAGTATTGAGTCATGCCATGAAGGATTTCCGGAGAATACCGACTGCTAAGATATATTTATATTCTGAGCAATATGACAATATTAAGCAGCTTAATATATAATACTATTATATATATATATATATATATATATATATATATATATATATATATATATATATATATATATATATATATAATATATATAATTGTACTACAATTTTGACACATAAATTTCAAGGAATTCGTATTAATCTGTGCCACAATATGTGCATCTGGTAACGGTATATTAGGACAACGCAATTCCTTAATAACAATCAGGACTATTGAAAATTAACATTATATAAATTAACAATTTTTATAAAACTCTTGCCGTGCACATATAATTAATTTCTATGAAAATTTAAAAAAATCGATTAATTTTTCCCACAAAATATACATAAGAAATATATATATTTTTTGAATGTTATAGCTCTAAAATATACTAAAATTTCGACACACACATTTCAAGTCTGTTCCACAATATATGCATCTGGTAATGCTGCATAAATAAAAACTATAAAAGAAATTTGCATTAGAAATAATTTTGAAGAAAATAAATAAATAATTATTTGACAGGGGTACAATATAAGAAAGGAAAACGGAACTAAATATTATAAGATCTTATTTTGAGTAAAATCTACATTGAGAACTATTTAAAACGCTAAACCAAACATAACTTCCTTGTACTACGTTTATACGGTAGCTACTTAGCTTACTGTTTATATAGAAGACTTAAAAAACTAATAGATTTACTTATTAGTGGCCCCAAAACTATAACCATGGTCATCGAAAATTCTATGAATCTTAAAAAAAAGATTTTTGTGAAAATTTGTTTTATGAATAAAATAAAGAATTTGAAATCGGATTTTTGATTAATAGTCAAATTTTGGATAAATATTTTTTTTTTTTTTTTTTGCTTTTATGATGGAAATTTTTGTTTCGTTTATAAAATTGATTAAGAAATCATTTTTTTTTCTTTTTTTTTTTTTGGAAAATGATATCAGGTTTTGATGGAAAAAATCACTTTCTTAATGTAAAACCAAAATTTATTAAAAATCGAATTTTTGATCGAACTTTTTATGTTTTTTTTTTCGTTGTTAAAATCGAATTTTTTAGGAAAAGTCAAAATTTCGACGAAATTTCTTCATAAAATATCAATATTATAGTAGGTAAATAATTTGCTTTTTGATGAAAAAGTTACATTTTTTTCCCTTATGATAAAAACGGTAGAAAATGGTTATTTTAAAAATTTTATTTCGATGAAAAAATCGGCTTTTTAATGTAAAATCAAAATTGATTAAAAATCGAATTTTCGACAGAATTTTTTAGGAAATATTAAGTTTTTGGTAAAGGAATCATTTTTATGGTGGAAAATAAAAATTTTGCTGACGATTTGATTTTAGACAATTTTTTGGATGTATAAGTTTTTACAGAAAAGAAAATCGGTTTGGAGAAAAATTGATCCTTAATAAAAACTCTTTTTTTATGAAAAGTGTAATTTTGATGTAAATCGTGTTTATACAATAAATCAAACATTTGGTTTGTGATGAAAATTTTATTTTTTAAATGGAAGATTGTTTTCATGATGATAAATTGCGGTTTGCGAAAAAAAACTATTTTTTTTTTTTTCTTTTTTTTTTGATAAAAACATAGTGTAAAATCATTCTTTTGGTAAAAAATGGAACTTTCGATTAAAAAAAAAACTATTCCTTGTTTTGGAGGTAAATCACATTTTTTTTTTTTTTTAATAAATTTTTTAATAAAAAATATAACTGTACGAAAAACTGTTTTGTTATAAAAGATTTATATTTTACAAATCAATAAATTTTTAATGATGTATAAAAATTAGTTTCTAGATGAGAAATTATACTTGAGATTAAAAAAAAAAAGATTTTTCAGATAAAAAAAAATCAATATATTCAGTTTTATGATGAAAAACATTTTTTTATGAATACACGTTTCTTCATTAAACAAACAAAAAATCGATTTTTTTATCATTTGAAAAGTTTAATACTGCGATATAAAAAAATTAATTTCATTTAAGAAAATTTATGAATTTACACAACCGAATGAATCATTAGGGGTACTCATTGAAATGCGTAAAGTTCCCCTTTTCAAATGTTGTGCAATATTAAGGATAAGAAAATAAGAAATCATTGTAAATAATTGAAAAATTTTATTGAAATCAAAGATACATGCAATGATTTTATTATAATTAACGCAACTATAATTTTTTATATCGGAGCTAATTTATAAATGCACAATTAAACATCGCTAGTTTGCGAGACTAAATAGTCGCTTATACTTATAAGTGTTGTGCAAATGAATTTCCATATAATTTTTGACAGTTCATTTGCGAGTGTGCAAACTTGCGCACTTTGTACAGTTTGGGCGTTTTCATGAGGACCCTTAATATAAATCTTCTAACCTGAAAAAGCGAATTGTTGGAAGCCAAATTTACTTATGTCAATTTCATACAATTCAGTTCAGTCATTTTTCACAATATATCTCCAAATGATCTTATTTCTTTAAAAATCTGTTTATAAAATACTAAGGCTTGAAAGTGAGAATGTCTAGTATTTCTAATGTTCTTACAGTAAATATTTTTTTGGGTTCAATACCACTTTAGTTATTTTTAAAAGTATACCAAACACACCTGTTATAAAATTTAGCACCACGTTTGCTAATCAGAACATTGTTATCGAAATATAGGTGTCAGAATTAATATATATTTATAACTGCGGAATTTAACAGACAATTACAAACAAAAAATTATTTTTAAAATTTTTCAATAAAAATCGTGCATTTCTATGGCTGTGAAAAAAAAAATATTTCTAATAGCACTAGCACTAACCTACGATATTTTCATTATTATCTAAGCAAATTAAAATGTTTAAAATGTCTGATGAATATTAAATGCGATGTGTATTAAATACTTAAGATATTATTTAACATCTAATTTACAGCAGACGTCCTTAGAGTACGAATATATCTTAATAAGTTATAGATTTGCTAAACTTTTTAAAACTTTTGCATTATCACATTAAAATTGTTTACCTTTTTTTAAAATGTCATGTTAAAATTATTGTCACTACCAATAACAATAATATTTAAAATTCATTTTTACTCCAATTGAATTTTAATCATTTAGGGCGTTAAATTGCCTGGCATCTGTTAATATTTGGGTAAATTTTCTTCTTTGAGAAAAAATTACCTTATAATACTTTATATCTGGTGCTGACACATATTTTTCTTATTACTGAAACATAATTAGGGACTCTTTAAAATCATTTTTATTAAATGCGTGTTACTAGATAAAATAAGAAAATAGAACCGGAAATTAATTTATTAATGACAAGAAGAAAGAAAATTTCAACCACTTACAATGACTAAAAGTTAAAGCTCTTCTACAACGATTACGATGATCTCGCAACTGGCCTTTTGGACAGGGTCTACTGCGGTTATGAGTGATTAACAGTTGAGAAGTAAGTATAGAAGGTTTACTATAAAATATCACTTTAGAGCTTTCTGTAGGGGCACATAAAACACCCAATACTAACACTATTAAAAAACTTTTACAAATTGTTGTTGAGAAATTCATTTTCTGTTTGGTAAATTATTTTAATTGTATTTTCTTCAACACACTTTATTTAATAAAATTTTTTATTAAAAACTTATTTATAATTTATTAATAATTTTTACAGTCGCCCGTAACGCCTTTTTCTTTTGTGTGTTCTTTCGTTTATAAACAAAATTTAATTGAATATCAGTCATCGTTAATTGAGTGTTTATACCCTTAAATATTTCCTTTATTTGTTGTTTTATTCCCAGACCTACATATCATGAAAAATGTATTGATAAAAATGGTAATAACTTTTCGTATTTAGATTAGATAAGAAACTACAGTATTTGTACTATTATTAATGTTTACTTGCGTTCTATTGAATTTTTGTTGAATTTATATTAAAACTGTAATTTTTTCATTGGCGTTTGTCTGTTTAACCACATTTCTTCTTTTACATTTTTTTCATGTTATCATTAAGTGAATCCCAAAACGTAAAAATATTTTAGATAAAATTATTGTATTAGCGTGATAAAAATAATTGATTTTCTTTAAACATTTTTGTCACACAATGCAACAAGGTTTTTGACTGGCTATAAAAATTTTACCAAAACTTTTGTAAAATTTATTGAAATATTTTCTTGTTTTCTTTTGATAAATAAATCTGCTTGTAGTTTCAAATTATTTAGTTTGAATTTTTTAATTTTAGTGGTAATACTATATTCGCCGCTTTACAAATCAAATCAGACTACTTCTTTAGATAGTTACATCCATAATCGTGATAGTAATATCATTTATGGTAGATTTTATTAAGAAATGAAAAATCTCATAAATTCTCCCCTTTTATTACAGTTTTATATTTTTTCTTACGAAAATTTCCTTAATAAATAAATAATCAATTTTTTTCCTCCATCCGTAACACTGTGCCATTACACGCCGTTTTTTTTTGCGTGTGCTATTAAATGTTTTATAATAAAAATTTTGTTATACAAAACACAATTTCAATCAGCTCTCTTGTGGATACTTTTATACTCGTAGTATTTATTTCCGATTTAAAAGTAACAAACATAAAAAAAAATCAGATAAAACACTATCTCATGGCGTGCAGTCACTTTTCCTGACGCCAATTATATTACGTATTGTACAATATTTATTTTTAAATATTAAATGACTCTTATTCTAAAGAATTTCGCTGAAAAATAAGTTTCTAAAGTTCTGAGACAATACTTATGTGAATATTTATCAGTGACGTTGAGATCGTTTTCCTTTTTAATAGAAACTATTAACAATAAGAATATCCGTCATAATATGAAATTAATATATAAACTCTTATATTTGCGATATAATAAATAAATACATTGCACATTATAACACGTCGCATGCTAGCTTTCTACAGAGTAGATTCACCAATCACCAAAGTAATTCATTCAATTAAAAATTGTTTATATTTGCGCCTATCATCAAAATATCTTTTACTAATAACTGTAAAAATGGAAATCGGAAAATTTTTCCAATTTTAATAAGAAAAAACATATTAATTGCATTTTAATATAAATTGAAATAATTTTGTAACATTGTAAAAAAACGTATGACTGATACGAATGATTAATGTTAATAAATAAGGTTTTTTGTTTCTTGTAATTAAAAAACACTTTTGCCTTTAACCAAATTTAAGAAATATCTTTGAATTTGTTAAAAAAAATTTAAGTATTCATATTATGTAACTTAATGACAAGTAAGAAAGTTAGTAGTCGGTCAAGTCAGACCATAAGATACCCTACACTATGCTATGGTCATATATGAATCAACGTTCATGAAATTTGGCATAAAGATTTACACTTATTTAAAACTTATTTGTAGCGAAGTTCATTGAAATATTTATATTTTTGAGGTATTTATAATCGCTAAACCTCTATTCCGGGAGGGCATTTGTATAGGAGCTATGTGAAATAATAGACTGATCATAACCAATTTAAATAGGCTTCGTCCTTGGGCCATAAAATACCTATGTACCAAAATTTCATTGAATTATTTTTAAAATTTCGACCTGTAGTTTGATTACAAGCTTTACATGTACGGACAGACAAAGTTAAATCAACTCAGGAAGCGATTCTAAGGCCCGCTAACTATAAAACAATAACTGGAAGCGAAATACCAACTTTATATAGTATAAACAAATTCATTAACATAAGGTTTTAGTTATCACTAAATTTATGTTTTATAAAGGGATCACAATGGACCGAATGGTCTTTGGGTGGAGGCGTGAAGCCGCCGTCCTTTTTAACCTAACCTAATCAAAATTTATGTTAAATTGAATCGAAAAAATTCTTTTAGTTTATAAAAAATAAAATTAAATAAAAAAATATGTGCAATCTGAAATATTAATTTATATGGTTCCAAATATTTATTAAGAGGACAATACAAAATTTTCTATGTTCTTTTTGAAATGACACTTTTTGGGGAAAAAAATGGTTAAACTTTTTTAAATAACCACCATAAAAATATTCTCTTGAAATGGATTTTTAAATGACTTACATGTGCGGCATTTGTATAGAATTCATTACAGCAATTTAGATAGGGAAGATTAATCCATATGTGACCATCTCTCCTATATTTGTTCCACTCTCAAAAATAATGCTCAAATATCTCCAATAAATTTAATACCAGGTGATGATATTTGGCATAAATAATTTTCGACTCAATTATATCCAGATTTTTGAAATCACTTTTATTCTTAGCAAGTGTACCTATAAGAATGAAATTGGTTTTGTATTCTATGAATTATTACGTTACACATATTATTTTTTAATCGGACACATTCGGGTACATCTTTAAATATTGCTTAAGCTTCCGGATGATGGTCCTTAGAAACATTTAAGATAGTCCACGAATACATATAAACTTACTTAAGACCCCAAAAATAAATTATTATACTCAGAATGTTTTTAATTACATTTATATACATATGTAGGACAGTATGTTAATAGACATCACGTTTGAAGATAATAAATTCTTTGTAAAAATTTCTTATACATAAATACATACATAAGTGTTTTTTTTTTTTTATTTCAAAACAGAAATAAAATTATTTTAAATATTTTGACTTTTAGATACAAAACAAATTGAACGGAAAGTTAACTGAAAGTTAAATAACTTTTCAATAGTGTTAATAAAAAATAACTTTTAGTTTAATATTTACCTGAAGTTAGGTAACTTGTTGTTAAATTTAACTATATCGTACTTTGCTACTAACAGACATAAGCCGATTGGTATACATTAGGGTGGGTCTTAGAACGATATTGTTTTACCCTCCCCTACCTATGGTGATGTAGGGTATAATAGATAGAAAAAATTTCAAAATTTTGAATTGATTTTATGTAGAAAATATTTTAAGGTTTCTTTCATGAATTTATAAGAGTGTCATAAATCACCACAGTATTTTCTGCTTAATGTACAATTTAAAATAAAGAAAATAATTATTTTTTTGTATTTGTTAACAGAGCTTTTTCTGAGTAAGCCTAAAGGTATACTGCATAATTATTTTGCTGAATTTAAAGAATGTTGAACACTATTCAGTTAATTTCCCATGACTGATTTCATATTAATTCATACATCATAGCAATCAATATATTAAGTATTATTGATCCGCTTTTAAAAACTATGAACAAAATATTATAACAACTTTTTAGGAAAGATCTTGGAATATATGTATTTACAGGCTGCCAGCAAAATGATCCAATGAAAAAACGACCAAAAAATGCCAATACAAATTTGGGTCATATTTCGGTGTTGGGCTCCTGAAATTCCCTAGCAGGTTAAAGCACGCGGGAAAAAATATCCACGTACTTTTAAAATCCCATAGAAAAAATTTTTCAAAAATCAAATTTTTTGATAAAAATGTTTCAATCTTTCCACGGCCTCGAAAAACTTCGAAAATAAGATAAATCTTCACATATGGCAACACTGCGCATAGCATACACCCAGCAAAAACTTTGCTTTCCTGGTAAGCTAGCAGGTATAATTGGAAACAAAAATAAAATACTTATTTTTTGCCTGAATAACTAGTTATTTTTGTTCGAGTTGTACTCAAACAAAAAGAAAAATAAAAAAAAAACAAAAAAATTTACCGTCAGTGAGACTTGAACTTGGACACAAACTAACCATTCGTTTTTAATGACTAACGTCTTACTCAGTACACCATCTCGCAAATAGCATCCTAAGTAACAAAAACCCTTTTTAGTTTAAAATATCTTTTTAGACATTTTGTTATAAAAAACTAACAGCTTCAGAATGGGGTTGAACCAACAACCTTCTGGTTGTTAATCCGGCGCTCTAGCCAACTCATCCACGTGCTTGCAGTATTACTGTGCTATTATGCTATGAGTACTTATTAATGTAATACAGAGTAGGCAAATAATAATGACGCCTCATTACCAAGAAACTACTTTAATAAGTAGTTGTCATTACCGAAAACCAAAAGGTTTTTGCTGGACAGCTAGAACTTTATCTGATTTCTTATCATTCGTTATCATTAATGTTGCATGAATTAGGTTTTTTTCTCTCAGTTATCTATCTACTTATTAATCTGTAGAACTTATAATTTCTTTCATATAAAATTTCAAATTAGCTTTACTTTTTGATATGATTTTAGTTATACGTGCATAGTCATAAATATTTACACTTTTTTAAATTTTTTAAAAATTTGGAAAGAAGTTAAATATTTGTGTTATAAATCCTAAAATGTATAGAGTAGATTCTGGTAATTTCTGAATATGTTTTTCTAGACCATAATGACGATGTCATTTTTAAAATATTAATTTAAAACTCAACTTGGCGCTGATAGGTTTTTTCATAATTTTTGCCAATATTTTTAGATTTTTGCGACATTAAAATTGAGTTTGTGCCACAAGATTTTATACTATCTTATAGGCAAGATTTAGGACCATCTTTAGCAAAGGTAAGCGTAAATAATTGAAATATCAGAAATTACCAAGATCTACTCTATATATTTCAAGCTTTACAACAACAAAATAATTATTTCAAAATATTTTATAACAACACAAACATTTGACTTCTTTTCCAAATTATCAAAAAATTTAAAAAAGTGTAAATATATATGACTATAACTCTATTATAGATTTTGCGGAAATTAATGTATCGTACTCGTAAGTTGAACTTGAAAATATTCACCATTATAAAAAATTATTTTGGTTGGGAGATTTTTCATTGAAACAGAATATTTTCTTTTGAGACAACATGTCTTACCCAAGCAATGAATCTGTAAGTGTTATAACTTCAAAATATTACTGGGAATATAAAAAAACTTATCTAATATTGTATTTAAACTTATATGAAATTTTAACACTATGATTGATGTAAAAAATATTGTTGCGAACTAATTTTTAATACTTTCCAAATTCATGCTTAATTTATTAAGAATTAGTTAAATAAAATACATTTGGTTTTGATTTGAGTATTTTTTCACCTATCTTGTGAAAATCTTTTAATTTTTTTTATTTTGTTGGCAGTCTTATTTACAAATATAAGATTGATATAGTGTTGTAATATGATTACAATTTTCAAGAATACAAACAAGATCCTAAAATAGGTGCATATAAACTAGCTTCAATGTGTGTTTTTTTTTATGTAATTAATTCAGAGCAATAAAAAAGCGAAATACAAGTTCATTAAAAAAAATCAAGTAGACTGCATTGACTTTCTTCATGATATAATATCCCATTTAGTTTATCTGAAAATTATTATGAATAGAATTATGTAAAAAAAAATATTTTTTTATTATGTAATGAATGTATAATGTGATAATAGTAAGATCAAAGCACAAAACTGAATAACGATTATTAAGTGGTCATCCAGTGTTGAAAAACGGAATTTGAATTGATTTTTTTCCGCCTCATTGTTCCTAGTCATCTGCTACTTTCATATACAACAACTCAAAGCTAAGCTCGGACACAATAGGAAAATTATTTGTTTGTCTAAAAATTTTTCTCAAAAATATTTTTTAGATAATTGCGAAATCGTTATCTTCTTATAAACTTGGAAAAGAAGTAAACGATTTTTTGTGACTATTTACTTAATTCTTTATTAGGCCCTAAATTCTAAACAAAATAATTAATAGTGTACATTTATTATGGTTTTTTATTAATAACACTATGCGACAGTCAAAATCGGGATGGGATGAAACCAACGGGAAATGTTATATCGGTAAAACAGAAGTTATAGGTATCGAGATATATCGATTTGAAGTTAGTAACTATCATATAGGGGAAATTGTGACCTTTGGTGGTCTTTTTTTGACATAACTCGAGAACCATCAGTCCGATTTTGCTGATATAAATTAAAAAAAAATTAGGAATTACAATTCCTTTAATGTATGAAAAAAAAACTATTTTTTACCTAAAAAATTGAATATTTTTATTTTTAATTCATAAAAAATCAAAAACGGTAAAAAAAGTGTCAAGTCCTATAACTTTCATGTAAAGTCACATAACCTTTAAACAAAATGAGACATAGATCATGAAAATCGATGGACGCGTTTCGCTTTTATTCACAATTAAGTGAAGGTATGAATTTCAAAAATTTGCTCGAGATATGCTCAAAATTCCTTGGAAAAAACATTGATGACTTTTTTTATGATTGTCAGAATTAAAAAAAAGTAATAAACAAAAGGTTATTTGATTTTTATGGTAGCGGTAACAAACTAAAAAACGGTCATAAATGTGCGTGGACAATTAAAAGGAAAAAAGGAAAGTGCACTTTTTTAATTATTTGGGTTTTTCCCGTTGGCTACCTGCATGATTTTTTTACACAAATTGCACCCACATTTATGAGTGGTCATGTTTTAGATGCGCGAATTCATAAGTACCTCTCAGTAAAATATTGAAACTTACGTAGCATTTATAGGTGTTCACTGATCGATTTTTGTCATTCAAAAAGTGTCTCCGAATGCGTAAAGTACGGTTCTTTTAAAGTAACGAAAAAGTAATAAAAGTATAAAACCAAAATGAGTGCAAATTGTCCAGAAAATATCAATTTATTTTGTTACGTTTGTGGAAAAAGAGCTTTTTCAACAAATGCTGCATTACTCACTGAGCAAGTGGAGCGCGCTTTTAAACTTTATTTTGATTGCGAAATAATTCGCGGCGTTTCGTGGGTCCCAGACAAAATTTGTAAAATGTGCTACAATGGTCTTAACATGTGGATCCAAGGGAAACGCAGTTCACTTCGTTTTGGTGTACCAATGATTTGGACTGATCCAGGAGAGCACAATTCCGACAACTGTTACGCTTGCGCAAACAAAATATGTGGAGTAAATCGTAAAGGCCTTAAACGAAGAGTTTACATATCTGTTAAAAGTGCACAAATACTTCTACCGCATTCGGATGAAATACCAATTCCACCGCTTCCAAGTCCTGACATAGAAACTTCTTTTTCTATTGAAACAATGGATCAATCGGATTTCACCTATAAACCAACACCAGAAGCCGGCCCATCGAACAAAATAATTCCAATATCACAAGCAAGAATGGACAAGATTGTTGCAGAATTAAACCTTTCTCCACGTGAAGCAGAAAAACTTGCCCAGCTTTTGATAGAAGGCAACAATTTGGAGCCTAATTTCAAAGTCACCGGATATCGAAGACGACAATTGCTATTCCAACGGTACTACACACTCAACGAAGGGAACACATTTGTTTACTGCCACGATATAAAGGGACTGATGGAGGCGATGGCCATTAATTATGTCGCAACTGATTGGCGAATGTTTATCGATTCTTCGAAATCAAGCCTGAAAGTCGTTTTGCTACATAAATATAATAAAAAACCAAGCATTCCCATTGGCTACAGCACAGACATGATCGAAACATACGATTCCATGAAAATAATTTTGGATAAAGTTTGCTACACTGATCACATGTGGCGGATCAGTTGTGATATGAAAGTCGTGGCGATGCTAAGAGGTCTCCAAGGAGGCTATACGAAAAACATGTGTTTCTTGTGTCTTTGGGATACCCGATTTAAAGGAAACCAATACGAAACGCATGAGTGGCTTGCTCGAGATTCAACGGAGAAAGGACACAACTGCGTAAATGATCCACTGGTGTCAATGGAGAACGTCCTCATGTCCCCTCTCCATATCAAACTGGGAATCGTAAAAAATTTAATCAAGACCATTGTGAAGCAACCGAAAATTCTTGATTGTTTCGAAAATATTTTCCCACGAATCAGCGAAGCACAATTGAAGGAAGGTGTTCTGAATGGGCCGGATATACGAAAGCTCATGAAATCAAAGGAATTTAAAGGTGCTTTAGACGGTAAAGATTACTTTGCGTGGAGGGCAGTAAAGAAAGTCATACGATATTTTTTAGGAAGTACGCGAGCACACAACTACCCCGCTCTTGTGACCAAGATGTTGCACAACTTCCAGAAAATTGGAGTGAATATGTCCCTCAAAATTCACTTCTTGCATCACCATCTCGAATACTTCAGCAAGCAGCTAGCCTCAGAGTCGGATGAACATGGCGAGCGCTTCCATCAAGTGGCAATGCCAATGGAAACACGACATAAATTCAAAAGTCTCAATTCGCTGGTGGCTGAAATTTGTTGGTGATCGCAAAAGACATACGATCCCGACAATGAATATGAAGAATAAGAATATACAATGGGAGTTTCTCAGAGGGTAAGCCAAAAAAATGAAGTTAACTGACTGATTAAAAACAATTGATTCTTTCTAGATGAAGACAGATCCTCATCCGATACAAACTCTAAACAAGTGGGCGAACCACCACGCAAGAAAGTAAAGGGCGCAAACAAACGAAAATAAGTTTTGCGTTCATAGATTTTTACAATCTATGTATCTATGTAATAACCTAATAATTACCTGTAATAATTTTTAATTTTACGTGTTAATAATTATAATAAATAATATATAATAAATATTATCCAAATTCATTGAAACATAAAATCAATATTCTTGTCAAAATGAGATACCTTCACTTAATTGTGAATAAAAGCGAAACGCGTCCATCGATTTTCATGATATATGTCTCATTTTGTTTAAAGGTTATGTGAATTTACGTGAAAGTAATAGGACTTGACACGTTTTTTACCGTTTTGGATTTTTTATGAATTAAAAATAAAAAAATTCAATATTTTAGGCAAAAAATAGTTTTTTTTTCATACATTTATTTATAACTGCGAAACTGTTGCTTATGTAGCGAAACGTTGTATGAACAGATTAATGGAATTGTAATTCCTAATTTTTTTCAATTTGTTTCAGCAAAATCGGACTGGTGGTTCTCGAGTTATGTCAAAAAAAAAGACCACCGAAGGTCACAATTTCCCCTATATGATAGTTACTAACTTCAAATCGATATATCTCGATTCCTAGATGTGACCCAGCGAAACGCCGGGACACGTATAACTTCTTTTTTACCGATATAAATTTCCCCGGTAGTTTGAACCCTTCCCGATCACTGATCACTGACCCCTACCATTTGTCGCACAGTGTAATAGGGAAACAGGTAATGCTTTTCATTTTGCGTACTAAATCCATAATATGACGTATCATACCCTCCAAAGAATTTTCAAAATTACTAAAATAAATTTCATCTAATTGTTCCTTTATACTCTGTGGATGTTTTTTTAATGCAAATCACAAGTCTGGGCTTTTTGGGGATTGCTCCATAATTTGCATTTTTAAGCTATTTTTTAATATCGGTCTTAAAAATAATTTTAAAGAATTTTCAATACAAAACAAAATAATAAAAATTTTGAATATGACGACTTTTACCATAAATTGCAGATAAATATATGAATTCACAATTGAACAATAAATATTTTTTTAGTACAGAAATTCGAATTTATTCATTGCTATTAATAATTAGTAGTTATACTAAAAAATACAAATATTTATTTTGTTTAAATTAATTTTTTTATTGCTATCTTATATTACTAATTTTAAATAAATTATAAACTTAATAATACTGCATGGTTTTTTGATATTTTTTCCTTCAACAGTCTTGAGAGATTCCACCCAAAATAATCAAGAAAATCGTTATGGGGGTTTTCAACATTTTTCATCTAAAAGTAAAATAAAAAATACAATATACAAAACAATCAAAATTAATAACTTGATAAGATATGATATATTTATGGGCAACAACAGAAAGATAAATGTCGCAAGAAAGTAAATTTTGTAAGTAATTGATTATAAAAAAATAACTTAAACTCATGATAAGAATGGACATGATTGTATGGTGGCTTAAGTTTAGTAAAAGGCATTTTATTTTAAATCCAGATTTTGTTTGGATATTACAATTGAGAATATTTAATTTGGCTGCTTGTATATAAAACATTCACTTTAAGCCAACAAAAACTTGTCACAAAGATAAATAAATTTTATGTAAGTGTATGTGTTTATTGCACACGAATACAATTATTTTAAGTGCATCTTTTGTAAAATAATTATATTTACCTGGATTAAATGATATTATACGTCGACAACGGCCACGATGATCTCTCATTTGACATCTTGGACATGGTTCCATTTTAGGTGATGTTGAAAATAATTGTCCTCTATGTATTGATGGTTTTGAATAAAAGATGACATGTTTTGCTTCCGTTTCCGATGGTGCACAAGATACAATTAAAAGCGTTAACATTAATACTGTTACAAATACTTTATGCACTTTGAATGAAAACATTATGTATTTTAGTGCTGGTGTGCGTGTAAATGTTTTTCTTGAAATTCTTGTTTAATAATGGTACTTTGTGTAGTTTATTTTAGTTATACGTATGAACACATTCACTTAAAATTTTTTTCACAAAAATGTGAAATTTTAATAAATTTATTTGTATTAATAAGAGCAATTTCCGAGGTTTAATTGTAATGTAGAATATTAATGTTACTTATTCAATTGCCGATGTTTAACTGATTACAAATGATAGAAAATTTTTAAATTATATATGCAGAAAATAGTTTCTTGTTGCATAAGGTGACCAGGTTTTTACGAAAATATTTTCAATTGTTGGAAGCTCCCGTCAAATTATTCTCTGATTTAAAAAATAGTGACAACGGCCGTTTTTTATTACATTTGTTGTGAAGATTATATTTGACTTAATTTTATTTCATTTTTGTCTCATCTGCTGAGTCAAATTTAGCACACATATAGCTCAGAAAAAATACAGACTAATAAAACCTTTTTTATGCGATGCCGCTTTTCACGCCTAGTTTTTGGAGCAAATTATTTTATCTAATTTTGACCATTTTCACTCAATAACTTATTCGTTTCAAACAAAATTTGGCACACGTACAGTTCTGAAAGTACTTAAGAAAAAATACTCATACAATTGGATACCACGCCCCTTTCTACGCCTTCTTTTTCTAACAAATTATTTGACTTAATTTTTCTCATTCTTTTGACCCATCCCCTAAATGGATTCAAATGAAATTTAGTACATATATAGTTCAGAAGAAACTAAGGCCTATTAAATGCCACACCCTGTTTTTACGCCTACCTTTTTTAACGAATTAATTAACATAATTTTGGGCATTTTTTTATTTTATATTTTATATCGTGTCGTTTTCACCTCTATATTTAAATCTTCTGGCCACTTTAATTTAGATTACTTTGAAAATTTTAAATTGTCAATGAAGATAAGGAGTCTGATAAAAAAATAATAATAATTAAACTTTAACTATGTGCTCAGAAGTAAATTGTTACGTCAACAGACAAGCTCACATTCTTAGGATACAATGATTCATAAAGACGTAACAAACGGATAGATACAAATTCTCCGAAAGTTTAACATGTTCCAAAGAAATTAACATTAATTAATTACAAAACGAATTTATTTTAATTAATTTTTATTTTCTTTTCTTCATTTTATGGTCACCTTAAAATGAACAATGATTTGAATAAAATTGTGAAATTATAGTTTGTTTATTTATTTAAATTTACCAGTAATTAAATAAACTTTACCACGCTCTATATGCATACACATATTCAGTTAATGTTCTGTATTTTAAATATAAAAAAGTATTATCAGTTTGCAAATAGATAAGTTGCAAGCATGGCAAAAAAATGATAATAATTGCTTTTTTTAATCTATTTATGACGAAAACAATAAAATAATTAATTGATGATCATAACTAATACGCTGATCTCTGCAAATGTATTTTAATTTTTTAAAAGAAAATTAATAATGTTGCGTTCGGTTATGACGACTTTAAATAAACACTACAGCATTTATCTTCTTCCATAGCTTTCAGGGATAGAGAGCAAATCAAAGTGTTTGCATACACATAAGAAAACAGCAAAAAGTGTAAGTAATTAAACTTTAAATATTATACAGTTCCACCAACATATTCAAATATTTATGCACTCCCTTTATGTCGATCAATGTCCTACAGTATCAAATATATGTATAGCTTTATATGTATACGTGGTAAAAGACAAGATCATACCAAAATATACAGAATTTTCACAAATCGTATTCTAATAGTAGAAACAGGGATAGAAATTGCTTACTTTATATTGTACCAACCATAAAAATAAAATGTACTTTTTCGACCATGTACCAATTTTGTCAACCGGAAAAAAAGAAATTTTGTTATGTTTACAACAAAAGTATATTTAATAAATTATTGCATCGTTATATAGGTTTTTAAAGAAAAATTTATAATAAATTGAAATCTGAAAGAATTGTGAATTTTTTTGAACCCAAAACCTCAACAAGGCTATGACGTACTCCATGTCATAATTGGATTGATTTATCACTGCAGCAGAGTGTAATTTTATTAAATTAATTCAAATTTAAATTAAATAAAAAAAAAACATAACTTAGGGTTTTTTTCTCTATTACAAATGAATTATCAAAATCAATATACCATTCTCTATTTTACAATTTACCCAAACAAAAAAAAAATCATTCAGCTGAATTGATTTCTTTTTAGCATTACTACTCATATAGCACGTGCGTGCTATCAGGTATATGAGTAAATTTATGCCCTTTGTTACGATCACATTATTAGGTAATTTTATTGTATAATAACACTAAAATATTATATCTTTATCAGTTCTAAATGATAAGCTTTAAATGGTCAATTAGAACTTGTGACGTTGCAACCAGAGTTACCGTTTAGTCGCCAATTACCCCTTTTCTACCACCTGGCCACTTTGTTGGCCCCATTTTAAAATGGAACTAAATGCCTACTTTTTAATAATATATGCTAAATGACGAAAAACTAAGTTGTATGAAATATCTCGACCCATTATATATTAATTATTCTGTTAAAAACTAAAGCTAATGATAAAGTTTATGAACAAATATTTAAAACATCAAATGGCGATTTTTTTTTTTTTGGACCGGATTGTGAAAATTAAAAAATAGATTTGATGAATGTTTATATCCTAATTTGTATTTTTACTTTGGCTCCAAGCAGTGCCTCGCCTTTTTTCTAAATTATCACTAATGAAAAATAAATTGTCCAACAGGCTTATGAATAAAAATTACTATAAACAAATTTTGTTGTTAATAAAATTTAATTTAGTAGTTTTTCTTAAAATGCAATATTTTTTATTTTTGTTTTTGTCAAATAAAGAAATTTTAGAAGTTTTTTCGGTGTTGAAGCAGTGGGATCATTTTTTCAAAAAATCCCCTTTTTGGCGACTTTATTTTTTGAAATCCCCTTTTTTGAACACTTTTTAAAAATTCTCAACGGTAACGCTGGTTGCAACTTCCAATACGTTGATATTTACACACTAAATCACAGCAATATTTACACACTCTCACACACTGTGTTATCACTGCGCACTTTGAAATACTTGGAAAAAAGTTGAAGTCATATATATATATATATATATATATATATATATATATATATAGCGTATAATTTTGTATCCCTGTTTTGTTAAAATAAATTATATTTATGAACCTCTTATGAAATTACCTCTATTTATAAATAGAAGTAGCATTACGGGAAACATTTTTTTTTTCTTTTTTTTAAATAACTGGACAAAGCCATATTTTTATTTTTTTTACATTTTTTTTATTAAACTTTCCACGCAACACTAGGACATTATTTCTGAAGAGAAAATAATAATCAAACTGGAAATAACACACTTAAAGCATACTCACGAAAAAATTTTTACATTTTCAATTGCAAATATTAAACCCACTGTAAATTGTTACTTTATGATTCTATAAATTTTAAAAATATATATATGCATTTACATTTTTAGTTTCGTGAGATCAGTCAACGAAGTATTTTAAAAAATGCAAAAGAACAGAAAAAATGTTCTTTAAAACATGTTAAACGAATATTTTTTTGTTAAATTTAAAACATAATTTTTTAAGTCCCTGTAAGTAATACGATATAAATCAGATACTTTTCTGATTCTGCTAAGTCCGACGATTTCAATCATTTTATTTTATTTTATTAAAACCAAACCATTAATGTATAAACTTAAACATTAAAAAATAACATAAAATTAATTTTGGGCGAATTCTTTTGAATGCAGCATCAAGTTAGAGGTTAGTTATCAATGAAAATTTTGGTAAATGATACATCAAAGAAAAGACAATGTCATAATCTATCAAATACAATGTGCAGATCGATATTCTGACAAATATAAAATATAATTTTTTATTTATGTTATCGAATTTATAAAAATTTTTGAAAATTTTCTGTAAAAGTTTTAATGATTTACATTAAGGGAAAAAATTCAATTTAAAATCCATGATGGTTGTGGTTACATTGACAATTTGCGTTATCAGCATTTTGATATATTTCGTTTACAAATTTTAAATAAAATAATGTAATTTAATAATTTAATATTGAAATGGTGTCAACTTGAGCCAATTGGTATTAATTTTCGTTAATGATTTGAACAACAAGTGTTGAATTTGAACACATACGAGGCAGATTCACTACAGACACTAAATGGTATCGTTATCAACACTTATGTGTTCGATTTTTCTCTGGGTGTATCCTTCTTGAAGTTCGTTTTTGCTTATATGTATGTCTATAAATCTCAAATAATGAATCACATTTTCTTTGATCATCATTTTCATTCACACTTATATGTAGGGTAAAATTTAAGTCAATATTAATTGAATATCAGCAAATGCTAACATACATAGTAATTTCTAATATAACACAGGCAACTAAAAGGTATCAAAACAACATTGGTATACATATTTGAAAATGTTAAAACATATCATTTTATGACGAAATATTAAAGTGAACTTTGAAACCAATATCCCTATAAGTTACGAAGTGTTTACTTAAAAGTTTTATTAGCCATCCATTCTAGTAAAATTATTTAAGTAATTCTGAAAATAAACAGAATTAAATTAAACAATTCAAATTGCTACATTTGGCTGTTTCGAGTTGTATATATCTTTTCACTTAATATGAACATAAATAAAAAAACAACAACTAGCATAAAAATTATAGTCGGTCAATTCCTACTATATGATGTTCTTACTAATATCTATATATGGTTTTTCCAAGTTCAAGTTATTTTCTCGACATATATCTACATAAATGTGTATATCTAAGAATATTTTTGATAAAAAAAAAAAGTAATATTTCACCCAAAAGGATTTGAACTCAAAAAATGGGTTTTCAACAAAAAACCATAAATAATTATTAACATATAACCTGTGTTAACCGACTACCTAATTATTCATTGGACTCACGATATTAATTTTACACAATTATGCATGTATGCGTAAGAAATAGACAACTCCTATAAATTTAAAGTGAATTAAATTTATATTATAGGCAATAAATAAATTTAACATCAAATATTAATGTATGATAAAGTTTATATGATTGATTTTGGTATTTTTTGATTTTAAATTAATAAATATTGCCGCTTATGACAAAAAAGCCATAACTAAATATAAACTTAATTTCAAGCAAGATGACTTTAAATGTTTCAAGTTATTATTTCACACTTTAAATAATTAATTTCTAACTAAGTTTTAGAAAATTAAAATATATACGCAAAGAGAAAACATTTTGCAATATGGTTGCCCCAACAATATTATTTTTCCGCAATAACATATTCTTATCCCAACCTTCATTATTATTGAATATCTTTTATTTTAAAAACAATTTGGTTATTGTTGCCAAAGTTCTATGTACAAAACAATGTTTCCTTACATAAAAATATTATTGCATTTATTATGTTGACTTAACAACAAAATGTTTGTTTTATATGAATGCAAATAAGTAAATTTGCTGATTTTTATTCAGTTATTGTGCCTATTGCATAGAGCTTATTATCTGTTGTCGTGTTGTGAATTAATTAAAATTAAGTAAGACACCTACTAATTACCACATAAGTGTTTTACATAAACAATAGTTTATCTTCGGAATGTTAAAAAATTCTAAAAAAAATTGATTCGCAAAATTCGCTACAAAAATATTTAAATAAACATACAGAAACTAATTAACAAATATTAGATTTAATTAAGTAATAAACTAAAAACAGTATGTAAGTGGTTCAATTATTTGTGTATTTTAATACAAATTATACAGAATCCATAACATCGTTAACAACAGTATTTTTGCATGTAATTGCGCCTTTTACAATCCATTTCCAACATATAATGTTTACACCTACTGATAAATAATTTGAGATAATATTATGTTGAATAACATTCATGTTCTCAGAAAACAACAAAGAATATTTTTGTAAATATGTTTACAAGGTGTTACAAAAAGTATGTCTTGCTTGTTCTGAGAGTCGTGCTGCCAAACTCTATCCAAACGGATGCCACAAATGTCAAACACCATATGTCCATAAAAAAATTTTGTATTCTCTAGAGTATCCGGTCTCCAGTTTTTTCACAAACGCTATCGGTTTTGGTATTTTTTTATATATTTTTTTTTTTTTTTTTTCAATTACAAAATATATTTATTTTGGAAAGACATATTTTCAATCACTTTAAGGTTAAAATATTTACTAATTACTATTTAAGGTTAAAATATTTACTAAAAAACTTTATTGAATAAAATAAATCAAATAAACAAGAACAATTTCAAATTAAAAAATATTAATTTCTCTGAAATTATGTTGCGAATAAAAAACTTCAATTTTAAAATTATGCACATCAAAATTTATTATTTTTGCATAGTAAAACATGAATACATAAATGACTGAAAACTGGTTAACCGGTTGTTCGCGAGTTCAAAGCCAGACAATTTTTTTCTAAAAAAATATTTTTCGGTTAAACCGAAAATCGATTTCATTAAAAAGTCGGTTTTTTGGATACTCTAGTATTGTTATTATTCTCACCAACTATTATGTTGGTGAACAGCGATATTACGATGGTGTATGTTGATATACATAAACAAAAATATGGTTGCAGCTCAACACTAATTCTGATATCTCAACCAGATTATGGTTATATAAATAAGCTACAACCATATATATTATATATACATAATCAAGTCCATTTATTAAGCATCATATTTTATTAATTATATTGCAACTATACTACGATTATTCGACGAATATAATATTTGCACTAATACCCTTCAATCTTTTTATGGTGCTTCTTTCAAACATAATGTAATTTAGAATTAACCATAAATTCCAATCTTAATATAACAGTGTTCGATTATTGCTGCTACCAAACATATTTTTCTTTGCATGTAGGTATTAATATATCTTTTAATTTTATCAATAAAATGTTCGAAAAATATTCATTTTATCATTTATGATTACCGATCTCTTTTTACAGTAGAAGTCAAAACAAATTAATTGGACTTCAAACAAAAGAAAAAGCAAATCAGTTAGAAGTATAATTTGTAGAACTCAGTACAAAAACCGCAAACTTTGAGATAAATATATTTGGTCGCAAAAGGTAATTAATTTATATCAATAATTTATTATTTACATTTAATTCTAAGAATTGTATACTATACTTATAAAAGTATAAAAAATTTGTTCAATGAAATAATAAACTATAATAAATATTATTGAATTAGTGAACTACAATCACGTACATAGATTTTAAGTGGATAACTTAAAAGGCCACAACTTTTAAAATGCCAACAAGTATAAAGTTCATTCATTTGTACTGAAATTAACAGTGTTTAAAAAAATTTTCAAGCAAAAATGCTATCGAATTTAAAATAAAATATATATATTCAAAATTGTATATTTTCCTCATAAAAATATCCCTAATACTTTTTTAATACTTTTGAAATTTTTTCTAAAAATGTTAAAAGAGGTATTAAATTACATAGTGAACTTTATTTTCATAATTCCGAGATTTAAGGATATGTACAAAGTGCCAAAAAAGGAATTTATGATGCACTTATCAAAGTCAATAACCTACACTAAGTCACTTGCGAGTGTTTCTTCTATCACATTGGGTTGTCAATTAATCTATTGCAATTAACCTCTCAAAATTAAAATTTTTTAACTTTATATGTCATGTTTTCCTCATAATGTTATTTATGATATTTAGTTTTTTTTTTTTACTTTTTGTATTGTAAACAAATTATAACCACTAGGATTTAATTTAGAAAGAACTATAAATCTTAGCATAATTTATTATACTAAATACAAAGACGTTGCTATAAATTCTAAAATACAAATTTTTATTACACTCATGTTTTGATTTTATTTCATAAAAAAGGAAAAAAATAATTAAATCATTCAAATATGTATTATACATTTTTTTATTACACTCTAGTTTTGTTTTTTGTTTTATTTGTATACAAAATATATTGCATTAATCTAATTTTTATGGATCAGTTTCTACATTTGCCTTTATGATCTGTTTTAGCACATCTTTTTAAAACATTAAATATACTCGCTTCATCCACTTCAGTTTTATTTGGATTAAAAAATATTACTTTTGTCGAGTTGATGGATTTTATAAAATTATTAACACTAAATAGCAAAACAATAAATAATAAGATAAATAGTCGATATTTCATGGTGCTGCGTTTGTTGTTTTTTTTTTTTTTTTTTTTTTTTGTAATCTTAATTTTTTATATAATAAATTGAGTTGTTGCGACGACAATGATTTAATTTGTACTAAATTTTTATTTAATAAATCAAAACAATAGTAGTTTACTGATAATATTATTAATGCTTTTTACTAAATACAAAAGAGAGTGATTAAATGTGAAAAATTAGTGTTGCCAGAAAATTGTTGAACTCTTCTGCTAAATTTTCAAAAATGATATGCTGGAATCTGCTAAATGAAAAATCTTTGTATAACCGGAAGAAAACGTTATAAAATCAATTGATGTTTTGAAAAATTTGCGACCAAGTAAGAAACATTAGCAAACAGATATATCGGGCAAATGAAATCCTAAAAATGTCTTTTAAAAAGAGCAATGTTACTAGTTTTTGCAGGAAAATAAAATTATTACAACAACATTAACTGATTTTGGTTCAAAATAGGACTTACCCAAACTTACTAGACTAAGAAAACTGTAAAACAAAAGGTACTAATCAACAGCATTATGCAGAAGAAAAATCACCTTGGACTATTGCTAAAAAATTAAACACTCTAAGAATATAAGGTAGAAAAAGCTTGAAAAATTGAAATCTATATGTTTTCTTCCATTATTGATTATGCAGTACACAACTTTGTATGATAAAGCTGTATCAAAAAGACTATGAACAAATATGGGTTTCGCAGTTTGTAACGTTTTGCTAATTTGAAATTTATTTACTCGAAACACTCCATATACAAATTATTCATATTAGCTCCGTTCCAGTACTTTTTAGACTTGCAACTTTTAGTCAGAATTTACAGGAAAGCGTTCCCGTACTGAGAATTTATGTTTATTTTTGTGCTTTTCTGATCAATTCTGATTAAAACCTTCATAGAACTATTATATATAATTTTAAAATTTATGGAAGAAATCAAGTCTTCAGGAACATATTTTGTCAATTTGAATCAGAATATTTTCGAAAAGGTTGTAGGTATCAGAATAATTTTTAAAAAGTCCAGATAAATATATGTATATAACTTTACTGTATGTGTTTTAAGGGCAAAATTTTTGTGATTAAAAATATGAGTTTTTTCCAGAATTAAAAACTTAACTTAAAAAATTTATTATTTTCGACTACTGCTGGATGTAGTATGTACCTTTCAAATTACACTTTTAAAAATAATATGAAAAATTTTTCTATATTAAAAAAATGCAATTGTTATGTTTTTGACATTGGAGGTGGTCAAATTTGACCTCCTGTAAAGCTGTCTGTGCTTAAATTACAATATTCTGAAAGCCTAAATCCACTTCGATGTTCCAAGTTTCATCAAGATCGATCTAGCAATTTAAAAGATCCAGATTTATTACCATTTATTTTGCAAAAGGCTCCAATGTGTAGCACGATATAGTTGATAATTTTGCCTTTAGACGAAACTTCTTTCTCTGACCTAGATTTTAAGTAAATTGTCTAATGAAGTTTTTCTGCCACAAAGTATTTTCTAAAGGAAAAATGCAAGTTATAGTTTTAAAAGATATATTGGAAATTTATATGGATATGAAAGGATAAAAATTTTAAAAGATATTAACTTTTTCATTATTTTTTCTGGTGAATTATGGAATATTGCTCTAAACTACGTATTAAAATATTTTAATTGTTTATTATTTTTTTTTTAATTTTCACATCCTTAATCATCTTAATCATTTAACAAAAAAAAAAGAAAAATAAAGATCAGAAAATTAAGAAACGAGTCCTTAGCACCTAAAACTTTCAGATTCTACAACTTTTGCCAAAACTTTAATAATTTCTAGGCGATAAAAGAGTATTTGTTTTGACATAATATGCCATTTACACCAAAACCGTTTACAAAAACTAGTAGTTTTTGGCATCAATTGGTTCTTGATTTATACATAAATTTCTTTAATTTTCCCATACAAATTAATAACTATTTTATCTAATTTTTGTTGAAAACTAAATAAAAACTACTAAAATAATTATTTATGATTTCAGAACAGCGAGCATTTATATGTAACATAAAATTGTAAAATTTCTTCAATCATTTTATCTGTTTAATAAATTTTATGCATGAACTAATTTTAAAATATTATTAAAAATGTGCTTAACACCAAAAATATGAAAAAATATACGTCTGCAAAAACCGCAAATGGAGAAAAAGAGGTAAGTAAACGACCCGGTTTTTGAGATTTGGTTTTCACAAAAACCAATTAGTTTTAAACCTGAAGTTTAAAACTCAAATATATATATATATATATATATATATATATATAATTATTCTTTTTATAGATTTATTATAAGATATTTTGATCTTTTTCTTTTTTTTTTTATATAAACAGAATAAAAATTTTAAGTTCAATCATAAACTACAGGAAAAGTACAAACGGTAAAACAATTGCCTTGATAGCTTTCGATGCAGAATTTTATGTAGTTTTACGAAATATCAAACCTTACTGCGAATTTCTAAATTTTAAATTTGAATTAAGCGCCAGAAATTTAATGTATATGTTTAAAAATATGCTAAAAAACTGTTTTCAGTAAGTTGATTATGCCAAAAAGCATTTAGATTAATTTTTCTAAATAAATATGTAATTTGACAAATCGTTCTGTCAAATCTAGCAAAAAAAAGCTAAAATGGCAACACTGCTCTTAATACAATTAAATAAGGGGAATTTAGTAGACATGATCCCCGAGATGCGTTTTTGAAATATTCAATATTGATAAATGTTATTTAAATGAAATTAACACATTATTCAAACGATGTGTTATTAATATTTAATATGTAATATTTTACATTAATGGATAGCTTTCCTTTCTATAATAACATTTACATAGAAATAAATATTTAAATTTTTATTAACCATTATCTAGTGGTTATAATTTTAAAATATGTTTAACTTTTGTAAAAAAACGTTAACTTAAGATATTAATTTCGGTTTTTCATGTCGTGTTTTTTTTTAGCTTAAATTTTAAATTAATATTAGGAAATTTTTAATCTATTTAACCCGTTAAGATAAATTAATAAAATTTAGCATGGTTTCCATTTTAGTAGCTGTGATCATAAAATAGAGCTTCCGAGATATCCTAATACATAATCAATGGTTACGTTCATATAAAAAGCTGACGTTTAAACAAATTTATAGGAAAAATTATTTTATTTGTCAGTTAAATTCAGTTTTATTTTTATTTTACAATTGTTGTATTCGAACGAAAGTTAAGGCATTTGAATAGTGGGGTATAAGTTTTTTTAAAGAAATGAGTTAATCAATTTATTAGTTACTTACAAAAAATAAGCTTTTGAGATTTTTTTTCGTACAAAATTATTTTTTTTTTTTTGGAAAGGTATGCTTCGATAAAAAATTTTAGATATTTCTTAAAAAATGGACGATATTTTTGTTTTCTTTTTTATGCAATATTTTTGTTGAATAAATTTGATTTTGGATATCAAGATTAATTTTAAAGTAATTCTTTTTAGGATAATTTTTAAATGTATTTTTCTTCATGTGAAATCTTTTCAGAAATAATTTATCTACGTGAAGATTTCATTTAAAAAAAAAAAAAAAAAAAAAATAGTACATTTGAAGACCTTTAATGTTTCGGTTTGTTTTGTTTAATAAAAAAAAATAATAATTTTCTTTATAAAAAATCATGGCCGTTTTTTATAGCTAAAGGTTCGCTCAAGTTTCCCGGGAAAAGAAATATTGCGGGAATCCCCATACACTACTCCAAATTAATTCCTTTTATTACTTTAACTTCTAAATTTACGCCAATTAATTTTCGGTGCAATTTGTCACATTTTATTTAAGAGCAGATATAACGTATAATACACTAATGTAGTTTTTATTTTCAATCATAAAGACCTTGGCTGATTATTCTTCTTTTTTTATAAAATTTTATATATGTTATTTTTTATATTTTATAATAAGTAATAAAAAAATTTACTTATTTTTGGTACATAACTAAAAACAAATATTTTTAAGTCTAAAAAATAAATTCATCATTATGAGCAAGTAATATAATTTATGTACAAACATCGAGTCGAATAAATATAAATGGTACCCTACACTTAATTGCTGTAGAAAAAAATATTAATCATAATATATACTTTTCCAGTTTAGTTCAGCACATTATGAACTAATATTTTTTCTTTCATTTTTTACTTCAGCAAATTATTAAAAATTTATGTGACAAATTAAATTGTTATAATTTTTTTATAAGTAGATATAAATACTATATCAAAAAATATTAAACGCAATATATTAGTAAATAATATATTTAAAATGATTAAGAGAATTTAATATATAGCCTGTGATTTGGTACTTAATTAAAATTATCAAAAATAAATATAAACAAAAATATAATTTTTATTCTCTTTATGTATATTTATAAATCAGAAAGGTATACAATAATTTTATAATATAAACACATAAAAACAAATATATAAAAACATATTTTTGTAATGAAAAATAGTAGTACCAACGTTTCACCATTTAAACATATTAATTTATCAGCAAAATGCCATTAAATTTTTAAATAAATAATAGATTTTCTTTAAATCATAAATGCAAACAAGATTTTTTTCTTATTATTTAAATGAGAAATGAGAATAAAATAATTATTAAATGCACATTCAGGGTAAAAGTTTAACAATATTTTTGGCAGCAGGTATATATCATTGCTATTTAATAAATGTAGAAAAACAAGCTACTAAGGGTTTGTATTTATGATTTTAACGTCAAGAAGAAATAGTTGTAAAGCCACTTTAAAATATACTATTCAACTCGAATCACTTTCTTAGGTGATGTGCCTCGACCTGTCAGATTGTCTTATAAATTATAAAAATATCGATGGAAGTAAATTTAGTACAAATGTTTTGTAAATTAAAATTATATTTTACATATGTACATATATTTATAATTCTTACCAAGAAATTTTATTACTGAATATCATTATTAACGGTTTCATTTGATTTTAGATTTTCATCTTATTCTTTAATATGCAAAACCGACACCCTGACTATAAAATATGATGAGTGCGAAAATACACGGATATTTATTATAGTGGGAGCGTAAAAAATATTTCATTTAAAATCTTAATTTTTATTATTTTCTTTTTGAGAAAAATATGTACAATATACGAAAAATGTATACCGTAAATAACAAAATAACAACAAATAAATACAAGATTTTTAAAACTTCTCTGACAGTGAGAAAAAAGTATAATAAAATAAAAAATAACATATCTGAACACACACTGATGATACTTATGTTTCAGAAAGAAAATGCTCATAACAGTTGGGCTAAATGACTGAGGACGGTCGGATGGTTGATTTTCGGATACAAAAAAAATCTAAAATAATTAAAAAGAAAATAAACGCATTCATACGATAAATAAAAAAACATAATTAGTAAAAATAAAAAAATAAAAAACAAAAATGATTTAAAAAAAACAACAACACAAAATTGTTTATAAATGTCACACATATGTTGTAGACTACCAAAATAAACAGCGAAGCAAAGCCAAAATCTCACAGAATATAAAAATAAAAATTTTTCAAAAAGCAACAACACATAATAAAAAAATACAATGAAAATAATCTTGAAAATATATGTATGTATGAAAATAAACCAAAATTAAGTTGAATATTTCATTTAAATCGAAGAAAAATCATTTTAAAATGAAAGTGCGTTTGATGTGCTAATTGTATTTCGTTTTGGAAAAACAAGCAAAAAAAGTTAAACACTTTGAGAAAATTTTGCCAATAAAATAAGATAAATTCAAAGTGTTAAATGATGAATTAAGCAAATATGTGTTTGAATTGTAGACAAAGAATTTTAAATTACTTTGAAATGAATGAAACCATTTAATTTTTGTCTTTTTTTATTTTTTTGTAAAAACTATTGTTTGTAAACGCATACTTCGCCTGCCTCTTGAACGTCATTATCTTTTTTAAATTCTATAAATATTTAAACGAACAAAAAATTTAAACTATAAAAATAAACGACTAACGGCTCATTGAAATTTTAAATAAATAACTAAAAAAAAAATTATTTTTCGTTTGCTAGTTGGCCTTTAGCCAGCGGCTAAATGTTGATCTTCATAAACAAACCGCCCGACGACCAGTTGAATTGCACTCTCTTAAAGATATAAAGAATCTACTGTCCCCTTATTCCCGTTTCATATGATTTCCTTTGTTTTTGCTTGTGTGGCATTAAAAGTCATATTTTTTTGCGGAACATATAAATCGAGTTCAATTTGAATGACATCGAGAAACAAAATTGTTTGACAACAGGTGGATTATAGTAGAATATAAAATGCTGTAAAAATTCTACACCATTTCAAATTGTATTTAAAAGTGTCACTTGGTTTTTGTTTCCAATTAAAAAGACAAATGATGATTTTGAAATATAAAATACCAATTTACCGTATATAGGTTATATTATAGACCAGACTATCGACGGAACTGTAGACTAGATAATTGACTAGACCAAGGTTTTCCAACATAGTTTACTTCATGGACCCTTTTCCCGAATACCACCTGAAAAGTTTTAATTTTTAAATACTTATGTTAAATGTAAAAAGAGTCTTGCCTGAGACTAAACTACGTATATTAGACTGCTCCAAAATAAGCCGACTTTCGAATTTCGACCGTAATTCCCACTAGGATTATTCTTTTTATGTGAAAATATAGTGTGAAAAATTAGATTGATGTCGTTAACACGTGCCGCAACAACCCTGAAATTTGTAGGGTATATCTATATGGAAAAATTTTGACTTTTCACAGTTTTTTGAAAAACTTTACTAATATCAACTCCTTTTTGCCATTTAATGTAAAGGAACCGTAATATAGACATAATTATCTATTAAATAAGGTAAAAAAGTTAAAATGGAATGGAAAATATTAAAGTTATTTGAAGTTTCCCAGACCATTAACATGTTTTCGAACACTTGTATAAGCAACGTACAGACAAATTAATTTTTTTTTTTATAAATATTGAAACAAAATGTTATTTCAAGTCAAATTTGAACCATAATTATTGAAAAATAGGCTTTGAATCCTGCAGGATATTATAATTCCCATTTCATGCTTTCAAATCACCAATTACAATTTTTTCAAAATTTTGTTAAACAAATCAAATAAAAAAAGTTAGAAAAGGACTATGCTGTTTTACAGACGATATCACAGAAAGTAAAAATAAAAAAGAATTTGGTCGATATCTTTTATAAATTCGCCATACCTTAGATTTTAATTTAGCGGATTTCAGCAAAAAGCATTTTTTTTTGTGATTTTTGTGTTGTTGTATCAATTTTTTGGACTAGTATACAGATTATTGAAATATTTTGCATACTGTATTTATACATCAAAATTAACAATCCTAAGATGAGTTATGGTGTAAATTAGAAAGTCAGCTTTTTTGGAGCAGTCTAATATATATACTCGACAACGAATTAGACTATGGACTAGAATATAGACTAGACTATAAAATACATCTATAGACTCAACTATAGACTTGTCTATTGATTCGTCTATAGACTTAACTATACACTTGACTATAGTCAAGTCAAGTGACTATTGACTTGACTATAGACTTGACTATTGACTTGACTATAGACTTGACTTTTGGTGATTTTTGTGTTGTTGTATCAATTTTTTGGACTAGTATACAGATTATTGAAATATTTTTCACGCTATATTTATACATAAAAATAAACAATCCCAAGATGAATTACGGTGGAAATTTGAAAGTCATATTAGACAGCGAATTAGGCTATGGAATATGAACTGGATTATAAAATAGATCAATAGACTCAACTATAGACTTGTCTATTGATTCGATTATAGACTTGACTATTGAATTAACTATAGACTTGACTATAGATTTGACTATAGACTAGACTATTGACTAGACTTTATGCTAAACCATAAACAAAAAAAATGTTATAAGATGATAAAAATAATAACAGAAAATATAATTCTCCACTGAAAAATATTTTACAAAAATAATGTTCATATCAGGCATAGAAATTACAAATAAATACCCTTTAAAATGGTGTAAATATTTTTTTAATGTCATATCAAATCTGAATCATATTTTCTTTTTCTTGCCTTTTAAATATTTTTAAAAATATATAGAGAGAGATTAAACACTAAAAGAAAGTACGCCAAGCTCTTTTAAAAAGAAAATCAGTCACATAAAAAAGAGAAAATAAGGTGAATTTCGAAAATAAAATCGCACAAGTGTTTCCTTATGTTATTTACACAATATTTCAACAATGTCAGATTTGTTTATGGATATGCATCGTCGTCGTCATCGTTGGCATAACCATCAAAACACACCACCAACGTCAACATCTACAACGACAACAACCTCAGAATCACCAAGTTCAACACAACAATACATAAACGATCATACATTTAGTCATCATAATAATTATTCGACTTCAAATGATGCAGATGCAGCTTTTCGTGCCAATTATTATAATGACAATAATCAAAGAGAAAAAGGTAAAAATGAAAAATATTACCATGAAAATGATTGTGAGGATGATGATGAATTTGCCAATATATTAAGTTTAAAATTACGAAAACCTAAACATTGGAAATGGGAGCTGTCTACCTCAAAATCTTGTTCAAATATAGCTTTACCACGTATTTTACTGTATGATCATAAAGGCCAACTTTTAGTAGATGCCAAGGGTGATAATGAAGGTGTTTATAAGCAAGAAGAAAATGATGAGAAACCAAAACGTGACAAATCTAAAAAACGTTCCCATCCCTCAAAACAACAGCAAACTCAATATCAACAACGATCAGCTACCACAAATCTAACGCATTCCATACGTAAAGCCTTGGAAAAAGAATTTAATGGTTTACAAATACAAGAAGCCACACCATCACCTGAACCTTATTCAATTAAATCCAATAGTTCACATAGTAGTCGTAAAGCAATTGACTTTAGTACCACCGATCTCCCTGATTATGGTCTCTCTAGAAGATCTTCCTCTTTAAGGGGAGTTCGTTTCAATGTTAAGGATAATGAAGATCAAGATTGTTATGCATCACACATACCTGAATTTTTACCCACACCACCATCTACAACAACACCTACTACCACATCTTCTTCTTCGGGTCCACGAGAGAAACGTAAATATCGTCGTTCCCAAAGTTCCGGAAGATCATCAGCACATTCTGAATCCATACTTGAAAGATTTAGTTTTCAAAAAGGACGTTTTTCCTCACCCGAATATGCAGAAAAAGAAGTTCAACATGGTCCTCGTTACTTTTTACGTACTAGCAAAGCTGGCACTTTGGTAGTACAAGAAGATAGTTTCAGTCAACATCCCAGAAGAAGAAGGCGTCCAGTCAAAAATCGTTCTACTGAATCGATACAAAGTATGCAAAAGTCTCTGCACTCTTCCACGCCGCCTGCACAAAAACAAGGTTCAGCGTACAATAATCCAACACCTAGTAAGATAAGTCGTAATAGAAAACAGCAATCGATACGTCGTCATTTAACTGATGAAAATATTTTACTAAATAAACAATTATCAACATCAGAGGAAGATGTTGCAAATATAGCTTCTGGACAAAACCAACTAATGGATAATGTTAACTCACTAATTCACACAACTAATGATAATGTTAAATATGCAGAGACACGTAATCAAACAAAAGGTGGGTAATTAAAATTATATATTGTAGTCTATAGAATAAGTAAGAAAATGTTTTACAGTACAAAAATAACAAGAATGGAAATAGAAATTATTTAGTTTTTTAATAATAAAATTATACATACATTAGACTGCTCCAAAAAAAAAGCCAAGTTTTAAAATTTGACCTTACTACCCCTAGGACTGTTTTTTTTTTTTTTTTTTTTTTTTTTGCAAATACATGGTGTGCAAAATATTAGAGTAATTGGATTTTGGCTAATACGTGCCGCATCGACCCTAAAGTTTGTAGGGTGCATTATGTATAGAAATTTTTGCTACCTCAAAATGTGTTTCCCATTATCAACTATTTATTGCAATTTTATATAAAATTATCGTAATTTTTGACTCCTGTAGGATAATTTAAAAATATTATATGGATTGTAGAAAATATATTTCGAACTTTTTAACGAATTTGAACAATGTTAACCCTTAAAGCAGGAAGGTCAAAGGTAATGTTTTGGAATATTTGAGATTTTTAATAAAAATATAGCTCAAAATTACTTATTTTTATTTGGATTTCAAAGACACTATTTCTATTTCTATAAAAAATTTGTTTTGTTAGAATAACTTTACCTGTTATATATATATATATATATATATATATATATATATATATATTCATAAAATTTACTTTGTACATAATCAAGAAAGGACGGTGTTCCAAAAAAATGTTAACCCCAAGCTCAGTTGAGGATCAAATTTATGTTTTTGGCTACAGATATTATTTATTGTCTTTTAATTATATTTGTGTAAAATTTTGACCTTCCTGCTTTAAGGGTTAACATTGTTCAATTTCATTAAAAATTTCGAAGTATATTTTCTACAATCTATGTTATAATTTTTCATTAATCCGTATACTAGTACAAAAAAATTTACTCTAAAATACAAAAATCGCAAAAAATACCTTTTTTCCGAAATCAGCAAAATTACAATCCAAGGTTTGGAAAATTTATAATTCTTTTTCACCTTTTCTTTCTGTGGTGTTATATATAAAATAACATAGTTTTATCCTAACTTCTCTGAAAGTTAGTTTTATCCTAACTTCTTTAAAATTTGTTTAACAAAATTTTGAAAAAATTAAAATTGGAGTTATGAAAAAATCATAAAAATCGATGTTTTTTAATAAAACATTTGAAAGGGATTATATTACCCTGCAGGAGTCAAAGCTTATTTTTCTGTAATTATGGTTCAAATTTGGTTTAAAATAACATATTACTTCAATATTTCTAAAAAAATTTTAAAATTGATTTGTGAGCAAAAACTTTTTGGTTTTAGGTAATGGCAACTACTTATTGAAGTAGTTTTTTAGTAATGAGGCGTCATTATTATTTGCCTTCTTGGTATTATATAAATAAATACTCAATAGTATAATATCACAGTAATATTGCAATCACGTGGTGGCTAGGGCCAACCACATTCTAATGCTGTTCAGCCCCATTCTAATGCTGTTAGTTTTTTATAAGAAAATGTCTAAAAAGATACCTTATAATAAAAAGTTCTTGTCACTTAGAAAATTAAGTACGAGATGGTGTACTGAGTAAGACGTTAGTCATTAAAAACGAATGGTTAATTTGTGTCCAAGTTCAAATCTCACGGCAAAATTTTTTTTTTAAATTTTATTTTCGTTTAGGTACATATTTTTGACTACCCCTAGCGTCTAAAAATAATTACACAAATTTGTGAATAACTCGAATAAAAATAACTAGTCATTCAGGCGATAAATAAGTAGTTTATTTTTGTTTCCAATTATACCTGCTGGCTTATTAGGAAAGCAAGGTTTTTGCTGGGGCTTAAACAAATGTTCGAAAACACTTTAATGATCGGGGGAATTTCAAATAACTTTTTTTTAAATTCTTTTACCTTGTTTGGTTGATAGTTATGTCTAGATTACGATTATTTTACATTAAATTGCAAAAATTAGTTGATAATATCAAAAGAGCAGTGAAATAGAAAAATTCCAACCTACAAACTATTATTTCTTAAAAATGTTTCTATACAAAATAACATCAGAATATGTTTATATTTTTTTAATTATTATTTTTTATACATTATAAACAATTTTGCAATCGTAAATTGTCTTGTTGTCTCTGTTTAAGAGTACCAAAACAGATCTTTTGGACTTCATCAGCATTCGTGGTGTCTTATCCATTTAGGTTTCGTTAAAGCTTAAACACATTCCTTAATAAGAGTAATGAAATATGCCTATTCGTATTTAGTAATTATTATTTCTTTGGTTAATCTGCTATGAACTGTGAATTAATATGTGTCAGCCCATTTATCAAAGCCACAATGTCCGTATAGGTAATCAAGTATATAATATACTACACATACAATATACATACATTTATATAACACCGTACAACAAAAATCAAAAACTTTTATAATACATGACACAATCTAAATAAATATGAAAACTTAGTCTTAATATAGTATAAATGCGGTTTCAGTTTTTTATTTCGTGTTCGTTTTTCCTGTTTAAAGAATTTTAAAGTTTTGAAGGAAGCGCGAGGTTAGCTTTTTATTATGCTACTTTCTAATTGCTATTAAAGGGTATCAAATGAAAGAGGAGAATTTTGGCATTATATTTTGTTAAAATAATCCAAATAAGAGTTTCAACTAAATGTCCTTCGTATATTTAATCCTTTAATATCGTTGAAAGTTTCAAACAAATAATTTCTAAAATAATGTATTTTAAAGATAATATCCAGTTTAAAGTACCAAAGCTTTAAAGGTTTAACTTTATTAATTTAATACATACAACGATATGAAAATTATTTCTAAGAACAAAATCATAAATTTGGTTTTCAGTTTATTGAGATTTTGAGCATGCAAAACCAATATAGTCTATTTGAAGCCATTGTATTTAAATTTTATGTAATTCTTACTTTAAGTGTAGAACGACAACATTATTTAGATAACATTAAAATTTATTTGAAATCTTATGCGACGATAAGTTGAGTATTTGTATTTATTTAATTTAAAATCTGTTTTCTTGTTTAGTTTTTAAGTTAACCCTTCAACAGTAATGTACAATTGAAGAGGAATTATTTGACCGCGGAATAAACAATAATGGCTTCACTAATTAAGGCAAAAACGCCTATGGGCCTCCTACGAAAAACTGCGTTCGATTAACACCTTTGCCAGGGTCTCCGAATTCAACTTCTATTCGCAATCAAAATTTAGTTTTGTTTGGTACTCTACCATGCTAATCCATAGAACCTACCAAATTTCAAAGTAAAAGCATATGGTTAGTGCAAAGCGTCGGAGAACCGTAACACTGTACAGTCATGCATAAAACATTAGCCAATACGAGAGTGAGACGCAAAACTCTCGAATGCAAAAAACGAAGTGCAAATAAAATCACAAACTAAACAAATACAAAATAATCATGCCAAATTTTATTTCGACACTAAAATTTTTATGGTATTCATAAACGTTTAAATAATTTTCGGGAAGGGGCCTTATATGGAAACTAAGATCAATTATGCAACCAAACTCTTGAAATTTTATAGTATGTCTAATGCCAATAAAAATACTGTCTACCTATTTCATATAAATATTTGCATATTCAAGACAATTCTGATCACTTAAGCATATTTCCGAGAAACATTTGTAAGAGAGTAGGTAAAATAATAAATCGATTTCAACCATTTTTTAAAAGCTTCGTCTAAAAAAACGACTGTGCCAGCTATCATTAAATAATATTTAAAATTACAGCATACATATATTTTGAAAACAAAATTTACATAAACACTGACAGGATATTTTTAAAATTTTGTAAAAAGTGGGATTCACAAATTTCATTATGATGTTTTTAAAATTAATATAATTTTAGAATAATTTATTATAAAACCCCAAGGAATAATATATACAAAGGGCATTTTTATCATCATAAAAGCCGAACTTCTGAATCATATTGTATCCTATGATACCCATAATGGCGTTATTGAGCTACTAACAAATTTAAAAATAATTCATAAAAAATAATTCATTTTGAAATTTCAAAGACCTTTTAAAAGGATATTCGAACACGAAATGGAAAACTGAATACGAAGTCCTATCATAAAATGTCTCTACTTTCATATGTATAAGGTTTGGTTCATGTGTGAAAAATATTGCTGTACGGTGTAATATTTTAATGTTTTCTTTTATTTTTTAACAAATAAATTAGCTTTAAATTTTTGTTGGATGTTTTCCAAATACTAAATAAATAGCAATTTCGTTTTTAAAAGAAAATTCTTTAACAAAATATTTTGATCAATTATACAAATTCCGCCAAAAACTAAATTTCGATGTGATGAAGTTTTCCTTGCTAAGTTTATTCTTATTATTTCTATAGCAACTGGCTTGATATTTTGTATTTTCTATGATATAAAATTTTAAACTAATTTACTTTTATCTTTTTCTTTTATCCCAATCTAGGTTTAAGTTATTCACCCGATATTCATCAAAATGGTAAAATTAGGTGAAATTATTGGTAAAGAGTCAGGATGAGTATTAATTGTATATTTAAAGACATGGTTGTGACAAAACAATGAAAAATTTTAATATATATAGAATCTTGTGTAAATAACATAATAAATTAATTTTAAAATTATATGTGTGTTTTAATTTAAAATGACTCTTTCCTGAAATATTTTGGATACGATCTTCTTAGATAATATTATTACCCAGGAAAAAATTTATTAGTTCTACAACTAGTTTCAAAATACATGAAAATAGCCTGTACTGATTCCAGTTTGGCATTACGGCCAATGATTTTCGTTCGAAATTGTCACCTCCAGAATAAATTCTGTGGAAGTTTTACCTAATCAGTACCTATTCTGCGAACGGTTCTAGAACTAGATCAATAAAAAGCTTTAAAGAACTGTTCAAATACCACTTACCTGTTTAATTTCATTTCTCATTCTAATCAGTTCAGTTTTGTCAAACTCTGTTCCTTTTCTTTTAAATTTTAGGATTTTTTCAGAGAAGTGATGTTGAAGTAATATAGAACTATATCTTAATCACAAGTTCTCAAAAACATTCCGTAAAACCAATTTCGAATCAAAATACGGTTATAATCCATCAGTGCAAGAATTGGTACAGCGATCACTGGTTCTAAGAATGTTACTAAAGATTCTGAAATGGCTCTTATTATACCAGTTCCAAATTTTCCTTTTTGTGTATATATATTATATTCAAAAAATGTACCATACATCTTTGAAAAAATACTTTATAATATTTTGGACCAAATATTTTGTGTAAAAATTGTTTTCAGATATAAGCTTGAAAAATAGTACAATTTAATTAAGTTTCGTTAAAAAATATAATACCGCCTTTGACCCCACTATCTCAGCAATTGATATATAAATGATATATAAAAGTTTGATATATTGTGTATCATATTTTCAAAATTTTATCTGCGAATGTAGTCAAAGGACAAGAAAAAGTTAACATAAATTGGTCAATGTTGCGGAAGTATGAATTTTAAAAAACTCGGGCATATATTCACGATTTAAATTTTTTTGTAAACCCAAAAAAAAAAACATCTTTATAAGCAGTAATATGTTCTCTTTAAACACAATAATTTAAAAATAATATTGCTACATAAAAATGCATTCATAATGCAAATGTAATTTTTAATACATTTTTTAAAAATTTGAAATTTTTTCTTCCTCTGATATTATAAAAATTATAATGTTTACTCAAAATTGCAATATAAATTGTACTGGGACAAAGTGGTACACTATTTGCAAAAAAATGTTTACAAATTATTACACAGATCTTTTCATACAAAAATAAACATTTTTTATAATTTTTGTGTTTTTTTTTTTTATATTTTTTATGAGTTTATTTTGTAATTAGCGCTGTTCCAGTATTCGTCTAAATAACAAGTTAGGCAGAATTAGTCAGATGTTGTCCGAAAAACAGTAAAATATACATAAATTCTTAGTTCGGGAACGCTTTCCTGTAAATTCCGACTAAAACTTACAAGTTTATTAAGTACTTGAAACGACGTATTAACTTAAGTCATTATATTTTTTAATTAGTTATTTGCGGTATAATAACATTTTGTCGCATAAAAATTACTAATGTGCTGCATTATAAACATATTTGTCTTCAATAAAAGACAAAAATATTTAAAATCAAAAGTTTAGAAATTTCTTACAAATGCATCTGAAAATTGCATTCTTGTTGTGAGTGCATCTTTAGCATAAACATTATTTTTGAATTTTACAATATCATTTACAATATTTGAAATAATAAACTTTATATTGGTTTCTAAATCAATAAAATCCGATGTATAGCTAAAGAGTTATAAACACTTAAGATTACATATTACTAAATTTTTTTGTAATATTACAAAAAAAAAAAAAATTAAAACTTTATATGAAAACTCCGGTGGGTTATCTTGTCCCAGAACAATTATTATTGTACTTTGTAGTAAAGATATTGCTTTTAAACATATTAAAAGAAAATTAAGATCGTAGGGACAGAAATTTGTCAAAAATACATTGTAAAACTTTAATGCATTACGAGTGCATTTTTTAATAAACATTTTACTTTTGAATTATTGCCTTTAAAAAAGTCTTAGTTAGCCTTCATTAGAGCCTTAAGTTATTAAAATCTATATGGTAAAGAGATATTAACATTTGAAGTTACAGAAGATATAGTATATTATGCACTTATATAAAATTAAGCAATTTGCTTTCAACTTAAATATATAAAAATCTTTTGTATTTTGGTTATGTTATTTATTTATCTTTAAAATTGTCACCTGCGATTTGATTACAAGGCTTACGTCGATAAACAGACAAAGTGATTCTGAGTCAAATGGTTTACTCTAAAGTAAAACATTTTTTATATATATATGTAACATATACTAATGTCTCATAAATCAATCTCGATAATTTAAAAAATATAATACTTGTTCTAAATGACATAAAAATTTAAAACAATAAAATTCCACTTTATTTGCCGCACCTAAAAATATACCTTATAAAAAATGTCCTAAAACAAACAATATCATAATTAGACTCAACATTGATCGGCTTCCAAAGATCATGATCTTAATTTATGTTATCGCAAAAACAAATTAAGAAATGTTTGTGTTTATGTGTTTCTCTTATAAAGACTCACTACATTAAACTAAAAATTTCATTCATCTACTAACACTCAACAAAATGTGTACAAAAAAATTTATACTATTTGCCTTTATTGTAAGTGATCTGTTCGCTTTACAACAAGTAACATGTGCACCGCTATACACAGCCAGTATTAGCAACGATTTATTCGAATATCCAGTGGTATATCGACGTTTTATAAGACGTAGGCCACCAATGCATCTTCACGATAAATATACCGATGAAATTATTGAAATTTTCCATACAAAAGAGAAGCCTCCGGCATTTGGTGCACGAATGAGCGATGAAGATGTTGACAAATTTATATTTTGTGACTTTAATCGTCACTTGGATGAGTGTAAGTACTATAGATGCTTTATGATATGTATATGTGTTTATTTAATAAGGATTTTAAATTTATCTTAGGTAAAAAATATTGGGATTCCAGAAAACGTATCAGGCCAACATTAACTACACCAACTTCAAAGGCAAGCACAACAGCGCAGCCTACAACTACAACTGTTGCCAGTAAGTCTGAGCCAACTACGTCCACTTCAAATCCCTTAGAAATAACGAGTACAACAGTGTTACTTACAACTGAATCAACAACAGAAATTGCTAAAATTCCTCCGCTGGAAGAAAATGATTATGATTATGATGTTGAACGATATATAGAAAATGTTGAAGAAGAGGAGGAGAATGAGCAGGAGGGGGAAAATCAAGAGGAGCAGAAGGAAGATAATGATTATTATGCTGAAATCGATTTTTAGATTTAAATTAAAAATTATTTTAATTTTATGGTGTGAAAATAGTACTTTTAATATAAAAATATATGCTTTTTGTAAGTATTTGGTTCCCACAAGAAGCAAGAATAATTTACGAAAATAAAGAAAAACTGGTCTAATTTTTGTTAACTATTAAAAAAATCAAAATTAAAACTTTGTTATTTAGCAAATTCATATACAATTTAAAAAATGATATAGTAACAAAATCTTGAGATTACATTTTGTGCAAAATTCAAGGAATTTATCGGAATAATTTTATGACGTATATTACGTTTATACGCACAATTATTGCAAATAAAAAATTCACTGTTTATATACAAATTGTATAAAAAAAAATATACATCCTTATTTGTCGTGCCGGATGGGAAAAATACAACTATTATCATCGAAATTTCTATGCACAGGAAGTAGCTACGCCGTGCACTTTAGTTTCACTAATCATGACTATTTTTTCGTGAGTTACTAACTCAAATAAAATATTAATGCACTGTTTATACGGAAAAATTTTCATTTTACAATATTTTTAATTCTGAGTAAGATTTTGTTTAATTTCACATATTTTTCCAAAGCTCCGCTTATTACCTTCAGAAGCGACAGCGACTCTTACTTCCAAATTAACTAGAAAAGTCTACAGCTATATTCAAAAGTTTTGAATCCTTTACACTACAAATTCATAATTTAAATTGTCTTTAATAGTTATGATAAAGGGGTAATGCACTTTTGAATTTTACTTAATAAAACTCAAACATAAAAAAAAAAAAAAAAGAATTTGCCAAATTAAAATTTTCAGTTAACTGAATGGTTTATGTATTACATAAACGGAATGGTTCACAATAAATAAAGATCACGGTTCATGTCTGCGATAGAAAATAATAAACAACAGGGTGTACAACACTTTTTATCCAGTGTTGTCAGGAGGCGAGAAAAAACAGGCTAAATTCAACTTTAAAAAAGGTCGAAAAATGCTAAATGTCCCAAAAAATATGGCCAGAAAAAAGTTAATTTTTTTCCTTAAATTGAAACTTATTTTTTCTCTTTCTCATAGTTTTTCATATTTTTTAAAGATATTAGGATTTATTCATAATAAAATTTTAAATTTATTAGAGTTTGATAACTTTGGATTTTGTATGAAAATATTGTTTTATTAAAGAGTAATAAATTAAGTCTTTAAATAATAAATTCATAAATGAAACAGAAGTTAGTAAATGAATCGAATGAAAAATTGCCAAAAAAATTCCCGTAGAAGTTTGGATTACATTTTACATGAAAAATTGCCTAATGTTTTAAAGTAATTTTTCGACATTTTTAAACTATAATTCCTTTTTGATTAAGCATTTTTAAATTTTTATGTTTATGTTTGTAAATAGTTCCTACGGTTAATGAGGCAAACTAAAACGAGAAAGAAAAATATAGTTGGTCAAGAATACCCTACACTATTGCGTAGGAGCATAAAAATGCGGGAAGGAGACTTATATTATACCTGTGACCAATTTTACTAAATGAAAAATAAAAAAATATCCAAAACGGAATAATGCATATGATTTTATGCACTTTAAGGCGATTCCTGGAAGTTGGTTTATATAGTAGCTATAGTAAATTATGGACCGATTCTCATAAAATTTGGAAATATTCTACTTTCATAAAAATTATTTATGTCGAATATTAACTTGATACTAACATTCGTGTGGGATTTATGCACGTTAAAGTGATTTTCGGGAGTGAGGTTTATGTTTGAGCTATGGTCAATTGTGGACCGATCTCATAAAACTTCGTACAGAGATTGATATGTTTATATATGTAAAGATCGCTATAGTTTGTCCATAAGGTGACACCGTGTAAATTTTTGTAGAAAAAAGATTTATCCCTGAAAGAAATAATCCGGAAATTTTTTACATTTATCATAAATTTTTACTTTACCCTCGTTTAACATTATTTTTAATTCAAGCATTTACACCTAAATTTAATGGAGCACTATTCAATATCTGTATGTGAAAATAAAGAAAGTGAGAACATTTAGCGGAAGCAAATAAGCATTTCAGCATGAGATTCAAAATGACTCATGCATTAATAAATATGTTTTAAATATAAAAACGTAACTTTCATTTAATTCCCTGAATGAAAAATACACACAAAAACAATATACTAAATAATATAAACAGTGTATGTTCTCAAATATGTATTTCTTTGTATCAAAAATTTTTATAAATTGTCTAAGTAACTCAGTCAGATATTTAGTCAGACAATCAATAAGAACATAAGTGTGCAATGAAATTTTTCTGAAATATTAAAAATAAATGTCACATTTACATACATACGTGTATTGTTAGTAAATAAACAATTTGTTTGAATACACTCAAAAATATAAGTACATATGTCAGTTACTATATTAAGAGTAAATTCGTATAGATTTCGTAGTTTTAAATATAAAATAAGTTAAATAATATATGTATATAAGGAATCTGCGAACAATAGTTTATTATGTTTGAATCCTATAGTGATCTGTTATAATTTAATATATAAGATAACTTCACACAATATATAAAGTATATCAAAAGTAGTCAATTAAAGAAGTGTTGAAATTTCTTATTTTCTTTAAAAAGAAATTTACATTTAAGCTGTTCCATTGAAAACCATATTAAAACCCACAAACATTTTTTCTATTATAAGCAATAGATATCTTAATGAAGCCATACAATTATTACAAAATCTTTTAATGCCAAATTAAACTGCTCATTATACTCTATACCAGCATAGGTATTTGAGGTATTATGTGTTTGTGCTGATGTTTGTAACGAACAGAAAAATTTATCGGACGCCTACCTTAAAGTATAACGTTCGACTCAAAATCACTTTCTGAGTTGATTAACAGGCTGGCAACCTGTCCATGCAAACTTTCTTGAACAAAGTACAGGTCGCAATATTGAAGATATCTTGATGAAATTTGGCACGAATAGTAATTTGGAACAAAGCCGAAGCCTGTTGAAGTTGGTTATGATCGTTGGCTATTATTTCACTTAGCTTAATGTAGTAAATAATTTAATGAAATTTGGAACAGATAAATTTTATATAATTATAAATATGAATACCAAATTCCATAAAGATCGGTTCATAATTGACCATAGTTCCCATGTAAATCCCCCTACCGAAAATCACTTTAACGTTCATAAATCCCATACAAATATTAGTATCAAAATAATATTCAACACAAATAAGTTCTACATATGTAGAAAAACAATGCCAAATATTATAATTTTCCATAGCTCCCATATAAACCCACTACCGGGAATCGCCTTAAAGTGCATAAAATCATATAGTTATTAGTATCAATGCATTCTTCTGAATTTGTACATTTTATTTTACAATTAGTAAAAGTATTGGTCCACAATTAGCCACAGGTCTAATATAAGATCTCTTCCCGAATTTTTACCTCATACGTAATGGTCTTTCGTACTTGTTTTATTTTATTTTTTTAATTAATTATAAAAAGTACTTTTCACGCTAAAATACTTAAGTATGTTTTTTGAGTGTAAAAAACGAACAAATAAAAACATTTTACACTTCAAAAATATTGTGCGCTATATGACGTACACGAGGTGTAGAAAGGAGAAGATAATTTCTTGATTGAATTAAAATTTAAGTCGTACTCAACAGCCACTTCAATTTAGATGAACAAAAAGAAGAACAAAAACACTGAATTTAACGAAAAGAAAGAAAATTGTATTTGAAGGCAACTAAATAAATAAATAAATAAAGCGTTCTGTTAAAAACTGTCAACATAATACAATCAGTTTTTCGCAATACGCCAACGGTTGTACAACAAAATTGCTCGAATATTTTAAGTCAAACAAAAGTTTAGAAGTTAAAAAACAATATTAAATAATAAATAAAACAACATGAAACATTTCATTATTCTTAGTGTTTTAATACTTGCACTCTTGATAATACCCTCAAAGGCAGATCTATTCGAATGTGATGAAAAAATTTTACCCTCTTTAAGTGAGATACCCGGCATAGGTCCAAAAATAGCCAGCGCTGAAGATTCTGGTGAAAAATTCACCGATGTCTTTAAGAAATGGGGTTGTGAAGTGAAAAGAGGTGCCAAGAAATTCGGTGAACATGTTAAGGAGAATGCAGAAAAACTCAATGAAAATGTTAAGGAGGGAGTTAAAAAATTCACTACAAAAGCCAAAGAAGTTGGTTCCGATATCAAAACAAAATTCCAAGATTTTAAAGAACGTTTACACAAAGATTCCGATGAAATGGTAGTTACCGATAAGAAATTCTTTATGGAAAATGTTGAAATTATAAATCCCGATATATTGAAAGCAGATCAAGAATGTGGTCATGGTCATATATTGGATTCTTTGGGTAATTGCAGAAAATTACGCAAGTAGGAAATTTTTTGAGATCCTGTGCGTGAAAAAAGGTGTTGTATTGTGAAAATAAAAATTAAACCAAAGTTTTTAAATTAGTTGCTAAGTTAAAAAGTGTGTGTTTTTATATATAACTGTTATCAAGTGAAAAGATATTTAGATTAGAATATTATATGTGTTAAACATAAAGAAAAATAAAAGAAATTTATTGTGAAATAAGACTTTTTGTTTAATTCTTTAAAAATTAAATAATATTCAATGGAACTTTCATATGTATATAAGTTCGTAACCAATATGTTCAATAATTTGTTATTATTAAACTTTATATTCAATCACACTATTTTTGTAAAAATGTCAACAAATTTAGTTATAAGAATTCTGACTAATTGATTTAATTAATGAATAATTGAAGTAATAGGATCGATCGCAAAATAAATTTGAAATAAAAATAACATTTAGACATTGGGTATATTTGAAATAATAGGATCGATCACAAAAAAAAAAAAAAAAATTAAATTGAAAATAAAATTACATTTATACTTAACGAAGTTAAACAAGGTATGCATTTTATTAAAATTGGGTAAATTTTTCGCTTAATATATTGACAAAAAGTGAATACTTTCTGTGTCTTGTAATCAATCCTGTAATCAGTCCAATTTTGAGTATAACATAATGAAATATTGTAGTTTCTTTAAAGTTAAATCTAATGTTACCTCGCAATAGGAAAAAATTCTTAAAGTTGAGGATAGAAATGAAAATCTTATAAACGCTACTTTCAAACAAAACAACAACAAACTATGAAATCGATCATTACTTGATCGTAGAACGCTTTCCAGGTATATTTTGATTTTCTTCGCAATAAGCATACAATTTTTAAAAATTTCAGCATGAAAAAATTCGACTTAAATTCAAATAAAAAATCATTTATACTAGAAATATTATCAAAAAAATTTTAAATTTAAAGTAAAATAAATTTGGATTCAAATATAAATTAAATTTTTCTTTGAATTAGGTGTAATACATGTTCAATTCAATACTTGATACTGGACACAAGGCTAAAAGAGCATTTGAATTGTGCTTATTGGGTAAATATTATAAATACAAACGGATTCTTCGAAAACACTTACTAGACAAAAGACACAAGTCTTACTGATCTTCATAGATACATATCATAGAGCTACAAGTGGGATCTGTTCTCTCATCTCACTAGTATCGACCCCTGATCTACCGCTGTTATTCCTAGTGAGTGGTTCTAACAGAATGGAATCAGTTGTTCATCGAGCTACAACATTAACCAACTAAAGCAAATCTATTTACTATTTCGAAATTCTTCACGGACTCCAAACTATCTCTATAACCCTCATGGGTTAGCGGACCAATATTTGAAAACTATTGAATAATGGATTGTAATCGCCAGAGAAAAATACAGCTTGATGATAACCAATTCAATTAATTGTTTAATTAATTTAATGATATGTATGCAAACGACATATGTTTCCAACTGGATGGGACTACGTGTCACATGCCTGATGCGAAAATGCACATATTGCACAAGCGATTTGTAGACATAATTATCTCATCTAAAGGTGAGATCGTAAGATTTGATGCCTGTAGTATTTTTATACCCACAAAAACACATTCTCACATCCCTTATGTAAGCATAAATCAGCATGACAAATTTCATTAAAAAAAGTTATTAAAATCCTCTTCCGAAAATCACTTTAGCGTGCATAAATCCCATGCAAATATTAGTACAAAGTTAATATTTGACAAAAATAAGTTTTATGTAATTGAAAAGCGCAGTGGCAAATTTTATGAGGATCTATCTATAGTTGACCATAACGCTCTTATAAGCGCCACTTTCGAGAATCACCTTAAGGGCATAAATTCATATAAACTATCAACATAATATTTTTTATACATATTCTACAGAGATTCCTTTTCGATTTTTTTATGCATATACACAATGGCGCAGGGTATCATATCGTTGGGCTTGACCAGCTATATCTTTCTTACTTGCTTTATTATTATTACTTATTTATTTATTTCTGTATTATTATTATTACTATTATTATTAATATTATTATTATTATTATTATTATTGTTATATATATTTTTTTTTTTTGAGGTTTCCTAAAGTCACAGTTCTATTTAAATTTTCCAAATTTATTTATTTTTTTCTGCCCAGCCGATTATGGAAATTTTTAATATCAGTTCGCTTAGCTCAGTATTAAATTTTCTACACTTTTTTATGTTTACTGAATATTTAAATGGATTGAAATATTAGCCTTAAATTAATATTAATTTAAAATTAATTAGTATTAATGGCAAACCTCATATTAACCCAATATCAATAATATTAATAATCGGTCCATGATTATTATGATTTTCTCCTCGCAAAATCATACTAAGAAGCACAACTAAGTTTTCATGAAAACATTCATGACATAAATAAATTTCGTAAGTACTTACTAGGTATTACATGAATTCGTTATTAATTTATTTGTTTGTTTTTTTTTTATATTTCGTTGGTACACTGATGACAAGTCCTAAGCGTAATTTTCAAAATCTTTTTTATTGGAACTTCCGAAAGCTGTATTGATCGTCCATTTTCAATTTTGTTGTTGTGTAAAATATTTGGTTTAGTTCCGAAGTTGTAATAACGAGTAGCATATAATTTTGTATGGCTTTCATACAAAAAATAAATTGTTTTTGGTCTCCTGAAAAGTTGTTCAAAACACATAGGACTTTTCATCAGCGCACCGACGATTTATTTTATTTATTATTTTTGTTTTATACTCTTATTGCTTTTAAATTTTATTTATTTAAGAAACAAAAATTCACACTCAATTCTTAACTTAATCGATACGTTCACATATACCATTATGATCTGCTATAAATCCCTCAGGACACAAATATTGTGAGATTTCATCCGTTACATTTTCTGTTGAATTATAATTCTGTGCACTAAATGTGTTATTAACTTGTCCATTTGTCGTCGTCTCGCTATTATCTTCCACCAACTTATCAACAAATTCACCAAAAGAATTTAGTATTCCTAAACCTAAAAGTTTAGCAGCTTCTTCCAAACGTTTGGCTTCATATTGCAATTCAGCCACCCATGGTTTAGCTTTTTCCAAAGTGCATTGTATATTATGAAATAGTTTATTTAGGGAATTTTTACTTCCTTCTCTGTTATTGTCTATGTCATATTCTTCGGTACTATTATTGTCCACATTGGCTTTATGGTCCGCCAAATCCACAGTAGGTTTGCTATCAGAGCATAATATAGCAGCTGCTTGTACTTTTCCCATATCCTTAAGTAGAAAAAATATGAAAATTCCTATAAAACTACTTAATGGTTTCATGTTGTATCCTTTTGTTTGCTGTTTTATTTTTTTATCCTTTCTTTGTTAACACGATTTCTTTGCTGTACAAGTAAGTATGTTGTTAACTTAATAAAACTTCAATTTAAACTGTTTACTTGCAGTTTGTTGCGATGTTATAATGGCCAAAAGAATGATGTTGTTGATGCTGGTGCTGCTGCTACTCTGACAGCTATTGCTTTTTTTAGTTTGGTAAGAATTTCTTTCAACAACAAAAAGAAAAAGTAAAAAAAGTGGTTAAGTAACTGTCATGTTTCGGTGGTTTATGGCCAAATCATGATTTTTACCTTTTATTGGTTAAAATTTATTTTTCTTTTCTTCGTTTTCATCGTATTATTAACATTTTTGTGTTCTTTTTACAGCAAACATAATCATCATCTTTATTTGTTGTAGAAATACTTGTGCAGAGATTCCAGTTTTATTTAAGCGCGTTCCACATTTCTTATTAATCATACATAACAGTTTTCATTGATTGAACTTAATATCAATGGTAATAAATATATAAAAGATTTTTTCAGAAATTCTTATTGTTGAGTATTTTGTGTGAAACCTTTTTTGAGAAGAACAACATTTCTATATGACTATAAAAGTATAAGTTTAGTTTTTATTAAATTCCAACTTAAGTAAGAGGAAAAATATATAATTAAATTAAGTATATACTAATGAATAGCTTTTTGTAATATTGTATTTAAAAGAAAAGAAACATTTGGCAAAGAAGTATCTTAACCCTAGAATACTAAGGTACGTAAATTTTATTTCAAATTCTTATTCTACAAGAGTTTAGCAACATAAGGGTACCAAAACCAAAAAGTTCTTTAATCAAAAGTTTTTATACATACTATATAAATGCTGAAACAAAATAATATTAATCATTATCATGCCCTGAGTGAAAATGTACCAAAAGGTACATTTTATACGTAAGTATAAAATGTATAAAAGTATACATTTTATACGTAAATTGTTGTAGCGTTAGTATTATAAAATTGTAAAAAATTGACTTTGAATTGTAGAAAACTATATTTATTATAATGTTAGGGAATTTCACATAAACTTATTTTCAACCAAAAGGTTTTCGCGATACCTTAAATATTCCCCTTTTAAAAAACGATTCTTTTAAGCACCTTTTAAGCAGAAAAAAAGAACTTCCAAAAAAGTGAAAAAGCTTCAGAAGCAATGATTTTAACGCATTGTTGTAATTTGGAAGAATGTTCCTTTCTTTGACTTCTATTTTGAAGTTGTGATCTTAAAGTTATTGTTATTATTAAAATTATTATTAAAATCTTAGAAAATATTGAAAATTTAAAATTGAAAGAAAATATAAAAAATATATATCATTCATTTCATGAAAGAACGCCAAAAAATGTTCCTCAGGTCTTCCAATTTTTTTAACAGTCGGCATATGCATACCCTATGGAGCCATTTAAATATCTCCATTTTTATTCATTTTATTTATTTATTATTTTCTTTTTTTTTTTTTTTTTTTGAATCTTAAAAAAGTCAGTTCACAGTTTTCATTTTTTGAAAAGTTAAAAAAAAAAATCGAAAAAGTGTGTAATTTTAAACACTATTATCTCTATAAACTGTAAAAATAATCTTCTACGTCCTCTTTAAACACAATAAATTGGTTTCAAGGCAAGTTTATGAGCACTAGTGCTTTAGAACTAATTCTGTAGGAGTTCTGGTTCCCAAGTGATTTACCAGAACTGAAAAACTTGAATAAAAGTTTTTAAAAATTCCAAAAAATTAAAAAACCAAAAGAGTTGAACAAAATTAAATTGATTTTAAAATTGGCTTAAAGAAATTGCTCATTTGAATATAACTAAAAAAGCAGGTTCTAAAACAGTTCCCTATCGCCTCTTTAGAACGAGCTTTAAATGTGACAATTTCGAACAAAAATCATTAATTAAAGAACTAGTTCTAGAATCATTCCCAGAAAAAACTTAAATTCCAATTTTAAAAGCAACAGTTTCCTGTATTCATTACATTGTAGCCTTAATCGTCACTCCCAGCAATATCAATTAGTGCTTATATAAGTAGTTTTTAGTAAATATAAAAGGAAGTAGTCTAGGGTGTCTAATACAAAAAAATTAGTATTAAAATCGAAGACGATCAATTCCCAACTGAGGCTAATACATTTTTTAATAATGTTGATTTATTTCCATATATGAAACCACTTTTTAACACACAAAAATACAAGCCAGTTATGGTGTAGATAGTTAGACGACAACTAACTAACTTAAACAGTGCACTGCGGCGTAGTGACATGAGTTCGAATATATATACATATATATATATATATATATATATATATAATAATGAATTTTTAATAATTTTCTACTCTTTGATTTTAAATATTTATTAAATAAAAATTAACAAATGTTATGAATAAAATTAATTGTTGTTAATTAATTATTAAAAATTCATCATTATTTTAGAATTTTATAATATCATTTACAATATTTATTGTAATAAACTTTAAATTGGTCCGACGAACAGTTAAACAGTTATGAACACTTTCATATTACTGAATAAGAATAATAAAAAAATAAACATAAATATTATGAAAAAAATTTAAATTTTACATGAAAAACTTGCTATTTTAAATATTAAAAATAGAACAATTATTATTGCATTTTGTAGTAAAGTTTTGCTTTTAAAAATATTAAAAAATTAAAATTCGAAGGGGTAAACATTTTTAAAAAATGCATTGTAACACTGTAATTGAATTACGAGTGCATTTTTAAATAAACTCCGCCTGCGTCGTAAAGAGGTATTAACATTTAAAGTTACATAATTTGTTGGATTTTTAAACTTTTATAAAAATAATATTACCGTGAACAAATTCGCTATTTTTTTAATTCAAAAAAATAATAAGAAGAAAGATTACACTCCATAGGTACCAAATATAAACAAAATCTGTTAACCCTCAGTTAAAAAATTGCCATTTTGTCTAAATCTCTCGTAGAATGAATGATATATATTTTAAATCATATTGCTTAGTTGTCATACTCATTAACATTTCACTCGGGAGAGATAGTGCGTCTTGTAAAAATGTATAGGTAATTTTCTACGTGAAAAATATAAAATTTCTAGTATTTTTTTTTTTGTTGGAAAATATATAATATTGTTAAATAATCTTCTGAATAACAATTAAAAATGAAACAAGTTACCGAAATAAAGATAACCTAAAAATAAATTCAAAAGCAATGAATATAAGACTGAAGAAATAATTCTATCACACGATCATCATTTTCTATAATTCCTAGTCATGGCTGCTAACTAAAAATATGTTTTAAGTAGTGAAAGTGTAGTTTTCTTAAAAAAATATTTTTTTTTACTAAGATGAAATTAGCTTTCACTTTCAAAGAATTCATTTTAAATAACTTCCAAAAAGTGCAAAATATGCACTGAGTTCCAATTTTGAATTAGTGAAAATATTATTAATTTAAAAGTACTTCTCCCTTTTGATACCCTTCACCACAGGTGTAAAGGGCATATCGTTTGTGATTTCGACAATATTCATCCAGAATCCCAAAGAGTACATATATTCCGAATCCTTGTTGATAGAGAAGTCCGTTTGTCTGTTTGTTGGAATCATTTTTTAGAAAGCCCCAATTATTGGATATATATGTTTTATACATTAATTTTTAGAAAATTTCCTATAACTCAACACAAATAAAAATCAGTAAAATCAGTTCATAAATCGACAAGATATCGCCAAATATCTCTAAAAAACGTATTTGTTTTCGACTTCTCCAAGCCCCTATATAGGCTTTCACAGAAAATTCGAAATCTTCTTTTAGAACTTTTTTTTTTTTTTTTTGCTGAAAAAATAAAAAATTATCGGTTCATTAATAATCGAGGTCGACAAAAGTGCATATTTGGGCTTTATGAAGCTCCTATATGATGTATGGATTTGATTATGTATATTAAAAAATTTTTTACCAAGACAATGCAAATTTATGGAAGGTGGCAACAGTTGTACAAAAACAACAATAAGGCGAATTCATTCATGTTTTTTATATATGTAGTTTGACAGCTGTAACAACCAAAATTATTAATCACCTACTTAACCTGTGTTACATTGTATAGAGTCGAACTGATTTTGAAATTTGTCTTGATAAAAATTTGTTTAGCATAGACACAAAGTTAGAGATGAGATGATGTTGAAACATGTCAATATGGTTTCACCAAAAACTTTACTTGGCCAAAATTCAATATTTTTTACATTTTATTTTTGTCTTTTGTTATCGTAATTTAATAGTAAACACTTTTAAATGCCAGAAATTAAATTTCGTTTTTATTTTTGTTGAGTTTATTAAGCAAATCTAAAATTTGTATAAAATATATGTCAATTTTCAACACTTTTAATTAGTTTTTAATTATTGAATACAACATTTTTCTTTTTTTAATTTATTACGCAAAATAGATCTGAGGATAAGTACTTTTATAATTGAATACGAAAATAGTAAGGACTTGTTGTCATCATGGAAAAAATGTGTATGTGTATGCAACTCAAAAAAAAAAAAAAAAAATTGGGTTCGTAAAAAACTTTAAATTTTAATAGATTTACAAATTTTCGATGTAAATTGGTAAACAAAAACTCAATGCATATAAATAGACTGATATCTGGGCTATATTTTTACAAAGATATAACCAAAGAAAAGGTATAACCAAGAAAAATTAAACTAATATATGTACTTCCTTTATGTGTCAAAATTATTGCTGCCAAAAGTAAATGCAGGCCTGTGGGTGGAGTTATAAAAGAAATATGAGCAAAGTTCATTTCAAATGACTTTTTATTCCAAAGAGAAAAACTTTACTTCTAACGCATAAAAAGTTAAAAAATTAATTAAAAGGTTGTGATACACATAATTTAAACCAGAATTTTTTTCATTTTGATAATATTGGCCAAGAAAAGTGGTCAACGAAACCATAGTGCATCGTGTTAAAAAATTGTCTGCTCAAATTTCAATGTTTTCATAGTGACATATGTACATGCATTTACAACTCGTCTACACCTAATATTAACATCATCTTAATAGTAAATGTAAACGGCTTATGTTTAATGCTTAAACATGGTTGCCCATACAAATGCTTCAAAAACGATGCTTTAACATGATGTTTACGCTTGTACACACGATTTTTGTAAATTAAAATAAATTGCAAATAAATAACTCACTGTTTATAAACAAATTACATAAAGAAATATATATATATATTTTATTTGTTGCGCCGGATGAGAAAAATACAACTATTGTCATCGAAAATTCTATAAACGAAAAAAGAAGTGGCAACGCCGTACATTAATTTCACTAATCACGAGTAGTTTTCATGAGTTACTGAATTGGAAATAAAATATTAACTCACTGTTTATATGGCTAAAATTTGATTTCGCAATATTTTTAATTGCGAGTAAGAAGTGTATATAAACGTAGTCTCGTAGCCTCCCACGCGCATGCATAAATTCCTTTGTGTGTGTTAGTGAAAAACCGTGTTTAAAAATTGACATTAACATCAACTTGAATGATCTACATTTACTATAAACATGAAGTTAGTGTTAATGTTAAATGTTTTATGTTAGAGGACTCCTCATCTTGGAAAAAATTAAAATGTAGAAGTTATTGAGAATGCTGTTATTAATTCTTTTAAAAGTTGATTTAAGACACAAAAACACTTATTAGTGGACATAACCATCGTTTTTATTTAATATACAATTTCTTAATCAATTTACTATTTATTATTTTTCAAATTTGTTTAAATTCAAACATTTTTTTCAGTTTTAAAATATTATTGTTTATAAATGTTAAAAAAGTTTTTTATAAACTTTCGGTTGCTAGTATCTTAAGTTTAATTATTACCTAAATTGATGAAGAATGATTTTGGTACTATAACTGAAAATATAGTAAAAGTTATTCTAATACAAAAAAATTCTCAATTGTAAACACCAATATTCTGTATCAAATAAGAAGTTATAGCAATTGAGTCTAATGATTTCATTACGTATATTTTAACCATACACAATTCACAATTCGATTCAGTTATCGAATAACATCACATTCATAATTGTATGTATATATATATGAAGTTATTCGATAACTGAATCGAATTCTTATTTGATACAGAATATTGGTGTTTACAATTGAGAATTTTTTTGTATTAGAATAACTTTAACTATATTTTCAGTTATAGTAGCAAAATCATTCTTCATCAAATTAGGTAATAATTAAACTTAAGATTTATATATTATTTATTTCGTATTTTTTGACTAAGTACGAAAAAGGTTTGAAATTTATAATTTTTTTTATAATAACAATAACATTTTGGTTTATATATTTATATTTTAATAATTATAATCATTTCCACTTAGAACTTCTTAACTCGTTTTTATTTTGGCTTTTAACAGTATATCTTCTTTATATATTTTATAATTGCGGTTTGTATGTGAATAAACAAATCTTAGTATTTGAATACGTATAGCAACTAAAAAATATCATAACAAAACCAAGATAATGAATATATACACTTATTGACTACTTTGCAAGAGTTTCAATTTATTATTGAAATAATATTCAAGCACTTAACTAGACTTATTTAGTAAAATTCATTCATAAAAATAAAAGAAAATAAATAAATGCTAAAAGAAATAATTTTAATAACTATGATATTTATTAGTCTAAATTTAGACTATTTATATATGTCACCAATTAATGAAAATATAAAATTAATACGTCAGAAAAGATATTTATTGGCCATGAATTGTAAACATATTACACACACGGGCAAGTGTATTGACAAAAAAGAAAATAGAAAACGAAAAAATAGGCGCAATTTTAAAAATTTTGCTAAAAAAATTGGAACATTTATGGTACCAAAGGTAAGTAAATAATTACTACGTATATTTTTTGTATCTATATATAATCATAAGGGGTCATCCCCTGATTATGTGATACCACAAAATAAATGATACTATGGGTTTTCATATCAAAAATTGTATAAACTGTCTTTTGTCATTCCAGAAATCTGATTATGATGCTTTTAGTTATTTATAGATTAAAACTTCATTTGATTTTCTTGGTATAAAACTTTGTCATCGTAAATAGATGTCGACTGCAGACTTGCTAAGGAAAATATATATATATATATATATATTGATTTGTTAGCTTAATAAGCCATATAAGTTGTCAGAAAAAAAAATATTTTTAGTGATTAAATATAAATAATTAAACATATTTTTATGTTAACTTATGATAAAATTAATTGCAAAGTCGATTCAAATTTTAAGATGATCTTCGAATTTTTATCAATAACAAATTTTTTGGTTAAGAGGAATATTCTCAGCAATCTAAAATTAAATTTTTATTGTGCAATTAAAAAAAAAAATAAATAAAAATTAATTACAAATTATTGAAAAACAAACTAAACAAGTAAAAAATTCAATACAACTCTTAAAACATAAAGTGAAAAATAATTTCTGATGATTGCCGGAATTGGACCTTATATGGAAGATATACTCAATTACAGGCCGGTCCTTACAAAATTTGGCACTGTGGTTTCTTCTTATATATTTACAACTTAAAAAATTAACTTGATACAACATGTATGTAGGTTATATGCCCGTTAAAGTGATTTTCGGAATAGCGGTTTTTATGGGACCTTTGGTCAATGATAGAACGATCTTCATGAAATTAATATACATATATAAAACTTCATTATGCATAATTTTATTAAAATATTTTTATATTTAAGGAATTTATGATCGTTAAAATCCTATTCCCGGAGGGCATTTGTATGGGTGAAATAATTTATCGATTTTAATAGACTAAAAAAAAAAATTCTGTGTAATTGTAGTTTGATTACATGGATGGACGTACAGACGGACATCGTTAAATCCACACAGCATGTGATTCTAAGCCGATTTGTATACATTAAGGTGGGTCTTAGACTAATATTTTTGGTTGTTACAAACATCAGCACAAACATATAAACTTTTGGAGATATAGGGTATAAAGAATAAACGGTAAATTGTTTGTGTCGTAATTAATTTATTTAAAAAATTGTTGCTTCACAGTTTTCAACAAAGAAGGTATTATTTTAGTCACAACTATATCGAATTTCCAAATAAATTAAAAAAAATATGGTTTGAAAGGAATAAATAGCAAACAAATTTTACTTAAGTAGAAAAAATTGTAAAAGAATTAACTTATGATATTTGTGGTAATATCTTCATAAAGGTTTACTAATAGTTTAGAAATTATAAATTGCTGGAAAATAACTTTGTTAAAATTTGTTTCGTCCGTGAAATTTTAAAAAATCTTTTTTGTCAATAATTTCAGATTTTGAAGGCTTACTCAGATTATTCAAATACGAACTGATCTACACAACTAGATCAAAAACCTGAAGTATATCCAACTTTTCCTTTGTTGTAACACAGTGTAATTTTTAAAGTTTCTTCTTATAAAAAAAGAAAAATACACATATGCCATTTTGCAGACGCATCAGTGATATGTGAGCTTATTATTAAGCCACAATAATGGAGAATATAATCTATCAATCTGGGGTAAAATTTGCGGTACATCACCATCGCTAACCTCAATAATCACATCATATTAATCATTAGTCTATATAAATAAATTTAGTAATAATTTTTCAAACTGGTACTTCGTTTAAAATGTTGATAAAAAGATCATTAATTGTAAAATCTATAACAGAAAGAATTATATTATTTAAGTGTTATACTTTAAAATGTTCAAGAAAATTTTAACATTGCTATTTATAACATTTTTAATAGTTCAATACCAAATGGTGGAATGTTTAAATTCAAAACCTGCTAAACGTTCCGTTAAAGATATAACAGTAAATTGTAAAACAGTTAAACACGATGGAAAATGCATCACCAGAGATATTACGCAAAACTTAATATTACCGGATAGATTTAATAATAAATTTGTTAAACCAAAACCATTTAAGGTAAATATAAATACGTATTAAATATTGTAAAGATTTTTATAGAATTCAATAAAATATAATAAATTTTGTTTAGTCGTTTTATCAAAATCTGGACTAAATTAATAAAGTGAAAATAACTTGAGTAAATAAACTTTTTTTTAGGCTAAAGAAACTCAAGGAACTGATATAAAACCCTGGTACACACGTTGGTTTGGTTTAAATTGATGTCATCATAAAGATCATAAAGAGAATTTGTTTTTGTTGTTTGCAGTTGGTAAATAAAAAATAAATTCAATGCAGCATAACTAAATTTTTAACTTTCATTTTAAATATTTAATCGATCTTAGGGTAATCTTTTAAAATTGTATAGTTAAATAAAGAACTTACATAAAAGCTAAAGAGTAAAGAACTTACATAAGAACTTAATACTAGGAATTATGGATAAAGATTTGCATAGGAACCATGGTCAATTATGAACCAATCTTCATGAAGTTTTGCTTAAAAATTGATACTTTGACAAAGTCGAATTTCATTAAAAAATTTCTATATTTAAGCCATTTATCATCGTTAAACCCCGTTGAATTTGGACTAGATGAATTAATGAACCGTTAATAACCAATTTCAATACCCTTCGTTCTAGTGCCAAATTTTTACTCGTGCCAAACCAAACTTCATAGAGGTATCTTTAAAATTGCGACCAGTACTTTGTTCACAAGGTTTACATGGACTGACAGCCAGTCTGGCGACTGAACGGACGACTCATAAAGTAAGTTCTTAATAGAACGATATACTTTAAGGTGAAGGTCCGAATATTTTTCTGTACGTTACAAACATCAGCTCAAATGCATAGTACCCTAATCACCAATTGGTAGTGTAGGGTATTAAAACTTAACAATGAAGCTATTTTTAAATGGGTTTTTAAGCTTTTTGTATGTCTGAAATTAATGCGTTATATTTCAGACATACACTGGTGGACATTCCTATATTCGTTTCTCTTAACCAAAAACAATGTTGTGTTGTTAGAATAACTTGCGATATAACGGCACTTTTTTTATAAGAAATATTTGTTTCTTGCTTTTGTTGTTTTCTTTATCTTAGAAATCAGAACATATTGGTGATCATTTCAGTTGAATATTCCTATAAACGCAGTCGAGAAAACTTTGTGTAAAAAGTTATTTTAACAGTTTTAGTAATTTCACTTAAAGTAAGTTTCTGATGACAACTTCTCTGTTTACTGGAAATATTTTTGTTTTAATTGGATGCCCAAAGGAACTTCTCTTACAGACCAGGAAAAAAATTGAAATCAATTGAATTCCAATTCATATTCTTGCTATTGGCATGATTTGAGGTCGAACGAAATTCGTATGTCAAAAAGAAATTTAGGTGGAGGCAGTGTTATGGTTTGGACAGCCTTTTCTGCAGCAGAAAATTCAAAAATACGTTTTGTTTCAACTAAAATGAACAGTGCAATTTATAATAAACTTTTGGAAGGTGCTCTTCTCTCATTTATGAATGAAAAAAATTGATGAAGACTGTATATTCCAACAGGACAACGCTGCAATTCATGACGCGAACCAACCTAAATAGTGATTTAAATCAAATTGAGAATCCTTGGGGGACATGACGCGTAAAAGTTTACACAGGACAATAACGGAGTTAAAACTAAAAACTAAGCAAGCCTGGGAAGAAATTGACAGTTATTTTATTCAAAAATTAATCGAATCAATGTCAGACCGAATTTTTGAAGGTTCATCAACACATTATTAATATTGTTAAATTGGTTCATTAATTTAAGTTCACATATAGGAAAATGCCATAAAAATGGCATTAAACTACTAAAATTAAAATGAAAGAAAATTTAATGTACATTTTAAGTTTTTTGTTATTAATTTTTTAAGTGAAGTCAATAAATAATTTTAAATTAATTCGTAGCACCTCTATTGTTTTTAGAAACATTTTTAGTAAGTAGATAATAAAATTGATGTGAGTTTATAGGAATATGCACCAGTGTATATTCGGTATTTATCACTTGGCGACATACTCAAACTTTCAGACTTTAAACATTCTATACATCAGATGTTTTCAAACAAAATTTGTTAAAAATAAAAATAATAAAATAAAAGACATTTTTAAAACTAGTTCAGAAAGGCAATTTTTTGAAATATTTTTTGGTCTAATTATTTGATTAGTCGGCATAACTGACACAAAAAAAATTTTACTCGAAATTATTGATTTTAATTTAATCGAACAATTTTAATTTTGCCAATTAATCGAACAAACATTCAAGCCATCATTCTGCTATTTGATATCCTATGATAAGAACTTTCATTTAATATTTAAATGAAAATCCCGAAAATAGTATTGTGAATAAAATAAAATAAAAAATTGTATATCAAATTTCTGGCGACTGTTAAGTAGTAAAAGTAAAAGCTTTATTAGAATTTCATTAACATTGTTAAAACTGATTTTTATATTTACTCATAAAACAACAAAAATGAAATATCTTTTCAAATCAAAAAATTTGCTTTCGATTCAGCTCTAAATCTTTTTAAATGTTTATGATTTAAAATTTTTTATTTTGTAATTGCTTTTACTAATATAACATAATTAAATATATGTATTTTAAAAAATAATAATTGTACTGTATTTCTATTAACCAAACCAATTCTTTACTTCATCATATTTTCTGCTTAACCAAGATTTCTCACTGGTATTTTCAACAATGTTTAATCTAAAAGAAACATAATATTTTTAAATGAATGTAAAAATTATAATAATATAATAATACTTTATCTGTTTTAGTCCTTTTTGATTTGTTCTAGGTAAAGATTGTACATATCTACCGCCATAATTTCTAATGCATGATCCATCATGTCTCACCTTGTCACATATAGGTTGTGACATTTTAATGCCACTAGAACGTTTGGAAAGTTTTGTAGTTAACATTTAACGGTTCGGATATCAACAATTAAAAAAAAGTGTTATCAAAAGTAAAGCAATAAGTTTCTTTGACATTTTCAGGAAAGTAGTTACTTATTACATAGATTTAATTATACAAAATGGTTAGAATCTATAAGACGTTCAACAAGACCTAAGATGACTTACTAATTTAAAAGACTGCTGCTTATTTTTCTTATATATACAATAATGGAAGATGTGATTCACATTGCATCGCGATGTAGGGTGATTAATATGCATACCTCAAATAAATTCCAGTGAGTTTTTTAAAGCAAGAAAATATTAATATTAAGTTTTAATTGAAAATATATTTTATAGTTAGAAAACATATAAATCTTAACTGCTACGAGGTTGATCCATGATATACAGTTAAAAGGATTTGCTAAAAACATTCAGACTATTTAAAGACTTCAGTAAGGCAATAAGTACACCGATTAATTAATTCATTATTTCTTAAAGTTTTAGCACCAGGGTTGCCAGGAGGCGAGAAAAAAGAGTCTAAATCGAATTTTAAATAAGGTCAAAAAAGGCTGAATACCCCCCAAAAAAACATTTTTTTTTTATTTAAAAATTTATTTTTTCTTCATTTTACTTTTTTTAAGATATTAACCCAAATAACCCAACGAAAAGTCGCCCAAACAATTTCCATACAAATTTGGGTTATATATATTTCATACCCAATAGTTTTGAAGTAATTCTTTAACTATAATTTTTTTAATGAAACATTTCCAAATATTTTGGTGATTTTTCGTTTTATACGATTTTTTTTTCAATAACGTTTATAAATAGTTTACATGGTCACTGCAGTTTATTAAAAAATAATTATAGTAATCGATTTAGTAAGTCAATAAAGTTAGTTTTTATCTTTGGTGTGGATAATGAAGCGCAGCATGCGCAAATTTTTGTTAAATATAAATAATCCAGTTTTTTTTACGAATAAATACGTATAAAATGTTTAAATGGATGATTCTGTCAAAATAAAATTAGTATGTAATAACAAGAAAAAAATATTTGCTTCGTTGTCAAAGTACTAACATTTTAGCCTTTTTCAGGATGCTAAAAGAAAAATAAAAATTCTAGATTTAGCCTTAAAAAGACTAAACTGGCAACACTGTTTAGCACTGCAAATTATCATAACCTACCAACAAAAAATTTCTTTATGTAGAGCTGCATTTTATAGTTAAATATAGCAAAAAATCAACATAATATTTTATTTGTGGTTTCATAGACTAAATATACTAGACATTAGTATTGAAATGTTATATAAAAAAATTTGTACATTCGTAATGATTTAGTAGTTTGTCTTAGTTGTCGACAAACAGATCACAAAATAAAATTTATATTTATTATTAAGTTAGTATTTTATTTGCACAGTGCTTAAGAAACTTTTCATTTTACTATTGATAACGTGTTTAATAGTAGAGTTTCAAGCAGTTACGACTTGTAGAAAGGTTAGACATGATGGAAAATATTTTTATGGAGAAACCGGTAACTCAAAAGTTGTTATCAAAAATTTTAAAGCAATGCCTTTAAATGTAAATATAATTAAGTAAGTAAATGAAAACCTATTTAAAATATTTTTGTTTTCTTATTTTAAGGCTCAGCAGGAGAAAACAACTGTAAAGCCCTGGTATAAAGAATGGTATTCAAAGTTAATAAATTTTTAAAACTTCAGTGTGTAAATAAAGAAACAAATTCTATTATTATTTATTCTTTGTTAATTTAAGTTTACATTTATAAGATAAAATTAAAAAAAATGTTTATTTACATAATTCACAATTCTTTAGTTTGAGAAACATCCTGAAATATTTAAAGTGTCTTATCTTATTAATCCTTTGGTCCCTAGAAGTCCAAATAAAAAGATCTTTTTAACCGACAGACTATTGCCATGAAGAAATTGGTGGCAAAAGATGGGTGTGGCGTGGTAGAATCACATGGTGTGTGGAAAAAATACGTGCTCCATTCTGCTCTGTCAACGCCAAACAAAGACAACAGGGACAACAACGATTTTAACTTGTTTATGGTCCTTCGAGCTGGATACTAGATGACTAAACTTGACTAGATTCTCTGACACGCCCAAACACCCTACAGTGGGGTTGATCTCAAAAATATTGGTAATAACTCTGTATCTCCAAAAATTGAAACCACTTTATTGTAAAAAACAACAATTTTTAGTACTACATTTAAAGTATTGAATTTGATAATTTTTCATTGCTCGATAAATTGAGATAACTCAAAAAATTTTATCACATTTTTTTGAATATATTGGAAATCCTAAGATATAAAAAAATCACTGTTATATTATTGAAATTATTTGAAAAAAACCAATAAATGTCAAGGCAAAAGTCGCAATTTCCCATTTAAAGCACAAATATCTTTTTAAAATAAGAGATATCATAAGTGAGCAAAGCATATTTTATCTTCATCTTATCAAGTTTTATAAATCTTTCACATCGGGCTTGATTTGTAAAAGTTACGATTTTTTTTAATTCGAGGTGTTCAACTTTGCACCCTGTAGGTTATCTCATTTTATTACAGAGGGATTACAAGATAACTTTTCTGAAAGCTTAGGTCGTCCTCTACAGCTCTGCCCTTTTAACTCGATCCTTCCTGTAGTTTAGGAGATTACTAACATTTTTGTGATCGGCCCCACGACAAGTGCTGCAAATTCGGTTTTCCGAAAATTGTACCAGAACAAGGCGGTCGGCATGTTTAAGTTGGAAAGAAACATGTTGGTGTCAAATTTTTTTAGTCCAAAAGTATTGCTTTGGCGAAGAACAATATGAGCAAATAACGACTGCAAGTTATTTAATATATATATATAAAAGAGAAAGAACTGAAAGAACAACTGAAGCTACAAAGAATACTAATAAAGTCATCAGGGCAGAATATGTATTTATTCCACTATTGTCTAGAAGATCTTTTTCTATGATTAAGCATTTAAAAAATATCTAAAGAATTAATTTCCCTGGTATTTTTACAGCAATAGAAAACCGCTATTTACGACATGTGTTATAAATTACTTCATTATTATTTTCAATATAATCTATGTATATTTATATTCTCATTTTTACTGTACTTAAATCATCTATAAACTTTTACACTTTTACTTATTAAACAATATAAATGAATACAATCAAGACGTTATATTATTTTCTATCAACGGAATACTGAATATATAAAAGAAAAATTATTCTTTAAAAATCTCAAGAATTATTGAAAAAAAAAAGAAAAAAATCTTAAAGAAATGTTAAAATTTATTTGTATTTTTGTGGTTTTAATTATGTTAATTTTCAATGGATTTTCACTGCCACTTGAATCAAGTTTAAAAATAAACAGGCTGCAAAGATCGAAACGTTCTAGAGGTGTAACGGATAATTGTCCGTTTGGATCAAAGCATTCCGGTGGATGTGTAGGAGAGCTACCGATTTATGTAAAAACCATTAGTGTAAAGGAGAGAGGAAGGAGTAATATAAAACCTTATTCAACTGTGAGTATAAAATTATAAATAAATAATAATATTTTATGTAAATCGATTACACCATGATACAAAGAAACAGAGGTAGAGCTGTTCTCTCTTTTCGTCGCCATACTATTATTTTATGGTGCTACCATATCTTTTAAAAAAAATAATTTTTTTTTTTTTTTTTTGTTTTAACTTTATATTAAACCAATTTTTTCAACCTATTGATACATTAATTGAAATAAAAGAAAGAAAACACATTTAAACTTAGGGTTTATGTTCATCGTAATGATATTTAATGTATGTACATCAACATTTTTATAATCTGTTACTTTATCCTCCAATATGCAATGTTTGAGAGACTTAGTACTCATTATTTTAGCAATACATTCATCGCGTTATATTCCAAAATTTAAATAATAACAAAAAATTAAATACTTCTACTTTACCATGTTAAATAAATCAAAATCCTATTAATAATACTTTAAATAACCTTTTTTAAGATATATTTGCTGTAATTTAATAGGTTAGCGAAAGAAATAAGAAAGTAAGACACAATCATCTTAACAATTTTCTAAATATAATTTTCCCTTTTTGTAATGCGACAATGATTTTTCGTTTGTTTATAAAAATATATTTCAAAACATCGAGAGAGAACGATGTTACCTTGTTTCTTTACATAGAATACAAATAGAAGTTTATGTGAGAGGTACTTCGAACTAGTTTTTCAAAAAAAAAATACTAATATTTTTGAAAACACAAAAATAAAATATATGTGACTACATGTATTTTGTATTTGCATGAATCAGGTTTTTGACAATTGAATCAGGCTTTTTTTCTCCCACATAAATATCTATTTATTAATCTATGTTTCTTTATATCATGGATTATATTTGAACTTTGAAAAAAATATTAATTTTTAGTGCTCATTTGTATTAAGTACGTTTTATTTATTAACTTTTTGGATTTTACTTTTTAGGCTAAAACTACAATTTACGAAGCAAATCAAAAACTACCCTGGTATAAAAAAATGTTTCCATGGTACTATGTATAAATTACAATAAAAATAACTTTTACATTTAAATTGTATATAAGATGAATCTATTAAAAATTACTATGTTACTATATGTTCAGTAGAGTAACGAAAAATTTTGAAAATATCAATTTCATTCGAAATTTTGTAATGATAAATTATTTAAAATAGATTTGAATGCATTTTAAATGTTTTGTTGAAGGAAATTATTCTAAGAATGATATCTGCAGACTTTAATAAGTCATCTTAAGTCGAGATACGGCCTTTTGGACTTTTTTTTTAATCACAAAAGATACATTTTAATGAGCTATCGTTTATATTACACGGAGTGTTTGAACATATAGTTCACCAAAAAAAATTGTTTCCATAATACTATGCAAGCTCGATTTTCGCGACTAATTAAAAACCAGACCTAGCGAAAACTGAATTTTTGCGATAACAGAATCCAACATTTTATTGAAAAATTATATGTAATTTTTAAAATTAGAATTGTTTTTATGGATATATTTACATTTTAACTGTTTTTAAGGAAATTTAAATTTTGAGTTGCATTTTTGGCAAATTATTTTTTAAAATAACAGCTGAATCACATAGTTCATATAGTGCTGTTGTCAGCTTATCATTTTCCAAAGCCCATTGTATGCATATGTTTATCGATGTTATACAATCGTCCACTTTAATTTTGTTTTCTTCATGACCACTATCGTGTAAATCCTCCTATTCCGTATCTGATAATTCCATTTGCTCTTCATTACTTTCCATATGAAATTTTTGAGAAATCGTTGGCTTTAAAATGTGTTCAACTTTTCCCATATTAAGAGATGTATTTACACAACAAATAACATGAATAAACTGACAAAATTTAAGTTTAAAATCATCCAAAAAGGTTAATACACCAAAAGACTGAGGTTTCGCCTTTTTTGGTTATTGACATTTGAATCAAATTAAAAAAAAAAAAGATAAAAAGTCGCGAAAATGGAACTCGTTTTTCGTAAACTGTCGTGATTATAGAACCTGCAATTTTAAAAATTAAGCCGTCGCGATAACCGGGCCGTCGTGATAATGGGTAGTCGCGAATACCGAGCTTGCACTGTATTTGCTGATTTTTTAAACAGTTAAAAAAAATTTGGAATTCGAATTAAGTTCTTTTACCGAAAGTTCGCAGATAAAATTTTTCAAAAAAAAGTTAATTACTTATAAAGATTTTCTGAACACCAAAAGGATGACTATATACGAAAACGAATATATTTTAAATTATCACCAAAATAAATTGTAATTTGACAATGTTTTCTTTCGAATTAAATTACAGTGTATCAAAAAATGTTCGGGAGCATCAAATTAAACTGTCAAGCATATTTTTAAACAAATTGTATCTTTTGCGTATGCCGTAAAGTAACTGTTGAAATATATGTAAGTTCTACACCAATGTTCCCAGAGGAAGTTTAGAAAAAGTTACAAGGTTTTGCCAAAAAATTTAAAATTTTTCCTAGAAAGATACATTTACGGATTTTGAAAAAATAAATGTTCAATATGTATTTATTTTCTCTTAAAAATTTTAAAGAAAGTAATACAAAAATTTGCTCAAAAAAGTTTATTATGATCTTATTTTATAAGTTTTGTTGACTAAGTGTGTTTTCTAAATAAGTTATCATTTAATGTTGGGAAATGTTTTGAAATGATATTTTGTAGGGCTAATATACACAGAAAAAAATTAAATTTCATAATCAAATACTGAATTTATAAAATCAAGTATATTTTTTACTGAAATCGGACCTATCACTGAATTTGTAAAACCTAACATTAAAATTCGTAAATGTTTTATAGAAAAAATATTTTTTTTTTCTTATTAAAATACTCTTATTATTTACAGATTTGAATATTTGAACAGTTTTACAAATATTAATAATTATTTTAAGCAAAACAATTGAAACAATATTTGGATTTTAAAATATTTTCAAGCAAATTTTATTTTTGGATCAATAAAATATTTAATAAAAATTATTTTTTGAAAGCTATTACGTACATTAACATGCACAACAATAAATTGTGCAAAGTAATACAATAAAATAAATAAAATAATTTTATGTTAAAAGTATAAATTGGTATAAATTGGAATTTGTGGAAAGGTGGATGTTAATGAAAAATAATGTTAATGAAAAATACGACATTTCAATCCTTCGACACTTCTTGCACTTTTTGTGAATGAGCAAATTGATCTTAAAGAAAGAAACCAACACTTTGTTAAAAATCAAATAAGTACAAATTAACCATTACTTACCATTTATAATTTGGGGATAATTTTAAAAGAAATTAAATAGATAAGTTACTGTACGGCTGCTCATAGGGACAAATTTTATTAAATTGATCCACTATGCTCTTGTTTGGGGATTCTCGATATGATTCAGTTCATTGAAGAAAAAACGGATACGATTTATACGTATATCGATCCGTAAATAGTGTCATCAGCTTTAAAACACCTTTTTGGTTGCATTTTCAGTGCAAGTACAATGGAAATTCCAATGGAAATAAAAAATATTTATACTTTATTCGATATATTGATACATAAAAAAAAAAAACAAGTAAGTTAGTTATAGTCTGTCAAGTGTCAAATTTCGAACACAAGCAAAACAAAACCTACATCTTATTTTTATAATATATATAAGTATATAAGAATTAAATGGACCTATTTAAAGCATTTATGCACGATAGACCTTATTCCGGGTTATTATTTATATTGGTGCTAGTTTAATTAACCAACTAATCATTATCAATTAAATAGGCTTGACGTTCTTGTACCAAAATAATTTCATTAACAAATATGATTAAGTGCTCTTTAAAACTGCGACTTTGTTTTTATTTACAAGGCTTACATGGCAAACAACACTACTTACATATTTTATAAATGTTTTGTTACCTCCACTTCACAGTTTTTCCACAAGTCTAAAAGACGAAAAAAGTGCAAATTTTCGAAGTATAACGCTTAACTTTATACTTCAAAAATTCGCACCAAATTCTCTCCTCACCGTCCCAGCCTGTTGTTGTCTGTAAACAATATTTATTTAACTTACAACTTTTCGGGAAATAGAATCTGTGACTTATTTTTCCTATATATTATTAAGTAAAACAAATGGTTTACTGTAAAGCATTTTTACAATATTTTGCATTCTCCTTTTTCAATTATTATTGTTTATATGCTTAAAGGTACCAGTTAGTTAGTTAGTAAACAAAATATTGTATAATTGTTATTGTGTAGCCACTTATTAAGTAGCAATGAACAATGTTGTTGTTATTTGATTTGTCCCTTCTGTTTGTTTCTATTTTTAGAAATACTTAACAGGGGAGTCAAGTAACACTTTTACACCGTGCCTAGTGTTGAAGGTTAATTAGTTTGTGTGTGTGTGTGTTTTTTTTTTAATAGTATTTTAGAATTTTTGATTTAGGCTTATGTTCATTGAATAATTGTAGAAGAATACATTGTAAAAGTTTTATTAGACACTCGGCAGAATGGAATGCATTTTCTAGTCAGCCACGACCGTCATCAGCACTCTTCAGCTTTCCACTGTGGTGTTCTGTGTAAAAATCATGTATTTAACTTACAACCTTTCGAGAAATTGAATCTGTGACTTGTGACTTTTTAGAAACCGTTAAATTAAAATATATTTTATATTTTACATATAGTTTTTGAAATTGTTTATAACCAATAAAACAACATATTAAAATCAAATAATTATTAAAAAAAAAAAAAAATTATTTAAATTTCAAAAAATTATTTGTTTACAAAAATTTTTTGTATATTTTTTTCTGTGTACGCAATCGAAAAGTTTTCTAATATGACTTATGCAATCTTAAATTAAATGCAGTTATTTAGAAATGTTCGATCTTGTTAATGTATTGGATAGTGTATTAAAGTATCGCTTGGATTATATCATTCCTAAAGTTTATTCAGTTTTATCCTTTGTAAGAAGAAATTGTAAAGAATCTGCAGATCCTATGACAATTAAAATTCTATATACATAATCTGTCCGTTCAAGGTTGGAATACTGTTCACTGTTCATTTATTTGGAATCCATATTATTCATTCGAATACAATTGAAAGAATTCAAAAGAAGTTTGTAAAATTAGGTTTATGTGATTATTATTAATTCCTCTCCTTCTTATTATGCTCGTTGTTTACTTTTGGCTATAAAACCACATAGGAAGAACAACTAATTCTATCATGATCATTTTTGATTTAATAAATATTTATTTAAATTGTGAATATTTATTTAACTTAATTTCACTTATTGTATTGTATTTAGATATCTAAGATCAAATAAATTATTTTATGCGTCACTATGTACAATAAATTATGTTAGAAATAAGTCTATTATACGTGCTTAAATAACTTTAAATAAGATAAATTATAGTTTAAAAATAGACTCTTTCACTTTTAAATTATCTCTAGATAATAAAATTTACTATCAACGTTGTTATATTAATTTTTGCTAGTTTGTAGGGATATATCTTCCATTAAGTTTAATAAATAAATAAATAAACAAGCAAATAAATAAATAAAATACTTATGGCTTTTTTTTATATTATTGAATAATGACAGTAACTATCGACACTTGAATTAAGAGACTATGCTGCCCAAAATTTTTCTGTGAATAAGACTTTTTTAAATTAGGAAATTCAGTTGAGTTATGTAACTAAAACAAAAAGACTTTCTTGAGTGTGTAAACTCATCTAGATACTGTTTTATAGTACGAAACTTTGCGAAATTTTCCATTTGTACAAATTTAGTTTTTAACCAATTCAAGAACACATTACTTAAATCTACTACACTGAGTTTTTCTCAAAAATATGTATACCCTTTATATATATTATATACCCTTCACACATGGAATTGGAATTTTATATGAAAATTTAATATATTTTAAAGTTAATGAAACAACAACAATTCCAAATGAAGACAGCATTAATTAATTTAAGGAACCGAAATTCCAGAAAAATATGTTTGATAGATCATACATGTGCTATTGGCTTATAACTCGGTTAATGTTGGATTTTTTCAACACAAAAATTCAAAAAACAATTCCGAATCTATGATTTAGTTTATAGTTGTTGTTTTTATTGAAAAAGAGAATCAGACATTTAATAAATTAAAAAAAGATATGCCAATAACTCGATTGATTATGAACCGATTTGGTTGATTCAAAAACCCGAAATTTTAGAAAAATATTTGTAAAATCCGTCGTCCTTGTAGATCAAAAATTCCGAAAATACGTTTTGGACAACATTTCGGATATTAATGGACCGATTGAGTTTATTCCTTCAGCAAAAAATTTTCAATTTTTCTGTGCAAAAACAAAGTCCTTGAATTGTATAGGAACTTCAGAAAAAACAGCGGTTTAAAAACCCGTTTTATTGGATATATTCGATATATGTCAATTTGATGTATACATCGTAGAACTAAGTTACCGGGGGTATCATAAACATCATTGAAGCCATTTCTAATTCGAAAAATCCTCTAAAAACCCGGGTTTTTAGATATATCTCCGCTATTTATGAACCGATTTTGCTGAATTTCAATGTATATATATATATATTACAAACGGAATTACAAAGTTACATATACCATTTACGACTGTAGTAAAGGGTATAAAAGGAATAATTTATATATTGTATTCCAAGTCTGTATTTTAATGAAAACAGCTAAATTTACTTTTTGTCTTATTTTGTAGAACGAAAATGTATTTAAAAAAAACTGAATAATTTCAAACATGTTCCAAAATTTTGGCATATATTGCCATGATCTATGTACGTCAATTATGAATTTTATTGAAATGATCAAAACTTACGAAAATGCGGGCAAAAATAAAAAAAAAAAATTATAAATGTTACGTTTAAAATTACGAAAAATTTAACCAAACACAAACACTGTTCTACATGTATAATAAAATTTTATTTTAATTAAATAAAGTTGTAAAATATTTTTCAAGTACCTCGTTTCAATTTATTTATGACTGTATCGTATAATAAGCGTTAAGTGTTCCTATATATAGATTTTTTTATCAAGCCCCTAAAGTATGCTTTTATTTTTATGGATATAGAAAAAATAATATTGCAGATCAGTTAAGGTACTGAATAACTAAAAAAAGTACTTCAAGGGTAGTTAATTATTTTAATTTAATTTTGATTAAATTCATATTTTTATTACCACCATCTAAAAATATGGGGGTATATTGTATTTGTCATTCCGTGTGTAACATGTGAAAAAGGTCGACTTAGACTTAAATTGGAGTGGAACAAAAAATTTCAAATGGTGGGTATATAGATTCGGCCAAGCCGAATATAGCATTTTCACTTGTTAAATATTAAATATGTGATAAGTAATAACTTCTTTCTTTTATAGTACATTCAGACTGAGCATTTTTACGAGTTTTCGAAATGAAAACTCACAATAAAACCAGTGAGTTCACACCTTTCTATATACTTTTAAAAGGTTTTCAAAATTAAAATAAATAAACAAATAAATAAATGAATAAATAAATAAATAAAAAAGAAAAAATGGAAATTTCTCATAATTTGTAAAGAAATTATGCGCTACATATGAATGAAAGATGTTTTATGTATGTTGATAAAAAATGTGTCTCCTGTGTGCCAAGGATAACCGTTGTCTGCAAGTACTATGCAAAGTCTGCTTCCAAATACATAAATGCATACAATTTGCAACATTTCTTCGGGTTACGAACTCAAACTTTTTTAATTATATTTCATTGTAAGTCATTCATTGTAAGTCATTCATTGTAAGTTATTATTTTATTATAATCATACCATTTTTAATTCTTTTCTATTTTTTTTTTTACATTTTTGAAAATTTTTTTTTTTTTATCAATTTTTGTAATTCCTTTTCATATCGGATGAAAAAAGTGTAGAACACAATGTTGTTTTTGAAATTTAAACTTCTTCAATTTAGTTTTCGTTTAAAAAAATTTTGTATTGTAGTTTTCGTTTTGTATGAGAAAACCTGAGTTTTCAATAATGTTTTCTAGTGAAAACTCTTTTAATGGGTTTCCATGCTCCGTCCTAATGTACTATTAACGATCACCGGGAAATTTGTAATTTTTCATGTCCCGCTATTCCAAGAATTTTGTCCGGGTTTCCCGGGAATTCTAAAAGCACTTAAATGAAAGAAAGCTCTGGAATTTAAATTAAAACTTATATATTTAAGTAATTTTTTAAAGAAAATTAAACTAAAAATAAAGCGTGGAACTATATCTTAAGAACAATTCCAATTTATGTGTTATGTACATTATATGATTTACTTACGTATATAGGATGACTCTATGGCGCGATTGAATTAAGCATTTTAATAAAATGTTAGATCTAAAAACCAGCAAGTAAAAAAGTATAACTGTCTGTCAGTAGTATAAACAACATGCAGAATTTGTCTCATAGACATTTTACAAAACATTAAGAAAGTTAGGAGAAAAAATTAGTAGTAAGCCCCACAAATCGTTAATTATTCATATAATTTTCAACTGGAAAGCTACAGAAAATATTCTCTTCTGAAATATTCTTTCATTTATAACATCTTGGCCAAAAAGCTATTTATGTTGACAGTACCAAAACAAATCATATTGTTTTTTCATCACCAATATTAATGATACATAAATTAAAGAAAAATGAATATATTTTATCATTTAATTTTAATAATAAAAATTTAATTTTTTTGGAAAATTTACGAAAGTTCATTTATTTTTATTTACCTAATATTAATATTGAAGACAAAAAATTTCACGAAAATACCAACAATATAAATGACAGTGTAACATCCTGTACACTATATATATTTTATTTTTCCTAAATTTTTAAAATGCAAATATTTTGTTCTAAAACATTATGTTGAAATTGCAGTATGAATTTTTATGAAATCTGGTACTAGTGCTATTGAAGGAAAATCTTGAATGAACGCCATTCATCTTTCCGGAAACCCGGGCAATGCCGGGTACCAAGAGATAATTATATATCCCATAATTAAAAAGATTCATAATCCGAACATTTATAATTCACCTCTGAATTCTAGAAAAAAGTTTTTTGATAATTAAAATTTTTCTAAGAAAAAAATATATATTTGGAGATATTTTATTTTTGTAGCATTATACATACACAGGTCTGAGGGCATATTTTTTTCAACCAAAACTCAAATCGCGCTATAAAAATTTATTCAACTAAGCTGCATTTTGTTTTATAGAAAAATAATTTCGTTTTAGATGGCGATGAAGCAAACGCCAAATTTTGTTTCTAAAAAAAGGTTAAATTGAACGAGTTAACTTTTTAAATATATATATATATATATATATATATATATACTTTTTTTTGTAGTTAGGAATTCATAAAATAGTTATTCTGAATTCTAATTTATCATAAATCAAATTGCCAATTTAAAAAAAAAAAAAAAAAAAATGTATAGGTATTTTTTGTTTTGAGAATTATGATCTTTTTTTAACTAAAAGGTCACTCGAAAGTTAAATATCTTCAAAGCCTTATCTATATTAAACAAATAACACAGTGCTATGGTGAAAAATCACTTAGAATATAACATAGTGTACTTTGTAGATATGGGTGAGTAGATTATTATACCATATATAGAATTTTCGATATATCCTAAATATCGGGAGTTATATCCAAAAAACCGATTTTTCAGACTTCGGGGCTTTAAAAATTTTTATCTCGAATACTTGTTAATCAATTTTAGTTTATTAAAAGATATTCGAATTACCCTTTTTAAAAAATTATGCACACATTTATATTTATAGTAAAACTGTGTAACACATTAAGGACACAAATTAAATTTTTTATTCGTATTTTCTGTATTTCACAGCCATTTTTGACCCACAATTTATCGCTAGATAAAATCGGTTGAAAATAGTAGAACATATAATTTTCAAAATTCTAAAACTCATTAAATTCTGTTATTTTACATTTATTTTGTTGTTGCCATTATTTTGCATCATAAATATGGTAAAAATCAAATACATGTAAAATAACAGATCTTTATGAATTTTACAACTTCGAAGAAATCATATATTCTACAATTCTAATCCAATTTTATCAAATGATGGCTCATTTTATTCCCAATAAAGTGTAATATTAGGAAAAATAAGCAAAAAATACATATAATAAAGTGTTGGCCAAAAATAGCTGAAAATTAAAAAAAAAAAAAAAAAAAAAATAAGAATAAAAAATAAAAATTGAATTTGTGCTCTTAATATCTTCACAGTTTTGCTATCAATAAAAATGTATATATACTTTTTAAAGAGAGTAAATTCTTTTTTTTCTAACGCGGTCAAAAAAATTTAAATTGGATAGAAATAGAGATAAAAATTTTTAAAATCCCAACGTCCGAAAAATCAGTTTTTTGGAAATAACCCCATTTTGGGAGTGTATTGAAAGTTCTAAAAATGGTGTAATAACCTACTCACCCATACACTATGTTACATTCCAAATGTATTAAATTTTGTGAATAAAATAGCTTTTGAAATTAAATAAAGTATAAACTCTTTTAAACATCTGCCTATTAATATCTCCAATTTAAGAGATCTTGTAAAATTTTTACTAGATCTCTTCAAATTAAATTTTACAGTAAAACGTGTTTCGACAACTTGAGAATAAATTTAAAAAATTTTTCTCTTTTTGTAAACTCACAAATACACAGTTATTAAAGACAAATAGATTTTTTAAACAAGCTACACAATTACTTTTACCGACTATAATTTCGATCATAACAAAATATAAAAACAGTTTAGAAAAAACAGCGCTACTGAAAACAGCCTGGACAGAAAGAAGAATTATAAAACACAAATAAAAGAATAGATTTAACAAAAAAGAAAAAAAGAAGAAAAAAACATGAATTCATATTTTATTTGGACTTTCTTGGCTTTGATTGTTTTGTCCGCAACAACAGTTAAAGCAGACTGTGAAGATGAAGTGAAAGAGGATGACGGCTGGTTCAAAAAGGTGGGTTGTCAAATTAAAAAGGGTGCCGAAGAAACCTATCATACTGTCAAAAAAGGGGCTGAAGATGGCTACGAAGCTGTTAAACCTCTAGGTGAAAAAATCGCCTCGTCTGCCAAAGACTTCGGCAGTACAGTAGCTAAAAAATACGATGAAGTAAAGCATAAATTAACAGACGATAATGTGCCAATTGATAACAAACCAGCCGAAACCCTTCAATTCAACGAACCAACTGAAAAGGTACCTTTGGCCCCATTACCCGGACAAACCGATGCTAAAGGCGAAACTGCTGCTAAGTCAACATCAGGTGAGAAAACAAATACATCAGATTCGCGCATTATAGAACCAGAAAGTTTTGATGATCGTTTCCTTTTGCAGAATAATGATCCCTGCCCACCAGGACAAGCTCTTGATCATACAAAAAAACATTGCCGCCCAGCTGTTTAGAAAACTTTTATATTTTTATAATTATAATTATTTTTTTTTAAATTTAAATCGTACTCCCAATGCTTTTGTTTTTCGGTAATTTAAAAATAAAGTGTTGCCCAATTGTGTATGATTTAAATAGTGTTTAAATACGATTTAGTTGGAAGAGCTCAAAAAGCTAACAAGGAAGAATAGACGAACAATTATATAGTAAGTATGAATAGATAAACTTCACAGCGATTTAATTACATCATGTATTTGGAATATTAATTAAGGTAATTGTACCTCGTATTCGTTTATTGTACTGACATTGAGTAAAAATAGTTGTAGTTAAGAAGAAAAAAAAAAATGTACAACTAAACTAACAGCAGAATTTTTTTACGATAAGCTAGACCGGTTTTAGTATGTACCTTGTATATATATACTAAAACTAAGTTCACACTACACTAATATTTGACGATTTTTGCAAAAATTTTTTTTGCGTAATGTTTATTTTTTTATCTGTTATATTTTATCTATATTATTTTTAATAAAGCTTAATATGTTAATATTTTTTTTTTTATTAATTAACCATATTATTTACTTGTTACTTTTTATACAGCTGAAAGTGATGTACAAAGAAAACGGTGTTGTTTTATTAAGGCAGGCCTGTTTTGTAAATGACGTGAAGTGGTAATAGAGTCACTTTTTATTAAATAAAAACGCTACAAAATTTCCTTGACATTCACATATTCCGAAATTCTCTCTGAAAATTATTCTAAATTGATAAAAATTAAATTAAAACAAAAAAATCTATAAATTCATTTGATATTTGATGTCAAATAAATTTATGCTAGTTGTATGTAAACAATTTGTATTTAATTTGAACAGACTTGAAACATGTTTTCCTTTTCACATATTTTACGATATTTGGTAGGTGTTTCAACAAACAAAAAATGTAAAATATATTTGCATAATGTGCACAAAAAAACAGCTCCGTTTTTTATGAGAATGAAATATTTGCTTAGTGTGAACTCAGCTTAAGTTATAAACTTAACTTCAGCTTGTTGCTGCTTTCGTTTTAAAATAAAATTTAAACTCATTTTAAAATATTATTATTATTCTTATTATTATTATTATTATTATTATTTTTATTATTATTATTATTATTATTAAAATGTTATTATTATTATTTATTGTTATATCAGTTTATTATTTTACCACGGTGCACATGAAACATAATTCGAACGTAACGACATCAATATTTTGTTTATTTAAGAGAGATTTTAAAATTTCATGACAGCAAATAAATGTTGAAAGTAAAGCAAAAGAAAATTAATAACAACATTAATAACCAGGGCAAGTTTAAATATGCACGAAAAAAAAATTATAATATGCGCTTGAAAAAGCACAAAAAATGGGATAAAAAATTTATGTGTTTAATTGTATAAATAAGCATAAACATGTTTTTTTTCCTGACTTTAAAATTCTGATAGTTTTCGATTTTTTATAAAAAAAGATAAATAAATAAATAAAAATGTATTAAAAATATACTTCAATAAACCATGACAGTCATATTTGATACGTCTGAATTTTCTCTTTACAATTATGTACGAGGTATTAAAAAAAATTTACAAAATGATTTAAAAAATTCCAAAAAAAAAAAATAGCGTTTTTGTTAAGAAGACTAATTTTTTATACATTATATGCCAATTTATACAAAGATTAGAAAAAAATTTAAATTTTTGGTAAAATGCTTGTGAAGTATGCAAAAACTTATTTTTCAAGCGAAAAGCTTGAAAAACTTGTACTGTTAATAACACACGAAATTTTAGTTTGTTTTATTTCTAATCTAACTAGTTTTGAGTGTAAATATTTATTTTATACAAGAATTTGGCATTTGTTTATTTTAGCGTTTTTGATTTTTTTAGTAAATAAGTCCAAAATTTGTTTTGAAAATCTTTATATGTTTCATTAGCTTCTGTTTTTTATTATATTAAGAAACAGACGTATATTAGACCGGCTCTGGAAAAATGAAATGAAACTACGATAACCCCGAGAAAATGAAGTTTAGTTTCGATTAGATAGATCTACGAGCAAAATAAAATTCCACATGTGTGCCCTTACAGGTAAAGGAGTCCACACTTAAATATGTTTGTCTGTCGGACAGACTCTATGTTTGAATCGGTTTTCCAAAGAATCCGCGTAATAACATATATTGATATTATGTGCTGAGAAGTTTCTATTACAAAAATCGGTCCATAAATGTTAGAGTTATGGGGAAATAAACATTATTTTTAATATAAAAAACAATTTCTTATCACTTTTGGAATTTTAATTTTCAAATATAAAAAAATCGATATATGCATGAAACTAGAAATCACACGTAGCAAAACTGCGTATGAACTCCGTTTTTATCCAGGACGTCAAATTTTTTACCAAATGGACTTCAAACGATATCCGATTACTAATATTTTGCATACTTAGTTTTTACATCCCAAAGAATAATCATAGGGGGAGTTAAGGTTGAAATTAGCTGTACTCATTTTTGCTTAGTATTTTAATTTCCAAATTATAAATTAGTTCTTCCTGACTTATTTGATATTAAAACAAAAACGTTTTTTAATTACGAAATATGCCAAACATCTTTTGCCTCGAAATTAATAACCCAATCGCCAAGTAAGCATTTGTGAAGGTTGTTTATAAACAATTAAATATTATCATTTTTTTTTTTCTCAATTTATTTATTATAATCAAAAATAATAAATCTATAATTAGAACTCAGCACTTGCATTTAATGCTATGTTACAAATTTCATTTAGTTTCAAATTTAATTTTTTCTTTCTAATCAAATTTTTTATTTAGTTATCAACTATTAATTGTTTACTTTAATTATAAGAAATATAATTTGAATTTTATTCAAATAATTTTCCAAAAGTGCTAAAATATTTTTATTACCATATCTCAATTAAATAAATCATTCAATTGTTTAAAACTCATGTTTTTATTAAGTTTTATTCATCGTCATAATTGTAAATTCTATAAAATAAATGTAGAGATTTTTTTTGCTTTCCTTTTAATTATTTTGTTTAAATATATATTTATCTATTTATTAGTCACTCTTGGCGGGGAAGGAAATTCGTTACTTAATTGAAGCAAATTTGTTAGTAATTAGTGACGAATGTGATATAAATTTAAATTAGAGCAATCGGCTTTTTTTCTAATGGGAATTTTTCATACGAATTTGGAAATTTTCTAAAATTTAAAAAAAAATTATGAATACGTGATAACAATTTTGATTTTGCTAAAAAATAAGTGGTTTTCTAAATATGTGAATAGATAATTGTTATTTATGCACGATACTGTTGAGTTTTAAAGTTTGTAATAGGGTATTAAATTGATTTTTTTCAGTTTATCGCTAAATTAAAAGCAATTAACTATTTGAGTATATTAAAGCTGCAGTATGTCGCACAAACAATAGCGTTACCATTGAAAATTTTTAATAACTGGCATAAAAAGATGGAATGGAATTTCTTAAAACAAACGGTAAAATTGAAAAAAATTCGGCTGTGCCGAATCTTATGTACCCTTCACCCGTACTGAGATGTGTTATGTTATATTGAATGTAATTACAAATATATTTATAGAATTTAGGTAAATGTAAAACTTTTAAAGTAATTTTCACATAAAATTTCGAATAGAGTGAAAAAGGAGTGTAATAGCTCCCATATAAAGTAAATATTAGCCATCGCATCAAATCAGGTAGCGAAACGCGTCGGTAAAAGCCAGTAAATAAATAATAATAAATTTTACAAAACTTCGTATATATTTAAGGAGAATATAATCACTTAGGTGCGGAGCAAATATATTATAAATGTAAGACGATATTAAAACTGTAAGACAACATTAAATTAAAAAAATAGTATGGTGGAAATGATTTAAAAAACCGAAATTCGAAAAAACTATTTGTGATAGGTTTCTGCAAGAATAAGGCCCGTGGCTTATGTAGAAGCTTTAAAAATTCTACCTTAGTTTATTGTTGTTGTTTTTCAGTACACGTGAAACAACAACTATAAGGGAAGCAGACATTAGATAAAAGTTATATTTTCCAATAACTAGGTTGTTTTGAACCGATTTGGTTGATTCAAAAAACCGAAATTCAAGAAAAATATTGTAATCGATCTATATAAGAAGCAAGCTTATTTAGGACTTGGATATCGGTCAAAAATGCGAAGATATCTCTTCAACTAATGTACCGACAGAATTTATTTCTTTAGCGGAAAAATTCAGAACAAAATTTCCGATTTTGTTTTGCAAAAACGAAGTCTCTAACTAATACAGGAGCTTCAGAAAATCGAAAATCGATTTTAAGAATCGGTTTTTTTGAAATATATAATATATATATATATCGGGAGGCTTCACAAACGGTATCTAAGCCAATTTTAAAAACTCAAAAAACGGTTTTTTACACATATCTCAGCCATTTATGAACCAATCGATCTAACGATGTCCGTCCGGCTAAACGGCTTGCTGTCCATGTAAATTTTTGTGCACAAAGTACGTGTCACAATTTTAAAGATAATTCAATGAAATTTGGCACGTGGGACTTTTATGATGCAAGGACGAAGCCTATTGAATATAAGTCCCCTTTCCGAATTTTTAATGCTCGTACACAATTGTGTAGGGTATCATATAGTCGGTATTAACCGACTATATCTTTCTTCCTCCTATATATCTCATCCTCAAAATTTTGAGTTATAGAAAATAAAAACGGTTTTTGGGGTAGGTTTCTGTATAAATGTATCCTTAATGTTATTCTACTTTTATTGTTTTTTTTAAACTATATAGCAAGTAGAAGAATCAGGCTTTCCAACCGTGTACATTTCTTTATGTTGTGGTCAAATATTAAATTAAAATTTTTAAACAACATTAAAAAAATAAATAAAATAAAATCTGCACAATTTTTATAATTTTTTTTTTATTAAAGATTCAATAATTTATAAAGTAATTATTTTTTAAAAATTAGAAGCTTATTCGATATTTTGGTACAAAAAGTATGCACCAAATCAAACGTTGTCTAAATTAATTTCGGTGTTATGCATGTTGGGCCATGAACTCAGTTTTTTTGGCCAATAGAGCATTTCAGATAAAATAGAAAACGAACCTTATTTTTGGTAATAGACCCCTTCAACTAGTTGAAGGGTTTTAAGGGCAAAAGGTTGCACCATTTTGCCACTTTTCATAAAACTTTGAGTTATTGATGTTTTATTGGAGAAATTCATTATAACACTGGTATTTTATACAATAAAAAATTTTAAAAATGTTAAATATTTTGATATAAAGTGTTTCCTTTTTATTTGTGTGACCAATATGGTCTTAATTATGAACTGATATGGGAGAAATTTGGCACACTGATATATGCTAATATCAAATATGTCGAATTTCAGATAAATAGTGATATATTCCACGCATTTTTGAGCGTTTAAACCCTAATCAGGCAGAACATTCGTATGGGGGCCAGGAGAAGACATGGGACAATTATAATCAATTTTAAATAGGTTTCGTCATTGTACTAAAATAAATATTCGTGGAAAAATTCACTAACATATGTTCAAGATTGTGACTAGCTAGCCGTCCAGCCATCATGCTAGACGGACGGATATTTTTAAATCGGCTCTGAAAATGTTTTTTAGTCCCAATTTTAATGTAATTTTATCATTATTGAAATTAAACAGATTTTTAATCATCAAATTTTAAACACCATAAATATTGAAAAACTTAAAAAAATATTTAATATTTAAACATAATTAAAAACTAGTTTTTAATTTTTGAATTCCGTTTTCATAATTGGAATTAGCGGCAACAAATCTATATAAAATGTATTTAAAAGTTTTCATAAGCTAATAATTTAGTCGCCGTATTGGATTCGCTATTTTAAATACTTAAATCCTTATTTCAGATTCGTAATCAGCAGTATCTAAAACTCCCAAGACCATATTTTTATATTACGAACTTGCAGTATTATATTTATGTCCAGGAAACTGCTTAACGTGTTATACAAGAAAATTTAACACATCTTTACAAGGCCTTATTAGCCCTAGTCTACACGTAGACATTTTTATGTTGGCAATTGTCAAATTCTATCTGTCTCTTTAAAATGTTACGTGTAGGCCAATAAGAAATCTATTGCGCAACTCTATTTCGCAATAAATGTTTATACCCAAAGATGAGTAATATTTAACATAAGCTGTCAAATTTATTATTGTCTTTTAAAATTGTGCCCTTTTCAACAAAAAGAAAAGTGGAAAATAATTAATTTTGTTTTGAAAAGACAAATACAGAATAAAAATGCGAAATAAATTAAAATTTTCGATAAAAAAAAGATAATTTAACATATAAATTTCTCATATACGTTTTCTCCACCTCTTAACACAAAGTTGGAAATAAAAGTGTTTTCCTATTATTCCGCCGAAGTTGTTTCTTATGTTAAGAAATAAAAATGTCTTCGTGTAGATGTAAAGTTATGCTAAGTTCCTTAAAGTAGTATGGAGTGTTGCCATTTTAGTCTTTTTAAGGCTAAATCTAGCCTTTTTATTTAGCTTTTAGAATCAAAAAAATGCTTTTCTTCTAGCCTAGTTTGATTCCTAAAATTGCCATAAAAAGGCTAAAATTCTAATATTTCAACAAAGTAGAAAAAAATTTCTTATTTACTTTTACTAATTTTATTTTTACAGAATCCTCCTTTTAAGCATTTTTGTGTATTAATTCAGGTTACCAGCAGATCGCCGCACGCGAAAATTTTTTGTTAGATATAAATAATCACGATTTTTTGTGCGAATTAATGACTGCCAGCAAAATCGCCAAAATCAAATACAGAAAAATCACCTAAATGAAAATTTACCCAATAGAAATGAAAAATTGCAAAAAAAAAAAAAAATAATAAATTTAAATTTTTCCCAAAAAAAGTGAAAAAATTCCCAAATATTTACGAAAAATTACCCTCATCCATGTACATTATGACACTTTATGGTATGAAAATTAATCCATTCTATGATAAAATTTCTGAACAAAATCAGCCATATTCAGAATGAAAATAGTTTCAACTTTGGCCTGGGTAGAATTCTGGTCTGGATTAAAACGGTTTTCTAGACAGCCGGTCTTCGGCCGGACGTAAAGGTTTTCAACTCTGGTGTATTTTAAAACCAGGATTCGCTAAATCAAACTTTTCTAAATAGGATGACTTTTTATTTTTTCACGCATGTTGTAAAATTAATAATAATAATAATAATAATAATAAAATAAATAGTAATTAAAAGCTGAAAATCACCCAAAATATCAAAAACTTATAGTCCAATTATAGTCCAAAAATTACGAAAAATCACCGCAAAATGTTGGGTTATTTTTCATATGAAATATGACCCAAATGTGTATGGGAATTTTTTTACGATTTTTCTATATTTGCTTTGGGCGATTTTACTTTGAGTCATTTTGCTGGCAGCCATTAATTAGCACAAAAATCGAGATTATTTATATTTAAAAAAAATTTTCGCCTGCGACGCTTCTTTCTCCAAATCAAATATAATTTAACTCATTTGATGGACTTACTTAATCAATTATTATAATTATTATTTTTTAATAATCTTCATTAATCGTATAAACTCTGTATAATTATAAAAAAAAAAAACAAAAATCAATTGAAAACATTAGGTCATTTTTCATATAAAGTATAGCCAAAATTTTTTGGGAAATTTTGTGGTCCATTTTTCATTGGATCATTTTGTTGACAGTCGTTCTACGTTTTATTTATAAATTTTTTACAATATCTTAAAAAAATGAGTGAGAGCAAAAAAAAAAAAAAGTTTTTAAATAAAAAATATATTAGCTTTTTTGTATCTTTACTAGGTAATAACAACACTTTAGCAAAAATCTATTTTATCCTAAAATAATAAAAACAAAACTTTTAATAAAAGACTATCCGAATGAATTAATATACTACCCGAATGAAATAATATTCGGTAGCATTAGATTGCGCTAAAATTTACCGACTTCTGAATTTTTATCGTAACTCCCCATAGAATCGCCATATCGGACCTAACATTTGTAGGGTGCGTTTATATGGGAAAAACGAGACTTTTTCACAGTTTTTTTTATAAAATTTAGCTATTAAATATTTTGCTTTATAACTAAATGTTAAAAATTTGTAATCTGCACATAATTATCTATCAAACAAAATATAAAATGAAATCAATTAAAAAATGTTAAAGTTATTACGAATTCTTTAGTCCTTAAAAACTATAGAATTTATTTTATGGGACTTGGTTTATATTACCCTGTAATAATTCCGTCTAATCTGAATATCAGTTAAAAAAAAACTGACTTCATAACTAAAAAGCTGCAAAAAATACAAAAAAAAAAAAGGAAAATAAATAAAAAAATGTTAAATAAATCACTACTATCGATTAGAAAGTCTAAAATTGACTTAAAACTACGAGATTTTTAATACAGAAACTACCTTCAAAATAGTTTTTTCGGAATATCTCAAAAATTAGTTTAAAATGTATACAAAAAGATCCACAGCCACAGGCGTAGGAAGGTCGGTTTGGAAAAATGTTCGTCATCGGAAAAAAAATTTTAGTTAGGGACTATAGCCACCTTGAAATTCTGCAGGAGTAGAGAGAGGAGTTATATCAACATTATATAATTTTTTAAGAATTTTGAAAATACCGTTTTTTTGACCTTTGACCTTTGAACTTTTGTTGTAAATAAACTTTTATATGAAACTACTATGTATAGTTTAGAAGTTATAAAGAATTAAACAAGTACACCTTTGTGAAATTTTTAGGCTTTTTTTCGTTTTTCAAAACGCTATATTTTTGGACCAGTCTAAAAGTTCTTGATTTAAGAAACACTTCTGCTATCTGTAATGAATTTTATTGAAATCGAAGATGTCAAATCCGATTGTTGTCTGTTTTGACATGGAAGTACTCTATAGAGGATGAAACAAAAAAAAAGAAAAAACATTATACCATTCACTACAGGTGTAAAGGGTATATAATACATTTTTGGACTTTATGAAGCTTCTAAATTCAAACATTAATTCAAATCTGCATCAAATTTGAAGAAAAAGGTCCCCTTGAAATTTTATCCAAAGTGATTATATATTTTTCACATTCATATATGTATGTACTTATAAAAACTTTAGGTTTAAGTAGCCAAAATTACATAAACTTTAATAAATATCTACTTTATATTAATACTATTTTAAATGTTAGAAACAACATTTAGAAACATAACATTTAGATCAAATTTATTCAATGTATACCAAAGATCGTGGCACATAATGTTATAAAGTGGCAAATTTAGTTAATTTTAAATAAAAAAGAGCATAAAAAATGACAAGGGGGTTGAAAAAGGAGCAACGATGATAAGCTGTTCGTAATTTAGTTTCCTTTAATTTATTTTTTGAAGCATCCAGATAAGCTTTAACATCCGTCTATCAGAAATTCTCCCTCTATTTTTTTTTTTTCAACGACAAGAAAAAAAAAATGATTTTTACCGAAACGACGAATTTTCGCCGAATTTTCACATACTTGGGAATTAAAAACATTTTCGCCAAAATGCCAAATTCTCACGTAAAAGCTAATTATGTTCATCTAAGATATCAACCTTTAACTTCGATACCGTTGGTATACCCAGTGTCTTAAATTTTCAGCGCAGAATCACTCCCTTAAATTCTCGTTCTATAGTATCATAATTACAAATAAAATATCAAAAAAAAAAAAAAAATATCAAAATACATATAAAATATCTTTAAGTAAGGAATTTGAGATATTCTTACGACCAACTGAAATAATTTAAATAGCTTGTTTACCTTTTATAGTTTAGTTTCCATTGCTTCTAGAGAAAAATGGGCAGTATGAATTTTTATGATCTCAAAGCAAGTAAACTAATAAATTAAAATTTGTATTTATATTTTTCCTACAAAAAATATTAATTCTTTGAATTGTTAATTTATATATACATGTGTATATATTTATGTGTATATATTTATGTATATATAAACTTCTAGTTTATAATAAATGTTGTGATTCGCAATTAATGCCATTTTCTACTAAAGGTTATCATTTCTATTATGAATTATAATTAGTTCAACAAGATTTCAGTTTTAATTAAAATAAACAATTGCAACAATTTTTTTACAGCAATTGACAGACTTGCCAGATAATTATAGATAGTGATTTCAGTTCCTGTTGTAAAAACTAGTATTTTAGTAATAATTAAGATTAGAGTAGTGCTAATATTAACATTTTAAAGTTACATTTTTAAAATTCGAATTATAAATAAAAGAGAAAATTCGATTATATAGAAATTTTTAGCTTCTAATATAATAAAGGCTTCGAGAAATTCGTAAGAACTTTAGACAATCATGATTTTAGAGAAAACTGGAAATCGTACAATTTATTTATGTAAAAAATTTTAAGATAGTTTTTTTTTATAACTTTCACAATTGCGATTTAATGCGCTTCTCAGAATTCAAAATTCATTATACAATATTAGAAAACCTTTAAGAAAGAAAAAATATCTTGTATTACTCGTATGTGACTTAGGGGTTATTTGTGTTGAAAAAGCTGCATATTTATCTTTGAATTTATATGTTTTTTTTTTGTTTTCTTTACTACAAGCTGAAAGCGCAAAAATAATTAAATTAAACAAATAATTTCATTATTATAAATTCAGTATCACATATTATCCTGAATTGACTTAGTACTATGGTGATATTTTGTGAAGCAAGTTGATACTGGAAATAGGGTTTTAAACCTTAGAAATTTTCATATTTTCATAAAACTTTCAAAGAAACATAAATGCATACGCCTTATAACATTTTTACACATTAACTTGGAATCTCGTTTAAATGAGATTTTGCTTTAACAAAATCTATCCCGTTTACTTATCTAATTTCAACAATTTTGTAGATTTTGTTTGCCAATTGCAAATTTAACACAACCACTAAAACATTTAAATTGATTCGCACAACACAAAACTTTTATTAACTTTAATTTAAGACTTATTTATGACTAATTTTAAATCAAAATTTATTTAGAAATTGTTTTATTTAATTTTTAAAAAATAAGACTGTTACATTCGGCTTGGCTGAATCTGTTACACCCACCATCTACAACTTTTTGTGCCACCCTATTTAGAATTTCACAAATAATTTGGATTTTTAGTTTACATCGATCCTTGAACTATTCGTAAAAAATTTCTTTGTCGTACATTATTTTGTTCGGCGGAAAAGTATGAACTGGTGTTACTATTTTATTTATGAACCGATTTCGACCATTTTCAAAACGAAACAAACCATTATATAAGACAAATATTTCAACCAAATTTCATCCTCCGAGTCCTATTCTGCTTTTAACGGACGGGCATAGCTAGATCGACTCAGAATATTACCAGAACCAGGAATATATAACCTTCATGGGATCTTAAATGATTTTCTCGATATGTTACATACGAAATTATAAATCCAATATACCCTTCCTCTTTTTTGATGATGGGTAAAAAATATTTATTTTCATACAAAGGTCATTTTAATTTAGCATATTGTTTTATTTTATTAACAGACAAAAAAAGTGTTGAATAAAGATATTTTTCAAAATCTAATGAAATACTATGATATTTTGGAAAAATTCATGATATAAATATTAGGAGACAGTTCTACTTCGCTCTTGTATATACTTTTTGACGTTCAAGCCAATTATTCGATATTTTTGTTTTATAAATTCCGTAGAGGAAGAAATCGATTTCTTTTAACTAGTTTTGGAACAGGTCACACAACTAATCCAAGAGGATATGTTTAGTGCCGACTAATATAATACAAATTTGGAAATTGTTTACTTTTGACATTTTTTTATACATATTTTATTTATTTTTAAATTTTTATTTTATAATTTTTTCGTTAATTTAATTTGGAACTCCAAATCGAACTACGTCCATCTAACTTATCTCATGTTTTATAGTATTGCACGCTAACCACTCGGCTCAGTCTAGTTTTTATATCCTTTTTAATAATGTCTTTTAGGTCAAAAGGAGCTGAACACGCCAGAAGAATTTTTGCCAATATTTCATCTCTTCTATTACAAGCTTTCAAACACTTTTCTCGCACATATGATATTGTTATTAGGGATGGAAAAGTTCATACGATAGTAATTTTTCTGATACTATTTAAAATTCAAAAATTCCAAAGTACTCCCTTGAGTCATTTGATAACATAGATCGATTAGTTGGTTATTCTGCAATTCGATTCAAAAATAAACTTTTCAAGTAATAATTTTTTAACAGAAACATATAATAATATTTTATGTATTTTTTTTATTAAGACCAATTCGGATTTACACTTGGTGTTCAGAAGTAATTATGAAATTGTGAAGAACACTATCCCTAAAAATTACAAGTTTCTATGTTCTGTAAATCGAATTCCAGTGAAAGTGAAAATATTTCGAATACCAAAAATATTAGATATAGGAACTTCGGCAAATGTGGGCTACCATTTTTTTATAATTTCAGATTGTCGTCACAATATAGAATGCAAATAAAACAAACTAATATATTGTATCGTTTGTATAAAATAACAAAAAACGTATTTTTATATATAAAAAATTAAATGCTTCATTCAAAATAAATATTTTATTGTAAAAAAGTATCAAATTTTTATGAAAATTTTGTTCTAAAAGACTTTAATTGAATAATATATTGGGTAGCCCACATTACACGATTTTAGGTTAAGCCAATAAAAACTTTTTACAGTTTTTATACTAAATGAATTAAAATATCTAACAATTGTAAATGATGCTCAGAACTGACATCCTTAATATGTAACCACTAAACAATAAACTCTGTCACGTATCTGTTAAAAAAGGATACCGAATTTGTACAAAAAATCACGTCGAAAATACCTATTATCGAACAGCATACCGAAAAGTAAACAAAGCGGCTGTCCAGAAAAACTCATGTAATATATATATTTCTACTAAAGGATATAGCAATCATCAAATATATCTATCTGCCTTAGTTGTCCAAAAAAAGCACTGGTTGACAGGTTAGACGCATAGTCCACATTACTCGAAGTTCCTCTAATGCAGCATACTTTAACAAAACTTAGGCTAAAGTGCTCGCTTTTAAAGAATCATCTTTGATGATTTTTTCCTGTTTAATTTTATTTTTTATAAAACCATTTAATGGTTCGGTATTTTATTTAATCCTTCATTTAAGTTATACAGATTACATTCTTTGCGTTTTGTGATAAATAAAGAATTTTAAGGGAGCATAAAATACTTTTTTGGAGCATATTTTTGGTTGCCCTGATAATTAGTGTTGACTCAAACGTCAAATGGTTAATATGGTGACATAATGAGCGAACGGCTTACCTAATTATTTTTATATCATAGTAAAATCTCAATAGAAACTAGATATAGATTTGTATGGCAATACATACAAATAATATTTTGTGCATATGTAAATGGCCTATTACGTAATTATAAATTACACTAACAAATGTCCCAATGATCTTAGAAAATATTATCATATGGTTGTGCCCGATCGACAAAAACATTATTATCTGTTTAAAATTTCTTAGTTGGACTTTTATTAGATTTAATTTCAATATTATTCCAAGTTACATAAATTTAGTTTTCAAAATTCGATATCAACTTTAGCTCCATCAGAAGTTTTAAGTGTTTCAATTTTTTGTTCAGTTCATGTATAGCAAAAACTTTTTGGTTCTCGGTAGTGGCAACTACTTATTAAAGTAGTTTCTTGGTAATGAGGCGTCATTATTATTTGCCTACTCTATATTACATAAATAAGTACTCACCCCTGTAGTCTAAAAATAATTACATAAAACTGTGTACAACTCGAACAAAAATAACTGGTTATTCAGGCAAAAAATAAGTAGTTTATTTTGTTTCTAATTATACCTGCTAGCTTACCAGGAAAGCAAGCCTTTTGCTAGGAATGCTCACAGTCTCTAATAATGTTTTCGGAAATTGAAAAACAAAATAATTGTATTTTCGACTTCTTTTGATTTTGAGAAATAATTGATTTATAATGCGTAAAAATGAAAACATTTTTGTTCTTTTAGTATTTCAAACAAAATAAATAATATTTAATTACTTCAACAATTTTTAGTAATTTGTAGAAATACGTATAGAGAACGAATTTACGTTTTGCTAGCCTTTTATTTTGAAGCTTTTTTCTTTTAATTTTTTTAATTTGTTTTTCATTGCATCTGGCAACATTATAGCACAAATTGAGATACATCTCTTTTGTTTTTCGTTCATATGAAAATTTTTACGTCTGGTAGCTTTTACACAAATATACTTTTTTATAGCATATATTTAGGCTGTAAATGAAAATAGCTAATAGTGTATTGAAAATAGTGCTGCCAGATCAATAAATTTTTAAAAGAATAACTATTATATGAACCAATAGCAGGGATAAAAAAATTACTGCTGTTATATAAATTATAAAAAACGAAACTACATATATATATATATATATATATATATATACACATACATACGTACATATACACATAAAAACATACATTCCTAAAGAGTCGTATATATTTGATATACAATTTAAATCCGTAATATTTGACATGTATCTATCTTAAAGTCACATTATCACACTATTTAAGCACTTTATCTCTTATGAATTAGAAAACCTAGCCGGATGTAGTAAAGTAAATATGAATCTCATGAAAATAATGTTTTTTTGGTTGACTTTATACCTATCTTTTATTATCCAATTCTCTTTTTTCCACAAACTATTTATATTATTACCAAATAAAATAAAATATTTCCAAAATAAAATCACTTTTTAAGTCATAATCACATATCACAGGTCAAAAAAGTTTATCACAGAAAACTCCTTATATCAATACTTGCCACAAACACATAAAACGCGCAGGACATTTCAAAAACCCGCATACCAAATGTCAATACTTGTTCAGTTATCAGCCATCAGCTGAAACTGATGATAGTAATTAAAACAAAAAAAAAGTAATAATCAGGGTAACCAAAAGTGCTTTATGTGCTCTTAAAATCGGAAAATATACTTTTACAATATCATTTTTATTGGCTAAATTTTAAATTATTAACTATTCGTGCTAAAAAGAGCTTGATTTTCATAATAAATGATTAAAATATATATTTTTTTGCACTTAAAAATATTCAATGCTATCACATTGCATCAGGAAATTACAAAATTTCTGTCAATTTATCAGTTGAAAATTATTAGGAAACGGATTTGAAAAGCGGATGTGATAATAAGCGAAAATTTCACTAATGGCAAATTGTGTAAAAAATCTATTGAGTGCAAAATATGTAAAATTTTTCCTTAAGTGCAAAATATGCAGAATTATGCTCTTTAGTGTAATATATGCAAAATAATGCTCTAAAGTACAAAATATGCCATTTATATTCCTAAGATATGCTCTAAATAAGGATTTTCTATGAATTTTCTATGATTTTGTAAAAATATGCCATTAAGACTAAAATATACACAAATATGGTTTAACAAATTGATGCCAAAATTCTTAAAACTAAATAACTAACATTTTGATTCATTTGAAGCCCAGGATATGATATGATTTTACATATTTTTGGTTGCCAGGGTAATAATTGCAAAAAGAAAAACAAATTTCAAAAACTTTATGCACAACAGCCTTTAAATTATTAGGAAAACAGAGAATGGAAACTAAATTCTTGGTCTATAATGGTTAAAATGATAATAAGAAATGCAGATGTCTTTTAAACTTGGTATTTCCAAAAAATAAAAGTTGCAGCTCAAAACTGCAACGACATTTTCTATAGAAGAAACCACAAGAAACTTAAGATAGAGTAAAAAAAACACACACAAACTTGACTAATTCTTCTTCTGCAATACAAATCCTTTGGTATGAAAGGATAAAAAATAGAGATTGAAAGTATTTATATTGTATGTACTTTTATACATTAGTATATGTTTATGGTGTATGTATCGGTGTATACGTACATAGGTATGCAAGTATTATTGCAAAGTTTTGTACTTTGGTAAACATTTGTGTAAAAGTTTTGGGAATGTGATGTTACTGTGGCACCAAGCCTAATGTATAGTAGAAAATTTTATGTTTTTAGAACATGTTTTAGGAATTTTTAAGAATTTAGAACGATTTTACTTTATATATGTACATGTATGTAAATTTATATATGTATGTACATAAAATTTATTATGATCTAGGATATAGAGAGATAAAAGGCTTGTTTATAATTTTATTGCCTAATTATTTTTATTATATAAGTACTTTTTAAATTAGTAAATGCAAAAAAAAAATGAAAGAAATAAAAAAATAACTTTTCCAATAAAAACCTAAAAAGCACAATAGGTGTACCCTTACTTCTGTGGTCTGAGTGTGACTACAAAAACATTTGTATAACGGAAGGTTAATCGGTTAATAATAACTCTGAAGGTCCATTGGCAGGAGAGCCTTTTATATGTTCTTGGATCTTCGTTAGGTTGAGTAGGGGACAAGTGAATTTATATAGACTTTAAATCTTTTTTTAGAACAATCACAATCACAAACATTCCACTGATATTAATATAATTGATTTTACCTTTTTCCAACCCACTGTACTTGTTGTGTGTCATACTTCTAAACTTTCATTCTGCTACTTTTACTTCTTCTGTTGTTTGTCACTCACTGTTCCTTGTGTTCGTACTTAGTAGTTAGTAGCTCTACTTTTAAATGTATATTCCAATTTCTACTTCCTGTTGCTGCTGAACAGCTGAACTGGTTGATATCTAACAACTAATTCTCTTTTGCAGATGATTCAGACGTCTCGTGGGCATCGAATTATGACACTTTTAGTGGTTTTTGAAAAATAACGTAAAAACAAAACTTTTTGCTTTATTTTTTCATTTGTGTTTGTTGTGTATTTTTATTTCTTTAAGCTGAAACTTGTTTTGAGAATATTTCCTTAAATTTTTTATTTTATTTTATTGTACTTTTCTTTTATGGGAATTTTCAACGGAAAAAAAAATAATAAAGAGAAAATACAAATATTTTTATTATTTATTTTTTGTTGTTATTATTGCTATTATTTTATATGGATTGAGGTGACCACATTATTTCTTCGGCAACAATTCTAAATGGTGTCGGTCTATAGACATAAATCAATTTGTTTGTAACCCCACCACACTAGTGCTACTACCCAGCAGTTTCAGGTGGCTGTCCCGAGCTATCTAGCAATCATTTTATTGGTTACAATGATTTAGTAAACATTTTTTGATATCTTTTTTTCGACTTCTTCCCGCTTACCAAAGGGTCAATCGCTACCTCCACGCTTACAAAGGGTGGATAAAGTTTTAGTTTGCTTAACGATCGTTCGCAAAATGTACGGAAGAGGGTAATGAAAAAAATGTACACATTTAAGTGTGCTATGTGAGTAGACACGAATGAACTTTACTGTCTAACAGAGGGTCAATTGATACCGAAAAAACTGCTGGGTAACGATTCCACGGCTACGACACCACGAAGTGATTGTGTGTGCACAAATGTGACACCACGTAGTCGGCAATAGAAAAGTAACGTAGTTAATAAAGGAACTAGTGGTAGCCTAATGTAGTAAGTTAAGTAAGTAGTTCGGAACAACCACCTAAACTTACTGGGGACTTGTTTATGGTCCCTCGTACCGGATATTAGCTAACGAAACTGAAACAACATCTATTTCAAGCTAGCGAAAACGCTTGTTGATCAGCTACAAGAGCATAAAGAGAGCATTTTTTTCTTACTCTTAATTGCTCCTCTGCCTTAATTTCAAAATTTTCCTCAACGAAGTATTGAAAAGGATATTCAAAAAATTTGTTTTAATAACTCTACTTATCCTCCTTAGTTAGTTCTGCATTCAAGTTTTCCCATTTTATATGTTTGCTACCATTTTTATGTATTTTCCATTTCGTTAATATTTTATGTCTAGCTTGCCCAAACGAATTGCAAAGAGGCAAAGAAAAGAATAGAAGCAATAAAAAAGGAAAGAAAAATATGGAAACAAAGTTTACCAATAAAATTATGACAGAAAAAGTTTTTAATTTGATGCAGTTTTTTATACGATTGTGCAAGCATCGTTTATCAATGTTAAATGTTATTTTAAATTCTTCAAAGAAAAAGTTAAATCTTAATACTTTTAGATATTTTCGCGGGAAATAAAAAGCGAAAATATTTATTTTAAATACATTTATTTAAACAAATAATGCAATTCATGTATAAAATTATTATGAAACTAGAGCTTATCACAGTATAAATATAAATATATATATATATATATATATATATATAAATATATATATATATATATATATATATATATAGAAAAAGAAGTTGGCAAATAAGGTAAACACTAGAAATTAAATATAAAAAGACAAAAATCTTAAATATTATACTTTCTTGAAACTTAAGATTTGTTTAAAATTAATTTCTGAATCTTGATTAAAAATAAGGAATATTTACAAGGGAAAAGAAAATTTCCAAGAAGCAAAAAATAACTATATTTTTTTTATAAAAAGCATGTCTTAGAAGAGCATGAAAATACCACCTTAAATTTAATAAGAAACTAATTGATTTCATTAAACGAAATGAACAATATTTTTTTAGCAAAAACCTTTCTGAAATTGAATTATTTTTTTATCTTTTGAATATAAACTTCCTAAAATTCACAAATTAATTTCGAAAAATTTGTAACCCACTTAATTACGTAACCCACTTTGTAACCACGTTAATTGCATTAATCTAAATATTTCCCTAAAATATATATATATATATATATGTATATAGGTAAAATTTAACCCCTTAAAGCGTTAAGCTGATTTTTCTTTTCAACTGCTAAGCTATTAGCAAATTGTTTATTTACTTCAGCTTTATATTCTTCTATATTGTAGTGGGATTGCTGAAATTAAGAAAAAGAACGTTAGTACAAATTTTTAATTTAAAAACACAACTTACATTTAAGGCATCCTGAAATTCAATTTCTTGCAAGCGTTTTAGGCCACGGAAATTGCGTCCCAAAATGCGACCCAATTCATAACGTGAAATACGATAAGGCTCGGTGGTAGTAGTTATTTCAGAACTATCTGTCGTTTCTTCACTGCTAAATTTCTGGTAGAATGATTTATGAAAAAAAATTTCAGAAATTAAATATAACATTATTTTGAATTAAAAAAAATACTAACAGGAGATTCTGTGCTGGTTGTAGGACGTCTAGGTTTTTCAGGTGCTGGATCACTAAATTGATCGTTGATTAAATTGTAAACGTCGTTAAGAGTATCACGGGTATCGGTATATTGCTAAGTAGATGAAAAACATATATATATATATATTTTATAGGCACATATAAATTTATCGTATATATTTTTTAAAATATCGGGTTTGCTTTATAGAGGTATAGAATGTACTGATTTCTCAGTACATTTTTTTAAATATAATTTTTTTGGGAAATTGTATATATATATATATATATATATATATATATATATATCTATATATGTGGTACCTGCCACTTCTATATATTCTTTCTCCTCCTTTTGACAACTGAAGAATTGAAGCGTATAAGCTCGTGTAAACCTGATTTTTGTGGTGTTTCTATCATGAGACCTTTGGTCAATTATTATAAGATTTGATGGCGTAATTTATATTTTTGTAAAACATATGTGTATATAATATTAACATCCATTACTACTATAGTTTTATAAAAATATATGGATATAAGCCCTTATTCCATTTTAGGCTATTTTCTGCAGCAAATTTTGCATGGTTTGATGGATAGATGCTTAATGAATCTTACCAAATATCGGAAGAAGGTAAAAAAAAGCTATTAAGTTTTTATCGTCTCCTGTAAAATTTTCTTTACGGTTTATACGCTCATACTTCAATTTCTATAGTAACAATTATGGAATATGAATATGAGAATATGAGAGATATTGAAAGTTCAAGGTTTTAAAATAGTATTACCAACTCAGTTATCGTATCAGTTTTCTATCCATCAGTAATTCTACAGATTGTTTTAGCAGAAGTTGTAAGCCAGTTATTAAATTTAATTTTTCTAAACTTCATGCTCGTTTTGTTGCTTCTTATCGTTCTAAATGGGATCACATTTTAGGTAAAAGATTTGAATTTTTATATCCCGTGAGACGATGGAAGCCAAAGTTTGATCAAATATTTTTGAAACAAAGTTAGGTGTCAATGATAATTTCGGTAAATGATACATCAAAGAAAAAAAAGTCATAATCTGTCAAATCAAAATCTATATATATATATATATATATATATATATATAATTTGTGTTTGTTTGGGTTTTATAGAAAACTAAATCGCTGGACTGATTTTCTTCAAATTTTTACAATAGCATTCTGTAATATCCGAAAGTAAAATAGGTTACTTCCTTTTTCGATAGGAGCAAGGGAAATGGTAACCCCCATACAAAGTAAATATTAAATATGTGGAAACAACTTTATTATAAATTTACATAATTGAGATGAAAATGGGGCGGGAAGGTCTAGGGGGATTGATAGCCTCCTTATAAAGAAAATACTAATTATCGGATAACTTAAGTACTGTTGGAGCAAAAGTCTTAAAATTTTAGGGGAATATCTTTTTAATCAACCACCAAACTTAAAATGAAAATGAGATGGGTAGGACCAGGTGAATTGGTACAAAGCAAATATTCTTAGTGGCATATCTAAAGAATTATTATAGTAAGAGCTCTCAAATTTTATGAGAACTACCTTATTATGATATTGCATTAATGAAATGAAAATAGGATGGATAGGGACAGAGGGAGGGGTAGCCCCATATAAAGAAACTTTTAATTTTCGCATATCTGAAGGAGAACTTCATTGAAGGTCTTAAACATTTTTATAAATGATTTTCACATCAAATTGTGAAGGGTAGTTGTAGATCCCATATAAAGTAAATATTAGTCACCACATCAAAATGGATAGCAAAGTTCATTGGAGTAAGCTAGAACTAAATATTATGCTGATCGATATTATGACTAGATTTGGCAATGAAATATTTATCGTTAAAAACTCTAAAGCACACTGAATAAGTGTGTCATAAAAAATTAATAAGTGTTGAACCCTGTTAAATAATTTAACATCTATTTTTGACGTAGTGTCAAAAAACGAGTAAACTGTACATTTATTATTTGTTATAGGAAATTTACAAGAGTTTTTAAATAATGATGTAGAAAAAGTTTTTCTGAATTTTTACATTTTTATACTTTTACAATGACTGATTACTTTAAACCAAAACAATAAGCGTATTTATATTCTCTAGAGTCTCTTGTTTTATTTAAGAATAACATTTTTTGATACCTCCTATAGGTACTTAGATATTTACATTTTAAAATGTAAAAAAATATGAAAAAATGAAAAAAATGAAAAATAAGATTTTTTTCCGCAGAATAATTGAAACCTTTTTCAATGCTTAGTTATAAAATGTTGATTTTTTTGAGACTGCTTTAAAACTCCAATTTTAAACATTTAAGAATTTTGTTAAACAAATTTCAAAAAGGTTCTAATACAACTATGAATTTTTATAGACAACACCACTGGAAATAAAAATGTACCTTGTACAACGAAACCGTAACTGTGATTTTAATTAGCCGGATTTCGCCAAAAAGAGGCATTCTTTTAGTTTTTTTTTCTACTTATAAAGTCAACATATACTATAGATATAACATATAACATATACTACAGATGTGAATAAAATAATTTATGGTTTATTTTAATTGTAGCATGCCTAGCTTTATGTATAAAGGAGGACTTTTTTGTCGACCAGTATCAACTTTCAAATAAAGTAATTTAATTTTTTAATTTTTTAATGGTATCTATTAAAAATACCATTTAAAATCATATATTGGAACCACTTATGATTAGCATATTATTAATTTTGTAATATAAACAATAATTTTATTTCAGCTTAATTTTTAAAGCCTTTTTTATACTACTTACGTCAACAATTAAATTCTTGGTTATAACCATCTTTTGAAAAAAATCCCAAAAAGCTCCTCTCTTCGTTCGTAAGTTTGGTTCACTGCTATCGTATGTTGATGACGTTTCACTATTTAGCGTAATTTTTTGAAAATTTTCCTTATTATCATTTTGATATTCACTGATTTGCATGTGATTTGTTTGTGTGGCACAAACAAACAGGCACACAAAAACTATTAACAATTTCATGATAAATTTTGTACTAAAAGCAAAAATTTTTGTGAAAAAAATTATTTAGAATTTTAATTATATTTAAAATTTTGTTGCAGTTGTTTTATAGGTGATTTAATTATAATTATGTGATTTGCTTTTTTATTTAATTTATTTATAATTTTTATTGATTTTTGCTTAATTTACAGGTTTAATATTTGTATGTGTTGGAAATTTACATTTTAATTATTATTTTATAATTATAAATATAAATATTAAAAGCAATATATTTGCTTTAATTAAAATGTATTACTTTATTTTAATTAAATTAGACAAAAGGCCATAATGTATTATTTATTTTGTTCCTTATTCGAATTTTAGTTAAAGGTTTTTAAATTTTACTAAAGAATCTAGCAAACATTTTTTCAATATCTAACAATTACAGCTTGCAATATTTAACCTTTTTTAAAACATTACTACTATTTGTGAAAAAAAAATACCCCTAATTGTTCTCAATTTATTTTTAAATGTTAAACATTTCGGTATTTGCTTATCTTTAACTCATTATCACTTTGAACTCTTACCAGCATTTGATTGCTGGGTTAAAGTGTTATTGCATTTATGTTTAATTTTCAATTCTCTAATGATTTTTAATTAAAATATCTATATAAAATTCTTAAAGTTATCAGTATTTGCACTTAAAAGTCATCATCGTCTCATCTCATCTAATACATCTTAAATGTAGTAATAATTGCATATGAAATATGCACAGACATTCTAAAAATAAATTAATGACACTTGAATTAATTTCATTTTTTCTAAATTTTAATCTCTTGACCATTTTAATAAATTGCACTTAATTGATTTATCTCACTTTAAGAATTAATTTGCACACACTCACACAATAGACTAATTAGTTTGTGCAATCAGGCATGAAATAAAACAATTGAAAAATTATAATAAATTCTATTTTACATTCGCACCAACAGAAAGTTTTGTAAGTAATTGCATGAATAGGGGAGATATAATAATGGTCAATTAGATATAGTAAATATTAAAAAAAAAAAAAATTATATAGAAGTTGATTTTTTATGAAAATAAGTTAAAAGAAAATTCATAGAAATTTGTGAAGCAAATATTTTATTCAGTTTAATATAAAATTTATTTGTTTTTCATTTGTAATTCATGTTTTGCAAATGATTTGCATTGATTTTATTATTTCAAGTTATTTTTTTGTTTAACAACACATCATTTTAGCCACATTGGAATTTAAATAAAAATATTTTAGTATATTTTCTTTTTTTTTCTCACTCGCTTAGGAAAACTATAGACATTAGAGTGGTATTAATGAGCAAAAAATATTTTTGTAAGTAAAGGTTTCGTAGAATAGTTTTAAAGTCAACTACCAATTTCGACACTAAACATCTGAGAATATTATTATCTGCCGTGGAAACTTGTAATGTTGCAAGGGTATCAGTAACAATTTATTTTGCGTAGTTATTTCCCATTAAACAAAATGTACAACTTTTTAATATGACACTATTTTTTCTATTATAAAAATATTTTTAGACAACTTTGAAAATTTCTGCATTAGTCTAATAATAATAATAATAAACAAATACGCCAAAGGGCAAAGAAATATGTGTATAATTAAACGTTTTATTCTGCATATCACGATTTTAAATCTCTGCTTGTTAAATAAAACAAAATTTTTTCTATAGACAACACTACGCGTTACTTAAACAGTTAAAAACTGTTTATCAAATGGTGAAAATTAAATAGACGAAAGTTGGAAAATGCAATTGGCTCAGTTTGCAAAGTGTGTAAAAATCATCATTACCATATTCAATGATTTGCCATGGAATAAAAGTCAGCAGCCAAAATGATTGGTATGTTTTTCATTGTTATTTTCACATTTCTGTTTTTTTTTTTTTTCGTAAAACCCACAAAAACAAAAATTTAAAACATTACATTATTATATCTGGTTGTAGTTGTTATTTCTGCTGCAGTTGTTATTGTTGTAAACATATATATTTTCGTTATTACAAATGATTGCGTACTAATTAAATGCATACATTCGTACAAATGTATTTTTAAATGTAAAAACGAGGGTTGTCTGAAAAGGTATTATTGTTTGAAAGAATATTATGTTTGATGTCATGTCACATCATTGTTTTGACATATTAAGGACCATGCACACAAAAATCATACAATTGGCATACACCCACACACACACATATATATATATATATATATATATATATATTGTTCATAATAAGGAGCATAGGGCCTAAACAATTGCGTTCCATTCTCGTTTGTCTTTTGCATTGACTTTTAGTTCACTCCAAGATCTGTTGGTTTTTGCTATTTCCGTATTTTCCTTATCCAATTGTCGGCGCCATGTATTGCTTGTGCTGCCCCTTCTACTACTGTCTTGTCGATTCCAGTCTATTGCATTTTTGGTAATGTCGGATTGTGGCCTTCTAATTTGGTTTTCAACTGGTATCTGTTCGGTCTGTGTCCACTGTTGATAGCATTTGGCCACTATGCTTTCAGAATTCGGCGGAGGCAACGGTTAATAAAGACCTGTAGTGCTCTGAGGTCACATCAGGTTAAATTGCACGATTCGCAAATGATTCAACGCATCTGTTGAAAAATGAAACCAATGGGTTTATGTTTTTAAATTTCTATTGTTGCTGAAAACTGTTTATTTATCTTTTATTTGTTTTTAACAGTCAGTCCAGAATACCAGCGCAGTGACACTAATTTCACCAAAAAATTTGAACCAGAATAACAGCGAACTACACAATGAGCTAATTCAGTGATGTCTACTTTTAAGAAATGTAGTAAATTATGCCCCAAATTAAAATAAATAAATATAGTAAATGAAAAGTTAAATATTTGATAAAAAAAAGTGTAATTAGTTATGGTTTTAAGATCAAACTCTTTACATTCTATATAATTCCTAACGTTGATTCTACGTTATATTAAAAAAATTATCTTTTAAAAAGCAAACTAAAAGAATTCAATTTTTTTACTTATATTGGTTATGATATTGTTTTTTTTTTGACTTTTAAATTAAATAAATAATGATTTGTAGCATTACTATTAAAGTAAACAGAATTGAAATGTGCATTTGTTTTATAATATTAAAATTTTCTATTTAATAACGTTTCTTATAAGCTTTGATTATGATTTGTTTTTTAGTGTATACAACACTACACTTTTTTATTTACAAAAAAAAAAAAAAAAAAAACTAAACAACTCTAATGAGTATTTGTAAGAGAAAAATCAAGAGAATATGAAATATCCCTAGGAAAATAAAATCAAAAATAAACAGTGAGCATTGTTCGAAAATTTTGACTTTTCTACATGATATATGTTTACTATATTTGCCACAATATTTTTGATATTGAATTCTTGATCAGAATGTTGTAAAAAGTTTACCTGTATGTACTTTTTATCGCCCTTTAAACAGCATTCATATTAAAAAAAATTAATCTCAATAATTTTCGTCCTATTTTTTGCCTCTAAATTTTTTCCATCGTATTTATTGTGAACTTTTTTACTCTGTGGATCGTTTTGGCAGCTGTTTTCAACTTTTCTGATAAAATATACAGAGAAATTTATTAAATGCGTGTTATTCCATTTAGAAATGTAGATTTTCTCTTAAAATTGTATATAAATATACTTTTTCTTCGGTTATCGGGGTGATCGTGAGCTCTATACATTTTTAAGACTCAAGAAACTGTATTTCCTGACTCACCAGCATCTCTAGCTAATGTTTTATATTGTTGACATGTGTTTTTATTATAAATTTAAGTTATGCGTTTGAATGAATTTTGTTAAATTTTCATTTTAAGAAAAAAGAGTTATGCTATTACAACAAAATTTAGCACATAAGGAGTGAGGTCGAAAAAATCTTAACACATGTTTTGCCTCTTAACTTTTCTGAAACAATATATAAATTTTTTTATCTAGTTATCTTTGCAAAATATGTCAGTTATTATTTTTAATGACAACCATGTTCATTTGTTGTGAGTTTGATCAAAATGAGTGACGAAAAGGAAGTACGTGTTAAAATTATTACAATTTTTCGAAAAAATCCAAATTGGTCCTATAAAAAATTGATCAGAGAATTAAAGGTTTGAAGTTAAAATATTTCCAATGTTATTAAACAGTATCAGGAGAATTTCACGATTGATAGGAAACCTGGTTTGGGAAGAAAAAAAGGTTCACATGATATTGGGAAGGCCAGAAAAATTGAAAGCATTTTGAAAAGAGCTCCAAACACATCTTGTAGAAAAGTCGCCCGGTTAGCTTAGTGCTCTGGCAAATTGGTGCAAAAACTTGAAACATACGAAGTTCAAAAAGTTCCAGACAGGAATGCTACAAAAAATTTAGAAGTCAATAATAGGGTACGGAAATTAAAATTAAATTTCATACAAAAATACTCATGTTGTATAATTGATGACGAAACGTATGTACTGGCAGATTTTTCGCAGTTTCCGGGTCAAAATTTTTATGTTGCTAATGTTCGAGAACCCAAAAGCAAACAAAATTCCTAAAAAACTTCTGGTATGGCAAGCTTTATGCAGTTGCGGCAAAAGAAGCCAGTCATTTGTTACAGTGCCTTCTACATCAAAGAATTTTTGGAAAATGGCTTCTTACTTTCATAAAAGAGCTCAGTGTGAGCACATATTTTTGGCCCGATTTGACATAATGTCACTACGGTAAGAAAGCTCTGAAGTAGTACCAAAATAATAACATAGTTTTTGCACCAAGGGAGGGAGGTCAATCCTCCAAATTATCTAAAGCTAAGACCAGTAGAGATATTGAGCTCTTGTGAAAACAGAATTGAAGAGTACAAAAAAGGTGTCACAAAATATTGGAGATTTTAAAAGAAAATGGGCAATCTGTTCCAAAAAAGCGACTGAAACAAATCTCTAATGGAAGGGTTACCAAAAAACGTCCACGAGTTCATAAGTAGTGGTTAAAACTATAAAAGCTATATTTTTCTATGATTTGTAATATAATATCAATTAAATAAAAAAATAAAAAATCAAAACTCTAAGATGAACAGTTTACATGTTATTGAATATTATATATGTTAAGATTTTTTCGATCTCACTCCTTAGTTACTGAGAATAATAACAAATGTAAACACGTTAACGTATTGTAAAATTTATAAGCTTAAAAACATGTTCTTTCTATAGAGGTTTCATTGGCAGGGCGGTTGTGTTTCTATAATGTGGATGCTTTAAATAATTCAGCATCAATATAGCGTGTTCCATGCTTAATTTTTGGCAGTGCCAAAGACTACGAAACCAAGTTGAAAACGAGGCTCCCTATGTATTCTGAGAAAGAGATGTTGATGCTTGCGCTTGTAGATATGTTTTAAAGTTTGGCGAAAAATTCGATACATCTCCACTTTAATTTTGAGTCTTTAAAAATTAATGGTTAATAGAGATGTTAGACAAATAGGATTTGAGTTGTTCTATATCTCTTTGAACTGATATTTTCAACGTGAACATCTCTTACTCGCACTTTTGTATCATCAATATTCAGATACTTTAAGAAAACTAAGAATTCATCAAATTGAATTCTTTATATTAAACTAAATTAATATTTTTTTATTGTTAAAGAACATTTCAAACTACTCACCTAGTACACATATACATAGATCAATATTGGTATTTGTGCATAACATACAAATGATAACACATATTCTCATATAACATTCAAACAATTAAACGTTAGGATCGCATTTCATTTTCTAGTAACTTACATGGTTTTGGTAAAATGAATTTTATTTGGTAGTAAATATGTTTGCAAAATAGCACACACTCAATACATACACAGGCACGCACAAATAAACATAATATAGGCAAGTATTTATGCAGCTTTATATATTATTAGCCTGTTTATACAAACACTCAAACATACACTCAAACATACAGGATATACACGTCCCTGTGTTAATATTATGTATAAGTACATCCAATGAACATGTTTGGCTGTATGGGCTCAGAATTTGTAATGACATTTTGCATAATATGACGATTTCATTAATCAAAATGTGGTTAAATACTCAATATTTGACAGGAAATCATAACTCTATTTCGGAGGAAATTTGAAAATTTTGTCAGTTTTCTCCAAAATTATCAGAGGTTGCTGAAATCTATAGGGAGTTTTTAAAAGTTGAGTACAAAAATAGCTTTTGATCAGCCAGTTTTGTTTAGTTGGATCTTTCCTAAATGGATCCAGACTATATATAAATTTTCATCTTTTGTACCTATGGTGAAGGTATAAAAAATATTGTATATATATCAACAGGGAACAGACTAATTACCAGGGCTACCAAAATCATATTTTTTTCTATTCTTAAAATGAATAAAACTTTTAGTTTAGACAATTTTAGGAAATTTGTCATCGATTTGTTACGGCGTTTTTTTCCATATTTTGATCCTTTGAGCATATTATTGCATAATTTGGACCTAGCAGCATATTTTGTCATATTTTCATACAAAATCCTTATGTTAGAGCATATTTTATTAATTTAAATGGCATAGTTTTAAAATTTTATTCTTAAGAGCATACTTTTACATATTTTATACTTAAAAGAAAATTTGAATTTTATATATTTCGCACCCTTCGCAATTGCTAATACAAATCCAATTGTTTTTAGTATGAATAGTAGATAATTTAAAATCTAGCAAAAATAATAATAATATTTTAAGAGCATATTTTAAAATGTTTTCCGATCTTATTTTTATTTATTAGAATAAAATACTTTTCCTAGAGCATATTGTCATGATAATTACATAATTATAGTAAGATGTTCTACTAAGTGTGGACAAATCTCCCAGATCAAATTGAAAAATGTCTCGCTTTGTATAAATCATTTAAAAAAGTGATGACAATTCCATTATTTTTACTTATGTCCAAAGTAATTTTATACTATTTGGTTAACTATTTAAAAATACTATTCTGGCAAAAATTGTTAACTGGGTATTTGGAGAATACTGAGTGTGTTTGTGCGTAAAGGGCTAGTGGCAACTTACCACCATAGTGTAATACTGACTGACTTTTATACTGAGGCATTTTGGCCTCAGTATACATAAAATGTATAGTATGAATATATTATGTTCATACTCATATATCCACAAACAATGCTAATTATCGTTAAATGTCCAAAAAATACACTAGGTTAATCAAACTTAAAGAATGATATGGAAATAAACATCATCTTCAACGTTTGAATTTAGAATACTTATTCAAATTTTCGTACAAATATAAAGAAAAACTTTAATATTACCATTAATATCAAATCAAAACTAGACATTTTTTAGACGTTCGATTATTTGTTTGTTGGGTTTGTGCATTCTGAATGAGTATTTTTGTAAGTATGCCTGTACAGCTGTCAGTCTGAACTCAGAGGTATTTATGTAGATTACATTTGATTTAAATAAATTGCTTTGGTGCGAATTCGATTTGAAATGAATTTTAATTATTTTTTAAGGCACTATTGATCTGTGCGAGTAGGCAAATTTAATGTGGTCTTAAAATTGGGAACATAAATATATATATATATATATATATATATATATATATATATTTATATTTCATTTTTGATGGTTATTGGTCATAAGATCATTAGATCTACTTTAGGAAGAGCTGATATATATATATATATATATATATTTATATATATATATATATATATATATATATATGATATGATATATGATATGATATGATATGATATATATGCAAATATACGACTATAGGTACTCCACGAAGTGGAGATTTATCACCTCTGTCGTGGAACTTGGCTATAAATACGTTACTCACGAAATTTACTGTTCTATAAGGCAGTTGCACATCAGATCAGAATACGATCTCGCAAAGGCTTAAGAAAGCTCTGAACAAGCTAAATACATGGAGCACGGTAAATGGTCTAAGAGTTAATCCGAACAAGTCTGAACTTGTACTATTTTTTCATATGTACAAGATTTGTTTAGTTTTGGCTTCCTAAAATAAATAGCGTTGAACTGACACCATCAATGTGTGTATGAAGGCTACTGATATGAAATGGGATATGAGTCCAATGCAGGTAAATTGGCTTTTTGAGAGGAAATAGGTACAAGAGTATCATTTAGACTTCCGAATAGTTGTACCATTCTTCAGGTCGTGTTATCAACTATTAAGAGAATTCACATGATTTTTAATAGGAATATTCGTGTTATTACTGACAGCAACTCCACATTAACACTGGTTTATGTTGGGCGTCCCTGAACGGTATGGGGAGAGATTCTAATATTATACTCGTTTAGGTGAATGGAGACAGAGAACTTTGATGCAAAAATATTGCGGATGCATTGGAAAGTATAGGGACAATATGCGGAGTACAATTGCTTTGTTTTATTATAAGCTTCAAGTGAAATAGGTGTTTTAAACAGGGCTCAGGTAATATAGTCACAGGGGAACTCGTGCTCGGTGGCTAACACCTTATGATTACTATAAAAATTGTCACGACATAAATGAATATGAATCTATAACTCATCATAATCTGGAAAGTCATAGGCAACGAATTCTTGACAGGCTATTCTATGATATTATACGATATGGCTCTGGGTAAGCTAAAGTTGTACATTAGGAAATCGTAATGGTTTATAAATGAACCACATAGGAATTTCATAGGGTAGTATTTTTTTCTAATCTTTAATCTATCTTCAACTCCTTATTTTCTAGTGTTCTTAATACATCACTTTATCTCTGCTACGTTACTCTATAATCTCTCTTTTTAAGCAACCCAATGTGAACTCTGAATTTTGAGACTTAGTCCCCAAAGTCCCCAAATTTTCTAAAAAAAAACTTTTCATTTTCATAACGGTTAAAAAAAAGTGAATCCAATTAAATATGTTTCTATTGTTAACATCTACCCAATTAACTTTAATTTTATTATGAAAATTTAATATTTTGGTAATCTCTGACTATTTGGAGAGAAATGTAGAACACCTTTCATTTAACTAGCATTTTAATCAATAATTTTATGAGCCTACAATTTAAAAAAATAAAAAACTTTTTTACCACTAAGTTACCGTTTTACCACTTAATTCAAAACAAACCTAAACATCGCTTTTTGGAAATTCTGAAAGATATTACGAAATTCTGAAAGATACAAAGATAAAGATTAATATTAATATGAAACTCTGTTGTCAAAAAAACCTACTTAAGTCTAAGAATATGTTAGTAAAAAATCACATTGAGTTGAGTTTGTTTTAAGTTTTATAGCTATATTATTTTATTGAATAATATATCATATTTCGAATCATATATGTAATATAGCTTTGTAATGTAGCACTTTAAAAATTCGTTAAAAACACCTTTTATATATTATTGATTTTTTACTTTTATTTTTATATTTTAATAATACATGTATAACTATGCTTTTTTAATTATACGCTTTCGTATAAAATTTTATTAAAACAATATTTATTCTGTTAAAGTAGAAATGTGTATTTAATAGTTATATAAGTACAAATGTCAATTTGCAAATGAGAATGATGCTAAAGCATAATTTCGAACTCATTAATGAAAGTGGTTTAACATGAAGGATTAAAATTAAAATTTATTTTTATTATTACTGTAACTTTTATTATTATTGTAATATTGTTAGTGGACATTTTTAGAATTGAACTTTTTAGTTGTATTTCAATTTTATATATAGTAGTTATATTACGTTTAAATTTGATAACATTTTACTTCATTTTATTACTAAATATAAGATACGATTTGAGTTCAAAATTTCAATTTAAATATAGCAAACATTACCAAAAATACCTTGGAAAATGTTCAAAATAAACAAAATAGAATAATAGTTGAGTGTCCTCAACTATTCTTCTATTATTATTGATATTTCTTTTCTCAACATCTTACTCTTTTTCTATTCTAACACTCATTGTACTAAACTTATGTAGATACTACGAAATTACAAAATTTATGCTTACTTGGTGAGAATGAAATTTTATACACTTTTATAAAAGCCAATAGACAGAGGCATCATTAGACATTATTTAAACTTTAATTTTTATTTACACTTTTAAGTTTTCCCTAAGTTAAATACATATAAAATCACAGAAATGAAGAAAAGGACATGCAGACCTTAAGTGTTTTTAAGAACTTTGTAAAAAAAGCACCTGAAGTTTAGAAAGGTCTTCTAAGTAAATATCTATATATACATTCCTTTGTGTGTACATAGCACTATTGGTGAACTGCTATAATCGATTGCATGAAAAGGTTATAAATATTTAATAAAGTAGAGATGGTGTGCAGCAAAATTTTTAAAAAAGAAAAATTATTGTAATGATAAATATTAGAGCTTGTGTAGAAATTCTTGAATGATAATCTGTGTTGATCTTGCCATCCTGTCTTTAGAAAATATTCTTATATCCATAATGCGTAACTTATATAACTGAAACTCAGTTCAAAATATTCATCATTGTCCTAAGCAGTTTGGTATTGAAAATTAATAAAATCGGTTCAGTTTAAAAACGGTCATAAAGTAAAATATGACACATAATTGCTAAAATTTTTATTTTCATTTACACTGATGTTTATTTTGTGTTTGAGGGTATTTAAGATTCTTTACAACCTAATATAACTTTCTAACTTATTTTATAATGCCATCTAAATAAATTTCATTACATTATGCCACTAGAAATTCCATTCACTATCTTTCGTAGTCACTCATACCTATTAAATCTAACACTTAAACATACTCACTTACCACCTCAATGACTTCAGCTATCATGAAACAAATTTTTCTTAAGTAAGCAACCATAAAGAAATAAAAAAAAAATTCGAATAAGGAAAAAATCCTTATTTTATTTGTTGTGGTGGTAATAAGGAGTTGTTGTATTTTTTTGATAGCATACTTGAGAATTTTAATTATACCCTAATGGCGTATAATATCTGGTGGCTACTAATGCAGCCAATGCAAAATTGAAAAAGGAAAAATTTGTTCACACAGTTGCACTCTTTTTGTTTAACTTTGGCAATGTCTTGCTTTTAGTTAGAAAAGTTTTTAGTTTTCATTATTTTAATAGCAGTTTTCTTTGTATTTCCTTTACCTTAAACAATAATGTTGGTAACTATAGTGGACTATTGAAAGATGATAAAAATATATAAAACCATTTGGTTTCATTAAAAGTAATTTTTGTGGGAGCAAAAAAAAAAAGGGAAGAAATCAATGAAAAACTTTGCATTGGCTTTGATAACATTTTTATTGTACTTTGTCTTCGAATGTTAGTTGATCAGATAAGGGAGTGACTTAATTCTTTTTCTAAAAGAAAACAATCAACTTTTGTCTAGGTGTGAATAATGGCGATCGTTTTCTCTAAAATAAAAAAGTGAATACTGAAACCGTATTCTATTATGCTTATGTATACTTATAGACAACAAGGGTAGTTGCCGGTTCCAATATATTTATGGTACTGCAAATTAGACTCAGCAAAATGATAACAGTGAGAGGTGGATGGAAGTAAAAAAACTACCGAAAAAAAAATAAATTATTATATTATATTTTCTTAAAAATTACATTAAAAATACTATCTAAACATAACAATATTTTCAAAATAATAGATTTATTTGTTATTATTATCTTGTTATACAAAAATAAGTTTTTTTTTCAAAATAGACAAAAACTAACTTAATGATTTTTAAATAATACTAATTTTATGTAAATTTAAAAGACAGAGAGTCCAACATTATTGGGAATGATCCTATTAATTTTTGACATTTCTCCATGGGAATTACCACTCATTTAATTTTGATTTCTTCCCAAAGCACATTTTTGTTACAGAATATCTTTCTCTCTAAGCTTCTCTTCAAATCTATCCACAGATTCGCAATTGGATTAAGATCGGAAGATTTAAAAGGCCATTTCATTATGGATACCTCGTTATCACTAAGCCAAGATTAAACTAATCTTCACGAGTGTTTGGGATGGTTGTCTCGTCGGAAAAACTATTCCGGTGCCATATGGAATATTACGGTAAATTTCTTTATTCATGATTTCTGTGATTTGATATATAGGGCCAACACCATGCCATGAAAAGGCATCCCATATCATTATATTACCACCGTTATTTTTCACTGCTTCTTGTGTAGCGATCTTTCAGTCAGAACCGAACAAATTGATCTTGGTCTCATCGCTCCACAACACGTTCTTGAAATCGTCAACAATACAATGTTTGTATTTTGTGGCGAACTTTTTACGAGCTGCCTTGTTTTTGGAACTTAAAAATGGAAACTTTAGAGCAGTTCTACTAGGTAAATTTTTCTCTAGAAGTCTTCGTCGCACTGTTGAAGCACTAACCACATGACCTATTTCTTCAGAAACAGTTCTGGATGATAAAGATGGCTGCTTCTTGACCAAAAGTGCGATCCTAGAATCTGTTATTTAGGTTGTTTTGCGAGTTTTACTTCGGGTTTTCTTTGTTTCTTTGTTTTGAAATTATTTAAATAAGAGGTAAGTAAAATATTATTTTTCTAACAAAAAGAAATATCAACATTGTATTTGAAAAGATGGGTCGTAACATCTTTTCAAAAAACAATGTTAATATTTCCTTTTGTTTTGAAAAAATAATATCTTACTTACCCAGCAAAAAATGATGAAGTGCATCCAAAAAAGAACTTTTTCACCACTTCGGAACGAAAATTAAGAACATATTTTGTACTTTTTTGAAAGTTACTAATAATTACTTCAAAAAAAAAAAAAAAAAAAAAAAACATGAAAATAAATATATTTTTATCAGGAAAAAACGTTGACAATTTTTTGAAAGTTGTTAAAAATTACTTTCAAAAGAGTGCAAATAAATATATTTTTGGCAGGAAAAAAAGGGTAATAATTTCTAATAAAATTAAAATTTGATAAATTTGAAAGTATTGGTATTATATTTTAATAAGGCTAAAATAAAATTTTTATACAAAATTTTATAAACATTGTTTTAAGGGAAGTACTTTAAAAGTAATGAACATACATATATATATAAACCATTTATATATATATATATATATATATATATATATATATTTAAAACTTATTTAAATTTAAGGAAATCAGAATTTAATTAAAAAAAGTCTATTTTTGTACAATTTATGTTACAACTTTACATATTAAATTTACGAATGCACTTAAAGCGCAATTTTAATTTTTTTTTTTTTTAATAACAACAATTTTTATTATGTACTAACAAAAGTAAAAACAACAGTACTAAGAACTCCTAAGAGATGATTTTCTAAGAGAAATGAATATTTTCTCCTTGTAACAGTCTATTATATTGCACAGCACTATACTTTGTGGAATAGAAAATATGTATTCGATTCATCTGGTACATAACTATCCCTATGCAGTATCATAACTTTTTTTTGATATCACCAAAATAACGATTTGGTGGTATTGAAAGTAGGTTGTTCTAAGTATATATTCATAAAATCTCTAGAAACATAAACCTGAGGGTATCAAATACGTCACTACATTTTCCTTTTAGACAACAGACATTCATGCTTTGATCTGGCCCCCAAAGAGTGAAATTTACTTCATTGTCATAGAAAAAGTATTTAATAATAAATTATATTAGGTTGGTTTCCGTACTTTTTGTGCGGTAAAATGTGCAAAAAGCTAATTTTTTTCCAGCAAAAATACAACAATGTACAAAAGTACGGGAATACAAAAATTCAATTTTTTTACCCAGAAATAAAGCATCGAATTGTTTTAAAAATTCATATATGAATGCAATTTTATTTGTCAGCATATTTTAACGCTTTTTATCTTTTAAATAAAACTTTCCTATTACTAACAAAAACAAATCATTTTTTATTCATTTTCGTTCAAAATTTTACTTTTATTTCTTTAATTATTTGACAACTTACATATCTATCCGAAGAAATATTCTGGACTGTTTCGTGCAAAAAGAATAACATTATTCCCTCAAAATAATTCTCATTTTTCCAATTTTCGAGTATGGGAACGCTTTGCGGTAACGTTGGTATCCCGTGTGCTCCCAATTTAGAGTATGAGAACAAATATATTATTAATTAATATAATTATATTTTGACAGCTAAAAAGCAAAAAAAAAAAAAAAATCCTAAAAAGGAAAACATTTTGGGAAATAATTTTCACATACATTTATGGCAAATGTTCTTCAATTCTATTTACATATTATATATATATATATATATATATTAAAATACATTCGTTATTTTTTAATTAAAAACCAAAATAATCACTAGAAATAAGTCGATTGCCGGGTTAGCTAGTATACATACATATATATATATGTATATATATATATATATATATATATATATTTATATATATACATATATATATATATATATATATATATATATACATATATATATATATGTATATATATATATATATATATATATATATATATATATATATATATATATATATATAATATATATATATATATATTATCTAAAGCTTTTCTTAGAAGGAAGAATATATGGAGAAATTTAATTATTCGCCACAAGTATGTGTTGTTGTAACAGCAAGAACTTTTTAATATAAATCCGTTGTATAAAAAGAGGTAGGGATTGTTGGACAGTTGAATATGTGGTGGTATCTTTGGGATCTTTACCACATGCTGGGCATATGTTGGGGATTACATGGTTTATGCGGGAATTGTAAGCATTAAGCCTATTTCGCCATCGCGACCTCAGTTCAGCCAGCTGAGTAAGAATATGTGATTTATGTTTGGTGTTACTATTAAGTGTATTATAGGTGTTTTCGTCATTGAAACACAATTTCCGTACAAAAGTCAATTAAGTAATAATTATTTTTGACCGGTTTTTAAGCAACACGTATTTAATATCTTAATTGATATATCGTTTTCTAGGTTATAAAGATTACCGCAGATAAATTTTTTATCCCCTCCGATCTTTAAGAATAATAAATTTAGTTATATGAATTTAGTTTAAAGACCACATAAATGTACATCACATACATGTAACTAAGAAATTTCTTAGTTTACATACATATATTACTTATATTTAAATACGCAGATTTTTCTGTGAAATATTTTTCAAATAATGTTTGAAAAGTTTTCCGATTCTTATGCAAATGGAATTTTCTGCAAAGGTATATATTAAATTATTGCTTTATTTGCATCGATTAATATTTTAATACACTTTAAGAAATTTTCAATCATAAATATAATTTATTTAATAAAAAAGTAAATTAGAATTTATACAAAAAATCTGTTAGTTCCCCTTAATTAATATTATCAATTTGATGATTGGAACAAAATGAAAAAAAAATTAATTAATATAAGCACTTACATAACTGAAATCCATTCTTATTTATTTCTGTGTATTAGTAACATGTTTCCATAAATATTCCGATGTTGAGTTTTACAAGAGATATTGCTCATCTTATGAATTCATTCTTTAAAAGAACTGATTCCTAACAATTTGACCAGATAATAAAAATAGTACTTGATTATTTTATAACCTTCTGTTTTCCAATATTTTTTCTTCTTTCACTCAATTCAAATGGTTTCATGCCATGAACTTTTTGTCCGTTTGTATTGAAAATTAAAAATCGAAATTAAAAACTAAAATTTACCAAAAATAGTTTTTAATTTTTTCAATAAAGATTTCTTTATTTTTTTATTTCTACTTGCTAATTTCAAATCTTTATTATTTGCAGTTCAGGTGTTTCATTGATATGCAAATAAGAGAATTCAATGCTACTACGAATAATACAATTGATAAGAGAATTAAATTGCAGCAAAAATTGATTGTTTAAAATACTTTATTACATTACTTTATGTCTATTTGAAGCTGAACTTTGTCATTGTCCTTTGTAATTTAACTAATAAAGGAGCCCACAAAGTATACGCATACATACATACAATGCTTACATATATAAATAGTTTATTAGAATTTGCAATTACGGTAGAAAATGTGCGAATGGGGAAAGTGTTATGTGATTACTTAAGATGTGGGTCTATAAATGTGTATGAAACAGGACTCTGTTTTAGGAATTATGAAATTGAAAAACTTAAGCAATGACATTTAAAGTAATTTTCTTTTTAGGTAAAAAATAAGTGATTGTCAGGGCAGCCAAAAATATGTAATATAATAGTTTTAGCTGTGATTTATATGAATATAAATTTTATTTATCTATTTATTCATTTAAAAAAAAAAAAAATAAAATAGAAAATAGAAAAATATTTGTGGCATATTAGCTTGAAACATCTTTATTTTGAGCATATTTAATTATGGTATAAAATAAACATATATAGCTTTGGATATTTTATACTTAAGAGCATATTCACATATTTCAGATTTTAAATACACGTAATTTAAATTAAAATATTTTCTGGTAACCCTCTCACAAGAAAAAACACTCGCTGAGAAGTTTAAAATAAAGTACAGCAACAAAGCTATTGATTAAATCCCAGCATGAATTTCTGTTGCAAAATTTTTATAAATATATTTGTATTAGAAAATGCAAACAGTTAAACGACACGTGTACATAAATATGTATACAATTGCGAGCACTTTTATTGGAAAAAAGCAAATATAAAAACTGCGCAAGAAAAAATCCGTCCACATTTTAAGGCTTATAACTTTTATCATACGTAAAAAGTAGTAACGTTAACTTGTTTAAATTTTTTACCATTTTCAGTAACTAAATTTTACTGTAATACCATTATTGTAATACCATAATGAGTTTTTCTTAAAATATAAATTAAATATTAAAATTTATAATCAAAACACATGCAGGTGAATTTGGAAATTCAGTTTTTTGAATCATAAAAAATACAAAGAGTTTATGATCAGAAAAAGGAACCCTGATAACCGGATTGATATATAGGCTACAGAAAAAATAATACCTACTATAAGGGAAATCTCTTTATCTCTACATCTGCAGATGGAGTTCCTTAAATTGCTTTATATTTTACGAGAAATATTAAAAAAATGTGGCCTGAAGTAAAAAAAGTTTCTAATAAGAACGCTAGAAAAAGTGTGAAGCAAAAGAGAGGGCGATAATTATTGTGACTAATTATTTTTTCTTTAAAATATGAAAATTTCCTAAAGGATGATAAAAAGTACATACTGGCGAACTTTTTACAATATACTGGTTCCGAATTCCATATCACAGATATTAAAGAAAATATATAAAACAAATATCGTGTAAAAAAAGAAATCAAAATTGGCATATAAACTTTTGGTTCAGTCAGAAAAGATTCCTTCACATCATTAGAAAACACAATGAATACAAATTTTTCTGGCCTGATTTTTCTTCTCATTTTTACAACAAAAGAGTAACTGAGTGTTAGAAAACAAATGATGCTGTTATGTACCAAAGCTGGCCAATCCACTAAACTGTCCAGAACTCTGTCCATTTTAAATGTATTGGGTCATATTAAAAAATATTTAAAAAATACTGAAAGCTGACTAAAAATTAAAATAGAGTTTAAAAACATTCCAACAAAAAAGCAAACGAAAACACAATAAAGATCTTGTGGAGCTTTATTAAAATATTAGATATTTTATTAAAACGAATAAAATAAATTTTTTTCTTTTAAATTTGAAACTTGAATATAAGAGATTTTAAGAAGATAAAAGCTTCAAAGAATTTTACCTATTGGTTTCATTTTTATAAACTGAATTGTATGAACTAAATTTTTCGTGCGCAGTCCTTAAATCTATATGTAAATACACGAGAACTAAAAGAAGAAATTTTATCGATGAAAAGTAAATATAAAAATAAAGGATTCTTTGTAAATTTTAATAGAAAATAATTACGGAATGGTCATGATATAAAAAGATAAACATATGGAATTTAATATTTTTTTTTTTTAATTTTTGATTTAAAAACCAAAACCAAACATGGATTTATTTATTTTTCTTTAGCATCCACGCCTTTTGGTGAAAAAATTTAAGACTTTTACTGCGATCAACATAAATTGCAATGTGGAGCAAACTTTCCAATCATCGCAGAAGCGCCCAATTTGGCGCTTAAATAAATGAAGTCATGATTTTAAACTTTACTTTTGAAGTTAGTTATACGAACCGGAGTCCAAAATATTTCTACAGTGCGTCCTCGATTAACTTAACATTCAATGATAAAGTAAAAGTTATACACGAACAAAATTTAAGTATGTTGTAAATTACACAGAGTAACACTGATTTTGCGGCACGGGATTTCACAGAAAATTTGGATACAGATGATAATTGGGTTCCAAGCGTATAAATCACTTTATTTGAATAGTTTTCGAGATAAACCGTAATACAAAAAATGAATGAAGTTGCCTCATATATAGCAACATATTTCGAGAACGAATTATCTGATTTAGTTTAATAAAATACCAAAAAATTCTAGTTTAGATTATCTTCATAATTCATAGGCAGGGACTCCATAATTACGTGTATATAATTTACTGAGAAATCTCGTACCGCAGAATTAATTTTGGCCTGTGCTATTAATTTTTAAATTTCTTATATATTTTATTTATCTTAATAAATAATAAAGAAATAATATTCTTAGGTAATTCTTTCAAATAAAATTTATATAAATATATATTAGCAGTAGTAGTAGAATCACACATTCATACTCGTATATCTAAATAAAACGTGATATTTATTTCTCAATGAATATATACATTTAGAGCAGAGCAGATATTCGTATAATATTGAATAAATTTGTCTTAATTCTTGTAAAATAAAATTTATTCTATTAATATTTTATCTTCTATTATTTATTAGTTTAAGTAGAAAATTTTATGAATTATTACTTAAAGGAAACATATCACGTACGGAAAACATAATGTTATGTGTATATTTAATGTTAATATTCATTAACAATTATTATAAGTAAATAATGTAGATGAGAAAGAAAGGTAACTTATATTTAGTAAATTTATACTCTACAAGAAAAAATAAGAAATCTTTATAACATGACACTAAATTTCCTAAAATATGACAAGAATCAGTTAATTTAAGTTAACAATTTAGTTAATTGCGGTCTCTCCATATTACTTTTGAAAGAAATATTAAAAAATTAAATTTACCTTAAATAAAGATTTGTTTAACTAAAATATGCAAATGTTCATGTATTATGGATTATCATAATGCCGCAAATTAGGTTTTAAAATACAACCTTAATAAATAAAACTCTTGAGAATACAAGAGGAAGGATATAAGGACTGCGTATGAAAAAATCCGTTCACACTATAAGGGTTATAAATTTTATTATATAGTGACATTCCATTTAAAACCAACCAACTGGTTTTCTCACCTCTTCCGAATTTGTTCATATTTAGTACAATCATTGTACTCATCAAAACTAAGACTGATACAAAATTTCAGATAATTTTTTAAAGTGGTTAGCGAAATATAGAGATTTGGAAGTGTAATATATATATATATATATATATATATATATCCATTTCAAGGTTGCCAACTTTTTTAAAGAAAAAACATAGAAAATTCAAATTTAATGTTTATTATCATTTGAAAGAACATTCTTTGGCATTTATTTTTTAAAGATTATGTCTATCAAACGTTGGCCGTTGCTACGTCACAGATGGTCCATCCGTTGAGTCCAATTTTCTATGACTCGTTCGAGCATTTCGACTGGTAACTGGTGAATGACGCGCGTGATGTTTTCCTCCAAAGCCTAATCGAGGCGGATTTGTCCGCATAAACTTTAGATTTTACATATCCCCACAGGAAAAAGTCTAACGGTGTGATATCACACGATCTTGGTGGCCAATCGACCGGCCCAAAATGTGAAATTATGTGCTCACCAAAGTGTTCTCTCAATAAATCCATTAATTGATGCGATGCGTGGGAAGTGGCGTCTTCTTGCTGAAACCAATATCGCTGAGATCACGAGCTTCAATTTCAGACATCAAATAGTCGGTTATCATTGCACGATAACGGTCGCCATTGATGGTTCGCACCGGCATCATTTTTAAAGAAATATGGAACGATGATTCCACTGGCCCACAAACCATACCAAACCGTTCTTTTTTCTGGATGAAGTGGCAGCTCTTGAATATCTTCAGGTTGCTCTTCGTCCCAAATGCGGCAATTTTGTTTGTTTACATACCTATTGAGCCAGAAATTGGCCTCATTGCTGAACAAAATTTGCCTCGAAAACGTCGGATCTTCTTGGAACTTTTTAAGAGCCCATAGAGCGAAGCGATGTCGCTTTGGGAAGGTCGAGCAGCTTCAATTGTTGCACAAGATGTATTTTGTACGCTTTCAATTTAAGATCTCTACGTAAAATGCGCCAAGTCGTTCCATACGTCAGTCCGAGTTGCTGCGAACGGCGCCGAATCGACTCTCCACGGTCGAATATTATCCAATAATGAATGCTGGGTCTCAAAATGGGTGATGGTATTGCAAATAGTACGCTCAGTAGGCCGATTATGTTGACCACAAGTTGAGCGAATTGCACGAAACACATTCGTCACAAAACGTGAATTTTCGTAATAAAGTTGATCGATTTGTAAACGTTGTTCAGGTGTAAGTCTTACTAAACAATACTAAACAAAAATAACATGACGGCATGACACGATTCACACGTGATCTGCCAAAAAAGACTATTGGAAAAAGTATCTCTACTTGAATCACCCTTTATATATATATATATATATATATATATATATTATATATATACAATAATATATGTGTCACAGGCAATACATCTAAGCAATAAGAAATCAATACGCCTGGAAGAAAAATAAGCAATATTCCTAGATAATCATCTAGGTGAAAAAAGAAGATACCACCAGATAATCTTCTGGAAGATGTAATTAATATATATAAAAGTTATTACTAAATAAATCTTTAAATAATATAATAAAGAAATTTTTTACATCTTGTAAAGCATGCATGCACATAAATCTTAACATCATAAAGTACAAAAACTGAAACGTTCACATAAAATATCCATTTTTTACTAAAAGACAAACAAATTTCTTCAATATTTTTTAATTTTTGAACAATTTTTCAACAATTGAAAAAACTGTGACTGAAAAATTAAAGTATTGTATTAATTTCTTCCAGACGATAATCTTCTTACTGAAAAAGGGCGATATTTTGAAGTTAAAAATAATAAAAAAAATCTCAAATTTTATATATATTTTGTTGTTTATTGCCTAATTTTCTTTAAAGTGATAAAAATGCTTATAGGGAATAAAGATCTTATGGAGGGTATTCCAGAAAATATTAATAAATATTTTATTAAAAACGAATAAAAAAAAAATATTTCTCTTTTAAATTTTAAACTTGAATATAACAGCCTTTAACAAAATCAAAATTTCAAAGAAATTTTACACATTGGTTTCACTTTTATAAACTGAAATGTATGCACTAAACTTTTCGTTCGCAGTCTTTACTAAATATAAATATGATTTTGGGTTTAAACTCTTTCACATAGTAAAACGGAATATAAACATAATTTCTATGCTTGATTCTCAACCCTTTTCTAACTGACAGAAAGTGTTAAACAATGTTTTCACTTATGGTTCCTAGTATTAATATTTTTTTTTTACAAAGTTGTATGTTGTTTGGTTAGTATTCTTGGTCACCTCTTAAACTAGAGGCTGTCGTCATAAATACCATGCAAAAATAAAAAAAAAAAAAATTATGAACATAAATATATTTTTTTTTCGTCTACAGAAATATTTATATATGAAAATAATGTTGTATGTATTTATGTTAGTATTCTGTATACAGATTGTAGATATAATGCATACATTTAATAAAATAGATTTTTACATTATGTTTATCTTTACATATATTCCGTTTAGGTCTTGCACTTACATACTTACATACATGTTGTTTTATATGTTATACCTGAACTCTATAAAATTCTAATATATTATCACCGTTTTTCTTCAAGTGATATAATATTATAAATGTACAATGAAAATATTGTAACCATTTAAAACGAATTAAAGGAACCCTGCAAAATAATTATTTGTTAAATAATTTTTATAAAAAGGAAACTCAGAAGATGATCTTGCACTGAAGATCTCGCAGCTCTCTAAATTTTAAGTTAATTTTTGATATTTTATTAAAGTTTTTTACATATGTAAATTCCAAATAAATAATGACATTTTTAAATTTATTTTCCTTTTCTTTTTCAAAATATCGAATTTAATATAAATTGTTTATATATTTATACAAAGTTTTAGATATTTTGTTTCGAATAAAATGAGATAAATCCCTTTAAAATTGCTTAAATATTCAAAAATGTATGAAACATTTTCTAAAGTTTATCAATAAAGTCTTCATTTTTTTAAGATTTATTTTACATTTTGTATGTAGCATATTTTAGGGGGCAAAAAGGACAAATATATAAAAAGATAACTAAATTATTCCAGATATAATCGAATAAGATCTATATTTTTGTCCAATTTAAAAAATCAAAATCTTGATAACTTAATAACAAAAATGTCTTTAAAAATTGTAGCAACAATTGCAGTTAAAATCGAAAAATTGCAGAAATGTTTTTTTATTGTATAAAATTTTTCATTCAATATTTGAGCAAAATGCATATAAACAAATGTATACGGTTGAAACGCTTGAGTCTTATTTAAAAAAAAAAGAGGATTAACAGAATTAGCCCCAGCAAGAATTTCGGCATGTCCAGAAAGAGGTATGTAATGGAGAGATAAATAATTTTTCCGTTATCAACCTGCTTCAAGAATGCATGATTTTTGTTCGCGATGTCTCACTTGGTAGGTCTCTTTGCTGCATTGCGTATTTGCCTCATTCATGTCCTTTTTAAAGCGTCGTAGATGTACTGACATTATGTCTCTTTTAGAGATCCTAGAAGCTGTGAAAGCACACCTTTTTTAATTTAAATAATATATATGTAAAAATACTTTAATTTGTTTGAACTGTTTTATAAATTAATTTTTTTGATAAAAAAAAATAGAAATTTGTTAAATAATTTGAAAAAAGACATTAATTAATATATAAAATAATTTAAATAAAATCACGAGGAATGTGCTATACGATCGTACATTTCACAGAAATTTTGGGTAACCAAAATGGTCTTGTTTTATAACCTTCTCCAAGCGTATAGGCACAAATCAAAATGAAATGAATTTTATATGAAAACGAAAAGAGTGTTATTTAATGATTTAATGCTCTCATCAGGTTTTAAAATTCCTATCAAATTAGTAAACAAATTACTGTAAATGCATTATTTGATAAGAAAACTCCCAAAATATTTTCAACAAAATAGTTTTAAAAAAATTAAAAGCAAAGGAATTAAAATATTTATATTTTTAATATATTTTAATATTTACTTAAAATTTTACTAATTGCTTTTAGTAAAAATGATATAATTGTTTAAATATTAAAATTTTCATAGCAGAGAACTTGAATTTTTAAATATGTGAATATTCAAATTATATTTGTTAAAAATTTCTAAAAACATTATTATCAATAAACTGAAAATTTTAAAATTTTATATGTTTAAGAAATGAATATTCTGTTACTAAAAATTTTAGAAGTTAAAATTTGAAAAATGAATTATTATTTTTTTTTTTAAGCAATGAATACATTACTACTAAAAATTTTAAATATAAAAAATTTAAAAGATAAATATGAAAGATTTTGATAAACATTTTTAAAATGTGAAAATTGAAAATTAAAAAAAAAAACAAAATCCTAAAAGCAAGAGATATTACGTTTTAATACTTATACTGTTTAACTTATTAATAATTTTCATTTTCATAATGTCATTGATTGATACTGAAGTTAAAATTAAATTTATTCTTATTTGACATTGGCACCAAAATGTGTATATATAACTTTTTTAAGTTGAAATAGATTTTATGAGATGAATTATATAACACTTACATATGTAAATTCAATGAAAATATCGTACTTAATAATAATTGCTTATTATACTAAGGCTTGTTAACAATAAAACAATAACTACAAGTAAAACACTAACTTTCCATTTTATCAAAAAGTTAAACATTTATTAAAAAATATTCTTCTAGTTACTTTTTTAAGTCTCAGTTTGAAGTTAGCGCCTGCAACTTACTACATCACGTGTAGTGGACGAAGGAGTACAATAAAAAATATATCAGCAAGGTTATGGGCTAATCACGCAAAGCACGGGTCACAACTGTTTTGAAATTTGGAAAAATTTGGAATAATATAATTTTTGTTAAAATCGATAAATTCAGTAAACTTTTCAGCATATATAACGTATAAATTGCTTCACCAACCCTCCCTAAGTAGCAAAAAATCCAAAATCTATTTTTATGTTGATTTTGGTAAACCATATCGAAATTATTATGTCTATACGAAAAATTTCAGTGTACTTCGTTAATAGGAATTAATAAAAATGGTCTAAGTGTATGAATGTTAATTTATTAAAACAAAAAATAATAGAATAATATTAGAGTGTCCCGAAAAACTGCCTTTTTGTGATCCTGATGCGTATTGATGGCCTAAATACAGGAAAAATAATAAAAAATAAAATTGGTTTTTGGTTTTTCCAGAAATGAGTCTCAAAAATTTTAAGCTTGTTATGTACAAATATTTTAAATTTTTCCACATGGGGTTTTGGTCGCTCAGAGACCTTTTTAGTGTATTTTGTGAACACATTTTTGAAACTACTTTAAGACGGACCATAACATCTATAAAACAAATTTTGAAATATTTTACTTATAAAAGGAGCACAAGTATAAACTTATAATTTATTCCTAAGTTATTCATTTTTGTAAATGATCTTTTTTATATTAAGATCTGCTTTTTGTCAACAAGGTTTAAATGGACAGACGGATAAACCACATTAAATAAGACACGTTTTATTTAAATCAATGCATAGATTTTTTAAAAAAATAAAATTTGTTTTAATTTTTTATAATAATTGTTAATTTTTCTTGACTAATCTGTAAATGAAGTACCCTTACTAATTTGTGAATAAAATAAAAATTTATGCTTAGATTTGAATGAAAATGTCTGGTTTTGAAACAAATTTATCTTTATGATCAAAGATAAAAATTTAAATTTTTTCAATTTTGCAATTATTTTTCATTTTCTACAAAATTTATTATTATTATTTTTTACAAAATAGATTTACTACCTCAATAACTATTGAAAATATTAAAAATAATTTGAGTATAACTTGAGACAAATTTAGTTCTAATTTTTTGATATTTTATAGACAAGTCGTTTTCGAGATATGCTTCAATATATGGTGCATTCAAGTTAATCTTACAAATAGCGACTTATCGGGAGAACTAGAGTCAATTAAAAAAAAGAACAATGATTTATATGCTTAGTATTTCATAATAACATATATCCGAATTGACTTATATATCCTGTGCTGCAGAAAAAATTGAAATTTTGTCAACCTGTATAATAATAATAATTTTAGTTATATTTTTGATCGTTTTTTTCTTTTATTTATCATTATTTTTTATAATTTTTATGTTAAAATGTTTTATACAATTCGCTGGTAAAAAAATATAAGCTTAATGGAAATTTCTGGCTTCCATTTATAGTATACTCGAATGCGACAGGAATTTAATTTACTGTTTAATTGTACCTAAAAATTTTTTGCTGAGAGTAATAAACTCAAAATTTTGAAGGTGTACTCAAATTTTGTAAAACTTATTTATGATGTCCTAAAAAAAAGGCCTATAACATACACTATATCATTTCTTGAGTAATTTTTCCCTGTAGCGGAATATTATTTTCGCAACGTTACTATTGTCCTGACAAATCCAGTACACACCCCTGCTAATATAAGATGAATGAAGAAATCTTGTTTTCTTCCTTTTTCTTTTATTGTACAATATCAACTTTATGTATTTTTATTTCTAAAAAAAAGAAAATATTGTTTCATCTCTGACATGTATGCAATTTACCTTATTAACATTTATTATTCATTTACTATTATTTCTTTTTATGTTACGCTGTAAAAATAATATATAATAGAGGCTAAGTGAGTGGGGGATAGGGCACATCACTTCTGTTGTAATGTACATATATAGATATGTATATAGTATTTATACTCATGTATATGACACCCAAGTAAAACAATATTCATGTTCATATTCCCAGGCACACATATTCTTATCCGGTATCCCCTGCAACACTATAAAAGTGATGTGAGTTTTTTTTATTCTCATTTTTATTCTATGTTTAAACTGATATGTACAATATGTTGTTTGTTTATGTGTAGAAATATGTACATATGTATGAGAGTCCATATGAAATTGTGTGGTTCAGTGCCCGGTTGACCGGTCATTTTTAATATCTTTTCTGTCTTTGTACATTATGAATTATAGTGCCACTAAAGGATGCTGCTGTTTGTTATCATGTCCTTCTCGTTGTGCTTGTATTTTTATTTGTATATGTGCAATATATTTGTTTTTATATAAAAAAAATTTGATGTGCAATAATTTTAAATGTACCTCTTTTATTATTTGTTCAAATAGTTTAAGTAATTTTGATTCAAAATGTAAATTAAAGTAGAAAAATTCATTTTAAAATGATTTCCATTAGTTATAAAATATTTATGATACCAATTGCAAGCAGCATAAGAGGTATAAGCACACTCCTAGTAGAAGCATGACTTTTAGCTAAATAATAACTATGTTCATGGCAAACATATGTTTAAAAGTTTTTTTTTTATAATATTATAGTTACTAAAAAAATTTTGAACCTTGATTACCGAATTAGATAAAATTTGGTGAAAGTGTAGAAGACGATACAGAGGCATGTAAAACAAATTTTTCTCAGTTTTACTTTGAGAACTGTTGCGACTCTATAGCTTTGAAGGTGATTGACATATTTATTTAAATGGCCATAACTTTTGTTATATAAAAGATATCAATATAATTTTTTTGCAATAGATTTTTCAAAGCTTATACAATAAGATTTTAATTTTATAAGAAAAAAAAAACAACTTTATTTTTTTTAAACGCTGAAAAGCATCGACTATTTACATTATTTCAAAATAGTTTTTAGAAACTTTGGACCACGGTTGGACGTTTGACTTGCTGAAAGTGAAAGAAACTCTTGGTTTGCTTTATTATTAAATATTTCTTTCTTTCAACTCTGGCATTTGACAAGTATCGATTCTGCAGGGACTTTACTTCGTCAAGTAGCAGCAGATGTTGTGCACCAGTATACGTGAAATAACTTGAAAACATCGACCGTATTTGACCGATGAGTTAATCAAGCCCCCTAAGGGTTTCTCCAACTCTTACGTCATAAGAAAAATAAAAATAAATAAGAATTGGAATAAGTTGCCAACAATAATGAAAATATAATAAAGCTATAATATTGTAAAGTCTGTACAGGCTTTTTATTTAAAAATTACTTAAAATATACTATTTATATTAGAAATCAGATAGTGTAAAAGTACCTTAATGGATTTTTGTTCGCTAATTCTATATTTACTCATAAATTATATATAAAGACGATCTTTTATCATAAATTAAAAATAGTAAAATATACTGGTTGCGATCGTTTTTAATGCTACTCTTATGTCTAATTCATAATAATGGTACAATGCACAGTGGGGCAGAATCGATCTATGGAAACTTAAGGTAGGATACATCCGACATAGAAAATTTTTAATCGCTTGTCAAAATTTTGTTTTGAAAAAGAGTTTAGAAAAAAAAATCATATTTTTGCAATTTTAAAATTCAAAATGCTTTATTTTTGGACTCGTAAAGGCATCGACATCATTAACTAATTAAAAAAAAAAATCCAACAAAGTCGGACAGAAATTTTGTGATATACATGGAAGATCTTTTGAAATTGATATAGTCGAAATTTCAAATGAAAAAACTCGAAAACTATAAGAGATAAATAGCATAAACAAGCAAGTAGGCTTGGTCGAGAGCTTTAAAAAGATATAATTGGATAATAACTCTGTTACACCTACGTGAAATTTTATGTAAATCCAACCAGCTAATTAGAAGTCATAGATTTGTTTCCAAAAATTGCAATGTATTTTCAATTAAAAGCTACGACTTTTTCCCATGTTTCTGGCAATTTATAAATTTAATCCCAAAATTCCCGGCTTTAACAGCTCATAATAGACGACGCCCTTCTGATCCCTACACATACAGAGCAACACCATGGTGCTAAGGGTATTCGGCATTGGTATAAATTTTACGGATTGGCCGGGATTCACATACGATTTTACTATTTTAGATGTTTCACTTCTCATCGCACGTAACAATTTGATGTTTGTTTTTTTATTGGATGAATTTGGATGAATACAAGTGCTTTTTAACAAGTTAAATCAGCCAAACCATGAACTCCCACCAAAATATCGTCAAAACAATAGTAATGTAATGTTTCAAAAATAAATGACAGAATGACATGTACTGAATAAGAAAGCCTAATTGCAGTACTTTTACGTGACATAGTAATCCTTAATCTTAGTAAGTTTTGTGGTAATACTATCTTAAGCCAATAGGTTAATCTGAACTCATAAGACTTTAAACTAATAGAGTCATGATTGATGTTCAAAAACTTAGAAAAAGGATTTAATATTACTTAAATTTTTCCACACTTTTTTGCTCGCGCGTTTATATAAAGTAATCGGACTTTGCGGATAAATTCTTCTTATTCTTTGTTATTCTGCAGACTTTCAACAATTCATCGAATTTTGATGACAAAATTCATTAATTTTTAAAATTTTTGGGTTCTTTGTGTGGGGTCTGTCCGCTCCTCAAGGGAGTAAAAATTTTGAAACAGGAATTGCTATTTGTTATGATTATGCGTATTTTGGCTATATCACGTTAATGTGCCCTAAATAGCAACAATGTAGATAGTTTTTAATTTTGAAAAACAAGAGCGAAAATTTAAAAACAAAAACAATTTTTTGCGAAGAATATTTACAGATTTTATAGGAATAGCTTGAATTACTGCGTCAACATAGTTTTTTGTTATTTTATACAATAAAATCGAACGAGCATTAAAAGTAAATTTAATTAAAAAAAATATTATTCACTTTTTAAAAATTACACAAAAATTGTACTCTTTGTTTTTGTACTTTTATATAATAAATTGCAATTTATAGAAATCTTCGGTAAATAGATAATTGAATGGGACCTTAAATTTAAGTCAAGTGACGTCTATAGCTGAGAACGGGACACTTTTGTCAATACACATTTTGCTAAGAGATATAGCATAGGCAGCACGAAAATAAATACAATTAGTATAATTAGTAGTTGTTCGTAATTCCTAATGATAATGTAGAGGAGCATAAAAAAATTAGCAAAGTTAAATATTTTATGGACCAAAATAAATGTATTTTTGCATAAAATATGTATATAGAAATAACTTAGACGCAAACTCAATTTTTCGCAAAATTTTTAAAAATCGCAATTTTTAGCATAAAAAAAGGTGTAAATTTTAAACTTTAAAATATGTGACACTAATACCATTAAACTTTGAAACTATCATAACTTTTATTTGAATAACTCAGTAGGTTTTGATATTGCGTGTAATTTTTATAAGAATTATATATAAACTTCTAGCTTGTAAAAATTGCTTAAAACCGTTATAACTTTCGCACTCCTGCACGAAATGATTAACGCGAACTGATTTTACAAGCATTCAATTCAATTCCATCAATTTTATGGTTTTTAATGTTCCGTCAATTTTAAGACCTAAACTGAAAAATTTTTGATAATGGCCCATATATCCACATACATATTTTTAAAAATCAAAACTACATTAATTGAAAATACTTTGATTAATGTCACTTCTAATTTCTAATTCATAAAATTTAAATTCAAGCAAAATGTAAAATATTTCTAATTCTATATTCATTATTTATGCTATAACCATTATCTTTCTAAATCATACTTAATAACTTCCGCATTATTATTTCTTTGAAATATATCTCTTTTAAGTTTTCTAAATTGGTGAATTATAGTAAATAAGTATATACAGTCGAACACGGTTATAGCAAACACCGGTTATAACGAGCTATGGCTACAGCAAACACTTTCTTTGTCATACAAATAACTACGTTTATAATGAATACGGTTATAGCGAACTTTTTTTTTACAACATTTCATACAAAAAAAAAAAAAAAAAAAAAAAAAAAAATACGTTTATAACTAACTCCATAAAAGTAATAGGTTTAGATAAATAAAATTATACATTTCAAAATGTTTCAAAAATATAAAAACTAACAGAAATAATTTTTACTTATTTCAATTTAAATTATCGGACAAATAAAAGATGAATGTTTTACTTATAGTTATTGGCACTTTTAACATAACAAAAATTAAACTATGAAAAAAAAAAATGATTAAAAATTTAATATTAGAAAATCGCTATTCTTGAAAGAATAACAATTTCAAACATAACAATTTCAAAACCTTGGTAATAAGAGAAAACGTTGAATTAGTATAAAAAATATAATTAATCTCAATTTACCACTTGAAAAATGACAAATCATTAGTATTTAAAAAGCATAGATACAATACAGCCCATTTTTTAAGTAAAAAATTACGATTTAATTACAAATATTAGTATCGTAATGAAATATGAGTATTTTGTTAGCAAATTATTTTTTTGGATTTTTATGAATATAACGAACTACGTTTATAACGAACTTAATTTGAAAGTCCCTTCGAGTTCGTTATAACCATGTACGACTGTATATTTTTACACACATACTCTTAAATATATAAAATAAACAAAACATTTAATCTTGATCTGTATATCTTCAAAAAATACAAACACATGTTGTATTTATTTATTACTATTATAGTAATAAACAAATATTAACCTTGACTTTGTCTAAAGTCTTAATCAATATTAACGAAATAAAAGTATTTAACCTTGTAATCTACTCATAAGTGTAAAAAACACAAACTAACACATCTATTATAAACATCTAAACTATTTATAAAAAAAAAACTAATTAACTAAAAAAATTTTTTTTGAATTTAAATAAATGCTTCAAAGTCAAATTATTATAATCATCACGCATTAAAGGCATAAGACAACAGTACGACGAATCAAACAAAAAAAGCATAACGTCATAATTCATGCAGAAAGATATTGTATTTTCCATATAAAATTTTGGCCAAATGACAATCAAAGTCATCAAACATTCAAATTTGATATTATGACGTTTAATTTATACACTTTGTTGTTTTCTAATGGCAAAGCATTTTCAATACATTTTTTTAAGTTAGTGTTAGTGCTCTGGTATTTTTTTTTTTTTTTTTGAAAACAGTGTTTGCTGCAATAATTCATTCAAATTTGTATAACATTAGTAAACTTAGGACTGGTGAAAAGGCGATTCCACTATTAAATGTTAGTATAGTTATTGGTAACTAATATTTGGTAGTCAAGTGAGTTGAATGTTGTTTTGCTACCTTACACGTCCCACCATATAAATGTACATATATGTATATATGAATATAAATATTTGTTTTGGCTAAAATGTAAATTATTATGCACACTATTTTTCGTAATGATTTGGCATTAAAAACATGTTTACAATTATATCGTTTACAATTATATTGTTACACATCAAAATAGCAACAAAAAGAAAATTTGCAGCAGAATATTTGTTTAGTCATTAAAATTTAGCTGTGAATAAATAATTACATTGGTCGGCAAATAATTGTCCTCCTTTAAACCAGATGGAATTTGATGTCCTGAACACAAATAAATCTAATATTTCCCCTTTAATAAGACAATTACACGAGTATATTTCACCATAACTCAAGAACCTTTTGTACGATTTAGATAAATGAAACACCAAAAGATGCAAACCAAAATTTTCTGGAAAAAATTGACCATTTTTGCCGTTTTTTTTTTCTTAAAAGAACTTTTAAGGAAAAAAATGCTTAAATTTTGCATCAATCAAAAAACTATTTTTTGAATAAATCCAAAACTTTTCATCAGATAAAAAATAATGTTAAGACGACTTAAAGAAAATTTTGGTCTGCATTTTTTGGTGTTTCATCTAAAACGGACAAATCCTTCTTGAATTATGGTGCAATATACTCGTATAATAACCTTATTTAGGGAGAAATATTAGACATGCATATAAAAAATGCTAGGACCTGATAGAAAAAAATTACAAGTAGATTCGTGTTTAGCATGTCAAATTCCATTTAGTCCACTTATTCTTGTTTAATATGATTTTTCTGCCGACCAGTATTATTAGACAAGTGTACGAACAGACACTTACACTTATATTAAACTCATTCATTAATCTATCAATAGTACGTTCATATCATCACCAGTGTTGCCACGCTAAATAAAAATAACCAAACTAGGAAAAAAGTAACAAAATTTTAAAAATTCGAAGTTATCATATAAAAATTAATATAATCTTAATTAATGTATTCAGGCTTTAAATACTTTGCATATTAATCATAAACTTTAGTTAGTCTTTAGGAGAAAAAAGTATTTACAATTTAACTGTTTAGAACAATGTTTATCAAAATGTGGTCCCTGATCGTATTTTGTATGATGTCGAAAGCAAAACAGATTGTAATAAATTTAGAATTGCAAAACAACTGGGTCGAGCAGTAATGGAATGAAAAAATAAGGTTGACTTTTACAATTATGTGTTTACAGAAAAAGAAATAAGAGTTATTTTTTATAGGGACTTAGCCAATCTGATTTGATAATACGAATTCCATTTTTTAGAAGTTTTAAAATCTAAAGATTTAAAGAAAAATATATTTAATTGGAAGGTTTAACGAAATGATTCTATATCAATCATGCACTGATATATTAAATTTAAGTTAACCCTACGGTATATGCCCGGGTACTTTTTTTGACTTTAAAATGGTCGTATTTCTTTCAAAATTAAGATATAGTAACGAACACCTTAATCGAAACAGATTGTTGCGATTAAGGTGTTTTTAAAGTTTATAAACATAAGAAACTCAACTTTGTTAACTTGGTCTACATATATATAAAATGGCCTTAAAGTTGACACGGAATCAATACCCAAGGTACAACCATATAATTTTTATATGTTTTGCACTACAATTAACTTTTCTTTATAGTAATTATTATTTTTATTGCCTTTTGCTTCATTGAAAGTACGTGGGGACTGATAGAACACTTTTAACTTTACTTTTGGTTATAAAATAATGTGGTGCCTTTTTAAATTTTTATTATTATTTAATTATGTTGTCTTGCACAGTTTTAATAACTAAACAAAGTATATTTTTTTTATTCCCTACAGCACTATATTGGGGAACACCCTAAAGTATATCAGTCGATTCAGAATCTACTTAACTGTTCGATTCATTCGGTTCATTATTTCCCCAATAAATATTTTCTTGGAGTAATATTTTGAAGCTTAAATATTTTAAATACATATAAGCATATCTCTATAGAATTGTGCACAAATAAAACATTTTTGATTCCAAAACATTCTATAATTTTTTTTTTTTTACATAATATATTTAAAATTAAGTGTAGCTTCTATATGGGGTTCTCTCCCGAAAATCAGTTAAAAGTTCTTAAATCCCACATAAATGTTAGTTTGTTAATAAAATTTTACTCAAATAATATTATCCAGAGTACCCACAAGTATGTATTTCTGTAATGTCATATAGTTGGTCTTCACCGAATATACATTTCTTTTTTAATAGAAATTTGTTTTTGTAATTACAAGCATTTAGGTTGTTTTTTACATCGTTAGAACTTTCTCACAAAAATCGCCCAATCCATTTCACTTTTTGGTTAAATTTTAGAAAATCTCTATATTTTCTATTGATTAAATTGGAATGAGAAGTTTTAGGAACTTTTAGTTTTAAAATTTATGATAAATTTGTATTGTTTTTTATTTTTGGAAGATTAACAGAGTAAATAGCATTTTTAAAACTATTAAAATAAAATTTTGATTTATCAAAAAAAAAAAAAAAAATCACAAAATGGAATTAAGTCATCATCTCCAAGTTGAAAAATAAAATAAAAAATTTTGGTTAAAAACGGCAACACAGTCATCGTGTTGATAAAATTTATTATTTCCACCAACAACAATAATAAAATTTAAAAATTGATTTTTTTGTCTGATTATAAAACGCAACGTGTGTTAACGCATTTTTAACAACCATTTCAAATTCCCTCAAACCAAATTCTGTAGCTAGTAGTTAGACATACTTACTTCTCGTCTATAACGATTATTTTGCTCTTCATGCATGTGTGAGTGCTTGAACGAAAATGGTTTGTTTGGTTTGTTTTTATTGTTACTCTGAAGGTTAAACATTTTATTTTTACCGGTAAATTGACAACAGCTACTGAAAAAGCGTATTGACTTTGACAGGTGGTAATTGATAAGTGGGGGTCATTGGTCATTTATTTAGCATACGAAATTGTTTGCTTTATGAAGAAATACTGCTGACAGACATTGAATTGTTGTTAAAAGAGAACTTATTATTACTTTTATCTTATTTGAAACAGAGCTTTTCTTTCATTAATTTCTATCACACTAAATATTACCTTTGGGTAATTATAATTGTATATGCGAAAAGTAGTAATAGGTTAAATATTTTTTTAATGTGAAAATTGTATATTAAGATTGACTCACATATTTTAAAATAATAATAATTAGCAAAACTGATAAGGTGCTTCTGTTTATGAGCCTGAAAAGTATATGGTTATCAGTTTTACCAGGAGGTGAGAAAAAGAGAAGCTAATTTGTACTTTAAAAAGGTCAGAAATGGCTAAATGCCAAAAAAAAAAATAAATAATAATAAGGCTAGAAAAAAGCTAATATATATTTTTTTAATTCAAAAATTGATTTTTTCTCGTTCTCATTAGTCTTTGATATTTTTTTAAGATAATCTAATAAATTTGTAAAAAGACACAGCACAACTGCTAGCAAAATTAACCAATGAAAAATCGTCCCCAAAATTCCGATACAAATTTGGGTTATATTTCATATGTAAAATGACATAATGTTTCGAAGTGATTTTTTTTAAGGATTTTATAAATTATATTCATAAATAGTTTCTATGGTTAAAGAAGTTTATTAAAAATAATTATACCAGTTGATTAAATAAGTCTATATAAGTTATATTTAATTTAGAGAAGAAAGCGCCGCAGACGAAAATTGTTGCTAAAGATAAATGATCCCGATTTTTTGTATGAATTAATATACAATAATGCGTAAATGGATGATTCTGTAAAAATAAAATCAGTAAAAGCAAATAAGAAATTATTTTCTTATTTTCTTCCTATTTTAGACTTTTGAAAGCAATTTAAGAATCAAAGAAGGCTAGAAAAAAAGCTAAAAGCTAAAACGAAAAATTTGTGGCTAAAAGCAAAATAAAAAGGCTAGATTTAGCCTTAAAAAGGCTAAACTGGCAACAATGATCATTGTAATAAATTTCCTTGTCCAGCCCTAACCCATACTGGAATTGAATGCCCTACTCTTGAGCATGTTTCCCTTTTTAATTCGTTAACCAACAACAAAACTCTGGAGAGCACTAAATGTTTAGGGCAGGCATTATCACAAGACCTTGCTTCGCGACCACCTTTTGACATTATAATTGAATAGCGACTTACTACAGCTGTAGCTAGTTTAAAGACTTGATAAAATCTTATGTAAAGATGAAATAATTTAAAAATAATATTAATAATTGTAACATTAACATTTAATATTAAGAAACTTTTTCTCTGTGTCCAAAAAAGATCAATTCTTTCTTTTGATGGAGAAAAGGAGCGAAAAGAATAGTTTCACATAAAAATGTATGTTGATGAACATTTTTCTTATAATTTTAGAGCTTCGAAGCTAACAAGCGGATAAACTTTGCTATATTTCAACTAAAATGCTTTGAAATTTGTTGATTCAAAATTAAATTTAACATATGTGTTACATTTTAACTTTTTTTGATATTTATATTGAAAGAATTTTTCCGTCCTTAAATTAAGTATAAAGTCGTTTAAGCAAATTTTCCTTTTATAGTACGCAAACTTCTCTGCAAAATAAAAGTTGAGATGTCGCACCATTCAAGCGAATTTTAACTATCTTATTCCACTGGATGTCTTATTATGGTTAAAATTCAGAAAGGGCATTAAAACGATTCTATAAAAAAGGTTCTTGGCATATGTATTATGCCAAAAAAATTATTACAATAAATAAGGTAGGGCTTCGTATGAAAAATCGAAATCGATAGTTTCAGCAAATTAAAGTGAATTATTTATCTTTTTAATTAAAAAAAAAAAACAAATCTTAATTTTTTTCTTTAATTTATACAAAGACGTCTTTCCATTTTTAAATAGTTTCATGTGTTCATTGGAATTATTATTTAACATTCTAAATAATATTTACATTAAAAAATTTGCAGATCGCGGTCCACCATTTTAGAACCGTTGGTTTAGGTTATATTAACATTATGAAAGGCATGCTGTAATAAATTAATAATTTGTAATTTGTTGAAAAACGGTTACAACGATATAAATTTCATAAATTTAGCCATTATTTAATAACAATTATTAACAAATTATAAATACCGCAATTTTTTAATATTTACAATAATTTAGCAGTTATTCTAATAGATTTGAGATTATGTCAAATGTCAATTTAATTAATATGTGCTTTTTTTGAAATACTCTGATCAAGACAACCGAATTTTATCAACCATTTAGTTCATGAAATGTAGGAAACTTAAAATAAATAAATCGAAATTCGTTTATAATTTACTGACAATTTAAAAATAAATTATTTATTATAAATTTGATAAATAATATTTTAAATTTTTCTTTGCTTTTTTGTATAAAAAAAATCTTTAAAATATAATTAAAACATATACACGTAATGTTGAACAACATATGTAGTTGCTACGTATATATTACGTTGTAAATATAAGTTATGCTATTATATATATATATATATATATATATATATATATATATATATATATATATATATATACTATAGTTAGAAGTTTCATAGTTAGAAGACGCTACATCAAATTTTTCAATTTCAATGGAGTGATGGATCACAATCCCTCCAAATGCTTAAAAGTCAGCCATAATAACAGCAATTCATGGTTTACAATAGAATAAAGGTAAAAAGTAATTAACAACTCTTTACCCCTTAAAATTTTTATTAGTGTATTTAGACTGACGATGAAGACATTATAATTTAGACCGGATTTTGTTAAAACTGTCTATCCATTACCGAAAAAAGTTTCAATTTATCCTATTACGATGGCCTTTAATTTAAAACGCCTTATAAACAATCAATAAACTTTTTTTCATCTTTTCTTTGATATCCTTAATTAATCTTTTCTATAAAGATGGTTTTCACCAGCCTGTTGAAAAATTAATAATATCGGTAACCGAAATTTTCGCCATGACAATCAGCAACATTCCAAAATTAATAATTGCAAGATTATAGACATTCTTGTCGGCAACTCTATGTGAAATTTATTTAAATTTGTTTTTTTTTCTATTTCCAACATAAAAACATAATAAAATAAAAAAAACGTATTATTAACAAAAAAAGTTATTATTTTTATTTATATATTTTTTACTTTTTTTTAATTGGGTCGGTCTAATATTTATATCTATAATTTGTGGAATATTCCAATTGTCGTAACCGAATTGCCTTTTATAGACCAGTTATACATACCGTAATATTCAGTAGCCCCAATCGATTTATGAAATAGTTACTGCAACCGACAAAATTCGATTGGCGAAAAATTCGGTAATAACAACGAATCTATTTTCTCTGTACATCTGAATCTGATACTTTGTAGGATTTTAGAACTCTTGACTCATTTAGACCCCAAAATTATTAAAGTATTGAATATAAATCGGATGCCTTGGTGTCGCCAAAATGTCTGTAAAATATTCTTGTATTTATTATTTACAAAAAAAAAGCAAATATATGATCCTTGACATTAAAATTGAACGGGCAAGTATTTTAAAATTTCACACAGTCAAATTTAAAATATTTTTGAAGTGATTTGTATTAGACAGAGATAAGAGATAACTATTAGGGTAATATTTTTTTGTTGACTTTTTAATTCTATTATCTGATTTATTTAGGGTTGGAATATTTTCAAAATATTAAATTTTTTGTTAAGATTTGAAACTGAAGTGTAGTAAGAATCTGTTTAATTTTGAAGTTAAATGGAACATGTAAAAAGGCGTTTTTTATTAATTCGCTTAAAAATTCTTTTAGCGCATTTATAATTTTTAAATCTTCTAAAGAAACTTAAAAATGTATAATAATTAATGACAGACTACACCTAAAAGAAATTGTAAACAGTTTCTCCCGGTTATTTATTTTTTAAATCGCTGATTTTTCAACAAATTGTTATTACTATTTTATATTAATTTTAAATAAAAACTTAAAAAAAATAACAAAGTTTCAAGTTCGAAGGGAAATGGAAATGAGAAATTAAAATTCTTTTTCTTATCTATTACATATGAAATGCTAGAATACTACCTAACCATAAATATATTTTTTTTTTTTTGTTTTAAATATTTGAAATTTGATAAAATTTTTATTTTGTATTAAAGTTTAGACATCGTGGAAAATTAAATGTAAATATTGGAAAATTCCAAACAGTATAACTATCTCAAAATATTGAGCAAATGTAGAACATTTGAAATAAAATATAAAAGAAAAATAAAATGTTAATGGAATCCACCTTTGTGCTCCCTTTACCTCTGCGCTTAGTGAATAAATTGTGTATAATTTTTAACATTTGATCTGCAGATATCTGTGGATTTTGCCAGGTGATAAGAAAATATTGACATAAATTTGTATTTCAACTAGATGTACGTAATTATATCATTACAAAGGCTTTGAACGCTATAGAAAAAATATACGCGATTCATCACGATCTTTAATGCTAAGAAAAAAATCAACGTGATTAACATTATGCAACAAATTTTGGGTCATCAAACATTGTCTCAAAGGTTCCCATGCGAAATAAAAGTATTATCTTTTTATTATATGTGAAAATAAAAAAAAAACATTTAAATCAGTAATTTTAAATTTTTGGTAATGCAAAACTTCTCCTAGATATTTTGTAAGGTTTTTACTAAATGCTTTAGCCCCTTTTACGACCACTTTTCATACAATATATGAGTAGTCATCAATCTCGGTGGACATTCTCTGGCCCCCTCTAGATCCACGGACTATATGTGCACGGAGGTCGATTTCGGGGAAAATCCTATACTGTTTACACCGAGTAGGGACGAATGGTCAAGTAGAGAGAAACTATTCAGTGGAGTATCGGAAATTCTGGTTGCTTAGGGCCACGGACTTGATAGCAGAGAACATTGAAGAGAATACAGAGGTACCTCTGTATGTAGATAACCAAGCGGCGCTGAAGGCCTTGAAAGGACATTTTGTCAAGTCCAGGTTAGTTAGCGACTGTAAGAAGGCTCTGAGGAGATTGATGAGAAATTATCATACTAGACTCTGCTGAGTAACGGGTCATTGCGAGATAACAGACAATGAGATAGCTGATGAATTAGCTAGGAACGGCTCAGCTTTGGATAGGGCTGTAAGTGAAAGTGGTGTAAGACTACCTCTAAGCTTTTAATTCAGGTTAATTAGAGAGTGGATTCGGGATAGAACCAATCATGCATGGAATCGTAGAACTGACTGCAGATTATCAAGGGTCCTATGGCCGAAACTTGATATAGCAGATACAAATCTACTTTTAGGCATGAAAAGGGGAAAACCTGAAGACTATAGGTATTCTGAGAGGTCATTGTCCCATAGGCGGAATGACAGGGAACTGGGATAGAGGCTCCTCCGGTCTTTGCAGGGTGTGCAAAAAAATAATGAGGAGCTAGAGACGGTAGAACATATTATATGTCACTGTCCATGTCTACAACTAAGTAGGCAGAAATGGTTAGGCAGTCAATTCGTTGACGAATTGAACAAAGGATCGATCTCGATAGATTGATAGGATTCGTCATGGGAATAGGCTGACTAAGAGGGGGTCGTTGGCTTAGAGCGAACGATATAGGGCGGTAATACTTTTCCTTTCCAGGTTTTTCTATTCTTTTCTACACTTTTCTTGGTCTCAGCTTTTTCTATTATTTTCCTTTCCTGGTCTTTTCTACAATTTCCTCTACAAACTCTCCCTATATACTCTACGAAGGGACTCACAATGGACCTCTAGGTCCCCGAGTGGATGCATAGGTACTCTTCTGAGTACTGTGAACCTTTCTTTAAGGAGGTTTACCTATGAGTAGTCACATTACATATATATATATATATATATATATATATATATATATATATATATCGTGCATCCACCGAAAGGAAATATGGGATATAATATTAATAAAAACGCCACGCCCTCCTTTTGTAAACAATTTTTTTCTTAATTTTTTACTTTATTTTATTTTTTGGAGAAAGTTATGTATTAAAAATAAGCAGGTAAATATTTCCAGAAAAGACTATATTGGTATAAAATAATCAAAATATATTATAATATTGATGTTAAGATTTATTATATATAACTGTTTTTAGAAACAAATTTTAATTAAATAAGAAAATAATAATCAAAAATAAGATTAAGTTTTATATAATATGTACAGAAACTATGATGATTTAGCCGGCAAAAAGTCAATTTTTTGATCATTATCTTTAAAGTTTTAAATTCTTTTTTGAAACGTCAAAACATTTTATGAGAACCTAATTTTTCAATAATTCTTTTTCTGTGACGTAACAATACTTTGTAAAAAAGTTTTAAGATACCAAAAATTTATTTTCGTTAAGTTTCATTCGATATCAAGATATTCAAGAATTTAGGAGCTCTGAAATGATTTTGAGGGGAATGATTTATAAAGGCTATGGGCTAAAATATGACCCGATCTTATTACTACAATATATTGATCAATATGTATTAAATATATTTTAGAGTAAATTCTGACTCAGTAAAATAGAAATTGGAATTTTGTCCAGCTAATTTTGCAAAATTTCACACTGTGCTACGGCTTAATATGGAAAAATGGTGTCTTTCTCTTTCAAATAGTACTCCTTTAAAAAATTAAGTAATGTATTATTGCAAATTTCGAATTAATGCAGATGTCGAATTAATAAAAACTACAAAATATTTACATTGTTTGTAAGAACGTTACAGCTGTTACAAGAGAAAAAAAAACTAATTCCATTGACATGCAAATTTCATCCAATTAATTATTACCTTAATATTTCTTTAAATGTGTAGTATTAACTTCAATTTAACTTTAAACTATGTATATTAATAAAACATAACAATAAACTAACTTTATGATTATTAATCAGTACATATGTTTTTCTAAATAAAATGTTATTTTTAACCGGTTTTTTGTGTTAAAAAAACCGATTTATTCCGCATTCGAAAAATGAATATTTTGAAAAAAACCGACAGCATTTAAACCGAAAAAACCGGTTGAATGACCGCGTAGATCACCCTAGTTGCCACGTCAAATTTTTATCCCAATTTCAGTAGAATTAAATTTGATACTAAGACCATGCCTCTTTTTCGTACACTTTTATCATACTGTGATTATTTTTTACGTCAAGCCTTTAATGAATTTCTGGTTTCGTATTAAATGTTAGTAAAAAATTTTCATATGGCATTTCTTTTTATTAAACTAACCGTAAGTTGTTAAAATTAACAAGAAAAAATTTATGCGATATTAAAAACTAAAATAGGAAGCTGTAATTATAAAAACCGTTTGCTCAAATCGTGGTGTTGCAATAATAGGTGGCTGAACAAATCGAGCTCGTACTGTAATTCGTTTAATTGAAATTTTTTAGAGTATATATTTTACTGTGAATCAATTTTTCGATATAAATATTAAGGGTTCTAATGAAAACTTGCAAAACCCTCGCAAACTGTGTAATGTTGCAAGTTTGCACACTCGCAAATGAACTGTTAAAAATTGTTTGGAGATTCATTTGCACAACATTTATAAGTTTGAGCGACTATCTCGCAAACTTGAGCTGTTTAATTGTGTATTTGTAAACTAGCTGTCTTTTGTTTATATTTAAAAATTATAAATTACATGCGAACTAAAAAATTATAGTTACGTTAATTAAAATAATATCATTGTAATAATATCATTGATTTGAATAAAGTTTTCAATTATTTACAATGATTTATTATTTTCTTTATCCTTAATATTGCACAACATTTGAAAAGAGGGTTCATGAAACATGTCGCGTAAATATGCACAATTGCACAAATGGGAAATTTAAGCGTTTAAATAAGTAGCCTTATTGAATTTAAATATTGCTTGTACTTATACAGTATTTCATAAACTTCACCATACATTAAGTTATTAAATATTTTATGAACAATTACCATTATTTCAATTGTAAACACTTTAAATTACATGTTTATAATGTGACATTTGTTCATATATATTTGGTGCACACAGACAAGTACTTAAAATTATAAGAAAAAAAATGTAGATAATAAGTAGGAAAATATTTAAGCCAGCTATTGCCTTATAACACAGTAACTAAAATTTAAATAAAAAAAAATGTTGTAAATTTTAAAACAAACACATTTGTTTATTTCTTTTTATGGAAATAAGCCGAAAACAGAAAAAATAATACGTCACTAAAGCAACGACCTTCACAAAAATTTGTATTCTAATTTTCTTCTTTTTTTACTAAAAAAATATATGATTTGTTTATATATTTGTTTATAAAGTTTACAAAAATTCGTTAAACACTTGTGTATATAAAATATTAAATATTTAAGAGCAATGTAGCTTGATTACTTTGATATTAAATATTTAGTGTTAAAATATGTATAGAATTATTTAGTTTATTTTATTGAACTTTTATATGGACTCTTTACTCTAAATTTTTAAAAGAAGTTTTAACAAGACTTCTAGTTACAACTATTTATTGTTAGATGTATTTAAATTTTTTATTTAATACTCTAGTTACACATAGGTATTTGGAAACGTTCATTTTGATAAACCCAAGGTTAAAGTCTTTTTTTATGATTTAATATTTTAAATAAAAATACTTGCTAATTGAACCTGCAAAAATTTATTTTTTTGTATTACACAAAAACTTAAACAAGGTTTTAATGTAGGTCAGGGTTAAAACTGCCTTTTAACTTTTATTTTACTTTGTAAATTAAAACATGTTTTATTTTTTTAAATTAAACAACTGGTAGAGATTTTTTAAAGCTGTCTTTAAAAAAACAAATCACATAATTTATCACGAATTAATAATAAAGTAAATTTTTTATAAATAATATTTTATTTTTTTATTAAATTTTTTATTTTTCATTTATTTTATTCTCTGCAGTTCAATAACCTTTTAAATTAACAAAAATTATTTGAAATAATTTTTCTTAAACCTTTTTTTTTAGTTTAAGACTAAATTCACACACGTTTACTTCTAAATCTAAAACAGAACTAAATATTTTAAAATAGCTAAGAGTTTTCAAAACTCTTGTGCACATGCGCTTTAAGGCGCAAAATCCATTTGTAGACTTTTAAACAAAAACACACACATACATATATATACGTTGAAAAATATAACAACTGAACAAATAGATAGAAAATCCCCAATAAAACAATCTCAAAAGTAAATCATTTATAGTACCGTAATATAAGTACCCTCGACAGACTTAAGCTATCAGCTCCACGATTGTAAACAATTCCATCAAAGTGGAGAGTTTTTTGTATTAAAAACTTTATAAACACTCTCCACATACATAAAGCAAATAACAAGTTATTTTGACTCTTTTAATGTTTATATTATTATTTTTTATATTTATTTTCTTTTTGTTTTTGGGTATTACCAAATTGTTGTGTTTGGTTTGAATGAATGAACACAATACACAGTAGTCCATACCAGGGATGGCAATGTTAATAAATATCTGTTAATATCTGTACGCAATCTGCCGTATAAACAATACATTAATTATTTACAAAAACATGCCGTATAAACGTAGTATATATTTTATTTAAGAGTGATTTACGAGAAGAGTGGCCTTTTACTGAAGCTATAACGAATTATCTTGCAACAAGATTTTAATGGACGGATAGAGAGATTGACAGACAGACGGACTAAAATATAGTATTAAGAGAATATGCCTTTTTATTTAAGTAATATTTTCTAATAAAAAGAATGAGTTTAAGTATAAAAGGTTTTAAAAACTTTAATTTTTAAACTTATATCATATAATTAAAGTTTCCAACCCCGCTATAAGTAACTTGTAAATATTGCTAGTGGTGGTAAGTAATCAAGTCAACGAAGTAAAACCAAAAGTTGCTGTAGGTCAGTTTATTTAGTAGAGTAGAGTGAATAAATGAATGAGTGTGTGAGTGAGTGACTGACTAAGTGCAGCATGAAATGCAGAATCCGTAAAAAATTGTGCTAATAGGTTTAACACAAATTGTGCTGTCTTCTCTATTACTTCATACATAAATAGTTTGGTATTTACAAACATGCAAGTGGTCTTAGTATCTTTGCATGCATCTTTGAATATTGCATAATACCAGGTATTGTATAGCAAAAATGATGACAACATAAATATTTTGTTATAGAATTATGATAATGATTCATGATATAAGATCAACAATTGCAATGGAGAGAAAGAGCTACTAAAACGTAATTACAATTATGGATAATAGCAAATCTTTATTAAGAAATTTTAATATATTAGTTTGTTTTCTAAGCCTAGGCCCTATTTGGGCCGATTGTTACAGTTTTATGTAGGGATCACAAGGATTATGAGTTTTAAAATAAAACTCAAAATAATAATGATTATTCTTCTAATTAAGAAAAATTCAGATACAAAGAATTTATAAATCTGTGTTTAACACAGATTTATATTACAGGCTTTATCGAAATCCAGCATGATTTTTATTTATTTACTTTTTGCTTTAATTAAAAACATAAATTATAATAATTATTTTCGAGTTTTATTTTTGTAGATGAACATATAGTATATAGGACTAACTAGTTGCTATTTCTAAATATATTTATTCTAATATCATTTGCTGGATTTGTTCTTTTGATTTATATCCAATTTAGATTTGGTACTGTAAAACAGAGATTGCCGTAATAATTCACCTCAAGGACCCTTTCATAAATTTTTCATTTTCCCGCGGACCCCAGACATATTTTAATTATTTAAAGATTACTGAAAAATGTTTGCAGGTTTGGTAAGAAAATATGTTGATATATGCATAGCAACACGATGCTGAGAAAGGTCATAATGGAAAGTTGCGACATTTCTGAGCCCAAATTTAACAATAAAGTTATCACACTTCTGATCTCATTAAATACAGAGAATTATCTGGTGTCGACTTTTCTGTGGTTTTAAATTTCAAAAATTTTTCTTTGATCTACTCCCAATGATGATTTCTTGCATTTGGCACAAAGGCCCACAATCGGCACTTTTACACTATCTGCACCACTCACGACAAGTTGTCTCAACGGAAATATCGAAATAAAGTGAAACTTCCCAATCAGAATTCTATTCCATGGAAAATAGTTACAAGTATTAGACAATAGACACAAGATATAGCGACTTCTTAATCCGAAAAAAAACCAATTAATTTATACATAATTTTAGACCACTTCGCAGACCCTCTAAAATGTTATTAAGACCCCCATTTTGGAACACCTACTTTAAGAAGAAATTTGATTTACAAAAAAGCAGGTTCATAAAATTGCTCGAATACAAATAATTGTCACGTAAGTCAAATAATATTAGAACAAACTCAATATTGTGTAATATTTTTTCACACAATCAAAAAATGGGGAAAAAATGGGAGTTTTTCATTCCGTGTGTAACATGTCGAAGGGATCACTTGAGGCCATACATGTGAATTTTTCATTGAGCATTGAATTTTCATTAGCATTATTTGAATATAATGATAATGTAAAAAATTTAATTATCATTTAATAATAGTAATTTTTTAATTATAATGTTTTAACTAACGGTAAAGAAATACTAATTATAATTACTGAAAAAAGCATTGATTGTATAAAAAACAATTATATTTCAATTATGTTTCTAATATATTGGATAAATTTGATATCATCTTAATTAGTTTTGAGGAAGATAAAATGTGATATTTTTCAAAATTATACAAAAATATATGTACCAAGTATAAAGTATAAATGAGTACAAATGAAAAATATTGAAATATACGAAAAAATTCCGCTAAATACTGATAATGAATTTATAAAATTTGATTGTTATTTAATGTAATGATTTTATTAAAAATTTCACTCCGGCCAAAAATCCACTTTTTCTGGCATAAGTTCAAAAAGCAAAAGTTACTGCCTTATTGAGGTTGTACCGAAGTCATTCGATCTAAATTTAACAATAATATTTATTAAATCCCATTTTAAGTAATTTTGCTTAAAACTCTATAATACATATTCTCACTACCGTAGATATATTTTTTTAATATATACACTTTGCCGAACATTTTCACGTTTTTACATTCATTCAGGTTTATGTAAAAACATAACTTCTTGTTTTTTCAAATTATAAGTTATTTTTATAAAAAACCCATATGACCACAAAACTCAAAATTAACAATAAATATATGACCGCGAGCCGCTTGTTACAAGATCCGATGCCCGCTGGTAGTTGTTGGCTATTGGTTATTTGAAGGCGCCAATCACTCGCCTTGACGTTCCGAGTATCGTATGCACTCAGAATTTGTTAAGGTTCCAGTGCCATGCGAAAACCCTTTGAAACCCTCCACTCGGAACCGCTGATTGTCCGCAACTGCCATGGCAGCTACTCCGCATATCTACGAAACTTTCCACTATCCGCAACCTGTGGACGCGCCCGATAGCATTCAGCTATGCTTCCTTAGGTGGTGGAATAAACTCACTTAAACAAGACCATAAATCTCTTTTTCGCGTATTGCTCAGTCCACTTCCAGGGAGTCATATTGCGATACAGTATTTATAATTCTAGCTCCATTTTAATAAAAATGTTAAAAATAATATTAAAATACCAACTTTAACGCCTTGTCAGATTGCCAACGTTGCCATAATATATATGTTCTCGATTACTTGGTATGTTACCATTTATAAAATACATTCACTTTTTACAATTTCTTAAAATATTATTTTGGAATTTCTGCCAAAAAAAATAAAAAAATGCAATTTTTGATCAGTGTGCATTGTTCAATTTAAAGGTAATGAAATCGGCAATTCGTTAGTAGATTTAGCAATTTACTTCCATGTATGCTTGAGACCTAATAAATTGTATACATTATGGGTTCTGGTAAGATTCAGAGTCGATCAAGCTAAGTCGTCTGTGTGTCTGTAGAAAGAAAGATATGACTCGATGCGGTGCACCCAAGAGGACCATATTTGGCTCAAATATTTCCCTTGTGAACGCCGTAACTACAGTTCGTACTTTTACGCCGATATCTCTTAAACAAATGCATGTTGAAAACGAAATTTTGTACAAACAGTTCGAGGGTCGATTTAAACTCGGAACCCACCTCTTATATAAGGTGAAATTCTAAATTTGCAGATGGTGGATATAAAGTCAAGTCGAATATAACATTCTTACTTGAATACATTTTTTTGTTATGTATGTACTTTCAAACTATTAAATTACCTTAATAAATACTTACCTTAGTAAATACTTCGTCTACCTGGAAAAATAAAAATAATTTTGTTTAAAAACTTTATTAAAAGGGATTATTATTTTTTTAAGGTTTATTTCATTAAAGAATACTTTAAACAAATTACATAGGCCTTCAAATGTTCAAAATGACATAAAATAATTTACTAAACTGATTTAACGATGTCCGTCAGTCTGACCGTCAGAGGTCACAATTTGCAAGAAGACTTAATAAAATGTGACACATAATTTTTAATCCAAGGCGGACTCCAATGGAATTGGTTGAAATGCTTATAAAAATGTTTTTCCGAGTAATGCTTTTTTAACCAGTTTAAATGTAATATTTTTTTTAATTATAGTAATTTATATACTTATCATTATTCATTAATAAAAAATATATATTTTTTGAATTAAAGCTTCACGAATTAATTCTAATTTTTGCTGTCGTTCAACCCAATATGCAACGAAGCTAAATCTTATTAAAATTATGTATTGGACCTTTCAAGAATTAAAATTTTAAAATATTTATTTAAAGAGATCATTTACATGAAATTTGTATTTTAGTTGCTTCTAACATACTAAGTAAGCTAAAATTAAAACAGCGTCGAAAAACTAACTTTTGAAATTATCTTTTCTGAAAAATTTATAAAAATTTAAGTAAAAATTAAAATTGTTCCGTGAAACTAAATTAGAAAATTAAAAATTTTGTTTAACAGGTCACCAAAGCGTGCTTGGATGTATGACCCGTTACCTCAACTGATTTCGAAGTTACAAAAGGTCCTGTATATAGATTTTCTTTAGAGAAAGAAAAAAACACTTATTGCTTTTTATTATACATATGATTTTTACAAGAAAAAAAGAATGAAAAATAAAATTTAAATTTTCTTATACAAAAAAGAATATGTGTGGATTTTTTTAAATTTCTTTTGCCACTGAAAACACCAAGAAATCGATCGATTTTTTCCAAAATATAAATTAAGAAATATTCTAGTGAGAAATAAAAAAAAACACCAAAATTAAAAAACAAAAATGTTGCGAACTGACAAAATAAAACGGTTTTTTATTCTCCTGAAAAGTAGTCGAAAAATGCATACGAAATGTACAATGCAAATATTATATATTTTGTTCCTACACAGAAAAAAATATTACCGTATATTTACCAATTAACACAGTTGTTTCAATTTGCAACTAAATTTAATAAATTACATAAAGTTTTATTTCTCATTTAAATTTTTAATTAATTCAATCATCTACTTGATTGACTTTATCAATGTTTAATTAGACAAAATTTTCTGTTTTTAAAAAAACAAAATTATCTAAAATTTTGTGAAACAAATTAACTTTAAAGTAAGTTTAATTGTCAAATACTTCCTAGGAAAGTTTAAATAATAATCGAAAAAAGCTATTGATTTAAGTACACAAAGATATAAATTTGAAATATGAGTTTTCCAATTTATAATTTGAAATGGTGACTTTAATATGAATTTTCTAATAGATTTTTTACCTTTTTTTTTTTTGTATTCAGTTTTTTTCCTTATCATTTTACCTATTAAAGTGCTTTTATTTTTAACTTTACTGAAAACACTGACAATAAAAAAACATCAAATTTAATATTAAACATAATTAAATATATGCTACTAAATTTCATAATGACAAGCTAAGTGAATGAATAAAAAAAAAAAAAAATTTATTACAGTTTAAATACTTATTATCATCTGGGAATAAAAACTAACACAAATAAAAAATAAATAGTTTTATACAAATTAAATTAAATCATTTACTTACACATTTAATTGTTTAAAACACAATACTTTTAAATAACAATTTCGTTGTAGTTAATAATTAACAGAAAAAATTAATACTGATAATAATACTGCATTATTGTCATCTAAATTAATTAAATTATTTTAATTTATTATTTTAGTTAAATACATAAAACTGTTTTTATTAAAGTGTGCTATTGCATACTTAATTCATTGTTGGCCCTATAAAGAGAGCTTAATATGTATGTAATTTAATACATACTCGTATTAGGTCCAATAATATACTGCACATTATGCACTCATTTAATAGCTTTTCTATTTTAATCTATCAACTTTCTTTTTTACTTAGTACCATCGTAATTGTAAAAAAATGTTGTAAATTTATTTTACATTTTAATTTAATTCACTTTAAACCAAGTAAATAATATTTATTTTTAAACTTTAGGTGGTGGTTTTTTTTTAAGCTTTTTGTTTTATACTAAAAATACTACAACATGTCGCGTGTTTATTGTGTGGTTATTTAGTAATTTGTTTTAGAGTTTTGTAACTGTTTTAAATAATCTTTTAATTAAAGCCACTTAAAACATTAAAAAAACCAAATTGAGTAATATTTAGTTCTCATAATGTTAAATTGTTTTTAAAAAAAGTTTTATGGAAAATAAATAAATTCATGTAGTTTTAAGATCATTTTGTTACTTTAAGATTATTCTTTACAATTGCGGCAGGTTGAATGAAAATGCTTTTATTAAAAAAAAGATAAAAATAGAAAATACAATAAATAACGATTATAACAATAATATTTAACGTTTGGTTAAAAAAAAAAGATTTGAAAATAAATATAAGTAGTTATTAATCTTTATCCATTTAAATTTAATGCCATTTTCATTTTGTTTCCATAAATATTCCCTAAATGTCTGTCTATTTTACAGATCATTTATAAAATTTAGTTACAACTAATTACAAAAGTGGACACAAACTTTTTTTTAGTAAACTTTAACTTTTCATTCCGGAAAAAAAAATCAATGCTGGAATATGAAAATATCCCCATACCCTTAACTATAAATACTAAATGTGGAAAAACACAACAAAATTGTTTATTTGTTTGAAATAGAAAAACAAAAAACTTTTAAAATCTGTAAATAAATAATAGATAACACTGTACATTGGGTTTGGATAAAAAAACAATTGAACTACTAATTCTGTATGTTGATTTATACAGAAAGAGTGAAGTGCTTAGATTTTACGGTATACAAAGACCTCCAAACTGAAACAGTAAGAAAATTAGTGATTTCATCATGCTTATGGTCCTTCGAACCGGATGCTGGTTACTTATTTTGTAATAATTAGAAAAAAAAAATGTTAAAAATGAATATCATAATTACAACAAAAATATTATCATTCATTATCATATCATTATTTTTATACATGCAATTTAATTGTTCAGAATTTCTTTCTTTGTCATTTATTATCCCACTAACCCAAAGTGCACCATCCGAAACGCACGTAAAAGTACCTGTGCATTTGAAATTGTAAAAAGTTGTGTACATACAACAATGACTACTTTTTGTTGTTCTGTACGGGTGAGAGAATACCAAAAGATAGTACACTCTACTAAAAAAGAAGTAGTAAATGTGGTAAAAAGAATTGAAGAAAAGTAGATTAAATATTAACCGACAGAATCATTAGTAAATTCAACAGAAATTTTAGTTAATTTTTCGCAAATTAGTTAAAATTACGAAAAATTGAAAAATTAATTGAATTATTTAATTAATTTGACAAAGTTTTAGTCAAGTTGAATAAAATATTATTAAAATTATTCTTCAATTTAACTTCGATATTTTCTTTAATTCTACCAAAATTAGTTGAATTGAATAAATAAATTATGCAAACAAATTAATTTTTTCTTCAATTGAAGAATTTTTATACATTTTAACTATTGAATTTTATTCCATTTGACAAACTTTTGTTAATTTCAAAATTCTTTTAAACCCTGGTAGGAAAAATTTCGTTTATATATTATTGCATTATATATTATTGTTGTTTAAATTGTTATAGTAAATAATAAATAAACTATTTACTATCATTAAAAATACAACAAATAAGTAATATTAAAAACTTTAATAATATTTATTGTATAAAAAACATATTTAATATTAGAAATAAATAAATCATTGAAATATATATAAAACAATAAGAAATTATTTTTGTAAAAGATATAGATATATTTAAATTAATACATGAATAACAAAAACGTCAGTTCTTATAAAAAATAAAAATAAATTAAATATATCTAAATAATTAGTATAAAACAATATAAAAAGGAATATTTCACCGTACAATAAAAATCAGTAATTTTTCTCAAACATAGTAAACTCTATATCCACTTCAAAATATAGACTTAATATAATATAACTGTGATTTCAGTTTTTCACCTCGTGTTCGTTTTTCCTTTTTAAAGGACTTTAAGATTTTCAAAGGTTATTTTTTATTTTGATACCTTCTAATTGCTATTATAGGGCGATATGTGCATCAAATAAAAGAGTAGAATTTTGGCACTATATCGGATTACATTTTGTTAAAATAATTCAAATAGAAGTTTCGAAAAATGTGCTTCAAATACTTTAATATATTACAAATGATAATAGCCAGTTTCAAGTACCAAAGTTTTATGGTTCTAACTTTATTACTTTACTCCATACTGCGATTTGAAAATTATTCCTAAGAACAAAATTTCAAATTTAATTCTCAGTTTATTGGGACCTCGAACATGCAAAACCAATATAGCAATTTTTTAAGACATTTTATTTAAATTTAAAGTAAATCTTACTTTAAGTGTAGTATGACAACATTATTTGGGAGACTTTAAAATATATTTGAAAGTTTAAACGAGGATAATTTGAGTATTTCTATTTGTTTAACTTTAAATTCATTATTTGCATTTTTAATCTGCCTAAGGATAGTAGGATATGATTTTTATATTATGTTTAATTTTGTTTTATGAAAAAAGCTGTAATCAGTCAAGCGCGAATATGTAATACCCTACACGCGTTACACGGATTTTCTGGAGAAGTCTTTATATAAATGCATAGGCAGCTATTTTCCCTTCAAATTTATATTTACTGAGATTTATGAGTCTTTTTTAATTCACTTTCACGAAATTTCTATTATATATTTTAAAGATTCCACAGATTTTCTAGCTTAAATTTTTGTATTTACTTATATTTATATAAAGTCTTTTTAGCTTTAGCACATTAAATAAGCAAACAAAAAGTATAAAATCATAATTCATAATCATAATTCCCAAACACAGATTTTTATTTAATTTTTCCACCTAAAGGTTTTCCCCCGAGATTTATACATAGTGATTATAGTAAAACTAAATAAATAGGAAATTGAACATGTATTAAAACCAAAATGTGATTGAAAATCAATATTTATAATAATTATAATTATAATAAAAATCAAAACGTGAACAAATAAAACTTTATTTTTTGCTCTAAATAAATCCTCACAGAAATCTGTTTAAAATCCATATTTCTATTGCATTTCATTTGCTTAACTTTGCTTTTGAAAAATTTTATTCTCCAAATGCTTTCTATTTCTACTTGTTTTTCAATTGTAGTTAAAAGTAAATTTCCTGAATTTTATTTTTACTAAAATGTCCTCGTTTTCTTTTTGAATAAATAATACTTGTTGCTTAAGTTCTTTTCCAGTCAAAGAGTATAACCAATATTCACCACATCGTAATGCGCAAAATCTAAAATGTTAATTTACTCCAGGAACCGGCAAATTGTATAAAAATAAATGTAAGTTATTTAAATGAAACATTCTTTGTTGACTAGTAAAGTTAGCAACAATGCAATTTTTTAAAGAATTTTGGTATTATTTTTGGAATAAAATACGTAAACTGATGGAAGTTCTATTACAGAATGATTGTTAATATGGCACATTCGTTTTAACTTTTCAATATTTCGATATTTAAGACAAGTTCCTTAAAAATGATGAATAAATGTTTAAAAAAATATTTGATTAAAAAAATAGTATTTTATAAATTTTAAATTAACGAAATTGTTTTTAAAAATGTATTATTTTTCCAAAAAGTTTCAAACTTTAAAAAAGTGTCATAATTAGAAATATATATAAAAATACAATTCGTAGAAAAATAATATTAAAAAAATAACCATTTTTCAAAAATATTATGCTTTTTGAAAAATATTATTTGTACGAAAAAGTATTACTTTATAAATTTAAGTTAATATTTTAAAAGAACCAAAAAATATTATTATTTATTTTTTTTATAAACCCAGCAAAAACTTTGCTTTCCTGGTAAGCTAGCAGGTGTAATTGGAAACTAAAATAATCTACTTATTTTTTGCCTGAATAACTAGTTATTTTTGTTCGACTTGTCCACAAATTCATGTAGTTATTTTTTGACTCTAAGGGGTACTCAAAAATATGTACCTTAACAAAAACAAAAATACAGAGTAGGCAAATAATAATGACGCCTCATTACCAAGAAACTACTTTAATAAGTAGTTGTTATTACCGAAAACGAAAAAGTTTTTGCTGGGAATGTAAAATTTTTAGAAAAGTTAGGCTTAAAAATAAAAATAATTATAAAAAATAAAAGTAAAGTTTAATGTACCTTAATACAAAAATTACTGATTATCTGATTATAAAAAATAGATAAATATATATAGATATATAATTTTTTTTTTATAATCAGATAATCAGTACTTTTTTGTATCAAGTGGTACATTATACTTTACTTGTATTTTTTATTATTATTTTTACTTTTAAGCCTAACTTTTCTAAAAAAAGCAATGAAAAAGCAATGAAAATATACCTATAGATTTTTTTCTTGTTTCTTTTTTTTTTTTTTTTTTTTGTTTTTCTTTCGTGAATATGAAATTTGTGTAAAAATTTGTACACTAGTTCTTAACAAAAATTTGCTATCATAAACTCTTTATTTTTATTATAATGTCCGATGATATTTTCTGATTCTAATGTATGCCATAAGAAAACTAAATTTTTATTAATTTAAAAGTATTTAATTTTTCTTTCACTTTGGACTTCAGTCCACTATCACACATAAGCGTTGACGACAAATGTTGTGAACATTGTGTAGAAAAATGTTCTCTTTAAAGTTGTATAATATTTGGATCATAAAACGCATCTTCGATTTAAGATTTATTGCCAATGGTCTCCATATAGTTGCAGTATTAATTAGAAATTAAAAAAAAACTAGAAATTTTAAAAAAGTTCTAATTCGTTGCAAAAGTAAAATGTTAATTATTTTTATTAAAATTTAATTATTTTATTTTCTTTAAAAGTAAAATTTTATTATTTTTAAATGGCTTTTAGTTTTTTGAAAAAAGTCACGGAAAATCATTTGTAAACCCATAAACTGTAAATCATCATGAAAGAGGGCCAATCAACACTTTTTATAATTTGTTTTAGTTTCTTCAACTTGGGGGTCTCAAATTGAGTCATAAAATTTTTCTATAATATTCTGGATTCTGTAAATTTGTCTCAATAATTATGATTTAAAAATTATATAAATATATAGTTTCGATAAAAAGTTAAATTATTTTGTATTTGAAACTTTAAAAAAATTCTGACTCTTTCACTTTAAAAATACCTTTTTCCTTCTGGATTATACAATTTTTTTCATATTTTGAAAATGAAACTTAATATAAATGAATGTAAAAATCCGGAGATATTTGGAGCAACGATTACCCCTCCAACATTTTCCGAATTTCATTAATTTTAAGAACACTTTTTATGTTATATCTGAGGTTAAAAAAATGTCTTAATTACATACCTACATACATATGTTCGGTAATCACAATATCACGCCTCCGATAACGACAGGGTGACCAAAGGAAAAAGTAAATTAGAAAAAAATCCTGTCCTCTGACAGGGATTTTGGATATATTTTTATTTTTATTTCGTTCAAAATATTAACATTATTTTTCAAAAATATAAATATACAAAAACATATTTAAAAAAAAAAATGTATAAAAATATATCTAAATTTTATGTTTTGGGGACCACTGTATAGCACTTCATTCATTTGTAATTGTTTTTAATGATGAGCTCATTATTACACTAAAAAAATACTTTTTAAAATTTTTGAAAAAGAAACAAATTTAGCCTTAACCACTGCTTCAGCTTTTTAAAGTTAATTTAATGAAATTTGGTACGAAAGTATTTTTGGAGCCTATAATACAATATGTTAAAATCGAAATTTAAATGAGCCCCTTTATAAAAAATTTCCCGGAAATAGGTCAAATGAATTATAAACATATTAACCCTTTCTGTCCAGAATTTTTTTTTAGCAAAACAGCAATGTACAATAAAAATCAGTTTTCCGTATATATCTTTGAATTATCCTTTGATATATCGACCCAGTCAGATTTTTGGGATTATTACCCGTACACAAAAAAACGTCATTAATTACCTAATATATTAATAAATAATTCATTCAATTGAGAACTTTTTTAAATTTGTATCTTTCACCAAAATAATTATATGCATTACTACAAACTTTAAAAAAATGAAAAACAGAAAAATGTTTCCAATTAAAAAATTGATCAAATCAATCAAGTAGATGATTGAATGAATTAAAGATTTAAGTGAGAAATAAGATTTTATTTAAATTTTATTTTTATTTTATATTTACTTGAATATATTTATTAAATTTAGATGCAAAATATAACAACTGTGTTAATTGAAAAATATACGTTAATAATTTTTTCTGTGTATGTTGTTAATACGTCTAATTATTTAGTATCAAAAACCTATACAAATCCTAAAAGAACTTCATATAGCTTAACTAAGCTATGACATTTCTTCCTAAATAAAATACGAATTGTACATAAGAATAAAAACAATGAAAAGCACGAGTTGGATAGATAAAATAATAATAATAATAATAATAATAGTAAGAAAAAATAAAAATTTTTATAAAATTCCATACGAATTTTATACTAAAAATCGTAATATTTTTATTTTACATTATTTTTGAAATTTTATATGGTATTAATGATTATAACCCGAACTGTACTTTAAAAATAGAGTTACAAATAACTCAAATTATTGTGAATAGGTTTAAAATTATATTCGAAGTTACACACATAAAAAATTTGTTGTCTCAATTACAATTATCTTTCGTAAAATGAAAATTTATTCCTGAATTTAATTTTAACTAAACCAGATCATATTCTGTAATATAAAGCTTTTCAAACTTGAAGTCTTGTTTTAAATTTATAAACTAAAGTTTTCTTTGAAAACTTAACCCATAACCAATCTTATTTGTTATTTAATTACAAATTGCTACTATATCACTAATTCGATATTTTCTGTACCCTATAACAATCTAACCAACCTCGAATAATTTTTAGCTGGGTCGAGAAATTATAAATTTATGAGAAATTGGTGTTCTTCCTCTATAGGTTTCATCAGTATACCCTCAACATACAGTCTAAACCTGACCTATCTAAAAAAAAAATCGCTTGGACCAAATTTCTTCAAAATTAAAAAAATTTCAAAAAAGATGTTTTTACACACTCTAATGGTAAAGCTTATTGCCAAAAACAATTTTTATTACAACACAGTTAAAAATAGTTTTTTATTTCAAATATTATTAATAAAAGACGTTACCTTCACGAGAACTTCTCATCAAACAATTCTAAAATCTTATGAAAAAACTTGCTTAAAATTTATTTTCGTATGGCAAAGACATTTTAAAATAAGATATTCTTTACTTTTAAGTTTTAAATTAATCGCTAATTTTCTTGATTTCACCCCTCTGTGCTTCCGACTATTTATAGAAAACATTCTCACGTCCAAATTACTAAATCGAATTAAATGAAATTCACCCAAATTGTTTTTTGTTTTCTTAAGCAGTTTGCTATTTCAAATCAGGCAAATCGGTTAAATAGAAAACAAATTATAGAACAAAATGTCGATCAACCTAAAAATAATTATTTTTTTCAATATAATTTTAAAATTTTTTTAGAAGAACTTATAAACAATACAAAACTTATAATAAATACTAAAAATATAGCCTACTTTAATCCAAAATATTACTTTTATTAAAATTTTATTAAAATTCAACATGAAAGATTAAATCGTATATGTAATAATTTTACTTTATTTACATAAAACATAATGAAACACTTAACAAATAAATATGAAATAAATTAATAAGAAATTACTAAATTACAGCATTAAACTGAAGAAACAATGGAGTGAGAGAGAGAAACAAATGGAAAAGAATAATTCTTATTCTATAGTCGTACTAAGTAATTTTTACTATCCTCCGGCAAAATAATAAAAAGGTCTATACAAACACATACACACAAATATTTACAAATAATACTCATACATAGTGTTCATATAATGGTAAACTTCTCTTATGAGTTCTTGTTAAACCATATTACATGCATTTGTCTGTATATCAATGACTCATTTGTAACAAGACTGTAATAACCGCACAATTTATGTTTTACGTATGTATGTTTGTCTTCATTTATTAACACGAACGTAAACATATTAAAAAAATAATAATAATAAAATATTGGATTTCATGTTCATAAAAAATGTTTATAATTATTTTAATAAATAAAGTCTGGAAAAAGATTTATTACTTAAATTGAAAAATTTAAGTTATGACGCTCTTGTTTTAGATGTATGATATTATATGTTATTCCTGCAAACATTTTCTATTGCGGAAGTCACTAAGAAGAGTCTTTCTGAAGTTGAAGTTCATAGCCAAAACTATTGCCAAAGTATCATAAAATCCATCTTCCGGCGGGAAAAACTATTCATCGCGGAAGTGTCTTCGTTACGACTCGAACACACTTTTAGAAGTGTCGAAAAAGACTCTTCTGGACGATACCCGCATGATGCAAGGAAGATGGTTTTACACCTGTACTATTTCTTTTTTTATAATTAAATTAACTTTTTTTTAATATTTCATAATTATTTTTATTTCACATATATCTACATTCAAAAAGAAACAATTCACATAATAAATAATTTTATATTTAAAGAACTGCAAATAAAATCATTATGAGAAACTTCTTTCGAATTTCGGTACCTTTAAAAGAAGAAAGGAAGATTAATAATAATTTTTATAATTAAGTAAATTTTATTTAGATTACCTTTTGCGCAAGGAATGCGATAAGACACTTATACAAGAAAAGTTTTAGACTTTTTTTACTATGCAATACTTGTTTTTTTGGTGGAGTTTTTCCTAAAATAAATAAAATTTGTGAGAAAAATCGCATATAACTAAATAAAAGTTTAATAAGTTTTACTTTCTTAAAATATCCTTTGTTGATTATAAAACATTTAATTAATAGGAAAATTGTTCTTCTCACATTTAATATTACATCCAAACCATACCCAAGTAAAATTATTACTGAAATTCATGATTTTGCCTGCTTCTCTATTACGTTGTTTTCTTTTTATAAAAAAAAAAAACTAACATTTTTCCTAATACAGGTCAAGAAGATTATTGCGCAATAGTAATGTATTTTGTTTTTATTAAATTCGAATCGTCGTCATATTATTTTCCAGAAGTGACTACTAAGTATACTTTTGGAAGATGAAAGGACGATATTAATGTATTTTGTTTCGTAAAAAAATTTCGTTCAAAATACAATCATATAAACAATCATATAAAAGTTACTACGAAGTGACATATGGAAGATTAGTACGCAATAGCAATGTATTTTTTTAATTTCGAACAATCTACTGACAATCATCTAGTAGTTACTAAGAAGTGACTTCTTGAATATTGGAAATATTTTTATCTTCCAAATGTTTGAAGGAATAGTATACAATCGAATGTAGTTTCATGTCCGTATGTGTGTTTATATGTTTTTATGTGAAAAAGTTAAATCCTACTCTGTGACAAACAAGACAATGAAGAAAATTGCATGACACTAAAATTGGCAAAATAAAACTAAAAGATTTTTGGAAAGCAAAGTTCTAATAAAAATACTAGTATGAATCGCTCCAGTAAAAAAATAAATAAATAAAAAATTAAATAAGTTAAAAATAAGTTATTGTTAATCGCTACTTTTTCATAGCTCAGCAAAAGAAATGTGATACTTTTTTATTTAATTTCAAATGCCACTTTCCAAAACAAAACAGTGGTACAAATTTAAAAATTTAAAAATTTTAAAATTTTAAAATACAATTAAAATATGATTCCCGATAAATCAATCGAAAAAGTGCATTTTGTTAATTTGTTATCTTCTAGCACTAATTTCAAATCAGTCTTTTTCAAATGTCAAATGTTTAAAAGTGATATAACAATTATATTTTCAATATATATTTTTAATATATATTTTCATAAAATTTTTCTTTAAAAATTACGCACTTTAAGCCTTGATCAGACCGGCGCGAAATTACGAAATTTCATGCCGAAATTACGAATGAAATCTAGAGTGTTCATACTAGATGGCTATATGACATTTGATGTAATTTCGTGAACAGCTGATACTTATTGTTTACATTTTAAATTGTTATAGGGGTAAATAAAGTATTTTGAATAGGAAACAAATAAGAACAATTACTTATTAAATTGGAAATTCTTAATGAAAAACTTGCTAATAAGAAAAGGTAAAAACGATACGTTTCATTTTGCAAAATCACCTATTATTCAAATCCTCTTTGGAAGTAAAACATAATAGAGTGTATTTATGACAATCTATATTGTTCATTATGCTGAATTGAGAACACTTACATATATATTAATATATACGAGTATTACAACTACTCTACTCCATTAAAGAAGCACAAACTTATAAATGTAAGCAACAAATTTCATTGTTTATTGTATCCTCCATACACTTACATACAATATAAATTACATTACATCAACCTATACGGGAACAAAATTATGTGTACTTTTTTAAAAGAACCATTTCTACAGTTATGGATACAAAACTTTCAGCAAAATCTGTCTTTCAAATTTACAAACAAAAACAATTGTCCGTTTATGTGCAAAATTTTCTCTTAGCAAAAATTTTATTTACAAATAAGAAGTAGGTATAAAAATATTAAGATTAACTTAGTCTTGCAAATACCCAAGACGACAAATTTTATTTAAATTTGACATTATCATTCAAATGTTTCGTCAATACTTTGGAACATTTTCCGCACTAGGAATATGGAAATAAGTGGAATGAAATATCCCTGTTAAAAAAACAAAATTTTTAAATTTGTGACCATTTAAACAATAAGATCTTATTGTTTTCTTCCTTTCTGTAGGCATGGATAATTCTGCAAACTTTAAAGAGTAGAAGGAGGTTTTTCTTATTTGTTTTACTTTAATTTATTTGAGTTTATGTACGCTCTATTACATGGTTGATAAAAACTGTATATATATGCCTACACCTTTTTAAGTTATCTACTTTCCAGTGCTGCCAGCTTAACCTTTCTGTGGCTAAAACTAAACTTTTTATTTTGCTTTTAGACTCAAAATTTTTGTTTTAACTTCTAGCTTTTTCCTAGCCTCTTTTGATTTTTCAAATTACCTTGAAAAGGCTAAAATGTTAACTTTTCAACAACGAGACAAATAATTTCCGATCTGCTATTTCTAATTTTTGAATTCTTTTAAAAAGTTTTTTGTATTTATTCGCAAAAAAAATGAGATAATTTGAAAATTCTTGATTAAAAAAAATGTAGTTATAAATTAGAAAAAATCACTTCAAAATGACCCTATAACATTTTTTTATGTGAATTTTGTATGAGAATATGTTAAACGATATATATATATATATATATATATATATATATATATATATATATAGATAATTTTAAAGGATATCAAAATAAGTTTTTTAAATTTAAAGAAATTCTAGTTTTTTTCTGGCTTTATTTTTTGGGCTATTTAACCTTTTTAAACCTTTTTTAAAGTCCAATTTAGAATCTTTTTTTTCATCTAATGACAACACTGCTACGTATTTACATAAATATGTTGGTGTTTTCCGATGGTTGCCATATGTTAGGTAAAGTAAAAAGTTTTTGCAAAATTTCTTATTTTAAAGTATACATTAGTAGTTAGAAATATGAAAAATTCTATTAATCCACTCTATTCAAAAATCTATTAAGACTGTACGAATGATCGTGCAAGTTAAAAGCGATTCAAATCCAAAATTAAATATAAGGCTGTGATAGAGATAGGTATAAAATTCAAAAGAAAAATTTCTATCTACCATATTTAAGGTGTGCGTTCCAATAAAACATAACAGGTTTTTTTTTTAAATACAAGAAGAATGGAATAACTTAGGATTAAAATTAAATCAACTATTTGTAGCATTTATTCTCCAGATTTTTCTATTATATTATTCTATTTTTATTTTTTTAGGTATGACTTCTGAAAAAAGTATTAAATTTTACGAAAATTTTCGAGGCATCTGTCTATAAGTCTATAATACGGCTCATAAATATTTGATTTTCAAGAAATAAGCTCAACTTGCCATAACGCGGTCGAATATGTTTGGCATAACTCTTAGGAGTTTCTCTAATTTATGGACTTGGATTTAGTTCTTGTGACCTTTTCTTGTGACCTGAAATGTCAAAATTTACTCAAACAACATTTTCTAGTAATTTCAAAAAAGAGCTTTAAAAAATTCAAATTTGTATTTAGAAGATATTTTAATCAAGAAAAATATTTAAAAATAGCAGCAGTATGAGTTATTATGAAAATTGTGTGTTATGTTTTATTCAAACGCAACCTTCATATGACTTTACCCAGCAAAAAATGTTGCTTATATGTATATAAATATCATGTTTATATACATGAGGAATGACAGTCTTTTATAACCCACTTTCAGGTATAGGTTCTTCACTGCCACTCGCGATGAAAGTTGGTTATAAAAAATTGTCATTCCGCAGATATATGATTTCATGTATGAAAGAATTTCAGGACCAATTTACTTGCTCAAAATAAATGGAATTCACTAAAATTACACCTAGTTTTTCTAAGCAGTTTCCTTTTGAAAATCAACAAAATCACTTCAGTAGAAAAAATAATAAAAAATAAAATATGCAAATTAATAAGAGAATTAAACAAATACGTTTGCTGCTGAATCGGTTCTCTTGGTTTTCTTATTTAGTGGATGGTTTCTTCAGTTAAAAAATGTCCTTAACATTACTCAACTTTGTATCGAGCTTATGAAACTTACCAAAACTTCCAAAGTATTCTTTTAGAAACTCTTTTAAGAATTGTATTGTTTCTATTCATTCTATTTTGGAAATACGTATAAACAAGTTTGCAATCGTAAATTGCCTTGTTGTCTCTGTTTCACAGTACCAAAGCAGAGTTTGTGGACAGCAGCAGAATGAAATACGTATTTTCTGTGCCGCTACACACTTCATCAGCATTCGTGGTGTCTTATCCATTTTGTTTTCATTGAAACTTAAACATGACACCTTCTTTGCACTGGGTGCAATTTTGAGGGACTCAGTTAGCAGCACCAGGCGTTTGGGGCAAGTAAAAGAGAGATTGAATCTAGCGTCATAAACGCTGTTATAGATGTGATTACATTAATGTCGTAAGCCGACATCCGGTTCGAAGGATAATAAACAAGTTTGCAATCGTAAATTGCCTTGTTGTCTCTATTTGGCAGTACCAAAGCAGAGTTTGTGGACACCAGCAGAATGAAATACGTATTTTTTGTGCCATTACATACTTCATCAGCATTCGTGGTGTCTTATCCATTTTGGTTTCATTGAAACTTAAACAACATATTTATATTTTACTGTATGTAAACTCGCAACAGTATGCATGTTTGTAAAAGTATTACTGTAATGAAATCGTGTATGTATATTTACCACCCGTTTTTAATTCTACCCCTAAATTCTTTGAAAAACCATACGACATAATTAAAAATTTCTGATTTTAGGTCTTAAAAAAATTTCTTTTTTTTAATCCATTTGCATAACATAGAATCAGTGGAATCAGTTCAAGTAATTGTGAAGGGGGTGCGAAAGTTATAGCAGTTTTAACACTAAAATACTAATGTACGTAAAATTTACGTATATATTTGGTACAAATCCTTATTACTCTCGTGTGTGGAAACCTAACGGTATGAATTTCACCAAGTTCTTTCTTCAAGTGTTTTTAAACACCTGTTAAAAATAAAAGAATAAATTTTTAGCCGTTCACATGTTCTGAATGAAAATACAAAAAAAAAAAAAACTTTACTACGTAAAATTTACGTATCATTAGTATTAGCAGTATAAATTTGAATATAAAATTGGAAATGTGATTTGAAATGGCAGAGTAAATATTGAAATATTATAATAGTTGAAAGAAAATTATAAGCTATCGAGATTACTATGAACTTCCTACAGAAAGGAATGAAAAATGTGCTGAAAATGTATCCACTATACAAAAAAAAAAAAAAATGGATAAAACATAAATCGAAAGTCTATGGTGAACACTAGATCATAATTTATAATGACTTTTCTTAAATAAAATCTTCATATAATTTGAAGGGTTTTTGAATATTTTATTTTAATTTATTAAATTTTATCACATTAAGCCTTTTTAAATGCAACTTAATAATAAAAATGCACTCAGCTGATCTAAAAACCGTAAATAAAGTGTTTAGAGGAATAGTATATCTTCTGTATTCTAGGGTTAAGTTGAACATATGAAAATATTTACAAATTAGAAGTTTATGTATAATTCTGAAAAAAAAAATTACGAGCAATATCAAAACCTCCTGAGTTATATAAATAAAATTTATGATATTTTCAAATTTCTTTATACTAAAATTCGCGATTTTTAAACATTATGCAAAAAATGAAGTTTGAGTATAAGTTATTTCTGCATATAATTTACGAAAATATATTTTATTAGAATTTATTACCAAAAAGTTATATTTAATATTGTGATCATTTCTTAACACAAGTAATTTTTTTTAAGTCAATGTCCATAAAATTTGTATCCTTAGAAAATTTGTGATATGCCACCATATTTTCGTTAAGCACTCCAAATACCACCTAATTATATCAATTATGATCAATTTCGTGCTGTCCATGCGATGTGCCTTAGCAAAATCTATTCCGACAAAAGTGCACCCTTTTCAACTATCAACGACATTTGACTTAAATTTATGGTCCCGATCAATTATATTTATCGCCAAATTGCAATTTGCTATATAAAAGTCCATAAGTATAAAATTTATATTTAATGCTCATGCGTTTTTATTATATGACCCATATACTCTTGCCTATATATATGTCGCGGTCCACAAGCATCAGAATTATATATATGATAGGCAACCCTAAAAAACCGAAGAAAACTGTTCTCCAATAAGTCAACGATATCTTCTTTGCATATTTGTTTTTAGTTTAAGAGAAACAAAATGTTTATACTTTCCTTTTCATTAAAACCCAGCAAAAACCTTTTGGTTTTCGGAAATAACAACTACTTATTAAAGTAGTTTCTTGGTAATGAGGCGTCATTATTATTTGTCTACTCTGTATTACATTAATAAGTACTCAATAGTATAATAGCACAGTAATACTGCAATCACGTGGATGAGTTGGCTAGAGCGCCGGATTAACAACCAGAAGGTCGTTGGTTCAACCCCATTCTCAAGCTATTAGTTTTTTATAACAAAATGTCTAAAAAGATATTTTAAACTAAATAGAGTTTTTGTCGCTTAGGCTGCTATGTGCGAGATGGTGTACTGAGTAAGACGTTAGTCAGTAAGAACAAATTGTTAGTTTGTGTCGAAGTTCGAGTCTCACTGACGCAAAATTTTTTTGTTTTTTTTTTTTATTTTTGTTTTCGTTTGGGTACATATTTTTTAGTACCCCTAGAGTCAAAAAATAACTACATGAATTTATGGACAACTCGAACAAAAATAACTAGTTATTCAGGCAAAAAATAAGTAGTTTATTTTTGTTTCCAATTATACCTGCTAGATTACCAGGAAAGCAAAGTTTTTTGCTGGGAAGTGTTACTCCTCTTCACCTAAAATGCAAAAAGCCGTAACCACATAAACCTTGAATGTAGGTTTTTGATTTGATTATGATGTATTGACCCAAGATATATCTACACAAAAAATTTCATATTGATATTTTCAAAAATGACATCAATATTAACAAAAGTCAAAAAGCCCTAATATCAACTTCATACAGGAAACAGCCTTAAAATTTGATGCATTTAAGAAAAATTTGGTTTGAAGAGTAACTATGCTTTGAAAAAAATTAAAAAGTGTGGTTACGGTCTTTTGCATTATAGATGGCAATTTGTTTTTTATTTTTTGGACTGTAGTAATAAATTCTTAGACCAACTATTCGGAAGAAAAATTAAATAGTTTCACTTTTATTTTTTCTTGTTTGCATTTTGTTTGGGCTTTAATAAGTAAAAAAAGAAAATATTTTGTTTATGACAAAAAGATGTTCTGTTTTGTTACATTTACCAATTTTATGAATTTTATATGAGAGACAACTAAAACTTCCTTTTCTTCGTTTCTAACTATTTTTATTTTATGATCAATATTTTATATGATTTTATTAATTTTGCCTTTCTACCACGCTATTTTTTCTTTTTAATACAAAAGAGTAGTTTGTTATGCATAAAAATTGAGTGAAATGTTTAAGTGTTCTATTATACTCGTATAAGAAAGTACACACATATCTCTCTTTATACGCCTTATTATTTCCTTAAATCCTGAACAGCTTTTTTTGTGTTAGTTTGTTCATATGCACATGTTTGTATATGTAAGTATAGTAGTTTATAAGCTTATTTATGCGTATCTTTAGGTCCTGTTTTTGTGTTTATTATTTATTTTCTTTATTCTTTCTCAAACTTAGTCTATGAATTTTACAAAGCGTGAAATTAAATTTTCACTTAAATATTCATACTTCTATTCTACAATATCCTTTTAAACTTATATGGACATACATTAGTATGTAGTCATAATAAAGGGGATGTATATAAAATTTTTAGTTTTATATGCCACTCCTATAAGCAATCAAGTAGTCTAAAATTATGTTTAGTTTTTAGTGTGGTGATTTTATATTTGCCTAAACAGTAGTGTGGAAAACAAAATAAATTAATTATGCAGAAAAAAATATTAGCCAATATTTTTCAATCAGCACACTTGCTTCATTTTATATTACAATTTTATCAAATAATTAATTGATTCAACTATTTATTTAATTGGTTATAAAAGTTTTCAGAGATGCAACAAAAAAAAAAAAAAAAAAAAAACCTTTGTTGAAATAAATTTAAAACAAATATGAAAATCATTTAAGAATACTATTAACTATTTACACTTCAATTAATCGATGGTGGTGAAAGATATTTAAAGTTAAAAGGCGTATTAATGGTTTGTATTGGAAACTAACTGCTTTATAATTGTAAGTTGACCTCTAATACTGCCTTCATTTTCACTATTTAAAGTCTGAATGTATTTTTTTTTTTCCATATAGAGACACTGATAATTTTCGCAATTTAAAGTCTGGTTGTATTCTTTTCCATCTAGAGACAATGATCAATACTATGCATTGTGCTAAAGTTATCCATCATCAAAGATAAGAACTAGGCATATTTGATTGGTAATTCAGTATATAAGAATAACTTAAGTATATATTCTAACGATTTGCTTGCGTATTTCGCAGAAAAGCTTCTTACATTGGCTTAATGCTGAGTGTTAATAGAAAGCGAAAAAGCAATTTTCAGTACAAATATCAACAAAACTAGGAAGCCACTGCGGATGAAGAATCCCAAATTTTATTAAAAAAAAAGGTTCCAAAGAAGATCAATCATTTGGTGAGAGGTGCAAATTTAAACATTATTTTTATTTTTTTTTATTGAATGATGCATTTTGGTAATTAAAGTAATGTACTTTTTTCTGTGTTCATTCATTTTAGATTTGTAAGGTCACGAACGTGAAAATTATTTTTAAATTTTCTAAAAAATATGATGATTTTGTTCTGCACAGTATTGTAGAGTTGAAGTATATGTATGTTTGTATGTATTTGCATTTTAGTTTAATACAAAATTTTTTGCATGTTTTTACTACAAAAGCTTAGTGCTTAAATTAGTATTTTAAGTTTAATATTCATGTCATAAAAAATATTATGGATGAATATGTATATTTTTTGAAACGTATTAGTGGAATATATCGATAAGAAGGATTTTATAGTAATGTATAAACAAAGCATACTATTAGTAAATATCAAGACTTGACATAATTTATAATTTAATGTCCTATCATAAATTTTGTTTACTTTTTTCTATCACAGATAAGATTCTGGAATTTTCCAGAAATTTATACAAATAATTAGAATTTGATTTTTAAATTTAAATTTCTTAACATAGTTCCTTTACTTTTAATAGTTAAAAAAATTGTGGCTTGTATTATAGGGTGGTGGCAAAATAAATTGTATGAGAAAATGTTAATCGTCACACCATTATTCCTTAAAATAAAAAATAAAAATATGCATAAAAAATCCTGACTATACTTCATGGTCGTTGAATATTGTTTCTTTGTGTAATAGTATATGAATCAAGCTAATTTTAAATAACACGGAGTCACAGCGAAAATATACTTTTAAAATGACATGGTGTAGGTCGTAGATCTAATTGAGTAGATCATTTTCCCATTTTTTTAATCTGAAATTATCCACAAAAAACATTTTTTTAAGACTTCACGAATTCCAAAAATTCTGAAAAAGTTATTTCTAAGTTAATTTAAATTTTTAAAACAGGATTGGAAAAACGAATGTTTAAGTTTTCAAAATATGTAAACATGTTATTGCATTAATTTTAAACTATTGCCGAATTTATCTAAAAATTTTAATTTTTTGTCGAATTTGTGTACATTTGTATTGTTTTGTTAGAAACTATTTAAATTTCTTAATTCTATAAAAATTTTACTTAATTACGAATGTAACAAGGCCCCATTTGTTAATATCAAAAAAAAAATTTTAAAATTATAAATTTTTAAACACATTTCGATAGACACATGCTGCAAATAAAGTACACATAACTTAAAACGCTCAGCAAAAAAAGAACTGAAAAAGAGCTGAAAAAGTAATGAAGTTAATATTGTATTGTCATTGGAAAGAAGTACTTAGTGCTGAAATATAGATGCAGAAGTTATTTTCTTAACCCATGGTTGTCATTGGAAAGATGTTCTTCTTTTATGCTTCTTGTTCATAGCTTTCGAAGTAAATTAAAAGATAATAAAAGTGCTTTAAATTTGTGAAATTTTAATTTTCTTAGAAATTGATAATCAATAAAATTAAGAAATTTGTATAGTTTCTAACAAAATAATACAAAAAAGTGGTGCCAAATGTAAAATATTTAAGAAAAAAATTTTAATTTTCTGATAATTTCCGTAATAGTTCCAAAATTTTTCAAATAATGTAATAACATGTTTATTTATTTTGAAAGCTCAAGCATTCATCGCTCTAGCCCTGTTTTAAAATTAAAAATCCGTTTAAAACTAAATTAAAAAAAATATTACTTTTTTGTCGATAACTTCAGATTTTGAAAGTGTATTGAAAATTCTCAAAATTGTAGACTAATCTCATCGTGCTCTACAACCAACAGTATAAAAAACTTTTTCGATTTTGTAATACAAAGTAATTAATTTAAAATATAGATTTTTAATGTCCTCATTTTTAAAATATTTGTCATGATTTTTTAAATCACATGCTTATGATTAATTCTACAGTATGATTAAATCTATAAATATTAAAAATTATTTAGTAAATTATTAATAGTTCAAAAGTTATTTATAGTTTTTTACTGAACCTTTTTGGCTTTTAAAATTTTATAAACTAATTGATATAATTTTATACCTGAGTTGTAATTTAAAAATTAAAATTCCATAAATTTTAGACTTTGCATATTTGCACACTAAGATGAAGATATGTAGTTATAAATTAATTATGTAAATTTCCATGATATTAATTCAATTAAGATTTTTTAATTTGTATACTCTTAAAACCAAAACTTATTGTGAAAAGTTTGATAAAGATTTGTAACTGATTTCAAGATGATTTTCAAAAGGATGTCAAACCTTGTTGGATGTTAAAATTTAACCCCAATTAAACATGTTTGAAAACCAGTTTCCGTCGGAATTAGTTTTTGGTGAATTTTCATACCACCTTGATTTTTTGTTTCTTTGTACTGCTTGTTTAGAATGCTATTAAAATAAATTATAAAAGTACATTTTTAAGAAGCATATTGATTAATTAAACACTACGGTAATATTACCTTTGGGTGCGGTTTAAGAGAGTTGTAATTAATATCGTTTAAACTTCGACCATAATTCTTAACACACTTGCCAGTGTGATCAACTTTAAGACAATTTAATGGCGTTCCTTTTACGTAATGTCTATCGGGAAAACATTCAATACTACAAAAATGAATAATAAAAATTAATATAAGTAAAAACGATAAAGTTCTGTTAAACATTTTTATAAAAATTTAAAATGTATTAATTTTAATTATATTAAATATAATTTGAGATCCGTATCTCTGTTGATGTTATAGTGTACTAATGATAATCTATATACTATATTTATTTTATACTTGTAAGAATTTATTAGTCAAGACTCAAGAGATGATTAACAATTGTGGTAAAATGTCATTATAATATGTATCTATATATATAGAAAAGTATAAAGTAGGTATATTTATATAAAATATGATATAAATAATTTTTTTTTAAATATTATTCAACTTAAATAGCGATAGAACTGTTTATGTTTTTAAGTAATAATATATTTAATTCACGAGGAAGAATGTTATACTCGACTTAGGCGAATCTATTATACACACCATCTGCAACTTTTGTGCCACCCTAATTTAAAATTTCACCTTAAGTGGGAGCTGGGTGGTAAAATGGATTGCCCTGACCCATATTTTCTTTTCACCAACATACAGTTGAAAGATTTAAAATTTCCCTTTTAACAATCATACAATCATGGCAAAATGAGTGGCATAGATATGGTTCAAAAGGAGAGTTTGCATTTGATATAACTAATCATATATTAATTATAGATCAGGAAAATTACAAAGCAATAAAAATTAAACTGCCTATAAAATGTTCGGACAGCAAAAAGTAGAAATAAAAAATATTTAAATTTGTACACTATATCTTGCACAAAGAAAACGAATTACGTTTCAAAATATATGTGATAAAATTTATTTCTACACTTTTGTTGAGCGACTCAATAACAACTATAGGGTTAATCTCATTTAGATTTAATTATTTTCATTAGCATGGTATTATAATTAAGTTTAAGAAAGATGAGACCAGAAGTATAAATTTATATATTTGATATATAAAATTTTCACGTATTTGATGATATAGCCATGGTTCTTTTATCTAAGGAAATGTATGATTACAATTAGTGAAGAAAAGAAATATATGTTAACGGTTTATAGCCTTGTTGAATATCATCAATAGTTCAGTTTCTTGATCTGCTTGCGATGATTTTAAAGAAATAATAGAAGTATTATTTCTTTAAAATCCTCACAATTGGATGGTTTACTTGAATCGAATTAATTATTGCACTGTTCATTTTTATACCCTACTGATGCTGTTAATACTGCCTTTAAATATACCAATCAGCTTGAATCACTAGCTAAATCGTCCATTTGCACGTATGTCCGTCTATGTAAACTACAGGTAGATTTTGAAAACGATTTGATGCAGGGACGAAACCTATTGTTCAAAACCTGCCCATTATTTCATCTAGCTTTCATACAAATGTCTTCCCAGAATAAGGTTTGACTCCATACATAAATTTCTTAAATGTGGCAGAGTTCAACACAAATAAAATCTTTTGTAATCTTAAACCATCCATAAATTGTTTAGTATTGGTCCATAATACAAGGATCTTCCCAAAAGTAATCAAATGTGCTTTAATCAGGAAAAATGTCAATAGATGAAATGGCACATCATATTAAATACAAATCAATGTACTAAATATCAAAAGTATCAGACCATAATTGTCCAATCACTTAAAGGAGAATAAATTAGTACCTCAATACAATTTTTTACACGTGTTTTATAAATCATAATTCTAAAATTTGCTAGACTTCATTCAAACTTGACTAAAAACGTTGAAAAAAAAATAAACATTCACATTTTCGAATTATTCTTTTTTTTTTAAATAAAATTCAATAGTAATTTGAAAATTAATTTTTTTACTAGCTTTGCTCGTACTAAATATAGTAAAATATAGCAAAAAAGAAAATCTTTTTTTATTGAAATGTTTACTACTTTTAAAATTTCGACGCTTTTCAAGTAAAATACTTGCAAAAATAGTAAAACTAGTAAAAATATCATGCAACATCATGAACAGACCTATTTTCTTTATTTTAACATATAATTTTATATATCTATGAAATTTTTCAACATATATCAGAATGGTCTATTTTGATAGTATTGAAGATTGCACGTAATTAACCCTTTAACAGCAAGAGGGTCAATTTTATACATTTTGTTCCCAAAAGGTAAAGTTAGCAATTTTTGCAAATAAGTTACATGGAAGTATTTATTATACTTAAATATAGATGAATTTATGAAAGATATAATAAGATATAATTAAAGGGATTTTTGTAAATTAGTCACTATTTTAAACGAATTTATAGCTTTTATGATAACTGTATGCTTTTGGTGACATTTACTTTCTTAACCAACCATATACATATTTGACATAAAAATTAACTTAACCAGTTATTGACTGGAAATCATAAAATATTACTTGTGCAACTTAAGGTTTAAATGAATACATATATCGATATGTATTCAATGAGACCTTTGCAATAATATCATAAAATATAAATTACGATGGAAACTGTACCAAATATTCAAAATTTAATAAAAAAAAAAAATATTTAAAAAAATTTTCGAATATTTTACTAAAATTTTAATTTCGCGGGAATAAAAACTAATTTAACAAATTTTTTTACTCATTATGTATTAAACGTCGTTTGTCTATCATATGTTTTATTATTATTATTATTGTTATTATTATTTATTATTATTAATATTATTATTATTATTATTATTTTTTTTTTACAAAAAGTTAAAAATTATTTACACTGTTGATCGAAAACTATACTTTTGGAGGTGTTTTAAAAATGGTCCAGCTCACGTGAACAAAATAATTAAATTGAAATATTTTGGGGTTTAGCTTAAAATATATCAATCTTTAATGTTTTGAGAAGGGGGGGAGGGAGTGGGGGTACATTTGCAACATTTTTTGTCTCCATACAAATCAAGGCACTTTAATGTACATATTGATAAGTATTTGACATTTAATTTAGTAAATGTTTTTATGTACATGTATATGAATATTATTAATTTATAGGCATTTTGAAATAAAAATAATTTTCAACAAATTTTCAACAAATTACGATATCTTTTATTTTATTTTTCACTTTTGAAAGTACGAATTTAGCTGTAAGTATACTATTATTTTAAATATCGATAAAACTAACTAATAATATCGACTGCCACAACTTTATGGTTACTAAAGGTCAATTAGTGTCCCCAAATAATGGTGTTCAAAAACGAAATTATAAGCAGCCATGAATGTATTGTAGGTGTAAAAGAACAAATACGATTGGCAAAAAATTCGGTTGCTACAACGAATCTGTTTTCTCTGTGTATAAATGTAGAAAGAACATGATGTTCGTAACCGATATGAATTAAGGGTTGTTGTAATATCCGAAATAGTTGCAATGAGTGACCATTAAATATTGAAGCTTTTCATTAATAATCTTTTAAAACTACTTTAGCCAGTTGCACTTATCGAGACTTAAAAATAATAATAAAATTGCAGTTATATACATACATATATAGGGAAAGTGGGGTATTTAGGCATATGGAGTAATGAAGAAAATTTTACTATTTCCTGTCTTTTTTTTTTTGTAAAAATTACCTTCTAAATGTAGACGGTTTTTGCACTAAATTATATTTTATGAAATCTTCGATTTTATTGCTATTCGAGTACAAGCAAATAGAATATATTAACAAAGTTTTTTAAGTGTTAATGTTTCTGAGGAAGAGATCGAAATCAAGAGCATTTTTACATTGGTGAAAAAAAAAAAAATTAAATGAATTATTTTACACATATTGTACTTTAATTGCAAATACGTAGTTTTTGTCTTCTGTTTTACGTAAAAAATATAGAATTGGGGTAATATATGTGTTTATTTTATTATATTTTATTACACAGAGAAAACAAATTTGTTATGGCAACCGAATTTTTTGGAAATCAATTCCGTGTACCAAATAATATGGTACTTCGAACTATGTTAAAAAATAATTAGGGTGCGGTTTCAATAATAAATTAATATTAGTCATTAGACTTGCCCAAATCCCAAAAGGAAAACAAATTTGTTATTTTTGAGAAATGTGGTTTATAAAAAAATAAATGCTAGCCTTTAATATATCGGTCTTAAAAAAAGTTGCCGCTTAATAGAAAAATTATTGATAATTTTAAAAGGATGTTTATGATGAGCGTTACATAACAACCAACACGATGAATAGCACACATACATATGCGACTAATATTTGCGTCCATTACAAATTACTACCACAACTGTAAAAGAGGAAATATTTATAAACATATAAAAATAAAATGATTATTTTAAACGATTAACTCTGTTCTCGTAAATCCATCTGACTTCTTTCGAGACAGATCTAATGCGAATGTAAGGTATGGAAAGTAATATTTTGAAGATGAATTTGCAATGAACCCAATATTTTGTTTCCCTGAGCAAAAGTTTACAATGCCATCTATTTAGAAGGCAATATATGTAAATCTATATTCGCTCCAACAAATAAAAATTATTTACCAAATATCAAATTCATTTTTTTTTTTCATTTTTAAAGAAAAATTTTTAAATTATGTCTTTTATATTTCTTATTTTTTTAAACCAAAAATTTTGTTTGCTTTAACTTTTAACAAAAGTCCAGTTTAAAAATTGATTTATTACTTTAAAATTTAGTTGGTTGGGAAAGCTGATTTGCATGAAAATATCTAGTACTATAACCGAATGGATGGTTCACATTTTATTTGAACATCCAAATTATTAATTACCACTACCAATATTTTTTAATAAAGTGTGTACTAATTTCGTTTGTATTTTTCAAAATAGGTTTATTTATTTTAAATAAGTAGAAGTTGATTATACCAACTATTACTTCAATTGTACACCTCATTTATGTAGCCGTTAATACAAAAATCTAATAAATTGATTTATTTTCAGAACTTATAATAAAATGTTGATACTTTTTAATAAATTTTCTTCATTGTAACTATTTTCTAACCAATCTTTTTCGTCATTTTATCACAAAGTTAGTTAATTTGAAAAGATGCCGAAAAACAATACTAAAAGATGAATGAATCTTATTATTTTTATGCAAAAAGTTTGACAATAATCCATTCTAGGGTATAAAAGATTATCGGTTTGTATTACATAGAAATTATATAAAGATATTTTAATGTTTTAAAGCAGAAATTATAAATATAAATGTTTTCGATATTACAAATTTATTAGAAGATTTTAGCACACATTCCTATATATTTTATTGCGATGAGAATTATTTTATTATATATTAGAGTATTTCGTTGAACAAATTTTGTAGTAGAATCAAACTATACGTATTGATGAACGGAATACTCTGTTTCCTACAAGCGATTAAAAATTTCGTGTCTGCAACTTTTTGTCCAAAATAAACTTTCGAGTTGTGTCTCGAAATGAGTTTCAAAAATTGCTATGAAAAAAGTTATTTAAAAGTTATCATGGGAACATCATGGGAAAAAAGTTTGACATATTTTTTTGTAAAATTGATAAAAAAAAAAATTTCATACTTTTGTTCCTTTTGTGAGTAAAGCAGTTTCAACAATATTATTCATTAGATTGATCAAAATCACAAAATCCTATTGGAAAGAAATTTTAAATATTTTTTCAATAACAATCTCAAAATTATGAAAACCTATTTCTAGAAGATAATTAAAACTTTTTTTGGCGAAATGTACTAGATTCGTGATTTAAGCGCTGGTAGACAACTGAAGACCAATTTTTATTTTTTTTTATTTTTTTTTTATCCAGCTCATTAATATTCATAGTTTGAATAATCCTTCTTCATCACAATCGCATAAAACAGTTTCTTGAGACTCTCTATTATATATTTTCATTTTTATTATACTTCATTCATAATCTGTAAGCTTATATCTATAAAAATATATATCTTAATATAAATATCCATTTTAGTTTTATAAATCAATCTTTATCTATACAAAGCAACTAGGTATTTTATTCATTTAAAGAAAAATAAAAAAAATAAAATATATATTGTATGTTTATAGAAAATTTACTACTGTCTTGCCACTGACAAGTAAAGAAGAAATTTCTTGGCACAATTTTAATAAATTACATTTTGTAAATGTAAGGTCCTACCTAAGCATATTTCATCTTTAATGCTCACTTGCACTTATAACCAGCTTTTTCTTTCTTATTTTTATTTTACTTAACCATTGTTTTCGTTCTTTTTACTTTTGCCATCTTTTTTAACTTCGTCCAAACGACCGACCACAATACTTGGGTTTAAATACCCACAAAACACCTAAGAAAATTTCTAGCCCACTTCTAGAAAATGTTGAACAAAATATGTATATGTAAAGCACCAAGAAATGGCTGCAGAAACTTAACACTCTCCTTCTGGTCTTTAAGTTTTTTTTTTATTATTTTTAATTTACCTAGAGGGCGTTGTAAAAAAAGAAAATATTGTAAAGCGGAAGTCATGATGTAAAATAAAGAAAACGTGTATTAAAGGAGTGTTGTGTTGTTGTAAAACGTTAAAATGTTTCCGTTCTCAAAGTACGAAACAGGTTGGTGAGTGGAAGCCAGAAAAAAAGAGCAACAGCTCAGTTTAAGCTAAGAAAAACATGGAATAATATATGGAAATGCTAGGTAAGTACTTTGGAAGGTTTAAGTTGACTTATATGTATTGATATAGAAAGTAATTGTGCTGATTTTTCTAATGACCAAACCATTTTCATTCAGGATTTGAAGATGTAAATTTTCAAATAATAAAATCAAATATCGTGAACATCAGCCACGATTTCCTCAATATTCTATATAATATTCAAGTTAAAAAATTACCTTAACATAAGGTTTATAACTTGTGAGAGATGTTAGTATTAAGTCAAAGTTTTTCAATTGTTTCATTTTCAATAAATCTCAACTAAATATTTTGAGGACCTTTATCTAATTGACAATAACTGCTATATAAAATCTGTTAAGTTAATACAGATATTAAATAAATCTAACAGAATTCCTTAAAATAGGCATTTTTTGGTAAGTGATCGTTGGAGCTAAAGTTTTTAAAATGAAATTGAGGCAGCAGTTCGAAACCATATTCATGTTTCTTTTAGCCATGACCTCTACGCACGTATTAGAAAAATTATTCTTTGCCAATTTTTTTCTTTATCACGTGGAAAAAGTTCTTCAGTCTTGCAAAGACCTGTTAGAAGCGTTTAATCGAAATTCGTAAAAGTTATGTCGAAATATATAATATTAAATATTTATTTAAGACTTTCTTTTCCAGTTGATCTATATCTATATATAGATAATATGGGCAATTATTCAATCAATTTTAATTAACTTTCCTCTAGTTTCCAAATCAGTGTGTCAAAAGGTCCTCCTTAAGTGTAGTAGTAGAGAGTAATAATATTACTTTCATTGCTTTCTCAGCTGTAATTCAGATAACTTTTTACAGCTTGTATTAAAATAGCGAAAGGTTTTATTGTGAAATTTGTTATCGAAGCTTAAATTTTAAAACTTTTTTTTTTAAGCTTGAATTTAGAAAGATTTATTGAAAATTTTACTCGTAAAGTTTTTAAGATTTAATTTCAAGCTCTTATTTAAACTACGAAACCATTCTAAATTTTAAAAGATTTAACTGTGATAAATTTTGATGTTTTAATTTGGAAATGATTTTGAAACTCATAATTTTTTCTGCCCGAAAATTTTTTAAGCTTTAATCCAAAATATTTTTTAAATTGACCCAAATTGACCAAGAATGTTATTGTTTCAGATATTGATGAAATTATCAAATGTGTCTATGGGGCCTAAGAAAATTTACTTATTATATAAAATGTTGATTCGGCCCCTAGGTCGGGTAGAATGGGCCGTTTCTGTGTGGTTACACATAAGTTCTGCAAAGCTTCATTGATCATTGTTTTACACCAAAAAAAATTACATTTCTTGAAAAAATCAAAGGAAAATGCTATCAAAAAAATTTCAATGTTGTGCCTGGTGCACCCACATTGTAACGCAGATATAGAGTTCATAAAAAACTGGATAAAAATATTTTATTCTTTTGGTTTACACCAATATATTACAGCAATAGTTGGTTATATACAAATCACACAATATTAAGTGTCAAAAATTATCGTTAATTTTTTACTTTTTTAACAATAACTTTTTTTTAAAGATTTCACTTACTTCCAAATACGAGGGCGGATCAATAACTCCGTGACTTTTTGAATGAAACACAGTTTTTTTTTTTTTTTGCAAAACAAAAATTTATTTTTCAACAAAATCTCCTTTTAACTCAATACACTTAGTCCAATGTTTCTCCAGTTTTTGTATCCCTTCCAAAAAATAGGATTTTTCGAGCTAATTTCTTTCCACCGAGCCACTTCTTTAGGTTCGGAAATAGGAAGTAGTCACTAAGGGCTAAATCCGGAGAATATGGCGGATGAGGTACCAGTTCGTAGCCCAATTCATAGAGTTTTGCATTGAGACTGCACACGTGTGCATCCGTGCATTATCTTGATGAAAAAGAACTTTTTTCTTGGCCATATGAGGTCGTTTTCTTTTTAAATCCTCATTAAATCGGCCTAATAAGTTGGCATAATATTATCCCGCGTGCATCCCAAAAAACTCTTGTCATCACCTTATTGACCCACAAACTTACCTTGGCCTTCTTCGGAGCAGAAACCCAGTGTTTAGACTGCTGCTTGGTCTCCGGAGTACGGTAATGGATCCATGTTTTATCCACAGTTACAAAACGCCGCAAAAACTCATTCGGATTGCGGTTAAACAACTCCAAACAATCCTTTGAAGTTGTCACACGTTAACGTTTGTGGTCCATTGAGGGCAAAAGCGGCACCCATTTTTTTACCACTGAAATCGATGGTGCAGAGTCCCCATAGTATATATCGAGCTTTTCCTTGGTTTGATTGACGGTTTTTTTTCGCAAAAAATAATGTTTAATGAGCACTCGAAATTCACTTCTTTCCATTTTTAAAAAAATACACGAGGTTGTATGTTTTGAACAGTTGTTAAACGCAAAGTAAATGACGACACTTGCTCGTATATTATATAAAAGACCTTCCATCAGGTTAATATTATAAACAAGTTTCTATATTATGAAATGTAATTCAGATTTTTTTCAAAATTTTGAATATTTTCTATGCTATATAGCTTTCTATGTAACCGTTCTTTGCGCTACCATATGGGTGCGCTAGGTTAATTTAGGTCGTGGAAACTCTAAAAAAAAATTTTAATTTAAATGTCGTTTTGAAGCATTTTTGTAAAAGTTTTTAGTTTTTCATCATAATCGTTTTAAAATTTCATTAAAAATGCTTTCACTAAAAACTTTTTTAAATACAGAATTCATTCTAAATTTGGAAATATTTTTTTTAATTTAACTCAGATTCGGGAAAATTTTCAAAATAAGATAAACTTATAAAGCTATAACGAAAATACATTTTAAAGTTTAAATTCTACAACTTTTTTGAATTTGAATTTATAGATTTCAGTAACCATTTGTTTAAGCTTTAATTCTGGAACTTTTAAATTGAAAACACTTTAAGATTTAATTCGAAATTCTTTTGAAAAAACTCGTAGAGCTTTACATCAAAAATCTTTGGTTAAGCTTTTAATCAGATTATTTTTTAAATATTACTCTTAAAGTTTTTAAGATTTAATTCAAACACGATTTCTAAAAGCAAAAATCTATTTAAGCCATCAATTCAAACAACTTTTAAGTTTTTAGGTTTCAAATGTTTTAAATACATCAAAAGCTTTTGTTTCAAAATTATATTCAAAAATGTTTATTTTTTAAATGAATTTAATTTAAAAGGTTTAATTGAAAAAAGTTTTGACTTAAGAAAACTTTTGAAGAAATCATTTTTCGTGACTTTACATCAAAAACCTTTCGTTAGTGTCTTAATTTCGATTGTTTTTTTAATGCTACATAAAAAAAATCTATCATGTTAAAGTTTTATGGCTTTAAATTTTAATCTTCTTCAACAATTTTTACGCATAAATATTAACTATATTAGTTTTAAAAACTATTACTTTTCATTTTATTTCTTTTTTTATTAGAAATAGTCAGCCAAAATACATATGTACATAGCTGAGTTTAATTTGACCCTATATCATCTTTCAATAACTGCAATGTATTAGATTAATCGCGCTCCAACCTGATTGGTCATTAGTACCATATTATATGTAAAGTTTTAGTGCGAGCAAAAAATATGTAATCATTTAAGATACGCCCAGAATAGTCCGATATTTGACGAAAAAGATTTAACCGCTAAATAAAATATTTTCTAATTATTTTTATTTTATTTTTTTTTTTTTTAATTAGGAAAATATTTTCTACTTGTCGTAAATTACAGCTGACTTTTAGAACTTTGTTTGGCGCTGTTTTCTCGCACAAACCATTTACAAGATCAAGCAATTGCAAACAATTATTTTGTAGAACAAGTGTCCAAATACTTGCCAAATGTTGTCGAAATTAATGATACGTTCTTTGTTAAGTGGTATTTGGTACTATGAATATTCTTTCCATAATTATGACTTCTATAGGAGAACGAAAAATTGTGTTCGGAAAGTTAAAGTCTGAATTATTTTTGATTAGAGATTTAGCAATGTTTTTGAGATTATACATTCTTCCAGTGATTTCAAAATTTGTATCACTTTTGGACTTTGCTACTATATGATAGTTGTTCCAAAAAAAATTGCCAATTTTATAATGGATACATTTTTTCTCAAACTCTATCTGTCCACACATTTTCTGTGATGTACCTACAGTTTCTGTGCACTTATAAACATAATTATTAACAGATAAATTTTTACTAAATGTTGTATTACCTCTCGATAGACAAACTTAACATACTACCCTACTTATGTAAGGAAAGGTTATAAAAAGAAGCACTTAATACTTTGTTAGAATGTCCTTTTCTGAAAAGGATACCAGTGAACACGAAGGAAGGAAGGGAAAATTTAGTATTTCATAAATACGTTTCTTTCTATTGTTTTTTTTTTTTTTTTTATTACTTTTTTGGTGTGCATATTTTCCCACATGAATGTGTGTGTATGCTGTTTTTTCTCACAAAATCATTAAGTTAGTGTTGGAATACGTAAATGGTGCATGTGGTGAATAGAGTAAAAACAAGTAAGAATTTTCGTAAAATGGCGATAGCAGATTTCTTTCAGTCATAGTCTGTGTTGCAAATTTCATTCTATTTTTAAATTTTTTCTTTCTTGTTTTGTTCATTGTGCAGCTGCATAGACATTTTGATGCAAGTCATTTTCGCATTAGCGGCATTCTCCAAGTTTCTTATTATTGCCACTTTGTTAATGATGACTGCTGCTGCTGCTACTTGTGTGTTGAGTTGAAATTCTATTGTGTTGCAGGTGGTAAGCTTTTTTTGTTGTTTTCGTTGATGATAGTGCTTGTTGCTTAAGAAGTTGTTACATTAATTTGTGGCGAACCGCATTGTTGGTAGTTTGATGTTGGTTTTAAAATTGTATTTTATATATTCTTTTTCCTTCTCGCAAGTTTCTCAAAAAGATTTGATGGTTTTTTAAATTTTAGTCGACCCTTTAAAATATACTTATAAATAGTTAGTTTTGTTTAAATAATATCTGCTGCATATCTTAAGGTGCCACAATTAAATATTCCGTTTACAATTTGTCATACCGTGTGTCTTTTGCATTTTCCTAAAAGTAGGCCGTGGTTTTTGTTATTTGAGTATAACAGCGGGACAAAGAAAATAACTTTTCAGCAAAAAGATTTCTATTTAAATAAATTTACATAGGAGTGATTACATACCAAAACGGACAAAAACAGGAATTTTCGAATTTGATATCTCCGATTTGAATGAAATCAAAGGTCGAAATTAGAATTATAAAAATTAAGACATTATATCTCCAAAAACGATATTTTTAAAATTTACAAAAAAAAAAAAAAAAATGTTAACATAACTGTTCTTCATACTGGTACTTACAATAGGTAATATCTGTAGCGAAACTCTCGAATTAAATTAACTTACTACATATCATTTTGAAGGCAATATCTTTATCTTTAAAATGATAATAAAATTAAAATTTTATTGCATATAGTTTAGTTTAGAAATTATTATTTAGATTTTATTTTGGTACGTAAGTTCTAAACTAAATGAATGTCCACCATGACATTTTATATGAGTTGAGAGAAGAGTTATGTCAGCATTATATAATTTTTTAAGAACTTACCATTTTTTGAGATATAATGGTTTAATTTTTATATGTCTAACTTTAACCTTTGAACTTTTGATATCAAAAAACTTTATATCTTTATAAAAATAATACCTTTGTCTTTAATATGAAACTAAAACTAGAGATCTACTATGTATAGTTTGGGAATTATTAGTAATTATACATATACACTTTTGTTTTTCGTTTTTTATACCGCCATATTTTTGGACTGGAAAGGGACATGAGTGCAAAATTTTATGTTTTGAAAAGCACTTCCAATACCCAAATGTGTGTAGTAAATTCCATTGACATCGGAGATGTCAAATCCGATTTCCGTCCGTTTTGACATAGAATCGCTCATTGGTTAAGAGGAAAACACAAGTCTATAAGAGATCAGAAGTCATGGAATTGTTGACTTACATCGAAATCACTTTTATATATAAAAAAGATTATTTCAGTTCGGTATATGCTCAGGTTATCTATGGTTACAAACTTTTTATCTAACTTTAAGCCTTGCTCAAAAACCTATGAAAAATGTAGTGGTCTTTCAAATACTTCAATTGCGACGTATTCATTTTGTTAGGTATTTTTGTGATAACATTTTTCCTCATTTGAATTCGGATAAACTATTCGGAATACTCGGAATATTCTAATGGAAAAATAAATCAACTAATTGGTTATGAATACGTGAATACTTATATACGAAATGTAATGCTGCAATGATGACTAACAACTCATATATTGTAAATATAAAAATATATATGAAATGTATGAAAGGCAAATGTCTATATTCCTCGGTCTACCATATATGATGGAGAAATGGGCAAAAGGGGTAAAATATATTAACTTCTCTTTCCTGCACTTCTAGAAAATATCTCACAGAGAAAAATTGTGGGTGTTATCTTCAATGCTAAAAGTATTAGAAGAGCAATTATTATTTCCGAGTAGGATTTCTATTCGGGAAAAATTTTCCGTGAATTTCCGGTAAAATATATTTTTCGGTGAAACGTATGTTAGAAATGTCGTACGTTTCGTCATTGATTACACAACATTTAAACTTAAAAAAATAAGAGCTTTGCTCGGTTTTTAGTTTCAGCATTCTTCTTTGCGTTCCTTTCTGGTACTTTTTGCACCCTAAGTGATTCATTTCCATTATTGGCTTTAACTTTGCGCATATAGCTTTCAGAATATTTGACATGTCTAGGCATTTCGCGTCCGGAAATGTTTGGAATACTTCTTAAGAGCTATTCTTAAAAATTATTCAAAAGCCACACAAAGCCTGTGTGACTTTGGAATATTGTGGCTTTGTGTTCGTTTAGTGTTTTTTACCACTCTAGAAACTAATTGTCTGCTGACACATAGCTTATAAGTTCAATTAATAGTTCCAAAAAAATTTTTTATGTGTTTCCCTTTGACTCTCTGTTGTCAAACGAACACACAACATAGTTTGAAAATCTGTTACATTTTTAAAATATATATTGATCACAAAAAGAAAAATAAGTTATCAAGGAGAAAATTATTATTTAATTAAAATTTAATTAATACATTCAAATATTTAAAGTAAGTTTTTTTTAATTTTCAATCATCTACTTAATCATCTACTATTCAATTCAATTATCTAATTAATTTAATAAATTTTTTTAAACTTATTAGGAATTAATATAATAATTTCGGTGAGAGGTGCAAACTTAAACAATTTATAATTGAAAGAATTATTTTGGTGATTGGTTATTTTTTTCGGTGCAGACAAAGTTGTTAAACAATTGATATAGGCATTTTTTAAAATATATCAGTGACTAACAAGTAAAAAACCGACATTTAATAAAATACAGTACAAGGTCAAAGGAAATCATTCAATTCTTGTTTGAAATACATTTGTAGAAATTTTAAAGATAAACCATAGTTACGTTAGTGCTTATGACAACCTGCTAAAACTGCCTTAAAGAATTTTGATAAAATATATGAAAATGTCATAAGGTGTTTTATACAGGAATAGGGGATGAATACTTTATAATATCTTAAAGAAATTTCCAACTGGGACATCAAAAAAATACATTGGTCATTTAAGGAAGAATATTAATATAATTTATAGTGACGATTATCAAGAAATATATGTTGTTTCACATGATACCGCTTCCGAGATCCATTCCGGTTGCTAATTGCCGACTGATGGCAGGAAGGGGAGTAGGAAAATTCCTCTATCGCAGATTACTATTTCGTATAGGTTTGGTATATTTTATCATTCCAATTTGTCACTTTATGATTTTGTTTTATAATTTTAAATATTGGCAGTTACCTTTCGTTGTAACTCTTTAAACTTCTGTACTCAGTAATCTTATTTTAATAACTAAACAAATTCATTAAAACACCAATTAGTTCAATATTCCAACAATTTTCTTTATTTCTTATTCTGACTCATATTTTGTAGAAGAAACAAAAAAAAAAAAATAATAACAACACTTAATTTATTATTTCAGCTAGAAATTCCTAGAAAAAACAATTCTGACAATGTTTTTCATAACTTAAACAAAACAATGAAAACTCATTCGTATAAAGGCAACAAGCAAGACAAAGTGAAAACAACTTGTAAAAAGTAAGAAAAAAAAATATTAGAATATAAGTCGTTGACTTGCAAAAATCAACACTATCTCAACAATATATACATACATAAATAGATACATGTATATTAAACTGGCTTCAAATAAAAGGAAGAACAATAAAACTACCAGCAAATGAAAAAAAAAAAAAATAAAATTCAGGTAACCACACTACCAAATAAATTTACACTTCTATAAACAAAACTAAATAAACTAAAAAAATAACAGAAAAATAAAACTAATTTCACATGCATACAGCGGATCTCAAATATACACTTTACTACCCGACTGACCTGAGTTTCAATATTAGCGAATGTTTGCTAAAAACGAAAAATTTTTGAAACACATATGTTCGAGAAAATATCGAGAGTTATATTAATTATGAATGTTGGTACCATCGAACTATTCTCGATAATTTCGCGATATTAAACATTTACGTAATTTTTAAGAATTTCAAAAATACCGATTTCGCAATATTTTACTTTTCTAAATAAAATATCGAAACTAAATGTTTTGAGATATTTTATAATCTTTTAAATTTCTCGATGAATTAATATATAAACAAAGGCAACGTATGTATTCTCTTGTATGTGCATGCAAAAGACTAAAACAAAGAGAATTTAGTATCATTCTTGCGTCATAGCTCACAGCAATCGGTTGTAAAATATTATGTTTTAAAATTTAAGATAAATTTTCAGAAATTTTTAACAATATATATAAACATTTTTTTTTTTTTCAAATTTCTACTTCATCCAGAGGAGTCATAAATGTTTTTTCTCTCAATATTAATTTAATCCTAAATTTAAATATTTTAGATATTTAGATAAATACGCCATTTTGCAAAATTTATTCAGACAAAAGTAGCGAAATTACTTACCATGTATATATATATATATATATATATATATATATATATATATATATATACTAGCTGACCCGAGCCGCGTTGCTGGCCCTAAGCAAACATTAGTGTTGTATTACTGAACGATTTAAATTGATATTTTAACGAAATTTACGACCTTTAAATAAAAATCTAAGGAATACCTATTATAAAGTGTTTTTTACAGAAGAATTTAAATATGATGTAGATGTGGGCTCAATCAAAAAATATACGCATGTATTTAAGGCAAATTTGAATTTATATTTATTTATTACTTCATCTTAAGGTCTTTTTTTTGAACGGAATGATGAGAGCTGTAGTCGAAATTGCAGTTGTAATGGAACGCTGCTTGATTCAAATCAGAACTTGAAGCAATTCTTCTTATGCGTTGATTAAAAATTTTAAAGTTGTTGAATTGCTACATTTGCTCGACGATTTCTCATTGCTAACCGAGCCGTTTCATTTCTCGCCTGCCTTTCTTCCTGCGTTTGTGATGTACGAAGTCGGGCCAAACTAATACGGGGTTGTTCTCGTGCGATTTCTCGTTCATATATATTCAATTGATTGACGATATTACGATAAGTACTTGCATTACGTGTTCGACGCGAAATATTAGATCTCCGGGGTCGCGGCATTGTGAATAACACTTAATAACGAATGCCAAAAATACAACAAATGGTTTTAAATATCACAACCTCACTAAATGATGAGCTTTACTTGGAACTTACCGTTTGGAAATAGAATTCTACACCACCACCAGAAAACAAATTGCACAAAAAAGTAAGCGTTTCGATAGAAACAGAAACAGTAATTGTTATAATTTGTATTAAAAAAAATATTTTTAATGATTATTAAGGCAAAGAAATTATGACAAAAAAAATTTTTTTTTTATCGCGGATTTTTCGCGAATTTTTTTTCGTATTATCCTTTTCTGGCCGGTGACCGGTCCGAATTGGTGAGAATCATCAAAATCGGTCTAGTCGTTCTTGAGTTATAACAATAGTAACTAACATCACTTTCTTTTATATATATAGATATATCTATATCTGATAACAAATATATGTATATATAATAACATTTCAGAAAAAATTTTACTACTTTTATCTAAATAAATTTTGCAAAATACCACATTTATCTACATATCTAACATCGTTTCTTGCAGATTAATTCAAAAAATTCGCACTAAAAGATATGGATTAAATTAATAATATTGAGAGAAAAAATTTATGATTCCTCTGACCGAAGAAAAAATTTGGACAAAATGCTTCAAATACTACCACTCTTATGTAAATGACTTTATTAATTTTATTGTTCGTTATATCTTTTAAAATTTGATATATTGTGTTAGGTTTGAAATAAAGCATAACTTTAGAAATTAAATCAGCTTTAAATTTTAGATTAGAAACAAAATGAAAATGAAATAAAATAGAAAACTATCGTATTCGAACAATTGGCAATGATAATAATCACAAGTCGTTAGTAATATCAATATCGAATAATTTTGATAATTTGTTGATATCGAAAACGAATCAATACGAATAGTTTAATGAACCTCCGAAATCGAAAGATTTGCTGCCACAAAGTGAGCGATAGGTGAGCTCAAGGAGCTCAGATTCGGATCGTCAACGATAGTCGATTTTGAATGTTTTGTTAGAGAAATGTTCGAACGGGATATCATTATCGAAGTTTATGGTCAGTTGGGCAATACTATGGCTCTCATGCTCACACATACAGATACATATTACAGTACATACAATCATAATACGCGTTAAGTGTTTTTCTTTAGTTGGCGGTTTTTAGTACAATTTCGAGAAGGTTTTCAAAGTGTAAATGAAATAAAAAAAACCAACAACCGGAAAAAACTTAAATTCAATTTTCACATTTTCAAAAAAGAAAAACTTAATTTAAGTGTTTCGTTGTATGAGTATGAAAGTACACATACTCATTCATATCTTTATATAGTATTTTCAAAATGAAATAAAAATATTGGCAGTGTTTGTGGTGGGTTCGTATAAATGTATGTGTATTGGTAAAAGTTTGCTCATGTTGCTATATATGTAGTTGTTAAAACTGCACTCTTAACTGCACTTACCGTTATCGTACCTAAAGATAGAACAAGCGAACAACTTGAGTTTTTTTTTTTCTTGTTGTTGTTGCTACTTCATTTTTTTTTTTCTTTTTTTATTTGATATTATGAAGTTTATTAGTTTTTAATAATCAACGAAACCCGATTTTTAGAAATAAAAGGTTATAGAAATAAAGAGCCTTTTTGTAGATTTAATAATATTTTAAGCAAATAATTTATCAAAATCATAAATCCCTAACGAAGAATTAAATAAGGGAGAAGGATATATGGAACATTATCAAAAATTTTTAACCTGCCCGAAACTGACTTTAATTCTTAATAAGTTTTATGGTAATACTATTTGAAACAAACGGATTACAGATCTGAACTTGAAACTAATAAAGTGCAAAATTTTATCACCTTAGGTTTAATTTTATAACCATGCATTATTGGTATCCAAAGTTAAAAAGCTTAGAAAAAGGGCTAAAAATTACATATTTTTTCCCATTTTTCTACGATTTTTGTTCGTTTGTTTATACTTTTTGATCTCATTAGATTTTATATAAGGTAGACTTCAACAGTTACATACAGGGAGCTCAAATTTTGATGTCGTTGAATTTTGCTAACGCACATCGCATGGGCAGCACGAAATTCATCGTAATTGGCATTTTATAGAATTTATGTTTTATTCATTTTATAGAATTTCACAAATTGTATACAAAAATCCTAAATTTTCAGTGATTCATGTTAGCATTTTGGAAGTGAGAATGTTTCTTACAGAAAAACGAACAGTCAGTTAGAGCTTAATCGGCGCTGTACACAAAAGCAACATTACTGAATAACCCACTGCACATTGGGAAATTTTTGACATTTTCTAATCTTGTCTATAACTTTTTAACATTTAAAAATAAGAAAACACAATTTTGCATCAAACATCTAGAAAATATTTTTCTTGACACTGTTTAATATGAGCTTATTGTTTGATACTCTTTCATTAAAATTGATGTGTAATATTTATTATATCGATCGAGAAATTATAGCCCTTGACTTGAATTATTTGAAATTATTTTTTTAATTAATTAAAATAAAAAGTTTAAAAAACTTTTAATTAATTAATTAATGATTTCTTAGAAATACATTCGAACAGACTTAATAAGATATAAGATATCGTTTTTTAATAACCCAGAAAATGTTGTTTGGTATTTTATACTCAATTAGTTTCAATTGCCTTACAAATGATAACACATTCAAAAATCTCAAGAAATACCTTTTTTAAAAAGGGTCCTGCTCACGAACGGTCATAAATATAACCGAAATATTTTGGGAAACATTATAAAACATACCAAGGGTAATTTTCAAGGGGATAACAGATACATTTTGATTAAAATAAAATATTCTTTTATGTAGGGGTTTTTTTCAAATAAAAAATGTAAATATTTTGTATGAAAGAGTGACATATACCAGAAAATTTGTATTAATAGCTCAGAAATCGATCGAATAACCAAAATTCAAATTCATTATAACGAGGCGGTCTTAATAGTGAAACATATATGTTTTTTCTTGGTCAATATAAATCCAATTGTTAATATAGTTACGTCTGTCCGTATGTCAATGTATTCATACTCCTGACTACATAAGGTGTGCGTTTAAATAGAACGTAACATACATATTTTTAAATAAATAAAATGTAAATTTACTTATTGTAGCATTTTTTCAGCAGATTTTTTCTGGTGCATTATTTTATATGTAAATTAACTGCTAACTTTTGGAATTTTTTTTTTAGGTATTTAAAAGACTTAATACTTTGTCAGACAAAAATAACATTATCCACATTGTACCATTTCTGGGTATTTCTACTGTAATGCAAAATGACATAAAACCATAATCTATTCTAAGGGTAATAAACAATCACACATTTTGTTGCGTTCAGAGTATACTAGCCATACGCCAAATTATTCATTTTATAAATATTTTGGGCCACTTTCTCGATTATTTTGTTATTAAAATTTATACTTATGAAGATGAGAAAGCCAGAAATAAAGTATTACGTTGAAAAAATTTTGTTTCTTTGATTATTTTGGAGTTCTTCTTAGCATTATTATTTAAAACTTTAGCTGCTTTTATTAATAAAATCCCATATTTAGCTTTAAGTTGACTCATATTAGACTTTACAACAAACCAATATGAGACGGAGCAACTTTGGTTTAGCTGTTAGAAGCTTATCCACTTTTTGGGCTTGGAATTCATTATTGTGACTTTTCCTTTTTCTGAATCAAGTGTCATCTCATTTGCTAAGTCTCTGTTAAACTTTTTGATTATAAAAAATTGTGTGGGATAAAATTTTGAAAAACGTATACACAAAGAGACAAATTTTTGTGATATTGATTTATATGGAGAAAAAAATTGCATGTCATTAAATAATTATTTTCTATTAAAAATATCTTAAATATTAATTTTAGTTTAGTTTTACTGGTTGAAATTTTTCAGTATTTACACAAAATATCCAAGCTTGAAAACAAAATAAAATCTTTATAAAATTAAAAAAAATATTTACGATCAACTCTTATTTTAGCATTCATAATCGTCCAGCCTTCAATAGTCTCCAAAAACACAAGTTTTAAGATACGGGTCAATTCTTGGACTTAAGCAGATGAAGATTAATTTTATTGTAACTTTGAGCGCTGAATTCAAATATGGTATTCCTTTTTCAAGATTGTTTCTAGTTTTCGAGTTCTCGCATATTGAAGCAATGCACTACGAGTATCATAATGACTTTTTATATTGATGTCGCAAAAAGATTGATTTGAATAACATAGAAAAAGCATTACAAAGAAAAGTTTATGTGCAGAGTTAATCGTTACAGGTAAAAAAAGGTTACAGGGGTAAAAATGTTCCACACTCTAACAAACGTCATTGTAAACGAGACCTAAAATGAATCACTATTGAAGAGCTAGATAACACACTTTGTAGTGATTAAATCAAAAAATTATTTGCTTTCATGAACATACACTACGATTTCTTTTGTGGCGAAAAACAAAACGACTCCTCTTCGCCATAATACCTTCAAGTCACTTCTTCACACAGAACTTTACCTTACAAAGAAGGACAAAAATCAAAGAAGGTATATCTGTCAAACCTTATATTTGAAAATCAATAACTAACGGCGCACAGTGGGTGGAAATGTATCAAAATTGACACTTAATTCAAAATTAAAATTTAAAATTTGCAATAGAATTTGATATTACGTAAATCTACTCGTATATAAAATTCTGCACAAAATGATGTGAAGCCAATTTGTCTGCAGTCTGAACTTTTTTCCTTTCTGCTTTCACAAATCAAATATGGGAACCTTTTAAAATCTTATTTTTTGTAATAAATTTAAAAAAAGCAAAATGTTATAATTAATTTTTTAACTTCACGTATTAGCGAAGGTATTATATTACAAATATTTTAACAAAATTCTTTCCAAATACTAAAGAATTTCAATTTAAAAATGTTATACAATTTATATTAATTTTATGAAAAATGTTTAATTTTAGTTGTAAATTCAGCTGAATTCTGTTAAATGGTTCATATATATTATAATGCTATTGGTAATTAGCTTCTTATATTATTAAAAAAAGTCAGCGCCGTTTTGCGCGCGCTTGGGATATTTAAGTATTTTTTTGGAAAAAGATTATATATTAAAAAAAAATATTTTTTTTTATTATTTTTGTTTTGGAATAAAATTACAAGACATCTTTTATAGCCGAGAAATGTTTAAAATTTTGCAAACCAGTATTTTTTATAAATTTATATATATATATATATATATATATATATATATATATATATTGTTAAAAGACCCAAAAAAAAAAAAAAAACACAAATACAAATATTCTCTAAAAATCTAAAAATTTTTCTTAATTTATCTTTTCGAAAAATTGTAAATAATTGTCTTTAAAATATTTATTCTTTCATATCATACGGAATTTCTAAATAATGTTTCTAAAATATATAGTGAAAATTAAAATATAATCAACAACACTATAAATTTTGTTCCTGTAAAATATTAATTTTACTTTGTATTTTGAATGTTATGTAAATCGAGGACGTACTTTATATACATTTTGGTCTCTATTTTGTATAATTGACCTAAAAATGTTATTTTGTGATAAAATTATGGCTTCATTAAATTAAGTGCCAAAATGGGTTCCGCTCAACCCACTGTTCGATGCTATAAATATTCATAGAAACCACTCTTGGTTGCTCAAGTCAAAAACCTTGTATACCTGTATAATTACACAAAAATAAAGGCCTTATTTTGTATATATTTTGTACGCTCCTGTTCTCTTGTTCTTTCTTCATCACTTGAATATTTCCAAAGAGGGAGTAGTATAATGTGTTGTAAAAATATTAGCAAAAAATTGTAGTAGTATTTTGTTTCATATAAAATTGTAATAAAAACCTGAGCTATAATATAATAAGTAAATTCTCCTACTACAATACATACATATTTCCTATTTAGTTTGTATCTTTATACATTGACCGCTCCTGGAATACTAGTCTTTTTTTTCATACTAAAATATTCTTCAAAGTTATTCAGCTCACTAAAACTGCTGGCAATAAAATTATTTGTTGCTATAGTAAGTAGAAGTATTAAAAATTGTTCTTCTTGTTGTGTAAATTTTTGTAATTTCATAACAACTCTTTAAGTGTTAAATTGTATCTGTAAAAGTTTTCTTCTTTTTTTGTGGCCATTATAGCTAGCAATAGTAGCTTTTGGAATGAATATATATAAGTAAAAATGTTTGTTGTGTATTTATGTTTTATGTTGGGGTTTTGTTGTAGTTTATTAGTATTTTTCTTTTATTTATTTATTTATTTTTTTTTTTTTTGAGAAGTTTTATGATACATACGTTAGATAATATTTTTGCTGGTGCTAGCTATTGTTTGTTATTGAATCTTTACTATCAAGTTGTTTCCTACAGTTTGTTGCAACAATCCATAGGTACTTGTTTATATACAAACACACATACATAAGTACAAGTGTCTATGCTAAAACTTTTTCTCCTTGATATTTATATTGTTGTACACTTTTTTGTTCTTTAAGGATTTCCGTTCAACATAGAATCTGCAAGTATTTATGTGCATTTTTATTTTATAGTAAATTGAATTTAATACATTTTAATTATGAACTTTATAATTTATAATAGTTTATTATAGTTTAGCACAAGCTGTATTTCACAAATACTATTCAACAACACTAAATACTTTAGTATCTTGTTCACTTGTCGTGTTGGGGGCAGTGCTGTATTTTTCGGGGAGTGTTAAATGTCGAATGCATTTTTTATTTTCTATTTTATTATTCATGCATAATTTTGTTTTTTGTCTAGACATGGTTTATATATTTCTATGCATAAAGTTCAAGTGGATTTTTTTGGTCACTTGAGGTACGGAAAATGTTTAGTAATTAAAATAGTAACGTTTTAGGAATTTTTTGGTAGAGGGAGATTAAAATTTAAAATTTCAAAACATGTTTTACGAAATGGAAGTATATCGTATTTTACCAAAAAGAAAAATTCAATTTAATATGTAAAATTACAAAAAAAAAAAAAAAAACTTAAATTAAATTAATATTGCGATTTAAAGCAAAAGGAGAGAAACACATTTTATTGCAATAAATGAGATTTCCCTGACGCATAATGGTATAATGGCGTTAAATATTCGTATTTTACTTTATTCAATAGCAGCGAATGTTGATGGATCGGATTTATATATATATATATAAATTTTAACTGTACCAGATTTATTCGAAATACTGCATTTTTATGCTGAATATTTAATAGAGTTTATTTTACGTTAAGCACAACGTTAAACAATTATTTAAATATCAAATTCAAAAATTTGAATTCTTCTGGAAATAGGATATCATTGTCAATTAAAAATAGTTTTGCGCAACAAGCATACAACATAAGTGAATTTTTGGAAACAAAAGTTTAATTTTTTAAATTTTTTTAAAGCTAAGTTTATTTAAAAAAAATTAAAAATAAGCGTAAAAGCACACAAATCAGAAAAGTAGCAAAAAAAAAATCAAAAACACAACAAACATTTTTGTCCTTTCTAATGATTACTTATATTTTTCAAAAAACTACACTTTGTATTTAATTTCGAATGCTTATGACATTGTCAATATCGCATATTTCGGGAAAAAGAGGCAAAAAAGTTAATTTCTGATCACCTTATTTTCCAAAAACGATTTTTTTTTTGTTAAAAAAAGGCAAGTAAGAAATTTATAGCCCGACCCTACATCATTTTTCCCCACGTTAAAGGGACTTCCGGAATTAGCCCTTTTATTAGAGATGTGGTCAATTATCCAACGATGGGATCTATGAACAATTATAAACCAGTTCTGGTGAAACTTAGAACATGGAATTATATTTATACAGGGCTTCTTGAATTATATATATATATATATATATATATATATTGAAATTGGTTATGATCGGTCATTTATTTCACCTAGCCCCCATACAAATATACTTCCGGAATAGGGATTAAATGTATATATATCTATATATATATATATATATATAGATATATGTGTATGGGGGCTAGGTGAAATAAATGACCGATCATAACCTATTTCAATAGACTTCGTCCTTGGCTTTGGTTGCTAATTTTGTTGTATTATTGTCAAAATTGCGACCTGCAGTAGGATTACATAGACGGATAGACGGAAAAACGAACGTAATTAGATGGACTCAGAAAATGATTCTAGTATACAATATTTTTGGGTGTTACGAATGTCAGAATCAATTTTTTTCAAATCAAACTTTTGAAAACCTTGTTTTAAGATAAATTCATTTTTTTAAGATTTTTTAAGTTCTACTTGGAGTAAATTTACTGCTAAAATCTATTTTCAAATATTAACATTCACATTCAATTAATCTCTATTTGCATAAGCAATTTAAATTAAACATACTCCCTATATGTCTGCATATTTGCGTCTAACGAGGACTTTGTAAACATATTAAGAGGGAGTAAAAAAATTCTGCCACAAAACATAACCAAAAACGTCAACCACATCCGCACTGACAGCAATAAATAGACAGCAAATGCAATAGTACACGCAAAAAAAAAAGAATGTTAAATATTTGAAACATAATTACGACATTATTGATGTAACAAATGTTCATAAAAAAAATTTTGTAAATGTGGTATCTCACCACATTAAATAAGCACACGCACGAACTAATATTCACTGGCACACAGTGGTCGCAAAACACTTTTTTGGAAATAATTCCTTCACTTGTGAAACGTTGGAAATATCTAAACAAAATTTCATATAATTTCGAGTTGATTTGGTGGGGCACCGGTCCCTATATATTATATCCACCTACATATGTAAGAATATTTTTTACAGAGATTTACATTCAAGTTATAAATGAATTTTTGGCGAATTGTTTTAAAAATGTACATACTTGATGTAATCAACTTTAGAAATCTACCCCCGTGACTTGCTGGGGATCTGTACTCCTCTAAATAAACTCAGCTCTGATCGTGTGAGATTTTATTCAGATATCTCCAACGTTTTAAAAGTTACAGAATTATTATATTAAAAATCCTTTTGGGACCACTGTGTGGCATTCGTATGCATGTAAGACATCCCAGCGAACATTTTATCATTGGAGGATGGAGAAAACAATCAAATTAAAGTTAACTGATAAATTTTAAAAATAATAGCAATAAGGGAAACAAATTATACTCGTATTGTTTTAATTAAGTATCTTGATATTAAAATCTATATTATCAGTGGGAAATATCATGGATATATCTTACATAGAATAGTACTAGCGATAGAAATGTAAAATCCTAATCTCAGAAATATAAAACTTTATATTTACTGTGTTACATTCTATTGTTAGTGTGGGAAGAGTTTTACTCACAGTAACACTGTTGATTTCTATACTTTACGCATACATGCATGCCCATGCATGCAACAATACCAGGCAAGAGGAATTATGCGTTTATTTGGAAAGCCAGGCAGCCAAGCAACCAACCAAAGTGAATTTTAAATGAAATTTTCAAATTAAAATACTATAACAATGTTGAGGATTACTTTACTTGGTTTTTGTTGTTCACATAAAGACATACACAACCTCACACATGCATTCAGCTAAGCACGAACATTTTTCCCAACAACCAGTAACGCTTCTGATTCTTTTATATTCAATAGCATTTATTATTTCGAAAAATCACAAGAAAAATATTTGTACGCAATAATCGTATCTACTCCTCATACATAATGTCATTAACCGTAACGACTGTTGTATCGTAGTGGAGGTGACCAACGTCGTCTTGTTGTCCGTTTTACATACGGTTTATTGGGCTGTGTATCAAAGTAGAAATTACCATGACTCACACGTAGTGAATGAATGCCAAAACGACCACGGCGATTGTTGCTGCACAGGCCATGGGCATAATTCTTATAACTATCACAATGATAGCCCATAAAGACGTAAGTGGGATCCATAGACTGTTTGAAAAAAACAGCCGCTGTGGAATGGCTGCAGGCAATGGGATCTATAACAAAATAATTTTTTTCAATTAGGCAAACCATACAATCATAAAGAAAAAAAAAACTCACTGGTATTTTGCACATCATGAAGATTCGTAAAGAGTGGACAATTACGTTGCGGTGCTTTACCACCATTGGGATAGAAATCTGCATGACCAGATTTCACTCCAGTACCCACAGTCCCGGCAGATGTATGTAGAATTTGCACAAATTGTGCATCACTCTGATCCAGTCTATATTTCGGCGACACTACCGAGGGCATACTGAATAGTGGTCCCGCTGGATCTAAACCAATAATTTGTTCAACTTTACTATCGAGAGCAGCGCCTGCAAAACCAGCTGCATGTGCTCCTAAACTATATCCAGCTATAGTTACATTTTTTCGACTAAATTTCTTAGGATTTAACTGCTCTAAAACTTCTACAATACCAGCCACCGTAAGACCTACATCAAAGATGGACATTGAAGCGGTCTTATAATCATTTTGTGATAAATGTCCCCAATCAACGACACAAACACTGTAATCAGGATCAAAATATGTCCAAGCTGTTTGGAAAAAATTTTTGAGAAGTTATTGTTGTATTAATTATTTACCATATGATGTTACTTACTTTTTAACATATCCTGTACCCAACCCTTGCTGCCTTCATCGTTCCAACCATGCAGAAATAAAGCTAATTTTTTATTGGCATCTAAAAGACGAAAACCTCTTAAGTCTCCCAGTTGTAGGGAAAAATGTGATTTTTTTCCTATTCTTAAATTGGAGCTAAAAATTTAATGAGGCTTTAATAAGAAACTTTATGTGTGTACATATTAATAAGAAGGCCCTAGGTGCTTTTAATTTTTTTAAGTTGATAATTTCTATCAGACACCTGTATGTGTGACAAAATTTTTTAAAACCTGTTTGTCCTTGAAAGAACTTCTCTCAGACAAAAAGTCTATTAGTTGGTGCATAATTTTCTCTATTGAAAGCGCGATAGCGCTCCATGCGGATCACTTAGGTGGACCAAATTTGGCTCAAATATTCACTTTCCATAAGGTTTGTGTGGTATTGAAATTGACAAAATCGAATCATAAAAAAACAGAAAAAAATCAGTGTCCTTCATAACTTCGGTTCCTTCTCTCAAGAATAGATAGATTTAGAAAGATGAAATTTGATACCAAGATTTGTTATTAATTCGCAAAAAGTTTTTACAAAATTGATGCGCTTCTGATGTGGTTCTGACAACGAAATTTCGTCTTTTTTTCTGTAAGAGTAAGGGAAATGGTAGCCCCAAACACAGAAAATATTTATTATTTATTATTGCATATCTACAATTATTGTAGCTTAAGCCTTTAGATTTAATAGGCATAATTTTCATACAAATTGATAAAAAAACTTTGGAAAAACTTTGAAATAAAACTTTGGACGGATAGACCTAGCGGGAGTGGTTGTTCCTATACGCATATCTAAAAAATTATTACTCTAGGAGGAATAGTAGCCCCCATATAAATATTAGTAATCACCAGGGCAAGTTTAAATATGCACGAAAATAGTGAAAATATGCGATTGGAAAAGCACGAGAAAATGAGATAATATGAACAGAAATATGCAAATAAGAACAGACAAATTCATATGAATTTTATTTAAATATGTATAAATAAGCACTTCTCTAACTTTAAAATTTTGATAGTTTTCGATTTATTTATAAAAAAAAAACAATAAAATAAAATTTACAAAATAGTTTATACAAATCAGTTAAACAAATTCTAAAAAATCATTCAAAAAATTGCGTTTTTTTTAAGATAATAAATAAATTTTTGTGTTAATTATATGCAAATTTGTGCAAAGATTAAAAAATTCGTTTTTTTTTAACTTGAGAAATGTGCAGAAATATATTTTTCAATCGAAAAGTTTGAAAAACTTGCCCTGATAATCATATATTTCGGGAAGTAAGAAATAACATAGCTGAATAGAAAATAGACGATCCATACATATAGCAAATTTTTATGCCGTTGACAATTTTTTGTTGATGATTAAATTCGACCAATCCGAATATAACTTCATTTGTTCGCTCTATCTCTCTCTCCCGCTCTTGCTTACAAATCAGGGTCTTTTAATTAACCTCAATTCTCCTCAGTTTTAAGGGTTGGCATTTAGTGGGACAAAAATAATGTTAATCTTTTTACACAAATTCAAAGAATACTTTTACTGTAGTGTCAAAAATTTCATTCTAATATATTCTGTGATATCGTTTACAAAATTTACTTTTAATTGAAAGTGGGCGCGGCATCGAATTAAGAACATATTCCAAGAGAAGAGCGATAAATTTTAAATATTTTATTTTGCTGTTTCACTAAATAAAACTATTTTATTAAAAGTTAATAAGGCACCCAATCAATATTATGTCATATATTGCTCGCCAAAAGATGTATCGCTTCAATAAGCTTTCAATCTAAAGTTTCAAAAAAATTTGATTAAATTATAATAAATTATAATAAATAAGAGAAGAATTGCGTTCAGAAAAATAATGTGTACCAATAAATATTTACATTGGAATTGGTTGATTTAAACAATTTCCAAAAATATAAATAAAAGAAAAATATTTTTTAAATATAATGTTAAGAAATTAATAGGAATCATAAAAAAATAACATCTCCGAACAACAAGCTAAAAAGGAACTGAAAAAAATCTGAAAAGGTCATGATTTTAACATTGTGTTGTTACTGGGAAGAAGAACTTAGTGCTACAGAAGTTCTTTTGTGAACCCATGGTTGTCATTAATAGGATGTTCTTCTTATAAATTTCTTGTTCATTGCCTTGAAGTACTCCTCTTAAAACTATGTTTATAAATTTTTTTTGTGAAAATTCTGTTTAATACTTATTAAAATTTAAAATTTGTGAAATTTTAATTCTCTTAGAAATTGTCAAAATTGCTTGTCGTTAAAAATGCATTTATATTTACTTTTTTGTAAATAATTATTAATAACTTCCAAAAAAGCTCAAAATATGCACTTAGTTCTACATTTTAATTGGTGAAAATGCTCTTTTTGGGGTGTTAAATTTATTGCTTCTGAAGCTCTTTTTCAGCAATTTAAAAAAGTAGTGTATGTACGCATTAATTTCCATTGTATTTTTAACCCTTAGAGGCTACACTTACACTCGAATCGACTACGAAATATTTAAAATAATAACATGGAAAATTTATTAAAGAAAAAAATTAAAAATTTAACTTTTTTAATTATTTATTTTGTACATAAATGAAATAAAATATGAAACTGTGTTTTCTGTCTATTTTGATGTTATAAATTTAGGTTTCAAAATAATGTTTTATTAACAAAAAACGCCAACATTGAAAAATGCGTGTAGCCTTGCAGGGTTAATGAAAAATTAATGTTATTTTCAATATAAAGGTACAATGCATTTTATTTAAAGAGTTGTCCATCGGAAGCTATGACTTTTTCCAAACTTTCTGGCAATTTATGGATTGTATCACAAAATAACTTTTCATTATTATTCCATTATTATTTCTGAACTCCAATTGTAAATCTCAATCAGAGGTGTTAAGAAAAATATAGGTTTCTATTCGAAAATTATATATCTCAAAAATACATTTTCAATTAAAAATTTTTAATTCAAATTGTGGAATATTAAGCTATCAAGCGTTTGACAGAATCAAATTACTCGAGGGAGTACTTCAGTACTATTGAATATTAAATAGTATTAAAAAAAAGTGCTATAGTATCAAATTTTCCATTCCTGCTTCAGAAAAACTATGAAGTTTACATTTCAACAGAATAACTCATATGCAATAAGAAAGCCCAATGATCAGGGCAACCAAAAATATGATCTAAAATGTGTTTTATGTGCTTAAAAGGTGCTTTTAAATTCGGAAAATATTATTTTTTCTGGCTAAATTTTAAAGCACGAATAGTAAGTACTAAAAATAATTTCATTATTGTTATCAATTGCTAATAAATATTTTTTTTTTTTTGCACTTAAAACATTATATCAGAAAATTACAAAATTTTTATCAATTTATAAGGTGAAAATTATAAGTGAATTGGATTCGAAAAACCTATGTAAGAGTAAAAAGAAAATTTCACTAATGACAAAATATGTAAAATATTCTATTGGGTATAAACTAAGTAAAAATCTTTTCTTAAGAGTAAAATATGCAAAACTATGCTCTTTAGTGTAATATATGAAAAATTATGCTCTTATGTATAACATGTTCAAAAATATGCCACTTAAATTTTTAAAATATGCTCTAAAATAAGGATTTTTATGAAAATGTGAAAAAATACGCTGCTAAGTCCAAAATATGCAAAAAATATGCTGTTACAAATTGATGAAAAAATTCTTAAAATTGTCTGAAGTAAATAAATAACTGACAGTTTGGTTCATTTGAGCTAAAAAAAATATATATTTATATATGATTTTGCCTATTTTTGGTTGCCTTTCTAATGAGAAAATACTATTAACGCAAACTAGTTTATAACGATGGAAATGAATGCATATACCCAATAAATTCAACTTCTCTTCACTTTTTGGAATTTTTTAAGCTTTGATTATTTTATCCGCAACACTTCCCTTGGTATTTTTTAAATTGAGTTATTATTAAATTATTATATCTTTTTTCACATATATCACAGTCTCAGTCATTGTTAGTTTTTTTTTTTTTTTAATCACTCTAATTTTTCGATTTTTTTATTAAAATTCCTATACGATACTTTTTAATAATTCCCAAAAAATGTTAAATCAAGAAAAATATTTTATATAAATTCGCTATCCGCATTAGTGCATGTATGTTGAAGCTCGTCAGCTACTAGCAGGATATATTTAACTTATTTAATATTTATGCAGGACTAGAATGTAATTTTTACTACTTTTTTCCAAAAGTTTTAACATTTAAACGATAAAATTATAATTACAAAACATTATTCATTGGTTGGTTTATTTATTTCCAAAAGTTTGAAATATTTAATTTAATATTCAAAGAAATTGTTATATTTAAATGCATTTTTTATATTTTTCATTCACATTTTAATATCATTTTGCTTGGTAATTTTGTTTTAATTTATTTATAATAATTAAAATACCTTTCATGCAAATTCTTCTCATATTTTTGTCATTATTTTAAAGTACACTTTAATATACTATAACAGATAAAATTAGCATAAAGTTAGTATTGATTTTAATTTTAATAGCGAAACAAAAGAAGACATCAATAGAAAAAAAAACAACTCTACGCACTTTCTATCACGAAAACACTATACATAATTTTTCTATTTTTCTATTACTTTCTGATTTAATATCGGATATTCAAAGTCAACTCTTATATGCGAATCACAAAGCTTAAATCGCACTTACGTTGTTCGACATTCAAAGACTATGCCATAATTAAGCTGAGCCCGATCGAGACTTCTTTGTAACATAGTCTCTTGTAAAAAGCGAAATGTACTCATCATCAGATGCCATTTATGGCCACTAGCAGTGCTGAATTTTGGTTTAATTAATAAAACGACTAAAATTATCGCGATGATGCTTACTAAACGTGAATGCAGAAAATGCATTTTATGTGTGTTTGTAGGTAAATTTCCCATTTACTTTTAAATCAAAAAGCTTTTACTCACACAAACGTTCAATCTTAACCGAATCTTATACGGAATTGATGCTATTTGAGCTTTAGACTTTAGTTTCAACCAAATAATCAAATATAATATTTCAAATACCAACAAACAGAAAGCCTTTTATTAAACGTCTTAAGCTGAGATCTTAAAATATAACACATCAATACACTGCTATCATCATTTGCTTTTTATTATGCTCACACACATGCTTACACTTAAGTGAGTATCAGTGTTGCCAGGAGATAAGAAAAATTGAATTGGATAAATTGAACTTAAACAAGTTAAAGCGCTATATCCGACTGTGCCGAATCTTTTTTACCCTTCACCACCATACCGATAAATAATAAAATGTATGCCTTAAAGTATGCTCTCATATTAATGACTTATAAAAAGCCAGAAAGAAGCTAAATTTTTTTCTAGTTTTAAAACTTGTTTTTTCACGTTCTCATTAGTTTTTGAATTTTTTAAGATATTGTAATAAATTTATAAATAAAACATAGAACGGCTGCCAGCAAAACGACCCAATGAAAAATCGTTCACAAAATCCACATACAAATTTGTGTTATGTTTCATATGAAAAATTACTCAATTTTTTAAAATGATGTGTCGTCATTTTAGAACTATAATTCCTTTTTAATCAAGCATTTCCAAATTTTTAGGAGACATAAACATTTTTTTAAATTATATTCATAATTGTTTCTATAGATAATAATGTATATTATAAAATAATTATAATAATCGATTTAGTAAGTCCATAAAATTTTTGTTAAATATAAATAATCTCGGTTGTTTGTGCAAATAAATATACAAATTTGCTTAGATGGATGATTCTGTAAAAATAAAATTAGTAATAGCAAATGAGAAACTATTTTCTTCATTGTTGAAATACTAACATTTTAGTTAGAAAAAAAGTTAGAAGCTAAAGAGAAAATTTTGAGGCTAAAAGCAAAATAAAAAGACTAGATTTAGGCTTAAAAAGCTTAAACTGGCAACACTGGTGAGTATATTAGAGATTGTCTGTTAAATTTCAAATTTACTTTCTTGCTGACTATCTAACGCCAATAATGAAGATGACCGTTGGTATGTACGTGTGACTACTGTTAGGGCTTTTACTGATGCTCTGACAGCTGTCTTCGCCTTCGTCGTTATCGTTGTTATTATTTTTTTTATTATAATTGTTGTAGTTGTATTTGTTGTAATATTTCAACTTTAATCGAATTTTACACATTTTTTTTTTTTAATTTCAGTTTGAACAATTTTATTAATGTTTATTTTTTTATTGTAAACTTGATAAAATTGTAACGATCTTTAGTATATGTTTTTGTTTATAGTACTTTTTGTTTGTTATTAATTTGAGAATTTAGAGAGATCTGAACATTGCCACTGTCGTTGAACTACTGACATCGAATATTTTAAACTTTATATATTTGAAATATGTTTTAACATTTTGAAATGGAATTAAATAAATACCAAATATGTTAGAGAAATTACATTTTTAATATTCGACGAATACAGTTCACTGTACAGAGACACAATTTTCATAAAAAATAATTAGAATCTGAATAATGAAAATTTAACTTCTTCGATCCATGATGCCGTGCAAAGTCGCGGCGAACATTTAAATGATGACATATTCCACGAGTTTTTCAAGAACTAATTAAAATTAATACTTCAATTTTATTGAACTACAATAGTACTATAAATCTAACTTCCTAGCTGTACCCTGTTATAGCTTTCTAAGCATTTCCTTCGATTAAAATACAAAATCAAGATATGAAAAATGTTTACAAATTTTTTTATCCAAACAGACAGTTTGTTCACTAACAACATTGCACAGTGGTCCCAAAAAGCTTTTTTAATAGTTATGTAACCGTTGAAGGCGTTTAGCTAGAATTTTACACGACCAGAGCTGAGGTACTTGCGGGTTGATTTGGCGGAGCATAGCCAGTCAGAGGGCTAGAAGGTGGACCTCCAAAGTTGGTGACCTCGAGTATCTTGCATTTTCTTAAAATTCGCCAAAAATTCATTTATGATATATATATATATATATATATATATATATATATATATATATATATATATATATATATACATAGTCCTTGTTATTCTTTACAAAAAGGTATGCTTAAAAGTGTAGTTTGTATTTTTATTTTAACAGATATTTATGTTAAAAATGTTTCTCTCTTTTTGGTTTCGTTTTTTTTTAAGTTTTTTAAACATGGCGGGCTTAATTTGGATCTTAAAATTTTTTGAAAATATCGTCTAGATTTCTTACAAAATTCTTAATAGTATTCCAGCAAGAATCATATAAATATATCAATTTGATAAAGAGATATATTAAAATTAATTTCAAACTTAAAAAACTCATATTTTTGGGGTTCTTTTCCAAAAAGGTGGTAATATTCTTTCACTTCTAATTTTTTATTTATTTATTCTGTTTTTTGTTCTGGACTATAGAATTTGTTTAATGTTTTCCAAAGAAATCTTAAAGTAAATGCGTGTAAAGTAAAACTGAAGAAGCCAAAGCCCTATCCGAACTTTATCAAAATTTTTAAGGAGCAAAGCCGAGATAAAAAAAAATTATTAGTTATATCCTCCCATATGTTGGTTAAACACAGGAAAAGCATTTATTGAGTCATGCCTTTTATAAACGGCAAGGTGATCATTTTGATGAAAAAGTAAATTTTTGAAATATGATTTTCCCGGATTGGGATTTTGGGTATTTTGGTACAATAAAGTGGGAGTTTTTTAATTTCCTGATTTTAGGACAAGCTTATCAAAAGTAAACCTCAACTTGTTTAAATTTTATTTCGGTCTATTATTATTTCTCAAAATAATACTTAAAATGTACATTTTCAATTTTCGGATCATGGTCTTAAGAAATTTATCTTATTTTTATTAGTTATATTTATCCATGAATAAATTTTTGACGAAATAAAAAAAAATAATACATACTCGAGATGACCAATTCTCAGGTATTCATTAAACACTTTAATTTATCAAAATTAATGTAGGGTGTTACCAAAACATATTATAGCTTGTCCACTCTTATATTTTACTACTATTATTTTTGTTAATGAGGCTGCAGTTGTATCTTTTTCTGATGGTATATCAAAATCGATAAATGTGTTGTAAAAGACAAATCAATAGAATTTATTGTTGTATCTTAATGTTTATCTTCATCTCAATATTTGAACAAGTGAAAGTGATCTAACAACTGAGAAAAGTCTTTTGTTGTTGATCGCTTATACATACAACTTTTCAACATACTAACACCATTTGACTAAACAAAATACCATGAATATAAAGAAATAGTTAAACAGCTGTAAATGACGAAAAAATGAGATTTAAAAAAAAAATAACAATAATAAATAATTTTAAATTAGTAATTTCTATGTAAATAAAAATATAAATAGATACTGAAGAACTTATGTTAATTCATATGCGTGAATTATATTTCCCATGTCAAAATTTAAGAAAAGAAATTCTTCAGAAAGTTTTTGTTTATAAGCGTGTTTAAAGAATATTATTAATGATAATTTTTTAATCTTTTAAAGAAAGATAAAAAATACTTTTAGATAATATGACGGGGGGCAGAAATTCTTTTAAAAGTTTATTAGAGGGCAATCAATATATTTATATAAATAACTTATATTAAGTTTTGTTTATATGAACTTTATTTATTTTAGTTTAAATTTTAAAATATATAAAATTGTCAGTATCTAAATTTAAACTTCATAAGCTTCTTCACATTTTACAGAAAATTTTGCAATATTATTTTATTTAATGTTGCTATTAAAAGAGAAAAAAATATTATGTTGACATAATGTCTTTCTCTATATAACCCTTTTAGTTAAATCTTCTTAGGCTGCATGCTAAACTGCTTAATCAGCATTATTTAAATTCTTCTCTAATAATATTTACTTCAAAACCCATTGATACTTATATTAAGTTAAACGATACGAACGAACATCAAATTGTAAGTCATTTAGAAAAATAGTATATGAATTACATCTCTATTCTTATCTACCTATGGCTTGTATTAAAGCCAATAAAGTGTACTTGAATGTATTTGCCTACAATATTTATTATGTGCCTCCTTAAATTCTATTTCCAAAAGATACTATCAACAGAAAAAGTTAACAACTCTTGCTTTTTTCTCTGCTGATTATATGACTATTGTAGTTGAGCTTGGGACAGATAAGTAAAAGAATTAAATGTTTTGGTGGTAGGAAAACAAAATTACTGAACTAATGTATTGACTGATATAATTTTGGTGTAAAGATATGGCCCTTGGACCTCAATCTCTTCGCAAAGTGTAGTCAGTTTAATTATATTTAAAATATTTTTGTTCATGGCGTTAAAGAATTTCAAAGTTTTTGCTCCGAATTTAAGTTCTGCACAATATTAATGTTCTCCAAAAAAATCACACCAAATGAAATGGCGAGTCTTCTTCTGGATCTGAACTAAAGATAAATAAGGACAAGTAGAAGAAATGGTTATATCATTTGATAGATTTCCCCTTGAGTAAAAAAGTTGATAACTTCGGATTATCTGTTTTTATTTTTCTAACCTAAAGAAGTGGAAGGAAGGGTAGCAATGAATTTAATTTTTATAATGAATTTTACATCACCTATATGTAAGAACTAAAGCTCAATATTCGATATATTTGAAATTCCAACTATTAACCTCCTGAAGAATTTAAGGGTAATTTTTGACAGTCTCTTTACCACCTCAGCTCATTCTACAGAATAAATTTCGAAAAAGTGGCAAAGCCTATAAGGTATTACAGCCTTGATATGTTATACCTAGTGATTAAATATCCAAGACAGATTGCAATCAACAAAGCATATACTTGAAAAAATTAATGTGCGACCCGCAAGGAAGGACATTGGTGTTATATTCAATAAAAATGTATAAAGTTTGCTCTTTCATTTTTAAACTTTTCGTTTGTAAACCCTTAAATTTCGATTCCTACATACCCTGATATATGTGCCTTGATTTCTATGAAAACTTTAGAAACAAGACGTAAAATTTCTTCTGTATATTTCCTATATGCTATAATTCGTGGATTAATTGATTGTCCTGATTTACTTCATACCATAAAACTATATGTACCTCCTAGGCCGCTAAGGCAAAATAATTATATCTTTTATATAGATATTCATAGAACAACATATGCTTTGAATGAACCTTTAATAAAGGCTATGAGATTATTCAATAAATATTCTAATGAATTAGACTTAAGTATATCAAATCTTGAATTTAAAAATTTGTTAAACAGTTTGTTTAAATAATTAATTTAATTATGTATATTAAATTATCATTGATGTCTGTAAGGATAATATTATATCCATAGACTGAAACTAATAAATAAATATTAACCCTGTAGTTCTTCCTGAGATATCATTAGAGTAGACATCCAAATTTCAACATAGCACAGAAAGATGTTTCGCACAGATTGAATATCCTTCGTGGCGTGTCAGGAAAGACATTCGCAGGATCCAATTGACTGCTAACGTGTTTAGCAGCATCGAACAACATTCATTGATATGGCAGTTGTAAGTTACAGCAAGAATATTGTACTTGAAGATCACCAACCACCCAAAAATGAAAGTATTTTTTAACTGAGGCCGGGATGAAGAAATAAATGTAATATTTACTGCATAGATCGTGCCTATCAAATTACTTTTTTCCATCAGGTGGTCAAGATATCACAATATCTCCACATAGTGAACGATTTGAAAACTCATATCCTGGCCAGTGTATATATAAAGTCTTTCAGAGAATGCAACTAAATTTCTTGGCATTAACTTCCAAGCACTTCCAACTTCCCTATTAAAGTTATATGTAATCTGGAATGAAGAAATCAATCCAGTGCACATAGTTTTTTGGCAAAACTCAAGTAGCGCAATCATATTTTTTTACTTTAATGCAATAGTGAACAGTTCAATTAAGCAAAAATAGCATTTTGTTTTTTGAAAAAATAAATTCGCGTTAGCAAACTCTAATGAATGAAACAAACACTAAAAAAAATTGTTGCTTAAAAAAATAATTTTTTAAAGTAACACCTTCACTTTTTTAAATATATATATATATATATTATATTTATTTATAATACTTTGTCACAACTTGCCATTTTCTATAGATATTTTTTGTTTCAAAAATAATGATTCTTTTAAAATTTGACTAAAAGGTCACTCGAAATTGGAAAAAAATGAAATTCTAGAAAGTAGGAATTATAAAATGAATTAGAATTGAAAAAAATAATTATGGTCATTCTCTATATATATTTTGGTTTCAAAATGGTTAAGAACAAAACTTAAATTAAAGAAAAGTTTATAAGAAATTAAAAGAAATACAATACTCAATGTGAAAAATGTTTATATGTATATTATTTTAGCGAAAAAAAAAGTGGTTTGCCCTATTGACCTATGTCCATTGTCCTATTTCTTCGAGCGATTCTGACGTAGCGAACTATGCCTATTTTTACAGCAGCTGCTTCGAACAGATTTTTTCCAAAGTAGGATCCTTTCTATATATGTATATATATATATATATATATATATATATGTATGTATGTATGTATATATATAAATAAAAATATAAAAGTACAAAATATATAAAAGTACAAAAAATATTAGATCTTAAATTTTCAATTCAATCCATTCTTTAGTATCTCTACTTCGAATAATTTCATGAAATTGACATTGATGATGATTATGGGGAGCAAATAGAATTGAAAATGTGTAAAAATATTCAAGTAGCAAAAAATGCCAATTGTCAACAAAAAATATTTACAAACATACAGATAGTTATACATTCATACGTACATGTGTACTTATAGATAATGTCGTTTTTTGTTTCCTCTTTTAACAAACAAACAAGCCAACAAACAAATATATAAGAATGTCTATTTATGTTAGTCTTTGCTAGTGGAGAATTAGGTTAATAAAGTGGCCATTTAGAAGGCCCTCTTTTTAAACAATAAATCTTCTAAGACCTGCTGTTTAAAACTTAGTTGTTGCTGAAGCAACCGATTATAGAGACTTTCAACATCACCGCTTAAGAGTTTTCAAAAGGCTCTTTAGAACACACCGGAGAAAATTGTTGACTGCAACAAAACACAATCATCTAACGTATGCGGAATAAAATTGTAACAAAACTTTCGGTGCTGGTTAAAAATAGTGTACTAATTATAAAGACTCTTTATTATCAATTTTGGATGGTCTTGTCATATTACTGTGAAAATTTTATAAAAATATAAAAGTTCGGTTTACATAAAATTTCTTCAAAATATTAATAAAAGCCAAACTACTTTGAAAAAATATTTGTAATTTTTTTAATTAATTCCATATAGACATCATCACAAAATGATTTATATTTTAACTTAGATAGCAACGGGAGGCAAAAAAAAATTTCGGTAGATATAGGCATGATTAAACAAAAAATTATAGCCAAACGATTTTCGAAGAAAAAATGTATGTGGGTCAATATAAAATTTAGGCGAACATTTTTTTTTTTAATCTTTTTTTACTATCTTTTTTTAATATTAGTATAATTATGATAACGACATTTTATCATTCATTTTGGAAAGCTACATGTTTTCCCATTATAATATGCTAATTTGCATGTTTCAGTTTCTTCAAAATGGTTACAAGAAAGGAACTACCTTAAACAAAAAATGTGTAATCTTTTAGATTATTTTTAAATTTATCTTACATAAAAAAAACGCAGCTGCCAAAGAAATTTATTTTTTTTTTTCAATAGATGTTAACCTATTGATATTAAAAGTATAAAAATTAGGCCAAACGTTTTTTCAAAAAATAAAAAATAAATAAAAAAAATATTTGTATGAATCAAAGTCAATTTGGACCAATGTTTATCTTTTCAAAATTCTGATTTGACTGCATTTTTTGCTGAATATTTTAAGCTATATAACGCAGAGGTGCTGAATTTCATAAAAAAAAAATATCGAGCTGTATTATCCTATAAAAGCATTACTTCTAAACTACTTAATTATCCGAATATAACGACAATGATTTTGAGGGGTAATAAAAAAATTAAAGTTTTAAAATTAAAAAATCTCCAAATAATTTTAAATTGAAATCGATTAAAAATTTTTGGACCAACTTAAACATAGGAGAGTTTATAGAATCCTACCGACAAAATTCCAAGGTAAACAAAGATATAATAACCGATTAATACGTTCGGAAATTTCCAACATCTAGTTTTTAAACATATGATAAAGAAATCCTTCAGAAGTGCTTCAAAAGTGCACAAAATGGATCCAAATATTGGACATATATAAACAACATAATAAATTATCTTTTGGAAAAATAATATAAGAAAAATATAAGAATAATAATAATAATAATAATATTATTATTATTATTATAAGAATAATTTTTGGAGAAATTGGAACATTTTTAATTTTGTTGCAATTTTTTTCCAAAGTTTTTATTATTGTAATCAAGACAGCTAGCATTGAGGCGCTAGTTAGAAACGTAGTTATAACCCCACAAAGCACGTAATAAGCCTATAGATAAATCGTACAAGTTCCCACATTACTTTTTTAAATAAACCATTAGAGTCTTATTAAGTCGTAAATGATACAAACCGTACATTGGAGCACATGTCTGATTTTTCAAATTCGATATCTGAAGCTTTCCTAAGAAATGCGGAGAGAAGTATATGGAATGAAAGGCTTTTATTGTAGAGGCCTTTTCCTTTAATTATGTGTATATATGAAAGTAAGAATGTATGTATCAGTTTTTTTTTTATTTTTTATTTGTTGGCTAAATTTGAACGAACATATAAATTGCAAAATCAATTGAGCGGTAAAATAGTTGAACATTCTCAATGCTGATGATGACAATGACAAGAAGGAACAAAAACAACTATATGATGATGACGACGAAGACAATATTGTTTTTGTTGCTCATGAAGATAACAATTTCGATAATTCAAAAAACCGAAAATTGTTTTAAAACTTAAATGTTATACTAGGGATAAAAAACTTGAGGCGAGTCTATGGTTTTTTTAACAAAAGTGAATTTTTTTACATATTTATGTTAGGAATCTTTTTAGAATGTAACTGAGAAGGAAATAAAGGGATTTTATTATGGGTGATACCTTCACTATACGAAGTACAATTATGTAAAAATTTTGTTAAAAGCGCTATCAAAAGTGACTATAATTTATAAGTTAGTTTAAAAATAGTTATGTTTTTTAGGTGTTTGAAATGTATTAAATTTCAAGGATGCTGATGAATAAAATAGTAACTATATACATGTTAATATTATATGAAATGTATAAAATAATAAAAAGCTTATATGACAGTTAGAGTTGCATATGTGGAACTTATTGGAAGGCATATTTTGTGATATTTTACTTTTCTTAAATTCAGAACTAAATATACAAATAAAATTTATCTCAAGAAAATCCAATTAAATTAAATTACAATATTAAAACATTTTATTTATTACACGGGTGGTCAAAGTTTTTTCTGCGGCACGTATTTTCTCAGTCAATTTGGATATACATGATCATGAAGATCTAAGCCTATAATTACCTTTTTTAATTGACTTTAGGTTTTGATATAAACAGTTATGTAGAAAATTAATGAGTTTAAAAATTAATGAGTCCAGCATATTTTGAGAACGATTTGACTAATTTGAATCAATAAAATAGCAACAAATTTTAATTCAGTTTATCTATAAGTTATGCCCACACCATTTTTTAATCTGCTCACTAGTTTTGGAGCTATACCAAAAATGCATAAAAATCAACTTTGTTCACAATTAAGTGAAGATATTTCATTTATAAATGATACGATAAAATAAAAATAAAATTCCTATACTAATACTTATACTAATACTAATACTAATACTAATACTAATACTAATACTAATACTAATACTAATACTAATACTAATACTAATACTAATACTAATACTAATACTAATACTAATACTAATACTAATACTAATACTAATACTAATACTAATACTAATACTAATACTAATACTAATACTAATACTAATACTAATACTAATACTAATACTAATACTAATACTAATACTAATACTAATACTAATACTAATACTAATACTAATACTAATACTAATACTAATACTAATACTAATACTAATACTAATACTAATACTAATACTAATACTAATACTAATACTAATACTAATACTAATACTAATACTAATACTAATACTAATACTAATACTAATACTAATACTAATACTAATACTAATACTAATACTAATACTAATACTAATACTAATACTAATACTAATACTAATACTAATACTAATACTAATACTAATACTAATACTAATACTAATACTAATACTAATACTAATACTAATACTAATACTAATACTAATACTAATACTAATACTAATACTAATACTAATACTAATACTAATACTAATACTAATACTAATACTAATACTAATACTAATACTAATACTAATACTAATACTAATACTAATACTAATACTAATACTAATACTAATACTAATACTAATACTAATACTAATACTAATACTAATACTAATACTAATACTAATACTAATACTAATACTAATACTAATACTAATACTAATACTAATACTAATACTAATACTAATACTAATACTAATACTAATACTAATACTAATACTAATACTAATACTAATACTAATACTAATACTAATACTAATACTAATACTAATACTAATACTAATACTAATACTAATACTAATACTAATACTAATACTAATACTAATACTAATACTAATACTAATACTAATACTAATACTAATACTAATACTAATACTAATACTAATACTAATACTAATACTAATACTAATACTAATACTAATACTAATACTAATACTAATACTAATACTAATACTAATACTAATACTAATACTAATACTAATACTAATACTAATACTAATACTAATACTAATACTAATACTAATACTAATACTAATACTAATACTAATACTAATACTAATACTAATACTAATACTAATACTAATACTAATACTAATACTAATACTAATGCTAATGCTAATACTAATACTAATGCTAATACTAATACTAATACTAATACTAATACTAATACTAATACTAATACTAATACTAATACTAATACTAATACTAATACTAATACTAATACTAATACTAATACTAATACTAATACTAATACTAATACTAATACTAATACTAATACTAATACTAATACTAATACTAATACTAATACTAATACTAATACTAATACTAATACTAATACTAATACTAATACTAATACTAATACTAATACTAATACTAATAATAATACTAATACTAATACTAATACTAATACTAATACTAATACTAATACTAATACTAATACTAATACTAATACTAATACTAATACTAATACTAATACTAATACTAATACTAATACTAATACTAATACTAATACTAATACTAATACTAATACTAATACTAATACTAATACTAATACTAATACTAATACTAATACTAATACTAATACTAATACTAATACTAATACTAATACTAATACTAATACTAATACTAATACTAATACTAATACTAACTATATGACTATTATAAGCTAATCCCCAAAATATTTCGGTCAATTATTCCGTTCTCGTGACCTGGGCCATTTTTAAAATACCTCCAAAAATATAATTTTCGATAAGAATTGTACTCCATTTCTAATTCTTTGTAAAAAAAAAATAGAATATGTAATAGACACATGTCGACTAATACGTAATAAGCAAACATTTTCTTAAAATTAGTTTTCATTCTCGTGAAATTAAAACTTTAGTAAAATTTCCTATGAATTTTTTTAAATACTATTTTGAAGATTTCACCTATTATCCATCGTCATTTAGATTTTAGACCATCATTGGAATGGTATTATTCAGTAATATTGATATATATATATATATATTTATTTAATCCTTTAATAACAAAAGTTATATTTTGGGATCACCGGTCCATAATTGATTAAGTTAATTTTTATAGCAACTAAATGGTTAGTTAAGAAAATAAGTGTCACAATCATACATTTGTCATAAAATTACAAATTCGTACAAAATAGCGACAAAATGTGAAAAATGAAAGACGTTCTTTTATTCGATTCGTGTCATTCAAGAACATACCAATATTCATTTCTAAGGGGTACACTTGCAACTTTTTTTCGTAAGGCACTTTAGTGTACATATATTGCAAAGTTATGTGATTTAAACATAAACTAATGTTTATTATAAACACGAATTAATGTTGGTAAACAAATGTATTAACATGTTTAAAACCTACGCTTAAAAATATGTCTAAAATCCGCAAATATAATCACGCACACACACATATATATACAAATATTCAAAATCAGAACAAAATGTTACAATGAAAAATAAGTTTATTTTTTACCACATTGTTTTGCATAAAACTGCATGAAACGTGAGGATGCTAAAGTTGTGGAACAAAAAAACAAAAAAAAAAGAGGATTTAAAGTTGTTGTTAAAATTATGATAAACAAACATATATTTTAAATGTTGTATATGTAGTAAGTTCATATGTATATAAATGTGAGGGTATTTGTGATTTTAGCTTATTTAATGATCGTTTTAATACTTGAAACAAGCAACATATTTACAACTATTTACAAAGGTTTTAATAACAAAATGAACACGTAGATACATATATTATTAAAAATATACATATATAAACACCAATAGTGATGGCTTACAATTAAAAAAACAAAACACACACACATATTTATATTAAAATAAACAGTGGGCCAAGTGGAAAATTAATGTTATTTACAATAGCGCTTTGAAAGACATGCTTCAAGTAGAAATATTCAAATATGTAATTAAAAATGTAAACATAATTATTCAATTCATAACTTAATTATTGTGTTGTTTGATAAAGCATTGTAATGGAGAAAAATAATATTTTTGAAAAAGTCCCAAAAAGCAAAAAACGTTTGAAATTTAATATTTATTCATTTCAAAACTATTTCAAGTTTCAAGTACAAGCTGTGAGAATAGACTTGAATTTACTTTCAAATTGAAAACTATGCCCTTTTCCAGCGAAATGGTTCTAATATAACAATTGTATTTTTCAAATGCTTTCATAATTTAAAACTGAGTTGGATGTTTTTTTAACAAACAAATGTTTCTCAAATATTTTCGAAACTTTTTAAAAATGTTAAAATATGCTTGAATTGAACATGAAAAATATTTTTGTTCTTAACTATTAAAAAAGTAACATGTATAAATGAAAGGTTGATATATTTTTTGTATTAGTTAAAAATTTTTGCATTCAGCGTTTTAAAAATTTTGGATTCATCATTTTGAGCTATAATATATAATATTCAAATGTTTTTCACATTTAAAGAAACTTTAATTTTTTTAAGTTTAATATATATATATATATATATATATATATATATATATATATATATATATATATATATATATATATATTATAGCTCAAAATGAATGAATCCAAAATTTTTAAAACGCTGAATGCAAAAGTTTTCAACTAATGCAAAAAATATATCAATCTTTCATTTATGCATGTAATTATTTTTAATAGTTTAGAACAAAAATATTTTTCTTGTTTACTTCAAGCATATTTTAATATTTTTAAAAAAGTTTCGAAAATATTTGAGAATTATGAAAGCATTTGAAAAATACAATTGTTATATTAGAACATTTTCGCTGGAAAAGGGCATAGTTTTCAATTTGAAAGGTAAGGGAAATTCAAGTCTATTCTCACAGCTTGTACTTCAAACTTGAAATAGTTTTGAAATGAATAAATATTCAATTTCAAACGTTTTTGCTTTTTGCGACTTTTTCAAAAATATTATTTTTCTCCATTACAATACTTTATCAAATAACACAATAATTAAGTTATATATATATATGTTTTTCGATTTAACGATGTCCGTCCTTCTAGTAGGCTGTCTGTCGGTTGACTGGTTTTCTGTCCATATAAAATTTGTGGAAAAAGTACAAGTAGTAATTTTAAAGATAATTTGAAGAAATTTAGAATATATGACCATTTCGGTACAATGACGGACCCCATTGGTTATGATCGGTCCGTTATTTCACCTATTCCCCAAGCAATTTGTCTTATTATGATAGAGAACAAAATATAAGACCAGAAAATCACTTTAGCTCGCATAAATACCACATAAACGACAGTATCAAGATAATATCTGACACAAATATTATTATATAAGCCGAAATCATAATACTGAGAATTCATAAGGGTCGGTCCAAAATTGACCCTAAGTGCCATATAAGCCCATTTTCAAAAACTTTAAAACCATATTGAGAATCAATCGCAATGGTGTAGGATGTCATATTCTAGGCCTTGACCGGCTCTTTTTTACTTGTTTTTATTGCTAAATCGATTTTTGTTAATATTTGGTGAAAAACGCAATAATCAATGAAAAATCAGATTTTTTGAAAAAATGAATTTTTAGTGAAAAATCGTTTTTTTTTTTTAAAAAAAAAGATTAATTTTTAGTGAAAAATCGGATTTTAGAAAAAAAAATTTTTTGGTGAAAAATTGAATCTTTGATGAAAAATCAGTTTTTTGGTGTAAATTTAGTTTTTTGGCGAAATATTCATAAAAAAAGTTAAATGAATAATTAATTTTTTTGTATGAATTTAACAAATTTTTAAGCAAAGCAATTTTTACAGAATTCTTAAACATAGGTTCCACAATGTTATAATGTTATTTGAAACTTCCATAAAAATTTAAAAAGTAAGAAATTAAATAATATGTTATTTCAAATAACATATAAAACAGTAACTCAAATAATATACTTTGTGAATTGGATAAATAACTTTCTCAAAATATTCCGTCTCAATATTACAATTCATGTTTTAAGATATTTATTAACAATTCGCTTATCGCTATTTAAAAATTTTGAATTAGACAATTTTAATATTTTTTATTCTTTATATAAGAACTTTTAGCCCACAGTGCTTCGTTATTAAACAGAATGGTTTATAACCACAATTTATACTTTTACATACATTCTACTATACACATACCAACGTTTTATATATTTAAATATGTGGGTAACATTGCTGCTGGTTGTTGTTGTTGTTAATTATAAAATAAATGTTTACAGTCATTGTTTATATATGAAAAGTGTATTGCGTGATTTTAAACAAACATACTTTGTAAAGTTTTTTTTAATATGAAAGTTTTTTTTTAGTTTTTAACATTTTGCTTCTACGAATAGAATAATTCTAAACTATTTTATTGTTATTAAAATGTTAATTGACTTTATAAGTATTTATATGAGTAAAAGGTTTTAAGTAAAGAGGATTTCTTAGAAAAATATATTAATTTATACTATATAATCACAACATCTTTTAACTACTGGTTTCATTATTTAGTTTCCTTTCAATGTCACAGGAGTAATTTTTATAAGAAATCCTTTTTTTTAAAGGCTTTTACTGACATATATATATACATATATATATATTAATGAAGTCTTTGATTTTAATTTAAGCAATTTATTTAATTGAGTAGATAAAAAAATTTAATTAGTTTTTTTTATTAAATTAGTATAATGGATTATTTGGCCTAAACAAAACCGTAACACAGTGAGACTGATTGCAAAATTATTGGTAATTAATAGGACAACCAAAAATATGCTTTCAAAAGAGTATTTTATGCGCATAAAAATGCTTTTAAAATCGGAAATATACCCTTAAAATATGCTCTTAAAATATTATATTCTCTGGCTAAAATTTAAATTATGTACTATTCATGCTAAAAATAACTTGACTTTTATTACCAATTGCTAACAAATACTTAATTTTTACACTTGAAAATATTCTAAGCAATACGTTTTATCAGGAAATTACAAAACCTCTATCAATTTATAACATTAATATTTTTAAGAAGTCAGATTAGAAAAATAATAAAAAGGAAATGTTACTGATGGCTAATTATGTAAAAAATTGTATTGAGTACAAAGTAAGTAAAATTATGCTCTTAAGAATAAAGTATACAAAAATATGCTATTTAAATTGCAAAAATATGCTCTTAAATAAGGATTTTCTATGAAAATATGACAAGATATACAGATAAGCCAAAAGTATGCAAAAATATGCTGTTCTATCCAAAATATACAAGAATAAGCTGTAAAAAACGATGCCAAGATTCTTAAAATTGTATAAAACGGATAAATAACTAACAACTTCATTTATATGAAATCCAGGAAAAAATATGATTTTGCATATTTTTGGTTGGCCTGGTAATAAATTTGTGTCTCCTAAACCAGGACTTCCTGCCGCCGTGCACTTCCATTTGGACTCCGTTGTAATAAACTATTGGTTGGAGCAAATTGAAATGTATATGAAAGTTGTAAAGAAGTTTGAATTACCCTGTTGTAATATGAAATGAGCTACTCAGTGTCAGAGTTAAGCACCTCCAGCATGAAAAAGTTGTAAGAGTTTGTAAATTTTATTAACAAAATAATATTTCAAAAGATAAGACTTCCAAAATTGTTAGGAGAGAAATTTAAAATTGATTAAGTCGAAAATGGTGATTAATCTTAATGAAATGTCAATTTCACTAGGCTAGAAAAATTCAAAAAATAGTTTTAAAATCCATATAGGGAGAAAACAAAATTTTTCGAAAAAAAAACCCAATCTTTGACCTCACCTCCTCCGATTTTGATAAAATTTGGTACACACACATTACGTCAATACAAAATTGGAAGTTCTTTAAAATTTCAATTTCATTGTAGTTTCGTTTCGCGATTCAAAGTTTATTTTTTTTTTTTTTTTTCAATTAAATATTTTAAAAATCTGTGATTTCTAACTGACTGTTTCAATTGATGACAAATGTCTGAGCTGTTCAAAAGAACCTATTTAGGAGTTTCTGTTTAAATTTTGTGAAATTGTAAATAACTTTATGTACAAAAATACATTAAAAAATGTCAAATTATTACTGTAATAAATTAGTTTTTTTTACTAAAAGTTAATTTTTTTCAGCATCCCCTCATGCTCCCACTCCAAATTTTTTATATGTTGTTCCCAACACAGAAGGTATAGCATTCTTACAAAACTAATTAAGGTTTATATAAATCAGACAAATAAGTCCGAATATATAAGGATTTAAATTTCATGTATTAAAAAACGAATTACAACGAACTTGAAAATTTGAAATAACTTCAAATTTTGTATTGACGTAATGAGTGTTCATACTGAATTTCATTAAATCGGTGGTGAGTTTCTTCGGGTGTCTGAAAATTTTTGTTTTCTCCCTATATTAAAAATTTTAAAATTTTCAGAATCATATTATGCAAGCAAGTAAAAAAATTTTCTTTTTAATTAAGTGTATTAACAAAACAGTCTTTCTGTATTTAAAAACTGATTTAGAAACGACTCATTTTTTATACGGTTTCAAATATGAAATTTATTATTTTTTTTTTTAATATATACAGAAAAAATTTGGTTGCCACGTAATGAGTTAAAAAGCTAATATAATGCATATTAGCTGAATAACCCATTATTTTAACACGGCGATGACATTGGTGGCTTCAACTTACCTTATATTATTACAAGAATGCATTTTAAAATGTAATTACTTAGATGTCATTACAAGCACTAATTACTTTGAAGCTGTTCACTAACTGAAGTCATTACTAGTAAAAACAATAGGAAGTAGTTACATTTTAAATTACAAATAATTAATGAAATGTCAGGATATAAGAAGCAGTTTTTTTATGAAAAAATTTATAATTTATTTTTTATTTTTATTTTAAACGTATAACAATTTTGTAAATTTTAATTCAAAAACTTATCAATAATTATAATGTTAATTTCAGGTTAAAAACTAATTTATAGGTAAATTTTGTTTTTTCATATATTTATCCCTTCTTTAAATATATGAATTGGTAAACTGAATAAAAAGTCAATAAAAAACATTAAAAAAGTAATCACATACCGGGTTATAAATAAGTAGTTACTAAACTACTTCTATGTAATGTAGACGGTATGTTGTTGACATTAAAAAGTTATTACATACTTAACTATATGCCATTACCAAGTTTTTGCTTCGTGACTACTAAATTTTATCAATGCTTTTTTTTAGCAAAAACCACCCTATATTTTTTAAGTGTGTGAAAGATATGAATATATATAAGAGTCTATAAAGCTAGTTGAACAAACAATATATTTAGAGTAAAATTTATTAAAATGCACTTTTCCTAAATATTTAAAGCCTTATATATTTAACTAAAAGAATATTCAATTAATGAAGGTTACAATTCGTTGCCTTTAACATATTTTTCATTTCAAGACATATTTAATTAAATTATGAAAATTTTAACAATAAAAAGCCACAATCTCATACACATGCCTATGGGAACATATGTATGCACGCAAACATACTTAACGACATAAGTTTATTTAATTAACAAAAAGAACAATTTATGTAAAGTACTTAACGTATACATTCTCATACTTACTAACATTTATACAAAAGAACAATTAAATAATATTTCTTAATAAAACATTTTATTAATACACACATACTATATTCCCATTCAAAAAAATCTAAGCGAGTGAAAAAATGAAGGCCTACTCTGAGAAAGCCTTTTTATAATTCAACACTTTATAAGTTCATATTTCATCCTTCACCAATTAAGAATAACTTATAGAAGAACTCAAGTTTCTTACAAATTCTTAACTCTCTTATTTTAGAATGCCTTCTTAATGATATCCTCTAGAAGGCATTTTAGAAGCTCTAAGGAAATTATACTAACACACCAAAAAGGAACTGAAAAAAAGTCATGATTTTAACCTTGTGTTGCCATTGGAAAGAAGTACTTAATGTTGAACAAGGACTGTAGATGTTCTTTTTTTAACTCATGGTTGTCATTGATAGAATGTTCTTCTTTTAAGCTTCTTGCTCACTGTTTTTGAAGTACTTCTCTTAAAACTATGTTTATAATTAAAAGATGATATCGATACTTTAAACTTTGTAAAATTTTAATTTTATTAGAAGTTATTAACATTTTCTTCCGCTAAAAATACATTTATTTGCACTTTTTTGGAAGTAATTATTAATAACTTTTAAAAAAGCACAAAATATTCACTTAGTTCTAATTTTGAAGTGGTGAAAATGTTCTTTTTTTTTTGGAAGCACTAGATCGTTTCTTTTGCTGGGAAATTTTTTAATATTAACCAAAGGCCTCTTTAAAGCATAGTTTTTCCCTCCAAACATATGACGATTTTTCATACCACAAATACTATTACAAAACCAAAGTATTTTATCTTAATTTATACAAAATTGTAAGGCAAATATTACAGTAAGCTTTTGTATATTACAATCAACATTCTAAGATATTTCTATATATTTAACAACATATGTGTACGAATGTTATTAACAATATAATAGCAAAAAAGTTATACAAATCTTTCAGTTCTATTAAAAAAAAAAAAAAACCCAAAAGAAAACTTTGCCTTACACAGCCGCATTTATTTCATTTACAAATTCATATCAAAAATATACAACCAATTAAATTTCATTCATCTTGCCTACTTTACGGGTACACATGTTTAAATACTATTAAAAAATAAAACTGTTTCTTATTGTTCTTAACTTAATGTGGTAAAAAATGTTCACATCATCATCGAAATTTAAACGATTTTATTATTTCACATCAAAACCACTGCTACCACAAAAAGTTTTCCTTATTGAAGCCGTTATGATATAATAATCATATGTATATAAGATAACTTAATGCGAAAGTTACAGGAAGCACTTTCACAGGGTGTGTGTAAAGTTTAAATCCAATAAAAAATTTCACAAACTTTGTTTTGTTACCGATAGCAACTTGTTTATGGTCCCCTGAACCAGATGCTACTTAACTACGCATCACAACGTTATCGACGAGCCACTTGATGTTTCAGTTGGTCTATATTTTAATGCGAATTAATAGTGTTAAAAATTTATGAAACAATCTTCCAGGCTATTTAATTAACACTTTGTTGGCATACAAAACACTTGACAATAAAAAATGATTTTCAAAACTTAATTGACTCCATAAAACCAAGATTTGTAACTATGTAATTATTTTGATGTTAACAATAATTGAAATTGATTAAACATCTTTTCAATATAAATACTTAACAATAATAGTTATATTTTTACATCTTTATTAGCACCAACGTTACCTTTGAAAATTTTTAAGAAGTCGAATAAAAGATGAATTTTTCAAAAAAAAAAAAAAGTCGCAACTTATTAATACATCGCCGCTGTTCCGACAAATTCAATTATGTGCTTTTTATTAGGTTTTCAGGAGAGCGAAGAAACTGTTTTATTTTGTAATTTGGCAAATATCTTTGAAACTTATACGATTAATTGAAACCCTAGTGCAATTACAACAGATATGACTTAAACAAAAATCGGGATTATTAGGTACAAGAGAGTAATAATAAAACCCTTTGATTTAGTATATGTTTTACACATAAATGTTTTGGTTCGTAAAACTACTTTGAAAATTTAGTAAGTTTCCAAAAAATAATTTCTTTAATGTGGATATGGATTCTTAAGAATTAATTAATTTTTTTCTTTCAACTGTTACGGCTTCTCTAATGATGTCCTTAATATTAATAAGTGTACACAGAAAAAAAAAATGTATAAAAAAGTTGTTGTTTGATTTTAATATATTATTTCATTGGCCGTAAATTCTTTCTAAACCAATACAAAAAAATAACAATTTCTTGTTTTTTGACAATTAAAAAATAAAAATAATTAAATTATGAACATATTGACACCAAAAAATATAAAATCCATCATTTGCGGAATTCCAGAGGTAAATTACCTTAATTTTCGTACATATTCTTTAATATAGTGATTTATTTTTGTGTATCTTCTAGATGAATCAAAAGCGTATGAAATGTGCATATATGTAGCATATATACTATCAACAACTACCGCTTGCTTATACAAAAAACAACACACTGAAAGTCATTGCAATGTTTTATATATGTTTTTATATATGTTTGCGTGTGCATACTTTTAGTATTTTTTCAGATTTTTTCCTATAACTCGGTTATTTATGGACCGATATGATAATTAAAAAAACCGAAATTAAAAAAAAAAAAATATTAACAACAGTTTTGTGCAAAGACGAATTCTGAAGTTTATATAGAAGCTTCACAAAGTTCAAAAATGCACTTTGACCGATATCTCAGTTACTCATGAACCGATTTTGTTCATTTCTTCCGCAAAAACAATCCAAAGAAAGATTTTGAATTTTCTATGTGAAAACGAATCTGATAGCTATACGTTTTTAGAGGCCTTTTTGGTTTTTTTTGGCGATATCTCGGCCATTAATGGACCAATGTTGCTGACTTTTGTTACGTCATTCTAAGGAATATTCCCTATAATTTGATGTATAAAACATATACATCCGATAACTGAAGCTTTCTAAAATCTGATTTCTACAGACATATGGGCAGACGGTCATCATTATATCGACTTTCCTATCAATAAGGGTCCACAATATATATACTTTTTGGAGTCTTAAATGAATATTGTAGCAATTACAAACGGAATGACAAACTTATATATAGCCTTTACACCTGTGGTGAAGGGTATAAAAATACAGCGAACAATTTTAAAATGAACTGTGTTCCAACTTTTACTATGAACAGGTAAAATTGAAAAAATAAAATAAGCTGTTGTAGTCTCTAATTGAAGTTAATCTAACATTTTTCACAAATATTTTTTATAACTAAATTGCACTGAAGTTTCCATACATAGTTTTCATACTATTTTTTATCAAAATTAAATTTTTCGTTTAAAATCATGAGCTGTAGTTTCTTAAATACGACTCCAATTGAAAAAACAAATTAGAAAGATATAGTCGATCATGCCCGAATATTTGATAACCTACAAAATTCCTTATGTATATTAAAGTTCGGGGAGAAATCTTATATGTGACCTGGGGCCACTTGTATTTACTTTATTATGTTACATATGTCTTTTAAGGTGATTTGAGAAAGTGGGCCCTATACGGGACCAATGGTTAATTATGGACCGATAAAATTTGGCATTGTGATTTCTACTTATGTAGAACTTATTAGTGTCAAATATTAACTTAATACTAACATTCGTATGGAATTTATGCACGTCAAAGGATTTTCGTAAGAAGATCTGTATGGGAGCTGTGGTCAATTTTAGACCGATCTTCATGCAATTTGGCTCATTGATTGTTACTTATATAAAGAACCGATCATAACCAATTTCAATAGGATTCGTCCTTGGAGAATAAAAGACACGTGTACCAAATTTTATTAAAGTATTTTCAAAATTACGACCTGTAGTTTGATTACAGAGTTTACATATATAGACAAACGGACGAATGTCGTTAAATCGTCTCAGAAAGTGATTCTAAGCCGATTGGTATAAATAAAGATGGGGTTTAAACCACCAAATTAATCATCGAAATACTAATTTTATTTCTGGATTTCTCAAACAACTTTATTTCAATATTAAACAACTTCGTCAACAAAAATTAAAATAGTGTTCTATATCTAATCCTTTAGAATATATATAATAGCAAATAAAAATATTTGTCGCTGACAACAGTAAATTTTCAATAATGTCTTCATAACATTATGATCAATTGAAATATTACTAAATAAGATAAACATTTTAAAAAACTTAAACCGACCTACACGAATGTAAAAAACACTTCTAGAAAATAAAATAAAATAGTTCTTTGCAAAAGCCAGAGCAAAAGATGAAAAATATGGAAAAAATATTTAAAAGGTGTAGAGCATGGGGACGAACTGGAATGTAAGTATGCATCCATATTACTTGTTTTCATATTTGAACTATTATGAGTATCTTTAAATGTTTTAACAAACTATATTTAGTGTTTTTATTATTATTTTTTCTTCGTTACCTCATTAAAAGACAAAACACACACTCTTGGATATAATATTGATACATATTTGTTTGTAAGTGTTTGTAAACATTAATGTATATGGCTCATAAAAAAGGTCCAAAGTGACCCTAAAGAATACGAGGTATCGCTTACCATTCCGTTTAATTTTTTCTTTATTTAGAAAATGACGTTGTTGCATACACACAATCACAATGAAGTTTGAATACAAAACACATTGGAGAAACAGAAAAATGTGTACGTGTACGTGAGAATGTGTGTGTGTATATGTGGGGATTGTTTGTATATTAAAGTTAATTGTAACTGACTGCACTTTTATGCTGACTGCTGTTTACCAGCACGTCCATTACCTCTACATGATATTAGAAAAATTTACCATTTTTACCGTTATGCACTATGGATTTAAAATTGATTATTTTTTGAAAAAAATTTTCATAACTTTTTTTTAGGAAATTTTATGCGTCAAGGTGTTTATGTATTTTTTTATCAATACCCTGTGGGAAAGAGAACCGGTCTAAAACTAGTCACGTGACAGGTTCTTCACTAGTGGTGGTTAATTAACATCGTCTAGGTACTGTTGGACCGGTCACAGAACTAGCCTAAATATACTGGTCACAATAAGATAAATTGTCAAAGTCTCAGAACCAGATGCTTTTACAACAATTTTTGCAAATTTTATTTATTATTATTTAAAAGTAAAATTCTTTTGATTTTTTTTTTTAATGTATTTAAATTTATAGTCTTGCACGCTAACCACTCAGCCACAGATTATTTTTGCGCGCGTGTTGCTCATTGCTGGAAATTGACTGTTATTTGATACTTAGTAGGGTTTTCCAACCGGGTTTTCACTTGAAGTACTAACGGTTTTTCAAAATATTCTCTATGTCGAATATACTGGTTTTTTTTTAACACAAAAAACCGATTTTGAAAATAATATTTCATTTCAAAAATCATGAAAGCTAGCCCAGGAAGAATTGCATTTGTTCTAAAATTAGTTCTAAAATGCATGAAAATAGCCTGTACTTGTTCTACTTTGACGTTATAACTAATGATTTTGTTCAAAATCGTCACCAGAACTAGTTCTGCGGAAGTGTTACCTAGTCAGTACCCATTCTATGGAGTGCTTCTAGAACTAGTTCTTTAAGCAATCATTTTTGTTCGAAATTGTGTCATTCAGAACTATTTCTATAGAAGCGTTAGGGAACGGTTCAAGAAACAAAGATTTTTGTTTAATTATATTTTTCATTCTAATGATTCATTTCCTAAAGACCACTATTTTAAATTAATTTAGTTTTAGTACTCTTTTTTACTTTTTTTAAATTTTTTAAAGTTTCTTAGACAGTTTTGAAACCAGTAATTTATTTAGAAAATATTCTATAAAATCAATTTAGAATCACAATACTGTTCTACTCCACGAGTGACAGAATTGGTTATGACAGCACTAGTTCTAAGGGTGTTATTGAATAATCTGAAGTGGTTCTGTTTACACCAGTTCTAGACCTAATGTTTCTACAACTTATGAAATATTAATATTTGAAAGGAAATTTAGGAAAAATTTGTTAACTGATTATAAAATATATCTTATTATATTTTATATCTTATATCTTATATCTTATATATTATACCTTATATCTTGTATCTTATATCTTATATTTTATATCTTATATCTTATATCCTATATCTTATATCTTATACCTTATACCTTATATCTTGTATCTTATATCTTATATATTATATATTATATCTTATGTTGTGTAAATATAATTAAGGGTTAAACTGAAATTAATTCTATAAGTTTAAACAAATATTTATATAAGTAATAGTTATCTTGAATGGAATGCACATATCATTAATTTGTTTTGTCTTGTAACAATCTTTCTTTTTCTTCTTTTCATAAAGGGATCACAATGGGCCGTTTGGCCTCTGGGTGTAGGCGTGAATGCGCCGCCCTTTCCAACCTAACCTAACCTAACCTAACAATCTTACAAACAATTTTAATGTTTTAGAGTAATTTAAGTATTTGCAATAATACTTCATTTTTTAAAGGAGTTGTATTTGAAAGAAAAATCTATTTCGAAAAAATTGATACAGGCTTCCTCTATATTAAGCCATAGTTTATATACTTACTTTATAAATTTTAGTCTCATTACTTATAATTATTATACCTTAGTAAAACATGTTCTTAAAATAATTATATTTAATAATTTTAACTTAAATAACATGTTTTCTTGAGTTTTTCAAAGAAATAAATAAAAAGTATTTTGATGGAAATATTAACTTCTGCAAAAAAACCGGTTAACAGGTTTTTTCGGAATTTCAAAAAATGCCGGTCTTTTTAAAATTGCAACTATTATAACTATTCGAAAACCAGTTTCTCCAAATCGATCACGATAGTACTTAGTGAGCGTGGTTATGACAACTGGTTCTCAAGTGGAACTTTGATGAGCGGTTAGGTGTCAATTGGTGCTCTACTGATACAGAGGGATCAGTACTATTGGCGAATTGCCGCCAATTTTCAGCAAGTTACTGATCAATTATTTGAAATACAAAATAGTATAAAAAAGGCATGATGCTGCAAATGCTATACACAATTCTTTTTTCACCTAACATGAAATCTTTTGCTGCATTGAATTATATGTTCTCTAATTTTTTACCCCATAGTGCACTCATGAATTTTTTTGTGAAAAGATTGCTTGTAAGTACTCATGTATGTGCGTGCTAGTGTGTGTCTAAAGTTGATATGACAGTTTATGGTTCATAAGGGAGTACTTGATCAGTGTTGTGTAGTTGTCGCTTTTCTTTACCCAATTTTTTTCCCATCCAATTCTCCAGGAGAAGTACCGGTACAAGTAGCACTTTTAGAAACAGTAGTAACAATCGTGACCATACTGCTATGTATATATACACAATTCCATAAGTGGGGATTGAATAGTTAGTGGTAGAATTGTTTGTATTATAGCTATTGTTTATTCAGATATAGTTTGTTGTTGTTTCTGCAAGTACGAACTGTTTGTTTTCCATTGTGCAAATATTAAGGTAACTACAGTTGTAGTTACACTATCATTTTATGTATCTCAAAAATAGTTTTTTTTTGTTTTCAAAAATTTACGTACTATCACCACCTCCCTTTGCAAGAAAATGTTAACGATTAAACATTACTGATTGTTGTATTATGTGTGAGACTTAGTTGTTAGTATTGTTTTGTTGTGCAGATTTATTAGAGTGGGAGCTGTAAGTTTTCATAATTGTTTCTCGTACTTATGGTTGTAGTTGGCAGTTGAATATTGTTGTTGCTGGAGCTGTTGGATATTGTTAACAGATTAAATTTGCATACGAAAATATTTGCATTTAATAGATAACTCGTATTTATCTCGTATTTTTGTTTATACACAAAGGGATTAGAAAAACAATTTTACATGTATTTAAGAAATAAACATAAAGAGGAATTGTTGTTGTAGTTACTTTGTATTTGGACACATGCTTAATTTAGTAGAAGTGAGGTAAATGATTAGATAAGTATATATTATATTTATACGTCCGACTACTGCAATTTATCGTGCAAGATGGGAAAAATGTAAGGACTATCACCGAAAATTCTATGAACGTAAAAGCAAGTGGCAATGCGGTACGCTTATTTTATCTGCAATTAGTTTCACTAATAAGGATTTGTTTTCGTGAGCTATTAGCTTACCAATAAACTAGTTACTAGCCCACCGTTTTTAAGGCAAAATTTTCATTTCGCAGTATTTTTAATTGTGAGCAAGAAGTGCGTATGTTGATTTATTAGGAATTAGGAATGGAATTTTAAAATACTACAAATTACACATGTCAACACTGAAAAATAAGGGTGGAAATGTATAGCGAAACAATTTAGCTTTATTCCGTCATGTCACAAATTTAACCCATTTACCTCCAAAGAAAATGTGCTTCCCAAGGTTGTATAGTTGACGAGGTAAGATAGAAAAATGTGGTAATAATTAAAAATTAACTTGGCAAATATTGGTCTCTGGACCAACATTTCCACATAGAGTCATATACCAGCCATTTACCTATATATTATTAATTTTTTATATTAAATTTTCTTTACAATTTTCAGAAAAATAATAATAACTTTTTATAAATTTCATATTAAAAAATCAATTTTTTTTTGTCAAAATACTGGTGATCACAAATAAACGCCCATTTCTCATTTAAATGCATATTTACGAAGATATGAGGGTTTAAAGATTTTTTTATAATTTTCATGTAAAAACATCGATTTTTGATCAAAAATACCGGTGATTACAAATAAACGCCCGTTTCTTACTTAAATAAGTATTTACATAGATGTTAAGGTTAAAAGATTTTTTTCAATTTTTATGTAAAAAACTGATTTTTTGTCAAAAAACTGGTGATCACAAATAAACGCCCATTTCTCATTTAATTACATATATGCGAAGATATGAGGGTTAAAAGCTTTTTTACAATTTTCATGTAAAAAACCGATTTTTGGTCAAAATACTGGTGATCACAAATAAACGCTCGTTTTTTTATTTAAATGCATATTTTCAAAGATATGAGGGTTTAAAGATTTTTTACAATTTTTGATGTAAGAAAATCGAATTTCGGTCAAAAATACTGGTGATCGCAAATAAACGCCCATTTCTCATTTAAATGCATATTTACGAAGATATGAGCGTTTAAAGATTTTTTACAATTTTTGATGTAAAAAATCGGTTTTTAGTCAAAAATACTGGTGATCACAAATAAACGCCCATTTCTTATTTAAATGCATATCCACAAAGATATGAGGGTTTAAAGATTTTTTACAATTTTTGATGTAAAAAATCGGTTTTTAGTCAAAAATACTGGTGATCACAAATAAACGCCCATTTCTTATTTAAATGCATATTTTCAAAGATATCAGGGTTTAAAGATTTTTTACAATTTTTGATGTAATAAAATCGATTTTCGGTCAAAAATAATGGTGATTACAAATAAACGCACGTTTTTCATTTAAATGCATATTGACGAGGGTTTAAAGATTTTTTACAATTTTCAATTAAAAAATCGATTTTTGGTCAAAAATACTGGTGATCACAAATAAACGCCCGTTTCTTATTTAAATGCACATTTACGAAGATATGCGCGTTTAAAGATTTTTTTACAATTTGCACATAAAAAATGGATAATAAAATCGATTTTCGGTCAAAAATAATGGTGATCGCAAATTTTTCATTTTTCATTTCATTTAAATGCATATTTATGAAGATATGAGGTTTTAAAGATTTTTTACAATTTTTGATGTAAAAAATCGATTTTTGGTCAAAAATACTGGTGATCACAAATAAACGCCCGTTTCTTATTTAAATGCATATTTTCAAAGATATCAGGGTTTAAAGATTTTTTACAAGTTTTGATTTAAAAAATCGAATTTCGGTCAAAAATACTGATGATTACAAATAAACGCACGTTTCTCATTTAAATGCATATTGACGAGGTTTTAAAGATTTTGTACAATTTTCATATAAAAAATCGATTTTTGGTCAAAAATACTGGTGATAGCAAATAAACGCCCATTTTTCATTTAAATGCATATTTATGAAGATATGAGGGTTTAAAGATTTTTTAAAATTTTTGATTTAAAAAATCGAATTTCGGTCAAAAATACTGATGATTACAAATAAACGCACGTTTCTCATTTAAATGCATATTGACGAGGTTTTAAAGATTTTGTACAATTTTCATATAAAAAATCGATTTTTGTTCAAAAATACTGGTGATCACAAATAAACGCCCATTTCTCATTTAAATGCATATTTATGAAGATATGAGGGTTTAAAGATTTTTTACAATTTTTGATGTAAAAAATCGATTTTTGGTCAAAAATACTGGTGATCGCAAATAAACGCCCGTTTCTTATTTAAATGCATATTTATGAAGATATGAGGGTTTAAAGATTTTTTACAATTTTTGATGTAAAAAATCGATTTTTGGTCAAAAATACTGGTGATCACAAATAAACGCCCGTTTCTTATTTAAATGCATATTTTCAAAGATATCAGGGTTTAAAGATTTTTTACAATTTTTGATTTAAAAAATCGAATTTCGGTCAAAAATACTGATGATTACAAATAAACGCACGTTTCTCATTTAAATGCATATTGACGAGGTTTTAAAGATTTTGTACAATTTTCATATAAAAAATCGATTTTTGGTCAAAAATACTGATGATAGCAAATAAACGCCCATTTTTCATTTAAATGCATATTTATGAAGATATGAGGGTTTAAAGATTTTTTAAAATTTTTGATTTAAAAAATCGAATTTCGGTCAAAAATACTGATGATTACAAATAAACGCACGTTTCTCATTTAAATGCATATTGACGAGGTTTTAAAGATTTTGTACAATTTTCATATAAAAAATCGATTTTTGTTCAAAAATACTGGTGATCACAAATAAACGCCCATTTCTTATTTAAATGCATATTTATGAAGATATGAGGGTTTAAAGATTTTTTACAATTTTTGATGTAAAAAATCGATTTTTGGTCAAAAATACTGGTGATCGCAAATAAACGCCCGATTCTCATTTAAATGCATATTTACGAAGATATGAGCGTTTAAAGATTTTTTACAATTTTCATGTAAAAAAATCGATTTTTGTTCAAAAATGCTGGTTATCACAAATAAACGCCCGTTTCTCATTTAAACGCATATTTACGAAGATATGGGGGTTTATAGATTTTTTTGAAAATTCATATAAAAATATCGACTTTTATTGAAAAATACACAAATAAATAACTGTTTTTCATTTAAATGCACATTTACGAAGATATGAGGGTTTCAAGATTTTTTACAATTTTCATGTAAAAAAATCGATTTTTGTTCAAAAATACTGGTGATCACATATAAACGCCCATTTTTTATTTAAATGCATATTTTCAAAGATATCAGAGTTTAAAGATTTTTTACAATTTTTGATGTAATAAAATCGAATTTCGGTCAAAAATACTGGTGATTACAAATAAACGCACGTTTCGCATTTAAATGCATATTGACGAGGGTTTACAGATTTTTTGCAATTTTCATATAAAAAATCGATTTTTGGTCAAAAATACTGGTGATCACAAATAAACGCCCGTTTCTTATTTAAATGCATATTTTCAAAGATATGAGGGTTTAAAGATTTTTTACAATTTTTGATGTAAAAGATCGATTTTTGGTCAAAAATACTGGTGATCGCAAATAAACGCCCGTTTCTCATTTAAATGCATATTTACGAAGATATGAGCGTTTAAAGATTGTTTACAATTTGCACAAAAAAAATCGATTTTTGGTCAAAAATACTGGTGATCACAAATAAACGCCCCTTTCTCATTTAAACGCATATTTACGAAGATATGGGGGTTTATAGATTTTTTTGAAAATTCATATAAAAATATCGACTTTTGTTGAAAAATACACAAATAAACAACTGTTTTTCATTTAAATGCACATTTACGAAGATATGAGAATTTAAAGATTTTTTACAATTTTCATGTAAAAAAATCGATTTTTGTTCAAAAATACTGGTGATCACATATAAACGCCCATTTTTTATTTAAATGCATATTTTCAAAGATATCAGAGTTTAAAGATTTTTTACAATTTTTGATGTAATAAAATCGAATTTCGGTCAAAAATACTGGTGATTACAAATAAACGCACGTTTCGCATTTAAATGCATATTGACGAGGGTTTACAGATTTTTTGCAATTTTCATATAAAAAATCGATTTTTGGTCAAAAATACTGGTGATCACAAATAAACGCCCGTTTCTTATTTAAATGCATATTTTCAAAGATATCAGGGTTTAAAGATTTTTTACAATTTTTGATGTAAAAGATCGATTTTTGGTCAAAAATACTGGTGATCGCAAATAAACGCCCGTTTCTCATTTAAATGCATATTTACGAAGATATGAGCGTTTAAAGATTGTTTACAATTTGCACAAAAAAAATCGATTTTTGGTCAAAAATACTGGTGATCACAAATAAACGCCCGTTTCTTATTTAAATGCATATGTACAAAGATATTAGGGTTTAAAGATTTTTTAAAATTTTTGATGTAAAAAAATCGATTTTTGGTCAAAAATACTGGTGATCACAAATAAACACCTGTTTTCCATTTAAATGCATATTTACGAAGATATGAGGGTTTAAAGATTTTTTACAATTTTTGATGTAATAAAATTGATTTTTGGTCAAAAATACTGGTGATGACAAATAAACGCTCGTTTCTCACTTAAATGCATATATATGAGGGTTTAAAGTTTTTTTACAATTTGCACTAAAAAATCCATTTTTGTTCAAAAATACTGTTGATCACAAATAAACGCCCGTTTCTCATTTAAACGCATATTTACGAAGATATGAGGGTTTATAGATTTTTTTGAAAATTCATATAAAAATATCGACTTTTGTTGAAAAATACACAAATAAACACCTGTTTTTCATTTAAATGCACATTTACGAAGATATGAGGGTTTAGAGATTTTTTATAATTTTCATATAAAAAATCTACTTTTGGTCAAAAATACTGGTGATCAGAAATAAACGCCCCTTTCTTGTTTAAACGCATATTTACGAAGATATGAGGGTTTAAAGATTTTTTACAATTTTCATGTAAAAAAATCAATTTTTGTTCAAAAATACTGGTGATCACAAATAAACGCCCATTTCTCATTTAATTACATATATGCGAAGATATGAGGGTTTAAAGCTTTTTTACAATTTTCATGTAAAAAACCGATTTTTGGTCAAAATACTGGTGATCACAAATAAACGCCCGTTTCGCATTTAAATGCATATTTACGAAGTTATGAAGACTTAAAAATTTTCCACAATTTTCGTATAAAAAAAATGATTTTTTATAAGAAATATTAGTGATCATAAATACGTATTTGCGGGGATATATGAAGGTGAAATGCGTTATGTTGTAATTACAAATATACTTACCTATAGTATATCAATGTAAACACTAAACTCTTTAAATGACGTGCATTTTCAGATAAAGTTGAAATAGAATCAAAATTTTATAAATCCGTATATACTTATATACATTATATAAATGAGGTGTAAAATATGTTTGTTTGTTTGCTTATTGTTTTTTTTTTTTTTTTTTTTTTTTTTTTTGTTTGATGGAATATCAATCATGTCTAAACGGTTGAACTGATTTTCTCGAAATTTTACATATTTAAAGCACCAATGCCAAAGGTGTTTATAGGGTTTATTGTGTCTCACACACTACATTTAAGCCTAATTTAAGAAAAATGTACTTTTTTAGTTTTACACTTTTTAATGAATCTTTTTTTATGAAATTTGATGTACAAATAGTGTTTGCACTGTAGAATGCTATAGGTTATGTTGGATTTGATGCCACGCCCATATTTTTGCTTACTTTTTTAAAACTCTCAAAAGGATGAATCGATTAGCTTAAAATATATCGAAGTATTATGCCATATCCAAAGAACTGTTACAGTTAGAGACCTCAAATTTCGTGGGAACTTTTACTCTGCCAAATATAATAGGACGAATAGTCCAGGGGGTGAGGTTGCCCCCATACAAATGAAATATAATTTTTTTTCATCTAAAAATTTTAAAATAATTATTATATCAAATATGGTGAATAGATCCAGGGGGAGTAGTCGCTCCCATATAAAGTAGATATTAATTATCATATCGAATAAAGTGGCGAAGCGCACCGGTAAAAACTAGTAAATAACAAGAATTTTACAAAAATTCGCAAATATTTAAGGAAGATATAATCTCTTCGGAGCAGAGCATATATTTTATGAATGTAAGACATTATTAAATTAAAAAAAAGGTGGGGAGGAAAATATATGGACAGATTTGACTGATTTAGAAAACCTAAATTCGAAAAAAATATTTGTGGTAGATTTATGCAAGAATGAGGCCCATAGTTTATATAGGAGTTTAAAAAAATCTAGCACCGCATTTTGGCCTACAACTCAGTTAATATTGTATCTACTTAGTTTATTTTTTTCAACACAAAAATTCTTTAAAAAATGTCCGTTCTTTCTGTGAAAGAACGAAGTCTGAATTATATACTGCCCAAAAGCGTTAAAAAAATCAGTTATGCCTTAGTTTATTTTTGTTCTTTTTCAGTACCCATGAAAACAACAACTATAAGGGAAGCCGACACTAAAAAAACAGACTAGGTTGATTCAAAAAACCTAAATTCAAAAAAATATTTTTGATCGATCTATATACGAACCAAGTCCGTAGTTTATTTTGGACTTGGATAATTGTCAAAAATGTGTTTTGGCCGATATTTCTGTAATTAATGTACCGATTGAGTTCATTTCTTCAGCGGAAAACTTCAGAAAAAAATCTCCGATTTTGTTTCGCAAAAACGAAGTCCCTAACTTATAATAGGGCTTCAGAAAATCTAAAACCGGTTTGAAAACCATTTTTTTTATTATCTCCGATATTTTGTACCGCTTTTTCATAAGTTGCAATAGAAAAGTTCTTATTTTTGATAATTATTTTCTTATAGTAATTAAAATTTGTTTCTTAAAATAATTATATTTAATAAATTTTTTTAAGAAATACAGTATTTTGATGGAAATATTTATTTCCGAAGAAAAGCCAGTTAGCCGGTTTTTGTGAATTTCATAAAATGCAACCGGATTTTTCAAAATTCGAACTATTCGAACTATTCAAAAAGTGGTTTCCAAAAAGTCGAATAATTGATCACCCTAATTATTACCCACTATTTGCAGAGATGTTTAACCGACTAAAATTTTTTGCTATTTACAAAATTGTGCAAAAAATAAAATTATTTTTTTTTTTCATTTCAGTGTACTTCGATAAATATTAAAAATTTAGTAACACGTGTTAATAGCATTTTAGATGTTTTATGAAAGTAAAACCTCTATTTTTACGATTGTTTTGAATATTTCAACTTTCAGCTTCTACAACAAAATGATTAACTCGAACAGACTTTGCATGCAGAAGAACAAACGTCACGTCAGAAGAAAATAATTTACTCAAATTTTTTAAAATTCCTGATATAATTTTTTATCTTTTATGACAATAAATTTCTTTATGAGAGTTTACATAAACTAGTAAAATTATGAAAACAGCTTTTTTAATTCTTAATAAATCTCAAAATTTTAACATTTAATATACCCTTTTATTTTAATTATGACCTCAAAAACATTTTCGTATATATAGCGCGTTCATTTATTAATATAATTTAATTAAAATAACTAAATGTTAAGATACAAAAGATAACTCAAAATAAACGTCCTAATGTAACAAACAAATTCAAAAAATCAAAGAATAATTTTAAATGATTATATCATTGACACCATCTTTTTAAGGTCATCATCATCATCTCCATAATGCCAAACAACTCTGACAACAATCGTTCAGAAAATATTAATTAACTAATGAGAAAAGAAAAAAATTCACGGTTCAGCCAAAAGGTGACACAGCAATAAAGATGGACACCGAATAAAAAAATAAAAAATGAGGAAAATCACATTTGTCAAAAACAAAATACGTTGAGCAGTTATCGGAAAGCATTAATCTCAAAAAGTGTATGAAGAAAGAAAAAATAAATAAACAAAATTAAAGAGAAGAGAAACAGTGAAAATACAAAATTAAAAGAAAATATAGGCGAAGTCAAAGGTAATTTAGCACATAAGACAGCAAATAGCAACAAACAGAGTAAACCAAAACTGATAACAATTGACAAACGCAGCAAATGGTTTGAATTGAAGTACTACTGTAGTTTAAAGGATATTTGCTATGCTGGGAATGGGTGGACTTTTGTAATAAGAAATATTGAACTCGCCTGAGAATGGAGGGCAAAGGAAGTAGTATAAAATAAATTGAAAACAGAAATGTATATATTCCAACAAACAGATAGACAGACAGTAACAACTGGTTGGCATTAAATAACAAAAATCATTAAGGATGAAAACAGAAAAAAATATATAGACCAACACACCCTTGAAGTTATCAAAACGGCCACAATGAATGTAAGTAAGTATTTATGAATGTGTCCTTTAAGGAAAAAAAATATAAATAAATAAAATAAAGTATTAAAATAGCAACAAAGGCCACACACAAAAAAAAGCAAAAAAAAAATAAGAAAAGAAGGTGTTCCTTATGCACAATAATATTCATTGAATAAACCATGTTCGCTTCCTTCTTTTTTTTATTTCTTAACAAATACAGTCACTTTTTTCTGATGTTTCGTTTTCTGTTAGTGAAATTGCGTAAATCATAAAGGAGACATAAAAGTGTAGGGCGTTAACAAAATTATGATCGGCATGCAACATAAAAACAGGCATACTCGTACATAACATTTAACCAGATATCATAAATTCTTTTCTATGTAATTTTGCGCCAAAGTTGTTAAGGGAGAAGAAACTGTTGGAAATGATATTAGAAAAAGGGTCATAATCTTATTGCCAGGGTAACAAGAAAACAGAAAAAGGGATAAACTCATCTTAAAAGTGTTATTGTGATTTTATTTTATTACTATTTTTTTTACATTCTATACTATTCTTATTTGGTCACGCCTGATTGCAAGTTGTATTTATTAGTTAAATAAATATAAAGTATAAGGAAGAAACTTTTCTAAAAGGAATTAAACGACTGAACGAGAGTTTTAACTTGAAGAAGTATGATTACAACGGTTTCCTCTCCCCTTAAAAAAATATGAATACTTTACCAGTATATTTCATCATAACAAAAAGTTGCCTGTTAAAGCAAGGGTTCCCACAATAATTCACCTCGCGGACTCTTTCATGAATTTTTCATCATCCTGCGGACACCAGACATATTTGAATTTTTGAAAAATAAAAATGCAAAATGGTTAAACAAATTGACCATCTTTTTATTTTAATAATAATAAATGTTTATTTCAAGCCAAGGGTACAATATATTTTATTCAAAGTATTGTCCATAGCAAGCAATGACTTTTGCCATCTCTCTAGCAATTTACTGATTCCATCCCAAAACCGTTTCTTAACTTTTGAGACAAGAAACGTATCAACTCACCTTTTTACACCTTTTTCTGAAGAAAATCATATTTTATCTGCGGCATTCTTAATCGAACTGAAAATAGTAATAAGAAGAGGCAATATCTGGGCTATGCGACGGGTGGAGCAAAACTTCCAAACCATATTTTTCCAAATAGTGACGAGCACTGTCATGATAGAGTGTTAAGGACTCTTGTTTGGTCACATATTATGGTCTTTTTCCTTCAATGCTCTTTTTATAATGCCCTACTAATGCATAATACTTCTGATCTCATTAAATATATTGCATTACCTGTGTGTGTGTCATTCAATTTTCCTGGTTGACAGAGCTTTGGATTATCATTGTTGATCCACTTATAATCGCACTTAATAATGCGATGAAGAAACGATTTCGTTTCCTGGAGGTGAAACTGCATTTCAGATATTCAAAATCATTTCTTGTCTTTAGTTCTTGTGGCACCCATTTTCCTTGCTTTTGGATGAATCTAATTGACTTAAAAACCTGTATATTGTTATGTGTTCTTGTATTTTGCATGAATCTTCATCGAACAAAGCCTCCAATTCTTCATCATCAAACTAATTGCGTACATCGAAGTTGTCACTTTTAAATCGACTATACCACTTACGACAGGTTACTAAAGCACCGAAATACGATGGCTTTCAGCATCATAGCTTTGAAAATGAAACAAAGACACCTGTCCACTTTTATATTATATTTATATTTCTCATATTCTTAAAAAATCGAAGGAGTTTCTAAGAAATGTTTGTTCCAGATTTGAAAATGTATAAAAAATTAACCGATAAAGCTATTGGTATACGAAAATGTTGCAATCTTTCTAATTCATTACATTAAAAGTATATTTAAAGAAATACTAATATGTTTTTTGTCCACTTAAAAAATATGATTCTAAAAATTTTACTCTTTCTGTCTACATTTGTGAACGAGCGGGAACTAGTTTAGTATCAAATCGATGTATATACATATCTGGTTATTGAGACTATTTTTTAGATTTGAAAAAATTTCTCGTGACCTTTTTTCTAGCCTCATAAATTTGAAATTTCGTTCAAAAGTTCAAAATACTTTGGAATCAACTCTCAATGAAATAAATTCTTTTTGTAATCAATTTTCGAAGCCTTGTCTTTTGAAATGTGTGAAAAAATATATTTTTATTAATTAAACTTTGAGAAAAAAGTGAAAGAATTAGAATATTTTTTTGTAAAAAAAAAACACTAGTTTTTCGTACTGATTTTAACATCCTGATTTTCGTCTACCCAACGAGCTGAGGTCGTTGGGTAGACGAGTTGAAATAATTCAAAACAATGTTCCACTCATTATTTTCAAATTTATTGGAAATCTTAGGATATTAAAAAAAAATCACTTTATTACGTTTTATTAAACTTTTTCATACTCAACGTGGTAAATTTTGACACGCTATAGCTTATCTCGTGCTTTTACAGAGTGACCGCAAGATAGCCTTTCTGAAACTTTCTTGAGATTTATTATCAAAATTATTGTTATCGGCAGCACCGTATGTACTAAATTTCTTTCAAAATCTGAATGATATTGCACGAAGCATCATAAAAATACATCGTTCCAATGAAAGTTTATATAATCAAAAATGGAACTGGACAAAAAAAAAAGCAATTCACTTTTATTTAATAATATTTGTAAATATTCTTTGTACAAAAGACTTAAATATGTGGGTTTAATTTACATAAGTCCATTTTAAGGGAAAAATTTGTGTGAAATGGTACATTAGATCAATAAATATTTTAATTATTTTAAACAAAATTTCGGTAGTTATTTTAATTCATTTAATTAAAAAACTTAATTGAAATTTTAACCATAAATTTATCATTTTCACTCAATTAATATTATTATTTTGATTACTGTAGCCAACTTAAACAAACTTTAATTTTTTTCTTGCTTTTTTTTTTTTTACTCTGATTTTATCCAGATATTCTTAAATTAGTTTTGCCACTAAAAACTCAATATTAAGCAAGATACGAATAACTTAAAATTCGGACGAGATGTTTATACACAGAGAGAAAAAATATAGTTGCAACATATGGTCACAGAAAAGAAAATGGATATGATTATAAATAATAATTATTATGATTCCATTTTATCATATTATGTCCGATATTATGGTTCGTTTTTTCATGTTATAATTCGACTCTTTCATATTGTTATACCATATTTAACTTATTATTCCATCTTTTCATATTATTATTCAATCTTATCATATTATTATCCAATTATATTATTATCACATTTTATCATATTATTATCTCAATTTGTCACATTGTTATTAAATCTTATCATATTATGATACCATTTTATCATATTATTATTTTATCTTCTCATATATTCAAATTAAACACATTAATTCAAAACTATTATTTTTATAAATTTATTCATTAATTAATTTTATTTATTCGTAAAAGCACATGTTGTGCAATACAATACAAGATATTTAATTAAACCCTTTAATAGTAAGCAATATCTTACAGTGCTTGAATCACACCAAATATAGCAAAACCTTGTCTACTTACATTTTATCATATATAAACTAAATGAGAATTATAATGAAGGTGGAAAACAAATGTTATAAATGAAATATATTAAATATATATTATGAGTATTTCAACCATATTTATAAAAAGCACATTTATTTGAAACATTTTATTGTTATGGGAATAATATTATTAATATGGATTGAAAACAAAATATGACTTAAGAGCAAGGAAAAATATTGTAGAAATAAGGAAATTTTTTATACTAATAAAATTTTGTTCCTGGTGAGAATATTTAAACATAAAATTTTTGTAGTCAAGTGTACTAAAATTTTGACTGAATGCAAACATTGAATGATAAAACTGAAACAAAAAAATTGCTATCATGAACATAATATTATTAAAATGAGACAAAAATTAACAATGAGAACATAATATTGTTGTAGTGACAATGCCGTATTCATACATTTTACATATTTTGCTTATTTTCCCAAAAAAACTATTTACTGAAATATGACGGATTTCAGTTGTAATCGAGATTTTTAAATAAAAAAATTTAAAATTTAAATATATATATATATATATATATATATATATATAAACATAAGTGATCATAAATTAATCTTAAATAAAAGCTTTGCGTAGAGTATAGTTAAATAAAAACTTATAAATATTATACATGGATCTATATATTTAATTTTACTCAAATATTTCAAACAAGTAATTGTACCATCTCATTAACTGTAGGGTACTTAAAAACCCATTGCATGCTCAAAAGAACAGATCAAAGTTATTTTATGTTATCGTGAATATGGTTAAAGCTTTATTCTCTGCTGCTTGTAGGCGTTTACCAAAAAATAATAATAAACTTTTTGTGCGTGATTCTGCGTTTGTGTGCGAATTTTTTACTTTATTCAGTTTATTAAGAAAACAAAAAAATATTTCTTAAGTTTTTCTTTGCTTTTATAAAACTTTACCAGATGTAACAACACATATCGCTTAAAAAAACAGCAAAGAAATGGTTGGTATTTATTATAAACATGTACGGTCAACATTTATCCAATACACCTTTTAATATCCGTTTTGAAGTACAAACATTTTGAAACATTTGAAAACTTAAATATAAACTAAATGATAGAGTTTCTTAAAAAGGAAATAATAATGCCAATGATATACTGACAATACGTATAAACTATATTAACACTTTAAGGTATATTAAAAGCAAATTGTTACAGGGAAATTTCAAAATTAAATATTATATTTACCTACTTTAAGAATTCATATTTGACATTTAATTAGATTATCTTTATACCTACCATCGAAAAGATGAGTGTTGGGTTTGCCATTCGGTGTATAACATGGCGAAAAACTCATTTAAAACCCCATAAAGTATATATAGTCTGGATCCTGTTAGTAGTTCTGCTTATGTCCGTCCGTCTTTTCGAGTATAAGGCTCGAAGGGGACTACCTAGGGTACAAAATTTGGCTCAAATATTTATCTTACATAAGATTTGTTTGGTATTGAAGGTGGACAAAATCGTTTAATAAACTAGTAACACAGGGTGTCCGTTTTAACTTCAGTTCATACAGTTCATACTTTTCGGCAAATATCTATTAAACAAAACTGTGTACGATACCAAAATTTTGTACATATAGTTTGAGGATAGATATAAAGTCGGACATCAAAAATGGGCGTGATCCACTTTACCGCACACCTTCCCTATAACATCAACGAAATTTTGTACAAATAATTAAAATTCGGAAACAAAAATTTCACATGAGATGAAATATTAAAAAGTTGCAGATGGTGGGTATATAAATTCGGACAAGCCGAATAGAACATTCTAACCTGTTATAATTGTAGTTATATTAAATTATTTCTCTTTTATATTTATTTTATATTAAAACCTTTCTTAAGGTGTTAATAAAAATTTCCTGTATCATCTTGTAGTAAATGAAACTGCCACCAAAATACCACGTACTAGAACTTAACAAATAGTCTAACACAACAGTTACACTAACTAAATATTTCATATGAAAAAGTCACTTAAAAATTCAACATCCAACACTCACTCACTCTCTGACTGGCTATAACTTAAAATACAATAAAGAAACGAATAAACAACAACAAAAACCAACTTGAAAGTATTTAGAAGAAAATGGAAGGAGTATTAAAGAAGATTCGAAATGAAATATATATTAAGTATCGGTAAAAATTTCACTGACAGACACAGACTAGTAGAGTGTGTACAATTTCCTTGATTTGACTTTTGTAACAGACATCTAAACATGACTTATGACCGTTACGTGATGCAACATAAAAATGCCATTACTCTCGTTTCATTTTAATACTCCACTCTATTGTGTAAAATATGTTATTGTACCGAAATACAAATGAACAAACAACGGGACACAAGAACCGATAGACACGGTACACAAAGCCATTGATATAAACAACTGTAACGTATTACGTGTTGTATAGTGAGTGTAGTGTGTAAAGTTTTATTGTTTAGATTTCGAGTTAAACTCGTATGGTGTACTACTAAACTAAGAAGTCATACATGACGTATGAGTATCTCACGTTATGGTTTTTGTGTTCATGACACTGACATACAGTTGCAAAACACATACTTTGTACATACAAACACTTTTGTTTAGGTACATAACTAGAAACGTACTAACGGATATAAAATCATGAAATACATTTGAAGATTTTAAGGAATGTTTTCTATATTAAAACTTATATTTGGTATAAAATCTATATTTTCTAGAAATTTTTTGTATTTACCGAGCAGTGCTGTCAGTTTAGCCCTTTTTAAGGCTAAATCTAGGCATTTTATTTTGCTTTTAGCCTCAAAATCTTCATTTTGGTTTTTAGCCTTTTTTTATTCTTAAATTGTTAATACTAATTTTATTTTTACAGAATCATCCATTTAAGAATTTTTGTGTATTTACCCCTAAGCACTCATAGTAATGAAAATTCCAGTACTTGAAATTTTATTTGAATTCAACATAAATTTCAAGCAAGAATTTGCTTGAATTGCATTTTTCAAGCAAGAACTTATTTAAAATTGTGTTCAAACCTTCTGTTTATTATCAGAAAATTTAAAATCAACTTTATGGAAAAGAAAAAATAAAAAAAAAAATACATAATAAGATTTAGATTTTTTTAATAATCTGTTTATTATTAGTAAAGAATGCTCACAACAAGGATAGCGTATCCTTTTTTCAACCCGAATCCATTCAAGAACAATCAGAATTTTGATGCTAAGGCGGAATATATACTATAATTATAAATAAGAGATGCTAACGCGTTAAATTTTGTGTTAAGATTTTTATGAAACGTGTTTTTATATTCCTTTATAATGTGCATTTAATTAATTTTGTAGAATAAAAATTGCAAAAATAAAAAACAAAATTATGTATGTTTTGAGTTTATAACATTTAGCAAAAATTTAGCTTAAATTTTGTTATGTTTACTACTTGAATTGCACTGTTACCAAAGGCTTAATTTATATTGTGTTTTCAAGCTTGAATTCAATTATTTGTATAAGATTGTTATGTTCGAATTGAATTCAAGTTTCCTTTTCACTGGAGTATACACAATAGTATACTATAATATATATATACTATAATATAAAAATGTAGTAGAATTGTAATTCAACATTTGAAATTTGAATTTATAACCGGAATTTAACTTTCCTTATACTTGAATTCCAGGTAAAAAAATAATTTTTACTGACTTACAAAAGATTTTAGCTTCGAACGAAATTTTTATATAAAAATCAGTTTTTGATATGAATTATAAGTGATCTCAGATTAAGCCCATTCTTTTAAAAATCGTAGCATTTACTGGTTTATAAAGGATTTTAGTTTGGTTTGAAATTTTCATATAAAAATCGATTTTTGTTATGAAATATAAGTGATCACAGATTAAGCTAATATTCTCGAAAATCGTAGTATTTGTTGACTTATGAAGGATTTTAGCTTTTAATGAAATTTTCATATAAAAATCTTTTTTTTTTTTTTTTTTTGTATGATATAAATCAGGCTTTTTTATAAAATCTTAATAAAATTTTCTTATAAAATTTGATCTTTCTATAAAACATAATGTCACAAATTAAGCTTATTTTCTCAAAATTTGTAGTATTTACCGAGGTATGAAAGATTTTAGTTTTCATTGAAATTGTCATGAAAATAATATCGGGAAAATTCACCGTGCTGTACATTTCAACTAAATGTGCGATGGTATAAAAAAACATCCAACTAATAACATTAGTTTCCGAAGGAAAAAAATATCTCCTTTAAAAAAAATAGGACACATGTAAGGACCTCGGGAATGATTTGTCCAATTTAGACAAATAAATCACCAAGAAAGGATGATGACGAAAATTTACTTAAAGGTAATATAAACATAACTTTTTTATCCGCTTAATATTTTCGAAGTTATTCAAAAATTTGTGCGAAAAATTTTTCATACAAAATTGAAAAAATTTTGCATCTTAAAAGAACTTTAAAACTTTCAGTTTTTAATTCTTAATAATTGTACTTTTTTCCAAAAACTTAATTTCATGTTAACACTTTTGAGTTCTTATATTTTTTTTTTTTTTTTTTGTATTTTATAAGCTTCCAAATACATTTGTCCGCCCAATTATTATTAACACTTCAGAGATAACATACCTGAGAATTGAGTCCAACATCAGTCTTAACCCACTAGAACTAAAAAACATAAGGCAATTTAAACTTTTTTTTATTATACCTTACACCACCATACGTAGTGAGGTTATAGTGAATTTATGCTGATGTTTACAATAGTCAGAATATACTTTTAAATCCCTACCTCAAGTTATACAAATTAACATATTATCGATTTCTGTGTCGATTTAACGATGTCTGCACGTCTGTCCATCCGTCTGGCTAGCTGGTTGACTTATTTTAAAATGCAGATAGATTCTAGTTTTCCTTTAAAAATATGCATATAGCATTTGAACTTCTCTCTAGCCGTTTTTATTCTGCAAACATTTTTTTTTTTTTGGGGTCCCTATAAAAGATAAATCAATGCACTTTGTATGAAGCAAGAAATGTAGCAAATTTACCCTCTTAAAATTAAAGTTTGATATGTTTTTTTTTTTTTTCTTTTTTACTTTAATATACAGTATTTTAAGTTTCTTTTAAAATAAATATGTACGAACAAAAATCACTTAATGAGACCAATATTTAATATATAATGACTAATATCTCTAAAAGTAGTGAAGATTTTTTAAATATTTTTTTCCGAAGATAGTGACCCTGAGAACTTGAGAAATGATCTTTAAAAAAATTTTTTCTCCTAGATTGCAACTTTGAAACTCTGTATTCCGCTGCGTATACATACCATTTTCCCTGTTAATGTATGGATTTTTTATGTACGCAAACGTATTTTTAGTTAATTATTAAATGGGTCATATTATCCATACCAACAAAAAATATTACGCGATAGAAAAAAAGAAAAAACAGGTTAAAGAAAAAATTTTTTTTCAGACCAGTGTAATTTTTTGGTTCTAGTTATTGCGAATTTTGTACAACAAGTTATACTTTGTCTTACCTGCCTTTTTATTATCATCAATCCCATTAAGAACAACCAAAATCACAAATTCATTCTCATTTCTAAAACAGTGTGTGGTTACAACACAATGTTTAGTGCATAGAATAGTTTAATTTTCGATGATGAAAAACAAAATATTTTATTCATTTCCAAATCGGAGAGAAAAAAAACAACACATTTTTTCTTCTATATAAACTTCATCATTGTCTGTTAACCAAACGTTATTATTTTTTTTTTTTTTTTTTCTCTTGTATGCTATAGAAGATTTTATTTTCATTAAAAAAGTTTTATAGCTGTATTTATGTTTTTAGTTTCACGTAATAGTAATGGCATTTAAAAGTACTAGCGCAATATAAAAAAAAACAATAACAAACAATAATAACATCGAATGAAACAACTACAAAAAAGTTTATAACATCGATAGGTGCAAATTACAAAACAAAGGCTTTCGTTGTTATTGTGGTAGTTTTACACTTTTTTTATTTCGTAGTTTGTGTGAAATTACCTTGCCAATGAGTATTTTCGAAAATAAAAGTTTTAGTTCCGACTCTGTTTTGTTTTTATTACTGTTGTATTCTCAATTGAAGGTTTTTTTTTATTTTTTGTAGAAGTTAAGCAATGCAGCCAATTCGTTTTTATTTAGCAACATTTCACTTCATGTCAAAGTTGAAGAAATCTAAAAAAAAGTTATAAAACCCTGAAAATTTATTTTTGAATTAAGTTTTTTGATAAAAGAAAACACTTGATAACTAAAGTGATATTGCGTGCAATGGAATTTAATATTTGAGCCTTAAGCAAAAGAAAAAAATGGGGAATTTAAGTTTAATTAATATATCAAAAAAGCCTCAAGGCTTCTTTTTTATTTTTTTGGAAAATAATTTATATTTTAACTTCTTTTCGTAATCTATTCATTTGGTTAAATTGTTGATGTTCATTCACGTAAGGAATGGGAACAGTCTTTAAAGGCTTCGAACGAAATTCCAAAGATTAAGGAGCTTTTTATTTTTTGGAAACGTACAACCAAAAGTTGGTAGTTTTAACCGCTCATCTAGACTTTTTAGTCGTACTCAAAATCACCGTATTCATTTAGTAGCAGTAAATGATGAAAATTGCCCTTGTTGTGAGAAACGACACCTTCTTTACAAATGTTTTAAATTTGCTGCTCTTTCTTCAGCAGCGAAACGCGATTTAATATTTTCTAAACGTCTTTGTAAAAATTGCCTACACCCTGGTCACTTCGCTGAAGATTGTCGTTTACAAACATGTTGTCAACTTTGTCAACAACATCACCACACTATTGTTCACAATGAGTTTCAACCATCTCCATCAACTTCAAAGAAAGTCAAACCAATTCCTTACAGCCTTTTCAAAATACACCTAATATTAATTGTAATCTATAATAAACTAAATATCTAGACCTTAAATCCTGCACTAATTTTACACTAATTATATTTTTAATTTGTAAATTGAAATTATACATTTTTGCTTCAACCATTAGAGGGTTAATAAATTTATATGTTTATTTTTTTGTGTATTGTTTTAAACTCAAAAAGGGTAAAAATTATCCCCATTATTTTATAATTGCCTTAAACAAAATTATTTGCCTATTTTTAGGCCATGCAACATTTTGCTTGCAGATCATCCCCCAACTACAACTTAAATACAAGCAAAATTAAGTAAAATTAAATTATTTTTTTTATATCATTGATTGAAAATTTATTGTAAAAATAATTATTGTTTGCACACTTGTTACCTTTTTGTAAATAAATGTTGTAAAAAAAAAAAAACATTTTTTAACACTTTTAAAAGTATGTTTTTGAACACAAGGCAAATTACACTGAATCGAATCATACGTATTGTTTATTTAGTAAACTATAACAGTATGATCATTACAAACATTGAAGATTCGTATGTCTGATATTTATAAATACACACACACATACATAATACAGTTTGGGGAAAAAATAAACATACATACTTTTGTTTACGTTTATAAAAATTTTTTTCAGTATTTGTAATAATCAAACTTTTCAACCAAATATTTTTTCAAGCAATTTTCTTGGATAACATTAAGTTCCCTGATTGAGTTATACCGGAATTTGATAAATCTCAGTAATAAAGTTTATTACTTCAAAATTCAAGAACATTTTAGGGTCCAACAATTAATTTGCAATTTAATATGCTGAAAATTTTCTTTATTTCCATTTCAATTTCTATTCTCAAAAAATTAAACAAAACTTTTTGCCAACTATCAGTACGCGTCCTTTTCTTTTATACATACTATATCGTGACTTGTCAGCCAGTATATATACAGCCAGATTATTCGAGAACTATCGGCATCGTGATATTAGAAAAATCATTCACTTAAAGGATTAAAAGGATTAAAAAAATAATAAACCAATTATGATTATGAGTTTTAAAATAAAACTCAACAAATAATGATTATTTTCGATTTGTATTTTTTTCGCCCAACTTTTAATGATTATTTTTTAGTTTTATTATTTTTTTTTTTTGCTCAAAAGTAATTATTATTTTGTGATTTCAAAATTATTGCTTAAAGAATAAAACTTATTCTCAATTTTTAAAGAAAAATCAAAAAAAAATTTTTTTTTTTGTTATAAATTCGATTTAACACCAAAATTCATATCTTTTTTACTTTGATTTTAAACAAAATCAAAATTTGTTCCATAAATCAAAGAAGAAAAACAGTTGTGCGTTTTGTAAAAAATTTGACAAAAAATAAAATTTTTTGCAAAAAACTTAATTTTTTAATAAAAAAAAAAATAATAATAATAAAAATAAAAAGTTAATTTTTTTACAAAAAATCAAATTTTCTTAAAAAATAGAATTTTAGTCAAAATCTTATTTTTAATGAAAAATCTGATTTTTATAAGAAAATTACGATTTTATAAAAACAATTTTATTTTTAGTAAAAATTTTGATTTTTAGTTTAAAATTATTTTATTTTTTTAATTTTAATTTCTTTAAAAAATAAAAATTGAATTTTGGTGTCAAATCGAATTTATAAAAAAAAATTAATTTTTTATTAAGAATTGGGAATACGTTTTATTCATTTAGCAATAAAATCAATATTACTAAACAATCATTATAAGTTGAGCGAAAAAATAAAAATCGAAAATAATCATTATTTTTGAGCAAAAAAAAAAATAATTCCAAAATGATTTTTATTAATTAAGCAAATAATAATAATAATAATAATAATAATAAAACTCAAAAATAATCATTAAAATTAATTTTTTTTAATAAAAATCATTCCACATATCGATAGAACCAGTTCTTAAATTTACATTTCAATATTTAACACTTTTCTCTGATTTTTTGTTTAAAATTATAAGAGTAAAGAATTTTCTGTCTTTGAAATAAAAAAAAAATAGGCTTTATTCTGTGCCGTAACATTGTGCAGTCAATTTATATATATATATATATATATATATATGTGATAACCAAGTTGAATTTTTTTTTATTAAATTCTCTTAATAGTTTTCAAGATATTAAAAAAGTAATATAGAAAATAGAAGAATTAAAATAATAAAAAAAAAATAAAATTTCTGTTAAAAAAAAAATATGAAAAAAATCGAAAAGACCAAAAATTGTGCTTCCAGCTATTCTTTCGTAAAGCTGAATACGTGACAAATGAAATAAGTGATATACTACGTTTATACGTAACACTTATTTGCAAATAAAAATTTTTCAATATGAACATTTTCCATATATAACTTTCACTTATAATAGTTGTGTTTTCACCATCTGTAACGACCAATAAATACATTTTTTGTATGAAATCTGCTGCATAAACAGTGAGTTGTTTATTTGCAAAATATTCTTATTTGAAAGAACCTGGCATATAAACCTTGTAATATTAGATTAAAATCGATTCATTACTTTTCACTTTAATCGTAATTAAAATATGGTATCTCAATAATAGAAAACATTTCTCTTAACTCTTATTCAAATATTTTTTTTTTCTTTGCAAACAGTTTTATTATTTTTTAACATCTCTAAGGGAGATAATAACATTCTGTTGTGAATAAAGTTGAAATTTATACACCGATTTAGCAGTCGTAATCAAAAATACATAGCAGTATTAACTAGCCATTGGATATTAGCGACCATTACCGCAATTGCAGAGATCTTGAGAAAAAGAAATAGTTTTCATTTTATGTGTGAATACCCTGACTTAATTCTCAAGAGACACAAATACTTGAGCAAACATACCTACTCTGATATATGTCTGTATATACAAAGATATGAGACTTAAAAAAATACATTTGATTACATTTATTGTCGCTTCACAAAAAAAATTTTCAATTATACAGAAAAAATTCACCAATCACCAAAATAATTCATTAAATTAAATTTTTTTTTTTAAATTTGCACCTCTCACCAAAATGTTTACATCAATTACTAAAAACTCTAAAAAATTAGAAATCGAAAATTTTTTCCAATAAAAAATTTATTAAATTAATCAAGTAATAATTGAATGAATTAAAAATTTAAATGAGAAAAAAAAACTTACTTGAATTCCTTGAATGTTACCGTTACCATTAATACTCAAGATTAATACAAGATTCAAGGAGTCCCCTTCCTATATGAAGGCATAGGTCGTTTTGAAAACTACCAGTATCACTGTGCGATAAACTGGCAATTTGTGAGATTTTCATCTCCGACAATCTAATGCAGATTACAAACAAACAACTAATTATTTGTTACATTTTAAATGTAAAACGTTAAATTAAATAAAAGACTTTTGTGACCAACTGTATGTCTGCATAACCCAATACAACTGTTAGCTAAATGCTATTTGTATATAACCATATTATCATGCCCATATCGTCACCGAAAATGCAAAACAAAGTAACATCACTTCTCATAACTTTATAGGGGGAGCAAAAAACTTTCTATAATAAAACTAATTATGCTACAAATAAGTTTGGATTTCTAAATCCTTAAATATTGCCAAATATATTGAGTCAAAATTTTTCCTAGGATTATTTTTTAATTATATCATTATTTTCTGTAAAAAGAGAAATTTGTTTTAATAAATAAATAACTTTGTACTTTGTAATAAGAAGAAAGAAAATAGTTCTTCATAACATTTTTTCCAAATTTTGAATACACAGAAAAACTATTCGAAAAAATTTCTCAATTAATCCGATGTTTCATTTTATTTTAAATATTAATTATAATCATAATTCATTAAATTAATTTTTTAATTGGTTATACTTTTTGTCATAGAATACAACTAGAAGTTTATCTCACATAAACTTCGAAATAAATTTTCACAAGAAATTACTGATTTTTTTCAAAACACAAGAACAAAATATATGTAACTACATATATTTTGTTGTTGGATAAATTAGGTTTTTGACAATTGACTCAGGTTTTTTCCTCTCACATAAATATCTAGTTATTAATCTATGGTTTTTGTAATAAAAAAAAATAATAGCCAAAGAATTGAAACCAAAATGAAAAATATAAAAAGAAATAAAAATTCGTTTGTATTTTTGTAAATTTTGCGTCGACGATTTTTTTGTCCCTTTTGCAATTTTTTTTTTGAAGTGAAGCTTATATAATACAAACTGGATATATAAATTCAAAAGACTTTTTTGTAATCAATTGGGTAGTTGATTTGATTTGTTAATGGCTAATAAGTTTATTAAGAATTTTGATGTCTAACAGATGTACCCCTCACTGACACAGAATATTTACATCAAACCATCAAAGTTATAGGTGTCTGGCTAATTTTTAATAAAAGGTAAATACGTTTTGGTTATTTTTGACGATGTTTTTGTGCACATTATATAATACTTCGTTTATTTTTTTTTATTTTTTTATTTTTTTTTTGTTATCATCTTAAAGGTTATACCCCTCCTCTTCGTTGGATAGATAATTGCCTGAAAATAGATTTTATCGTGAGTTAGGAGATTACATCCCATACAGTTTAAATTACATAATATATTTCCTGTTTTACATAAGTGTCAAACTGAAATTTCATGTATTTGCATAGGATTTCCATAAATATTTTACACCTAACTTTTATATTTTTATTGTATTTTTTTTCGGATAATTTTTAAATCTAATCAATTATCAGCTTTATTACTTTTAACCAAGGTTTCAATCATGATTATAATTCATTCAATTAATAAAATTAATTGATATTTAAACAAAAAATCAATTATTTCACTTAATTAATATTAACAAAATCAAACAATTTTTTAATTGATGTAAACAATTTTTTAATTGAAAACCATTTTTAATTTTTTCTGTACAGCTTCCATATTTTTAGTAATTTGTGAATCTAAATTCGTTTAAAAAAGTAAAATACTTTGTTTATTTTTTTAATATGATGACTTATAAAAATTTGTGTACTTATTGATACGTTGTTTTGAATTTCTTTAATACGAGTATAATAGTTACATTTTGAGATATAAGTCTGAAAATTTGTGATTATATGTATTTAGGAAAAATAAAGTATAATTTAAAAATGTTGATTTGTTTTGCATTTTTGGTGACGATATACAAACATATTTATTTACTTATGAATTAATGTGCAAATCGGCGTCGTATTTTATTAATTACGGTGTTTAGGTTTCAACGAAATATAAGTAGAAACGATACCAAGAATGCTGATGAAATTACTTATGTTGCACGAAGTCTGTTTACATCTTAATTACAAGGATTCAAATTTAATTAAAAAATTTGGAATTATTGGCTTCTCAAAATACCAATATTATGTTTATAAGAAAGGTTTTATGTTCATTAAAAATCCATAATTCCATAATTAGTTTTTAATAATTTTATTTCCGAATAGCACCTGAATTTATAGATATACTCTCATATATGTATGTGTTTGTACTTATGTGTTTATTTCATATTTGTACAGATACAAATGTGTGTCCAAAGACTCTGTTGATTTTGCAAGCATTTAATTGCTTTAAATAGTTAAAATTAATTACAAACTGTTATCATATTATATGACCGCAAGCAAGTTTAATTAAATAAAGGCGCCGAGCAATTAAGTTCACAACTTACAAGCATATAAAATGCAGGACAGCACCAAGATCGCTTTGTTTTTGGAATAAAGTATAAATTTTTGGAATTGTTTTCTCATAATAACAAACAAAGCTAAGTATTAGACTAAAAAAAGTTACACTATGATTTGAGAACTATCTTCAGGTTTTAATTTAACACTGTTAAATTAAACGAAATAAACTGTCCGCTAAAAATTATTGCACCTTGTAAAACGTCACTTCAGGGAAGACTGGAAAATGCTGCAATAAATATATGTTCTTAATGAAATTATTTCAGTTATATATGTACCGATTCACTTGACATAAATTCGTAACATAAATGAATATAACTGCGTCTCTTTGTAACAAAAAAGATGTTTAGGAAGACCACCTAAATGATTCGTATTGTGCTGAATATTGGGAAAATATAGAAATTTTAATATTCTCCATTTTATTCCCTACTAGCGCAAATTACGAGTCTACTATTTTTTGATTTTTTATATAATGGCATTTTTTACATCTTTTGTGAGAACTGAAAAAATTATTCTACAGTAATATTCACTTTAATATTTTTTCTCTAATTGACAGAAATCCCTACGGAAAGAAACAAAACAAAAAAATGTATCCATTAAAACAAAAATTTAGCTCGTTTACTTAGAAGACTATCGAAATCATATATTTCTACAAATAAACGTTCCTTTTCAGCAAAATAATTTTAAGTAGAAACTTGACCTGAAATGTAATAAATCTATAAAAGTAAGTAAGTATTCAAGAATTATTGAAATCACTAATGGCCCCGAAGCTATAATATTTTCCAACACCCGCTATTCCTCCGTTCATTTCTCATTTACCAGATGCATGTATAAATATTCGTTAATTTTTATTTACAAACCTCGTTACAGATGCATTCATTACATATTGTTCATTATATAATTACTAAAAGATACTCACTCGTATCACAAGCATCCATGTCATGACATTTCATTATCTTTCTCGCACTTGGTGGCTATTTGCCACCCTCTGGCGAAATTGTTTTGTTTTATGGAATAAATATTTGTTGCATTACACATTAACGTGCAGCATATATACATTTCAATATTGTATATTTAGATTACACTTAATTTATTTTCAATGAATTATACTTAAAATAAAAAATGCAATTAAATTCAATCGTTTGGTTTTTATATTTGTTCGGATTTGTGTATAAAGTTTCCTTTTTTTTCAACTTTAGTGTTGTGTTTTTCTATTGATTTTGTATTTTTATTTAGTACAATTAATTTATCCAATTGAATTGTTTTTTATTTGATTTATCATATATACATATATGTAGTATGAGTATACAGATTTTTATTTGTTTTTATTGTTTGAAATTATATAAATTTCAAAATAAGAATGGCAGAAATGTTATGCAAACTTTTATGTTATAAGTATGAATGACTTGCATCATGTGTTATATAAAAGTCATTAATATTTTATTACAATTTTTTTATTACTATTTTTTTATTTTTTGTGTATTTGTAAAATTACTAATTTTTGTTTAATACTTTGTGATTTATTTACATAAAACTCTTTTTTTTTGTATTTATTAGATTTATTTATTTATTTATTATTATTTTTTTTTTTTTTTTTGAAATCTCATTTGTATAAAAATCTGCTAATTTGTTGTTTATAAATCAATTGTAATTTAAATAATAATTAATGTGGATTAGTTAAAATTTTGGCATGAGTAAGTACGAGTAAATATCACCACTTACTGGAGTTAATATGAAGTAACCAAAACAAAAAAAGTAAAAATAAAATAAAATAAACATTTGAAGGACACATGATAATTTTGCTATTGGATGATTACCGTACAGGGACCTTATAAATTAGATTTACTTTTACCATTTATCTTTAAGTCTCTGGAGTTTTTATGTGATATATTTACATTTTAAATGACCTAAAAAACTAAAATTAAATTACCAGGGCAACCAAAAATAGGCAAAATCATATTTTTACTTGGACTTCAAATAAACCAACAGTTTGGTCATTTATTCGTTTCAGACAATTTTAATAATATTTCCATTGATTTGTTACTGCATATTTTTGTATATTTTGATCTTAACAGCATATTTTGGCCTTAGTCGCATATTGTCGTATTTTAATAGAAAATCTTTATTTAAGTGCATATTTTAGCAATTTAAATTTCATACTTTTGCTTATTTTATACTTAATAGCATGATTTTGCATACATTATACCAAAGGGCATAATTTACTTAAAAGGAAAAAAAATACACATTTTGCATCCTAGAGAATTACATAAATTGCCACTAGTGAAGTTTTCTTTTTACCATCACATATGTTTCCCTAATAATAAGTTTTCCAATTTTCTGAATGTTTTTAAAAGCAGAAAGAAAATACTTCTTAGAAATTGCAAATAACAATCAGGGTTTTTTTTAAACATAAACAGCAGAAAGTTTAAAATTTAGTCAGAAAAATAATATTTTAATAGAATATTTTGTAACTTTAAATTCTTTGGAAATTAAGAGCATTTTTTATTCGCATAAAACATTTCTTTTAGATCATATTTTTGCTTGTTCTGGTAATTAACTTGTAGTTTTGAAAATAGCCATTGAATGCTATTTGCTAAGGTACCTGATTTAATTATATAACTAACTTGTTTCCAGATGAATTCCTTTGTTCTCAAATCATGGATTAATTTTTTTATATGTGGAGATTTTTGTGACTTTTTTTCGATATTTTTTTTTTATACAAAAATACAATTTTCGATAATTTTACTTTTTGTAGAAAATTTTCAATCAAATTCTTTTCTATAGAAAATTTTCGATCAATTTTCTTTCTATAGAAAATTTCCGATCTATTTCCTTTTTATGGAAAATTTTTGATCAATTTTCTTTCTATAGAAAATTTTCGATCAATTTTCTTTCTGTAGAAAATTCTCGATCAATTTTCTTTCTGTAGAAAATTTTCGATCAATTTTCTTTTTATACAAAATTTTCGATCAATTTCCTTTTTATAAAAAATTTTCGATCAATTTCCTTTTTATGGAAAATTTTCGATCAATTTTCTTCCTATAGAAAATTTTCGATCAATTTCCTTTCTATAGGAAATTTTCGATCAATTTTCTTTCTATAAAAAATTGTTGATCAATTTCCTTTTTATAGAAAATTTTCGATCAATTTTCTTTCTATAGAAAATTTTCGATAAATTTTCTTTTTATAGAAAATTTTCAAACAATTTTCTTTCTGTAGAAAATTTTCAAACAATTTTCTTTCTATAGAAAATTTTCAAACAATTTTGTTTCTATAGAAAATTTTCAAACAATTTTCTTTCTATAGAAAATTTTCAAACAATTTTCTTTCTATAGAAAATTTTCAAACAATTTTCTTTCTATAGAAAATTTTCAAACAATTTTCTTTCTATAGGAAATTTTCGTACAATTCTCTTTCTGTAGAAAATTTTCGTTCAATTTTCTTTCAATAGAAAATTTTCGATCAATTTCCTTTCTATAGGAAATTTTCGATCAATTTCCTTTCTATAGGAAATTTTCGATAAATTTTCTTGTTATAAAAATTTTTCGATCAATTGCCTTTTTGTAGTTAAATTTTATTGTAACTTTTTATCTATGAAATATATTGTATCCGAATTTTAAAACAAACATCCCACTGTGCTATAATTAATATGTTTTTACAATCAATAATTTTATCTGTCACAAAAATCTGGTGACACAAAACTCACATTTGGAAAAAACAACATAAACACAGAAATCAACAAAAATCACTTAAACAAATTATGTCATCTACCTGGGTTTTTAAATAAAACCCTGTATCTTAAGGTCACACCAATGAAACATACAACACTTAAAGGCCTAACCCAAAAATGTTCTTCACATAAAACACAAATATTATTAATTAAAAAATATAAAAAAGATGTTGATAAAAAATTCGTAATCACATTTAAAAACGCAATATTTGTTTTTAATTTTAAAAATATCTGGAAAAAAATTTACCCTAACTAATAAAGGCTAATAGGCAGAAATAGTATAATGTAAATTTATTTAAGAAATTCTAAATGAAAGCAAACAAATTTGCATATATTTGTTTCAATTTTAATAGTATAAGTCCATAGTTTTTCTCAGCAAAATTTAAACTTATTAATTTAAAAAGTGTGAAAACGCTAAATGTGTTTAGGGGAACTTTTTCAAACATTAATATTTACCCCTATAATAAAGAAAGAATAATTTTAATTTCCTAACCTACAATATCTTATTAAAACAATTTGTTAAATTTTTATAGGTTTTTTCTAAACAAGACCTAAAAATATAAAAATATTTGTCAGGCAGTTGTCAATTTTACATATTAAGGCAACAAGCTAGCAATTAATGATCTTTGGCACACATTGATAAGAAACTAATTTTACTTTTATTTGTTTAAATCATAAAAGCATTACTCGGACAATAAAGAAAAAAATAAAATAAAAACAGCAAATAGTGTGGAAAAGAAAAACAAGATTAAAATAAATTTTAGAAAGAAAATTCAATGTTTACAAAAACAAATTAAAAAAAAAAAAATAAAAATAATAAAATTAAAAAAAAACACAAAGAGGAGCAAAGAATATATAATATTGTACAGTGCTTTAAACTAAACTGTTCTTAAAAAAGATGCATTTGGAAAAAACCTTTATTTTCGACTGCAATGTGGGCGACAAGATGCAAGACAAGTTGAGAATTTTTAAAAGGTGCCCAAAAAGGGGATTTAAAAAAAAGTCGCCATAAATATTTTTTAAAAAAGTAAGTACCTAAAAAAATCCTTAAAATTTGTTTATTTCATAAAAACAAAAAATATTGTATTTTCAGAAAAACTACTAAATTAAATTTTATTAATAAAATAATTTATTTATTTTTGCAAAAATAAAGACTAAAATAAAAATAGTTAATTTTTTTATTAACTGAACTCCTATACTTTTGTACGAGGTCATCACTGGGACTCCAGTTTTATAAATCCCTGTCTAATAAATTTAGAACTAAAAGCATGGATTCACAAGTGTCGACCTTAAGTCTGTTGGATAATTTATTTTTCATTAGTGATAATTCAGAAAAAAGACGTTCCGACGAGGCACTGCTAAGAGCCAAGGTAAAAATATAAATTAGGATATATGTAAGTATTCATCAAATCTATTTAACTAATTTTTCCAATCCGGTCCAAAAAGATTGTTCACATAATCTATCATTAGCTTTAGTTTTTAACAGTTTCAGTTGATTTATAATTTCTTCGGGTTTTGTTTTACATCAGTATATTGTGAAACAATCTCAAAATAATTAATTTCTTCGTTGTAATTAATATATAATGAGACGAGATGTTTCAAACAACTTAGTTTCTCGTCATTTATCATATAGTCTGAAAAAGTTACAATTTTGTTCCATATTAAAAAGGGGGTCAAAAAATTGGTCAGGTGGATGAAAAAGGGATAAATGACGACTAAAGTCGTCAAAAGGTAACGATGGTTGCGACCACCACAAGTTTTATTTAACAAATAAGCTAAATAATTGTGTAACTATAAATTATTAAGAACATAAAAAGCGGTGCACATATGAGGTAAACCTAGTAAGAGTATACTGAATTCAGTGGCGCTAGACAGTTTTCTGAGTACTCTGCAATTAAAGTGTTATACACTTCCTTTCATTTGGAATACAATATCACAATTTTAAAAATACAATTTTGGTGCAAGGAAAATGGAATGGTTTACACCTAAAACCGTCAATTCAACTATGCACTCTAAAAGAAATGATATAAAATTACTGCTATAAAATTAGTAAGTTTTCTTGTAAATTTATTGAAAATGTGTAAATCTAGTATTATTTACACTCTTTTATCTGCAATAATACATACAAAGTATAGTACCTTATATGTTGGTAAACATGTTTATGGAACAATAAACATTTTAGGCAAAATTACTTATTCTGTGTTTATGTTTATCAAAAAGTTGTAAAAATTGTATTTCTAAAATTATTAAAGCCAGCAAAGGAAGAAATCTAAGAACAAATAAAAAAATTGATGAAATAAATTTAATTAATGTTATTTTCGATTGCGTGGATATACAAATTTCAAAAATATCATTAAAGAAGCTTTTATACATACTGCATCAAAAGTTATAAGAAAATGTTGTTATGAAATTCTTAAGACCCGACTGCTACATAAATAGATAAAAAAGGACAATAAAAAACTGTATCAAGGCATTTCAATTAAAACAATCGTCTTTAAGGGATAAAAATAATTATAGTGTTATCGGAAGAAGAATAATAGAAAATGTTATTTTTATTACATCATTAAATTAAATTGAATTGTAATTATAAGACTAGCAATTGAGTATTGAATATTTTTATTTTTTTTTTCTTACAATAAGGCATCCATTAAAAAATATATTCATTTTCAATCTTTGAATCATATATGGAATCTTATGATTTTGTTTGATAAAAAACATATTAATTGAATATATACATATGGTAGCTTTAAACAGCTTAACAGTAACCTTACATATCAGCAATTCTATTCTACACACGAAAAATTTAAATTTACATAAAATTGGTATGTTTTTATACATTTTTCTGAGCACATAAATATGTATATACATTTTGTGTCTATGTTTTTATCAGCAAAGTGCGTAAACATTTAAAATTAAACACTACGTGTAATTCTACTCCAATTATAGTAGGAGTAAAATTACCTACTATAAATGGAGCAAATTTGCATGAAAATTTAATAGAGTGTGTATTTGGAGATGTCATGTATATTTACATCGAAGCTAAATCACGATTTATCAGCCTTGATCTGTAAACTGAAATCTACTACAATAAATATAACGCATATATATATATATATATATATATATATATATATATATTTCTAAAGAAATTTTAAGGTCGAATTTGTTTATTTTATTCGGTGTGACTTTCTTAAATAACTCAGAAACTATTGATAATCTCTGCACGATGCTTTCAGAGAATATACAGAGAGGCTTCAATATCTACATACATATTTTTCACAAATTAAAAAAAAAAATCTTTTTTTTTCAAATTCAGCATAATAGCATATTTCAGGTATCATTTTGAAGGTAAATTTATATTTATATATATTTTGAAAAATATTCGTATTTTTATAAAGATTATTTTTATAAAGATAATTTATGTTATTTTAGGAGTATTGTAAATCGTGAAAAATCGGGAAAAACATACTAAAACTCGGTATTTGCATTATTAGTGTTAATGTTAATATTCTTGAACCACTTTATAAAATTATCTGAAATTTTTGGTTCATATCAGTTTTGATTAGTATATATTGCACCAAATATCATAAAATTTGGAAGAGTTGAGGAAACCAGCCGGTTGGTTTTAAATGGAATGAATCAAATAATTCTTATAACAGTCTGTAGAGATCCATACGGTCTTTTCTCGATTGCTCATTTCCAATTACATTCGATTTATCTTTATCACGAAATTTTTCATGCTTTGGTACCCAATAAAATCTAACAGGATGTCGCTTTAGTTAACCCAGCGTCGACCAGGTAGAGTCAATTTGTCCTGAACAATTTTATTTTACATGTAACTTTGCATCGGGTTGCACGTCGTTGCTAAATTTTACAATAGCTAGAGTTAACAGTACGTAAACATTTTTATGTTATCAATTTAGTTGTAGTGCGATTGCTCGTGGCTGTATTTGAGTGACAACGTTATACCAATTTGATAAGATTTCAAGTACCTTACTTTAGTTTATTTTTAGTTACTATTCAGAATTATGCATAGCTATATAACGGGGATGTTCTTCAACAAAAATACACACATTTTTCGGAGAAAAGCCACTTAGATGAAAGACCCTTCGTGTTACTCAGAGAGACTTATATATTATAAGAAATCGAAAACTATCAGAATTTTAAAGTTAAAAAATTTATATTTATCCATATTTATATAAGAAAATACATTAATTTGTCTATTTTTCTTTGCATATTTCTCTGCATATTATCCCATTTTTTCGTGCATTTTAATTTTTTTCGTGCATATACTTGCCCTAGATGTTACAAATTAGTCGCCGGTAGTCATAATTGTAATTATTATCATTTAGAAGTCTGGCACTCTTCTTAGAATTGATGACATCAATACACGTATTTGTAGCAATAACAAATAAAAACATTGTATTAAGAGAAAAAATGTATAAATAAAATAAAACAAAATCAATAAAGAGTAAATAATAACAAAAATACACATCAGGGATGGAAAACTAAAATATTTTTCGTTATCAAAATAAATTTAAAATGGTACTTTTTCACCGTCAGAGCACTAAAGTTCAAGTTTTTTATAGTTTTTTGTTTCTTATTTAGTGAAAAACTTAAGGAATTGAATTTGTATATCTAAAATGAATAATTAAAAGTATACCAAAATTAAATTATTTTACTTAGGTTATATTCAGCCTGCTCATGAAATCCTCAACGGAATTAGATTGGAAATTCCAATTTAAAACGGATTTATGAAAACGTAACGAAATTACTTTGTTCGAAAAAATTTAATTTCAGTGGGAATTTTCTTTTTATGTTTGCATTTTTAAAATAAAAAACTAAAGAAAAATTCTGATACTACGTAATAAAATAGTTTGGTAAAGTATACCTTTTTTGGAAATTTACAAAAATGCATATAAAAATGTTGGAAAAAATTAAATATTTCTAAAAATTTGCACGGTTTTGCTTGAACATGAATTTCGATATAGTTTTAAAAGAGCACAGTCGGGGTGGAAACGCCAAAAATGACGCTTAGTTCTAGGAAGGGATATAAGCCTATATTTATAACTTCGATGTAATAATTAGCCCATCAACCATTGTCTGCCCGGCTGTCTAACCATCAAAAACCAATATTTCAGCTAATATGTGATATGTAAGAAATTTTCTTTGCAATACCTTTTAAAGCATTAAAATAGGTTAAAGATAATTCGATATCAAAATGTTTAGCTCCGAAGTCCCGATTTGAACATTTTAATGTGGTGTAATAATCTACTCAATAATATAAAGTAACCCAAGTAATATAAGTGTTATTAACTTTTTTATTTTATAGAACCGTGTTATTAATCGTCTTAAACCATTATGCAGGCAATGATAGTTTCATTTTGTTCGACAATATGATCTTTCTGCATTTTGAATTATTTTCTTTCAAATTAAATTATTATTATTTTTTAATCCTCGATGTAGAATGGAAATGAAAATATATTTTCAAATCCAAGTTTGGATTTCATAAACCCATATTTCCGTTATCGAACAAAAATTTTCTATTTTATTTCCATTAGAATTGAAAACGGAATTCGTTAACCCAATCAATTGATTTAGTTGAGAAAGTTTTGTCAATCCAATCTGTATTGGATTTCAAGACAGGCTAATTCATAGTAAAATATGAAGATCTTTCGAAATATGGTACTTAAAAGCGAGCACTTCTGTTTTGGTTTTGTTAATATATAATACATTACTTAATTCTCGTTTACAAATTTATAAGTTAGGAAATCGACCTACACAAAAGTTTCTATAAAGTAGTTTATTTGCCCTATAAACTTACTTGAATTGTCTTAATTACGTGTTTAAAGTTTTAGGAACTCTTAAAAACACAGTATATAGTCAAGGGATAGTGTTTACCAGAATGTCATAATCAATTGAACATTAAGTGTAAATATGAATCGAATGTCTTTATAACAAATACCTAAAAAACTATTAATAGGTGATTCAAGTAGAGATACTTTTTTCAATAGCCTTTTTTTGACAGATCACGTGTGAGTCGTGTCATGCTGTCATGTTATTTTTGTTTAGTATTGTTTGGCATTTCATAATGGAAAGACTTACGCCTGAACAACGTTTACAAATCGTTCAACTTTATTACGAAAATTAACGTTCTGTAAGGAATGTGTTTTGTGCACTTCGCTCAACTTATGGTCAACATAATCGGCCTACTGAGCGTACTATTCGCAACACCATAACCCATTTGGAGACCCAGCATTCATTATTGGATAATATTCGATCGAATAGACCACGTCCAGCACGTTGTGAAGAAAATATAGCGGCTGTAGCTGAGAGTGTCCACGAAGACCGTGGAGAGTCGAACTCGGACTGACGTATGGAATGACTTGGCGCATTTTACGCTGAGATCTTAAATTGAAAGCGTACAAAATACAGCTTTTGCAACAACTGAAGCAGCTCGACCTTCCCAAGGGACATTGCTTCGCTCTATGGGCTCTTGAAAAGTTCCAAGAAGATCTGACGTTTTCGAGGCAAATTTTGTTCAGCGATGAGGCCTATTTCCCGTTCAATGGGTATGTAAACAAACAAAATTGCCGCATTTGGGACGAAAAGCAACCTGAAGAGATTCAAAAACTGCCACTTCATCCAGAAAAAACAACATTTTGGTGTGGTTTGTGGGCCGGTGGAATCATCGGTCCATATTTCTTTAAAAATGATTCCGGTGCAACGTAACTGTCAGTGGAGACCATTATTGTGCCATGATAACTGACTATCTGATCCCTGAAATTGAATCTCGTGATCTCGGCGACATTTGATTTCAGCAAGACGTCGCCACTTCCCACACATCGCATCAATCAATGGATTTATTGAGAGACCACTTCGGTGAGCACATAATTTCACGTTTTGGGCCGGTCGATTGGCCACCAAGATCGCGTTATATCACACCGTTAGACTTTTTCCTGTGGGGATATGTAAAGTCTAAAGTCTATGCGGTCAAATCCGCTTCGATTCAGGCCTTGGAGGAAAACATCACGCGTGTCATTCGCCATTTACCAGTCGAAATGCTCGAACGAGTAATCGAAAATTGGACTCAACGGATGGACCATCTGCGACGTAGTAACGGCCAACATTTGATAGACATAAAAAAAATAAATGCCAAAGAATATTCTTTCAAATGATAATAAACAATCCACATTAAAATTGAATTTTCTGTGTTTTTTTCTTTGAAAAAGTAGGGATCACGCTTTATATGTTTCTTTTTAAATAGTTTACTTGTGTATCACTTTGTAGAACAACCAACTTAATCTCTTGATAATATCAAATGCCTCCATGGAGTACTTCGGTACTTTTGATTGTTAAATAGTATCAAAGACAAAATGCGTTCGTATCAACTTTTCCATCCCTGATACACATTGAAAAACATAAACAAAAAGCAACAATAAAAAGACAAACGTTATCTTTCAAAAATATTACTCATTTTTGTTATTGTTATTAATGTTTAAATTGTTGTTGTTTTTATTTTAAAGCCGCATTTCGGTTTAAATTTATTATTTTTTTGTTTTTTTTGTAACACACAAACACTGGTTTAAATTTATTATTTCTTGAATGCTAAAAGTGTATGAGTTTTGTTTTAATTTTGTTTTTATTTATTTAGTTTAATATTATTTGACTTTAGTTTATGTTTTGCTTTTTCTTATAATTTCCAGACTTCACAGAGGCTTTACTTAAGACGTTATTTCATTCGTTGGCGTTAGTTATTATTTAAATCTCGGTGCGTTTGGATCACGACTTTAAGTTGTTTGGTATTAAATAAAAATAATTATTTTTGTTAATTTACATTAATTTATTAAAAACAAATCAAAATGAAATTTTTGATTTTGTTGTGTGCCCTAGTGGGTGCTATAACAATTCATCAGACCTCAGCTGCAAGTAGTACACATTTGTTGTGCTACTATGATGGCAGTTCATTCATTCGAGAAGGTAAATTTTGTGTTTATTTTTAAGAATTCCCCCAGAAAAAAAAAATACATATAAAGTGAAAATGTTTATTATTAATTTTGTTAGCAAAGCAAGGTTTTGTTATTTGCACTTTTTTATATTTTATTTAATTGGCATTCAATATCATTAAGTGAAGGATTATTTTGAATATAACTTTTGTTAATTTTTTTTTTTTATTTAATGTATGATGACGTGTTTGTTCATTGAATTTATTCTAGAATAATTTATTGTTTAATTTAAATTTAAATGGAATATTTAAATATAAAGCGAATGAGTTCCTCTCTTCATACCAGGAAAATGTTAAAAAGGTTATCATTGGCTTTAGTTTGCTAAAAATAATACAAACACTAGTCTCGTACGCTTCAAAACCTGGGGCTTTTTTTTTGAGTTTTTGTTTAAAATTCCAAGAATATCATATTTGTTGAAATGTTTGTTTTTGTTAATATTTTGCATATGTTAATTTAATTAACAAATTGTGTTGTCGATTGTGTACTAAGAGCAAACAATAATAAAAAAATATTATTTAATAATGACTTAAAACAAAATTAACAGGATTATTTTTTTCTTTCTTTCTTTCGTATACAAAGCCAGTTGTGTGAGCCGGTTTTATTTTATGGACGATCGGATGATTTAAGACTTGTTTGTCATATTATTTGGGTTAAATTTATTGTCTTGGGATGATGAAAAGCTAGTTTAATGATTAAGGGCAAAATATTGATTAGATACTTCAATCTTTACGCACAAATGCTTTTTGTTTAAAAATTTTATGTTAAAAAAAAAAAATAAAAATAAAAAAATAGATATATTTAATCACAAAAAATAGATTTGTTTCAAAAATATCCATATAACGAGAGATGCAAATAAATTATCTCCAAAAAAATCATATTTATAACTTCAGAATTCCCAATTAAACTTAATTCTCGTATTTCGTTTTTGAGTTGCAGATGTATATAAATATAAATAAAAATGTGATTTTTTTATTTGCCATCGAATTATTGATTGAAGACCCACAAATATTTTGGGACTTTTTGGAATTTTGAGATGATCGTTTTAATGTTCGTCCGTCTTTCTGCCGAATGCACAATCTGGGGGGTGATTACGGCACTCGATGTTAATGGAAAATAGAATAGAATTTAAGTGTAAATTTTGATCGGTATAGAATATCGTAATTTGTCCCTAATCGAAACCATATTTTTACTATTACCGGAGCCCCAAAACAATTTATTAGGATAAATGCTACGAATCAACTTGTGAACAAAAAATCCATTCCTTTTATATATAACATAGTAAAAGATAGTATAAAAAAAGCAGTCATAAATATTTGATAAATAATAGTATTTAAAGACGCTATTATATAAACAACTCGTTGAATCTTTCCAAAGATGTACCAAATTTTACTCAAGGCTAAATATTTGTAAACTAATTAGCAGGACAACCAAAAATATGCTCTAAAAAATTATTTTTTGTGAATAAAAAAATTCCCTTAAAGTTTGAAAATATTCCCTTAAAATTAAAAAAAGTATTTTTTTCTGCCTAAATTCTAAATTATCTATAATTCATGCTAAAAAAAATACCTCGATTTTTATTAGCAATTGCTAAAAAATATTTTCTTTTTGCTCTTAAAAGTATCAGTTAATAATCAATTTATAACATGAAAATTATTAGAGAATCGAATTTGAGAAACAGTGAAAAGAAAATGTTACTAATATCAAATTATGTAAAAATTCTATTGAGTGCAAAATATGCGGAATTTTTCCCTTTGTAAAACGGATAGTTTGGTTTATTCATGATTTTTCATATTTTTGGTTGTCCTGCAGATTAGGGATGACTGGAAAGCTTCTGGCGTAACGTTTCTGAATCGCAAATAATGTACTTAAAAAAGTAAGGCCAAGAAGAGTCTTGCACGTTTCGTTTTTTTTTACTCACTTATTTTCTAATAACTTTTACATTTGTATTCTCATCAGAAGGAGATAAGAAATTAGAAGGGATTTTCTATCTCATAGATGTGATTAAGAAAAAATAGACTTGCTCAAAGTTCTACCACTAATCTGACTTCATCTTCCTAATAGCAACATGCTAAATATGGCCGTAATCAGATTAAAATGAACTGATATTTTCATATATATATATATATATATATATATATATATATATATATATATATATATATATTTTTTTTTTTTTTTTTGTAAAAATATAATTTTTCATAATTACTTAGGCATATTTTGCATATTTGTTTATTTTTTACTTATATAAATCAAACACAAGGTGCCCCGATGGTAGTGAGCTAGACTGTCAGTCTGGGGGTTGTGAGTTCGATTCCCACCAGAGACTCTGGTTTGTTTCACTACAACGAGCACATGGATCTTCGTCACCCCCGCTCGTAGGATTAGACTATAATTTGTAATTGTATTGCAATAAGTAAATAAATAAATAAATAATTAATACATCCAACACCTTATTGATAGGAAATTTGCGACTTTTCGAAAAAATCTCTTTTTAAGAAATTTTTTGCAGGCAAAATTATTCAGTTTTAAATTTAACCTAAACATTTTAAGATCATATTCTGAAATTTTAAGGGTATATATTCTGTTTTTAAGTCATTTTTAGTGAGCACCTAATTTTTTGGATCACATTTTTGGTTGCTTTTTTATTAGCGTTTTTTTTTGCGTTCGTTCACACGGTGCATTGCACTAAACTTGCTATAATATTAAATTCGACGTATATAGATATTTCATGGTAGACATCTTTGAATTTGTATCATAATTCACAGTTTAATTTTATTGTGTACATATTTATTTCCTAGAATATGTTAAACTGTAATTGAGAAAGTATAAAACAATTTTTTACCGCAATTACTTACTTCCGTGTATTGTTAACAAAAACTTCAATCATAATAAATTTTTACAATGATTTTTTTTTTTTTTTTTTAATTTACAAACATCATACGTGGAAATACATTGTAAACTTTTTGTAAATATATATTTCTCGCACCTTTTAGTAAACGAGTCGAATCAGAAACATTTCCTAATTTGATTTTTTAAGATAAGAGTACATTAAAGAATTCTATTCAGGACTCTAAATTCTTATTTGTTTTTAATTTTATTAAATTAACAATATTAGAAATAGCTGGGGAAATAAAATATAATATTTCTCTATATATATCGTCAGTGCGCTGACAACGAATCCTATCTGTAATTTTAAGTTTTTTATTCATATCTTGTAGCGTTATTAGCAGGGTAAACAAAATTATGTATAAAAAATGCTCTTAAAATCGAAAAATATGCCGTTAAAATTAAAAAAGTATGCTCTTAGAATATCATTTTTTCTGTCTTAATTTTAAATTACCCACAATTCATGCCTACGTTTTTATTATCAATTGCTAAAAACAATTTTATTTTTGTTTTGCACTTAAAAATATTAAAAACCTAAAACATTACATCAGGAAATTAAAAAATTTCTATAAACTTATGAGATGAAAATTACTTATGTGACAATAAAAAGAAAATTTCTCAAATTGGAAATTATGTAAAAAATTCTATTAGATGCAGAATATGAAAATTTTTCTTTATGGTTTAAAATATGCAAAATTATGCTATTAAGTATAAAATATGCACAAATATGTCCCTTAAATTGCTAAAATAAGGACTGTCTATGAAAATATGATAAAATATGCTGCTAAACCCTAAATATGGAAAAATATTTTGTTAGAACCAGAATTTGCAAAAATATGCTAAAACAAATCGATGCCAAAATTCTTTAAATTTTCTGAAACAGATAAATAACTAACAGCTTATTACATTTGAAGTCCATGATTTTGCATATTTTTGGTTGTGCTAGTTATTAGTCATACATTCATTCACCAAAGTGGATCTTGAAATTGCAAAGGATACTGATCAGAAAAAAACACTGATCAAGTTTTTCAACTACGCATAGCACTTTTGTTAAAAAATTAAAAACAAAAATATTACAAAAAAAAAAAAAAAAAACTATTTGAAACGAAATGTCTTATGTGAATTATAATTTTTCTAATGAGTTGAAAAATGTCTCATAAAAATTTCTTGTAAGTTTTTGTTAATTTAATTTGACTTTCTTCATAAATTTTATACAATTTTCTTTTCCAAATATTTAGTGGAATATAAAAAACAAGCTTGTCTATTTAAACCTCGCCTTATAATACTGTTGCCATTATAAACTATATTTCCAAAAAATTTTGGATAAAAAGAAATATATTGTTTTGAATATTGGCACCGTTTTCAGTAAGAGATCACCGATTTTAAAGTTTTCTTCGGTGTTAAAAATAACAAAGACGATGTTGAATATATTGACAAATATTTGCTACTGAATTTAGAAACAAAAATCAATCTCTTGTCCAGCAAATGATTCATTGTTGTCGAATATTAGCACTTTGACTTAATTTTGTTAAATTTTTTCTCAGATATAAGTGATAATTTAAATGTATTTGCTTCAATTAAATAGCAGACGTATAATGTACGTATAATAGACACTTAATACATTTAGTATTCTTATGTAGCTGTAATCTTCCTAATCAAAACAAACTATGACATAATATTGTTGATATTAGATCTTTTCCCCCGTTAGAATTATCAAAAGTTGTATAGGTTTTACTAGGAACAACAAAAATTCAAATGAACTTGTTATATATATGTCTAACTGTCTATATGTCCATTTAAATGAACAGCTGTTCCATCTACTTCTGATTTTATTAAATTGTTTACACTTCTATGAATCTGAAACTAGTTTCTTTTTTCTTTTCAGTTTTTAAATAGAATTTTTTAATTTATTTTTTTACTTAAATGTGATCTTATGATCTTGTTTGCAATTATTATCTATTTTACATTCTAAAAGTATTCTTTATACATTTGAACGTGTTACGAATTTATCAATTTCAATTTACTGACAAATTATATTTTAGTTTTATTATTGAGCTGACAGCGGTGTATATTGAATCAATTAAGTTATGACTATTATTTTGTGCTTAAATTGAATATTGATTTCATTTTGCTAAATTTGTACTTCGTTTTTGTATTTTTTGTTTTGTTTTATTTTGTTTTAAATATTTAATTGTTTAAAAATAGTAGATTCAAATAGATTGTGCTTGTATTGCAATCAATTATTTTAGAGATAAATTATTTTGTATTTTTATTATTTCCGTAGAAATAATTGAGTAAAGCACAGTGGAGCTGATTGTCAAAAATATTATGTGTGTTCAGAATGAAGCAATTTCCTTCCGAGAATATTAACTTGAGAAGAGTTTGAAAAATAAATAGGGTAAAAGTGAAATTTCATAGTTTTTTTACAATTCAATTCATGAACTAAGTAGTTTTTCAGAATAGTATAATGAGTGCATCGAAATTTCGCTTATAATAAATATAAATGTAAAGACTGAATATTAGTACTTGAGTTTATCAAGTTCATTAGTAAAAATACTGCTTAAAAACTAATCTTTCGTCATTAAAATACAAGATCACCAAAAACAATTCTAATAACCAAAGAAAAATTTGATTTACAGATTGTTCACAGAAAAAAATTATCATTTCACATCAAAATTTAATTAATATATTCAAGCAATTCAAGATTTTTTGTTTCTTCTTTGATTTTTCATTTCACATCAAAATTTAATTAATATATTCAAGCAATTCAAGATTTTTTGTTTCTAATTTACATTTTTAATTCATTCCATCATCTACTTGATTGATTTAATAAATTTTATTACTGGAAATATTTTTCGGTTTTCCATTTTTACAGTTATTAGTAATTGATATAATAATTGTGGTGAGAGGTGCAAATTTAAATAACTTTTAACTGAATGAATTATTTTGATGATTTTATTCTGTGTAAGATCGTAGAAAAAATAATACGAATTTTAAAAGAATATCCCTACTTCTCTAGATGGAATGTGACTCATTCTTGAAACTTCTCTGTAACTTTTATAAAAACAGTTAAAAAAAAAACTAGTCTGAAGACCCAAACAAAAAGTTCCTAATGTGAACACAGAAAAATTATTACCTTATATTTTTCAATTAATACAGTTGCTTCATTTTACATAAAAATTTGATTAATATATTCAAGTAAAAATAAAATAAAAGAATTAGTATAAATAAATTTAAATTTTTAATTCATTCAATCATCTACTTGATTGATTTAATTAATTTTTTAACTGGAAAATTTTTCTGTTTTTAATTTTTTTCAGTTATTAATAATTGATATAATAATTTTAGTGAGAGGTGTAAATTTAAATAATTTTTAATTGAACTAATTATTTTGGTGATTTGTGACTTTTTTCTGTGAAGGCAAAAGAGAGGTCGAAAATTTTTCAGATAATTTTTTTTTAGTATGAATACTGCCTAAAAGCTGATAAAAATACAAATGTCACTTTTAAAAGAGAAATAAATGGCCTAATATCTCTTCTCATTATTACAGCAAAAAAATATCCCAGTGGTATTAAAAAAATGGTGATGTTATGTACCAAAGAAGTCCAATCCACTAAACTGTCCAGAACTCAGTCCCTGTTAAATGAATTGGGTTATAGTGAAAAAAATATTTAAAAAATACTTAAAGCTGATTAAGAAATAAAATAGACTTTAAAAGAAGTATACCCATTGCAAAAAAGAAAAAAAAAGTAAATGAAAAAACAATAAAGATCTTATGAAGGGTATTTCAGAAAATATTAAATATTTTATTTCAAAAGAATAAAAATTAAATTTTCTTTAAATTTAAAGCTTAAACTTAACTGCCTTTAATAAAATCAAATTCATTTTTATGAGCATAATTGTATGCTCCAAATCCTCCAAGTCCTACGTTTTGCGAAAAAGCAGAGTTATCAGTGGAAACGCTACTAAAATATGATTTTAGTAGAAAACTGTTTTTGGATTTTATATAAGAATTTTATTTAAATTAAAAAAAAAAAAAAAAAAAAATGCGATCATAAGGAAAGATCCAAGTAGGTGTAATATTATCAGCTTTATATCTTAACTTTCAATTACATTCATTTACTTATTATAAAATTGAAAAGTTTATAAAATAATAACAAACAATGAATCATTTTTAATAGCAACAATAAAATCTTATTAAAAGTTGTTAAATGAAAAGTAATTGTTGTGAATTCACAATCACACTTATTTAAATTATAATTTTGGGGCCATTAAAATTTCAAAAGTAATTTCACAAAAATGAATGAAGTTTCCTATTGGCAAATAAAACTTTTAAAATGTTTTTAGTTAATTTACATTACTTAGCACTTATTAATATACAAATTTATTTTAACAACTTTTCTAATTTATTATTCGTTATTTATAGGTCTTGCTAAACTAACTTTAGTCGACTTGGAACCCGCCTTGCAATTCTGTACTCATTTGGTTTATGGTTATGCCAGCATTAATCCCACCACTAACAAATTGGTAGCTAAAAATGAAAAACTTGATTTGGATGTTGGCACCGGCTTGTATCGCACCATTACTGGCTTGAAGAAGAAATATCCTAATTTAAAAGTTTTGTTAAGCGTTGGCGGTGATAAGGATGAGGTTGATAAAGATGATAACAAATATTTGAACTTGTTGGAGTCCAGCAATGCTCGCATTCCCTTCGTTAACAGTGCTCATTCATTGGTTAAGACTTATGGTTTTGATGGTCTTGATATTGCCTGGGAATTCCCTAAGAATAAACCCAAGAAGGTACACAATAGTGTTGGTAAATTCTGGAAGGGTTTCAAGAAAATCTTTACTGGAGATTTTGTTGTTGACGAGAAGGCTGAAGAACACAAGGATCAATTTACTGCTTTAATTAGAGAATTGAAAAATGCTTTGCGTCCCGAAGGTTATTTGTTGGGTGTTTCAGTGTTGCCCAATGTTAACTCTTCATGTAAGTTTGTTTGCAATGTGTAATCTAGTAGGGTGTTATTAAACAAATTTTGTTTTTTATAGTGTTCTATGATGTTCCCGCCATTGTCAACAATTTAGATTATGTCAACCTTATGGCTTTTGATTTCCAAACTCCTGATCGCAACCCCGAGGTTGCCGATTTCCCTGCACCCATTTTTGAATTGAATGAACGTAATCCCGAATTCAATATCAACTATCAAGTCCAATACTGGTTGAACAATCATTGCCCCGTCTCCAAAATCAATGTAGGTGTTGCTGCCTATGGCCGTGCCTGGAAAATGACCAAAGACTCTGGTCTTACTGGTCTACCTCCAGTATCCGATACCGATAAGGCTGCCCCCGCTGGCATACAAACTCAAATTGAAGGTCTCTTAAGCTGGCCTGAAGTCTGCGCTAAACTGCCCAATCCCGCTAACCAACACTTGAAGGGTGCTGATGCTCCTCTCCGCAAGGTTGGTGACCCCACCAAACGTTTCGGCAACTATGCTTATCGTTCGGCTGACGACAATAACGAAAATGGCATGTGGGTAGGTTATGAAGATCCTGACACTGCTGCCAACAAGGCTGCCTATGTTAAGACCAAGGGTTTGGGTGGTATTGCTTTAGTCGATTTGTCTTTCGATGATTTCCGTGGTGCCTGCACCGGTGATAAATATCCTATTCTACGTGCTATTAAATACAAATTGCAATAAGATCATCACTCATTTGTTTTGTTTTTTAAGTAAGAAGTATAAAAATTGTTTTTTAAATGTATTTTTCAATAAATTAAAAGAAAAAAAAATATAAAATTGTCTGCATTTCTTCTTCCTTTCTTTTTAAAAGCATCATCTAAACTCCTAGAAAAAAATCCTTAAAGTCTATTAATAAAGTCTTCATTCAACATTATTAACTCCATATAGAACTTGAGGTCCACCATCAAATGACTTCATGTTCATTTGTTACGAGTCAGAACAAATGTAAGAAAGGATGTATGATAAAATCATGAAATAAATAGTTACAAATGTTGCACACACACATATATACACACATACTATATATACATAAATAAGTAAAAGGATTGTTTGCACAACATACACAACATCCGTTGCAGTGTCACATTGAGGTCAGTTAGCAATTGTTTTATGGGTGACAAGACTTTAGAATGAAACAACTGCCAACTGATGATTCTACTCCCACACTAACACACAGCCACTCTGTGATAATCTTTCTGAGTATATGTTTGCATTGCGGTTGCATAGATGACTCTATACTTTTGAATTTTATTTTCATTGCCTAGATTATACACGATTCTTTGATTTTTACGAGTTTTTTTGTTTTCGATTTTTTTTCTTTCTCTTCCCACATTTTGTTTTCTTCCTGTTTGGTATGATTTCAAAATTGCTAAAGCAACCACATGTTGGCATGCATGCATACATGTGACCTCCAGTCTATTACTAAACGAAACTCAAGCACAAAATAGATTCATAGATTTTTTTTCCATTATCTTCCTTGGCCACCCAGAAAAATGAATTGTAATGAAGTTGGTCACAGAAACATAGGAAACATTTTTTTTTATGATTCGTAGGCATAACAATATTAGATGAATCCTAGATGTCTGCAAACATACATGATAGCCATTGGTATTTAATGACAATCATGCTTTCTATGCTTCTATTTCAGTGGCTAGTCATTAGGTGACAGGGATAAAAAGGAGTTTAATCAGTTATTTAAAAAAAGTTAGAATGGTTGTACAAAATCTTCACTTCAGTACCCACTAAGTTTGGTCATTAACTAGTTTATTTTTTTTAGTAAAAATCAGAGGTTTTCAATTTAGACTGTGTGCTTTAAATCAATGGAAAAAATAGGTTTTTTTGCTGTTAACTTTTCTATTTATAGACCGATTTTAAAAACCAAACATTTATGTAATGCATAATCTCAAGTTATATATTGTTTTTGGTAAGTTTTGGATAATCTTAATTTGGTAGATGTAGTAGTCAATTCTAACTTTTCAATTAAATTTATGTAATAAGGACTGCGCACGAAAAAATGACTGCATTCAACTCCACTTATAAATATGAAAGTAATGGGTTAATATTTTTTAAATTTTATTTTGCTAAAAACAGTTACATTCTAGTTTTAAATTTGAAAGAAAACTTCTTTTTGTTTTTAATTAAATATTTAATATTGTCTGTCATACCCGAAATAAATGCTATATTGAGCTTTCGGTTACTTTTTTGTTGGAATGGCTTCACTTCTTTTTACACTCTTTTTTACTTTTTACTCAGATTTAAGTGTTTTTCAAATTTTTTTCATTACAACCCAATATATTTAAAATAGACAGATTTGACAGTTTAGTGGATTGGCCTCCCTTTTCTTTGATACCACTCAGCAAATTTTTTCTTGTAATGATGAGATGCAAGATCAGGCAGAAAAAATTAAAATTTGTTGAAGGAATCTTTTCCTGCGTACATTTCTCTGATTAAAGTGTCATTTGTTTGAAATGGAGTTATTTTTGCTCCCCACATCTACAAATGTCTTGCAAGACCAATTTTAATTTTTTTTCACGATATAATTCCCATAACATCTGTGATACGGAATTCATGACCAGAATGTTGTAAAAAATTCTCCACTACATGGTTAGACAACATTAATATTTTTTAAAAGAAAGTTTTGTTTCAGCAAAAGAAAGAATAAACTCTTTTGCCTTCACATTTCTTCTAGCGTTCCTAATAGGAACTTTTTTACTTTGTGGATCTTCAGGTAAGTATTTTAAACTTGTATGATAAAAGATACAGAGCAATTTAAATAACGAGTCACATTCCATCTAGAGATATACATATTTTCCCTTAAAATACATATTATTTTGACTGCGACCCTACAATCTGTAGGTCAAGTTTTTCTTTGGTGATTAGAGTTAATTTGGGTAATCGCGTACTCTCTGTATTTTTTTTTTATAACTCAAGAAACTATACTTCCCGACTCACCTGCATTCCTAGCAATTGTTTTATATGGTTGACATGTGTTTCGGTTATAAATTTAAGTATGCGTTTACATGAATTTTGTTCAATTTTAATTTTGAGAGAAATTAATTACGCTACTGCAACAAAATTTTGCACGTAGCACTGTGGGAAATGCCAAATACGAGCTTTTCGTAAATGTGTTTTGAAAATTTTTGAATTAACTGCAGAGTTAGAATATTACTAATATATTGCAAAATTCCAATCAATATAACTGTTCTAAAACGTTTGCCAAATTAAGTATATTTGAAATATTTTGATCAAGAAGCTCGCACATTATAAAGAATATTATTTTCGCAACTTAAACTTTGTGGAATATAATTTATACCATTTCATATGGAGAATTTTGGGTACATTTTATTTTTAGCCGCAAATTCCAAAATTTTGTACAGATTACATTTAAATATTTTGAGTGAAAAATATTTCTAATACAATGCATATTTGTTGTTGCTTTTACCGCCGCACATAAATCAATGTAAAATGAAAGATTGATGACTTGTGTATTGAATTTGTAAAATTTTATTCGCGGATATTTGCGAACGTAGAAAGGAGATAACTGAACATGTGCGCTGGACTTACTAACGGATGTAATTTTACCACAAAAATAGTTTGAAATAACATGGCAAATGTATGTGATTCACTAATATAACTGTAATAGCTTAGTAAATTTTCATGTCGATTACTCAATTCATTTCTAAGTTATTAATAAAAATGACTTGGAATCTACAGATTTTTTGTACTAATTATTTTTTTTTTTAATTAAAATCGAATTACTTCAAAAAACTTATTTATCAATTTTCCGGGATTGTAAAACTTTAGTTATAAGAAGAAGGGTCATGATTTCTTATAAAGAAAATTATCTTTTATTAAATAAAACAAAGCATTATAAATCTTACTGAATTAACGAAAAATAATTTAGATAAAATTTGTTGCATATGTAGAGGAGGATACAGAGGCATGTAAAAGAATTTTTCTCATTTTTTGAGAACTGTGGCAACTCTATAGCTTTGAAGGTGATTAACATATTTATTTAAATGACCATAACTTTTGTTATATAAATGATATCAAAAAAATTTTTTGTAGTGGATTTGTCAAAGTATTTTAAGATGCCATACAAAAATTTTAAAATTATTTTTATTAATATATTATTTTGTAAAAATTTTCTTTAATGACGTGTATCCAAAAATGTCCATCTTTAGCTTTTTTATATTGTTTTTTTTTTTTTTTTTAGAAAATCTTCCTAGTATACTTGCCACAGAGAAAATTCAGAGAGGTTTAAAATTTTTAAATTTAAAATGGAATTACTCTATACAGTAATTTATTGGACAAATTTAATTATAAATAGCTTGCCGCTTATTTCCACTTTATTTCCCTAATTTACATTGTTTCTTTTTTTTACTTAAAGAATTTTTACTAAATTAAACATAAATCTGGAAAATACTAAAAATGGGTTCGCAGCAATCAGAGCGTTCAGAAATTAGTTGAAAATAATCTAATGTATGTATGAATACAACATGAGATTAGTTTTTTTTCTATAAGTATTTTGAAGTTATAATATTTACATCTAACATTTAGAGATCCATTGCTTGGATAAGAGTTGCTGTTTCAAAAGAAAATGTTATGTTAGAATGAAAAACCTTCCAACCAAGTAACATTTTATGATTTGAGTATTTGCAAAGTTCAACTTATTTAATATTCATTTCCATTATAATAAGTAAAGTATTTAAAATTTAAATATGACAAAAATCAAGTTAATTTAAAATCTCTCAGATAATGTTCTGGTTGTATTATATGCGTTAGACTCTGGCAAGTACAATTTTAAAAATTACCGGGAATTCCCGAGAGTATTTTGACGGGAAATCTCGGGATTTCCCGCCCCGGAATTCCCAGACCCCAAACCCTAATATGTTATCAAAACGTTTTTGTTAATATCTCAGAGTTCAAATATGTATGGAGCTGGAGGAGATAGTAATACTTAATAACACACTATTTATCACAGGTCATTATAAAATTATATGATGAGTATATTATATCCATCCGGTTGTCTTTCTGCAAAATTAACTTTTAACCCCAACTAGTGTTCTATTATCAAGGTCTAAATCAAACAAAATATTTACACTAATCCTTTAAGTCAAGAGCTTTAATATTATTACAGTCATTCCTCTAAATGTCATAAACCTTTAATAATGATTTAAACTTTTGTAATCAGATAACAATAAATTTGAAATTCAAAGAGAATTTGCAATATAATTTGCGTATGGATTTAGCTCATATAAACTAATATTAGGAAAATATTGTCAAAGTTATTGGTGTTAAATTTTGTTCATTTATTATCAAAGATAAAAAGCAACACACTTATGAGCAGAAAATGAGAAAAATTTCCCACTTTGGGGTGGTTCAATAAAAGATTGTTTTTTAAGTTAATTCCGATATTAAAACTCAAAAGCATTGACGACATATTGTTGCATCATACGTAATTAAAAGTTGTATATGTTCTTTAGAAAGTTTATTGCAAGAGACTGGCGGACGGCAAGACGCACATTGTTAACAAAAATTACAAACTTTAAAAATTTTTTCCACATGTATACCAGTATACATATATTTTAACATTTTTACAGATCTCCTTCACTACGAATACATTCCTTTAAACTCTGCTTTCATACAGTGCGTATCAGTAACATTACACACATACATACATACATACATACATATATATATACATACATACGTACATACATACATACATGCAACATACATATATACGTACGTACATACATACAAACATACATATTTACATACATAAAAACAAATATATGTATATGTTTGTGTTAGCGTTGAGAATTTTTAAAACGTGTACAAAAAAGGAATATTAAAAAAAAGGGGCCAACTGCTTCAAAACCAAAAAAAACTCCTTAAAATTTGTTTATTTGATAAAAATATATAATAAAAATTTTGTATTTTAAGAAAAAATACTAAATTCAATTTTAATAATAACAAAATAGTTTATTTATAATAATGTTTATTGTTACAGTGCACTATAATAGTTAACATAAAATACTCTTTTTGTTAATTAAAAGTAAAGGTATAGAACTTTACGAGGTCTTATTTCGGACTACAATCTTCCAAATCCCCATGCAACAAATTTAGGGATGAAAGCATGGATTCAAAAAAGTTGACCTTATCCTGTGGAACAATTTATTTTTCATTAGCGATAATTCAGAAAATAAAAACGTTCCGCCAAAGTAATGCTATGACGCAGAGTAAAAATATATTTATTTAATTTTTTTTATCACTATCATATTTTTTTTGATTTTAATTTTCCCAATTCGATCCAGAAATGATCGGTATTTGATGCTTTTAACAGTTGCATAATTAGCTTCAGTTGCTAAAAGTTTCAGTTGATTTGTAAATTCTGCATCATTTTTTTTATAACATAGTGAAGGAATCTGAAAATAGTTAATTTCTTCGTTGAAATTAATATATCGAGAGTCTATATTCAATATCGAATATCCCGTATTTTCGTAACTTTTTTTTTGATGCCATTCTGTTCACTATAGTGACCCTTATCTATGGTACAAATTTCAAAGTAAAATTTCAAATTTTCTCATTTTATCAATGTTTTTTTTTAATTCCTCTATCTTACACAATAAATATTTTTGAATGCAAAAACCTCTATCTCAAGGAGTAATTATTTTATATTTTGACAATATAAATATAACATACATCACTAATTTATACATGATGAATATGAATCTGGCCAAACTTAAATGGGTTGAATACTTCCTTAGATATACTATAATAAAGATTCACTTTATATAGCGGCTACTACCCTTGTAAACCTACCCTACTTATTTTCACCACAATTGTGTAAATTGGCAAGAAAATTATTTTTACAAAATCTCTAGACTTTCTCTGTAAAATTTTGGTTTTCCTTATATGGGGGCCAGCACTATTTTCATCTCAGTTATGAATCTTGATAAGGAAATTATTCTTACAGAATTTTAAAACTTTTGCTCTAATAGTTCTTTCTTTAAGCAATAAATATTTTTACTTTTTATGATAGCTACCACACCCTCTGTACCTACCCCTACCCCTCCTATTTTAATCTCAATTGTTAAAGGTGATGAGAAAGTAATTACCACAAAATTTTAAGAGTTTTGTATCAATACTTCTTTAGATATGCCATATTTTTGTTTTATTTGTATGGGGGTATCATTTCCCCTACTCCGATCACAAAATAAAGTAGCCTATTTGAAGATTTGAATATTAAAAACAACTTATGTGTAAACTAAGCTAAATAAATAATAAACTAAGCTAAATAAATAATGCTTTTGCTCTACTGAAAAGTTGTAATTAACGAGTTAGAGGGTATTATAATGGGTCGAGATATTTCAAAGAATTTTTTTTCGTAATTTAGCACGTAGTCTTAAAAAGTCGCCATTTACTTCCATTTTAACGAAAAGGGACCAAAAAAGTGGTCAGGTGATTGAAAAAATGGCAATTGGCAACTAAAGTCACCCAACGGTAACGCTGTGTGCAATTCTGTTTTCCATACTTCATATTTTCATGCATTTATTCTTTGTCATCATCATTAACAATGTCATACTTATCGTTGTCATCATCATCATTACCAACAACCATGATTATCATCAGCAACAAACAGTAAGTATAAGATTGTGATAACAACAATGATAATGATATACATAGATAATAATGATGTCAATAATTCTGTTATTTTGTTTTCTTTAATAATGATTTTAAATTTTTGTTAAACATCACGCATATAAACTAAATATGTACAATGATAAAGTTCACTATTTAATCTTTGCATACATAACTAATAGAGAATGCAGTGTTTCATCATTTAAATGAAGAACAATATAATGAGCAGCACCCATCGTTTATATTGGAGTTTAAAATTTCAACTGGGTATTTGACTTACATAAACATTATAAATTATGCGTATTAATTTCCATGATTATGTGCATAGTAGAAATTTTAAAAAAGGGTTAAACTACAAGAGGAGAAATTTTTGAAATATTGTTTACAAATTAGAAAATGTCAAAAGTAAATCTTTAAATAAAGTTAAAATTTGTATATTCAACTTTGGCGCTTTCATTTAATTAAATTAAAATTCTCGAAAATATATTGAAGATAAATAAATCTGAATAAATTAAACCATTACATCTTTGAGCGCCTTAGATTGAATATCAATAGAAGAGATGCTATGCTTACAAATAGATTTTGATCCATAAATATAGGTGGCGCTTAAATATTTTTAAGTTAATGTTAAAAGTTTCTATGAAAATTCCTCGGTTTCTATGAAAAACCCGGTACTAATTCTTATTTCCCTTTCATTACACGCTAAGTAGAAAGTGTGTAATCACTAATTTATTAACTGCTAAAATTTGTCATTACAAATAGAAATTCTTTTAATTCTGACACTTACAAAACCCACAATCATTTAGTATTATTTTAGGTGTCGTTATCGAAGGTATTTTGTATGTTTTTTTGAAATAAAATTAAATTTCGGACTCTTTTGAAATAGCTTTGCACATAAGAAGTCCTATTTATGTAGGAGCAAGTCCTTATATTCTCTCCTCTTTTGGAAGGTAGAATGCAAGGCCTACAATGATACGCTATGTAAAATGGAAATGAATTTGCGTATGCGAAGAGCAGGTCTTCTTGCTCAAATGTAAGGTATAGTATGGTATTTTTAAAAGCCCTTTAGTATTTCTTTTTCCTGCTGATTAGTTTCTTTCAGCCTATTAATTGTTAAGAAATTAAAAAAAAAATTTGACAATTCCTTGAAAGAACGCCCAAAAATTTACCAAGTGTTTTTCTATTTTCATAAAATTTTGCACACAAATGATATATGCATATCGATACCGATTTCATTTTTAAGGTTTGTGAAATTCCAAAAACTCTCGATTTTTTATCGCTTTTTCACTTTCTAACAATCCTAAAACCTCAAAGTAGGCGTATGGCTACATCAGCTTCAATACGAATCAGTGTGACCAGATGTGAAAAAATTATTCAGCTAAATGGAATTTAAAATAAAGCTAAAAACTACAAACATTTATTTAAAAATGCTAAAAAATTATGCTAAACTTATAAAACACTTTTTTCAGTGGTATATGCTAATTTTAAATACTGTTGACTTTATGTAATTATAAACAGAAGAAGAAAGAGAAGAACATAAGGAGAATAAGAAGAGGCCATGCAATTCACGTAATAAAGCCCACAATATTTTTCAGTTTGAACTTACATTACACAGTTCGTCCTGACATTACGTACCATCTCATTGTTGTAACCGTGAACTTAATCTCAATCGGACTGGGTCTCGCGATAATACCATTTGTAATTTCTAAAGTTCTTCTGTTCATGCACAGGATTACTGTGTATAGACCGGTCTTTAAAGAACTTCATATCTTGCAAACTGCATTGTCAGTTCTGTTCAAGATCCACTACTTTGATACCTTCAAGTTCATGTTAAAATAACTATTTCTTTTTTAGCAAATAACAATATATGTTCAAAAACTAAATACTTCATCAAATAAATATACCTGTATTTCAAAAATTTGGAAAATATATTTAAACATTCATCTTATATTAAGGATTTCATTAACGACTTCTTACCGGCGCTGATATTAAAATAACTGCTACCTTCGTTAATGTCTATATTTTGCAGACAATAGTAAATACTAGGGTATTCATTCGAATAATGTTCGAGTTAATCGAACAATTATTACGGATGATTATTCGAAGAATTTTAAAAAGGTTCTCTTTCGAATAATGAATAATTCAAATATTTTTATATCGAATATTTTAATTTTATTTTTCTAATTAGTTGTTTTTTGTCAAACACTTTTTTTAAGTTTCACAATACAAATGTAAATGTGTTAACGTAGAAAAATTTTCGAACCAACTTCCAAACATGAAAAAAACGCTGCGATAATCCCCGATGTAAATAGGCTCTTACATATTTCGATGATTTTTGATTTTTAGAAAAATGAACATCTTGAGTAAAATTTATATTTTGAATGAAAAAGGCTTAATGCATATTCTTCCGAAAATTTTACGCTTCAATATATATTTTTAAATATTTGAATACTTCATGCAAAGGATATTTTCTTAACGTTTTATGCAGCAACTTTTAAATGAAAACTTCTGTTATATTGCAATTATTCTTAGCTTTCATTTGACACCCATATTGGTTTAATATAAATTTCGGAAATATTTTATAATTTTTTTATATCTTTTGAAACTTTGAAGTCCTTTTGAAAGAAAATTTTACCTCCTGGAGAAAAACGTAGTTTTAGTACGTAAACAGTTTCATATATGTATTCATGAATGAAAAGAAAAATTTAGCATAAAACAAAAAAAAAAAAAAAAAAAAAACAAATTTATCATAAATGCTTAAATCAATAAAAAGCGAAAAGTTTTTTTTAGTAAATTTACAATAAAATTCTAGTTCTTTTTTTTCAATTTAAAGCGAAATTAAAATTTTTATTGAAAAATATTTTATGATAAGAAATTTTAAATAATAAGTAGGCTTTAAAATTGACCTTTTAACTTTTGTAGTTAGGCTGTTTTTGATTTGAATTATTTGGTGTCCATTTTCTAATTCCTTGTAAATAAAGATAACACTTCTTATTCGAAAAGTCTTTACGTATGAATATTCACATTTAAGAATTTATTATACATTGGCGTTAATTTAACTGTTCTGTCATTTGTTTCGGTTGCCAGTCATGTGATATAGTATCCTCGTGTCTATAACTTAGTGTGTATGTTTGCTTTTGAGAGGGTGTCCGAGTATACTACTGTGCGTGCTATGCGTTTATGGATATTTACCCACTTGACCATGATTTTAAAAAATTGTATACGAACTTTCAACTTTCTTTCCTTAAAATTCACAAATATTTTGTTATCGAGAAATCAAAAACAATGCTTCGATATTTTATATTGAGATTAGATTATACTGATTACAAATAAGTGGATTAACAGAACATTATCTCTAAAAAAGTTTTCCAGGCTACTTTCACATTATTCATTAACAAGCTTCATCTGATTTAGCAATAGAAACGCGATCACCCATTGCATTATATTCACTTAATGTAGCCTCCAAGCAGCTTGATTTGGCCATCGAATTTGTTTGAAATTTGTATTTTTTTTGCAGCATCACATATGTTAACACATAAAATTGAGTGCCTCTGGGGATTGCAAAGCACGCAAGCGATTGATGTTAACTTTGTGAAATCAGGCTTCTTTTAAGCGATGTCAAGTATTATATATACATAGGTATAAACCTGCAACTTCAATCGCACTAATTAAATAAATTAATAAATTTATTTCACCTCGGCGAAAGATTTCTATCATGCAAAATGTACTTTGTGAAGTTTGTTGTGTAGCACAAAGCGTCATCCTGCTGGAACCACATATCACCCACGTCCATATCGGTGTAATTCGAGTTAAGAGATTGGTTATCATTGATCTCAAGACTCGCAGTTGATGAGGATAGGCTCACCAACATAAAATTTCATCCAAAAGTGTGCCTCTTTGGCAGCGTTGCCAGGAGGTGAGAAAAAATAGGCTAAATTGGACTTTAAAGAAGGTCAAAAAATGCTAAATGCCCCAAAAAATAAGGCTACAAAAAAAGCTAATATTTTTCTATTTAAACTTTTTTCTCAATAGTTTCTGATTTTTTTAAGATAACTGATCCAGTAAGAAATCGCCTACAAAATTGCCAAAATTATAAATTTTGGTTATACATATTTCATATCGAGGGTCTATGTTTAAAACTCTCGATCTCAGGTTTTCATGATATTGTGTTTTTCATGCCATTATATTCCCTATAGTAACTCATCTACGATATAAATTTCAAACAAAAAGTCCTAGTTTTTCTAATTTTATCAACGTTTTTGTATTCCTCTGTCTTACAAAATAAATATTTTACTTTTACTTTTGAGAGCAAAACCCTCGATCTCTTTGAGTAATTATCTTAGTTTTTAATAATATAAATATAATACATACCATACTAATTTATTCATGCTGAATGTGAATCTGGCCAAAATATTTAAATCGGTTGTATAGTACTTGATATTTACTTTACTAAATATTCATTATATATTGCGGCTACTACCCCTTGTAAACCTATTCTAACTATCTTTATCTCAATTATGTAACTTGACAAGAAAATTATTCCCACAAAATCTCAATACTTTCACTGTAATATATATATATATATATTATTTATATATTTATTAAAATTTAACTTGTATAGGGGCAAACACTTCCTCTAGAGCAGCCCGCCCTATTTAATCTCAGTTATGAATCTTCATAAGGAAATTGTTCCCACACTATCTTAAAACTTTTGCTCTAAAAGTGCTTCATTTAAGCGATAAATAGTTTTAATTTGTGTGGAAGCTACTACTCTCACTTTACCTACCAGTCCTATTTTCATTTCAAATGTGGAAGTTGAGAGCTGATAAGGAAGATATTACTTAAGCATGTTAAGACTTTAGTTGCAATAGCCCTTTAGATATACGATAATTATTAATTTGTTTGCATGGAGGTAACGTTGCCTGCTTTGATTTCAAAATAAAGTAGCCTATTTGTATTATGTTACTTTCCAAATTATTAACTAGTATAAAAACTTTTAAAATTATGCATACAAAACTGTCTATATAGTTATTTTATTTAAACACATTGAATATTTTTAAAGTGAAAAAAATTCTATTTCTCCTTATAATTGCACATATATCAAAATATTAAAAACAAATTATATATAAGATAAGCTGGCAACACTGCTCTTTGGTTTACCGGCAAAAATCCTCTTCAAAATGCTCCGATGGCCAATTCATCGAAAAAATTTGGCTATGGTCATTAATTTTGGGCTCAAGTGTCTCGGAAATATCAATAATTTGCCTCCCATATTATATAAATTTATTAATAAATAATGAGGTTTTACCAAGAAATCTATTTTTTTCCACAAAACCAAATTTTCACCGAAAATAAGTGTTTGTAGATTTTTTTTTTCAAAAAGCAAATTAAAACAAGTAATAAAGATATAGTCGGTCAAGCCCGACCATATGATACTTCACTGTGTATTAGACCTGTGGCCTAATGTTCACCGATACTTGTATTAAATTTAAAATAAAACATACTCGTACGAACAGAGAATGTTACGATGATAGTAACATTTTTATATGAACTTACGCACTTTAGTGTGATTCCCGAAAGTGGGCCTAATATCGGTACTATTGTAAATTATGGACTATTCCTCGTAAAATTTAGTTCTGTTGTTTCCACTTATATAAAACTTATTTATGTCGAATATAACTTGATAATAACATTTTTGTGGGATTTGTGTTCGTTAAAGTGATGTTCGGAAGAGGGATTTATATGGGAGCAATGGTCAATTATCTTCATGAAATTTGACACAAAAATACAAAGACATATACAAAACTTCCTTGCACCGAATTTCATTAAAATATTGGTATATTTAAGGAATTTATGACTTTTAAACTCCTATTTCGGGAGGGCAATTATATGTTTCTAGGTGAAATAATTCCAATTTCAGTCTAATGAAATAACCAATTTCAGTGTAATGTAATAACCAATTTCAGTGTAATGAAATAACCAATTTCAGTGTAATGAAATAACCATCTTTGTGCCAAAATAATTACTCGTGCCAAATTTCATAAGGAGTCTTTAAAATGACGACCTGTACTTTGTTCACAAGGTTTACAGACAGACTGCCAGTAAGCCCACCAGACGGACGTGCGGACATCGTTAAAGCGACTCAATAAGCGATTCTAAGTCGAAAGGTATATTTTAAGATTTTTGCTGTGCATTATAAACATCAGCACAAACGCATAATATCCCAACCACCTATGATGGTGTAGGGTATAAAAAATGTTTATACAAAAAAAAAAAAAAAAAAAAAAAAAAAATCAACCCAAATCTTAAAAAAAATGATTTTTACCGAAAAAAATATTCTTAGCCAAAAAACGATTTTACAAAAAAAAAGAATGTTTTAAGTATTATACGTTATATAAACACCTTCTGCATCTTTTTCACAATGTATGGGAGGTGGGCGAATTACGACCATTAACTTTGTCACCGAAAAACAGATCTCTAAATAAAAAGAGACCAAATTTTTGCAACAAGTCCGATTTGTTACACAAAGAAAGAAAAAATATCATAAAACTAATTTATTACGGAAAACCGATTTTTCAGCAAAAGAATTCCGCCAGAAATGCTTATAAGTACTTCCATTTGGTCATTGGGGTCATTATATCATGTGGGTACGTATAGATGCAACACTTAATCTGCACATGCCTTCATTATGTTGCCATTTGTACAGCTTGTCGCTTTGTTTTTGATAGCAGATAAAGAATGACTTTGTCGTTTTCATACTTGTTGTTTTTGTCATAGTTGTTAACTGCTCCTGTTGCTGTTGTTACTGCTGTTACGTACATGCGTGCGATACATTAATACTCCAAAGGAATAGGAGTGAGTAACCATCCCAACATGCTAACAAGAACAAATTTTAGTTATTTGTAATGTTATACGTACAAAAGGATTTGTTACATGTCATACATAGCTATAAGCCGTCAGATAGTAGGGTGAGAGTTTATATAAGACCGAGTGGTTGTGTAAGCGTAACTATGAATGTGAACTATAAATTATTGCAAATGGTCACTTTGTAGTCGCATTTAACTTAAATATGATTTCATTTATACATACAAATACAAACACTTAAGGTTTGAATAGACGTAACCAGTTAATAATTATCTTAAATCCCTTGTATGTACTATGTAAGTGTATAAATGACCATTGTGATATAATTCTTAAACGATTTGTGTCATATTAATTTATAGTTCATCTCTGTTATTAACATAATATTTTATTTGTTAAAGGAGTGTTGAACTATGAAAATGGATTAGTAAAATTTTATGCATAAAAATTCTAATTATAACAAAGTCATTTCTGAACTAAACTATAATTTAAAATTTTAAATAAACATAAATATCTTTTCTATTTCAATAAAATTTAATAAAGAAGTTCAACCCGAAAGAAGCACCGAAACATAAAATATGAAAAATACCAAACTACCAGTTATAAATTCAGGAAGAAAAAAAAAACTCCCACAATAAATATATATAAAAAAAAAAAACAAGTGGAAGTGCTATATACGGCTGGGCCGAATATTTTATATCCTTCAAAAAATTTGTATTTCATAAATATATAAACATATTAGAATTATCTCTTATAAAAATGTTTGCTTTAATCTGGAAATATACTTAATATTTGTAAACTGGTGTTATGACATTGGAAATTTGTAATATAAAGAGAAGTCTTTTGGCATATGACTTTGGAAGAACGCTCATCTGTGTTGAAGAGCTGAAAAAGGAAGGGATATGAAAAATTGTAAATTCCTTTTCAGTTTTCTACCAACAATTTCTTTTCGAAAAATATACCTTAGAATTAGGTTTTTGGAACTTTAATTAGCTATTTTAAAATTTTCAGAATTTATAACTTTGGGGCTCTAAGACACAATTCCACCAAACTGAAATATTATTATCTACATTTGAAAACTTAAAACACAATTGCAGTTATAATATTTTAAGAAAAAGCATCTCATAAACTCAGATTTACTTGTCAAACTTATTTTTTCACAAAAAATGCAATGGCATTATTTTCTGTCTCGATTACTTACAAAGTTTTTATAATTAGCGAAATCTTATCGTATTGTTTTTTAATAAATTTTAAATAACTTATTCGACTTTGCAGAAGAAAACGTATATTTTGGCCTCTGTTGGCCTTTTAGCGACCATATGCATTTGATGCGCTGACATTTTCTGAGTCTAAGCGCATTTATATGTTTTTCCTCTTTTTGCCCCACAAAAGGATACACTTGTTCTTCTAATTCTCTATTTAACAATATGATTTTGTTAACTATATTTTATGAATTTTTAAAATTTGTATGCATAATATGATCGTATGATGATAGTAGCATTTATTTAGCTTTTATGCATATTATTGTGATGGGGCTGTTACATGAGGGATATGGTCCATTAAAGACCGACTGTTAAACTGTTAAGACTGTTAAATTTGTCAATAGGCTTTCGACTTTTGTTAAAGTTAAAATGATTTTCAGAAATGAGCTTATATGGGAGCTATGCTAAATTATAGGTCGATCTTGCTGAAATTTAGCTTAATTTTATATGTTTATAAAAAACTTCTTTTTGCCGAATTTTATTTAAATCATGATTATTTAAAGCAATTTAATTTTGGAAGGACATTTGTTTGTCCGATAGGGGAAATAATGGACCGAACCTAACAAATTTCATCCCACTTCGTCCTTATACCAAAGTATATATATATATATATATATATATATATAGTCTCCAAATGAAAGTGTACTTACTTTTTATACCACAATTTTCTCTAATGTTGTATGCAGTTATGCCTCTTTGGTTCTTTTGAGGCTAAATTTATCCTCTATTTTGGCTTCTTTCTAATCCTTCCTTTTTTTTAAAAAAAAGATAAACAATTAATTCTTATTTGCAATAACTAATTTTATTAAAAAAAAACAACAATTCTTGAGAGAATCGAGATGAGAATGAAGGGACGTTTAAACTTGTACTTCTTGTTAGCAGCGAAAGATTTTATGTTATATAATTGCGTAGAGCTAGGTAATAAATATCGTTTATATCTTGTAGAGAAGAAATAATCCCAAAAAATATGGTGTCAATCTATCCCGATTTTTAAAGTTAAAAGTATTAAAAAGTTGCTCTTTATCCACACAGAACCATGATAAAAATAAGTGCAAAGAGAAAATCTGTAATGTGATCGTAGATCACGCATATTACAAAACAATCAAAATTGCAATTTATAATAAATGGCTAAGGATGGATCCTAGGGTGTCAAGTTTTTTTGAAAAAAATTATCATATGCCAGCAAAAGTGATACCAATTTTGGCAGAAAACATATTATCGTATCGTATGGTCCAGGCTGTAACTTTCTGAACGAAAGTTTTTCTCATTGAAAGCAAAATTAGGAGAACTCAATATTCGTAGAACTTAATATAAAACAGAAGAATGGATCATTCATTTCAATATTAAATGATGTAGAAATAGGAACTTTAATAGGTTTATCGCACTCGCAGAAAATACTTAAGGAAATCATAAATATTCGCAATATGACAAATCGTTGAAAGCCTATCATAATATGAATGCCACATGTCTTCAGTAATATATTTTTCTTAAAAAAATATGGCACCAATAACCGGTCAGAAGGAATATGAGTTATCAAATAGCAGACGATATCAAGGCAAATTAAACCTTAAAAGGAGTATTGGCTGACTTTTGTCAGCAGAAAATTGCAGTTTATTTATTTAGAAACTTATATTTACCATATAAGGCACATCATTAGGATCGGTTATGTAAATGAATAATTAAAAAAAGAAAATTAAAAATAATTATTAAAAAAAAAAAAAAATGTTGGAAAATACCAAATTTAAAAGCCGTTATCTCATAAAATTGTGATGTGATGAACATTTATTTTAAATTTACCAACTATACCTAGCAAATGGAACATGAATTGCGCAGAAATGTTTGCGATCAATTTTTCTATCTTTTTATTGATTCATGAATTAATATTTATACAAGAATATATAGAAGTTTATATATTTGAGATACTGCTAATAATATTTACTAATAAAAACTAATTTACGAAGTTAAGTAGTGAACAGCCTTGGTAAAAATTAGTTCACATTTCCGCGAGTTCACTGTATATATATATAAATAATATATATATAATTTTCCAACAACGCATTGCACATTGGATTCGCCCGAACAAAACTTGGTATTAAGTAAACTAGCAAGTTTTAGTATTAGTATTTGGTACCGTTAAAAAAGGAAGTCTTTCGGATATCAAATTAAGAAAAAGAAGTTTCTGCTTAATACATATCTTTTTTTCCAAATTTGAAAAATAAAATATTTTTTATTATATGAATTGGAATTATAACTTCTTACACCATAGGAGGTTGGAGTAATATGTATTTATGCTAATGGTTATAACGCATAAAGAAATTGATGCAACACTCATCTAAAAGTATAACGTTAAACTTAAAATCACTTCCTGAGTCGAGATTACGATGTCCGTCCTTCCGTTTGACTGGCTGTCTATCAATGTAAGCCTTGTAATGGCCCAAAGTTTTAAGATATCGTAACAAAATTTGGCATATATATATATATATAAATTGTTGACGTTTTAGAGCTTTCAAGATTTGTTAAAGTTTTATAATAGTATATATATATATATATATATATAGCATTTTTAATTAATTAAAAATATATCTAACAATTTCTTAATCTGACATTTAAAAATTTTAATTTTTGTGCGAAGATAAATTACAAAAACAATTTTTTGAAGTCTTGGTCATGGAACGAACTCAGAACCTAACGTCTCTTAGTCAGAAACCCGAGCGGTATACCACATCGATGTATTGGAATTTACTATCTTTACTTCACATATAAAAGTTTAAAATCCAACTCAAAGTTAAATAACATTTTTTCTTAAAAAAACAAATAAGAACGTGCCTAGAAATTCTTGTCAAATTATTATACTCTAAGTATGTGCTAAACGGTAGCAAAGTAAATTTTTGACAATTATGGGGAGAATAAAATTTCATCAAAATAGAAAATTTTGGCAATCATAAAAAAATAACATTGCATTTTAATGTTTATTTTATAAAAGTTGTTATATTTTTCATAAAAGCATTGAATTTTCTAAAAAATGTTGTAGTCTTGTTAAAGAATTTGTCAAAGTTTATAATGAAAAACATTTTCATTTGTCACAGTAAAATTTTTCTGTGTAATATATATATATATATATATATATATATATATATATATATATATATATATATATATATATATAATAGAAAAACAAATATATATTTTTATATATGAAATAGAAAATATTATTAAATTTAGGTAAAAAAAAATTTCTTTGAGACTGTTCTAAAATCGTTATTAGCACTACCATTCCTCAAAAAATTTCGTTGAATTTCAATACTAAGATTTTCGAGACTATATGCCACATATATATTGAAAGAAAAATGTATTTGTTAGATTATGGGTTTCAAAAAATCCATTTCAACATATTTTCAATCATAACAATCACGATTTGTTTTCAACTTGGGGCCCTAGAAGTACATTTCAAGACTTACGTATGAAATTAAAAGCTTATATATATCCCTGATTTTATGTGAAGGGTATAAAAAAATCCACTCGATGCAATGATGTCAACATAAATTCAGCTCGAACAAAATAAAAAAAATATATAAAAAACTCAACACGTGCAACAGCATGTAACAACACTATAATATAAAAACAAAACATTACATAACAGAACAGAACAATGGCAAACATGCCACTTCAATAACAAAAACTCCTTTGGGAAAAGTAAAGTTATATGTATACGGTACAGAAAATAAAAGAAAGGAAAAAATATTGGAATAAAAATACCAGCATAAAATATGAAAACTAAATATTACATACTCATACATACAGAAAACAGCTTACAATATATTTGTAAACATGAAAACTGAACTGAAAAAATTACTCATTGAAAAGAAATAAGAAAAAATATGAATTAACTACAAAATTGAAACAGGAACAACTGCAACAAAATAAAATCATAAATAAAATGACAAGTTGAAATCAACACAACAATTTGTAAATATTTTGGAATGCAATGCACGTTACCAGTAAAAAAAAAAAAAAAATGATACAACACCAACAGCAAACAATTACTTTGACAAAAAAAAAAATAAGAAAATAAAAAAGAGAAGTTATTTCCTTTATCCCTTACCATAGTCTGCTTATAAACCAGACATTTGGATGCATAAATAAAACATTGCAACATACTTGCAGTTATTTAAGTTACCTTTTTATTTCGGTTGCATTAACAATGCTTAGTAATTTCAGGGAAGACTTTAAGAAGTTTTTTTCTTCAAAAATATGTTACTTTTTCTTGCTTTATGCAATACAATATTTTTTTAGATCAAATATTTGAAGACATATCAAATAAGTACGATGAGGAAAATTTTTATATTAAAAAGTAAATAAAATTTGTTATACATTTCACATCACGTAGTAACAAAGCATACAACTTCATTTGGAAAAGTATACAGGTAAATAAGTATAGTTAATTTTGTAATAAAATAAAAAATGATATTGAATGTTTTCTTTATAATTTGAATAAATAACATCATGCATTAGGGTTGGAATAATTTTTTTGTACCAAAGTAATTTCAGATTTGTCGAAAAATTCGGCTGAATTTTAATCTTAACTGATTGCCAGTGAAATTCTACGGCGAAAATTTCTGTAAAACATTTTAGCCAATTGAACTCAAGTTTTAATCATCATTCATGTCATCTCTTAAAAACGGATTAGAAATTACCCCTTATAATGCGAGTTTGATGAATTGAAAGTTCTAATGAATCATTCCACGTCAAATTCTCTAAATGTACATGTTTATAAAACTGAGTTGGGAGCCAGATGTGAAAAAAATATTCAGCTAAATGGTGTTTAACATAAAGCTTGACCTTTTGTTATTATAAAAACAGAACATATCTGTAGTTTAAGATATGTCATTGTCCATTTTCTTAATTTTTAGAATTGCTGTATTTCATTACATATTGTGTAAATTTTTTACAAAAATCTGTCCATCACTTTAGGAGATAGTAGTCTGCATAACAATAGGAGTCGTTTGATTTTACTTCTTTGGAAACGAAAAAATTTTATAAGTTAACATACGCTTTCTTCTTCATATTTCCAATATAAAAATTAACGATTGAATTTAATATATTCACACAGAAAAAATTTTGTGCATAAATATAAAAATTTACTTTCGTTGATTTTAGTTCATAATATTTAAGTACATTTAAATAATATCTATGAATAAAATTTTATTTTTTATGAAAAAAGTTTGGGATAAAAGGTCATGTTCGATTCATAATATTTGTGAAAACATTTTTTAAATATATGAACTTTTTTCTCTGTGTATTTGAAATATGTAGTTTTTTAAGACATAAATTTAATTTTCATAATATTTTGGAAGAGGAATAACTGCATAATTCAATATATTCAAGATATATTTTAAAATTCAATTTTGGAAAAAAATGTATAAATTGAGATGTTATTTAAACAAAATATTAATTTTATAAAGGGGAAAAACAACATCATTACACAAAAAAGGTTTTAAGCATAATTTCTTTTTTTATATTTTTTTAAATGAATCAAAACTCAAGAACACTGAAAAAAATTTTTTAAATTTTCATTTATATTTTCAATTTGTAAAAAAAAATATGTTTGAAATTTTGTTCGGAGAATTTTAAGTTTTTATGATTTTTAGCTACATTTTGGAAATAGAACCAAAGCGCATTTTTTATCAAAATGATGTGCTGCAGAATGCTAGCAAAATTATGCAAATTTCTAAACAATAGTTTTTTACAGATTTTTCTCGGAATTTTGCCATTTTAAGGCACATGTTGTTATTATTTTCATATATAATTATTTTCATTTACCATTTGCAATCACATCCAATAAAACTAAATCAAAGATTTAACAAAATTTTTGCAAAATTCCTAAAATTTTCATTATGAACAATTTAATAATATCTATGAACCAAATTTTTTTTGTTATGAAAAAGTTTGGAAAAAGAAGTCATGTTCGATTCATAATATTTATAAAAAAAATTTTCAAATATATGCATATTTTTTTTCTGTGTACTATTTTGCTATATTTTTCGTTACCCAATATACATATCGGTTTGAAAAATATACCAAATAATTTTCGTACGAATTGCGGATATATTTACATGGTAGATAATTCAAAATTGTATACCTACGACATTTATTTTCAATTAAAACCTAAAAAGCGCCCTTCGGAAAAGTAATAAGAATCAATCCTTTTCTCCACAGATATTATGTAAATAAAAGAAAAAAGAAAATAATGTTAGTAGAAGAATAAGAAGAGGTCATCCAATTTACACAATAAAGCCTACCATATAAGATTTATTTCACTCTGCATCTAGTTACATTTCACAGATTGTCGTGACAGACACTGTCTCAATTTCATATAAAAATTGGCCAAAAATAAAAAAAATTGTTGTAGGTAAATTAAAATTGATATATATATAGCTTTTGTGTTTAGGAAAAAAAAGATCCAAGGACACACCCACCTTCTATATATTCTGAATTATAAAAATCGTCTATTTTCTTAATTTGTAATTTGAACAGAACAAAATTTGGTACAATTTGTTGCCTTTTAATTTAGAAAAGAAAAAATATGTTTTATGGAAATCGGATCTATAGAACAACTTCCAAACACCCTGAATTTTGAAAACCGTATATTTTCTAAAATTGTAATTCGAACTCAACAAAACTTGGTACCTAATTGTACCAAAGAATAAATTCTCCTTCCCACCCTGAATTTTTAAAATCGTTCTTTTTCTAATATTGTAATTCAAATTGAATTTGAATTGTCACTTAGGAGTGAAAAAAATATGTTTAAGAATGATTTCTTGGGTTGCAGCTTCAGAAACTTTGTTAATGTTAAGTTGTTATTATTATCTTATAAAATGTTTAAAATTTCTTCACCATCACATCTAATGTCAAACTTATTTGACAATCTACCAGAACACACTGTTTAGTGGTAAAAGTGTATATTTATACATGTTAAGTTAGAATAAGGATATTTGAATTATAAAACATTATACTTAAATCGATTGCTCTTAATTGGCTTAAGATTTTTTCATGAAAAAAAAAATAATAATAACAGCCCATAATAATTCCCTACCAAAATTATAATAATTAATATATAATTAAACTTTACAAAATAATACTTCTATATTTTAAATATTTCGGAATTTATACCTCATACGTGAATATTTTCTCCAATTTTGTTTAATATTTTGTATTACAGTACTAGTTATACTCTGCTTTAATTCCAGTCACAGCTTAGAAATATCACGAATCTGCAGCGAAGTTGATACTAAAAAATTTTTACTGATCAATATATTCTTTTTTTTTTGCTTTAGTTTTTTTTTTGCTTTTGTTTTAGTTTCTTAAAAAATTTCGACTTTCATTAGAACAGTATTTTTGCTAACGGTATTTGATTATATTCATATTTTATCAATATTTTTAAACAATAACAGTATAGTATTTTTAATTATATATTATACTTATAATCTGACCAGATTTTTAAGCAGCCTTTACAGAAAAAAAATAATTTTAAATATTAAAAACAGTGTTACCAGTTTAGCCTTTTTAAGGCTAAATCTAATCTTTTTATTTTGCTTTTAACCTCAAAATTTTTGTTTTAGATTCTAGCTTTTTTTTTTGATTTTTAAATTTGCCTTAAAAAGGTGTAAAATATTAGTACTTGAAAAATAGAGAAAATAATTTTTTATTTAATACCACTATTTTTATTTTTACAGAATCATTTATTTAGGGATTTTTGTATTTGTTTGCTCAAAAAAAAAAAAAAAAAAAAAAAAACAAACAACAAAAAAGTTCGCCTGAGGCAAAAAAAAAAATTTGTCTACCATAAACATAACTTTTTTAAGAAACTTCTTTTGGAATTTAAGATATTTTGTTTATAACCACGAATTTTATTACAATTATTTTATTACTGTCTTTAAGTTTAAGGTATGATGCTTTCATTTAGCCTCATAAAATGTTGATGGTTATACGCGCGTATGTTCTATAAACTTCCAAAAAAGATTGAATATCTTTTTTCTTCAGACTGTATAAATACAACATAATTTTGGTGAGACATTTTAAGATTTCAATTCAAAACTTTATACAAAATTTTAAATCTAAAGAAAAGTTCTTATTATTAGGTAATTTTGGACTTTACACTATTTTCTTAAAAAATATATTGTTTGTAGATAACCCAAAAACAAAAATTTGGAAAACATAGTGTTAAATTAATCTTGGCTTTCTAATTAACACCATAGATAAAAATACACAACTAAAGAGTTTGACGCGAAAAAAATTTTTTGGAAATCTGCAGATAGCTTTTTTGAATTGAAGCCCTGGATATGCAAAATTAAGCATAAAATATGCAAAAACATATCATTTAAATGTCTAAAATAAAAATATGGTTAAAAAAATAAATATGCTGCTCGGGACAAAATATGTTGTAATCGTTCCTAAAATTCTCAAAATTTTCTAAAATGGACTAACAGTTCGGTTTATTTCAAGCACAAGAGAAAATATGCATATTAAGGCTTATAACTTTTACTATATGTGAAAAATTATTAGCGTAAACTTTTTTACATTTTTTATTATTCTCAATAACTATGTGCTAAATTTTGTTGTAATAGGTAATTAGTTTTTCTTCAAATACAAATTTAAAAAAATTCAATCAAACGCAAATTTATAAAACAATTTGTAGGAATACAGGCGAGTCAGGAAATACAGTTTCTCGAATCATAAAAATCCTGGTCACCGAAATGAATTCTGATAATCGAAGAAAAATTTGGCTTACAGACTTTATGATCACAGATGAGATAATACAAATTTTAAGAGAAAATCTCTATATCTCATTCTTTAAATCTTTCATCGAAGTAAAAACAGTTCGTAATAGGAGCGCTAGAAAAAAATTTAAAGACAAAAGAGAGGACGAAAATTATTGAGATTAATTTTCTTCAAGAATATGAATACTGCATAAATATTACAGTACATACTGATGTACCTTTTACAACATCCTGATCATGAATTCCATATTACAGTTGCTATGGGAAATTTATTAGATAATATCGTGTAAAAAAATCGAAAGTGCCACCAGAAAAGATTCTTTCCTGTCATCAGAAAACACAACGAATTCTAATTTTTCTGTCCCAATCTTTCGTCTTTGGTAATACCACAAAAATGTAACTGAACGATATTAAACAAATGGTGCCTCTATATACGAAAAGAGGCCAGTCCATTTAACTGTTCAGAACTATGTCCATTTTAATTATATTCGGATATAGCAAAAAATATTTCAAGACTACTCAAAGCTGACTAAAAATTAAAATAGAGTTTAAAAAGAAATAGATCCATTTCTACAAAAAATAATCGAGGGTGCCCCGATGGCCTAGTTGGTAATGAGCTAGTCTGTCAGTCTGAGGGTTGTGGGTTCGATTCCCACCAGACACTCTGGTCTGTTTCACTACAACGAGCTAAGCTCTTCGTTACTCCGCTCGGTTAGAATTAGAATATAATTTGTAATTGTATTGTAATTATTAAATAAATAAATAAAAAATAATCGAAAACACAATAAAGTTCTTATTCAGAGTATTCCAGAAAATATTAAATATTTTATTGAAAACTAATAAAAAAATTATCTTTTAAATTTTCAAGGTGAATATAACAGCTTTTAACAACATTAACATTTCAGAGAGATTGACCCATTAGTTTTTATTTTTATAAGTTGAGATGCATGCATAAAATTTTTTGTGCGCAGTCCTTATATATGCATGTAATTATATGAAATAAAAAAAATCCACAATTTATCTCTAATATTAATCTATTCTAACCAATACTAAAATAAGATACAAGATCACAATATTAATGATTGTGATAAACATATTTTATATTTTATGTTTACTAAAAAAATTAGTTACTGCTTTTTTTCTCCACTATAATATTCATACCAACAACTTGGTGATAACCAGGGCAACCAAATATATGCTCTAAAAAAGTTTTTATGCGTATTAAAACTGCTCTTAAAATCGGAAATATGCCCCTAAAATTTAAAAATATGCTCCTAAAGTATTATTTTTTCTAGTTAAATTTTAAATTATCTACTTTTGATTTTGATTAGCAATTGCTAATTTTTTTTGCAATTAAAAATATTCAAAGTCTAAAATATTGTATCAGGAAATTACAAAATTTCTATTTATTATTACGATGGAAATTATTAGGGAATCGAACTTGACAGATGTATGGGACAGTAAAAAGAAAGTTTCTCTAATAGAAAATTATGTAAAAAATTTCATTGGGTCCGAAATGTGCAGAAGAGAAAACTCTTGAGTATAAAATGCAAAAAAGTATGCTTTTTAGTGTAAAATATGTCATTTATATTACTTAAATAAGCTCTAAAATAAAAATTTTCTATGAAAATATGACAAAATATGATACTAAGTTCAAAATATGCAAAAATATGCTGTTATGACCAAAATATACAAAAATGTGCTATAAAAAATCGATGCCAGAATTTCTAAAATTATCTAAAACGTATAAATTACTAACCGCTTGGTTCACTGGAAATACAGGAAAAAATATAATATTGCATATTTTTGGTTGCCCTAGTGATAACAAACAGTTGAAGTAGAAAAAATTATATGGAATTATTATAATATAAAATAAAATATAACAAATTAAAAAGAATCTGAAGATTTTATTTTTTTCATATATCTTTAGTGTCAATACAACCGAATAAAATGTTAATATATCATAAAGATTTTCTAAGCTTTGCAAATCCACAAATATTCTTTACTTTATAAAAATTTGTTTTCTTAACATTTTCTCTTAGCTTGTTTATTTTCCTAGACTTTTTTAAAATAAAAACCTCTACTACTATCTGTACTTTTACATCTTGTTATGGCTAGAAAACCAAATCCTATCTATATTTTTTTCTATTTTTTTTTACTCTTACTGTTATTGCTTTTTTCATTTATATCCTTTAAACTTTAGTTTGAAGTAACATCCTGGACCTAAACAAATAAGTTATCAATCCCACAAAATATACAATGCAAATTCATCATCTTACTTGTTTAGTAAAATAAACTTTTGCTTTCAACTTTTTCTCTTTTCTCTTCTTCGGACAACTTTTGAATTAAAATGCAGGCACTGCAATACAATCACACTTATCGACAAGGAGATTTTGTGTTTTGTTTGTTTTACAAACATACAAACAACAAACAAACAGGATTTACACAATAACTTAAAAAGTTGTTTAGATGATGAGAACAGTGGTTGGTAACAAACAAAGAAAAAGTAAAGAAATATTATTAGGTTTTAGTTATGGAAAAAAAGTAGATATTTTTAAAATCTACTGTAGACTTTTAGCCCTCTGTATTACATTTATTTAGCATATTGCAAAAATCAGCAATACAAACCAAAATCGAAGTTAACATTCAATACTAACAAAAACACTTCACAAAATCCTTGTAGTATTTATAGATAAAGTGCAAGGATAAAATAGGAATAACACGCACATAAATACACAACCACATACATCCACAAGTAAACTCAGATACACAAATAATAGCAAAAACAAATACCACAAAAACAACAAAACAATTTGTATATATAAAGAGTAAAACAAATGGCTTAAAGGCGTTTTATCAACACACTACATTTTAAAATCGAAATTGAAATCAAAATATAACAGATGAGAAGGTTTAGAGCGAAGGAAATAAAAATCCATGATTAACATTATTTCAAAACAAAAATCGACTTCAATATAAATAATTTCAAATTGCCTATGAATTCTATAATAGAGGTCTTAAGCAAAAAAGAATGAAAGTCTGCTCAAAATTTTACAAAAACATTTTCTTCAAAATCTGATTAAAATTATCAACATAACAATACACTTACTATATAAATATACATTTTTGAACTCCCCAGAAGTTTCGCATAAAACAACAAACTTTTAAACTCATGTAACCAATATAAAATACATTAATAGACCCAGAAATTTCTGGTTCACTACGCTCTCTTATTCAATACCACCCCCAACAGTTTCGGCACAAATGTGCACACGTAGTCATACTTATGTATAAAATATTTTTGTAAAATACTCCAAACTACCAATGTGCATTACTGACATATCTGTTTATCACTTCATAATTGGTTTTTGTAACGATTGCAGGCAAATAAAAATAAGAGAGAGAAAAAAGGAGCAGCTGAATGCAATTTTCCAATTTTCCAACACACACGCACAAATATATGTAAATTTTTATGTATACCCAGCGGTTAAGCATAACTTTCGTTCGTTGTTAAGGCCTTTTTAAATACTTAAAAAAATTAAAACATTCAACTTTGTCTTCTGGACTTTTTTAAAAGATCCAACTAATTTATATTTTCCCTTCATTGGCAGCTAAGAAGAAAGTTTCCAATCGCTCACTTATTAACTAATAAAATTACTCATTACGTATTTAAATATTTTTAGTCCTGGGACTTTATGTAATCCAAATCATTTAGTCTTATTTAAAGTGTTAATACAACCTATTTTATTACATAAAAATAATTTCTGTCTCATAAAGCAGAATTTGCACATAAGAGAGTCGATTTCTTTTACGTGCAACTTCTTCTCTACTCGCTTCTTTTGGCATTTAGCAAGACATTGCCTCCAATGACGGGCTGTGTAAAATGAAAAAGAGTTTTGAATGCGAGGAGTAGGCCTTGTGGCTGCATTGTAGAAGGGCTTATTTTTCCCTCCTGGTGTTATGTATTGTATATAAAATCATCACTGGAAAAGCTAAAGAATTTTTGAAAATTATTGTTTTTGGTTTAAAACAAACGCAGTAACATGTATCCGACAATTTGAAAGTGTGTGTGGGTATAAAATTTGTTAAACAAATAAGGAAGTAGGAAGGATAAATGTTTTATATTTTTATGGAAAAGGAAATTTATGATTTAATAAATCTAAAAAATTAAAAAAAAAAATCGAAATACTACACAGGAAGATTCAAAGTCGAAAACAAAAGTTGTTAAAATATAATAAACAATGGGATTAAAAAAAAAAAACAAATTTAAGTTATGAAATATCAAAACTTGCTTTTAAGTCTTAAACTAGTATTTAGAAAAAAGAAAATAAAAAAAAAATGAAAATTCCGCAAAATTTTATATGCATGAATCTAGAGCCCATTCGCAATAAAACTACGTACTCAGTTTTTTTTCCAGAACGTCAAATTTGCTATAAAAAAAATTCAGATTCCTTTCGAGAGAAAATTTGACAAACTAAACTTTGAAATAGTTACGAGAGGAAATTTGACAAACTAAACTTTGAAGTTTTTTCAAGAGGAAATTTGACATCGCGGCAAAAGGCTGCGCACTAAGTTTTGTCATGTATGGTCTCCAGTTTTATTCATATAACGATTTTTCAACGTGTGACAATGATTATTGCTGACAGTTATATATTTGAAAACAAATATTTAAAGGCAACATTTTCAAAAACATATTTTCTTAAATTTTTGTGCAGCAACATTTAAATAAAAAAATATTATTATACTGCAAGGATTCTGAGCTTTTATTTGACACCCATAATGAATTGATATAATCTTCGTAAATATTTTATAATTTGTTTAGAAATGTTTATCCTTTGAAAATTTTAGGTCCTTTTGAGAGGAAATTTGACGTCTTCGAGAAAAAATGAATACGTAATTTTAATACGTACGGTCTTTAATTTTATGAACATCTCAATTTTTTTAATGTGTGAACATTATTGTCACACGGTGTAATCACCGTCGTTTCGACACTAAATATTTATTTTTATATAAAAAATTCAAAAATTACAAAACTTAAACATTTAAGTAAAAACAAGTCTACATTTTATATATCCTTCAAATTTTTATGCGAGAGATACTTTTTTCGGAAAAAGAAGAAACAGGAAAGATACTTATTTTTGCCCCAATAATTTCAACGATAATTTATTGAGTACTAATAGTCTAGAAAACCCCCCAAAGGGGTTTTCAAAGTTTTTTCAAATTTCTTGAAGTTTGATTTTTTCGCAGCCATTTTTTTTTTTTTTTTTTTTTTTTTTTGAAATAAAAATCATTTAAATTATTTCATTAAAATGGTATTATATAGTTGTTGTTTTATAGACTACTAGCATTATTATATTATATTTTTACTAAATGCCACACCATTTTTATGCCCATTTTTGTCAGATTTTTGTCTACCTTATTTAACTTGATTTTATATTTAAACTACTGAACTGATTAAAATTAAACTTGCTTCTCAGTAAGAAAAATAAAAAATTTATCAAAATTTTTATGAAATTGTTAAAAAAAAATATTATAGTATAATAGAAGTGGACAAGAAAGGCATGGCACCCATATATATTAAATTATAATGCACAATATTTTCTATTCCTTGTATGTAAAATTTTAGATGAATTGTCTTAGTAGCATCAAAAAAGTAGCAATACTGATTTTTACTAAAAGTATGCTAAAAACTGAGCGTGGCATCCAAATTATATTTTAGCTCATATTTTTTTTCACAAAATACTTGATATATGAACTAAACTTCATTTGAACTTAAAAAAAAAATAATAATTATTTACAAAAAATGAGCGTGACATTTTAATTAATCTTTTAACCTATAATTCCTGTCGGAAGATGCACGTATTTGTACGTGCAAAATATCCATTAAATCGGTTGAATAATAAAAATCTTACATAATATCTGAGAGCTTTATGCTCTATAGAGCTCATGCTCTATAAGCAATAAATACGCAAAAATATATTGAAATTTATTGATTTAAATATTTTTCTATTTATACACATAATGAAAAAAGTGCTCCAAAATATTCAAAATTTAAGAGTCGATATAATCGCAATTTGAACTAAGTTTGCAAAACACTATGGAGATTTGATTAATCTGACAGTATACTTTCATCTGGCGTTTGAATTATTGAGATAGTATTTGATGATAAAAAATTTGTCGCATAGTGATATTTATTTAACGAAACTAACTTAAAACAAGAGGTCATTTTAAAAATCGTTGTTCTCTAAAAAATTAAATAGTAGTTTTCTGAATGTTGAACCATTTCAAAATGGTACTTTTTAATTTTTTTACAGGTACTTTTATTCAAATTATACAAGATGTTTTAGCCTTCTGTTTTATTGGTATTTTCTCAAGAAATTATCTTCTTTAAAAAATGGTACTTTTTTTTAAAAAAAATAAAATATTTTTGAAGACTGACTTGTTTTATACCATTCACAAATACAAAGTTTGTCATTTTATACGAAATTCTCAAATAACACTTCCTGATTAAAAATATACAAATTTACTTTTAGTAAACGTGCTTTAGGATGTTTGTCGGTCTGTATGTTGAAATTGATATTTTCAAGCCCATAGCTCAATAATTATATTTCTTTTGAAACACATATGTCTCATAATTCAGCCAAACTTGTTTTTTAAAAATTCCCAACAAACCAAGAAATGATACAGTATCATTAATGATATCATAATTTTAAAATTATATAATAAAATAAAGAATTTATTTTTTCCTTAGTAAAAAATTTCAAACATTTTCAGGAAAATGAAAATGAAATGGAATTTTTTGTAGATGAAAAATATTTTATGTTATGTATTAGGTGAAAATTATATTTTTATAGCATTATTTAGTGGAATTGCAAAAATAAAAGAGGATAAGGAAAAGGAATCAATATCAACTTGGATTTTAAGGGGAACTGTTTTCGGATTACTGAAGTTTCGTATTATATATAAAATTATTTAGAGCAGGATGAACTTTAGTTTATAATTATCAGGTTTTATTTTTTGGAAAATAATTAGAATATTTTATATTCAACCAATCTTGGTATGTATAAACTCTGGAATATATTGCAAAATTATCGCGCCGCTTAAATCAACGATATCATTACTAATATCGTAATTTTCAAAAATTATATATCAATTAGGTTTGTAGCGTTGATACTAAAATCAATAATTTTTGATTCATTTTTACTTTTTTGAACATTAGTATTATCCCAGCAAAAACTTTGCTTTCCTGGTAAGCTAGCAGGTATAATTGAAAACAAAAATAAACTACTTAGTTTTTGCCTGAATAACTAGTTATTTTTGTTCGACTTGTCCACAAATTCATGTAGTTATTTTTTGACTCTAGGGGTACTCAAAAATATGTACCTAAACGAAAACAAAAATAAAAAAACAAAAAAAAAAAAAAAAATTTGAAGTCAGTGAGACTCGAACTTGGACACACACTAACCATTCGTTTTACTGACTAACGTCTTACTCAGTACACCATCTCGCAGATAGCACCCTGAGCGACAAAAACTATATTTAGTTTAAAACATCTTTTTAGACATTTTGTTATAAAAAACTAACAGCTTCAGAATGAGGTTGAACCAACAATCTTTTGGTTGTCAATCCGGCGCTCTAGCCAACTCATCCACGTGATTGCAGTATTGCTGTGCTATTATACTATTGAGTACTTATTAATCTAATACTGAGTAGGCAAATACTAATGACGCCTCATTACCAAGTAACTACTTTAATAAGTAGTTGTCATTACCGAAAACCAAAAAGTTTTTGCTGGGAAAAGATATGTTTTTGGAAAATTTATACTTTTCTTAGGAAAATTTGTACACTTTTTGAAGATTGTTACTTTTTTTGGAAAAGCTTTTTTTTTAATTTTTGTTTCCTTTTTAAATTTAAGTTTTTTGTTAACATCTGGTATTTTTGAAAATTATTATTTTGTTTAGAAAATCGGAATATTTATAAAACATTTTTTTGAAAATTGATTTTCTTTTCAAAATATATATTTTTTCGTTATATTTTAGGAAAATGGTTTTTGTTCTTTGAAATTGGTATTTTGTTTCTTTATCTTTTGAAAATGGTAATTCTATTAAAACATTTACTTTTTAACTTATTTATTTTCTGTTTGAAATTTCACATTCATTGAAAAATGAGCTTAAAATTTCAATTTTTTTAAAACTGGTTAATTTTTTTGGGAAACTTTTTTTTGCAAATTAATGCTTTTTGAAAAAAAGTTACTTTCACAGGTCAACATTAAAAAATATAGTAAAAATATATTCCATAGAAGAGAAACAATACTACAAAATGTACTACCGGTTAAGTTCCTAACTTGATCCATTTACCACCTATAGGACACAACCATAACAAAATAGAAAAAATGGACAATAAATGTTTGTAAAAAAGAAGGAATAACTATATTATGGTTGCAAATTGCAAAGGAAAAAAAATAAATTGAAATATTGTTAAAACTCTAACCAAGGATGGTCAAGGAATAAATTTTTGAAAGCTTCTCTCAGAGAAGCCAAAATTAAGGAGAGAATATTTATAGAACCAAATATCAAACAGCTAATAAAGAATCTATTATTAATGTTCATCGCAGTTACAGAAAACTTTTAAGGAAACCATAAATGCCCGTAATATGATAAATTGTTCATACGATTTCATCTTATTATAAAATGCCACATGCACTTGATAATTTGCTAGCACTAAGACTTTTTATTCAAAAAATATGGTACTAATGATCGGTCAGGATGAAGCGAGATTTCTCCAACACACATACATATATAGCTGAATATTGCCAACAGGAATTATTAATAAAAAGAAGAAAATAAAAACAGTTTTTAAATCTAATAGATCATAAAACTGTGAAATGCACAAGGAAAATTTTTTTTTTTGCTTGTGTTTTGGACAATTAAATTATGTATTTTTTTTTTTACTTTTTATTTTTATTTTTATTTTTTTCTTTAACGTCACCAGTAATTTTATAATAAAATTTCGATGGAAACTTTTTCGCCCATATCTCAACTGTTTATAAACCGATATAAATAATCAACGAAGAAACCAACTTCAAATAAAATTACTGACATATTTATGAAAGAACAAAATTCAAAATTTAACTCGAACCTTCAGATACTGATCTTTCAAAATAATGCCGGTCTTCTATACTTATTCTTTCGTTAATGGTTTAATTTTGTTGATCTATGTAGAGCATTCCTGAATGAAATAAAACTTTCCCCATTTAGTGAAGAGTTTAAAAATTAAAATCTGTGTGCGATAAAGAACATCTTGCTATTTAGTAGGCTAAACAATTATTCGGGTTTTCACGACGAATTATTCGGTTAACCGTATAAATTTGCATTACTAAATTTGAAATAAAATAAAACATTTAAATAACACTAATTGCAGTATTTAATATATTGAAATAATTTTTTAGAAACATAATATAGTTCAAATTCTTTCACAAAGGGTTCATCTTATCAGTTCTTTCGCTCATTTGTTGTATAAAAAAATTGTCTTTTTCTTTACCTAATTCAACAAAATATTCTCCTAATGAGCTTTATTCACTCTTTAATGTAATTCTCTTTATTTTCCGTGTGAGAATTATTTTTTGTCATAAAATTGAAAAATAATATTTGTATTTTTACGTACATTTTGTTGATGCAAACTGAAATTTGTATTATTTATATATGTATAACTTTGAATTTATTTTATTTAGATCCATAGAAAAGTCAACTAGAAGACCAACACTTTTCATTCGCTCAGCAAAACAAAATTACTCTCATCACAAGTATAAATTAATTCTGTACAAAAATCGACTAATACATACAAAGAGTTAGGTTTTTTTTACCGCTAAGTTTTTTGAAAGTGAGTTGACTTTTCTAAGCTTAAAATTTTTAGCCTAATCACAAAACAAATAAGTCGATTTTATACCCATAACATCGACTATTATTTTCAATTTCTTACCACAAAACATTAAACTAAATTTTAAACTAAAAAAAATCTTTTTGCATTTAATTATTTTAAAAGCCTGCGAATATTTTGTTTTTATATTTTTTTTTTTAATTTCTCTTTTTTTATTTCTATTCATTGAAAACTATTTAAAATTGTTTTTAATGCATGAGTTTTAAAAAGTTTTTTTTAAATATTTTTTATGGTATGAAAAAAACAAAACTTCTATTTGAAACTAGAATTGATTTCGACAAAAGTTAAATTTTTAATTTCTTTTGCACTTAGGCTGTATGTTTTCTGAAGTTTTATTGCCACAAGTTTAAGTATTTATGAAGTTATAATTTTAAATCTTTTTCTAATTATATTTTTTCATGAGTGTTTTCTGTTACTTAAGAAGTAATACAAAAGCTAAGACGTACACTTATTAATTCTTTGGAAGTAATGAAAAAGTGCATCCCTAAAAATGACTTTTATTTTTTTTCTGGGATATAACAGATATTTTAAAAAGAGATGTATTTGATATAAATTAATCTTAAAAAGAAAAAAAATGTTCTAAACTTACAATTCCTGAAAGCTAAATTTCGGTTAATCGGTTATTCGAAACAAATTATTCGATTTATTTGTTATTCGAAAATAGACAATTTTAAATTATTCGAACAGTTAATGGACCAAAATTAATCGGATAACCTACTATTCAGGAAGTTATTCGATCTAATTTCGTTTGTAACTCTTAATTTTAAACTTCAGTGTTCCACTCATTTTCATAATTTTGTACATTTTTTTCAAATTTGTTCTTTTTTTTTTTTTTGGTTTCCAAAACCATTTATACAAACTTTGGTTTCACGGTAACTGAACTTGAAAATTTTGTTATAAGTGCAAAAATGTTCCTTTATATCTCCCCTTTATATTATCTAACCCCTAAATCATTTTTCAGCTCTTTATATATTGAAAGTATTTTTCAATGTATGCAGAAAAATCTCTCAAAATAATATTTCAATTGAAAATTTCCCAAATGGCAAAATGCAATCGAAACAAAAATAAAGGCAAACAACAAATACAAAACAAATAGTAGCAGATTGTTTAGAAACCATTGCTAAATTAGAGAAATAGAGATGAAAGGAAAGCAAAACTTCCGTATTTATTGCTTGAATTGTCATTCAGACTGTTAAACAAAAAAAAAAAAAAACTAACCGAAACAAAAATAACTTAATATTCTACAGACCTCTTCTCCTACAAAAAGTACACACAAATGCAGGAAATCTGAATGAAAGATTTAACAAGGTATTTTGCATTTCGAGTAACAAAGAATGAAAACTTTGTTAAAGAATTTTGAAATTTTTTTGAATTTTGAAAATTAGCCAAGCATTCTGAATTCTATTCCACTTAAAACCTAATTTGGAATTTCAAGTTCATGTACCCAATAACTTTTATATTTATTTATATTTCATAAATTTCCTCACATGATCAGACCATATCTAAAAGAAATTCAGAATTTGTCATCTACATTTGGGATGGAGTCCCATTTACAAAAATCGTCGAAACGAGAAAATCAACTTTTTATATAAAAAATATATTAAGATATTATCCACAAAATTTATGAAATAATACCTTCAAGTTCCTGCATAAACAAAAATTTTTTGAAAATATGTTCCTGTGGCAACGAAAATTTAACAAAAAACGGAAAGAAAAAAAGAAATATTTTTAAACAAACTTTATCATGAATCTTTGGAAAGCACTCATGCAAAGTTTCCTCCAAGCCCTTTTCCTCCAATAGAAGTAAACAAAAAAAAAAAAAAAAAAAAAAAATAGTAAATAAAATCCCAGCATTATTGACAAGTGCGTTTTCAAGAGCAGATTAGTTTTTTTTTTTTTTATAATTCGTTTACTCGTTCTAATGCTTCAGTATAGAATAACAAATATTTTCAATATTTATTTCAACACACTATTCATCATATGCATCTCTGCTTGACTCTATAAGTACAGACATGTTACAGTAAAGTTTAATAGGTTGCCCTTATTTCAATAACGTTCATCAATTTCCAAAAAAAAAAAAAAAAAAAATAATAAAAAAAAATAAATAAATTAAACTCAAGTCAGGCGTACTCATAATTCATTTTCAAGTTCATTGCAAACATTCATCTTGGTCACGCATCAAGTTAAGTTTTCATCTTTGGCTACGTATACTAGACACTTTGATTCAGGCAGGTTGGTTGGTACTTTTCTATTATAATATTTCGTTTTTTTATACTTAGCAATAACACTTATGTCCTCACTCCAACTCTTTAACATCCTTTAGAATTGAGCCTTATTATTTGTTTTTGTTTTTCTTGATGCATCTATTGGTCTATGCCAGATTTTGTGGCAACGACCATTTATTTCGGAGCAAAGTAGAAAAATAATGAAATTCCCTTAACGTGACACATTCTTCGTTCGTTGGAGTCGAAAATGAAATGGAAAAACTATATTAAAAGTTATGTTTGTTTTAATGTAATTTATGTATAGGTAAAGAAAATATGTTACAAACAATGATTTTTACACGGAGAGCATGTTTGTATAAAAATAAAGGAGATACTTTATTATTTAAATTTCATTTCAAAAATTTTTAATATTTATTTTTATTTAGTCGATTTAAAAAACTAAAGCGCATACAATTGTTAGCCTAATAATCACTTTATGAACCAAAGTACTATACATCATGAATAGTAAATTGCATCGATTTGTATGAAGATAAAAAATGTTGCAAATGTGCACCCTAAAATTAAAGGTTCATATGTTATAAACTAATACCCAATATATTTTGGTTCAATTACTTATTTATTTTTAAAATTTTTTTAAATTGTTTTATTAGAGTTTGAAAATTTCGAACATTTCTCACCGCAATTTCCAGCCGAATGAAAAAAAAGAATATATTAATTATGCTTTCAAGTACACACTAGTTACTAGGGTATCCAATCGAATAATGTTCGTTCGAATAATTTGAACAATTTAACAGAAGAATTTAAAAGTGCAACTTTTCGAATAATGAATAATTCGAATATTTTGATGTTTAATACTGAAATAAAATTTTATTTTTTGATATTATACTTTTTTATAATGATTTACAACTATTTTATTATTATTATTATTATTATTATTATTTAATTTAATTAAAATCTAATTCCATATTTGTTTGCTTTTTACGTAAATAAAAGCAACAACATGAACTTTGTATCTACATCCCCCAACATATCACACTACCATACCATCGACAGTATCAACCGTTCGGATATTTTGATTTATTAAAACACAAATTCTATATTCCCTTGAAGAAATTATATACAGAAGTATATTACTGTAGGAGCTTTTAAAGAATCAAAAGTAATGAAGAAGTTTTTAAATTCTAGATATCTAAGAAAACTATCAAGTGAAATCACAATATGGAATTATATTAACAATTTTTATTCCCAAAACTGATATTATTTCAGAAAGACTTAAATGAAGCCATTTAAATGCTATTATTTTTTAAAAGATTATTTTAAGTCATTTCCTTATTTTATATTTTATTTTTGTGTTTGACACACGCAAAGTATATTTACAAAGAATTTTTGACTTTTAAGTTGCTTTTATTTTTCTTTTATAATCAAATTTTTGAAAACTTTTCAAAAATTTAAATTTTTATTATTTATTTTTAATTATTCGAACAATTCGAATATTTTTTAATGCGTGTTGGTGTAACGTGGTTTTGTCGTCGGTTGAGGTAACTTAATCACCTCCAGGGTCTACTTACGAATCCACAAATCTTAAGTAATAAGACGTTTGATTTACTCTTTCTGAGGGTTGGAATAATATTTTCTTTATTGAATACTTCAAGAATATTTCAAATACAAAATATATAGATATTACGAGAGAATAATTTCGATAAATTCAGTTCGGATACCATCGAATTAATAATTGTCGTATTCAATCGTTTCTTCTTCAACTAGGCTTATTTCGGTTCCACGACTTATATTATGATCGGTTCGGTTCTTCGGCTTATATTATGATCGGTTCGGTTCTTCGGCTTATATTACGATCGGTTCGGCTTTCGGCTTATATTAGGATTGCTTCGGTTATTCAGCTAATAATAGGTTCGTTTCTTCGGCTTATATTAGGATGGGTTCGTTTCTTCGGCTTATATTAGGATGGGTTAAGTTCTTCGGCTTATATTAGGATCGGTTCGGTTCTGCGGCTTATATTAAGATCGGTTCGGTTTTCCGGCTTATATTAGGATTGTTTCGGTTATTCAGCTTATAATAGGTTCGTTTATTAGGCTTATATTAGGATGGGTTCGGATTTGGCTTATAACTGTGCCGAGGAACCGAAATAAGCCTAGTTGAAGAAGAAACGATTGAAGATGACATTTATACGATTGAGTTTGGATAAGAACGCAGCAAAATCAAATCTAAGGCATTGTAGTATCTCATAATGTCTTTTACTATAGTTTCCCTTAAAAACGTTTTTAATATTAGTGATCATCTAGTCAATAGTAAATAATTTAATCTTTTTCAAGATGGAAACAAATGCAGGCAAATTTTGAAATATGACACCGGTTGTTAAATTTTGCTCTCATGATTTTTTTTTTTTTGTAATCTGTTTCAATATCTTCTCTTACTGGCTTAACTATCTGCTTATCTATCTAAACTGAGTACTCAAACTATCCAAGAACCCCTGACTAGAATAGAACTGGTGTGGTGTTGTGCTTATTATTCCGATATATCTATGTCAAAAAAAAAAAAAAAAAAAATCATTTGTCACAGCTCATTTTAATGCCTTAAATCATTGAAATCAAATCCATTTTCAAGAAATTCCTGATTTACTTCAGTTCAAGGAAAACGAAGGCGGATCGATAAAAAACTATTGGTCTCTGGGAACTACATTATTTTACGTGATGTACCAAATCTTTTGTTTGTTATTCAGACGTATTTCACGATTGCACTTTCAAATAATAAAACTTTATTAGTGAAACAAGTGTTCGTTATTGCAACATTACGCACGCTTTTGCTGCTGTAGACTCTGTGGTCATTCAAAATCCAACAACAATCGTACGTCAAATGAACGGATTTCGACATATCGAATATTATATACGATTGGTATATTAAAGAACATCAATAAAATTATAATTAAAATTGTTGGCTGTGAATTATTGCCATCTTTTAAAATATTAGATAAAAATGTGTCGTACCTCATATTAGCAATTTATTAAGAATTATCTCAAAATTTTAAGGTATTGGCTAAAAATTTGTTATGCAAATATTAGATTGGTGTGACTAGATTCTACCACGCCAATTTTTAAAGTATTTTTTTTATTAAAAAGTATGTTAAAATGAGTCAGAAATTCATAAAAAAATCGGTATAGGAGTGGCTTTGTTTACTAACAAAATATAAAATTTCGGTCCAATATCTCCAATACTGGATTTTTGTTGTTCTAAAACTGCCAAATGTGACACAAAAACGTGGACTATCGCGGAATCCAACTTGGAAAATTTAGCGATGAGAGGATCTGTAGACATAGCAGATCCAAGTGGCTCAAGAGTTTTTTCCCTGAATGGATTTCTCAGAAATTGAAACAGGACACCAGGTGCATTTTTGATGAATGTTAAATTTCCTATATATGGAACGACTTTCAGTAAACTGAGCCCATATTAAAATTGGAAACGAACTTACTGGTTACGTAATAGTTATTAATACCGTTGCTTTGATTTGTTAAGTTTAGATGAACTGTTACTGCAGGATTAGGATTTTGTGTTTCCCGTGATATTTCTTTTTACGGAAAACGGAATTAAAAAATTTAATTTTCCGGGTATTCCCAGGATTCCCGGAAATTTGAATTTTTTCATATTTAAAAACATAAATTGTAAGAAAAAGCATTGATTTCTTATAAAGCTTATTAAATAACAATATAAAATCATAATTATTTAACAAAAAATAAAGTAATATTAAAGTATAATGCATCTTTCAAGACTTAAACAATTTTAAAAATTTCATGTAAATAAAATAAGTATATGCAGCAATAAATTAGTCGCAAAACTATTAAAATAAAAAGCATTTAATTAGCGCAAATAATATTTCGTTTTGTTTACAAACAATATGTAAAGGAGCGGATCCACGCGGAGGTAAAGAAGGAAATTTACCTTCTCAAAATAAAAATATTCAATGTAAAAACTGTGCTATGGCATAAATACTAAGGAAACAGTTAAGAAAATTATTATATTTTCCTCCCCAAAGGCTTTAGCTGGATCCCCGACTGAAGTAAATCTGACATATTTTCCATGTTTTTAGCATACAAATCGTAGCTATAATAGAATTGAAATTCTTAAAATAGTAAATTGGTTATCTATACCAATTTTTGTCTTTACTCATTTTATTTGAGAAATATTAAAATTACAATCAAATTTTATCTAATGCACACAATATCTCATAACTAAATATTGGAGATTGCAATCATTTGTTTATTATAACAATTGAAAATTCTTATATATTATAGCCGAAATTATGGTAAAGTTTGTTTGACGTTTTCAAAATAAATTATACATAAATAATAAGAAATTTTATAAAATCTAAGGAATTAAATATTAACTTTAGGCAATCTGCATCGATTGTCAGCAACTAAGGGATAACTCGTCCACGTTTTTTTTTTTAAGTCTTTTTTAATATATTAAAACAATAATATATCGTGACATAGAACGCCACTAAAAGACAAATTCAGATAAATCTATACTTTTCTATTTTTGAAGACATGAAGTTCACCAGAAACAGTTGCAGGCAGAGAGAATTCCTCGATGGTTACCGGTAAGAAATTACATTACATGTACATATATAATTTGATATTATCTTATATTAAGTAATTTTCTTGTTAATTTATTTCTTTTAAGAAAATAAAAGAAAAACTTTCAATATAATTCACAATAGTAATCAGTGTTGCCAGGAGGTGAGAAAAAAGAGGCTACAAAATAAGGCCAGAAAACAGCTGATATATATATACAATAATGTGAATTTTTCATTGAGGCGATAAATACAGTAATATTTTTGCTATAGGATTTCAAAATTATTTTAAAAAGGAATACATCCTTACAATTATTTTTCTATAATACCCTTTAACTTTAATATTTTTAATAGAAAAATAGAAAACAGAATCCGTAATATGGTCAATTTTTAAAACTAACCTAGTTCAAAAGTTGCAATAGAAAATACATATAATTTAATATGTGCTGTTTAGAAAACATTTCAAAATATTGAACACCATTCAAACTTAGGTTGTTTTCCACTGTGCCTTTTTTTTTTTTGTTGGTCCATAGATGTTGACAATATTTTAGGAAATTTTTGATCTTTTGGCCAAATTTACACAATTTTTTCACAGTATAAAGGTAGATATTTCAAATTTTTTATTTGTAATATTGTTCCTTGTGGGATTTTTAAAGATCTAATTAATAAAAGCAAATAAATATCCAAAACCGAATTTTTTGAGATTTTTTTTCCAAACCAGTTTTTTGTTACCTAAAGCTATAAAAATACTTGAAAAATTTCTCGACTTTAGAGTCGTCCTAATTTAACCGATAAAACAATAAAAAACAAGACATATCTTAAATGCTGAAAGTCATTTGATGTAAATTTTAGCTCTGCCGCTGTACTTGCCAGACTTGTAAAATTTAGTCAGAATTTACAGAAAAGCATTTTCGTACTAAGAATTTGCGTATATTTTGTTATTTTTCTGCCAATTTCTGACTGATTCTGACTAAAACTTGTACATTTGACAAGTAATGGAACAGAGCTTTTGTTATTAAATTTTAAAATAAATTTTTGAATTTTTTTTTAATAGAGACAATTCATTGTGCGACGCCAATCAGCACGAGATTCACCAGGTGGCAATTTATGCAGTAACAGTAACTGTATGGTGCTGAATTGGAGCCATCATGTTGCTGATTGTGATGCCACCACGCTACATTCCTCATGATCAGCATTACTCTTAGTCCACTTTGCTCCTCAGCTGGTTTCTGAACAAGCAGAAGTCGCAATCAAGCGATACCCTCAAGGTTAACATGACACAGACCACCGTCTAAATTCAGACGGATCCATGTGACAGATTCATCGACAATTATGTCCTCATAATTCGTGCCACGGTGAGAAGTCGCGGTTCATCATGTATTAAAAGCTCCTATATGTTTAGTTTACCTCATGGGTAAGTGCAATAATTCGTCACCACTTTTCTGAGAACGTTACTACCAGATCACTTTTCATTTAGAATTAAAATGCATTAATATGAAAGAGCTTTTTCAGAAATATTTCATTAAACAAAACGATTTGAGAATTGTATGGCGGTATTGGATTAGAGCTTCCAATTGATTGGTAACTATTATTTTTTAAATAATACCGCGCACCACAGACTTCGGTCAAGATAAAATAATCCGTAAACTCTGTAGCTATTTATATAATCAGAACTTGAAGACTGGTGACATGCTATCCAAATCATTTGCAAAATTGGTAAAGTTCAGAATAGTCAATACCACAGTCGAAGGCAAGGATTGTCTGTGTAGAAGGCATTCTGAGCAAAAATATAAATTTCTATTCTTGTACCAAGAATTAAAAATTTTAAAGTAATTTTCACACATCACTTAAGAGTATAACATTTCTAATATCTAATATTCCCTACTATTTTTCTTCCAGTGTTTTAGTTTAACATATATAAAGGACATTTGAAATTTATTGTCAAAGTAATCGATCAATTTGATATATGCTTCAAATCACTTTTCAAATATAAATAAATAAAACAAAAAACTGCTGCAATATTTCTAATTTTTTTCTACAGATTTATAAAGACAACAAACTAAACCCTACAACCAAAGACGGTAACAGAACAGCTACAATTCAAAACAACAAACCACAAAGTTCAATAAAAATGTCCACAAAAACTTTGCAGTCTTTGGCAAACAACATAAAAGAAATAAAAAATAAACGAAAGGGCACAATGCAAGCGGCAAAAGGATTTAAAGAAAACATAAATTTTTCTAAACAAGCACCAGGAGACTAGTTAAATGTGGCACAAAAAATAGAAACAAAATATGTACAAATAAAAAATCTCTAAAAATAAGCTATAAATTGATGATTTTTCTTAAATAAAAAAAGAGAAGACACAAAAAATAATAGAATGCATAAACACAAAATGCAGATTTTAGATAATCGATTAAGGGAATAGTAAAACCCACATGTTTAAATTCAAATTACAATATATGAAATGAAGTAAAAGAAAATACACATACTTAACTAAACACCACTTTATATATATGTATGTATAAGTAAAAATTTACATCAAAATATGATACTTAAAATTGTTTAGTTTCTATGAAATTTTGGCATAACACTCAAGAAAAAAAAAATATCATTTGGCTACAAATTGATGATGTTTGCAATAAAATGGTAAACTGTTACGATTACTATTAGAAAAAAACAAATTTTTATGCAAAATAAATTGAAATTTAAAGCATCATTTAGCCAGAATTTAGCTGCTTTTTTTTTTTTTTTTTCGACTTAACTTTTATTTCTTGTTAGTCCAAATGACACCAGAGCCAGGCTAATATGTGTAATATGTTCTTGTCTACATACACTCTCTTGTATAATATTCACTTAAACCACAAGATAAACTACAATCGCATGAAGATGCTAAGAAAAAATTTAAAATAAAATAACATAAAAAAGAAATCATCAAAATGCCAAGAAGACACCTTCCACTTATATAGATTTTCTGCTGAATTTTCCTTGCCATATGGAAAACAATGAATGCATTTTTCATACAAGTCAATGTGTGAGTTTTCACTCTAGAGATTGATAGTGACTGCCAAGTGTTAGACATGCCATGTGGTTGGTGAGTTCTTAGGTTTTATTTTTGTTCATTTTGTATGTGTTCTTGAATGCAACTGATATCAAAGAATATTTCCTGAAGTTTAAAAAAAAACTACCATTTGTATAAACAGGAGCGGAAAATAGAAGGTGTTATTATTATAATTATAAAATGATTAGATTTCACTCTTAAATATATTTAATACATCGTATAAAGCCTAATATTGTTATCAAGTTATAATTTCTATAAAAGTACATATATACAAAAACCTAATCTAACTATTTTGAATTCTTCTTTTGATCCTTCATGACAAGTGATGAATTTGATATTATGTAAGCTATCTTTCCACTCCTTGAATATTACATAGAAATATTCATCTAATACATCGATGGCCGACTTGGCTTCTAGACCCGATCATAATCGGCTATTAACATTGACACAACACGAATGTCTACAAAACACTCGGCATTGAGAGCAGCATTGCCATAAGAAAATATTTTTTATATCAAAAATTTCTCTAAAATACCAAAATATACCATCACACAGTGGTTCGAAAACGTTTTTGTTTTGGAAATAATTCGGAAACTTTTGAATAAAGTTTGACATGGCAGAGTTAAGGTGTTTTCGACTAGATTTGGAGGAGCACAGGAGGTAGTGTGTAGATCACCAAATTTGGTCATCTCGGGTATGTAATTTTTTAAAAAAATCGTCAAGATTTCAGTTATGAGTTTTTTGTAAAGAAAGAAACAGAAATAGTTCTTGTAAATCTCGACAAAATTAAGCTCATAAGAATATGGAAAATTGTAATAAATAAAAAGAAATTAAATTCGGTATGCTTCAGATCATGACGCGAAAAAAGAATATGTAGGACTTGAAGCACTTTTTGTAAAAAATAATGTTAATGTTCAAATTAAAATAAAATTTAAACGAAAATAGATATATTATTGAAATTTTGATACAATGTGGATAAGTTAGTCCTAAAATTAAAGAATTAAAAAAACTCCCACCTCTTTGTACCTTTATGTCCAAAATCTCAATCCGGGAAAAACATCTTTTAAAAATAGACTTCCTTCATTGAAATCGTTACCACATCTCTCAAAAATATTTTTTGTGTGTTTTCCCAATATATAGAGGTATTTAATTAAAATATACATATTTTTTGCTGATACCAGCTTTGCGATTTGAGAATTTTACAAATAAAATGAATAAAATTCTGGAAATTAACAAATTTTGGATAGCGCTTGTGAGGAGATCGTTACCCCAAGTGTCTTTGGGTTTACTTTTTCTTAAAGGCATTAAGAAAATTTATATATGACAGAACAAAATAGAAATTTTATACGTGAAATATATTACCATCTTTTTGGACAAAAAATCAAAAATGTGGATTTCTTTTTTAAAGTTTCAACTTCAGACAAATATAACTCTTTATATGATCCATATATTTATATGATTCTTGCAGTAGTATTATGAACAATTTTATAAGTAATCCAGTGGATACTTTAGCAAAATTTTAGGATCCAAAGTAAGCCCGTCGAGTTTAAAAGAATACAAAAAAACAAGGTCAAAAACGAGGGAAAGATTTATTTCGATATAAATATCTCTTAAACCGAAAGGGATATCCTACACATGTAAGCATATTTTTAGTAGAGATATATAAGAATTATTTACGTTTGAAATTTCTTTAGAATTTTTTAAAAATTTTCGGGTATGTATTTTTTTTTTTTTTTTAATTACATACCCGGGATGACCAACTTTGCAGGTCCACTCACTACCCCCTGTAGTTTTGAAATTAATTTTTGGTTTTATTAATATAAAATAAACCTAAAAATAATAATTCTTTAACATAAAACAAAAAAAAAAAAAAAAATCAAAAATTGAGACCATATTCAAATTACAGACAAATTATATAATGAAATTAAACTTCTTTTAAAATTGTCATTCATAAAGAACATAATTAAGCATTTTGGTTTTAAAATGATTATTTTTTTTTTTTTATAAAAAAATCTATCTTTTATTTTTGTCGTCAGAATCTTCGGTTATTTCCACTTCATTTGAACCATTGAAATAATTTTGAAATAAATGATAAAAAAATTCTTAAAAACAAAGCATTTGCATAAACTTTTGTTTTAATTCTTGTTGAATATTTAAAAAATAAAAATGCCCTGGAAATTTTCCAGAATTTAATAATAACTTATACGTTTATTCTAACTTTAAATCTTTAGAAAAGCTATTCTATTTTTTTTTAAACAATACTTAGACTTCAGTGTCCGAGAGAGGCTTTAATCCGAAATCTATTTACACATTTATATATCCTAACGAAACTTTTAATCATTTTCAACAGGGTTTTCCAACTAAACAAAACTTTTTACACCTATAATTTCAAAAAGGCTTAAAAATTTAACCAAAATTCGTTTCTAAAAATTATACGATTAATTGTTAAAAATTTAATAAATAATTTTTCATTCTTTGTATAAAATTTTGTTTGTTCGAAAAGAATAAAAATGTGTTCCTCGAAGAATCGAATAATTTTTGTTCGAATGACAACTCTAGTAAAGTATGCAACATTTAAATTGCTAAAATGTACTTGAAAATAAGTATTTTCCATGAAAATAAGACAAAATATGCTGCTAAGTAAAAAAAAAAAATGCTGTTAGGACAAAAATATGAAATATGTGCTATAACATTTTCCAATTCCAAAATTCTTAAAATTGCCTAAAACGAATAAAAAAAAATATTATATAGCATATTTTTAGTTGTCTTGGTTATTATATTACAATTTAACATTTTTGCCTTACTGTAATCAATTTGATTTAAATCATTTTTCCTTCTTATTTCAATTACTTGTTACGCCTGTGATTTGATTAAATATCTTAGAATTACACTTGGCATAATATCAAGTAATTTTTTATGATTACATCAAAATAAAACAAGATTTTTTTTCTAATTTTTTTGCATAACATGATAGTGGTATTACAAATCCATACACCTGCTTTTTTACAATATGTGTGTGTGTGTGTCTTTTGAAAAACCAAAAAAAAAAGAAAAAGTGTATAAAAATATTTAAGTGTTGGAATTTGAATTCCCTAAATATTACAGATCTTTTTTATAACATTTATAAATTTATGATACATTTATTTATTTCCTTTTTTTCTCTCAATCTCTCTGGTGCAAAATATTCCCAAAGGATGTCAAATTACTTAAACATTACACGATTTGCAAATGTTGGCAATCTTTACTTCTCTTTAGTTACTTTTTAAAGAAGCATATAAATATACTTGACTTGACTCTGCCACCTTCATCATTTTGTATTAGACACACAACTCACCGATTATCAATATTTATTATTTTATTTTTCCTTAGCTATAAGTAACCGCCCCCATCATCAAAGTTATCATCTCTATAGTCGTCCATCCGGTTTATCTTAAACATAATATTATGATTTCCTTTATCCCTGAACTGCTACATAAAAACATTCTTTCACACACACATATAAATGCAAATATAAAAGAAGGTGAATTTTTCTTAAACAGTTTTATCATTTATCATGTCATGACGACAAATTTGTCATCTTGTGGAATCTGTCAATTTTTTATATGCTTTACTTTATTATTCTAATACTCGCAGGATATTTTTTTTTCACCGTATAATTCTTTAAATGGATGGATGAATGAATGGTTGGGTGGTGGTTTTGGTTAAAGTAGATTTCAAAATTAAAATGGACAGACTGGTTGACTTCTTTCTATCAATCTGTTTGCCAATATTAAATTTTAAAACTGTGATTTGAGTTTTTGGTTATATGGAAGAGCTGGTAGAATGATTGTTTCCTGACTGAAGTTGGATGTATTTTTTTAGAATGTGGGTGATTTCTATCAATTTAAGATTTATAAATGATTGTGTGAGTGATAGGTTAAGGTTTTCAGAAAATCGTATTACGTTTGTTTAGCTGTTTATGTTGACAGTTCGGGTTAAAATGTTGATTTATATTGTTAACAACAAACATATAAATTATTTAGATGTTGGGTCTATTAATGTTAAAGCATGCTAGCATATTGTAATTTGAATAACTATAGGTTTGTATATTGTGTGAAAAATGTCCTTTATTAATCTTAAAAAGGATATGTTAACAGTATAATTTGAAAAAAATGTTATGAAAAGGTTTGACTTACCCCTAAGATTATTATTATGATAATGTGTCATAATACATGCGTACATACCTGAAAATAAAAAAAAGAGAAAAATTAAATTATTATGTGTTAAATTTAAAAAAAAAAGGATTTCTATTTCGAAGTAAAAGATACCAAAAATGTAAGAAATTTAATAAAGAACTTAGGGCAATAGCGCGGTTTATAAAGAAATAAATATATATAAATATTTATATATGTATATATATATATACATATATATATATATATATATATATATATATATATATATATATATATATATATATACATATATATATGTATATATATATATGTATATATATATGTAAAGGTGCATTTCTTTATTTCGATGCAGAAAGAACTCTTATACTCGTAACTTCAACAAATACAGTACTGTGCAAAACAAAAGCAACAAAATTCGGGTAAACCTAGGAATTGCTTTATTTTTTACAATATCAAACTTATAACAAATATAGTTTTATGAAATTAAATACATTTATAAAGATTAACAAAAACACAAACTTTTAAAGGGTTTTGACTTTGTCTATTAATAAAAACAGAAATAAAACACTTGTGCATACTCATATGTGAGTATATATAGCAACATATTAACATTTTGTTTAGTTTTTTTTTTATAATAGTTAATTTAACGCCTCAGCGCCAAATTGTCGTTTTAGAGAGTTGTTGGCAAAATAAAATATATTTACTAATTTTAAAAAATTATAAAATAAATTTAAATATAGAAAATTTAAATTTCATATAATAAATATTATATTTTATATATAAGATTATGTTATTGATATCATTATACCAGAAGCTCATCAATATTTTGTAATAAATAGTTTTTGAAAATTTGATTTCAACTGAAAAAATCTCTGAATATTGTTAATATTTGGTGGTAAGTTGTTACACTCTTTACTACCACAATGTTCAATACGTTGCTTTGTTGTTTCAGATTAACAAAAAGCGAATCTCAGATTATATCTTTTCGGGTATTAAATATATTTTGATTCTGCACCAAATTTATGGTGTGGTGCCCAATATTGTGGAGGCATTTATAAACATAAACTAATAACTATAGTTTATAGATACCATAAACTGGCAAAACATTAGAAAAACAATTTTTTTATAAAATTTCGTTTAAAAACTGAGTAGGCAAATTAGCTACAACCTATAGTGCTTTATTTTGAAGTCTTTGAAGTGAATTAAACTCTGCAGTAAATTAGCACTGAATAGTTTTATTTCATATTTTAAATTTTCTGTATAATTTAAAAGTAATGATGCGATTAAATTATTAATTTTCCTCTATAGAATAATTTCCATTTAAATTTTTTTTTATTATTTTTTTGGACTACAATGATTTTGAAGACGCATAAAAAATGTTTCAGAAGGTTTTGTGTTTGAGACTTAGAGTGCATGATAAAAAAATTTTAAGCAATTTAATTTTATCCTTTAGAAATTTTAAAATATTTTTCGCATTTTACCCTTGCTGGAACATCGAATTAAACAAGGTATTCCTTTATGAATGATGAAATTTGTGTGCTTCTTAAACGCGTATTAACCAAAAAGAGTCAAAATTTTCTTAGGCGTTTTAAAAAAAGCACGTAGTTTTTTTCTATAATGTAAATACAGTCATAATTACATTTTGTTCTTGCACAAAAATAACTTTTAAATTACGCGGTTTAAGATATACACCTTGATGGTATACCGCAGCACTAGATCTTACGTATCTAGTCGTAGTGAATATTATGAACGTTGTTGTAAATTAAATAAAGAACTTCCTTTTCTTAATATACCCAGTTTTAGACTGTTCCCTTAGTGTATACTTAAGTGCAAACTTAAATCCGAATTTCATAAAACGAGGCGAAAATTCGTTTCGATATTTTGTATTGAAAACAACAAAAAAAAAATTTAAATTTGTTTTCAATATAAATTTTCGATACCAATTTTCGTTTCGTTTTATAAAATCAGGCCCTTAATTAAGAAACGTTTATGTTAAGTTTTAAGTTTAAAACTTAAGTTGACAAGAAAATAAAGAAAGAACTTTATTTAGGCTTTTATGTATTCACAATAGAGTGGTCTTAACTTTCCAAGTATTTTTCATTAATCTTTTTATTGAATATACCAAAAATCATTATAAATAACAAACTTCCTTTTTTGGACAAAACATTTTTTGATGCCACCCTAATGTGACACCAAAAATTAATAAAAAACCAACAATTTAAAAAAAATTTAAGTAACTTTAAAGATGTAAAGAAATCCTAAACTTATGGGCTATAAACAGTGTAGCCGTTTTGGTTATTTTTAACTAAAGTTGGTTATTTTATTTTACAATGTGGGGATGGTGACTTTTTTCCACAATTGTAAAGATATCAAGAATCCTTATCAAGCGTATTTTGGAACAGAAAGTAAGTATTCCATTGTCTAATTATACTCCAAAAATTCTAGTTTTATTCAGCCAAACAGAAACATTTAGCAGGTTAAACTCAGCCCATGATATATTATACCTGCCATAGAAGCCATATTAATTAATTTTAAATCATAACAAATTAAGTAATTTTCTCTACTTAGAAAATTATATAATCAAAAAACTCTTGAGAGAAACATATTTTCTTTGGTAGTCAATGGGTTAAAATGTAACATGATGGAAAAGTTTCATTTAACTTTCTACACTATATCTAGTCTAAGGAATATTAATTTCGTAGAGCTATTCACGATATAATTTTTTATGCTCTTACGTGAGTTATTAGGGAATTGCTTTGGAAAAACCTAGGTGAGAGTAAAAAGGAAATTTCACTAATGAAAAAATTATGTAAAATTATTCTCTTACATATAAATTATGCAAAAATATGCAATTGCTAAAATATTCTCTAAAATAAGGATTTATAATATAAGATTTTTATATGAGAAATATAACAAAATATACTACTAAGACCAAAGTATGCAAAAATATAATGTTAATGACACTAAACTAAAAATTATAAATATTTAAAATTTGTATGTATAAGAACCATTGTTCTAAACTAGAGATGTCAATAAAGAATATTGCTAGCTTATCCTTTTTCAAGCTAAATCTAGATTTTTTATTTTGCTTTTAGCCTCAAAATTTTTACTTTAGTTTCTAGCTTTTCTTCTAGCCTTTTGTGAACCTCAATAAGCCTTAAAAAGGCTAAAATGTTATTTCAACAAAGAAGAAAATAATTTCTAATTTGCTGCTACTAATTTTCTTTTACAGAATCATCCATGTATATAATTTTGTCTATTTATTCGCACAAAAAAATGAGATTACTTATATTTAATAAAACGTTGGCCTGCGGTACTTAGTTCTCCAAATTAAAAGTGATTTAACAAATTTTGTAGAGTTATTAAGTCAATTATTATAATTATTTTACAAGAATAGAAAATATTAAAAAAAACTTATTCATGCTAAAAATTACTCAAAAATTTGGAAACGCTTAATCAAAAAGGAATTATAATTTAAAAATGACGAAAAGCCTTTTTCTTATGAAAGATAACCCACATTTTTGGGCGATTTTTTATTAAGTAATTTAACTAGGTGTTATTTGTAAATTTATTACAATTTCTTTAGAAAAATATCAAAAACTTTAGAAAAATAAAAAAATAACTTTCTTCTAGTCTTTTTTTTTTTTTTTTGGTGCATCTGGCCGTTTTTGATCTTTTTAAAGTTCAATTTAGCCTCTTTTTTCTCGTCTTCTGGCAACACTGTCAATAACTGACAATGCAGTGGTATTAGTGAGAGTGAAAAAATGCACTCAAAGAAAATTTGGTTTTAGTAAATGAATTATAAATGTTGCTTTATTATATAAAATATATTTTTTAATACATTTTTGCTTTCCTTACACTTAAATTTATTGATATTATTAATACATATTAAAGAAATTTATGGTTATTAATTACCAAACAATTTATTATTATTTTTCCGGTACATTTTGTACTCTTTGAACTCTCAGAAACGAATAGATGAAATAGCGTAAGTATACGTGTGACCTTAACCAGCACAATTGCGCTATGAAATTCACATCCCTCTTCTGAACGGCTAAAATTTTAATAATTTTCTCTTTTGAGAATTTTCGACATATTTAAAAGCAAGTTAAGTTTAATTTAACTTTATAGCCGATATTAAAAACAATTTATTTAAATCTGAATATATAAAAATTTTAATTTTGGTTTTTTTCTAATTAATTTGGTTACTTTTTTTTAATATTTTGGTAACAAAAATGTCGTGCCGTGGCAACACTGGCTGCAAAAGTTAAAAAGATGTTGGTGTAAAATATATAACCACATCGAAAATATAAATTTAAAGCGTGCTAAGTGAGCCGTGTGATACCAGGCCTCAATTTTGTTTAGTTTAAATAAAACAAGCTGGGCAGCCCACTGGTAAAGCTACTTCAAATACGCTGAATTCAATTCACAATATTTGGGTTTAAATTATGGAAGTACCACAAATTATAGAAAATTAGAAAAAGATGCACATAATTTATGTATACTAAATAGATTTAATATACACTCCAATCAATAATTAAATCAATTTCAGCCCGATTTTTAATATTTTTATAACTTTGTTTGAAAAGGGGCTCATTGGTAACGCAAGTTATCTTTGTAAGGATCGGAGAAAATATTATATATTTTTTATACTAATTTTTATCAGGAAATATTTGCACATAATGTGGTTTGGTTTAAAATTTTTCATTGTTTTGCTACATAATATTCATACCGACTATATTCTGTAACATAAAAAGTGTAGTGATATTATTTATTTTGGGAATTGCTAAAATCATTTGTTAGCTATTAAATCTTGTTTAAAACAACTTTTTACACAGTTAAAATTGTTCTAACAGCTTTATTTTTAAATAATTTTGTGGAAAAATCCGTGTTTAATAGCCACACTGATTCTACACCATGTGGCATCCCTAATAATACACACACTTTGACTAACGCACAACAACGCATACCATCGCACATTGACGTCTATATTTTTTTACCCCAGAAATTCAGTGGTAACGCTATCTTTCTTGGTATTTTTTTCCATCGACATAGGAAAATGGCTTTTTAGCTACGATATAGGTTTCGACAAATTCTTTTTCAATGAACATTCGACCAGTCCACAAGTCTTGAAAGGAAAATATTTAAATCAGGTGTTATAGAAAAAAAAACACATGTTCTATATTTAAAACTAATTTTATTATAAAGAACTAAATCAACAAGTGTATTTCTCTACAATAGTTGGTGCAACAAAACACAGTTAATAAAAAAAGAAAAAAAAATAATCATGCAAAATTTCAAAAGGTAATTTTTGGAAAATATAACCTAAAATATTTTATCGATCTAATGAATTTCTTTCCGACAGAAACCTTTTCTATTACCTCTCGCATTCGGTTGGTAATTGTACCACATTTGTTATGCTTTTTTTTTCATGCCTGATTTATTTTCTATAAAAGTGTTTAAAATTTTGCCACGTTATAGAATAAAACTAAGGTAAGCTCCCACTGTAAAAAAATGCAATTGAAAATAACTATTATATTGTAAATAATTTTCTTTGCTGTAGATCGTAAATCATATTCTGTCGAAAAAAATCTATACAATATGTTTTATGTGGATGTCTCTTCCAACGAGCACTCACTGTAATTTTTTTGCGATACCCAAATACTTCCAAAAACTTGACCTATATCAGAGCGAACACAGAGGCAGAAGAAGAAGAAACAATTATATTACTGTTTAATTCACTTCATTAATAAGAACATCACAAAGCAGAAAGTGTAACCAATATATTAGTAAAATTAACAATTCGCAGTCAAATAATAATAATTAAAAAAAAAGAAGTCTTCATCTCCATTTGAATAAAAGGCTAGAAATTCTCATCCGTTCCTGCTACTATCTAGAGGTTTTCTGGTCTGGAGAAAAACGAAAAAATTTGCTGCACATAGTGTTACTGGGTAAAACCAACCAATACAATATCGTGTTAATAATTTTGTGTTATTGGTTATATCGGTATATAAGTCTCTTTTTTTCTTCCACTTATAAAACCCATATTTTGCTCCTAAATGGTTGCCTATAAATCCAAAATTTTCCATGTTCGAATTATTCATATTCTAAACTGCATCCTATATTTTCAATATAAATAAAAACTGTTTTCTTTTCTAATGAATAATTATGACAATATGGTCTAAATCAATCTAGTGATAAAACTTTAATTCGCTAAATATTTATTTTTTCTAAAGTTCTTACATTAAAACTAAACCTAAATTCTATAGCTAATATCACAGATAAATATCACCTTAGTTAATACAAATATTGCACGATTTAAGAAAAACAAACGTATTTTTTTTGACATATATATATTTTAAAATAATTCTAATGAATTTGAACTACATTTAGATAAATATAATTAGCCATAAGTAATTTTAAGGAAACATGCATAATTGCAAAGCAAAACAAAATATTTTATAACTTTAACCACTAGAAACCTTCCGCAGCATGAAAAAGCCTCTTCATTTCGCTGTTGCCGAAACCAAGAGTCGTTAACCCATATTTTTTATTAATGTATTGCAATTATAATTAAAATTAGAAACGACTATTATAATTTTTTTTAAAGATTTAAATATCACGGTATATGAATTTACAACTTAGATTTTAATATATACACTTTTTATTTACATATATAAAGTAAGATAACATGAAATATTTAAAACCCATAATAGTATTATATTTATTTTTATGTAATTATAAACTATTTTCCATATGAATTCTCGGTTTTTTTATTACAAAATTAATTAATTTTACACTAAGTAAATTTTCTTTGGTAATAAATTTGAATTGTTAAAATGAAACGATAAAGTGTTATAACTTCTTACCAATGTGATCGATATGGATAAGTTGAGTTAGAGATCTTAGATGAAACATAAAACGCCCTAAGATCATAGGTAGGGTATGTAAAAAGGCGTTAGCCCCAATGTCATCATGGGGTAACTTAAAATAGATTTTCATAAAAGTGATTGACAAGATGGTTTCCGTTTGTTCTTTGGGTTGACTAAATATGGGGTATTTAGAACACAATTTTAATTAGATCAACCCCTTAATTTTATTTTGTTTTTGTTCAGAATATAACAATATTTTCTTCGGATTTTTTTTATAATTTTTTCCCAAAAAAAAAAAAAAAAAAATTATATAAAAATAAAAAAAAAAATTCATCCAAACTTTTTTAACTTCTATATAAAAGTAAAAAATGCCTGTTTTTTGTAGATTTTTTTAAAATACTAAAAATATTTCTACAATATTAACTTTTATCTATTTTTACCTGGATTTTTTTCAAAATATTAATTTTGAATTTTCAATTAATCGCTATTTTATGAAATTTCACCCTCTATGCGAGGCCCCAAAATCTATGCTACTCGAATAATTTATAAATGAACTCATAAATTATATTCTGTTCTATAATTATTGATCCGTTTGAATTTTCATCATACCCTACTCCACCATACATGTTTGGGGTATTACATATAATGCACAGAAAAAATTGCTGTATTTATATTTTAAATCACTGAATAAATTTCTGAGACGATTTAAAGATGCCGGTCTGTCCATCTAGATGGATAGTTAAACGTCAAAAGTATAGATCGGAAATTTTGAAAATATATTAATGAAATTTGTAACAAATTATTATTTTGGTACAAGTACGCAGCCTATTCAAACTAGTTATGAGTATTGTGTATTAAGACTCATAAATGCCTTAAATGTAATTATATTTATAAAATTCCTCATAAATAAGTTTTATGTAAGCATCAACCAGTATGCCAATTTTTATGATCGGATCAGAATTGACCATATCTCCCACATAAGGACCACTTCATAAAATTACTTTCCCAAAACATCTTAAATCACTTTGACGCTCATATGAAGTGGTGTTGATTATCATATAGTTTTACTTCTTTCTTTTATCACCAAAAGCATTTTCCTTTTATCCTTAAACACTGCACAGTTTTCATTTGACTCAAGTAAATTACCACAAATGGCTACTCGTCATACTTTACCATTTTTATTCATTTACTTGAGGTAATTAAAATAGTTTTATTACGCTATTTTCTCACTTTACTATTATACACATTTAATATTTAAATAATTTCATATGAAAAATATGTACATAAATGGGCAAAAATTAATTCATTTTTAACTCTTCTTCAATTAAATATTATTTTTTTCACTCACGAGTAAGTTGGTGGGTCAGTTAGTGAGTGAGTGTAATTATACCTCAAGTTGAACAAGCCGGCAATAAATTAATGAGTTCATAAATGTTTGAATTTTTGCTTTATTTATTTTGTTCTTTGTTTAGAGCAACATCAACAGAAATGAAAAAATAGAAAAAATATAATAAACGGAAACAAAATATTTTAAACTGTAAAAATAGGAAAAAAATATGGAAAAAGTTATTACAACCAACTAATAGAATACATATTACAAAAGAAACAAAGCACAAAGCAGAAAAAAAACAGCTACAGAAAACTCATATGAAATTGTGTTGAAGTGAAATAAAAATTTCAACAATAAAAGTCAAAATGTACTAAAAATTTTAGAATATTTTTAGCTGCGAGTACACACACGCACACACCAATTTAATTTTTTTACTTTTTTTTTTTTGTATACTTTTTATTTTCTGGGGATAAAAACCAACAGACAGATAGACTAAATAACTGACAGTAACATGCAAACAACAGCAATAATATAAAAATATACATTTACTCACATATTTACAAAACTAAGTACATCTAGATTCGGACTAAAATTTTTTTTTTTTGTTTTTTGTGAATCATTCATTCACTCAGTTGTATGATTGTTTATTTGTATGTATGTTTCTCTAAGTCTGAACAAGTGCATGAGAGTATGAGTTAGTTATTTTGCTAGTTCTTTTGTATTGGTATGTGTGTCTAACAAAATATTTGAATTGTGGGGAAATAGTAAACACACAACAACATCAACTAAAAAAATAGATATACAACTCGCGAACATATGGTCAAATAACTTTTTATGTGGTTTTCAACAGTTTGTTTTATTTTTCTTATTTCATATAAACATAAATGCACACATACATACATACATATATATATATAATATATACTGGTATGCTCGTACTTAGTTTTTTTTCACAACATTATTGTGCAACCTTTTTTGCGAAATGGATGCAAATTTATGAAGTGATCATAACACCAAACCGAGTGCAAGTTCGGTACTCGCGACTACCCATTATCGCGACGGCTTAATTTTTAAAATTACAGGTTTTATAATCGCGATAGTTTACAAAAAACGGGTTGTATTTATGCGACTTTTATCCATTTTTTTTTTATTTTAATAACAATGACTATGACCAAGAAAAGGGGAAATCCTCGTCTTTTGGTATATTAACCTTTTTGGATGATTTTGATCTTCAATTTTGTCAGTTTATTCGTGTCATTTGTTGTGTAAATACATCTCTTAATATGGGGAAAGTTCAACATATTTCAAAGCCATCGATTTCTCAAAAATTTGAGATTTAAAAAAAAATTAAGTGGAGATTCTATAAATTCAATTTGCGTGAATTACAAGTTGCATAAGTATTCGGTTTACCGCATTATAAAGCAAGAAAACGAATTGTTACAATTGTATCTTAAATTGGTACGGAACATCTTATCACGAATGCTGACAGAAACAGCTGGTTTGAAGTAATGAAGAGCTAATTGAATTATTAGATACGGAATCGGAGAATTTATACGGTAGTGGTCATGATGAAAACAAACTTAAAGTGTAAGATTGTATACAATCGATAATGATTTTGGAAAATGATAAGCCGACAACAGCACTATATGAACTACGTGATTCAGCTGTTATTTAAAAAAAAAAAAAAATTGTCAAAAAAGCAACTCAAAATGTCCACTTTCTTTAAAAATTTTTAAAATGTAAATATATCAATAAAATTAATTATAATTTTACAAATTAGATAAAATTTGTCAATAATTTCAGTTTTCGCGATAGGTCTGGTTTTTAATTAGTCGCAAAAATCAAGCTTGCACTGTATATATATATATATATATATATATATACTGCGTGCCACTTGAATAAGAAATCACATTTTTTTAACTTTAATTAAGTATATCTCCTAAACTTTACTTTGTTTTTGGCTATATGGACCTGAGAGCCTTACCACGTCCCATTTTTAATAAAAACTATTTAAAAACTATCAAATTAAAAATTAAAAGAAATTCAAATCATAGCCTTCCTGATTAATATTAGAAGAATTCCTTATTCAAGTGACACACGAAATAGTAACACAGAAATAAATGTCTTTAAATAAATGCATAATTTTAGTATAACAAAATATGTATATTTTTATTTCTTCAGGAAACTAAAGCCAACACTTTGAAACTTTAGTTTACGAGATATACTTAATTAAAAAATTAAAAAAATGTGATTCCTTATATATATATATATATATATATATATATATATCTTATATATATATATATATATATATATATATATATCTTACTTTTTAAATACTGACATTTCATTAGTAACCTAAATTTAACTAGTTCCTACTGTTTTTAAAAATAATGGTTTCAGTAAGACTTAAAAATTAATGAAGTTTAACAGCTTGAAAGCAATTAATTTATGTAATGACATTCCAAAATGCCTACTTGTAACAATATAAGGTAAGTAGTGGCCTCTAATGTCATAACCATGTTAAAATAATGACTTATTATACTAATGTGTAAGTAGTGAAGAGCCATTATATTAACTTCTTGACTCATTACATGGCAATCAAAATTTTTGTGTGTGTATTTATTAAAAATAAATTTCTTTTCACTTCTTTCGTATTAATAGTTGACTTCAACAGACAGAAAAATATAACTAACAACTCAGGAGTTTGTGCAACGGTTTATCTTTATTTGTGTGGCATTCTCACTTCTTTTAAATTTTTTGATCAAGATATCAAAATTTCTATAGTTATGAGATTTTAGTACTAATATTTTAAATGCGAATGCAGCTCAAGTTTTCCGTAAGGAAACGTTATTGTTATTTGTAAGCATACATATTTTTAGATTAGTATCAAAATAAACTTTTATATAATTACTGAAAAGCAACTTTTCAATATTTTACCCATAAAAGAAACACAAATATACAATTTTATATATTTTGATAATATATATATATATATATATATATATTGAATCGAAATTTTTGCGAAAATATATTTTAATATTTTTTCAAGCTCAAAATTACGAGTTTTTTTTATCCATTTCAAGACAAAATTCCAAATTTATTTTTAATAAAAATGTACTAGACCCGTGATTTTCAATCGCTGATTTGGAAATTATGGATGGGTGAACATGTTTTAAAACTTTTTTAATATTTTACCTGTATTCAGCTCCTTAAAACGTGTCGTTTGACTAGTCTTTCTACAAAACTTTTTTCCAACAGGACACTCTACTATACAGTCCCCAATTATCACTATTGTTGATTAATTTTATTGTTAGATATAATCGCAAATGTTCATGTAATATAAGCTTTAATCGAGATTTTATTTAGTTATATATGAGAAGTGTTAAAATGTAAAACACTTTCTTTCACCTTATTAAATTATTATAAATTTTATTTTCTTGTTCCTCAAGGCACTTTTAGTATTTAGCAATTAAGTTTTTCTTTTCTGTACTTTCATAACATTTGGTATACGCGCGTTTTTCATTTGCACAGAGGAAGAAAAGACATCAATAAAAGTATATCAGAATGGCATGTAGCATTCACTACACAAATTTAGATTTTTTTTTTTTTTACAATGGGTGTGGTGCTTATCGTGACCGGTGAGAGGACATTAATTCGATCATTTTAAATAGACTTTTGCTAATCTGAAATTTTAGTAAAGACACGTAAAAACATAGTTTTTTTTTTCTTTGAAACAATATTTCTAAAATTTTTAAAAACTTATCCATTTAAGAAAATAACATAACACACTTAATTCGTTAAAAAAAAATATGAGTTGTGAAGACTAATAAGCTTATTATGATATTTTCTATAGTCTTTATAACTCATATTTTTTTTTTTACTAAATTACATAAATCTGGTGTTGCCTTTTTTCTTAAACAACATTTAGAATTATTTTTAATAGCATTAATACTATGGTCATATTGGTCAAATCTGAGCAATTCTAAAAAAATATATACATACGTATATAAAATATTTTCTATAATAAGTAGTTTTTGTTGGTGTAGTTAAACCTATATTTTTCATAAGCTTATGTTGCACACATGGTTACAGAAAAACAACTAAGGAAGTTATAGTTGGTCTAGTCAGAAATGTGATAACCTACACCAGTGGAGTACATACTTGAAGCGTGTGAAATTAAAAAATTATGAACCAATCTTTCTGGAATTTAACAGTGTAATTTATACCTAAAAGAAACTTATTATTGCAGATATTTTGAAATTTTTTCTTATAGAAGAATATCGTTATTTTGCGTTACAAATATCAAATCAAACATATGATACCCTATGGGTGTGGTGTAGGACATAAATGTTCTTGTTGATATAAATGTTTGTGTGTAAAGAAGTGTGCGAATGTGAGTTTATTTATTTGTAAAAATAAAAGTATGTGTCTATATGTGTGTTTGTAAACCTACATATATTTTATGTTTATTTGAAAAATTTTTCAATTTTATGGTTTCTGGATAATATGCGTTCAGCTAGAAGTAAATACCCATAGAATATTGTATTGCAATAACAACAACTGCACCCAATAGAAATAACATCAAGTATACTATTGTGGCAACAACTATATACAACAACACTAGCACACTGCTTGCCACAATGTTACATGTCATTGTGTTATATGCTGTTGTTGTTGTTTCTGTTGCTATTGCTGTCGCTGTGTTATTTACTAGGCTACACGGGGTTTATTACCAAGGCAACCTCTTTTAACCAGCATTTGTTACCGTAATACTTAGTTTTTTTTGTTTTGTTCAATTATTAGTGTGAGTCTGTATGTGTGTTCTTTCAGATTTATTTCAGAATCCTATTTTGTTCATATATATATATATATATTTTTTTTTTTTGTTTGTTTGTTAATATTCTATAGTTCGTTTATTATGGCCATCACTGACCTGGACAAGATTAGCGTATTTTATTTGTAAGTGTATTTGTGTGTGTGTATTTGTTTAATCTGTGGGTTTTAAACTATTTTTAAGTCTACATTCTCTATGAATTACATAAAATAAAATATCAACAAAGCCGTGGTTATGAAATATTTGTTATTTTAATTAAGATCATGTTCTATTTTACCTACATTTAAAGGTAGGTATATATTCGTAATTGTTGTGTAATATTTAAACTGAACTGATATAAACTATACATGTGTTTGTAGTTTACAAGACGATGTATTTATATTTCAATTATCTCTGTTGGATTAATTTAAATGAAAAGGTTTTATATTACATACTGAAAGGAATATATAGATTTAGTTAATTAATTGTATGTATGTTTTCATATGTTTTAATTTCGTTTATCTAATGATATTTCTGGGAAAATATTTTAATTTTCGTAGTGGCTATTGGAAACGAAATACTATTAGCTAGAAAAAATAATAATACCTTTATCTGTTGATTTCACATCATATAACTTGGAATATACCATTCATACATTTTTTAAATAATTTTGAAAAGAAATAGCTAAGTTTTCATTTTGGCAAGACTCTAATTATAAGTACTTTATAATCTCAATCTACTCAGAATCGCTTTTAGAGCTATTTTGAATACGTCAAAGTAAAGATCGCATTTTTGAAGATACTTCCTTATGATCAATCTTTAATTTTACCTAACCAAAATCATAAAGCAAAAACGCCAGCTAAATATAAAAAATAATTTAATTATTTATGTATTTCTGTGAACTGTGTTGCCAGCTTAGCCTTTTTCAGGTTAAATCTAGACTTTTTATTTTGCTTTTGGCCCTAATATTTTCGTTTTATATTCTAGCTTTTTCTGGGCTTTTTTGATTCCTAAAATTGCCTTAAAAAGGTTAAAATTTTAGTATTTCTACAAAGTAGATAGTTTCTTATTTGCTAATACTATTTTTTTACAGAATCATTCATATAAGCATTTTTGTGTATTAATTCGCACAAAAAGTCGAGATTACTTATATTAAAGAAAATTTTTCGCCTGCGGTGCTTCATTCTACAAATTAGACATAACTTATTTTATTGACTTAATCAATTATTATAATTATTTTTTATTAACCAAATTATAAAAGCGAAAAACTAATTATAGTACAAAAATCAGGCAAAATCTCTTCGAAACATTAGGTCATTTCTCTTATGAAATATAAGTAAAATTTGTATAAGAATTTTGAGGGTGATTTTTCATTGGATCATTTTTTTGGCTGCTGTTCTGTTTTTTTTAAATTTATTACAAACAAAATAAGTTTTTAAATAGAAAAATATATAAACTTTTTTTGTCCTTATCTTTTGAGGTATTTAGCATTTTCTGACCTTTTTTTAAAGTCTAATTTAGCCTCTTTTTTTTCTAACCTCCTTGCAATACTGCCTGTAAGGGAATCTTTTAATAAACAAAATGATAGAATGTAAAAATTTCTATACAAATTTAAAATACAAATTTTATTTTAAATTTTCTCTGGCTTTTTTGTTGTTTTTATTTTCTTACAAAAAATATTACCATATTTTTTTTTATAAATTTACATGAATTTTGTAAACAAAATTAAAAAAATATGAAGTAAAAGGAGAAATGTTTAATTTAACAATGCAAGCTATATAAAAGAAGAAAAGGACTTGTTATCTCTATAACCTCCAAAGATTAAAAAATTTGAATGAATATTTTTAGCGTCAAGCTCATTTCTTCTATGAGGTGAAGTCAGTCATCATGGACCATATAACATCCCTCAAATTATGCTGGAGCAAAAGTCAATTCAAGTGGGGGGAAAAAGTTCATAGATTTGTAATCTAGAGACTTTATATTTTATGTTTATAAATGTTTTATTAATACAGCCTACCGTTTCTTAATAGTAAAAATTCAAATTCAAAATATGTCTTTCCATACAATTTTTGACAGTTCATTTGCGAGTATGCAAACATGTACACATTGCATAATTTGTAATTATTTTGCGCGTATTCATGAGGATCCTTAATATTTCAATTCATTTGAAAATAATACATTTATTTATAAAGTGTATTACTTTTTTAAAAATTGTATTTTTCTTCACATAATACTTTAACTAACAACACAATAACAAAGTTTTGTATTGGACAAATATTTTACAAAAAATCAAATTTTAGAATTAGTAGATAATATATTAAATTTGGTGTAGTTTTTGATCATAAACTTACTTTTGTAAGTTATTTAAATTATATTATTCCCCAATCTTATTCTCTGTTAAATTTTGATTAGCACACTAAGAAAATATTATTTTCTACTTTTGTCCGATATATATTAGAATATTCATCGTTTATTTGGAGTCCTATTACTAAGATTCACATTAATTCTAAACTAAATTCCTAAAATTTATATTTCATTTTTTAGATTTTTCAATACTTCTTAAATCTTGTGAAAATAGATATATGTGAATTTTAATGAAATCTTTGGAAATTCGAAGAAAAATTTCTTCATTACTAATTTTTTATGGATTTTTTTCATGCAATATTGATTATCCTACTCTTCTCTATTGTATACAATCAGAGAGAGTTAAGGAAATTCTATCATTTTCATTTTAGACCAATAAGTTAATTTAATAATCTTTATAAATATAATATCTAAATATTTATGAAGGTAAAGATTCAAAAAATGTTTAAAAAAAACCGGATAAATAAATTATTATAACTTTGTACTTAGATTTTGTAATTTAGAATTAAATTGCTAGTCTGTAAGGATTTGTATTCCATAGACTAAAAAAATAAATAAAAACCGAGGTTATACTCTTCCCGCTAATAGCTATCTTGAATAGATTTTATTAATTGTTTTGATTGAAAATGATTTTATTGATTCGATATCAATAGTCTTGATTGAACTTGTATTAATATTTCCAGAAATAAACTCAATAACAAGCAAACTTCTCTTGTTCTTTGATGCAATCAACCAAACATTAAAAATTTTTTAGTGAGAAAAAAATACATTGGCACATGATTGTAATTAATTCCTTTGCGAATTGAAAAGGAGCAAGTTACAGCAAAATTTTATTACTGATTTTGGAAATTCACCTATCAGCGATTAAACAGTACCAATCGAATAACGGGAATTTGTGGAGACGTTTAGTTTTTGTCCAATGAATATTAATATTCTTAAAAAGATATATAATGTTGACGTAACTCTTCTCATAACATATGGAAAATTTCCTGATGGTCACTTATTTAGTTTAGATGTTATGAAACAATAAATATTAATTTTATTATCATAAAAATTATTTTATTTATATAAAAATAACTTTTTTAATTAATTCCAGCTTTCGAAATAAAGAGTATAAATTTCATCACATATCGAGAACTATTGGTCTGATTTGGTTTAATAATATTGAAAAGAATTCTTAAAAAAAAAAAAATTAAAATGCCTTCAAGTTACAGTTAAGAAATGATGTAGGTATTGCTTAGAGGATATCTATTATTATAATTTTCTCGAATTTTGTTAAACCAAGTCAAACCAACAATTCTATGTTGCAATTTGTGATGCAAGGTCATTAATTTTCTATATAACGGTCTATCTCGAGAACTATAACCAGTTCAAAAAACTTATTTTTATATGTTTGGAAAATAGATGTTACCTATGAATGAAATAAAAAGTGAAAATACTTTTTATTTTATTTCCATTTTTTATTCCAAATTTAAAATATTTGTTTAAATAAAAATACTATGTATTTCTATTTATATTAGATCAAATGATTTTTTTTATAATTTTGTATCAGATTGAGCAAAATAAATTAAAAAATAAAATATTTTATTTAATCAAAAGTAAAAGATATATTTTTTTCAAGAAGATAATCAATTTTTTTATATTTGAATATTACAACATTGAATAATATTCATATGTATTTTATTTAAATATAAAATTTTCAATAAGTTTTTTTTGGATTTTTATTTGACAACAATATACTCAAATAGAAAATTTTCAAATATTTTGATATTTTTATTAAAAAAAAAAGAAATAAAAAAAATGTAATTATTCAGTTACAAAAGGTTTGAATAAAAAGATCATATAATTTTTAAAATTATTCAAGTAAAGAAGGATAACATAGTGATTGTTTCACAAGTTTTTTCAACAAATAAGGTTTCTTGTGATTTATCCGACTGTTTAAAAAATACTTTACGGGAGATTCTCATTACATTTCACTAATATTTGCAGCATTAAAAACAATATTATTCATTTTTCTATTTCCAAACAAATTCAAAATGAGTTAAATTTATGTTGAATAAAAATATTAAAAAATGTTCCATAAATAAAAACATAAATATTTCAAAACAAATTTTATTTAATTTTTAAAATAGGAAATAAAATAGACAGTACCCAATGAGCATTTTTGCTAAAATTAAAATTGAATTCAAATTTATTTCAAGCCTTGAATCCAATTCCAAGCATGGAATTAAAATGTCACAATTTAATTCAATACTGTTCTACAGTAAAGAAGGAAATTTAAATTCAAATCAAATTTATTTTATTTGAAAATTTTTAATTTTTTCAGTCATATTTCATGTTTAAAGTATTTCTATATTTGAATTCATGTAGGATTACAGAAAAATTTTTCTAGGCTTGAACTTTTGAAAATTGTGTGATAATTGTATTCCAGTTAAAGAAATAAAATTTATTTTTAAAATTAACGGAAGACTTTGGAATTTGATTTAAATTTTATAAATGTATATTCGAATATTTCTGTTGAAATTTTTTATAAACTGACTTGTTAACAAATGGAATAATATTTAAATAATTTTATTCCAAATTAATTTCAAGTAACTGAAAATTGTACTATAAAAAGTACAAAATGATTTGAAACTATTTTATGTCTAACGATGTAAATTGAATATAGAAATAATTTAGTTTTAACTAATATTTTGAATTAAAATACTCACAATGAACAGTTATGATTTAGAACTCGATGATAACGCATATCTAAATTAACTGGATTATTCCGTACCGCAAAAATAAAGATCTTTTTTTACTTTGTCGCCCATGGTATCATCAATTGCATAAAAGGACTGGTCCTGCTTACAAATTTTTAAAAATATTACTAACAAAAGTCAAACCATTTATAGCCCATTCATAAACAATTAAATAATTACAAATTCCTTCGTATGAATAATATATATTAATATTACACATACGTTACATAAACCAGTCTTTATTAAAAAAAAAACATACCATTAAAATGTTTTTGCTATGTTAGTGAGTCCTTAGTTTAAATATTATATATTATTTATATTAAATAAAATATTGAAAATTTTCTCATGTTCCAAATAACAAATATAAAAAAAATAAAAATAAAAAGTTTTCTTCAATTTAAACCGAAGCCTACCATGACTCATTCATAACCTCACATTCTACTTTCCACTTTACACTTTGCAAGGTTATCGAAAATGTAAATTATCAATAAAATGCAGTTTATATGCAAAATAATCATATTTATTTAGAACAACATCTGCTACTAACACCTTAATATTATTAATATGTAAATTATAGAAAATTGACAACAGCAGTAAATTGAATGTAAAATGGAATGAAACTACAGCCACACAAACCCTTTTGCTATAAACTACAATAAACCAATAGCTATCAAAACATCTATTGTCAGGACCTCAGTTTTAAAATGAATACAAGACCATATTATTATATGAGTAGTAATAATAAAAGAAAGCGTACATAAAGATGACGATGGTGATTACTATTATGACAATATTTATTGAAATGAGCATACAAATACATATGAGCATACCAATACATCCAGCAGTCATACAACTAAAGACTTAAATACACAAAAATAGCACTAAAACACCTGTATCGGAAGATACATGACAGAGAGAGAGACAAAAAGAACTCAATATCGTATAATAATAAAATTATTCAATATACACTCAAGTCATAAATATCAAATAAAATCTGTTTTTTTCGTTTATTTTTTTTTTAACATAATTTGCCAATAAAAATTCATTGAATTATATTTTGAAAGCATGGTGACACATTATCATCCATAGGCGATGTCAATCTCATGCCATTGCTTTTATACCAGTCATACATACAACATGTTATCATCAATACATTTATATTGGTGGCAAGTGTTATAAAGGACAGTGTGGGTTTGTATAAATAAAATATATAAACAGCTTCATTACTTCTAGACATAGTCAAACTACTCAATTAAATATTGTCAATAACAGACAGAGAGACAGTCAAACAGTCAATTTGTTAGTGTAAAGTTAGTTAGAAAAACTGACTGTATGAATGAATGACACACAAAGAAAGATGGTCACTCAAGCATATGTTAAGTTATTGTGTTTTTAGATCAAATCATACAAACACTTAAACAACACTTTATACTCCCGTCTATGACACATTCTACAGAATGTGTAAGTACACTTATAAGAAGACATTTGGGTCTCCTTCCACTAACGTTTGTCCTTTCTAACCAATCAATTGTTATGCTTCATTGGTTTTTATATCAATAATAAGAATGAAACGAGAAAAAAATATAAAAACATTCAAGAAAAAAGGACATCAATTTAGTTTTTGTTATTGTCCCTAGAAATACAAGTCAAAGTTTTTGCTGAATGCTTTGGCTCTACAATAAATGTTTAAATAATCTCACAAAATAAATGTTCCATATACGCAGTCATAATATAAATTCTTAACGTATTGCCCTCTTATATATTACTATTTATTTATAAATAAATGTTTTACTTTTCTTTATGTTTGAAAAAAAAAAAAAAAAATACTGTAGACATTTGTTTCTAAGTCACATGTTGGAGACACGTAAATGTCTTTATTTATAATTAGGAAATTAAGATATATTATTGGAAAGGAAAGCAAACTTAAGATAACTAATCGCTTAATAGAGAGAAAAAAATATTAAAAAAATTATAAGTTTCTAATTTACGTTGTTACCTAATAACGCAATATCTAGTCCTCGTGATATTCTTAACATAAAGGAAGTTCAACATAAGAGAAGTTTGCATTCTGTTGGGATATAAATATAGTCTACAAACTGAGGTTAGGTACTGCCTAACAGAGATAACAAAAGCAATTACCGATTACAGCTTGTTTATGGTCCTTCGAACCGGATACTGGATTCTTATTGATATGGAAGTCAATATAGCGACATCCGTCTGTCTGCTGAAATTACTTATAGAAAGCCCCAGCTATCGGATATACATGTTTTATACATCAAACTATAGGGAATATTCCTTAGAATGATACTAGTAAAAATTTTCAAAATTTGTCCACGAATGATCGAGATATCGCCAAAAAACTTAAAAAGGGGTTTATAAAAGCGACTTTTTCACTGACAAACAAAACAAAATCGGTTCATTACTAACTGAGATATCGGTCAAAATGCATTTTTTTAACTTTGAGAAACTTCTATATAATCTTAAGAATTCGTTTTTGTAAAAATCGGTAAATATTTCTCCAAAATTTTAGTTTTTTGAACTTTCCATATCGCTCCATAAACAACCGAGTTATAAACAAAAATCTGAAAAATTATTAAAAATATACATACACAAACATATATAAAAACATTGCAATGACTTTCAGTGTTGTTGCATTTTGTATAAGCAAGCAGCAGTTGTTAATTGTATATACATATACACAATTATTATAACCTACACCACCATATACGTTAGCGCTGATGTTATCCGCCACCCACCTTAAAGTATACCAATCGACTCAGAACCACTTTTTAAATCGATGGATCGATGATCTATATATATATATATATATATAAATATATATATATATGTAAGACCAGTGCACCGTATTTTAAAGACGTGCCCATACATAGTCCGACGAAAACTGTAAAAACTACCACTTAATGGAAAACGCAAATCAAAACGTTTACAGTTTGCCAAAAATACAATGACATGGTCCGACAAATGGTTCAAAGTTGTATTTTCCTATCAACAAAAATTTTTATATTGATGGTCCCGACGGGTATAACTATTAATTCCATGACCTAAATAATGAGGAATTATTTTTGAGCCGCAGACATAGCCGAGAGGGCGGAATAATGGTATGGGGTACCATTTCGTATTATGGTACCAGAGAATTAGTTTTTGTATCCAACAAAATGACTGCAACGACTTACAGAAACATTCTGGAGGAAGCATTTCCAAAATTTAATGATTTCTTTGGACCCATACCTTGGACGTACCAACACGACAACGCTCCGATTCATACCGCCAGAGCAGTAAAACAATGGATTAATCAACGGAAAATGTCTGGAGTTGGCTTACAAGAAAAGTTTATGGAGGAGGAAAACAATTTGAGGCGATAGAATCCTTAAAGGGTACAATAACGGAAGCATGGAGTTCAATTTCGCTAAATTACTTAGAGTTATTATACAAGTCGATGCCAAATCGCATTTTTGCGCAAAAAATAATTTTTTTCTGAACTTTAGTTTAGAAAATATACTTAATTAAAGGCAGTGTATGTATATATATGGAGTTTGCAACCTTTATGTAAAATATATATATGTAAAATATATATATATATATATATAGAAAATCTATTGTTGATGATAACTCTTATATATTATTATGTATATTTTTTTCATTTTATTTCATATACAAATTCATTTTATTTCATATACAAAATTTACAAATTTAAGTTTATAATATTTTACAATATTACGACAAATATTTTTTAAATATAACTTTTGAATCAGAAACTCTCAAAATATTACAAAAATTACATAAAAATACTTAATTTTAGTATACGTATCAGAAACACCATGTCTCAACTATTTCTTTCTTTTAAGTCTGTTGATCAATCTGGGGAACTATTTTCCAATGCTTGGTTTTATGGCAACATACAAGTTAGCATCTATTTCTGAAATCTTTTCAGCTCACCTTAAAATAGTTTTTGCTTAATTAAATAAATAATGATAATGAAAGTAACGTAAAATGGTCGGTTAATGGCAATGTTACTTACATTTACATAAAACAAGACTTTCTATAGGTCTTGTAAGGAAATAATATGTCTTCATAATTGGGTAATTACGCTTTTCTAAAGATACACAACAAGATAACATAATTTATATTAAATATATGCAAATCGACAACTTAGATTTATCAGACGTTTATAGAGGCAATTAACGAGACATCTAGTATGAATGAAATCTTTAAAAATGCACTTGAAAAGTATTTTCACCCGCTAAATAACTATAAAAAGCAATAATAATTAATCCCGTAGCATGTACACTTGGTACAAACCTTGCAACTCATGGATACCAACTTTTTTTGATAATAAATTAGTTAATTATAGTTTGCCTTATAGAATACAACTAGAAGACTATGTGAGAGGCAATTCAAACTAAATTTTCACAAAGAAAAAAATACTAATTTTTTAATATACAAAAACAAAATATGTATGACTACATGTATTTTTTTGTTGCATCAATTAGGTTTTCGACAATTGAATCAGGTTGTTTTTCTCTCACATAAATATCTAGTTATTAATCTATGGTTTGCCGGATTTTTTTCTTTTTATTTCTTTTTAATTTTCAAATGTCATGAACATTTTTTTGGAACACTTTGATTTTTTTTATTGTAAGCACAAAGCTATTTAGTATTTAAACCTGTTTCATTTAGCAGAACCCAAAAAATTAAAAAATTATAGAGGAATATAAAATCCGATACGTTGGATCGCAATGAAAGGGTATGAAAACCAGTTTTTTTTGTATATAACTCGCTTATAAAGCATCGCACGTATTTTGATATTATTATATCACTTACATATAGATAACAAAATTTTATATAATTTTCCTGCAGTACATTTTAATATACCTTTATTGGTTTACATTGCATTTTATGTTTAACTTAATATTTCATATATGATTTCATAAATGAAACCATATATGATAACAATTTAACATTTATATTTCCATATACGATAAAATAGCTCATATATTTTATCATATATGTATCCATATATTGCAGACGATTCCATGTATGAATTCATACAGCTCCACATATAGGCCCATATATAACAATATATCGTCATACAAGGGTTATATATAAAAATATGTGACCAGTTTTAGCTGTTTATTTAAAAATTGGCACAAGTTTTGTAAATTTTTTTTTTATAATTTCTAACAAAAATTTGTTTAGATTTAAAAATTTATAAAAAAAAAACTACCAGCTAAAGCTGTCAAAAGAAAACAAAAAGATTATTATCTTGCTAATGATATGCTTTTTTGTGACTTTAAAAAATATGATTCTATAAATTTTACCGTTTTCATAAATTATGCTCCCTATCTACATTTTTGATTTAAGTTCTTTTTTTATGTATAATTCCGTTTTGGTAGCGTCAAACAAATACAATAAGGCAATTATCATTTGAAAATTGTAGTATTTTTTAGAGTCCAATATTTTATTTAGCAATATGCAATAAGGTTTCTGAAATAGAACGCTATAAAGCAAATTTTGAAACATGAATTCCTTATTATTTGCTCTAGATTAGTTACTGTCATTATCCAAATTTTGACATATTTTAGAAATACAAAATCAAAGTAACATTTATTTTACTATGTTCCTAAGTTAATTTATCTTGTCCGAAAATATTTTGTACGCTTTAATTATTTCCTTAGGCTTAAGAGATCTACCTACAAAACGAGACAAAACCATACATTCAATTATTCACAAAACTACGGACTACTTAAAATTCATTTAATAGTCTTTTAAACACCTTTGCCATAATATTCGTACTTCATAAAATCTTGACAAATTCTCTAAATTTCTATTTTAACACCCTAAATACAAAATTATTTACACTTTGTATAAACACATTTATACGAACATTAGGTTACACACAATATACTCGTATATACACATACACATGGACATTTCTAAATTGTCCTTAAACATGTTGCTCACACAATAATTTTCCACTACCAACTAAAATTGACCCTAATGACATACAACTGTAGTAGAACATCTATGTTATATATAGTTGTTTGTACCGAAACACACATACATTCATATCAGTATTAAATTCTTAAACGTATAAAACAATCTAATATACATATTCACTAACACATTTACTCACTCACAAATAAAATTAGTTTAGTTTAGTCTAGGCATAATGCCATGATGATTTAAGACTTCAAAATTTACCTTGTTATTTACATGTATTACGGCAACAAAAAAATAAAATGAAGCCAGAATGTAGACAAAAAAAAAAAAAAAAAAACGACCACTTATAAAGAAAATAAAGGAAATTGTTGGATAAAGGTAAGAAAAATGTAAATACAATTGTGTGATTGTAGGTAGATATGTTGTGTAAGAGCGAGGGCTAACTGAAAATTGTTTCATAAATCTAGGAGTAGTTTCTGATACATTTTCTTTTCTATCAGTGATATTGAGTTATACAAAGATTACACCTTTTAAAGGTGTTTATATCAGAAGATTACTACCGTTGATTCATAGCGACTTTATTTGTTGTTAAACTAAGGGAATACATTTTGAAGGAAATGAGATGAAAAGTGTGTGATATTTTAAAAAAAAAACTGCACCAAAATTTTGTCCATGTGGTTTATGACTCATGTTTTATAAACCTCTAAAGAAGCACACCTTAAAAATGAACAATGTTTAAGACTAAATAACAAAATTGGTATCAACGCAAAGGACTTATATTCCTTTTTATCGCAAAATCATAAAAGTTACATACCTCTAAAATGAAAAATATCTTTATCCTAATATATTCTGAAAAAGGGTCTTTTAATTTTAATTATGTTTTTTTACATAACGTTTTAATAAATTTTTCGTTATATTTTAAAAATTTCAAAATGCGATCTGAATGGGATCAGAAGTTATAATAGTTTGTCTATAGCAGTTAGTACAATTTTACTAACTAACAAATTATTATCTACTTAAGTATTCTGATACTTTTTCTTTTTTAATTTAGTGTCAAAGCAAATAGAAAACGATAAAAACAACCAGTATTGGTTAAGGTCGATCATATAATATGGTCAATTGTGGAACAATTCTTAGGAAATTGATTATAATAACTTATGTGTATGTGAAAATTATGTAAACTTTTTACGATATTCTCATTTATGTGAGATTTATGCACGTTTAAGTATTTTTTGGGAATGTGAATTATATGGGACACATCGTCAATTATGGACTGATCAATGTGGAATTTAGTGAAGCGATCTATATTTGTTAAAACTAGTTGTGTTAAATTTTATCTCGATATTGGTATTTATGTGAGATTTATGCAAGTTGATTTTCGGAAATGGGTACTATATAGGAACCATGTTCAATTATGGATCTAATATTGTGAAGTTATGTATGATGATTTATATTTATATACAACTGAAATATATAAATTTGTATTGATGGTAACATTAATGTGGGATTTATGCGCTTTTAAGCAATTTTTGAGGCAGCGGAACCTATATGAATATGATGAAATTTAGACCGATCATTATAAAATTTGGTTCAACGATCTATACTTATGAAAAACTTATGTGAGTTTAAATTACATAAATTTAATATATTTCATATATATATATGCGCTAAACCACTCTCCAGAGGAAAAAAGTTGTATGGGGTATAGGTGAAATAATGGATCGATCATGATCAATTTCATTATCAAATTTGAATAAATAATCTTTAAAATCGCCATAAATAATTCGGCGGATTTTATACAGCGGGTTACAGTGGGTTAAAGGTCTGTTAACGTGTTCCTGAGACTTCTAAAATAATATCAAATTATTTTGTCAGGATCAGGAATGTGCTATATATGCGACTTATTTCAATAAATGCTGATCTGTTACATTAAAATATGAATAGGTTTATCAGTATGCCTAAAAACCACTTAATATCTAATAGAAAATGTTTTAGTTAGTAAAGAAAAATTGTTGTAACTTCTGATCCTATTGAGACCCCATTTTGAAATTTTTGCAATATGCCGACAAACTGATTGCAAACACCACGTAAAAAAATAATATTCATAAATAAAGGATATTTTTACTTTTTAGAGGTCCTTGCGCCAGGCATATGTTTAGTTGTTATAACTTTATGATAAAGAAGAATCTCAGTCCTTTCCATTGACACCAAGTTTGTTGAAATCTAATAATGCACGTAAAAGTTATTCAAGCTGAAATTTTGGTCATTTTTGACGAAAAAGGCCAGCATCCAACTTTAGAGGTTCATAGAATATGAACCTTTAGCGATATCGTGCAGACAAATATGCCACGTAAAGCGCATTTTGGAATTACCTTATGTCTTAATTAACGTTTTGAAACAAATCAAAAAATCTAATGACAAACAAAAAACTTTAAAAAATTTACATGTCAGAGGTGCCTTATTTGGAGATCCCTTACCTGCGCCTCTGAGAAGTTTGTGAGATCCACTATCCAGACTTAAACTAGAATATTATACCAACGGATTCAAAGTTATAAATTTATTCCCAAAATTGTTAGATTCTTCATATAATGGCGCGGGTCCCCACTTAAGGCCAAGGAATATCCAGGTATCTTATAGACTTCTCGATGACTGAAAAGGCTTTAAAGAAGGTAATTTTGAAAGCCACGGTATTGTTATCTGGAAACGTGACGAAGATTAATGATTAACGAATTAATGTTGACATTCAGAAAGCACTAAAAGCAATAATGGAATTAATACGTTTGTACTTTTTTTCATAAATAAACAAAAGAACCGTAGTAGTCCTGCGAGTAATTTGTTATACCCAAGCGTTAGTTTGTCGCTTTGCACCTCGATGCGAAATTACTTTTTCCAATGACATTGTATTTTAAAATAATTTCAAATATTAAAATTTTAAAATAAAACAAATAAGAATGATATAGTTGGTCAAAGCCGACCATATAATACCCTATACTATTGTGTATGTGCATCAAAATTCGGGAAATGGTTTTACATTAGACCTGTGTCCAACTGTAGATCGACACTTGTATTAAGTGTAAAATAAAACAGAATACAGAATTTTACGTTGATACTAATATTTATATGAATTTATCTACTTTAGGACATTTGTGTGGTGGCTAGGTGAAATAAATGAGCGATCATAGAAAATTTCAATAGGCTTTGTCCTTGTGACAAAATTTCATCAAGATATCTTTAAAATTGCGACCTGCACAAGTTTTACGTATACAGCCAGACACTCAGGCGGATGTAAAAAATTTTCAAATCGGCTCTGAAAGTGATTCTGAGTCGAAAAGTATACTTTAAGTTGGGAGGTGCAAAATTTTTTCAGTACGCCACAAATATTATCACGGACGCATAATACCCCAATGACATATAGTGAAGTAGGGTTTAATTGCGATTATATACTTTATATCACTATTTTCTATGTATTCACCCTTTCGATTCTAATTTACTTGGATGTCATAGGCTTGATGGTGGATGATCAAACGCATGGTATTTGTTAAAGTTTTTTACGACCACAATTAGGAAAATTCAAAGCTAAACAAAATCTGTCCTAATATCGATGGCTAGATACTAAAAAAATTAAAGCCTAAGGGTTCGCTTGAACAGTATTCAATATGTGAATATTTTTTTCTATTCCACTATTTCATAAATTGGGTCTCAAGAACAGAACTACATCTATGAAGAAATTCATATTTTATTATGGTATTCTTCCTGAATAAAAGTAAAGTAAAGATCGTGTGATATAATTTCTATTTAGGTTTGCGATATAGTTTTTTTAATCCCTTATTTTGTATATAAAATAATATTAACTTGTTTGCAATAAGCACAGCAGATACAAGTATTCAAAATTTTAATTTTAGTATTCTTTAAGTATGAAATAAACACCATTCGAATATTTTTTTATTTAATTTTATTTTCCATCCCTGCTGTGACGCTATTAAGGAAGAGTTCTTAACGGGTTAATAAAATTCTATTGTGTTTGATTCCGAGGCAATACAAAATAGAACAGTAAACCGAAATGCTATTTTTATGGCAAAATGTAATCTAGAGAATATTGGTGACTTAACTAGATCCAGCCTTTTGGGTTTTATAATTTTTGGACGATTTATTAGTTTTTATTGCAGAAAAACATAAAAAATAATATAGAGGAACACTGATGATATGATTCTGATTAGCATCCTGTTTAATAATATACAACAAATATATATATATATATATATATATATATATATATATATAGAGAGAGAGAGAGAGAGAGAGACAGAGAGAGCCTTAAATTATGGACGATCTTCATGACATTTAGCATAAAGATTGTCCTTATACAATACTTTTCCGCACCGATTTCCATTCAAATATTATTATATTTAAGACATATATGATCGTTAAACACTTATTCCGGGAGGACATTTGTATGGTGGCTAAGTGAAATAAATGACCGATCATAACAAAAAAGGCATAATACCCCAACTACATATTATGGTGTAGGGTTATAGTATTATATATATATATATCAAAAAAAAAGAAAGCTATATTTCATTAAAATCAATGCATAAATGTCAACTTTTTCACAGTTAAGTGAAAGTATCTTATCTTGAGTAACCGAGAAAAGATTAGAATGTAGCGCATATGAATACACTAATATTGACTAGACTAAAGCTATGTCACAAAAATAGATTAAAAAATATTTAATTTAGTGGTTATGTTTTTTTCGTGAAATATTTGACTAGTTTTAACGTACCTTAAGTTGTTAATTCTAATGTATTTAGTTTTAGTATCTAGCCTATTTCACTCTTAAGAACATATTTCTAAAGCGACTTCTCATCCTTCCTTCTCATAGATGTGTGGGTTTATGGTCGTTTTGTCTTTGTTTTTCTTATACGGCTATATGTTTGTATAAGTGTTTGTCAGTCTGTCTGTATATTTTATTTACGAAATGGTGTTGATATTATAATTTAAATAATTTATTTGTAAAGTGCTTAATAGAAGGAAAGTGGCAGCAAACAAACATACCCCTCCACATAAAAAAAAGTAAAAGAAAATTGTTTTTATCAAATAAAAGGTAAAAATGTTGAAAATATGTTCGGAATATTAAAAAGATTTAAGGGAAAAATATGAAAATTAGAGTAACATTTTACAATTGGCAGAATTTTAGTTAGTTTACGTAAGCTGATGGTGTATAGAAAACATATGTAAATTCTTAAATAAATATTGATTAAATTCAATGTATAGGAAATATTTTTCAAAGAAAGTGATGTAAATAGAAAATGTATAAGTAATTGAAAATAAGCAAATGTATATCGTCGGTGCGCTGACGAAAAGTCCTATGTTTTTTTTTAATACTTTTCAGAAGAACAAAAAACAGTTTCATTTTGTCAATTCGCTATAGACTAGACTATAGACTAGACTATAGACTAGACTATAGACTAGACTATAGACTAGACTATAGACTAGACTATAGACTAGACTATAGACTAGACTATAGACTAGACTATAGACTAGACTATAGACTAGACTATAGACTAGACTATAGACTAGACTATAGATTAGACTATAGACTAGACTATAGACTAGACTATAGACTAGACTATAGACTAGACTATAGACTAGACTATAGACTAGACTATAGACTAGACTATAGACTAGACTATAGACTAGACTATAGACTAGACTATAGACTAGACTATAGACTAGACTATAGACTAGACTATAGACTAGACTATAGACTAGACTATAGACTAGACTATAGACTAGACTATAGACTAGACTATAGACTAGACTATAGACTAGACTATAGACTAGACTATAGACTAGACTATAGACTAGACTATAGACTAGACTATAGACTAGACTATAGACTAGACTATAGACTAGACTATAGACTAGACTATAGACTAGACTATAGACTAGACTATAGACTAGACTATAGACTAGACTATAGACTAGACTATAGACTAGACTATAGACTAGACTATAGACTAAACTATAGACCAGTCTATAGACCAGACTAGACTAGACTATGAACTAAATTATTTGAAAAAAATCTATATTTTTTGACGTTCGCGAATGGAAGAAAAATTAAATCTACATATATGATTTTTTGTTGAAGAAACTTTTAATTTATTTTTTAATATTTTTGTTCTTTGTGCTTAAAAAACTCCTACGTGAAGTAAAAAACACATAGGACTTTTTATAACTTTTGAAACCCGTTGAGATAATTGAAATTATAGAAGATGCTAAAATAAAAAAATACACATAGGACTCTTCGTAGCGTACCGGCGATATGTATAAGTGAAATTTTGAGGCAAATTTATGAATTTTTATTGAAAATTAAGCATAAAGATAAAGGTGTTATGTGGGCTTCATAAACACCATTTTAACCAACGAACGGACAGGCAGACATCGTCCTTTTATTCTCCAACGAAAATTGTGGAAATTACAAACGAAATGATAAACTTATATATGTACCCTTTACTCCGGTAAGAAGTACGTTACGTAATCGGGTTGGTGCAATAATAGGTAGTTGCTCAAATCGAGTTCGTACTGTATTTATAATTTCTTTATTTAATTTTTTTGGCAAACTTTCCTTTCTGATTTTATTTTATTTAATAAAAAAATATCCTAAAATTAAACAAATACTCAATTTGATATTAAAAACATTTCTGTTTGTTTAGCTTAACACAAATGTAAATATAGTATCTAAAAGATTTATAACTTTCATTTGTTTGCACACGATCTAAAAAATTCTCACACAATTTTGCTAAAGAAAAAAAGTGCAGAAACAAACTACCTGTTTCTATTAATTGGGCAAAAGTAGGAGGAACTTTATAGGATAAAGCATTTATTTTTTAAACAATTTTTTTTTTTTTTTTGTACTGACCTTTAAGATTTTGATCATATATCAAGAAATAACTATATATTTGAAGTAACTGAAAGGTATTTCTAACAATTTAAAACATTTTTAAATAAATTTTCTTTAATATCTTAATACAAATTTTTTTTTTAATTCTGACTTAAACAAGCTAATGCCTTAAAATGTTGTTTAAATATTGAAATTTTCCGCAAAGTATTTGAGAAATTTCCGAACCAGCCAAACACTAGCAGTTGTCCCATGCCAGACATGTATTCAAGTAAAAAAAGTAAAATAAATAAAAACAATAAAAGCGAAAAAAAGTTTTAATGTAATACAAAATCAACACTAAAGAACAAACAATGGTTTACATTGACTGTAACATTATTTTCACATCATTTAATTTAATGAGTGGGTATTTACTAACAAACATTTGTTTTTTTCTTTCTTTTTAGTTTGCTAGCAGCTAATAAACGACGATGAAACCCCAAAACTGTACAAGTTCAAATACTCTCTCACGCCTTAAAAATAAAATAAAATATTTTAACTCAATCTAAAATACTGCTGCTTTAGACTGGGGAAAGAATATATATATATATATATATATATATATATTCCTACACCAAGGCCCACATTCCATATTATACATAGTTAGTTTGTATTGTATGAGTTTTTCAGTCGTATTACGTGTAAAACATGTTAAACTGTAAATATAGAAAATGTAAACGATTTTTTGTGGTTTTCAAAATTTATTATACTAAAATACGAAAAAAACCTTAAAAGGACCCTACAACATCAATAACAGCAGTAGCAACAATCACAAAAAAAAAAAAATACAACAATATTATAACATGATTGTTTATGGGTTTGATGTCGTCTGGGTTAATGTTCCCTCTATTTGGCATAAATATAACAAACCAAACTCCAACACACCAAAATACTCACATACACAGGCACACAATTAAAAACAACTTTATATAATTATAAACACTTTAAGAATTTTGTATGCTAAAATACAGCCATACAACCTTCACTATTTGTATAATAAATATTATTTTATTGTTACAAGCAATGAAACAGTGGGAACAAAAATTATAATATATGTATAAAAAATTATTATTGTAGAACAACTACAGAATAGAAATTGGTAATATTATAGATTAGACTATAGATTAGACTATAGAGTAGGCTATAGATTAAACTAAATACTATAGACTAGACTATAAACTAGACTATAAACATGACTATGTGCTAGATTGTAAACTAGATTAAAAATTAGACTATAGATTGGACTATAGGCTAGACTATTGACTAGACTGTGGACTAAACTACTGACTAGACTCTAGACTTGACTATAGTCTAGACTGTAGATTGGACTATAGACCTGACTTTAAACCAGACTGTAGATTAGGCTATAGACTAGACTATAAACTAGATTATGCTTGAAATAGTGGCGCCAGTTGACCCCAGGACTGCGTCAGCATTTCAACAGGATGGACGGGTTATTTTGTATTTATCGCAGCTACGGTTACGTTTCTACGTCCTCCTAGCGTTCTTTCGAACCTAATATGATAATGTTTCCTGATGTTTCCCAGTTTTCTATTCTCATTTGCCCACCTTGCCCACCTTGGACATTCAAAGAGTATGTGGTTGCAGTATCTTCGTTTAGTCTGAATACGTCACAACATATGCGATATAATATAGCTTAAACATCTGTAAGTACTAGTTGAAACTTGCATGAAATTTGGTCATGTTGTATTCAACATTACCATGCTTTCTATCGATCCACATTTGAATATTTGGAATTAGGATTTGTGTCCATCTTTCTGTTGGATCTTGAGTCCATCTTTCCTGCCACTTATCTAGCATCCCAATTCTGACGTTCTTTAGCATCTCGAATTACTGGATTCTTTGATTCACTTACACGATTAATTTTTATCTGCTTGTAAATATCTTCGCTTTCCAATATTTGCGAATCTATCGGTGGAAGGCCAGCCAGTGGTGACTATTTGTATAAGTTCGGATCTGGGTTGTAATACCACGAGCGCTTTGTCATCAGCGTAACCAATAATATTTGTACCATTTTGTAGTGTCAAGTTCAAGAGACCATCATACATGACGTTCCACAGAAATAGTTCTAGTACATACACCTATGAAACACCAGCTGTTATTTGGTACTTTTTTAGGCCGTTATCAGTTTCATACAATAAGACCCTGTTATCCATATAGTCAGTTAATACATTGTACAAATAGTAGGACATTTTTTTTTTTAAGGTGCTTTTAGAATTACACTCCACTTCACTAATGATGGCATCAATAATCCTCCAACTTCATCTACATATTTGATATTCCTACTTAGTATGAGACACACAAAAAGTTTTCCCAACGAATCTAACGTATATAACGGCCTGCATGAACTGGGTTCACTTATTCGTTTTTCCCCCTTACGTAGTATTGGCAGTTTTTGCGTTTTTGACTTAACGGAGAATCTGACTTTTTTCAGTTTAACAGTTCGGTCCACGTTTCCCCTACTAGTTGCAATACTGTATTTCGTATGCTATCTGGGCCAGGGCGCTTACCAGTTTTTAATTTGTTGCATGCTAGTTTCAATTCCTCCTAGGCTATAGACTAGTCTATAATCTAATCTATAGTCTTATCTATAGTCTAGTATGTAGTCTACATAGTCTACAGAATAATCTGTACACTATATTATGGACTATACTATAGACTAAACATATAATATAATCTGTAGACTAGTCTATAGTCTAATCTACGGTCTAGTCCATAATATAGTCTATAGTCTACTCTATAATCTAACCCATAATCTAGTCTATGGTCTACAGAGACTCTAGTCTAGTCTATAGTCTATATAGACTTTCGTCTAGTCTATAAGCAAGTCTATAATTCAGTCTACAGTCTAGTCCATAATATAGCCTATAGTCTAGTCTATAGTCTATATAATACTATAGTCTATGAACTATATTCTAGTCTATACAAATCTATAATCTAGCCTATAGTCTAGTTCATAATATAGTCTAAAAGGACTATAGACTATAGTCTATTGTCTTTTTACAATCTCGAGCTGTGATATCTATTAAAATAGTCTATATTAATAGATATCACAGCTCGAGATTTTCTTGGAAAGCAGTTGTGTCGGAACATACAGTTTCCTAAGCCACAAAAGATAGAAAGAGTTCTCATCACCGAAAAGAGTCCTGATAATTGAAGAAAAAGTTGGTTTACAGACTGAAGGACCGCAGACAAAATAATACGAATTTTAAGAGAAAATTCCTCTGGATGGAATGTGACTCATTTTTTAAAATTTCTTCGTATCCGTTACCACAAAAGTTATAAAAGCTGAAGACCCATAAAATAAAAAATGTTCCTAATAGGAACGTGAGAAAAATTGTGGAGGCAATGAGAGGACTAAAATTGTTGAGATTAATTTTTTTTCAAAAATATGAGTACTGTCTAAAGGGTGACCAAAAATACGTACCAGCGGACTTTTTACAACGTTCTGTTAGAGAATTCCATACGTCAAATGCTGTGAGAAAAGCAGCAGATAAATATCGTTTAAAAAAGCAAAGTCGTCGAATAAACTTTTTTTAGGCAAGACATTTGAGCATGTAGGGAAAAAACCTGCCATCAAAAAAGGTTCTTTCCTGCAATTAGATATCACAATGAATTCCAATTCATCTGCTCTGATCTTTCTTCCAATTATTACAAAAAAAGTAACTGAGTGGTATAAAACAGATGGTGCTGCTATCTAACAAAGGAGTTGAATCCACTAAACTGTCCAGAACTCCTTCCGTTTTGAATGTATTCGGTCATGGTAAAAAAATATTAAAAGAGTACTTAAAGCTAAGTAAAAAATAAATTAGAGTTTAAAAAGAAGTGTGGAACAATTTCAACAAAAAAGTCATGAAAAACACAATAGAACTCTTATGAAGGTTACTTCAGGAAGTATTAAATATTTTATTGGATAGGAATAAAAAAATTAATTTTTATTTTAAATTTAAAACTTGAATAAGACAGTATTTAAGAAAATCAAAATTTCAAAGAGATTGTCGCATTAGTTTCATTTTTATAAGTTGAATTTTATGTACAAAAATTTTCGTTCACAATTCTTATTAAATTACTTTTAAAGCCATTATTTAATTAGTCCCACTGTATAACTCCGTTAGCTTGAATGAATATTTTTTAAAAAATATTCTTGTCTGGCTGGTTTGTTTTGAACTGTTTTGTTGAAAAACACTACAAAAAAGGTGAATAATTACATTTTAATAGACTCTTAAAATGAAATTTAATTTACTCGTTAAAATTATTTCAACATAATTTTCACTAATACAATATTTTATAAATATGATGAAGAAGATGATAATGATGGTGGATGGGAAGGTGATTATTGTTGATTGCTTTTAATGAATATTATATCAGGGTCTATAATATTCTAATTCTTTATTGGCCGTTGTATGATTTTAGTACTTTTTCAACTTTTGGTCCTGGTAATAAACTACAATCTACAGAATTAAAGCCAAAATAAAAACAACACATACACATGTACCATACACTATTCATTCATACACATAAAATCATTAATCTTGTATGTGAGTAATGAATTTTTATGTGATTTTAGTTAATTCTTTAAATAAGAGATTTTCCTACACGGTTTTTATGTTTCATATTGTTTTTTTTTTCCATTTGGTTCCAGTTTTATTTGATTTTGATTAATTACAGTTTAACATCTGAGTGACATCTATCCCTAAAATAAAGTTTCTGATGCCAAACAAAAAAAGAAAAATCCACAACAAGTCTAAAACTTTTGCTAACTCGCTTCTCATACACTAACAGCTAATTTTTATGAAACTTCAATATAAAAGTGAAGATTTTGATGTGGTTGTTGTTTTAGTTTTAGCAATTTAAGCTGAATATCTAACAACAACTAATTTTGAACTTTATTCTTCATGACATGTATTTAGTTTCACTTAACTTCACTTCACTTCACTTGATTTTCCATCAAGTTCTGACCAGTTGTTGTAGTTTTTGTCCACGTTCACCTCTTCCCTTTAATTTTCGTTCATCACACTCTCGTCCATTTAGTTTGTTCATTTGTTATGCTCTCAACATTCTTTTGTATTTAATTTTAGTTAAAGCTGTTAATATCTAGTATAAAAGATTTATTTTTCTTTCATTTTCTTTTTTTTTTTTTGTGTTGATGAATTTTCACATATGTTTGTTGCTGATGTTGTTGTTATAGTTTGTGATCCTTGAGTTGTTGTTTTGCCTTTATTATTGTAGTTGTTGTTCATTTGTATTCATTAAAGTACTTTTTCATTTGTTTCACTTAAGTTTTGTTAGAAGTATGTAGAATAGAAAACTAAGCTCATTTGTTTGAGTGGGGTAATTTAAAAGGTGTTTAAAATTATATTTTTGTAAAATAATATTTGCCAGAGGAATATTTCATCTTATAGCAAAAATGCAATGTAAAGGAATATTAAAAATATTTTCACTTGTGAAAATTTAATGAAAAATTTGTTAAATGTTTCTGGTACGCATAATTTCATTTTTAGAAGTATTTCTCCTACTTCTAAAAATTTTAAATGCTTTTCACTTTTAAAGTATACATATATGCATATTTTGCCATTTTTTGGAAGTTGTTTATAATTACTTCGAAAAAATAATATAATTAAATAATATTTTTAAGTTTAAATTTTTAAAATAAGTTTTTAAGCACTAGACTGCACCAAAATTTACCGACTTTTGAATTTTTACCGTAAATCTCCGTAGAATCATTCAGTGAGTTGTAAAAATATATTGTGTAAAATTTTAAGGAAATCGGTAGCGTTAACCCGTGCAGCATCGAACCTGAAGTATGTATGCTGCGCTTATATGAGCACTAGACTGCACCAAAATTTACCGACTTTTGAATTTTTACCGTAAATCTCCGTAGAATCATTCAGTGAGTTGTAAAAATATATTGTGTAAAATTTTAAGGAAATCGGTAGCGTTAACCCGTGCCGCATCGAACCTCAAGTATGTATGCTGCGCTTATATGAGGAAAATATGGCTTTTTGCAGTTTTTAGAAACATTTAGCTATTAAATATTTTGCTTTGAAAAAAATATTAAAATATCTTAATTTACATCTAAATATCTATCATATAAGATATAAAAAGAAAAAATTTATTAACAAAATGTGTTTTAGACCACTTGTACTAGAAGTGTACAAAAAATGTTTTTAATTTTATGAGAAATATTTAAATACCTAGAATAGTTCAAACCCTTTCCTATGCTTGCTTAAAAAATATTAATTTCTTAAAGACTGTTCCCAAAAATTTTAAATATTTAAAACATTTTGTTAAACAAATTTCAAAGCAGTTCATATAAACCTATGCACATTTGTAGACAACGCTGCAGAAAATAAAACTAAAGAATAATTAGGTCAATATCTTGTATGACTAAGCCGTACCAACGCTTTGAATTTTGAGGATTTCGGAAAAAAGGCATTTTTTATGATATAAAGTAGATATTTTTTGAACTTATATTCAGACTAACAAAATTATTAATCAGTAAGATAAACCGTATCTCAAAAAATATACTCTGAAACATTTAAGACAATTGGACTAGAATTACTTGTAAGGAAGGTCAAAAGTCAAAATTTGAAATATTTAATTTTTTTGGGGAAAACATCACGAAAAATTATTTTTTTTTTTTAATTTCGATTTCGATGCAATGAATTTTATGAGGAATTTTTATGTTTATATAAATATAACATTACTTTACTTATCAGAATGAGGTAATTATCATTTTATTTGCCCATGATATTAAATAAAAAATGATGACCCCAAGCTCAGTTGAGGGTTAAATTTGTCTTTTTTACTACTGATTGAATTTTATCGAAATTCAGATAAAAATAAATTTTCATTATGTTTTGCTTAAAACTTTCAAATATTCTAAAGTTTGACTTATGATCTTCATGTTTTAAAGATTATCCCTTTCCTATTTTCCTAAACACTTCAAAATATATTTTCTGACATATATTTTTTATCTTACTGTGTAATAACTTTGTTTAATCTTAATATCAGTTAAAAAATAAGTGACTTTATAACTAAGGAAAATTGTAAAAAAATGCCTTTTTGCCGAAGTCCGCAAAATTCAAACCGCAGGTACGGTTTAGTCTTACCTAATCCCTTTCTTAGTTTTATTTGCTGTAGTATTGTCTGTAAATATGTACAGCTTTATTCGAAACTTTTTGAAATTTCTTTAATAAAATTTTTAAAAGTTTGAAATTGGAGTTTTGTAGCAGCCTTGAAAAAATCAAAATTTTTAAGCATGGGAAGGGGTTTGAATTGTTCTGCAGAAAAAGACATATTTTTTAGTAATTATGATTCAAATTTAAAAATTAAGAAATTGTATTTATTTAAATATTTTTCAAAAAATTTAAAATCTTGAAAACATTAATGGAGAATTCTTAATAACTTAAACATTTCTTCTTACACAGAAAAAAATATTGTATAAAATTTTTCAACTAATTTGTTAATTATTTTTATTCTAAAGTTCAATTAACTTATTAATTAGCGTAATTAACTTTTCAAATTAATGTTTTAATATTTGTTTGTCAATAATTGAAAATTTCTGAAAAAAATATTTAAATAGAAAAACAGTTTAAAGGAAAAAAAAAACATAATTTTATATAAAATACGGCTGATTTAGTATTTTCTGAATTTTATTGCGCCCGAAATACAGATTGTAAAGAATAGTTTAAATTTCTTTCGTGGCGCTGTATGCAAGTTGCTTTAATTCTTAAGTAAGTTTAGGGAGATTTTTATGTGTTCCATAGTTTCTATTCCCGTGACTTATGCATGAAGTTAAAGTCTATACCAATATCCGAGTTAATACTGAAGCTATATGTTGTTTAAAGAGTGAGCATGTGTTGATTATCTTTTTGAATTGTTTTAACAATCTATCGTTTAATATTCAAATTAAGGCATCGCCCCAGATATTAAATACAACTTCAGTGATATATAGAACGACAACACGAGATGACCGCCCTAAAGTAAATTCCTAGTAACTGTATCCAAACACACACCAAAGAAATTTTTCGAAAATCTAGCACATACATAATATATTTCATTTATATTTAATAATTTTTGTATTTTTAAAATATTTATAATTTTGCAATAAATAGTTTAGTTGAAATTTTTTTATGGGAGCTGTTTTTGGATCAATACAGATTTAATAAATTTTTAATAAAAAAACATTTACTAAAATTCGTCCAAAAAAATCAATTATTTCCACTTTATCAATAGTATCATTTTGATGATTAGAGCAAAATCAAATAAAAAAATAATTAATATAAGCAATTTTGTAATTAAAGTCAATTTTTATTTTTTTTTTCTGTGTATATCCTGTTTGATAAATAATTATATTTTGATTATGATTTTTTAACATCTTGTTACAAAACAAAGTATTTAATAGCTAAATTTTTCTAGAAACTTTAAAAAAGCCATATTTTCCTCACATAAAAATACCATACGAACCGGTTAACTATATGCGATTTCACTAATATTACACACAATATCTTCTTGCAACCTAATGAATAATTCTAGGGGGAGCTACGGTCAAATTTCAAAAGCCGGTAAATTTTGGTGCAGTCTAGTAAGCACTCACCAAACTGGTGATATTTTAGACACTCACATCTGTTTTATGGAACAAATGGCTTCCGCTTTACCTGAATTTCTTCCTTATTTACCCTCGTATAATAATATTCATGCATATGTTTCTTTATGTATTTATATACCTAAATCAACCTAATGAAAAGTTTACTTTTGTTGGTCGTTTTTGTTCTCAAGAAGACAAAAATACATCAACAAACAAATCAAAAATAATGAAACTTTTTTATTGTTTTCCTAAATTTGTTTTCTTTTTAGAAAAACTTAAGAAAATAAAACTTTAATAGACAATTATAAGAATTTCGAAATAGTTTGCCCATAATGAATGTATGTTTGTTTTAGTATGTGATACTAGATTTATTTAAAAATTATATAAGATTTTTATTTAAATCAAAATTAAATAAAAACAAATAAAATACGTTTGAAAAGATTATTCTTATGTGATATAGAAAATTAAGCCAACAATAGTTATTTGTTAATAATTTATAGTATAAATTTTAATAAAAATTATTGTAGTTTTCTTATTCTCAAAGCAATTTACATAGATTGGTTCAAATTTTAATTATAAAGTACTTCAAAGAAGACATATTCTATCTAGCAATAAATAATAAAGGCCCTAATAATATAAAAAATATAGGGCTTAGATTTGAGTTTGCAATCAAATATAAAAATAAAATTTCATTTCTGACACGGCCTATTAATATCAACAAGACTGGTAATACGAAATTCATGAAATCACAAAATTTGTGATAAATAATTTAAATATATTACTTTCACATATTTAAAAAGCGATTAAGTCCTCTTTAATACTAAAAAAAATAATAATTTAAAAAAAGACATTAAATATGCATAATCATTTTGAAAATATTCTTCCACATCGATTTCTATTTTTCTTAAATAAATTTAAAAAATAATATATTGACTTGACAATTAAATTTACGTTTTTTTGTGACGACAAGCTGTAATATCTGTAATAATTTTTTTTATAAAAAAGCCCAAATATTTTCCAATACAAAAACTGATTTATTTAAATTGTTTTGTTTTTTTGAGAAAATATATACCCAAACAATTAATTAGTAAAATTGTAATATTTCAATAGAATATCTCCTTTAAAAGTCTTTTGTTGAAAAAATCTGCAAAAAATTCACTTTAAAAATTTATGCGTCGCGCCTAAACTACTGGACAAATTGAATTTAAATGTATGAGAGAATTGTAGAGGACCTAAACTTTCAGAAAAATCATCTTGGAGCCACCCTGTAATAACAAGAGATAAGTTACAGGGTATCAAGTTGAACACCTCGATTAAGAAAAAGCTTCAAAAAATCGCAACTTCTACAAATCAAGTCCGATTTCTAAGATTTCTCTGTAGAGAAATGAGGTAGAAAAATATGCTTAAAAAGATATGTTGATAGCTTTAGCTGGTTTTAGTTTTTCATAAATTTTCAAATTCAACTAAACTTTTATAAAAAATTATAAATACTGAAATTTACAATTGTTTAAGCTAAACTTCTTCCAATTTTTAAGTATGTAAAAGTTATAAACACAATATAAAAATAGAAATATTTTTATCCAGTGATATAAATAGCTCACTAAATGTAGTAAAAATGTACAGTCGCCTAAAGCCAGCGAATTTGGGTTGTTTTAGGTTTATTAGAAATAAAATATGTTTTCTAATAGGTGTGAAATAAATGGATGTAAAATTCATAAAATACGAAAAAAAATAATAAAATTTAATTTGTGACTTAAATATCTTACACGGTTTTGCTATAAATATAAATGTGTATATACTTTTTAAAAAGCATAACTTCTTTTATTTGTAATGCAGTTTAAAAATCTTAAATTGGTTAACTGGTATTTCAGATAAAAATTTTTAAGGCCGTGAAGTCAGCAAAATCGCCTTTTTTTAATATAACTTCCGATGTTGATGGTATAAAATTTTTAATAATCTACACACCCACATCTACAAACTACACTATTTTATAATTTAAGTGTTTTTTCACTGTACCATAGTGTTATTTTTTGATGCTACAAGTTAACGAAAAAATTATTCAAAAATAAATTATTAAAAAAAAGCTGTTTAAATATTATCCAAGTTTCATATCCCAGCAAAAACTTTGCTTTCCTGGTAAGCTAGCAGGTATAATTGGAAACAAAAATAAACTACTTATTTTTTGCCTGAATAACTAGTTATTTTTGTTCGACTTGTCCAAAAATTCATGTAGTTATTTTTTGACTCTAGGGGTACTCAAAAATATGTACCTACACGAAAACAAAAATAAAAAAAAGGAAAAAAATTTTGCCGTCAGTGAGACTCGAACTTGGACACACACTAACCATTCGGTTTTACTGACCAACGTCTTACTCAGTACACCATCTCGCACATAGCATCCAAAGCGACAAAAACTCTATTTAGTTTAAAATATCTTTTTAGACATTTTGTTATAAAAAACTAACAGCTTCAGAATGGGGTTGAACCAACAACCATCTGGTTGTTAATCCGGCGCTCTAGCCAACCCATCCACGTGATTGCAGTATTGCTATTATACTATTGAGTACTTATTAATGTAATACAGAGTGGGCAAAAAATAATGACGTCTCATTACCAAGAAACTACTTTAATAAGTAATTGTCATTACCGAAAACCAAAAAGTTTTTGCTGGGATGTTTTGCCCACTACCGTAAATAAATATAATTTTAAGTGAGTTTAACTTTTGGCTCTGGATTTTTTAGTAGGTAGTTCATATACTTTAAACCGACCGTAGTATGATTCAATTTGTTGTCCATTTTCATGGCATTTGATTTAATATTGAAAATTTAGTCACAAATATATTTTAAATTGTTAAATATTTTGATAAAAGAACCTTGCAAAATTGCAAGTTCTGCTATCAATTTCATACAAAAAAAAAGCAACAAAAAAGTGCAGAAATACCTAGTGCCCGAGGATTCTTCATAACTCATTAGAAAATATTATATTCAGAACCCAGCAAAAACTACATCTGCATTCCTTCAAACAAATATTTCTTACTGTAAAAACATTATCAATTTGTATGTGTGTGTGAAAACAGAAATAAAAACAAGAAGAAATATTATATTTGGCTTGGCCGAATCTAAATATGCAACATAGACAAACCTTATTAAAAAAAGATAAACTATGTGCACAAAATGATGAAATGGAATTACAAAGGACGCCTAGTTTTTTTTCTTAGAATTTTAACCGATTATGCCAAACAATATGTATATAAAAAAAATATTTAAGTCGAATTTAATCCCCCTAAGTGGCCCGCCTCGAGATCTATCCTGCTTTCAACAGACGGACGAACATAGCTAGATCGTCATAGATATTCACGAGAACCCAGAATATATATAATATATGAGATCTTAAATACTTATTTCGACATGTTACACACGGAATGACAAACCCAATATACCCCCATCACTTTTTGATGATTCGTATAAAAACAAACAACATGAAAGTATTGCGATATTTTGCCAATGATTTGTTTATATGGAATACAACAAAAGCATATGGCAGAGGGATCATATGGCTTTATTTTTTTCATGTAGATCCAATGGCATCATTGAGATTCATAGTTTTTTTTTTTTTTTTTGTTTTTTGTTTCTGCATGGGATATTTAAAATTGGCAAAAATTTCACCTGAAGTCAACAACAAACACACAGTTATACACAAAATTAAAAACAGCAAAATAACACAGAAAAACCATGATTTTTTTGATGACAAATATGCATCAAAAAACCCCCAGTTTATTCGCAGACCATGTAGGATTGTTTAAAATATATATATATATATATATATATATATATATATATATATATTTAGTATTCGTAACCATAAATAAATATTGTCTAATTTGGCTTTCACTTATTTGGAATTATAATCCTTAGTTGATGCCTATCATTTTTGTTATTTGTTCATTTTTTTTTTTTTTTTTAATACTTAAACATGCAATAGCATTTTCCAATAGCATTTATTTATATTTACAGTAGTTGAATGACTGCTTGGCTGTTTGACAATATTGAATAGCACGTTTAATTTGATATAAGTTTCTATAGTTACACATTGATAGTCTATGGAAAGATTACTGACTTCCAGTTACTAAAATTACCACTTGCAAAGCTGAATATTGTAAAAACATATGTACTCGTATCACGCATAGGTGACAGTTGCACAAATCGCACAATGAGTGTCAATAAGTGTCATGACATTTAATAACTTACATTTTTGCAAGCTACATTAAAACATACCTCAAATTATGAATTGAAACATCATTTAAAGCATCTTGGCCAAAACAGGGCGATACGCGGACATTTATGTTGATGATCCCAGAGCAAATCATAAAAATGATATGTACATCAAACGATAGGTAAAGAAAAATAAGTGTACCCATTAAGGGTTTTTATAGTAAAATGAACTCATATTGGGTATTATGTTGAAATGAAAAATAACACTTTATTAACCAAATTTTCACTAAAATATACTTTTTTGGTTATACCAAGGAAATAGAATTTTCATCATTAACATATATTAAAAAAGACTATTTATGTGATACATTATATATATATATATATATATATATATATAAATTTACATATATAAATTAGCTTTATTACCTTTAATATAACTTTCTTCATATCATACCTCATATCGGTAAAAATGCAAAAAATGGTCTTTTATATTATGTGTTAATGGTGAAAATGTTTTTTATATCCTTAGTAATTTCTATTCTACGATTCGGACTAGTTTATTCCATTAATACACGCAAAGAAAAAATATAGTGCCCATAATCTAATAGCAACACATTATAATTGGAATATATAATCACAACTAAAAAAAGATGTAGTTATACATATTATTAATTTTTATGATTCCATTTTATCATATTGTATCCAATTTTATGGTTTATTCTTTCATGTTCATGTTAATTTTTTCATCTTACTATATCATTATCCCATTCTATCAAATCATGATTATATTTTAATTATTATCCATTCTATTATATTAGTATTCCACTTTATCATATTATTATCCCATCTTATCATATATTAAAATAAAACATATTAATTAAAAAATTTTACGTTTATACATTCTTTATTGATTCATATATTGTACCATTATATATTGTGCAAGATAATGATAAAATTGCATATACTTTACTACCACAAGAGGCCGCTAAAATCAGTAAATAATTATAAAAAATTTGTTTCATAAGAAAACTATTTTCCTTTAGAATGGAAAAATATTAATGTTAATAAAGTCGGGAATATGATAATATTATTGACATATTTTTTTATTATTTTAGTTTAAAATAATGTATATAAAAGACAATTTTCCTAAAATAGCGAAATACGCAATTTTTCAAATATACCTTTTTTTTCCTTTAGAAATTAAGATTTTTTGTGCTAATCTTACAAACTAAGCAAACAGTACGGTAAAAAAAGAACACGAAAAATGTGTTAACTATCTAGCGCTCTGAGCAAAATTTTAGAAAATCAATTTTCCAATTAAAAATATAATTAGCGTAGAATTTGTTGACGATTTAAGGTAGAGATAATTATCTTATTGTGTTAAAGTATAGACCAAAATTTTGGAACTCGAAAGTAAAATAAAATATACCTTATTATTTAAATTTTCCTCAAATGAATAAAACAAAAAAATGTGCCTGAGACAGACTTGAAGTTGTTTTTTTTTTTTTTTTGTTATAGTAATTTATTAATATATAACTAAAGAAAAAAATCGGTAATAAAGAAAATAAAATTTTTCCAAGATATGAGGAATTAAGGATTTTTGTGATTTTATTCTAATTTATTTTTTTTTTAGTTGTTTATTATTTTTTTTTTTTGTAAGTTCCGCGCATTTCATTTTTTAAAATTTACAAAATTTCACTTCCTAAAGAAAACTTCAATCATGGATATTTGCTAAAAAAATGTGTCAGTAGTTTTATTCTTCCCTATCATATTACTATATATTTTCTTAAAACCTTTCACCAACAACTTGTAATTACATACAAACAAAGACATTTCCACCAGAGAAAACAGAAAAAAGATTTTCATAAGAAACTTCAGTGGTTTCGATGTGCCAACAAGAATGTAACACAAATGCCATTGGATAAATAAGATGATGGTCTTGTAAGCAGATAATAGAGTATTCTCTTGAAACTTTATTAAATACAAAGAAAAATATACATATGTATGTATGTATTTTCAGCATTAATCCTGTGAGTATATATGTGCTCCTGCGAGTATGCTTCGTTTTTTTTTTTTGTTCTTCAACATCGTTCGTTCATTGACTGATCTGTGAATGTTTATAAATGTATGTGAATATTATATGTTCATGTACATACATATATTCATGCAATTTTAATTTTTTTTTATTTTTTCTTTTAACATTAAGGCCATATTGTGTTTGACTGATTTCCGTTCATTCGCTCATACATCGGAAAATCGATTATATTCATATGTGGCTGAGATATACACACATCGACATTCACATATGTGCTCTGGTGCACCTATTTTGTTTAATTTTTTTGCCGACCAGCGTTATCATCATGGCAAAACTCGACTTCTTCGTAGAAAAAAGGTTCAAGCAACTTAAATATTTATTTTACACCTTTAACATTATTACATACACTTAAAACGATTAGTAACCAAACACTCTCCCTGTCTTTTTACTATCAACCACAATGTTATTATTCAATATTTAATTATAAACGTATATATATGTTGTAGTTTATCTTCCCTTATATCATAAATAATTGACAATAATAATGCTCATTTAAAAATGAATAATTTTTTAACTAAAAAAATTATATAAATTTTAAGTTTTAAGACGTATAAGCTGTAGGCATAGGTTTGCGAACGTAAACTCATTTGCAGATTCCAAGAACTAAATGTATATTAAATTTGTTTTGCCCTGGCCTGACCTGTTGAACAATAGTTTCAATTTTCTACTCAAAAAAAAAAAAAAAAAAAAAACAAAAATATATTAGTAGAAATTGTTTAATTAAAGAACTGATAATAAATTTAAATAAATAAATAAATATATAAAGAAAATAAAAACACAAAATACATTTTCTTTTATTCGGAGGGCTACAAAATAGAAAAGAAAATTTTATAAATATATTTAATTTAAATAAAAAAATATGTATATATTTTGAAGAAAGCTGACATTTATACATATTTTATGAAGAAGTTCAGGATTAAGTCATATCAAATTAAATGGGTCTCCTCTAAACATGTTTTACTCATATTCAAATTTTTGTTAAAAGTTCAAAATTTTAAAATAAATTCCTAATGGTAAGTTATGTCAACGTATATATATACATATATATATATATATATATATATATATTAAATTGATTTCTTTATCTTTCTTCACATAAATTTTAAATCTTTTTCGGAGATGATGCTTTAAATTAAAATGTTTAGAGCCGTACCAAAATAATTTGTAATTTTTGTTATATGTCTATAGATATATACAAATCAGAACTGTACTCAAGTATCTCTAGTCTATTTCGTATTGGAAGGCTTCTTATCGATTTTTTTCATAATAGGTTTCAATATTTCCGTTGGATCAATATTTCATAATTGGAGTAAAAACTGTAAACTTTATTTGGCCAAATTTACTACAAACATTACTTTCAATTCCTGGTTGGTAATAGAAGACAGATTTTAAGCTTAAGATGGATATATCTTTCTAGTGTTCATGTCTTCGAAACGCATCGCTTGAGGGATCTTCCTATATTTTTTTTCTTGAAATAGTCTACTCTCAACATCGTTATATCCACGTAGTACATAACATACATCACATGCACTTTGTTTATACAAATTATCGTGAAGTAATATTTTATTCTTGTAATAAATAATTGTAATGTAATATTTACATACGTATGTATTTTTATAGGAAGAACTATATTTAAACATATACCAAGATTTAGTTAAATTTTTTAATTTATTCAATTAACGTTTTAGTTATTTTTGAGCAACAATTTAACAACAATATAATAAAGATGATTAAAAATCAATTGAAATTATTCACAAAATCAATTCTTTTCACTTAATTAAAGTATCGTTTTGTTAATAGGAATAAAACTAATCAAAATTATAATTAATATAAGCAATTTCGTAATTGAATTCCATTATTATTATTATTTTTTTTTTGTAGCTTATATATATATATATATACATATATATATATATATATATATATATATATATATATATATATATATATATATATATAGATTGAGTTTACAAAAGGCAATTTTTATGGTTTCCTCCTGAAATTCTGACTTCGTGTGTGAGAAAGCGAAAGGAACCGAAATTTGTTTTGCTTTTCATTTTCGTTAAAAAAAAAAAACAAATCAAGACAATTTTGTGTGTGAAGGTAAATGCAAGTTTAAAAGAAAAAACAGAAAATATTCAGAAAGAAAAATTGCTGTGTGTGTGAACTCAGACTTAATTGTTCGATATTGGATTTTAGTTTTGGACTATTTAATAAAGATTTACATTTTTATTATTAGCACTCTAAAAAGTGGAGCGAGTTTATATAATTTACAGTAAAATTTGATCTCGATAAAAATTTGATTTCGATATCTATATCGAGATAATATCCCGATATAGAAAGCATCTATATAAAATATATACACGTATGATTTTCCAAAAACTACTTTCAATGGGACGCTAGTTTGAGCCGATAGCCACAAAAGTATCATAAATTTCACTTGCGTTTTTCATAGAAAGGAATATTAAAAAAATTTACGGCCAATGTTAAGCAAAATAAAGTTTAAAAATAAAAAAATAAAAAACGTGACTACAAATGATAGAAAAATTATTTTTAATTATAGTTATGAGATACGAATATCTTGTCATAGTTTAATCAGAACAGTTACATTAATCAAAAGTAACTGTTACAAGGGTTGGACGGACGGACACCGCTAAGTTAGACCATGATCAGAAAAACTAAAAATTTAGATTTTAATTACATTTTTGAGAAATAATATTTAGACCTTAATAAATTTGAACGAGAAAAATATTCCAATCAAATTTCAGAAAAATATAAACGAACTTATCTTAAAATCAATAAGTAAAAAATCTCGTTTTTGCACCAAAATACCTAAAATCCAACCCGGAAAAACATGTTTCAAAAATTGACTTTTTTCATTCAAATTCTTACCCTGTCACTATAATAGTCGTCCTTCAGAAAATTCTTTTTGCTTATTTACTCAACATATGGAGGTATGTAATATGTATGTATGTATTTATATATATATATAAATATATATATATACATATATATATATATATATATATATATATATATATATCTGACACACTAGAAATCTGTTGTCCTCCGAATCAGCCCGAAAATACCTTGTCTCTGATCACCTAAAATTTTATTCAGATACTTCTAACGATTCACAAGTTACAGAAATTTGGAATCACCAACCGATTGTTTAGTTAATGCCAAAAAAACACCTTTTTTTGTCCCAATGTGCAATGCTTTAAAAGTACTAATTTTGAAAACGATTTTATATAATATCTATTATATGGCGAAAATTAATTAATCTAAAATATTCTTTTGGTTTGTATCTCTTTTTCTACTGAACAGATTTTGCTAATTTTTAATACCTAAGCGGTTTGATATTAAAAATTAGCAAAAAGAGAATAAAAAAGAATATAAGTAAAACACCATTAAAAATGTTTATTATTTTAGCAATTAAAGTGTTTTTCACAGATTGAAAAATATTTATAGCTTAATTGGCCCAGAACGTCCTTAGAAATTTTTGGGGTTTTAAGATTAATATCTCAAATTTTTCATACACAAAATGACAAACTAATTTAACCAATAATCATCAAGAGTGGTATTTTGTAAATATCACCATTTCTCTTCCCCCTTCTATTACTTGACCTAAGAATTCTATTTTTAATTACTTCATTTTTATTTTTTATTATTTTTTGTTCTCCTAAAACTTATTAAAAATATTCATTTCCAGAAGGCGTATTAAACCGCTACAAAAATCCTTTGAAATATCACGTAAACAGCAAATAAACGTTTCCTTTAAGCAAAATCGTTCAATAACCAAAAAAAAAAAGGATCTAAAGAAAATTATCATAAATTTATATAACATTCGCAGCGCATCATCGGCATCATCGCCACAACTACCAAATATAATGAGTGAATAAAACAAAAGTTTTTGGGCATAAAAGATACTCGAATGAATTTCAAATATTTATATTTAAAGAACATTTTTTTCTAAATTTCATTACAACATTTTGGCCGTAAAGCCAAAGTCAACAATAACAGCAGTAGCAACAATAACAACAACAATAATAAAACATCTTTGCTGACTTTTGTAGTCAATTGCTTAAGGAAGGGTAGAAAAGATGATTATTTTCATTACACAAACAATTCGTTTGAAAATCAAACAAATAGACATTTTCTAAAAGAAAAATATTATCAGGTGAAATAATTTATCTTCAAATTTTTTTTAAAATTTTCATGGTTACAAAGTTGAACATTTTGATGAATAACTAAAAAAAATCAAGCTCATGAATAAACAAATAGACAGGTAAACTAAACAAACAATCACAGACTATGGTTCTCAAACGTATGCGCGTTTTACAAAAGTTTGGTATTTAACACAGAAATTTCAACAAGCTAAAAGTTTAATGAAAAAAAAATCTTATTAGTCTTAGTGACTGCGGTAAATGGTGAAGATGGTTCTAACTTTTCAATATAATTTCAATATTTTATATCTTCCCGTTGTTTTACTGATTTTTGGCAAAGGCAAGCAAACCCCACTTTCCTCCTACTGTTTCTACTTAAAGGGAGAGAAACCTTGAACAACAATTCAATCCTTTTGATATGAAACAAAATTTATTTAATTTTGACTCACAAAAACATCAGCACACCGTCATCAGCAGTAGTGTTGCCAGGCGGCCTTGAAATCGTCATGTTACAAGTTCAAATGCAATTTGTCAAGTTGGAAAGAATTTGCAGTTATATAGAAAGTTAAATAAAATCTGAAGAATTGATGGAAAATATTATTTATTTTTCATTATTTATTTAGTTTTTTTGATAGTAATAAGAAAAATATTTCTTTATGTTTTAAAGTATATGCTGCCTTCTGCTTCATTATATATATCATAATGAATTTTAATTAAACTTCAGATCATACATACATTTGCGGTCAATAAAATAGAACCACATAATATATTTTACTTTAAACAGGTATTATACAAAAACCGTTAGATTTATTTCCGATATTTTTCACATAAATATACACGCAGAAAAATATCATGGTTACGACATTGCCAATACAAAAATATTATGTTCCCATTGTTAATTTTCATTATTTTGAATAATCTGTGCTCATGTTAACAAAGTTTTTGTTTCAGTTTTATCATTAAATCAAAATTTTAATATAGTTGACTACAAAAATTTTGTTTATGAATATTTTTACTAGAAACAAAATTTTTTTTAGTATGAAAAATATTATTATTTCTGCAACTATTATATATTATAAATCGGTTTCTATATTCCTAAACCAATAAAATGCTACAAATAAATATGTTTTTTACAAATATAGTTGAAAAATTCATAACTTGTTTGTTTTTTGAATATATTTTCTAATGTTTGTTTTCAATCTTCAATATAATTCTCATTTACTTTATACATGAATTAATATAAGTAGACAAGATTTTGTTATTTTTGGTTGATTCAAGCAATATAAGATATTGATTAGCTACTATATTAAAGGGTTTAGTTAATAAAAAATATTTTGTATCTTGCTCAACATATGATGGTACAAAGAAATAAAATTAATTAATAAGATAATATGATAGAATGTAGTAATAATATGATAGAAGGGAATCATAATATAATAAGATGATATAATATGATAAAATGTAATGATAGCATGAGATAATAATATGATAATATAAAAAAATCGAATCATAACATTAAAAAATTAATCATAACATCGGACACAATATGATAAAATGGAATCATAACAATTATTATTTATAATCATTATCTATTTATAGCTGCGACCATATATTTAAATCATAATATGCTGCTCTTAAATTAACAATAAGTAAAATAATAATGAATATTTCACATAAAATTTATAAAAAAGATACAAAATATTTGAAATACTATGAAAACGGGTGGTAAAAAAATAGCACCAATCTTGAATTCGTTGAAATAAATGTTAAAGTACCAAGAAAAATAATAAAATTAATTAATTTTACTATGTTTGATTGCTAAATTAATATTTAGTATTAAAAATATATTGGTCTGTTCTGTTATTAGCATTTATTGCTTAATTATCCTATCTCCCGGAATGTTTCAATTTTGGGAATTTTTTTGCTTAAAATCGTATGTCGAATACCATCACACATTACCCAAAAGCCTTTTCTGATTATATTTTGTTTTCTGATAACATTTTTTTTTTTTAATTCCGACTAAATAGTTTTAATCATATTGTCATCTGGGGCCTGTGATGCCCATTCCATTGCAAGGACCTAACTGCTTCAAAACCGCATTTATACCAATCAGCTTCTGTGTTTCTGGTTATTTGGACTTATATTAAAAGCATTTCTTTCTCTTATGAGATTATGATTCCATCAGGTATTTATAGTTATAGAGAGGAAAACATCATTGTTTTTCTTCACTAATGAGCCTCAAGATATAATAGCAGAATTATGATATTCGAGAACAATTGTCTTTGCTTCGTTTTTTAAATAATTCTGTACATATTTGATTGCATTGTCCTTCTTACTATTATATATATATATATATATATATATATATATATATATATATATAAATAATTTATAACTTATTATTTTTAACTTATTTAACCGAGAAATATATTATATATATTGCCACCTACATAACACATAAGTGTTGTATTTTCCGAATTATAAATAAATAAATACAACATCGCTTGTCACTTTTACATGTTGTTTGTGTTGTGTAAGTGACATAATAAGCTAATTCCTGGAATAGAATGTTAAGCCTGTAACCATAAAAATTGAAATGGTGGGTCAGCACCAATGAGATTCAATCTTTTTTTTTAACGCAATATCATTTCTGATTAATCTGTCAATAAAATTCCTAACTTCGGCATAAACATTTTATTCAGAAATATTTTTATAAAAAGATAAATCTTTCATTCAATTATACGATGTAGTAATTTTTTTCATGCCGTGAATAAATCTTCAAAATCAATATTAATGAATATTGAAATATTTGTATTGAGTCAATATTAAGAAGCTATGTTACATATTTTATTTATTATTATTATTATTTTTTTTTTTTTCAAATAGCAATTGCAAAAATCTAATAACACATATTTCTTAATATATCCTAAACGAATATGTTATGTAATCTCTTGTTTTCACAAAATTTTTAAAAGCTGTATCCCTATTGTACCGACTTATTTATATACGTACTTTTATGTAGATTTTATATAAAAAATAAAAGATTTTTGGCGAAAGTCAAGTTTTATTATGGAAATCAATCTCGTTTTTCAGGAATGTCAAGTTTGATCAGAATTCGAATCTGGCATCCCTAATCAGCAATGAGTGTCAGCCACTAAGTTGGGCAGCAATAAAATGAAATTGTTATGCAAAATTAATTGAAATATTTCCAAGTTTAAGTAAATGTTTACTACAGATTTTCATTTTTTTCTGTTTTCAATTCTTGTTTGGCTTTTGGTTTTTGGCCACGAATTTTTCAAATACCTTTCATTTTTTTTCTTTTTATTTTTGCTTGTTAAAGTTGATGGCGTGGAAAGCATATTTTATGCTGATTTAATTTTCACAGTCAACACAATTATTGTAGGCCGCTTATTTATAAAGATAATACTAAAAGAATTTTAACAATGTTACAAGAAACAATTTACAAATGAATGCTTTTTAAGATTTTTATGTTTAATTTTTATTTGAATGCAAAAATTAAAAAATTACTTTTATTTTCAATAAAACCTTATTAGATATGTTTATATTGAAATATTTATAAAAAAAGCTGTTTTCTTATTGATTTATTTTTGAAAATTTAAAATTTAATTAAATAAATGGTTTAAAATTGAAGAAATATAAAAAATAAAACCAAAATAAATTCCTGAGAGGAATTGGTGTCAATTAGTGCAATAGGACTGGTCCCTTCTCGCTTACCAAGTATCACTTGGGTACCATTAACGTTTCCTCGCTCACGTTGAGAGCTAATTGCCAAGTTTCAGTTGAGAGTCAATTTCAATTTACTATAATCATTTATACTGATGGGGAAAAAATTAAGATTTGTTTTATCAGCATAAATGCCTCTATATCATCATATTCCAATTGCCATAGGAAGTTGAAATTTGGCGAAGATGTTTTAAGCTTCAGTCTGTTGTCTACTAAATTTCCCTACAATATCCCTTATAAAACACTCGCTTCCAGTTGAAAATTATATAAACAATTAATTTCTTAATGTTTTGTCAAATTTCTATAAGACAAATTGCGCATATTTAAAATGTTTCGTAGATTCTTTCAAGTTTTATACTTTTTCATTTCCTAGGTTTTATTAAGATTTTTGATCAAATTCATGCCATAGACATTCTATGAAAATTATCTAATGAATTGTACATAAAAACATAGTAATGAAATTGTCGTAAATGTAAAAATGTAAAATCACTATTATAAATTTTGTAAGAAGTCATGCAAAAATACAAAAGATGTGTAAATACAAAGATGTGTAAATTTAAATTTTTAAATTTAAACAAAACAAAAAAATTACCAAAATTTTCCTACCAAATAATATTCTTAACACATTTTTTCATACACACATAATATTGAATTATTTTTTAAACACTTTTATCACATTTTAATTTCCGAAACTATTTTTTTTTTACAAACTACAAACAAAAATATTTTTTTAATATTTTTGACATTTAATTTTTGGTTATTCAATTTTAAATTAAACGAAAACATTTGCAATTTTTAGTATTAAAAATGCATTAGATTTTAAAATAATTTATATTTTTCTTGATATTTAGCAACAAAAATATAATAATTAAATCATTATAAATACAATACACATTAAAATGTTTAATATTTATTTTAATATGCGAATATAAATATAAAAATATATGTAAAATTTTTTAAATACAATTTATTACAACCATGTGTGCATATGAACTGTGGTGAATGTAGTTTTTACACCAATAAATATGAATAAAATATTACTAACACATTCTAAGCATTATGTACTTTTGGTAGCTGCGTTTGGTACCAAATGACAGAGTTTCTTTACCAGTTCCTTATACTATGATCCTATTTTAGAAGCGTAACAGATATTGTCAAAATTTTATTTGTGAAATAATAGATAAAGGCAAAACTTTTTTTTAATTTAGTGCAAAAAAGAATTAAAAATGACTTAAATTAAAAAACAAAAATAATGGCACTGATGCATAAGATTATTATTCATATATGTGAATAATAGAAAGGAATGTGCAAAATCTTTCGCAGAATTTAAAATTCAGTTAGAAATCAAAAAAGCTCCCATCATTTACATAAACTGTCTGGAAATTGCAGTTCTTTTAGAAAAGGGTATGGATATTATACTATTCAATGCTCTACTAATCTAGTTGGTCCAAATTTAATTTGATTAATAAAGTGTGTAAGTTAATATACCTTGAGAATTTAAAGATGATTGAGTTTCTTTATGTTCATGCTTATTTAAATTTTTCAGAATCAATATCTAAGTAGAAATAGGTGTGTCAAATTAAAGGGGTTTAACATAGCAAAATACATTTCTACCTAATATTTTATTTGATAAATTAAACGTTAAAACAAAGGCAGAATGTGATTTGATTTTTTTCGAAAGCGCAATGAATAAATTAAAAAAGAATGTTTAGACTGTTAAGTGCTCTCATATTTTTCCACTGGAATTGATCATTTGCACTCTTCGTTGGAAGATGGCTTTACGAATGCTCCAAAAACTATATCAAACAGTATATTGTTGTTGACCTGAAAACCTCGAATGGGTTGAAGCCATTTAAACCTGTGACGACTAATTTGTAAACAAACTGTTATTGATTTTCAATAGCAACATAAATATTTTTCATAGACAAACACTAACAACAAACATAACGTAAATATTTCTTCATAAATAAGACTCTAACAACAAGCATAGGATGCAAATTTTAGTAAACATAGATAGCATAGACTAAATATTTTTACTGTTACAAGCTGGTAGATCATACAATAATAATTAGCTTATATTAGGAAAGTTGTAATAAAAGGGTTTATAACAAAAAAATAGTACTGTGCATTAATGGGCGACAAAAATTCTAAAGGGGACAGTCGGATCAGAGCAATAGCGGAAGCAACATCGAGGAAAGGAGATATAGCAAGTAAGTTAGAATAGATATAAGTTGGGGTACCTACAAGTGTTTGTTTAAACATGAAGTGGGTGAATTAAGACAGGAACTAGTTATTGCTTAGTCACAAAATTCCTATAGTAGAAGTAGACGTTAAGTGATTGTTTAGTCACGAGAACGGAGTAGTAATAGTTGTTAAGTGATTCTTTAGTCACGAGAACGAAGTAGTAATAATAACGAAATAACGAAACGAAGTTGAGAGTATTTAAAACTAATGTAGTTAAAGAATCGTTTAGTGATTTGTCAGTCACAAAACGATTTAGAATTTTAATAATTAAAAGAATAATTTTGTTTAGTGATTCGCTAGTCACGAAAACAGAATTAGTCTGCTAGCCTAGAGATTTGATAGTCACGAAAGAGATCAGACAGTCGGATCAGAGTAACAACGAATTATCAACTAAACAGTGGAACCTGGAACAACTTTCGGGTTGTGTTCACTTGGGGTAGCAGTGGAGGAGAAACACCGGAGCTGGGAGGACCAGAGGAAGAACGGTACCGAAGGAAGGGAGCGAAAGATTGAAACTTGTATTAGAGAAAGAAGGTCTTGTTATTTCTTGTGACGACCTGGAACATAGGCTGAGTATACCCGAGGAAAAGTCGTTATAAACCTTGTCTCTAAAGATGAGGTCTTCCTACGAATCTCAGTAAGCAAACAAACAGAGTTCTCTATATTCATTATCATTAGGATCAAAAGAATTTAAATTAAAGCCAACATATCTAAGTCTTTTGTACAAAAGAAAGTTAAGAGATTTCGTTTACAGTTGTGCTCCTATTTCTACCCTATATGATCAAGGACTTTTAAAGCTGTTAGCAGAATAAAGAGAAACGGTATTACACTTGCTGTGTCACTGCTCAAAGTAAGCCGAAACACAGAGTGATTTTAGATCACAAACATATACATGCATTAGGGTGGTCTAAAATTCTTTTTTCAAGCTGCATTTAAACGTGTCTAAAATTATGAAAGTGAACATAATTTAGAACAACTTGTCAAATTTCAACTTCAACTTGATTGGAGCAGGATATTACACAGCCATTTATATAATAAACGCAGAACAAATCTTAAAATTTTTCCCGCCAATTGATTAATTTTGGCTTTTTAAATTATCGTAGGAAGTTAAAATTTGGCCAAGATTTTCTAAATGATGTTCTCTTTCATAATTTTAGATACATTAAATACGCGATACACTTTGGTTTTCTTCATACAATATTGAACCACCTTAATACACATAATTCTAAGACTTCGTTCTTGCCAGATCTTTATCTCCAGTATAACGCAATTGTAGTGTAATATATGACAATAAATTAAATTGGATATCAAAATTAAGGGAAAGAGTAAATAAAGCATACGTTGCTGTGTATTCGTGCCAGAAACTTCTGGGGAAAACATAGAGTCTTAAACCACGTTTGATTTATTGGATGTATAAGGCGAGTTAGACCAATTCCAACACATAGGGCACATTTTTGGTGGGCAATTAAGAATATAAAATTCCACGCTTCATGTATTAAGCGTATAAGTAGGATTATAATGAATTATAATGAACATACCATTGAGAATGAACTGGGTTCTCAAAAATCGAAACTTAGACGGTTTTACAGTATACACTGATTGTTTAAGAAATGCATATGGCACTGTCAGTGGATTATTTTGCGAAAAAGTAGGTGTCATATATAGCTCTAGACTGGAAAACGATTGTAGTATATTCCAAGCTGAAATATACCGATATTCAGAAGTGATATCACAATTTTCATAGAAAATCAGACTACTATAAAGACACTATGTAATAGGAATATTAAATCAAAGGTAGCTAACCGTTGTCGCAGAGATGTTCGAGTTCTAAAACAACAACACTGTATATGACTGTACTGGGTACCAGGTCATAATAATATTCATGGTAATTAAATTGCTTATGAACTAGTATAAGCTGGAGCAGATATCGATATTAAAACCGCATGTGAAGATTTTTATCCAGGACTTGATTTCATACACCGTCAAATTAAAGAACACTTCAATCACGAGGTCGTTATAATATGGAATAATTCATTCCGATGTAAACAAACAAAGGCAGCATGCAAATCTAGGGACATTAAAATGTTCAGGAAAGTTCTAGATATGGATAAATATAAATTCAGAATATACATAGAAAAAAATTGCTCTAATTTTTTTTAATTACTTTTATTTTAAAAATTCATAAATGTTTTAACTAATTTAATTAATACTTTTAATTAATACTCGTATCTGTTTGTTAAAAGTTTAAAACTTAAAAAAAAAATAAATAAAAATAATAAAAAAGAGAAACATTTTGAAAAATATTATTTAAAATATTGAGACACGAAAAGTTCTATCTCTCTGACCTTCATTCCTAGAAGCAGCAATTGTGATAAATTAATTTATTAATCGGATTCAAAATGTGAGGCTGTATAAATTTATGCAACACTTTAAAAAGTATCACTTTTGTATGTATGGAAAGATTGGTAAGGTTTATGATTTTACTCTAGATATATCTGTAATTTATAGAGAAGTTCAATGAAAAAACCAATACCGGAGTTAGTTTTAAGGCTAAGGACTACATAAAAAAATAGTAAGTATTACTTTTGACGTTTTGTTTAAGCTATTTAACACACAGTGTTATTTAAGATGCTTTTGCTGGTATGTCCTCCCGAGATGTCCAATTTGATTGAAATATGAAATTTGTTCGACAGCAGAAATAAGTATACATCTACTATTTTTCAAACACATATACACTACAGGGATTTCCCACGATATATTTATGAATTACATCTTATATTCTGCTCACTACAAGAATTATGCATATTTTATTTACATGTATGTAGGTATTAAATATAAAATGATTTTGTATATTTTTTAAATACTTATAATGCAAATAAATAATTTAGCATATCTTTTTTCTTTTGTGTTTTAATATAGTGCACTAATTTCAATTTTTTAGATTTCAGCGCAATTTCAATTTTTTTTCAAATAATTAATATAAATACTTTGATGATTGGAGTGAAATCAAACAAAATTTTAATTCACTTAAACAATTTCGTAATTGAAATTATTTTTTTTTTTCTTTTGTACGTAGATATCTTTACAGGTCATAACGTATTAAAATATTTTCTTATCAAAAAGGTCTACCAAATGATGATAAGTGCAGACGGTGTAATGAGATATAGGAAAATAACTTTCACTTTCTATGCCAGTGCATGGCACTGTCACGCCACCATTTTGAACGTTATGATTCTTATTTTTTTCAGAACTTAGGAGCCCTAGGATATGAATCCACTGAAGGTACGAGTATTATATATAAAATTGACAAAGCTTTGTTAATCAACGGAATAATGAAAACTCGACACCGTAACGATTAATGGCTAGATCAGACTCTAAAGAAAGCGTGAAGCAGTACAGAAAGAAGGGCCCACTAGTATGGTATTTAATGGAATAGTTAAATTATAACTTTTTTCTTTTCTCTCTTTTTTTCCGAGGATTAACTATGGATCTATATCGATTTTCTTGTGTACAATCTTTCAACATAACCTAACGCTATTGAAACGTTCATAATAGGACTCAAGTAATCAGATAAGAAAGTGGGAGCTTATATAACTGAATCAGTGTCCCTCTTCTATAATAAAAAAATAAAAAATTTGCGTAAAAATAGGAGGAAATGGTGTTAAATCTTTTCTTCAATACCCAACTTTTGTATACCTGAATTTTCCATAAAAAAAAATAGGGAACTCAATTTCGGTAGATCTTTATTTTCCGTAAAGAGATCGAGGAGGTTCAGTTGGCAACATAACTTGTCTTATCCCGTACCATAATAACTCTAAGAGTTAAGCCTCATAAAACTTGACCAAAGTCCTCCTCCATAATATTCGAATATCTCTAGCTTTAAAAGCAAAAATAAACTAAATAACAAATCCATTCTTTCATTTTCCTATTAATATCCTTTAATCAAACTCGCTAATATCTACCATCTTTATAAGCTGTAAATAAAAACAAAACTTTTGTTAGGCTCCCATTTTGCCAGTTACAAACTTTATATAAATAGTTATTTTTAATACAATGATTTTATACTTTCGTGACATTTTTGTTTTCTCCTTTACTTTCTTTATATGAATTAATTAAAAATCCTACTTTTTTCTGATATCTTATGTTGAAAGGAACAAAAAAGAATCCTAGAATATTTTGAATGACAAAAAAAAATTTTCATCACTTAAGCAGCCATACTCTTACTTACGGGCAAGTATTATTTAAACACTACGACGAATACAATTGTACTGTAGCTACAGGCATTTATTATTATGATTTTCATTTAAAACAGCAACTCTATGACGAAGTAAAAACAGAGAATAAATATTTGAAAAGACGAATGGATACTGAGCTACAAAAGACGAAAAGTAAACGGGAATGAAGACCATCATCACTTGTTAATTTTTCTTTTTTTTCGCTTTTACTGAATAGTTGCTTAATGGTGGGAGCAGTGTATGAAGTACTTAGTTGTGGCAGCGGTATTAGTAGAATAAATTGTTGACACACTGGCCAGATGAGGGTGGTTCAGGACACTTGTAGAATAGTTCTACTACTTTTGAATACTTGATACTACTCAATACTTTCCATTGATATACTCAATACTATACGATACTTAATGGATTTTTTAATTTGAAATATAATTTCTAATTAAGGTTCTTTTTTTAATAAAATAAATATGTTTAACCGATTAACACGTACTCGATACTTAATACTCAATACTCGCACAGCACTATTGTAGAAAGCAAAGAAATGAATAGGGCAAAAATAAAATGTAGTTCTGAGAACCGATATACTAGCATGATTAGGAGTAGGTTTTTTCCAATTTACTTGAACCAAAAGGATCATCAATAGATCGCTAACAATTGCAGTGAGGCCACAGTTCAATTGCAGTTAAACTGGCTGCATGGACAGGAAATGGAGTTAGACATCGTTTTTCTGCAGACTTTGGCATTCCTACACTTTGATCATAGTTTCGTGTTACTATTTTTTCTTATATAATCAGTTTCAAATTAAATTTTTTTTATATCACATTCCCATAGTGCATTCGCAAGAAGAGTCGCTGTTTGTTTGGTTTGTTGATGTGTATGAACAAACGAGTATTTAAATACATTTTTGTAACAAAATTTTAATGAGTTTTTCGTTTTAATCCTAAAGCTCTGAAACCTGCCTGCTGTTAAAATCATTTTTCTTTTTTTCTGCATTTTTTGTGCAGCACAATTCATTCTCATTCGCTTTTTGTTTTTTTTTCACATTCGAGGAAAGAAAAAGCATGGACAGAAATTAATGATGGTAGAGAAATTTCTTTTAATATTCGCTCTCGGATCTTTTGTTATTGTACGAGATTTGTCAGTCAGTCAGATTGTCAGTTGTCTTTAGCGAAAGGGGCAATGAAGTTACAAAAATGCTACCACATACTACTCGTAAGTTCCGATATTTGTTGGGTATTAAAAAAAATGCAACAAATGATACAACAACTCATTCACTAGTGTCTCCATATTTCAGTTAAATCCTTGTTTTTTCTTGTGTAATTTTTTGTTGCTGTTGGTTTCTGTTCTCAAAACATCATGTCCTGTAAATTCATAAGTGTACTGCCGCGTTGTAGTTTCTTTTTTTATTCCTTATATCCTATGAATCTGTTATGTGCCGATTTTTTTTTTTTTTTTCTTATTTTCCCATGCATTTGTTGTTGTCATCTTATCTCTAGAAAATTACATTTTTTCCTCTCAGTTTATCCTAAAGCACTGGGAAATTTGTTTTTTGTTATAATTTTCCGCTCCTTTACAGTATTTTAATTTAATTCTTTCATAATAATATTTTACAATTTTCCTTATAATATTTGTAACTTGTATTTTTTTCTCTCCGCTTTATTTTTCTCTGAATTCTTCAGTTTTAGGGAATGAATGTTTCTTTGCTTGTCTGTTTGTCGTTAACTTAGGCATGATTATTTTAATCCTTTAGCATTTTATTTCATGTTTATTTGTATTTGTTTTATGGTCGTACATTTCGCAAAACTATTTGTTTTCAGTGGCATAGTTGTAGTGGTTTTGTATGAATTTGCCCCAACTGTGGACATGTTTTCATGGCAATGTCTGTTTGCTTATTTTTTCGGTTTGTATGTGTAAATTTTCCATAGCTTCCTTATTTTAGATACATTTATGTCCAAGTTGTTGTGGTAACTGTTCCATTGTTATTGCGAACTTTAAACCATTGATTTACACAAATATAAATACCAAAATTTTAACACTCTTCTTTACTACTAATGTTAGTATATGGTCAAGCTGTATGGTTGGTCGGTTATTCAGTTGGTCTTAAGGCACATATTTACTTGTGTACAGAGAATTATCCAAGATAAACTTAAGCGAACATACCACTTCCAATGGTATTTAAGCAAAATACATTTATAAAGACCTTTGGGCAGATATGAACAATAAGGAGAAATTAAGAGGGCCAAATAGAATTTACAGCAGAGTATCCTATAATTTTTAATTTAAAGTTGGCAACGGTTTATATAAAATAATCATTCCATTTTTAATATTCACATGGGGTTCCACGAAGATCGTTATATAGGTAGGACGTTCAGCTATCGGGCTGTTGAAATATAATTTTCTAAAGTCTACGAAAACTGAGAAACTAATGTAGTAAAAAAATTACACTAAGATCCATTTTTCCTAATAAAACTGAACCAATTTTTATTAAAAAAAAACCATAAAAAGAAGTTTTATCACCGACTTTAAAACTAATCATGCCCTAAACATTTTTCGTCTCAAAAAACAAATTATTTTTTACCAAAAAATTAAGACTTTTATTCAAAAATAACTGACTTTTTATCAAAAACGGAATTTCAGCTATAAAATCACTTTCATTAGAACTGAATGACTAGAATGAATTAGAATTGAACTACTACTGAATTTTAACTGAACTTGAGCTTAACTACAACTGAACTAGAAATGAATTTTAACTGAACTAGAATTGAACTAAACATAGAACTAGAACTAAACTAGAAACAAAATAGAAGTGAACAAGAACTGAACCAGAAATGAAGTAGAACTGAACTAAAACAGAACTAGAACTGAATTAGAACTGAAATAGAGCTGAATTGAAACGGAACTAGAACTGAATTAGAACTGGAATAGAGCTGAACTAGAACTGAACTGGAACTGAACTAGAAGTGAACCAGAACTAAACTAGAACTCAACTAGAACTGAATTAGAACTGAACTAGAACTGAACTTGCGTTGAGCTAGAACTTAGCTAGAACTGAAGTATAATTGAACTAGAACTGAATTAGAACTCAACTAAAGCTGAACTAGAACTGAGATTGTACTTAACTAGAAATAAACTACAAACTAGAATTAAACTAGAACTGAACTAGAAAAGAAATGAAATGAATAATAGCAAAACCATCTCTTTTTCATTTTAATAAGCTAAATAAATTTCAATTTGTTTTCGCAAATTTTTCAAAGGCTTGTACATTCCTGGATATTTGTGATATTTACACTATACTATTTTGTACTATTTCATATAATTTTAATAAATTCTCTGGTAAGTTTTTTATAATACCCTACATTAGTATAATACAACAAACTAGAAATAAAATAATTCGAAATTTATTTTCAGAAAGAAAAATACATTTTTACATTTTTTCTTTTCCCACCAGTAATGAATCCGACAATTTTTAGAAATTCCTTCCCATCCATAAATCCAAATTTTAATTACATTAAAATAAATTCGTTCTCTTCCAACCTAAATATTTATATTTACCATTAAAACGCATAAAAGCATGTGGTTTGATATAAATCCCGAATAAATACAAATATTTTTTGAATCATTTAACTATTTTGTTTTTTTTTTTTTTTTTTTGTAGAGGGAATTTCACTTTTCTTCTCTGTTAATTTTCAAATGTTTATGGTTTATAATGGTTGGCTTTTTTTAAAGTAGAATTTCAAACATTTTTTCTAGATTTAGAATTTGTTATTAATTTATTTTTGCTTTTTTTATGCCATAGAAATGCTCCACATTCATATTTATAATTGAGTATAAATTCAAACGTTTTTAATAAACACAAATAGTATTAAATAAAATTTTAATGAAAAAATATTTATCAGAAACTACCAATAACAATAAAATGCAATTAAATGAATAAAATTGAAAATATAAATTAAAATATATTTTAACAAAATATTTGCACTTTTGAGTGTATTTACGTTAAAATCGAAAATATAAAATTGAACAATCCGTAGATATTATTGGAGTTTTTATTAAACGTACATATAAAATATTATGTGTCTAACAATATAACTAATTAAGGTCTAAAAATATTTGCAATAATTATCAACTTAACAAAATATTTTTATATTTATTTAAACAAAAAAACATTTTATTGTTTAACTTCGAAAAGAATTTTTTTTTTTTAATATCATCGAGCAAATTGTTGCCACTTATCTTTATTTTATTACAATTACATTTAAAATTCCCCTCAATTTTAAATTTAAAACTGTTATAGTTATATTAACAATAATCTATATCCGGTTATAACAATAAAATAATTTGCATCATTTCTAAACGATTATTATACTTTACCACTACTAAAAAAGAAAAGCGAAGACCATTCATTTTTATAGCATTTAAACAAAAATTTATAAATTTATACTTTTCTCTCTATCAATGTCTTAAAACTTCAAAGATTTAAATTTAAGGCCAACAAACAACCATCCAGGCAATCATCTCTTGAAAATTGTTTAACAAACCGTGAGGAATTTTATTTTTTACCAAAAAAAAAAAGTAACTGCTGGTTAAAGATACAAATTTTAATTTCGGGGGGAGGTGGGGAAGATATTTAACAACACATTGTTTTGTTAAAAGTTCTGACGAAGAAAACTGGAAGACAAAAAAAAGCAAACGACAACAGCAGCTACAAAAAAATTATTGTGTCAAAAAAAAAACGGATGTTGACATTATGCTTGTCATTTATATGTTAACACTTGTTGTTTGTTATTGTTGCTATTGTTTTTTAAGACCTTCTTTAACTGAGCAGGAAGGAAGGAGTATAAAAAAAGTAATCATCATCGAGTGACTGCTAAAGGACTAGTGTTGTGTAGTAGTGAAATAATATGAAGAATAAAATTCAATAAGAAATGACTGAAGGGTAGAAAAAGATGATAATGATGTTTAAATTGTGAACGATTGTGACTCTAATAGTTAAACACTTAAAGATGGTAAAAAATAAAATACAAATTGCTGAAATTTTATTATACTTAATGAAAATGAAAGTTTTGCTGTGAAATCAACAAAAAACAAAATAGCAAATAATTGTAGTTTTTATTTATGTCACTCGTTATTGATTTGTAATTAAAATGAACGAAAAGAGAAGAGGGATAAATTAAGAATATAATAGAAAATTTAATAAGATTTTTTTCGGTATCAAATGTTACTTTTTCTTTTTTGGTTTGACTAAAGAGGCGAAATTTATACTAAACTCTATTTATACAAGGGTGGGATTTTTCGAAAAAAAACTAGAACTGAACTAGAATGGAAATAGATGTGAACTAGAACTAAACTGGAATTGAACTAGAAATAATCATAGAACTAGAAATGAAGTAGATGTGAACTAGAAATGAGCTAGAATTGAACTAGAACTGATCTATAATTGAACTATAACTGAACTAAAACAGAACTAGAACTACAACTGAACTGGATCTGAACTAGAACTGAACTAGAACTAAACTGGAACTGAACTAGAATTTAACTGGAACTGAACTATAACTGAATTAAAACTGAACTACACTGAACTAAAACTACAACTGAACTGGATCTGAACTAGAACTACAACTGAACTAGAACTGAACTAGAAGTAAACTGGAACTAAACTAAAATGGAACTAGAACTAAAACTGAACTAGAACTGAATTAAAACTGAACTACACTGAACTAAAACTACAACTGAACTAGAACTAAACTGGAACTGAACTAGAATTGAACTGCAACTTGAACTGAACTAGAACTGAATTGGAACTGAACTAGAGATGAAATAGAACTGAATCAGAAGTGAAATAGAACTGGATTATAATTGAATACAGTAGAAATGTACAGGTACCTCCAGTTTCCGAATTTTGGATTTTTTTTTTACGTTTTCTGTTCTAAAGATAGCACTAATATTTGAAAAAATTATTATGCTTGGGGAAAAAAAGAAAACTTCAATGAATATATTCATATTTCAACACAAGTTCATCCTACATCTATAAATATTTATACAAATAAATAAATACATTTTCTTAAAATTGTTATAAAAATTGTCAATTTTTATATGATGATATTTTCGAATTGAAACGATAATACTATTGGGATTTTTTATTTTTTTTTATTTTTGTATATATAAAAATACACTTTAGTCAACATTCATACAATTTTAGTATATTATTGTTACTATTAAAAGGCATCCACACGTATGTAGTATCTCCTGATACGAGCATTGAATCGCATTGTATTGAATTGTATTGGATTTCGTTTATAGTATTTGGTTATATGTATAAAAATATTTGTATTATTTTCTATTGTTATAGCATAAGGCGAACAACTAAAATGTTTATGTTTACCAGTTACTAGAATCCCAAATGTTTTGTGATTGTATTAAATTTTGTTCCTCCCTTAACTGCAAAAAAAAGGAAGAGTTTATTTCTATTCCTTCTTCGTAGCCCTTCTTTCAAGGAAAACGACAACGACTGTATTATTTTTGATTCTTGTTTTTTTTTTTTTTTTTTTTTTGGTTCATGTTGTTAAGGATATTTACTCTTGTTAACTTTAAATGCTGTAAATGGTTTAGAAAATGGCCAAATGGTTATATCTCTAACAAAAGAAAAGAGAAAAAAATGATGAAGAGTTACAACAATAAACCAAGTTAATACAAGCAAAGGACTAACGAAAAAATAAACACACTCACAAAATTTTAAACAAATAAAAAACTGTTATTGACACACTTTGTCAAAAATGTTGATTGAGTAGTTTGAGTTGTTTATATAGTTCTTCTTGGTTTCTATTGTGCCCCTACATATTAAGATGATCATGTTACTTGATGGGTGTGAAAGCTTAAGAAAATAAGCTTTCTTTTCATTGGAATCTTAAAAAAAACCAGAAGAATTCATGACTCGAATCTAAATAAGAAACATAGTCTATTTTTTTTTAAATATCAAGTCCCTGCCCACATGTCCTTTGTATAGAACCTGGAGAGGCTACCCGATATTTAGTGAAACATGTATTCGTCAAATAAAGCAGGCGTTATTAGGCTTCTTAAGTCATAAACCCCAAATTATATGCCAGTGCAGATTCTGCTTTTGTTACTGCTAACCTCTTCTGAATCAATAGAACTTTTTATCAATGTCACTATGTTAAAATAAGGCAACTAACTATCAATCCTATTAAATTAATAAAAAAAAATAGTAATGAACATTACTCAGCTGCTACAACATTTTAGTCAAATTGGAGAACAAAAGATGTCACAGGTCCAAATGTCTAAACAGATCCTTAGATGTTTATATTAAACCTTATGCCGCTGACTTCTAACGAAAATCATTTTCAACATCATGTTCATTTTTGTCTACAAGAAGGGCCTAATAAATTCGACCACTTTCCTTAATCAGTCTCTGCTTCCCATGAACTAAATGTTTTAAAACTCAAAAACTTTTTTGTTTATTTATTTCTTCGAATTAACTCAAAAATAGCTGGAGGTATTTTGGCAGCCTACACACTTGATTATTGCATAGAGTGTTTCATTGAACAAAGGTCTTTTGGATTGACAATCTTTCTCGAGTTTCTCTCTTATTGACTTTGATAAAGTGTTGACAAATGTGTGAAGGGATTTGTGGTTGATTGTTTGGGACTTTATTTTGTTTGTTTGTTTATTTTTTTAACATCTTCTGCTTCTGTTAATATGTTAACAATGTAACAAATGAAATTTTGAAGAACCAAAAGAAAAGGTCAATCTATGGATTTGATTTTTTTATTTTTTTTTTTTTGAAAATGAATGCCCGCTAGGCTTTAATTTAAACACTTTGGCATAAATAACACAAGAGCATTTGAGAAAGTTAAAAAAAAAAAAATCCAAAATTTCGCTTAAAAAATCAAAATTACTTATTTTTCACACAAATACAATTTTTTAACAGAAATTAAAAAATAATAATTTAAGGAACTGTGAAAAGAAAATATATTAAAAGATATAAAGTGGTAACGTTGACAGTCTGACAAGGCGTTAAAATTAATAGTTTAATATTATTTTTAACATTTTTAATTAAATAGAGTTAGAGTTATAAAAGCTGTATCTCATTACCAGAAAACATAAAACAATGTTTTATAATGTATTTTAAGACCTTAATTTAAAATTTTTGCTATTAATTTTGAGTTTTGTGGTCATATGGATTGTTTATAAGGACAATCTATATCTTTGAAGAACAAAAACTTATGTTTTTTATGAACTTGCAGGAATGTTAAAATGTAAAACTATTCGCCAAGATGTATGTTTTATGCAACAATTAAGATAGTGACAATATTTTTCAGCAAACTGTTGCATTTATCAAATTCTTTCAGCTAATTTTGCTAAACCTATATATGAACACCGTAGAACTGCATTTTTTACACATGAATTTTATGATAGGACTGCGTACTCAGTTTTTTATTTGGTGTTCAAAAATTTTTTGAATTTCAAAAATAATCAGTTATTTTATAAATTATTCCAAAATCTGTCACTTGCTCAATAGTGTCGATATGGTCATCAAATAATAGAATAGGATTTAGAAATTCCAGTAAAATGATTTGTTTAAACTTTTCTGGGCTTTAAAATGTCAAAAATCTTCTTCAAATCATTTATTCTTAAATATCCTTGAGATTTTCTAGCAAATAATTCTAAAATTATAATAATTTTGAACATACATAATATGTTTTCTTAATCTTACATTTTTTTCTTTTAGATTCAACAGTTCATATTTTATAAAATTTTAAAAATGTCCTGTCAGCGTTTATGTAATTTATTTATTTGTATATGCAATTCTAAATATTATTTAATAATAATTGGTACCTAAAGACGAAGTTTATGGAAAATGGTTCAAATAGATCTTTTACCTTGTCCCCATACAAATGCTTAGCAGAAAATTGCTTTAGCATTACAATTAGTTATTACAATTATCATAAATATGCCCATATTTTTATGAAAGTCGGAAAAATAATATTTTCTTTCCTCCAAGAGATTGGGTTTATATTTGACGATAGTTTCCATAGTAGTCCCCTGCCGAAAAATTATTTTTTTGAGTACAAATACCATAAAAATTTTAGTATCGAAATAAAATTTTGCAAAGTTATTTTATATTTCAGAATAAATCATGATATTAAATGTCATGAGCATTTCTCCATATACGACCACATCTCACATACAACACCAGTTACAGAATGTCAATTTAAGACGCAAATATGGCATAGATTTTTTTTGTGATTTTACTTGCAACAATTAAAGTTTATATAACTATAAATGATATTGCTAAATATTAAGAAGATCGGTCTACAATTGAACATAGTTTCCTTATAAGTTTCAGTCCAAAAAATCATTTTAGTGAGCATAAATTTCATAAAAGTACTTTATTTTGAACTAAATTCGGCATAAATAAGTTTGTATAAGTGTATAAATCTCAGTATGAATTTTAACAATGATTGATCCATATATGATCATATAACTTTATTGCGCGTATATTATGACTGTTTACAGCATTTTTCTTCTTAATTGCTTACAAAATGATGTTAAATATAATATAAAAATCATAGACTACTATGTTTTCGCAGATTCAAATTACAAGTAATGAATCCAAAATTTAATAAATATAAATACTGAACTTACCATCTTTTTTGCTTCCAAATATATTTTAAAGTCATCCAAATAATATTATCATATTACACATAAGGTAATAATAATTAAAATTTAAATATATGGCGTCAAAAATGGCTATTTTGGTTTTGCATGCCATTAAATTGAAAATCAAATTTTTACATTTGTTTTTAGGAATAATTTTCAAATCGTTGTATGAATTAGAGTAATAAAATTTTGGTACTTAAAACTGGATATTTTCATCTTTAACATTTATTATTTTGGAAATTATTTATTTATTTTATAATTACAATACAATTACAAATTATATTCTAATTCTAACCGAGCGGAGTAACGAAGACTATTGCTCATTGTAGTGAAACAGACCAGAGTCTCTGGTGGGAATCGAACCCACAACCCCCAGGCTGACAGATTAGCTCACTACCAACTAGGCCATCGGGACACCATTTTGGAAATTATTTGTTGGAAATTTCCAAGGATATTAAAGTATGAAATATTTGAAGGATTTTTGTTGAAACTTTTATTTGGATTATCTCAACAAAAGATATGCGTTATAATGCCAAAACTTTTATTTGAAAAATCTCCTCTTTCATTTTACATTCATAACACAATATTAATTATAAAGTAGTAAAATTAAAAATTAATCTTAGGCATCCTTCAAAATTTTAAAATTCTTTAAAAAGGAAAAAACGTACACGAAATAAAAATTCTGAAAACGCAGTTATGCTATATTAAATATATATTTTCACATGTATATAGAATTTATCATTTGTAAGGCAAATTTTTGATTTTTATTGTACAGTGTAATATTACAACCTATTGGGTAGTTTCACTGTTCAAAAATATTTAAAAACTTTCAAAGTAATGAAAATAAAACCAAAAGCAAATAATTAAATATAATATTTAAAAATATATCTAATGCAGTAAATTTATATATTAAGGAGGTTTAAATAAAAATATTTAAAATCGGTATTAATAATTAAATAAATATTAGTGATAATTTTAGTTAAAATTACTTTAGTGTAGTCACTAATAATGCTTTTTGAATTTATGCCACAAAAAGTGGATTTTTGACCAGTGTGTATTTTATAAAATTATGATTACAGTTGATGTTTCTTTGTTTGTTTTTTATTGTTATTTTAACACCAGACGGATGCAGGGATAACACCTTGACAATAGGTGTATGTTAGAATACATATTTGTTAAATTGTATTTGCTTTATATTTTTTATTGTACATTTGTATGACATGTAGACAAATATAATATATATGAAGTGCTATATTTATATACACAAAATGGTACAGAAATGCCAAACACGCTAACAACAAAAATCACCAATGATGCCAACTGTATTTATTAAGAACAGTGTTCTGTATTTGAAAATAATTTGTAAGACAAGTCTAGAAAAAAAAAATTAATAAAAAATTTTAAAGGCTTCTGCAAGACTTTAAATATCTTCAAATTCAGATATAATTATATAGATTTGTAAATACGAGTATCGTTCTAGCTATAAAAATTCGTTTCATTACTATTGTTGATGAAATTAATATCGAATGAAATACGGATATTAATGTTTTTTTCTAGGCTTTTTGGATTCTTAAAATTGCTTTAAAAAAGGCTTTAGCAGCGAAGGAAATAATTTCCTATTTTTTAATACTAATTTTATTTTTACAGAATCATCCATTTAATAATTTTTTACATTTGGCAAAAAATTTCGCCTGCTTCATTCATTCTCCAAATCAAAAATTTTTTGAGTGATTTTTATTTTTTTTATTTATTTTGCTGGCAGACGTTTTATGGTTTATTTATAAATTTTTTATAATATCGTTAAAAAATATTAAAACCTGTTAACGTTTTTCTGGCCTTATTGTTTTGGAGCATTTAGCATTTTTTGGCCTTTTTTCAAGTTTATTTTAGTCCTCACCTCCTGGCAACACTGTATTATAAATTATACCGGTCTCTACCAACTAAGAACCTGTCAAGGGACTAGTTTTGTATCAGTTTCCTTTCTTCTATTAATGTTTAACTAATTCTAGATTATTTTTCATCGTAATCTCATATTAGTCCTTAGATATAATCATCGTTTTTAGATTGAACAATATAAAGGCTTCAAGTTCGCCTCAAAAACAAAAGCTAATTACTCGACCCAAAAACGCAGAAGGAATAGTCAATCTAAAAGCTACTGAGGAGTTGGTCAAGAATTAGTTAGTATAAAGTTATTGAGGGATTAAAAATCATCGATTATTTCTAAAATATATAAATCATAAAGTGGTAATACATTGGCCAATATTCCGCCACTTTTTCTTGTCCTTTGTCTCAAAATATTTCAATTTACAATAAAATTTAAAAAAAAAAAAACACTTGTTATATTTAGCTTAATGTCAAATCATCATTTAATACTTTTTATTGCTATTTTTTCCCCCTTAATTATGACACTTGATATAAGTGTCAACAAGATCTAACTCTAGATATTGTCACAAATTATTGCTTAAAAGATTTTAAGCCACTCACTCCACTGTTACTGGTAGAGTGTTACAATTTTGGAGTTATTTTATTTTTTTTTACTCCTTTCATTTTTTTAGCTTGTGTGCCGTGTCACTTGTTGTAAACTTTCATATAAAATACATTTCATTTTATTTTTATTCATACATAAAATACAATCATTTCAGTTTTTTTTTCCTTTTTTTTTTTGTCGGTTCGTGTTTGTTTCTTTACTTTTTGTATTTGTAGAATTTTAAGTGACTTGAAATTGCAATTTATTGTTGCATGTCTGTAGAAATAATTGTGAGTTAAAGTGAGCATTTTTGTTATACACTTGTATTAAATAAAATAATGTTGATGGAGTTGGTTGTTGAATGTTGCTGCTGTTGCTACTGCTGATGATGATAGTGTGTTGATAGAAGTTGCTGATGGAAATTTATACAATAAATTTATTTATATATAAATGTGTATAGATGTTTGTATATAGTAAATGCAGTAAGTTGGTAATATAAACCCAAACGACTACTGATGAAATATGAGTAAGTGTATAACAACTTACAAACATAATGCCAAAATATCACAGAAAAAAAGAATAGAATAAAAGAAAAATAGCAACTTTGTTTTCTTTTTTATTTTGACACATTAGGGTGAAATAACAGCAACATTTTGTTAAAGTTTTTTTATCATAATTTTTGGCCAACACATTTGAATAATAAATTTAAATAATTTTTAAAGAATAACTTTTATCAGTTTCAATGAAATAAATGCAAATAAATAAAATAGCAAACTCCCTTAAGGAGTTTTGATGTCAATTATTTGTGACCACAATCAATGGCAAAGAAAAACTTTTCGATTTTTTTACTTAATGTTTTGTATTTTTGCAAAACAAAAGAAAAACATAAATAATTTGTTTATTTGTTTGGAAGTCTATTATTTTGCCAACTACTAGAAACTTCTCGCTCCTGACATTGTCAATGTTTTTGTTTGTGTAACCAATTGAAAAGTTTTTAGTTTTAATGTTAAAAAATTTACCGGAGAAAAAAATTTATTATGCCTTGTTTACTTAGGTTGTTGCCTTATTTTATTTTGTTTTTGCTCCCTTATCTTGATGATGACAACTAAAGGTATTTTGAGTATGTCTTTTATTTAGATATTTTTGTAGCTAGACATAGATTCATATTTGTAGACGCCAGAATTGAATTTAAACCAATTTGAAGTTCAAATAAACGAGCATCACTTTATAAAGTTTAATTAAACAAAAATTTTTACATGTCTTGTTTTCTTCTTTTCATTCCTTCTTTTAAATTTTTTAAATATATAACTTTAATTTTTGTTTTACATTTCAAAATCCTAACGGATTTTTAAGGGTTAATAGGAAATTTTGAAATCACGTTTGTCCAATCAAGTTGGACACTTAAATTATAATTGAGTTATAATTTTTATATTAATTATAAGAAGTTAATAAAAGATAATTGTTTTCAGTGTATGCTACTAAAAACAAAACAATCTGATAATGCCATAAATTAATTTTCTCCAACAAAAAGTAATGTTATCGATTTTCGTTAGAAAGAAAATCTATTGGCCTTCATATATAAAAGTCACTTATCATCTTGCTGACTTACACTTAACATCTTATCTTCTTGCTATCTTATAACTAATATCTTAATTAGCATGTTACCATCTTACACAGAATATCCATCCTACCATCGATTCTTACACGATCATCATAAATAATACCTAATCTGCAATAATTAGTCATAATACTTACTCTACAACAATTATTCATAATATTTACCTTAACCTAAGTTACTTAACTCTAAGAAAGAAATCCTTTGTAATAAAAACTGAAGTTGAACTTAAAACAAAAGGATACTTACCTCATTCCAGGATTTTCCAAGAAATAAAAGGTGAGATATTGTTAAAATAAAAACCAGCTACACTGCTAATTGAACCTCTCTATTTATCTTTATTCCCAAAGCCCCTAAATTATAATTACTCTTATCAAAACAGTAATTATAATTCATTCTCTATTATAGATTGATAACCCCCTTTTTACGTTCAACAACCCCCTCTTCGTCATCATCTATAAGGAGAATTTACATATAAGTATACAACCCTACTTGTATCAACGTTATGGAAAATTTTTGAATAGAGAATTTTCAATAAATTTTATATTTTCCCAAAATACTACCAATAAAAAAAATCAAAAATTCTCAAAATTTTTAATTGTTTACCTCACGTCAGCAATGTTAATAATATGAAAAAACTAACATAAATAATCTAAAAATTAAAGAAATTCGAAAAAAAAAACTAAATTCTAACAAATTTCCAATTGTTTACCTCATGTAAACAATAGGTAAATAATAATAAAATTATCTTTTATAAAAACAAAGATTTTATTTCAATTGCTTAGGTCATGACAGCAATGCAAATTTTGTATAATTTTTCAAAATTGTGCGCTTTTTTATAAAAAAAAACATTGATTATAAAAAATTTCAATTTTTTACTTCATGTCAATAATGTCAAACATTTTAAAATTTGTTTTAATTTAAAACTTTGCTAAGAAATATTAATTTCTTCTTAAATTTTAATTTTTAATTCTTTACTTAAACAATAGGTAAATAATATCGAAATTGTTTCAAATTAATCCCAAAATTAATTACATCAAATACTAAATCAAAAAATGTTATTTGACAATTCATTACGTCATGTCAACAATGTATGGAGCGTTTTTGTTTTATAAGCACATATATTTCCTAAAATTTTCAATAAATTTTCTATTTTAAAACTATAAAATTCTATAAATATTATATTTATAAACAATTTTCTTACAATTTTTTTATTTAAAAGCATTTTTGTTATATACTTCATTTATGTGAATATACAATGTTTTCGATAAATTTTATATTTATAAAAAATACAAGATAAATTTTCCATTTGTAAAAAAAAATATCATTAACATATTTTTATAGAAAATTTGATTAACTTTCTTTTTATAAAAAATTATAAATCAACTTCCTTTTTATAGAAAATTATCGATCGGTTATTTTTATATAGACTATTTCGATAAATTTTCTTTTTATAGAATATTTTCGATAAACTTTATTTTTATTGGAAAATTTTAATAAATTTTCTTTCTTGTAGAATACTTTCGATCAATTCTTCTTTTATAGAAATTTTCAATTCTCTTTTTGTAGAACATTTTCGATAAATTATTTTCTTATAAGAAATTTTCGATAAATTTTCTATTTATATGAAATTCTCGATAAATTTTTTTTATAAGAAATTTTCGATAAATTTTTTTTATAAGAAATTTTCGATAAATTTTCTTTTTATAAGAAATTTTCAACAAATTTTCTTTTCTAGAAGATTTTTGATAAATTTTCTTTTCACAGAAAATTTTCCATGATTTTTCTTTTTTTGGGAAATTTTCGATAAGTTGTCTTTTTATGGAAAATTTAAGATAAATTGTCTTTTTATTGAAAATTTTCGATAAATTTTCATTTTATAAAAAATTTTCGGCAAATTTTCTTTTTATGGAAAATTTTCAAAAAATTTTCTTTTTATGTAAAATTTTTGGCGAATTTTCATTTTATAAAAAATTTCCGTAAATTTTCTTTTTATGGAAATTTTTCGATAAATTGTCTTTTTATGGAAAATTTTTGATAAATTTTCTTCTTATGGAAAATTTTCCATAAATTGTCTTTTTATGGAAAATCTTCGATAAATTTTCATTTTATAAAAAGTTTTCGGCAAATTTTCTTTTTATGGAAAATGTTCGATAAATTTTCTTTTTATGGAAAATATTCGATAAATTTTCTTTTCATGGAAAATTTTCGATAAATTTTCTTTCTAGTGAACATCTTCGATAAACCGTCTTTTTATAGAAAATTTCCCATAAATCTTCTTTTTATAGAAAATTTCCGATAAATTATCTTTTTATGGAAAATTTTCGATAATTTTTTTTATTTTTTTAAAAACAATTTTCGGTATTTTTTTTAGACATTAAATTTCTTTTTAGAGAAAATTTTCGATAATTTTTTTATATATAATTTTCAATAAATAAATTTTATTATAAAAATTTTCGATAATTTTTTTCTACAAAAAAATTGTTTTTTATTTAAGGAAAAAAATTGCGATCATTTTTTTGTTTATGAAAAAATTTATATTTATAGAAAATTATACTTATTTTTATTAAAAATTTTCCATAAATTCTTCTTTAATAAAGACTTCTATTTGTAGAAAATTCTCGATGTTTGTTTTATTTATAAAATTTTTTTCAGTACTTTTTTATTTAAGAAAATTTTCTATAAATATTTTATTAATTTAAAATTTTCGGTTAAAAATTTTTATTAATTTAAAAATTTTGATAAATTCTTTTTAATGAATAATTTTTAATAAATTTATTATTTTTGGAGAATTTTAGATAAATTTTCCATTTATAGAAATTATCCAATTATATAATTTCAAAAAAAGTCCTACTGGCCCTTAACAACCCAAAATACATACATAGATAAAACCAAGTTCTAAAAACTAAAACAAACAAGCAAATAAAAATGACAAAACTGACCACAATGATTTACTTTCGAATATTTTGAGATTTCTGCAAATTATTTATGAACATCCCCACAGAAGGAATCAACAAACAAACAAATAACTTCAAAATCAACAACAACAATCAAACAACATTATTCTAACGACGATAGTACAGAGAATAAAAACCATAAAGAATTTCATTGAAAAGCTCAGCAATAGCAACAACAACATCAGAAACAAATCCACAATTCATTCATATCAATTTATTAGTTAGTGGCGCTGTGGTCAGAATAAATACAAATGAATGGTTTTTCCCATTCGATTCTTCTTTCATTCATTTATTTCTGCTATATAAATATGTGTATATTTTGTAAGAATGTCATCGAAGTGGTCGTCAGCAACAAAGGGTAAGTAAAAGAAATAAGTTTTTGTTTTTATTAACAAATAATTTATTATCGTTACATTAAAAAAAATCCAAAGAATGTTTTGCAACAAAACAAAAAGGAAAACAAACTAAATCCAAAATAAAACTTCTTTCAGAGTTTTGATTTACTATGGCTAATAAGAATATTTAGATGTACATATGTATAGATTTAGACTTATGTATGTAAATTTGAGCATGTATTGTTGGTCTGAATAGGATAAGAAAATGTAATTTATTATTTATTAGACGTTTAAAAATTATTGCTATTTTTTGGTAATACTGTTGAATTATGCGATTGGAAGAAAACAATATTATTTTTATTTGGTAAATAAATTGGAAAATACTAATAAAATGAAATCTGATTTATAAAATTTAAAGGCGATTGAATCAAAAGTTTGGTACAAAAAAAATTAGGTATGAAAAGGTAAACACGGTGAAGGGAAAAAACCGTAACCAAGTTATGTTTACCACAAAAATAATTTGGTTACGGAACGAATATTTGATTACCAAAATCATAATATGGTTGCTGTCATAATATAAATTATTGCAGTGATCATTATTACGTAGCCGTAATAATGCCTTAGGTGACCAAGTCCATATCCTAATAATATTGCCCAACTTCATAACATTCCTTCATTTAGTACCTCAAATTAGATCATTGAAATATTATATGAGCACAGTTATTAACATTTTAATTTCTCCTATCTTTTTTTCTTTTTTTGGTTTATTATTTTCATTATTTTTTTTTTAACTTTTATTTTTTCAAAAAGTATGAATCATAGAAGAACATTTAATAATAAAATATTACATTATAAAATAGTGCTACAATGACAACACCTGTACTAACATATGCAACGACATTCAACGACCGTTAGTGATAAATGTTATCGGACACCAACTCTCTTTTAGTTTAGTTATGTGTAATATAGACCCTGCCAACATTTTCTATTTAAAGAGTAACCTCAAGTTGTTTTTATCATTTTCTTATACAAGAAGAGTCACCGTGCGGGAAGAAGTGCTTTTTTATGTGTCAAATTGGAGTCATTTTGAGGAACAGAAAAACTCACTATTTCTGTCGAAATTCTAACTTAATACTATCAACATTACTATCCAAACTTTGACTAAATAGTATCCATAGTTATTTTAAAATAATAAAAGAAAAAGAAGTTATTTTCCTATCGAAGAAGAGTCATCGTTCGGGCAAAACTGTATCGCAGTTTTGATACTTTTTTAATGACACTATTAAATGCTTTTTTTTGTGTGACGAATTAAAAATCGGTTTTAGTTGTGCTTAGGAAAATCTGACTTTAAATATTCAATTTAAGAGAAGAATTTTTAAATATAAAATTACACCAAATTGCTGATAAAAAATAAGTATTGTAATCAGGCGCAAATCCACGGGGGTAGGGGTGCTGTAGGAAATTTACCACAACAAACTATATCACAACAAACCTATACCTAAAATTTTCATAATTAGGAAATAATACACTCTGCTACAATGTTATAGGCCTTCTTGCAATACAGTAATCCATAATATGTTTTTGAGGGTTTTGAATCATAATCTTCAGAAAAATGTGAATTTATAGGCGAAAATGTGAAAAATCCCATTTTTGGGATTTTCAGGTTTTTTTGTGAAATGTGGAATTCCTTCTACAAATCTACAAAAAAAAAATTTTACAATTTCTCATTTTAAACAATAAATAAATATTTCGTTAAGATATCCTAACTAACAAAGATTTTATTACAGATATAATATTTATAGTTTCTCCAAAAACCATGTTTTTTTCTCAAATAAATTACGTTACTTAGCTAACATAATTTTTCGTTATGTAGATAAAAATATCAATATCTTTTACAGAACAGAAATTACGCTACTTCAAAGTTTAATCAGATGTAAAATATTTAAATTCGGATTGGAAACAAAAAATTGGCAAGCGATGAAATATTTTCTATGTCAGAGGTAACCTATTTTGAGCCCTATATGCCCCATATGCTCCTGCAACTTCTATATGAAATCTTGTGTAAATCCAGAAAGGCGATTAGAAGTTAAAGATTTTTTCAAAAAAAAAAAAAAAAAATCAAAAAAAAAAAAGAAAAAAGAATTGTGTCAAAACGTGGTGGAGGAGCAAAATAGAATAAGTAGATCAAAAATCGAAATTAATGTTATTTATTTTTGAAAAATTGTTTACTAACAGAAAAATAACATCTTGAGAATACTAGAAAGAGTAATTTTTCTGATAGTGGATAAAATTAACACCTAATTGCTGGCAGGGGAGTGGCAGGCGCACCTTTGTACTTTTTGGGGGTATGAGTGCACAAAATTATTTATCACACGTAATACAATAATCATTACAAAATTTCATATTTTCCTGGTAAAACTGCAACGAAAACGAAGCATATACCTATTTCGGTAAAAGTCATTCAAGGCTTTTGAGTTCTGAAATGTGCGGGTCAGACACTTGAAAAACTACGTCTATAACTTATTCACTTAAAACTTCAATCAATATGGACAATGCTAACGGAACGAGTGTTGAGATCAAATATTTAAATTTCGACGTATTTAAAACATCACATACAGGTAACCCACGCTTTACTCGGCTCATTGGGACCGGAAAAAGTACGTGTGAATAAAAAAAAGCGTGAAACAAGTTTCAGAATAGGTACAAAATTATATTCTACTAGATAAAAGATATTATTACACGGTGTAAAAAATGTTACTTGACTTCACTGTTAAGTATTTCTAAAAGTAGAAAACAAACAGAAGAAACAAATCAAATAACAACAACATTGTTCATTGCTACTTAATAAGTGGCTAAACAATAACTATTATACATTGCTTGATGATTTACTACCTAATAATTGGTAGCTTTAAGAATATAAACAATAATAATTGAAAAAGAAGAATACCAAAAGTAATTGTAAAAAGCTTTATCATAAACCATTCGTCTTACTTAATAAGATATAGGGAAAATAAAAATTACGGATTCCATTTCCCGAAAAGTTGTAAGTTAAATAGATAATGTTTACAGAGAACGCTACGGTGGGACGCTGAAGAGTGCTGATGACGGTCGTGGAGGACCAGAAAATGCATTCTATTCTGCCGATACAATTATTTAATAATCTTAAGCCGAAATACAAAAATTCTAAAAAACTTAAAAAAAAAACTATAAAATTATTTTGAAAAAATTTCATTGCTAGTGAAAATTGTTCTTTTGTAGAATTCGTCTTTAGGTTGCAATCAATCATATTATTTTTATTTTGTTTATATATTTTTTTAATCTAGTTGAATTCAGAATATAATTGCATTTTAATTTTTTTTTTTTCTATTTAATTAGTAACACATATTTTTTGGAGTGGTCTTATTGTAAATTCATTAAAATTTTTTAATCTATTCAAAACATTAATTTTGTTGTAGCAATCTAAGCTATTTCAAACACTTTTTTTAAATAATTATTTTATTTTCCTAAAATTCTCACAGTACATACTTTATTTCGCTCAATTCAAGTTTTGTCATTATTTTTTAAACACGTATTTCAAAAGATGGTAACTATTATTGAATCGTGAATAAAGAAATCGCATTAATGAAGTACCGCGTAAATTGAGGGTTAACAGTAGTTATCAAATGACTTAAAAAGGTACTAAATATTATTCGCAATTACGTCCCTCATACACCTATAAATTTTCATAATATTTGCTTCATTTATTTTTTGATTTATTAAGTAAAAGTATTCTACTAAATAAAAGATCTTCATACAAATTTTATATTTTTATTCAAATAAAAGTAAATATTTTATTTGAATAAAATATTTAAATACCAGTAGTCCACATAATCAGAAAATTCACATTAGCCGCAATTTTAACACATTGATTTTATGTAATTTTTTATGAAATGTTAGAGGTCTCTTTTCTTTTCCTTAAGGAAAACTAAAATCTGATTGTATACATCCAGCCTTGCACTTTATAGAGTAATATGCAGGATAGCTTGCACTATAAGCCAGTCGAATTTTTTGCTGGTTTTAGCAAAATAGTTAAAAGCTTAGATGAATACCAAAAATTTTGCAAAAATAAAAATTTTTTTAAACAAAAAATTAATATCTTGAAATTTTTAGAAATTAATTACCCAGCAAAAATAAATAGACGTCATTTTTAAGGAGGTACTTTTTCATTACTTCCAAAGCTTCAATAAATGTATGGCTTCTTGCATTAAAGAAGTTATATAAGCGCCATCCAAATATGTTATTAACAAGCGATTCACATACGTTGAAAATTTACAAATAATTGTTACTTAATATTAACTGTTTTAGCCAAATGAAAAATATTGTTATGCATATTTTAATAAAAAATATTTGGTTTATATAAAAAGTAAAAGTAATTTCCTTGAATTGATAGAAAAGAACATCAAAAAATCTCTTCTTACTCAGAACAACATCTTCTAATGAAAAGACTATATTAAATTCATTGGAAATGATCCAAATTTTCAACACTTCTGGATCACAAATCAGGATTTTGTTGACTTCTTTGAATGTTCTCTTTTTGAAAGTTGCACTTGATTAATAATGAACTTTTTATTTAAATAAAAAATAAAACATTTTATGTATATAACCGTTTGAAAATTATACATCCTGAAGTATTAAACATTTTGTTTATCAAAAACTATTTTTGTGTTTCAATTAAAATTAGCTGAGTTAAAAACCAAATATCTTTCTAACTAAAAGAGATACAATAAAACCAAAACCAGATTTAAAAAATTGTGCATGTTTTACATCAAGATCAATTTTAAAATTTAAATCAATCAATCAAATATTGATTTTCATGTTTTTACTTATTTTTGATCACTCATACCCCAAAATAAAATACATAGTGAGGCGATTGAATTTTCAAAAATATGGATTTGTTAATAATTCAGAAATTAATTGAAATATTATTATTTTAAAAGTGTTTGCTTCTAGGCAAGTTGTTCAATCCCAGCAAAAATTTTACTTATTAAAGTAGTTTCTTGGTAATGAGGCGTCATTATTTTTGCCTACTCAGTATTACATTAATAAGTGCTCAATAGTATAATAGCACAGTAATACTGCAATCACGTGGATGAGTTGGCAGAGCGCCGGATTAACAACCAGAATGTTGTTGGTTCAACCCCATTCTGAAGCTGCTAGTTTTTTATAACAAAGTGTCTAAAAAGATATTTTAAACTAAAAAGAGCTTTTGTCGCTTAGGAAGCCATGTGCGAGATGGTGTAATGAGTAAGACGTTAGTCATTAAAAACGAATGGTTAGTTTGTGTCCAAGTTCAAGTCCCACCGACGGCAACATTTTTTTGTTTTTTGTTTATTTTTGTTTCCGTTTAGGTACATATTTTTGAGCAGCCCTAGAGTCAAAAAATAACTACATGAATTTGTGCACAAATCGAACAAAAATAACTAGTTATTCAGGCCAAAAATAGGTAGTTTATTTTTGTTTCCAATTATACCTGCTAGCTTACCAGAAAAGCAAAGTTTTTGCTGGGATACAACATAAAAGAAAAAGTTCCACTAAATAAATGAAATGAATGAAATGTAATTAAAATTTTTAATATTTGATGAGATTATTGATCTTTCAATGCTATTGTAGATGTTCCCGTCATTGGTACCGGAGGTTATATTCAATTTCAAAACCCCAATTTGTTTAAAGCTGTAAGGTCAGTTCACATTGATTATTTTTAAAGATTTGTTCAGTCGTCTGTCATATTTATATTGGTATCTCGTCCTAGATCGCAAGGGTACCCAGATAGGATATGATTTTGATAGGAACGTTCCGAAGAAATGAACTCTTTTATATAAAATTTTCGGGAATTAAAAATAAGTGCAAACAATATATACCGTAAATGTTTTATTAAGAGTACACATTTTATAATAATTTTAGTGAATTATATAATATACATGATTGAAAATCCTATTTAATAAGTTTATAACACCAAAATTTAATGGATGGCAACGAAACTTGAGATATAGCTTATAAATCCATTTAAAATCATATGTAAACTTCATGAGATACTCTAGATCAAAGGTTACTAAAATCTGATTTATACGTGATTATCAGTGATTTCAACAGGGTGTACGTGACGCCAGAATGAAACTATATATGAACCAAGTTTCAATTCCCTCAATCAAATTTGGAGTTTTAATACATTTTTTCATTTAAATATTTATTTAAACATTTCTGATAATTCAATAAATAATAATATTTAAATCCGTGAGTTTTTATTGAAGGAGGGATATAATTAATTGCCGAATTGAAACAATAAAATTTGTAGTTCATTTTAGGCAAACTTTCAATCATAATTCTAATTAATTTGATTAAAAAAAAAGTGGAATAAACAAATCAGTCAAAATTCGTAGTACATTTCTGAGTTACCTGTTATGATTACGTAAGAAATGTCAGTACAAAGTGGAATAAATCGATCCAAATTTGCCCTTAAATATTATTAAATTTGTATTAATAGAAAAGGTAAATTAAATAAATTTAGTACTTAGTACTTAAAATTTTTTATTAATAGTATTTATTGAACATTAAATAGGTGACAATTTCCCCTCCTCGATCAGCTCGATATAAAATGATAGAAGTGATAATAGTAACTTCACTTAACAATTAGTGATGTGAATAAAAATTAAAAAATGTAAAGTTATTACCTTTTGTATTGATATTTGATTTGTCTGCTATTGTCTGGTTCCCGGGAACACAACAAAAAATGTTCCCGATTGCCGGGAACGAAAACTTTAAACTTAAAACTCGAATTTCTTTATGCCAGAAAAATGTTAATAGGATGATACGAATAGCTAAGACAAATTATTGTTCCAACAAATTTAGTTCTGCAATAAACTCCAAAAAAAAACTTTAAAACTATTTAGACATTGGTATTGTAAAGGAAAGCAAAAATATTTCCAGTTCTATTGACGTTAATGAGCTAAATAAGATGTTCACGAATACACCTTTAACATCATATGTTGCTTATGTAACATTATGATTTCAACAAGATCTATTTCTGTTCTAATTATACAGCTTTTGAATTTACTTGTATAAACCAATCTGATGTACTATCTAGTTTCTCCTCAAATGCAAATCCAATGGGGTGCGATATGATAGTATCCATTTTAAGTTAGTAAAAATCATTTTGCATCTAATATTACCTTATATAATACATCTCTTCAATACCATCATAACAACTAGTATTTATTCTACTAAATGGAAGTATGCGAAAATAATACCGAATCGAATGTTGAATATGTGTTTAAACACAACTGTTTAATAGCTTTAGCCGACGTTACGGAAAATGTAAGAAGAGAGCTCGATGATGGTAAGATTGCTTTTTTAGTCTTACATGATCATTCGAAGGCGTTTGACACAGTCAATCATCACCTCGTCTGCTCGAAGCTAAAATTAATATCTTCGGATGTCTGCGACAGAACTCAATCTGTATATATCAGTAGTGTAATTTCAAATCCTTTACTACTAATGAGGATTTTCAATAGTGCATATTATATAATTCACTAAAATGATTATAAAATGTGTACTCTTAATAATACATTTAAGGCCCAATACTGGGACCTTTATTGTTCTCCTTTTATGCTAATGATCTACCTCAACAATTATCACACAGTATGTTACTCATGAATGCTGATGATGTCCAAGTATATACTAGTAGTTCCGTAAGTTCTATAGAGAAAAATATTAAAAAGTTGAACGAGGATTTGAATAAAATTCATCGCTGAACACTTAAAAATGGACTTTGCCTTAATTCTCAAAAATCGAAATGCTTGATTATACATACAAAAATCTCAGTCTATTTCGAGTTATAATATGTATATTGATAAATAATCAGACTATTTAAATTGTTCACAAAGTAAAGAATCTTGATATAGTGTTGAATAATAACTTAACTTGGTCAAGCCACATGGATTCACTGCTGGTTCGTATCAGAATAGAACATTTTCATAAACGCAGTTCGTCTTTGGAATGCAATTCTATACAATATGCAGTTAGTTAGCAACGCAATACAATTTAGAAAATCTGTATATAATTTCTACAAGCAATTATAATTTTTAATTTATTTTGATAGTTACTTCTAATATTGAATTACGTATTTATGCCCAAAAATGTAATTTTTTATATTTTAATGTTTTAAAATTGTAATTTGTTGTAAGCTTAAGAGCTGATTTCAAAACTTGTTTTCTATATCTTTGATTCTGATTATTGTATTCATATTTATAAATATAAAAAAAAAGGTCGGGTATTTGGAAACTCTAGTGACAGTAAAAAAAAAATTCGATTGAGTGCCAAATACACAAAATTTGTTTCTAAGTGTAAAATATGCAAAATTATACTCTTAGGCATAAAATATGCAAGAGTATACCATTTAAATTGCTAAAATATGCTCTAAAATAAGGATATTCTAAGAAAATGGTTCACTTGAGGCCTAGGAAAAAATATGATTTTGCATATTTTTGGTTGCCTTGCATATTACACATTATTTTGGAGCCATAAAAACTGCTCCTCACATTACAAACTCTTTGTCATTTTTCACATCCTTTCATTGCGGGCAGGCCATGCCCTCTTCCTGCCAAAAGAAGTGAGTAGGTTCGGTTTTCTTATGTACAATGTTATATTGCAATGTTATTTTATTTAAAGAAATATAAAGACTAACAATACTTAAAATGAGACTAAATGGGTTTGAGCTTTTTATGTCTTAGGTTTTTGTACTAAATGAGAAATATTATTAGTTAATAAGTGAGCGCTTATACACCATCTACTTCTCGTCTAATACAAGGGAAACAAGAATTAGTAATGGATATTTTTGGAAAGGGAAGCCAATGCATTTTTTGAGGAATTTTAGTTGAAGTAGTAGCAAAATGAGTTTTGAATATTTTTAAAAAGGAGTGTATATATTCAAAAAAGGACTGGACGGTGTAGGATTGTCATACTTTCCCACTGCGATTACCGACTGGAACTTGTTTATGGTTCTTAGAAGTTAAAACAATATTTTTATCCGCCAAAAGTTGAAATTCCTACCAAATGCAATGATGTTTTACAATTAACTTTTCAATATAAAATTGCTAAAACAGAAGAAAAATCTGCGATAACTTTTCATATTAGAATTACTTTTATTATGAACTGTAGTTCATAGTAAATACAGTTTAACGCGCTTCTTATTTTATTACTATTCACAACAACTCATAATTCAACGCGTACAATAATTTTCAGTGCTAAAAAATTTTATACATATTTTTTTTATATATAACTTGTACACTTATATATTTATTATATATAAATGTACACAGCCGGCTTTAATAAAGAAACAAGTATGCAGTTGTTATTGAGATTATAACGAAATTTTTATGCTTTAAAATAAAAAATATATAATAATCAGATCAACCAAAAATATGCTTTAAAAGAAGTGTTTTATGCGCATAAATAATACTCTTAAAACCAGAAAATATGCCCTTAAAATTAAAAAAGAATAAATTCTCTTAAATTATATTTTCTGGATAAATTTTTAGTTATCAATTAAATTTTTTTTCTTTTTACACTGAGAGATATTCAAAGCTAATACATTGCATCAGGAAGTTACAAAATTTCGATCAATTTATAGGATGAAAATTATTCTGAAATCGGATTTGAAAAACGTATGTGACAGTAAAACGAAAATTTCACTTGTGGCAAATTATGTAAAGAATTCTATTGGATGCAAAATATGCAAAAAGGCAAAAATTATCTATTAAATGAAAAATATGCAAAATTATTAATATCTGCAAGATAATGCTCTTGAATATGAAATATGCAAAAAATATGCCATTTAAATTTCTAAGATTTGCTCAAAAATACGGATTTTCTAAGAAAATTTAAAAAAAAAATTTGCAGCCAAGGAAAAATATGATTTAACATATATCGATGCCAAAATTCTTAAAATTGTCCGAAACAGATAAATAATTAGCAGTTTGGTTCATTTAAAGCAAAGGAAAAAATGTGATTTTGCATATTTTTGGTTACCGTGATAACAATTCATCTATAAACATTTGTACATTTTGAAATATATTTATTATAATTTTTCAATTATAAACCAAATAACACAGATCGGAAAAAAATATTTTTTTCTGCAACACGGCATTTCTTAGTCAGTTTAGATACACGTGATCATGATGTTTTGAACCTATTAATCACTTTTTTGAATTTACTCTAGTTCTGATAAGTCGTTCTATAGAAAATGAATGAGGTTGCAACATACTTATCTCGAGTACGAATTATTTGATTTGTTTTAATAATTTTAAATATTTAATATTTCGATTGTTATGTTGTTCCAAATGAAAGGACAATCCCCAAATATTATTAGTGTTATGTAGTGTTAGTTATAATAAGACTGACTATCAGTATGAGTTTATTATAAAGTAATAACACAGTTGGCTGTAAGAGTATGGAAATAATAAACATGAACTCCAACGACATTTTCATTGCAATTGCAATATATCGTATGAACTTATATTTGTACAATAAAAGATTAATTCAATTTGAGATGTAACAATATATATTCTTACTTCGAACATGAAAATTTTTTAAGTAAAACTTTAATTTTATATATTTACCATTTCACTAAACTCTCACCTCAATAATATTAAATTCATTAATAATTAGGTTTTGGAGGAACTATAAATATCCTTGCCTTTTATACATATAAACAAATGTTTTTTTAAAACCTTCACCTATTATTCAAATATTAAAATATTTAAATTTGTATCCTACTCACATCTTTTTTGATAAAACCCTGTCAGCATCTACCAATATATGCTTTATTTTCATGAATGTTTAACAGTTATATGAAACATGCAAGAGAACATATATGTATTAGGGTGGTCCCGTTTGTATTGGGAGGTAATATAGTATTATGTTCTCAGATCAAATTGAAATTAACTTCATTTTAAGATTCATTAAGATGTCACAGAAAAAATGGTCCAATAAAAATTGTCAAGTAATTTGTTAAGTTTTTCTACAAATTCAATTCTTTTATTAGTTAATTAATATTCTGAAATTATTTTTAAAAATTTGACTAATTTTAAAGAATTCATAAAAACAACATTTTGGAAAATATTTTTCAATTGTATGTGAAGATATTCGGTAAGTGCACCTTGCTTTATGTTTGCTGTTATCTTTTAAGGTTTTTCGTTATTGAGGATTCTCTCGTCATTGATGCCGGAAATATTAATATATATAATGGATGATTCGAGTAGAGATACTTTTTTCAATAGCCTTTTTTTTTTTGACAGATCACGTGTGAGTCGTGTCATGCTGTCATGTTATTTTCGTTTAGTATTGTTTGGCATTTCATACTGGAAAGACTTACGCCTAAACAACGTTTACAAATCTTTAAACTTTATTAGGAAGATTCACGTTCTGTGAGGAATGTGTTTCGTACACTTCGCTCAACTTATGGTCAACATAATCGGCCTACTGAGCGTACTATTCGCAACACCATAACCCATTTGGAGACCCAGTATTCATTATTGGATAATATTCGACCGAATAGACCACGTCCAGCACGTTGTAAAGAAAATATAGCGGCCGTAGCTGACAGTGTACACGAAGACCGTGGAGAGTCTATTCGGCGTCGTTCGCAGCAACTCGGACTGACGTATGGAACGATTTAGCGCATTTTACGTCGAGATCTTTAATTGAAAGCGTGCTAAAAACAGCTTGTGCAACAACTGAAGCAGCTCGACCTTCCGAAGCGACATCGCTTCGCTCTATGGGCTCTTGAAAAGTTCCAAGAAGATCCGACGTTTTCGAGGCAAATTTTGTTCAGCGATGAGGCCCATTTCCCGTTCAATGGGTATGTAAATAAACAAAATTGCCGCATTTGGGACGAAGAGCAACCTGAAGAGATTCAAGAACTGCCACTTCATCCAGAAAAAACAACGGTTCGGTGTTTAAAATATTGCCGGTGCGAACGTAACCGTCAATGGCGACCGTTATCGTGCCATGATAACCGACCATTTGATGCCTGAAATTGAAGCTCGTGATCTCGGCAACATTTGGTTTCAGCAAGACGGCGCCACTTACCACACATCGCATCAATCAATGGATTTATTGAGAGAACACTTCGGAGAACATATAATTTCACGTTTTGGCCCCACCGATTGGCCACCAAGATCGTGTGATATAACACCGTTAGACTTTTTCCTGTGGGGATATGTAAAGTCTAAATTTTATGCAGACAAACCCGCTTCGATTCGGGCCTTGGAGGAAAACATCAAGCGTGTCATTCGTAAGTTACCAGTCGAAATGCTCGAACGAGTCATCGAAAATTGGACTCAACGGATGGACCATCTGCGACGTAGCAACGGCCAACATTGGATAGACATAATCTTCAAGAAATATATGCCAAAGAATGTTCTTTCAACTGATAACAAATATTCCCCATTAAATTTGAATTTTCTGTGTTTTTTCTTTAAAAAAAATAGAGAACGTCGAAATGGATCACGCGGTATATATATAAATATATATATATATATATATATATATAAATATATATATATATATATATATATATATATGTATATGCCTCAATTACCAAAATGATAATATTAATTAACTAGAACAATTGGTTTTGGCTTAAACAATAAAATTTTTTGATGAAATAAATTATAATTATGATCGAATTTCTCATGTAGCTCACTTACGACAGGACCTATAAGATGCCAAGACGAAACTATATGTCATGTTTCGTTTCTCTCTATTTATGTTATTATATATAAATCCATGTATGTATTTTATATATAATATACATTCTAAAATAAATTTTAATATATAGTACACTTATATTTAATTCCCGAAAACATATTATAGGTACTTTTATTTCTGCGGGACGTATCAATAAAGATTGTCATATCTGAGTGCCTTTATGACCTTGGATGATATACCAACAGAAATATTAAAGAGTATATCAGATGTCTGAAGAAGTCGTCAAAAATAATCTTCCATAGATAGGCTTTAAAACAAGAACTGATCTTGAAATTTAATCAAACCCCCGGTACCAATGACCGAAATATCTACAAAAATATTAAAGGGATTAATAATCTCATCAAAATGTATAAAATTCGTACATAGCAAAATTCGTACTGAGAAATCATATACATATTTCGTATTACTTTTTTAATACATTAATGATCGCAAATAGTTGAAAATTGATTTAAGGTTATTTTATTTCCATATTTTTTGTAGAGTTGTCGATTTTTGTCAAAAAATTCTAAACAAATTAGAAAGTTGATTACATTAATTAAATTGCAATATAAAGTTATTTAATCATTTTATTAAAAATTTATTTAGAATATGTTTTTCTGTATACGCAGCAACTATTCTTTTAACTATGTGTTGATTTTTACTTGCATTATATATATGTTTATTTAACTTATCTCGAAGAAATTGTTGGAATATCCCCCAAAAATAAGAGCATTTATCAGACCTCCTAGAATAAATTTATTATTGATTACTATATATGTACATCACTATTATATATTCTTTTCTTACATTTACATACATTTCATTGTAATATATTATTTAGATAATATTTCAAATATTAAAATAAATAATTTTAAATCAATTTTTAAATATTTATTATCGAAAACATTTTTCCACAAAGGCATATATTTAATTATTTGTTAATTGTGTTAATTAATATTTTAGTTAAATTTTAGAAAAATTCCAATAATACGTGTAATTTATTTAATAACAAAAAATAATTGAAATTTATACAAAAACCTATTATTTATCTTAATTAATAATATTTTAATTAATACTATTATTTTTTGTACTTGGAGCAAAATCAAACAAAATTTTAATTGATTAAGGTATTTGTGATGCATATTTAATAACGTAACTAAAATATGGGACCGGATCCAAATTTGTACAAAATTTAGAATTTTTAAATTTCTTACACATAAATATTGTAAAAAAATACGACCAAAATAATACAATATAATCCTCTAACAGTTATACCAAAAAAGTTTTCTCCGTTTTTTTTTAATTTTAATCTGTTCAAATTTTACTTGAATTTTTCGAAACATATTTTCCTTCATCATTATCACATATGAGAAATACCTTAGGACACAGATTTGGGTTATATTTGGCTCTGGCATGCTTCGTAAAACCACATTGACGTATCTATTTTAATTTTTGAAATTTCAAAAGAAGAATTCTCTTTTTAATTACGCAAAATTAAAATTATTTCACTTTTTATATAATTTGAATTATACATATCTTTTGGAGCTTAAGTCCAATTTCATTGATTTAAAAGTCATTTGCAAGGAACTTAATTATTCTTTTAATATTAAAAAATAATTGAAAAAAAAATCATGTATAATATAAATGACTTCTTGAAAAGTTTCACCCTTAGACTTTTTAATAAACGTAAAATATGGCACTTTGACTAACCAATTAAATTTAGGTTTTTTGCGACAAGAAGTTGTGGTACTTTAAATTTTTTTTTCTAAAAAACACCAACAAATTTTCACATACAAAAACTTATTTATTTAAATATTCTTTTTTTTTACACTAAAAACTTAAAAATTTTTAGTCAATTTTTTTTTTTTTTGGTTATTTATAAAAAATTTAGAAATTTTAATAAAATATGTTTTTAAAAAATTGCTGTTGAAGAAATTTTATAAAAATTTCACTTGAAAAGTTGCACTTAAAAAATTGCATTTGCATTTATGCATCTAATGTAATTTATAACAAAAAATTTAATTTTTAATTTTTTTTTTTAACTAAAAGGCGTCATATATACTTTATCATCTAAGCAACTGTGCTCCTTACAGTGTACTCCTCCATGCGTACTTCTCACTAGCATAAACGTATATCAGACACGGAATAACAGCATAGGGAAATTTCAGATATAATAGCACATTACAAAAAACCCAAAACAGCCTGCTTAGAATTTTATGGAAAAAACATCACCATTACTACCTGGACAATCCCATCACTACAAACGATTTCACCAATGTTCCTAAAACAAACAGCTTGGCAAAAACTCTAAACATTATGAATGTTAAAAACATATATCACACAACAACTATCAAGGAATTTGATGGTGACAGCCGATTCTTGCAGGCGATTGATCACATACGTATTACAAGAATAAAAACACAAGGAAGATAAAAAGTCCAACGTTTCACAAATGAGATGGCCGAAACATAATGCCCGTCGTATTGCCCACTGTTCTAAACAAAATACCCATAAATATCCTAAATACTAAATATAAATACAAAAAACTCAAAGAAATTAAAAGATACATAATAAATTTGCAATGAAGACTCGTTGAATTTAACATGAAATAAATTATTATTAAATTTCCTCCAGACAAGCTTATGGACTTTGCGGGATAGTACTATAAAAATTCACTGAACTTAACTTAGATTAAAAGTCATAAAATTAAAAATCTAATAATAAATAAATTAAATTAAAATAAACCAAATATTTGAAAAATAAAGAAAATAAAAATATACGACAACGCCAATATTAAAACCTCAGCACCTGGAGATGTGTACATGAATTCGAACTATAAATTAAATTTTCCAGCCATGAAATAACTTCAACATACGCCGAGGACAACACAACTTATATTTTAAATTTTAAATTGTATTTTCTTTTAAATTAAAAAAAAATACTATATGTAATCTATTCAATTGTAAAAAATAGCTGTAACCTTTTTGAAATAAAATAAAATATTTTTCATTTTTTAAATTAATAAAATCTGTAATTTACGTATGTAGTTTTACATGTTTTAAGTTTTAAGTCTTTTGCGTAAATCGAACAAAACACTAAAATTTAAAAAAAAAGTAAATTTTTGTATGAAATGAAATGATGATATTTTTTTCTAAAAATTATTAAAAGTAGCAAATATTTCCATCACAAGAAGTCTAAATTGAATTGTTTAAGCAACAAATTACTTTCATGAAGTTAAAAAATTAATATGAAATTAAAAAATGAAAAATCATTGTGGGAAGCAATTTCAAACGCATCTTAATAATGCACTTGCATCTGAAATGCATTTAGTAAAAAACTAAAATTATTTAATAAATTTATAATAAAATAGGAAAATGTAAAATTCTAATATATTTCAAATAATGAAAATCCAATAAGAAATGTGGAGAATATGGAATATGGTAAGTAACGATTTTGATAATTATCTTGTTAATAATTTCAAACCGCAAAATAAACAAATGTTGGTTAAATCTTATTAGCTTTATGAAGGACATTTTTAGTGAACATAAAAAAAATTTAAAATTATGAGGCAAAAAATTTTACTTTTTTTGTGTTCTTTAGTGGATATACAAATGTTTATATATACGAAGAAATTAAATGGTTTTAGTATCAAAATTGGAGCATTTATTTGGAATCAAAGTACCCATATTTTTATAAGCTATTTAATTATATACAACATTTCATACTTCTATTAAGTGGCAATGAAAGAAATTAAGTTGAAGTGAAATACCCATAAAATTTATGATAATAAGGGTATTTGTTTCTACTCATACAGAAACATTTGTATATGAAGGAAAATATGTCCGAAAAACAAGTTCTAGTCTAAAAAAGAAATAAAAAAATTTTTCATATTGTTCCTTTGGCAGAAATTAAAAAAAGAACCAAACAACCCGAAAAAAGAAGGAAAATTATGTTATAGTCAATATAGTAATAATAGGACATAAGCTACAGGGTGTCATATTTGACTCCAAAAAAAATCGTAGCTTCTATAAATCAAGTCCGATTTCAAAGATTTTTATATTTCTGTAAAGTGCTTGACGAGTCTTTAATTCGCCAAGCCGGAATTTTGAGTTTATGATTTTTTGCCTTAACTTTATTTATTTTTTCGGGAATTAGTTGAGGTATATTTAGGAAATTTTTTTTTAAATATTATGTAATCTCTAATACATTGCGAAATAAAATGCTAAAAAAGTTTTTGCATTATTTCGATTCATCTAGCCGTCTAGCAGTCTTAAATCAGTATGAAAATTGTCTATTTGTTACACAAATATAGTACAGCTATTTCACATTTTTCTTAAAATTTTTGTTAATAAAAAATTCTTTTTCTTTACATATTTCAAAAGACAAGACTTCGGAAATAGTTAATAAAGAAATTTTAAATTGATTTAGTTTTGCATCCTACATTACATCCTACATCCTAGCATTGGTCAAAATGGTGAATTTTAGAATTAAACTTCATGTTTATCGATTAGTAAGAAAAAAGCCACGCAAGTTTTGCTTTTTTTTTATTATTTTTTTTTTTTTAATAAAGTGCATCCCGCCTAGCCAAAAACGAATTTAGTAGTGCAGATTTTATGAAAAAGTCAACTTTTTTTTAAAGATTTTTGTTTTTTAACTGCACAAAAAACATAGTAGAATTATATTATTACTATTCATTTTTATATATTGCATAACATAAATATGAGTCTTTCATTCCAACCCAAAAATCATTCAAATAGCTTCGATAACCAATTTTTGGTAATTTTTCAAAAATAAACAAATTCTCGTTACATAAACAATACGCGCCACGAAAATTATATGTTGCTAAATGAAATATTATAAAATGAATTTAGAGAATTATAACACGAGTTGTCGCTTTAGGACCTATATAGACATATAATTGGTAAGTAAATTTTAGTATTCTAAAAAAGTAGATGGAGATAAACATGAACATTTTTTTTATTAATTTTTATTGAAATTAAATATTCGTTACAAAAAAATTTTGTGCCTCAGCGACATCATTGAAGCCAGTTGGCAAAAATTATAAAAATTTAGAATATTTCGTATTCAATAATGAACAACTAAATTAAAAAAATTAAAATTAAATAACAAATTTATAATAGAAGCATTTCTATATTCTCTAATAAATATTTCTTTATTTCTTTTTTGAAAATCGATATTCTTTCAATATTTTTAAAATTTTCTATAATATTATTATATTCCAAACTACCCAAGTTTTCAACCCTTTGCTTAGTAGTCTCCAAACGACATCTCACAACTCTTAAATTCAACGCATTTCTTGTACTAAATGTGGTTTGATTTTTTTCTAAATGATATAGTGTGAAAACCTATATTATTTAAAGTTTTGAAAACATACAATAGAATTTGCATTTTGTGCAAACCATAAACAGGGAGTATTGTAGTTGACACATCTTTATATAGAGGTAATGTTGAAAAAGTTAACGGTATATTAAAAATAGTTTCAAGTGCTTTGTTTTGTGCTCTCTGAAGTGATTTTAATTCATTAGTTCTGTTATACCCATAAACAATAGCCAAGTAGTTTAAATGACTTTGAATTAGCGATTGGTAAATAACAAGTTTCGTTTTTATGTTGAACTTATTCTTAAATTTGTAAATTAAACCAGTAGCAATCAAGACCTTAGCTTTTAAATGTTTAATGTGCATATCCCACGATAAATTACTTTGCAAGTATATTTCCAGATATTTTGTCGAAATTGATTCACGTACTTCTTTTCCATCAACAAAGATGGTAAAATTTTGATTGTGAACAAGATATGGTCTAAATTTTATCATTCTGGTTTTATCAGCATTTACAATTTTCGACCAATGCTGAATGTAGAGTGAAAATCAAGAAGACTAGTTTTTTGAAATATGTAAAGAAAAAAATTTTTTATTAACAAAACTTTAACAAAAAAGTGTAAAAAAAATATCAATTTTTCATACTAATTTGTGAGTGCTGACTTCGAATATTTTCACGGTTAGGCAAATTGAAATATTTTGAAAATATTTTTTCGGCATATTATTTCGGAATGTATTAAAAATTACATAATATTAAAAATAAAATCTTCCATATATCTCAGGACTAATGCCGAAGATCTAAATAAAGTCGAGGTAAAAATCAAAAACTCAAAATTCAAATATCTTTAACTGTAAGAGATAACTTAGGTTAGTAAGCACATTTTTGCTTTATCTCGCCAAGTACTTTACAGAAATATATATATCTTTGAAATCGGACTTGATTTGTAGAAGTTGCAATTTTTTGAAACTTTTATACACTCGAGGTGGTCAAATTTGACACCCTGTAAATGACTACATTTTTTCTGAAAGCTTAGGTTCTTCTCTACAACTTTTCTATACCAGTAGTTTAAGAGATACAGGTTTATTTCCAAAATAATTTGAGCTGGGAACATCGATATTTTTCATTTTGGTACCACCCTAATATGTATGCTTAACGCAAATGATATTAAAAAGTCCAGGATGCCGTTATCTAGAAGTCTGTCATTCTAAATGACTCCTGTAAAACCAAGTCAGTCAAAGCCAGTAGTACAATCAGTCTATAAACTTCGTATGGAAAAAAATATAAAAAAATGATGAATACTACTTGTGTGCCTTAATAATAATGCACATTTGTGTTGTTGTACATGTATACGCTGCAAGGATAACAGACTTATGGTACATATATATACAAACACATTAAAAAATGATCACGTATTCTCACGTAGATAGTACATAAGTACAAGCAGCATGAATTTATTAAAACTTCTACTTATATTGGTCTGATATCAACAAAAAAGGAAGGGTTGCCATAACAACTATAAGAGAAATATAAACATTTCATATTGTAGTCATCTTGTAGTTATATAATTATGTTTTTTATAATTTTCCTCGTTCAAGTGTATGGAACAACATTAACTAACATGGCAATTCTGTTATTTCCAGTATTAACTTATTTGCTTTAAATATTCTTTCATGTGTTACATTATTTTCATTTTTAATTTTTTCTTATATCTTTTTTTTTTAATGTGAACAATTTTTGGAAAAGTATTAATATGAAAATATGTTGGCGAGTAAAATATACATACAGTTGTCATGATGTAAAAGAGACAGAGAAGAAAAAAATAATAAAAAAAATTTTTAATTTATTTCACGTTAATGTAGGTGATTTAAATTTGCTTTTAGTAATTATAAGACTTTTACACTCAAATAGAGCAAATGATTTAAAATGTTACATAATTAAGGAGTAAATTATTAAGCTTATATTTAAATATAAATTATTTATTAATTATTTTTCATGAGAAAGTGAAAATATTTACAAATAATTTTATGGAATTTTTTTCTTTTCTTTTTTGTATTTCTTTTTTTGTGAATTATTACGTCTGAATTGTTGGAATTAAAAGTTTTTGAAGAAATTTTAATAATAACAGCATTTAAATAAATTGTAAAAAAATTATTTTTTTATTTTTGGCTTGAATACAATGGACAAATTATACTTGATGAAATGAATTTTTAAATCCATTAGTTAAAATAAATTGACAAGGTAAAATATAAATAGTTTTTTTAACTAATCTGCTTTAGTTTCATTATAGTTCACAAATATTGTTTTGACACCACCAAATAGAGACAACAGAGCCAATTAAAAATTGCAACATTTATATGGTCTACTGCTACCAAAATTTAAGTGGGAAAAAGTGCTAGAATTTCCAAAGAAAAATGCTAGAAAGTGCTATGAACAGAAACTGTATGTATTTGTAAAAAAAGGTATATTATATATTTTCAAGGCTAAAAGAGCTATGAGCGGATTTTTGAAAATTCTAAACGTAGATTCAAGTCTGTCCTTTTTCATAATGGAAATACCGATCGCACATTCAAACAAAGTAAAAGAAGAATACTCTGTAATTGTATTGGTCATAAATAAGATAAAGTATGATGAACATAAATGGGTAATTTCTGTGGTCTTAAGATGGTAAATGTCCTCTTAGGTGAACAAAGCGACTTTACCAAATATTGCTCTATATGTTTATGGGAGAGCAGAGCTAAAGCAGAACATTGGAAGAGAAAACAATGGCCTTCTAGGGGAATACTTGTTTCAGGTATGCCAAATGTTATAAATGTGACTTTAGTTCCCCGAGATCGCATCATGTTACGCCCGTTTTCACATTAAACTTGGTCTAATGAAACAATATGTTAAAGCACTTAACAAAGATAGTGAATGTTTCCAATATATTTCAAGGAAGTTTCCCAATCTGAGTATGGAAAAGCTGAAAGCAGGCATATTTAAAGGCCCACAAATTCGCAAATTGGTGAAAGACACTAATTTTGGCAGTTCAAGGTCTGAAATTGAGAAGAATGAATAGGATTCGTTTGTATGGGTTATTCAAAATTTCTTAGGAAATAACAAGGGTGATGATTACGTTGCGCACGTTAAAGAGATATTAACTCACTTCCAGAATCTTGGATACAACATGAGCATCAAAGTACTCTACCTGCACAGACACTTAGATCGTTTTCCTGAAAATCTGGGAGACTTGATCTGGACAATGGTGGCTGGGATGCATACATGATGGCTGATTTTTGCTGGAGTATTATTTAACATGAGTAGAAAATCCAATAAAAGAAAATTCTAGGGTTCTTAGTTTATAATAATTATTTACTTATCTTTTTATTTTATTTCTTATAATAAATTTAAATAATAAAATATAAATTTTCTACTGTCTAATACATTTAAACTCATCCAATTCAAATGTTTTTCCAAAGAATATTGTAGGTACGATTTTGCCAAAAAATACACGAGTATTACTATGTAATGCATTTGCGATGTTAAAATTTCAAAATTCAATAAATCGAAAGAAGAACACTAACTACTCTATTTTATGTATCTCACACAAAAAACTAAAATTTTGTGAAAATGAGCGAATTCATTTAATTGTAAATAAATTTGAAAAGAATCAAATGATTTTTATATTCGATATCTCATTTTGTTAGTATTATATGTGGCCTTGCAATGAAGAAATAAATCTGAAAAATTTTTTGGCGTTCTCGATTTTTCATGATTTTTTTTAAAACAAAAAGATTTTCTACTCTCACGTAAAAAATATATTTTTTGCTTTAATTATTTATCATAATTCCGAAACCACTGAACCGAACGAAACGCGATGTATACAAGGATTAAAGGTTATGTAAAATTCAATTTTTCTAAGTTTATTTTAATAATATCGGACTAACAATTTTTTAGTTATCAATAATTATGTACAGAAACGTTTAAAAAAATTTATAATTTTTCTTAAAAATTTAAAAAAAACTCTCAATAGAATTTAAAATTTGGACCGTATTTGTACTACTGGAACCACAATCAAAATTATATAGTGTTTTTTTTCGATTTTATTGCATTATGTAATATATCAAAAACTAAAATAAAACATCAAATTTTAAGAAAGTGTTAAATCAGGACTATATATAAAATTACATTCTTTTCACAGAAATTAATCATTTTGTCTACAATTAGACTTCAACTTTGGCTTAATATTTGATAAGTTAACGGCCCATAATTGTTTAAATATGTATAAATATATTAATTTTCAAGAAGATTCGAAAATAGTAGAAATTTTGTTTTATTTTAATTTACGATTAATAAGTTATTTTATCACAATTATTTCTTATAACAGAAGAATTATAGTTCACTTAATTGCCAACAAAAATGCCAAAGATAATTCGAAAAATGATAGAAAAAGTTCCAGGTACGAAATCCATTTTTTTCGTGCTAAATGAGTTAAAAAAATGCTATATCTAGCACTAAAAGTGCTAAATTGACAACACTAATGTGGTCCTTCGAACCGGATGCTTGTTAACTACCCCAGCAGATTCTTTCGGTGACAATTCACCCCTTTTTGGCAACAATTTTCACCAGTATCTACCTACCTCACTCACTATTTACGACCCCATTGCCACTTGCCATTTTACTAGCCCTTTGGTAAACTGGAAGAAGCCGAAAAAAAAGACACCAAAATCCTTTTTACTGACTCTTTGTAATCAGAGAAACTAGCAATTATCTAAACTATAGGACTGGCATATTTTACAATAACTAGTTACGTAGGAAGTAACAGCTTGGTGCATTTACTAGCTCTGAACATTCACCAGAAACTGCTGCGACGCTGGAACCTCAACGTTGACAACAAATTAAGTTCTTCAAAATTACACCATTGTAAGGCGAACGTCTTGCAACATATATACCATAATAATCATAGCGAAATATACAAATATTAGTTCCTTCTGCTGATGCTTAATTATAGTGCAACAAACTCTGCTTTGGTACCGCCAAGCAGAGACAACAAGGGCAATTACCGGAAACAACTTGTTTAGATGAAAAAATGTGACACTGTAAATAAATGAGAATTAAAATTTCAGCAATATTTTTTGGCTGCCAGTAAAATGACCCAATAAAAAATCACCCAAAATAAATGAAAAACTGCCCAAAATAAAAAATGGCTATTTTTTCCAAAAAAAAGTTTAGAAAGTACCAAAATCTTTACAAAATATACCCCACGTCCTATGTATGAAATCTATGTACTTTATGAAACTTTCTAGACAAAATCAGCTGTCTTCAGATTTAAAGTGGTTATAACTTTCTTTTGGTAGAATTCTGGTCTGGATTAAAACAGTTTCAAACACCGGCTTCACTAAATCAAAGTCCGCAAAATTTTGGATAATTTTTCATATGAAATATAAAATATGGATCATTTTGCTGGCAGGAAAAAAAATATCGGTGAAATTTTAATTCAGATTAATTAAGCACCTACAATATCATATTCATTTTATCCAAATGAATGACGGTTTTTCTTCGTTATAACGATATATTATTGGTTTTGGCGATATTTTTCGTTTCTGCGTTATTTTTCCATTTTGGCGATATTTTTAATTTCAGCAATTTTTGTTTTTCGTTCTGGCGATATTTCTTCCTTTTAGACAACATCTATTCCTTTCAGCGGTATATTTTCGCAATATGGATATTTTTACCTTTTGGGGATATTTTTTCGTTTTTCCTATATATTTTCGTCGTGGTGATATTTTTGTCGTTTTAGCTATATTTTTCGTTTTTTATGATATTTTCTAATAGCAATGATTTTCTTTGCTAAAACTCATATTTGTTTTTCTTTTATTTATTTATTTTTAGGCGTTTTACAACAAGTATTTTTAAAAACAATAAAAATCATAAAACTGTAATTTTAGTTAATAATTAAATAAATTTAATAAATAAATAAAAAAAAAAAATAAAAATTGTAAAGCATAGCATGTTATAAGAGTCGAATTCTTAACCTACAATTTGATGTATTTGAATTAGTTTTCTAACATTTGGTTATATGTATATTAGGGAGGACAATTTGTTTGAATGAGAAGTAAGCGAAAATGCGTATCACAAAATCAAAACCTACGTAAAATTCTCAAAAAATATTTTGTTAAGAAACTTGAGATCTAAAATTAAAACTTAGCTGCCGCCGGGAGACATAAACATATATAATATATGTATATTTGTATCTCTCGGCAGAAGAAAGGTTTAATATTAAACTCCCAGTATAAAGATTTCAGTTTGAGCTATTTAAAAGAATTGCATTATAAAGTATCCTGCGAAATATAGGAAGACCACTTAATGATGTACAACCAGAATACGGAAAAATAAAAGAAATAAATAAAATTGTTTCCCAATTTAAAATTAGTTCCCTACTAGCAATGGAAAAATCATTTGTACTATGTTTAGGCAATGAAAAATTTAAGAGTTTTTTTTCGGAAATGGTTCACAATAATTTCGCAATTTTTAGCTCGTTATGAAAAAAATATTCTAAAATTTTTTACCTTGGGATTTTGGTAATCCAGATGTCAATTTAGTATAATTTTGTGAATTTCTTGAGAAAGTTTTTTTAGAATTCTTCGAGGATTACATTTTTTTTAAATACAAAAATATTCCAGGCTTGTTCCATCTAAAATACTAATCTAATTTATCTTCGCCAGCCTATCCGTCTGTATATGAGAAACAGACTCCCATCGAAATTACTGACCCGAATTAAATGCAATCCACCCAGATTGTAATTTTTTAAAACAGTTTGCTATTTTAATACAGCAAGTTCAGTAGAAAAAAATATACCTATAACAAAATCTGGACCGAACTCGAAAAATTTTAATTTTTTGAATATAATTTTCAAATTACTCAAAAAAATTAAATTTTTATATATATCTTTACCCTTCGCTACCCAGCTGACCACAGACTTTGATGATAATATCCCGTTCGAACACTTTGGTAACATTCTCTGATAAAGCATTCGAGAACGACTATTGTTGGCGATCCAAATATGAGCTTCTTGAGTTCATCCGTCGCTTATTTTGTGGCGACAAATCTTTCGATCTTGAGGGTTCGTCTATTCTATTAAAAATAAACCTTTAACGATGTCAATAGCGAAATTTAAAAAGTTATCGTTAGTGATTCGTTTACGATATCAAAAAATTATGAATATTATTCGATATTGATATTACTAACGACTTGTGGATGTTATTATTGGCAATAATAGTTCGAAAACGATAGTTATCTATTTTGTTTCAATTTCATTTTGTTCCCAAGTTAAAATTTAAATCTAATTTTATTTTTTAAAATTATTAATAAAGTATACAGCTACATAATAAATTACATTTCAATATTAATAATTAATATAATGAACAATAAAATGAATAAAGTAATTTACATATGAATGGTAATATTTGAAGCATTTTTTTCAAAATTTCAACTTCGTCCAGAGAAGTCATAAATGTTTTTTCTCTCAATATTATTAATTTTTTATGCTACTTACATCCATATTTTTTAGTGCATAATTATTTTGATTTAATCGGCAAAAAATATATATTAAATATTTCAATAAATATGGTATTTTGCAAATCTATTTAGACATGTATACAGAAAAAAAATAAAAGTGGATTTCAATTACAAAATTATTTACTTATCTCAATTAAAATTTTATTTGATTTTTCTTCAATCAATAAAAATTATAATATTAATTAAGTGAAAATGATTGTTTTTTCTGTAAATTTCAATTAATTTGTTTAATCCAATAAATTATATTGATGATTGAAATTAAGTAAATTAATAGTTGATATAAATAAAGAATTAATTAAATCTTAACCTCTACAATATTCCCACCAAATAAAAATGCAAGAAATGAATCTAAAGTATTTATTGAAAAGTTGTAAATTTTATTGACATACACACAATATACAAATGTTATTATAATGTATTTCAATAACATTAATAAATATTTGTAAATAATTTACTGAATGGCAAACATTTGTAATTAAAATATTATATTAAGGAAAATATTTGTACGCAGGTGTTCCACAATAAAATGAACAAAAACGGCTATTATTATCGTCCATGAAATATGACGAGCAATATGCTTAAAATGATGAATGCAAAATGTCCCTTTCAGCTAATGTAAAAATATATCAATGTATTATTTTGCATGTAAAATTTTAATTTTAATTGTTCAGAAAAAATATTTTTCATGTTCAATACAAAATAATTTTAAAATTTTTTTAAAAAACGTTTTGAAAATATTTGAGAAACACTTGTTTATTAAAGAAATATCCAGCTCAGTTTTAAGTTTAAATTGTTATATTTTTGCTGGAAAAATGCATAGTTTTAAATCTGAAAGTAGAAGAAATTTAAGCCTATTCTCACAGCTTTTACTTGAAATTTGAAATAATTTATTGGGCTTTTTCAAATGTACATAGAAGTCAAATTAGTACTTAAAACAAAAAATAATTCTATTAATTAATAATTTTTATTAAATTCGAATGTAATATTAAAAAAGAACAAGAAAATTATTTTATTTATTTCTTTTTTTTATTTAAAGACTAAACCCTCGAAAAATTTAATATATAATTTAAAGAAGAATTTAGTTTCGACATTTTATTCATAAAATTTTAATATTGCGGTATCGATAATTTTAAAATTCTCGAATATTACACGAATGTTTACTACCGAGAAATTATCGGGAAAAGTTCGATGCTACGAATATTTATATTTAATGTAATTTTCGATATTTGCTTTAACATTTAGTTTCGAAAATTCTTCGTTTGTAACGAAAATTCGCTAGTATCGAAACTCAGGTCAGAAGGGTAATTCCTGCCAAAAATTAGCTAATTCGAACCTTTATAAGCATGACTTTGTCTGCATGAGTATCAATGTTGCAATACAGAAGTTGTAAAGTAAATGTTAATCATTTTTATGTGAAACTTGGGACGAATTTCCTGCAAAATAAAAAGTTTCGAAAACACTATATAACTGATGATGTATAATTGATGAAAGAAATTGATATTCTGCACATTCAAATGCAGCATTTTTATTAGTTAAACATTAATTTCTGTTTAAGTTATTAGAAAGTGTCAAAGCTACAATTTTTTTTCTTTAAAATTTTCCATTATGAAACAGCATATCTACATAAAATTGAAAATTTTTAGTTTTATCTTTAAGCTTTGATATAGAAAATATTCATTTCATTTCTTAAAAACATATTTTCTTAACAAACTGAACATTGTTTTACTTAAAATTACTTTTTTTTAATTTCCTTAAAAATCATAAAACTCTTTAAAAATTCCATTCCATTATCAGACTAGACAATTTTTATCGCATTTTAATTCACTTAAAACTAAAATTGGTTATAGACACAACAGCAGCAACAACAACAATAACAACGGAAATCCTAATAAAGTCACTTATAAATCTATTACAAGCTATATGCTTAAAAGCTTCTAACTATGAAAAAAATTTAAACGAAACAAAAGCACTTAAGCTTGTTTAATATTGAAGTTTGTTAAAATATTAAAAAACAAGCCAAATATAGAAGGATGCAAACAACAACAACAAAAACAACCAGTAACTGGGCGAATTTTTTAGTTTTATTTTTATCTTGTGTCGATACTTAAATTTTGCGTCACATGTTTTGAAAAACAAAAATGGATTTTTAAAGGGCAATGTGCTACTCTATTATGGAATATGGATATGAAAAATATATAGAAATATTTTTTTTCTTTCGAGCTATGTATCGACATCTGTGTTTTGTATTAGCACATGGAATTACACTATATAACGAGGGTAATCTGAAGAAGATTTAAAAAAAATATAACAGCCAAATGTTACATGTAACAGATAAGAAGCTTTTGACATTTTAAAAATCATTTAACTATAATACAAGGCAAATAGAAGAGGTTACATTAAATTAACGTATATATACTTTTTTATTAAAAAAAAAAAAAACTTTTTAACCTTACCTCATATAAAAACATATTTGAAAACTATCATACAAAGACAATCACATATTTATACCATCACCGTCATCATCATACTCATCTTTCTTTATTTTTTATATATATTCTTTTTTTATTTCCACTATCTATAAGAGACAACATTAGTTAAATTTTAATAATGTCGCTTCTTTTGCAAAAAAAAAAAAAAAAAAAACAGAACAATAACAAAAACAACCAAACAATACAGTGCAACATCATTTTGTTCTACTTAACTACTTCAACGAACTACATCCACAGTTTTAGTAGGAAAATGTAAAAAAATAAAATACATACACAAATAAATATACTCACATAGATACTTACATACCTATACATACAAACAAAATAATGAATATAAAAATAAGCGAAAACTGTATGAAAATATGTATAAAAATAGTGAAACGACAACAGAAGCAAAAGCAGCATCAAACTATAGCACTAGCGACAATATTAAGCCTCAAGTAGGGAAAAATACACTCAAAATAGCGTCTGCACAGTTGTTGGCAAATGTCCGGGAACAACAACGTATTTTTTATTCTATATTTTCTTTATCATATGTTGTAGTTTTTTTTTTTTCTACTCTTAGTTTTAGTTAAGTTTTGTTTTTATACATGATGCTTTGTAAGTAAGTTTTGTTAGTTTAAACGGTGAATATATGGTGGCATATGGATTATTGGATAGGAGTAAAGGTGTGTTACTATTATTGCAAAGATGTTTAACACTAACAGCAGTATTAAAAAATAATTTATATTTAAAGCACAAACTAGCTAATACACAATTTAGCCCTTAAAGTCTTTATTAAGAAAATCGTAATCAAAAAACTGTTTGCGGTCTACATTAACTAATAAATTGTTTTTTTTATGTAGTTTCTCTCTTATATATATTGTTAGTGTTGTGAAAATTGGGATAGAGGTTCCTCCGGTCTTTGCAAAATGTGCGAAGATAATGAAGAGCTAGAGACGGTGGAACATATCATATGTCACTGTCCATGTCTACAACTAAGTAGGCAGAAATGGTTAGGCAGACGATTCATTGACGAATTGGACAGTATATCGAAAATAGATCTCGATAGATTAATAGGATTCGTCATGGGAATAGGCTGACTAAGAGGGGGTCGTTGGCTTAGAGCGAACGATTTAGGGCGGTAGCACTTTTCCTTTCCAGATTTTTCTATTCTTTTCTATAATTTTCTTGGTCTCAACCTACCTACCTACCTACCTTATAAAGAAAAGTATTCTGGTAAATAAAAGCTTTAATGACCAGAAGACTTTTGTTTATATATTATTTAAATGAAAATTCTCTATACTATTTTGGTTATTTTTTTTTTTTTTTTTTTGATTTTATGTACTTTTTTCTGTTATATTAAGAGGTTTTTTTTCTTTTCCGTTAACAAAATTTATATTCTTATTTTGTTTTGTAAAGTACAAAACAATTCGTTTTTTTTTTTTTAATTAAAAGTATTCCTACATCCAGTCTTGCACTTTCTTGTAGCTGAATTATATATGAAACAAATCAAAAAAGCTTACATTATAAGCTCTTATAAGTACTTCAATTTTTGCTGGTTTTAGCAATGTAGTTAAGTCAGGGCAAAGATAAAAAAATATGGCAAAATAAATAAAAAATGAGAATATGTTGACATTATCGAAAATTAAAATTTTTGCACTAGACTAAACATGAACATACCATTTGAATATAAGAAAAAAAATAAATATTTCCAAACGTTCCAAAAAATAATACATAAAATTAAAAATTTTCCTAGCAAAAATCATTCCTTTCTTATTAAATTTAGCCGATTCTACCCTAAAAAAAATGGGGAAAAAGTCGTAGCTTTCGAATTTGATTAAAATACATTGAACTTTTATCTTGAAATAAACATTAACTTTTTATTTAAATAGACGATGGGAAATAATGTATAGACCAAATATATTTAGGAGAATTGGTACATTTTTTAATATTTTCGAACTCTTTTCTAAAATTGACAGACTTTCAAAATCTTTTTAGTGCTTCTTATTTTGTCCTGAGCTTTCTTGAAAGTTCGAAACTTCAATTAAAATCCAACAACAAAATTATTGTGAAAAGATTTTCGTAGTTTATCACCCATATTTCATTTATGAGACAAATTTCCAATGCATAAAGTAGATCTAATACTGCCCAAAGTTAATTTAAACAATTTTAAAGTAGAATCATATAAAACCTGGTAAAGGTCAAAATAGAAATGTTGTAAAGAATTTTAAGATCAAAAATTTTTATAAATCATTGAATATAAAATGTAATGCACCTATTAATATTAATATTGTAAGTATAATTATATATTCTTATATTTGAATGGTAAGTAAGTAAGTATAATTAATATTTATTTTATTACAAATTTAAAATATGAATATTGATCATACGTCATGAAGAGTTTAACTCTTGACAAACGATATTTAAAACTAGAAATTCAAAGAACTTATATTAAGTATCATATATGACTTACCCTACACCAATAAAAGTATATTATGATCATATATAAGATAATTTAATATTGCCTTTAGTAAAAATTGTTCTTGTATGTATTTGTTTGAAAAAAAAAAAATAATAATAAAACATTACAAAACAAGAACACGCTCTCTCACATTTAAAATATTATAAAATAAAAATAGTGCAACAAAAGTTTTACATACTACATATTGCTGTTTGCATGATATTAAAACATGTTGTTCTCATATGTTTACGTTGTTTCATTATATTTTTTCTAGCAAACAACACAACAACAACATTAATAATAAAGAGAACAGCAAAGTAGTAGTAAATAGAATGTTTTTCACATTTCCTTTAGTTTGTAACAGTTTAAAAACAAAATGAAACAAAAAATAAAAATTTCCTGTTGTTATTTTCAACAAAAAAAAAAAAAAAAAAAAAAAAAACATAAGCAACACTTGCATTATGAATTGTTGCTGTCGTTGTTTTTCGTCTTCTTATTGTTATTGTTGATGTTCTTTTGTGAGTAATCATTAACATTTACCGTTTAATAAGTATGTACTTGTATGTTTGCTAACAAAGTATGAAAGAGAACGAAATGAGAACATTTGTTACGTTTTTAAACAAGGTTTTTTTTCTACAAACGATTTTTTTAATGTTATTACGTAATATTGCACGTAATTGATATAAATATGCATTGCGTATGATTAATATTTGTTTGATCTAAAAATAAGTAGAATAATAATAATAATAATAATAATAATAATAATAATAATAATAATAATAATAATACCTAAGGGTGAAATTAGCATTTATTAAAGAATATTTTATAATGATTAAGATTGAATTCAAAGAAATTATTAAATTAAATATATGTAAAGATATACCTTAAACATTTAGTATGTTCTTAATCAGAAGTCTTTTTATTGATTACCAGGAGAGCAAAAAGAAAACAATTTCTACACGCTATATCTATGTTTTTATGAAAGAAAATACATCTCACTTTCTTCTACATTGTTACAAAAATCCTTTTATTTAAAAGCAACAAAAAATGTATGTTCCATTATAAAATGTACATGAAACCTAAACTAAGAAAATATCACTTCTCTGTCTCACATTAAAAGTCAGGCAAGCAATGTTTCGAGAAATAAGACGGTTACTTTTGTGTTTTCTATATTTATTTTCAAAATTATTGGTCATTGTTATCTTATCAATCATTCAGTGAAGTTTATTAAAGTTTTTTGTAAAATACCACGTAATATTAGACAGTCCACCTTGGACGAGCGGAAGATATTCAACAGAATTTAGAAGGAAAATCTGAACGTGAAATGTCAAAATTGATTAAAAAAGCTAATCAACAGTACATGATATTATCTCGAGATATAGAGAAAACGGATTAATTTCAAACAAACAACGTGAACCCCTATCAAAGAAACTATCCTCCACTGATGAAAGTATGGTTTTAAGAGAAGTGAAGAAAAATCCCTTTGTGTCTGCACCAAAATTGACTGCAATGGTCAAAGAAGCTTCTGGGACGGAGGTTAATCCAGAAACAATACGAAGACTTCTTCGAAAAAATAATTTTCATGGCCGAGTTGCAAGAAAAACCCAAAAAGACCAATTTGTTTTTGCTCCTCAATATATGGCCAAGGATTTTGATTTTTGGAGCACTGTAATTAGGGGCAAAAATAATTTTATTGTTTCAAAATCTTTAGGTACTATTTACTGATGAAAGTAAATTTAATTTGTTTCTATGTGATGGAAGAGGTAAAATATGGCGCAAACCAAATAAAGAACTAGAAGGCAAAAATTTAAGAAAAACAATAAAACATGGTGGAGGGTCGGTGATGGTTTGGGGGTGTATGGCAACTTCGGGAGTTCGCAATCTGCATTTCATCGATGTAATAATGAACAAACATGTTTATTTAACAAGTTTGAAAACCAATTTGAAAGAAAATGTTCAGAAACTTGGTATTGAAGCTAACTTCCAATTCTATCAGGATGACGACCCGAAGCATTCAGCACTTGATGTAAAGAACTGGTTGCTCTATAATTGTCCCGATCTCAATATTATAGAACATTTATGGGACGTATTAGCACGCAGAAAGCAGGATAGGCAGTGTACATCAAAACAAATATTAAAAACTGCTCTGCAGGAAGAGTGGAATAAAATTAGCCCTGATGTTTGCAATAACTAGTTGAATCGATGCCAAGCCGTCTACAAGCTGTTGATAATCATAAAGGTGGTGCAACAAAATACTAACTTTGCGTTTTCTTTTAAATAAATTTGATTTTTTATGTAATGCCCGCCTCGAGATGTGAGACAGAAAAATGTACTTATCTTAGTTTAGCATTCATGTACATTTTATAATGGAACTTGAAATAAATTTTTTTTGTTGTTTTTAAATAGAAGGGTTTTTATCATAAAAAATGAGATGTGTTTTCTTTTATCAAAATATAAATATTGGGTCAAGAAATATTTTCATGCGTCTGCCCGACTTTAAATGTGAGTGACTGTATGTAACTTATTATAAATTTTAAATTAAAAATTATAAATTGTTAATTATAAAATATAAATTAAAAATTATAAATTGTTAATTATAAAATATAAATTAAAAATTATAACTTTTAAATTATAAATCATAAATTTTAAATTATAAATTAAACTATAGGACATATTTTGGGTTATCAATTATTGTCTTCAATATTCCAATGCGAAATGAAAGTATACTATCACAATCAATAAATCTCGAAAGGTTTTCTCAAAGTTAATTCCAATTTCTATTTTATGGACTCTTAAACTTCGGATATTTTGGAGCGCTTTTTCATTATATGTATATATAAAAAACATTTAAATCTGAAAATTTCAATACATTTATTATTTTCTAGATTACAAATCTTCTGTAAGATATTATGTAAGATTTTTATTAAATGTCCCTCCATTTTTACGCCCACTTTTCATAACAATATTGTATACAATATATGTATAAGTAATCACATTATTTAACCGATTTAAATGATATTTCGCACATAACATAACATAAAGTCACATCAAATAAATTAAACAATATTAAGAGAAAAACGAACGTAAAAGGACAGCGGCATCCAGAAAAAATCTAGTGTAATAATGCTAGTAGTTTTTAATACAACATCATATAATAACATTTGAATTAAATTATTTAAATGATTTTTATTTTCAATCATATTAAAAAAAGGGCTCCAAAAAATTCACCCTTTAAGGAACCATATAATCGAAATTTAAACTTTGAAAAATACTTTGGTAGTTTTTCTCGACTACGGGAACGCTTTAATTTTGCATTTGAATTATTGAGGCAATTTGTTCTTGTCGCACTGTGATATAAATTATAAATTAGATTTGTTTCTAAAATATTGTTAACTTATTTCCAAAGTACAAACCAGCTAAATAAACATTAGTTCCTTGGGTATAATAGATTCTATATAATTTTTTTGAAAGCATAATTTGCACTTTTTTTAATATTTCATAAAATATTTTCATATTATCCCAGCTTGAGAAAAAAAGAAGTATTTCACTCAAATTAATTTTTGCCTCTACAAATGATTAAACTATTTAGTTAATGACTTAATAAGTGTTACTTGATAAACTTAAATAAATCATGCAAACATTTAATTTACAGTAGACTTACAATTAAATTTATCATATAGTTTTTTTTTTTTTTTTGTTCCTTGCGTATTAAAATACCTGTTTTTCATTATTAAAATTATTAAAATTTAATGCAATATTATTTAACCTGCAAAATTAAAAAAACTCTCAATATAAATATTTGTTTTTGTCATTTATTGGTTAGTTTCACACATATACCTGCAGCAATTTGCATAAAATATGGTCACAAATAAATGTTTTCATAGTGTGAACATAATTAATTGAATTAACGAACTTAAATTAATTAATGCCACAATCAGTGTATGAATATTTTAAAGATAAACTGTAAGACACAGACTTAATAGGGATGCGAATTATTTAATATATAATATATTTCTATAATTTTTTTTTTTAATATCTGTCCTATTTGTTGTTCATCTACATATTTAGCTATGCAATATAAATATCTTTCAGTATAACACTTTATACTGTTTTTACCGACAACCGTGTTATAATTATTATTTATGTATATCTGTAGGTTTGAGTAATTTTTTTTTTTATAAATTTTGTGGTTGAATGACTGAACGAATTGAATGGATTTATATTCAACCAACTTCATCAGATTTTACTTTATAGAAAAAAATTTAATTTTATACAACTTGGCGTGAAACAATTTCAAGTGGTTTTTGGAACATTTATTTTTTATTTTTATTATTATTATTTATTTATTTTTTTTTTTTTTTGATATTATTAATTTGTTTATTTAATCAATAAGTTGGTTATTAAACACCAATGTGTTAAATGTATTAACAAAAATAATAAAACATTGCAATAATACAAATTATATTTGAATTTACTTATAAAGAAAAACATTCATTAAAATATTTTTTAATAAAATGTTTGGAAATTATCAAAATGTCATACCAATCTTATTTGAAATTAAATATTTATCGGATTATATAAATAAATTTTAATAGGTTTATTAATCATTGAATACTTGCTGAAATGTGCATATTATGGAAAAGTTGTGTGCCAATATAAAATTATTACATAATTAAAATAATTAGTTTCTTAGCTTAGAATTTAGAAGACACTAAATTATTTCCCTTTTGCCTCTACAATTTATTTGAATTCGAAAAGGAATTAATGTCGTACATAATATACATAATAATATACTTATTTATTGATAGTTCATAATAATCTTATTCCTTTCTACTCATCCCCATGAGGATACAAATTTTCATAATGTTGACCAACTCTGCTTTTGCTTATTATTTAAATCATCCGACAAAAAAATTATGAATGAATGACAGACATGAGTTGTTGCTTGTTTTTTTTTTTCTCTTACTGATGAAGTTTTGGTTAAACAATTTTATTCAATGATAACAATCATGATGATTTTTTTATTATTTATAAAATATTTTCTCATTATTATAAAATCGCTGAAAGAGATTACTTTAACATATGTATGTATATGTAATTAAATATGTGTTTATGTAACATTCACAGAAACACGTTAACAAATATAGAGAGACGGACAAAGGATACAATAAGTTATGATTAATACATGGATAATAGGATTGTTCACTTTCGAAACATTTTCTTTAAATATAAAATTTATCGAAAATTATCTATAAAAAATACATTGAAAATTTTTCATAAAGAAAAAATTTATCGAAAATTCGTAGCAAATTATTTACAAAGAAATAAACTCAAGAAAAAACAATCTAAATATAAATAGAAAATTTATCAAAACTTTCTACAAAAAATAATAATAATAATAATAATAATAAGAATAATAATAATAATAATAATAATAATAATAATAATAAAAATCTTCTACAATGAGAAAATCAATCGAAAATTTTCTAAAAAAACAAAAATATCTGAAAATTTTTCTAAAGAACCAAAGAAACTTTTTGAAGGACAATTTTTATAAAAAGAAAATATATTGTCCAAGTGTCCATATAAAGATAACTTATCAAACATTTTATGAAAGTAAAAATTTATCGAAGATTTTTTATAAAAAAGAAAGTAATGAAACATTATTTAAAAAAATTAAATCTGTGGATTTTTTTTATGAAAAACTATCAAAATTTCTTTATAAAGAACAAACTTTTCGTTCATTTTCTATCAAAATTGTTTTATAGATCAAAAATATTAAAAACAATTTATAAAAAAAAAAATTACCAGAAACTTTCTAAAGAAAAGAAGATTTATAATTATAAGTTAAAACACATAGAAAATTTATCGAATATTTTCTAAAAAATTAAAATTAATCGAGACATTCTAAATTTTTTCTATAAATCATAAAAAAAAAACGAAAATTTTCAGCAAAAAGAATATTTATAAAAAAAATTTCTACATAAAGAAAATTTATAGAACATTTTCTATAAAAATGTTCTATAAATTTATAAAAAATTTTCTAGTAAAAGAAAATTTATAAAAAAAAATTGTCTATTAAAATAAAATTTGGCACAAGTTTTTAATTAAGAGAAAATTTATCAAAAACTTTTCGTTAAGATAAACTTTTGTGAAAATTTTCCATTAAGAGAAAATTTAGCAAAAATGTTTCATTAAGAGAAAGAAAACTTATTGAAAATTTTCCATTAAGTACAAATTTAGCGAAAATTTTCCATTAAGAGAAAGAACATTTATCGAACATTTTTCATTATAATAAAATTTATTGAAAATTTTTCATTAAAATAAATTTTAGCGAAAATTTTCCATTAAGAGAAAATTTAGCAAAACATTTCCTTTAAAAGAAAATTCATCAAAAAGAAAAGTTATCCAAAACTTTTCCCTTAAAAATAAATTTCTATTAAGAGAAAATTTATAAAAATTTTGCAGAAAGAAAATTTTGGGAAAATCTCCCATTTTTTTTTTTTTTTTTTTTCGTTATAATATTTTAATCGAATAATACTTGCATCAAATATTAACAGTTTGTAAAATATTGAACTCAGTATTTTTTGTTGATGAATGTTGTGTATATATGTTTAGTTTATGAAGAAACTTTTCGATCTCTTATTCATATATGACTAGAGTATTCAAAAACACGACCGTTTTAGAAAACCGGTTTTCAGTTTAGAAAAAACCAATTATCCGACTATGGACTCTTAAAAAACCGGTTAACCGGTTTTTAGACATTTTTATTTTTAACCAGAAAATACTAATTTTTTGTAATTTTTTAAAACAATAGTTGAAAAAAATATAAAAGAAATTTTAATATTTAAACAATTATTAGCTGTGTTTTGTTACTCCCGCTGAGTTTTAACGTTAACTGTTAGCAAAAAACGACATTAAGCGACTTGGGTGCTCTTTATATTTATTGCACTACGAACATTAACAAATTAACAAATTTTTTATTTCAATTTAATTTAATTTTTATATTTTTTCACTTCATTTCATTGCTTTATTCATAATTGTATGTATGTTTGTTCATAAATTGGGAGCACTTTTATCGACGTTGAAATTGCCTATGAACGTTAGCAACAAAACACATATTATGAACTGAAATTGATGAATACAAATCTTTACGTGCAAACTTTTTTCTGTATATTTGAAAATATGTGTTTCCGAAATAAAATAAAATTTATTTATAAAAATTATACCGATAGATATTTTGTTTTTTATTAAGGAAAGTTTAAAATTTGAAATAGTTTATTTTTTGTGGGGTTTAAAAAACTTGAAAGCTATTCTGTAAAACTTTTATACCTTTTAATTGGTAGGACTTTTGGTCAATTTGATAGATTTGGCTCCTTTGGTACAAGGCAAAAGTTCAATTTATTTCAACTATTTAAAGAGAATTATCCATATTAAAGAAGCATTCTGTCATTTTTATTGCATTTAGCAAGTTACATGAAACTTTTATTTTTAGTCATGTAATTTTTATTTATTTATTATTATTTTTTTTATCTCTTTTTCTGAGTAAAATTGCATAAAAGTTAAATAAAATGCTATTTAAAAAAAAAATTGGTTAACTGGTTAATCTTTAAAAAACCGGTTTTGAATAAAATGAAAACCGATAGCGCTTGTATAAAATCGGAATCCGGTAAACAGATTTCCGATATGAATTATTAAATTTATTTAAAAAAAATTATTAAAAATTTTAAAAAATAAAAATATTCAGCCCAACCACAAAAGCTAGAAAGTAGATTTTAAATCCATAAAGTAGACTACTATTTTACACTTCTTACCATAAAACATTTTTCCAACTAAATTTGATAATTTCGTTTTAAATTTAAAAAATAGCTTTTTATTTTTTATTGTTTTCAATGCTTACAAATATTTTGTTTTTATAACTTTTTGAAATTTCTTTTTGTTATTTCCATTAATTGAAACGTATTTTCAAATTTTTTAGTGTAAGAGTTTTAAAAAGCTTTCAAAACTGTTTTTTAAATAATTGTTATAGTACGGAAAAAACAAGAATTCTATTTTAAAATAAAATTGATCTTAACAAAAACCAAATTTTAAATTTCTTTTGTGGTTAAACTGATTTCTGTTTCCTTTTTCTTCTATAAATTTTATAGCGAAAAAAAAAATGTTTTACTCCAAAATAAAAAATTGCGCATCGAAGGATTAAGATAAACTTTAGCGAAAATTTTCTATTAAAATAAAATCTTTTTATAAAAAGAATATTATCAAAAATTATAATTAAATAGAAAATTTATTGAATATTTTCTATTAAGAAAAAATTTAATGAAAGTTTTCTATAAACAAAATATCATCACAAGTTATGTATTAATACAAAATTTATTGAAAATTTTCTATAAATAGTAATTTTTTTTTAATTTAAATCGACAACTTCTTTTGGAGCTATGCTAATGTCTACATATTAACACATTACTCTATAGACATTTAAAACAACAACAAACAAATTTTAACAATGTTGTGGTTATTTAATTATGTGTTGGTAGTTACAACTTATTTTTTATGGATTTTCATATTGTTTATGTTGCTGAATTGTTTTAATATTTTTATCCTATAGTGCTTTTTAGTCATTATTTAAAAACTTTACACTAAGGCAACATACATACATAAACATTTACCAACATTTTAAATTTTACACACAGAGAAAACAACGTTAATTTTTTTCTTTGAAATTTGCTTAAAATGTGTCAACTTTCAAAACAATTGGTAGATGATACAAAAATGTACTATTTTTTAGTTTAATTAAAACTGGTGCCTTTTACCTGATATTGCCCAGATTTCAAGAAAGGAATGTGCTATTAAATCAAGATCTCTATTGACAATTTCTACTCTAAGATATAAATAGATTTACTTATAGATGTGCCGCAAAAGAGTCTAAGGAATTTAACAGAAATTACTGAGTAGATCCGACTACAGCCTCGAAATTTATGATCTAGTCAAGTTGAAGGCTTCATAATAATATTCAATAGTTTTTTCATACATACAAAACTTTACACCTGAATCAAATTAATAGTATTAAAAATTTTCCAAATTTTCCCTCATTAATTTATTTAAGTGTAATATATCACATCATTTTCTCTCTTTGTATGTATGTTTATGCCTGAATTGTTTGCAATATTAATAAATACAAATGTGTTGGTATTACATACTTATACAACACTAATATTAACAAACTTTTATATTTTTCATATGCTTATAATGTATTTTTTTTTTATTTTTTCGTATAAAGTATTTAACATTTCATATGAGTTTATTAAAGCTGAAAAGTATGTGTTGCTATTAAAAAAATAAATTATTTGTTGCAGCAACAAGTGCTGCTGCTTTAAAGTTGGTCCGACGCGCCAATTTCACACATACACATGACTGTATTTATGGCGAGATGAGTTCGTGGAGCATTGGACAAAAACAGTTTATTTAATTTATGAATTTTATCAAGTACCTACTTGAAAAGTTTGAAGTTCTCGTTTTTCTTTTATTATGAAGTTATTAAAATTGAAGAAAGTTTAAGAACAGAATAGCAGTAGCCTAGTCGATTTATATGAACTGTTTGAGAAATTTAATGAGTTTGGTAACATTAATGATGACTACTTGTTGATGGAAAGTTAATTTTAAAGAGTTTTAAAAACAAAATTAATGGATGACTTTAATTTATGTGGCCTTTTCGGTGGCATATTTTCATTACTTGGCATGCTTGATATCATGTTAGCACTGGGCGCGACGAATATCGGGTTTTTCATTACGCTTAGCTATAATTTCGGCCAAGGAAGCATCCACAAAAGCACGTTCGTGCTTGCGGTCCAGGTAACCTTACGGGGATTTTGTTTCATCAAGTAGGAGTGTTCGCATTTCTTGTTCCATCAAATTGCCATGGTCGGGGTAAATTTTGTATTCACTGAAAGAACAGAAACCGAATTTCAAATCGCTTTATTGTCACTAGAATAAAGAATAAAATTAAAATATCATAAAATTTATTAAAATAATTTAATAATAATACTTACCAACAGTTTATAGTTCTTTTTTTATCAAAAGTTTTTTTTAATGAACATTATTATTTGTTAGCAATTTAATTTTTACACTCTGTCAGGTGGCTGATTTCATGCACTAAACACAATAAACTGATGTAAAAACAGCATCATATTAAAATATTAGAAATGTTTATGGTTGTCGATAAAACTGGAAATAATATTATTAAATCATAATAACAAGCATAATAATATTTTTGTTTAGACAAAAATAAAACAGTTTTCATCAGTGAAAACTGTTTTACTGTAGCTAGGATTTCAACAACAATAATATGTTCCTTAACCAAATATATTACTAAACATATTATGCCAGCCATGTTATTATGAAACTAATAACAAAAATATTATTGTTATGACACCAGCAGAATGAAATACGTATTTTCTGTGCCACTACACACTTCATCACCATTCGTGGTGTCTTATCCATTTAGGTTTCTTTGAAACCTAAACATATACCAAAATAAAAATTAAAAAAAAATAAAATTATTTTGCAAAATATTAAATTGTTGAAAATATGCATCGCTTTTTTAAATTTGTAACAATAATGGAAAGCAAACTTAAGAAACAAAACATTTAAAAATAATCACCAGCCATTAACCCAAAGATATTCTTCTTTTAATCTCATGTTTCATATCCCTTTGTCTATTCTATTATGTCTGTAAGAAAAAATATCATCGTAATCCTTAATAGATATTGTAATACAATTGAAAAGTTAATTTTTTTGCTATAAATATCTTAAAATAATTCATACACAAAAACGTTCGTAGACGAAAGCACGCACATCCCAGCAACTTTATTGTTGACAATGTATCCTCTTTATGGCAGTTGTCTTTTTCAGAGTTAGATTCAAGTTTATAAGACTGACATCATTGTTTTCGCTATGCTTCAACCAAGAACTTCATTTACGAAATAATGTGTTGTGTAAGTTTTCTAGCTACTAGGAAGTACTTACATAAGTATTACAAGATAATCCTGCGACGTTTATTAAGGCTACGGAAAAGGAAATTCATATCGGAAGTTATTTCTTTGAAAATGTAGTATAAAGTCATGAACTTGATTTGTAACCAGTTGTGATTCTAAATTGTTACTAAATTCATTAGGTCGGGAACATTCACCATAACTGCTACGATAAAACTATTATGTGTTATAAAAATATTTCCCATAATCACATCAAAATGCATACACTCCCATACCCATAGAAACTCTCATAAATATGATTGTGTTTTCAAGTTTTTCGAAATTTTTCTTTGTGTTTTTTTTTTTTTTTTTAGAGAGACTGAGATATAGTGCTATCGATAAATTCTCATCACGTTCTTTAAATATTTTTCTATCACCTCTACTGTTTACAAGAAAAAAATAATATGTGTGTGTGTAAGAAAGAATTTTGTTACATATATATTTAAACAAAACATCACCACAGTAAAAGAAGCCTTCAATAAGGCCTTATTATGAAGACACTGAGACCATCTAAACACAGAAAAAAATATCTCAATTATTTTTTTTTTAACAAAATGATTAATTAATATTATTTTTAAATTTAATTATATTATTAATAAATATAATTCACTTCCTTATTGGTTTAAAATATTTTGACAAAAATCGATAGCTCTTAAAAAATATAAAGAAAAAAGAAAAACGTGTCAATAAAAAATATAAAAATGAAATAACTTTAATTCAATTTCCAACCACTTTCAACGGTTTGGGCTCAATCTATGGTTAAAAAATAGTAAATACGAAATATTTACATGATTTTCTCAGTTCTCGGTGACGTGTTTAACTTATAATTAATTATTTTGTAATTACAAATTTTAAATATTTGATGAGATTATTAATCTTTCGATGATATTGTAGATGTTCGCATCATTGGTACCGGAGGTTATATTCAGTTTCTAGATCCCATTTTATTTCAAAGCTGTTCTATGAAAGATTATTTATTTATGTATATAAAGTCAGTTCATATTGATTGTTTTTGACGGTTTGTTCAGACATTTGTCATATTGTTATTGGTATCTTATCTTAGGTCGCAAGGGCGCTCAGATAGGATAATATGATCTTCTTTTATGATAAGTTTTCGGGAATTAAATATAATAATTTAAATGTATTATATATTATAGATTTTTACATTATACATACACTACATACATTATTGTAAAACTTAGTTAAATAAGTGTATAACACCAACGTTTAATGGATGAAAGCGAAACTTGACATATATTTACGTCTTGGCATCTTATAAATCCTTTTTAAAATCGATATGAGCTACATGATATACTCGAGGTCAAAAATTATAAAAATCTGATTTATACGTGATTATCGGTTATTTCAAGAGGAAGTATATGACGCCAAGGTGAAACTATATATGTACCAAGTTTCGTTTCCCTCAATTAAATTTGGAGTTTTAGTATAATTTTACTTGTATTGTATTATTTAAATATTTCTTATAATTCAATAAATAATTATATTTAAATCCGTGCGTTTTTATTGAAGGAAGGATTTAATTAATTGTAGAATTGAATCAATAAAATTTTTGGTTGATTTTATGCAAATATTTAATTAATTTAATTTAAAAAATTACTTGAAGTTTAAGCCAAAATCAATTATTCTAGTTAAATAATATTATCGTTTTGTTGATTGGAGCGAAATCGAATAGAAATTTAATTAATATAAACAATTTCGTAATTAAAGTCCACTTTTGTTTTTTCTGTGAAACAAAAATATTTAATAAGTTTTATATTACACTACGTAAGTAATGGTTTTGATGAAAATCTTTCATGTTATTTCGTACACCCCACTGTGTGAAATGCCAGAATACGAGCTGACCATAAATATTTTCGGATAATGTTTAAAACTTTATAGAATTCTTAATTTACTGTAAAGCTAACCAGTCATGAACTATTGTAAAATGTAAACAAATTACAATCAATATATCTGTCTTACAAGTTTTGCTAAATATAGTATATAGCTCACACACTTTGAAGAGGGTTTCTTTTTCGCATTTTAAATTTTGTGACATGTAATTTATACCATCTTAGATTGAGAACTTTTAATAACTTTTATTTTTAGTCACAAAATCATAAACAAAACAACAGTGGCTAAAATTCCCCTACAGATTACATTCAAATATTTTAGGTGAAAAAAAATTAATGCAATGCGTATTTATTGCTTCCTTTACTTCCGAGCTTAAATCAATATAAAATGAAAGATTGATATATTGTGAATTTGATTTTAAAATTTTTTTGTTTGCGGATATCTGCGGATGTAGCCTGGTGATAACTAAACATTTTCTTTCCATCGTACCTACGGACGGTCGGACATGATTATACCACGTAAATTTTCATCAAGATTACTCAATTCATTTCTAAATTATTAATAAAAATTACGCTTTTTTTGTTCTAAATAATTAATTATTTTAATAAAAATGAAATTACTTCCAAAAAACTTCTTTACGTGCAAACGTATTACTTATCACAACGTTTTTATTAGTATCTCCTAAACCAACTAATCCGGAGATAACACTAAATAGTACATCATTTACCACAGATTATTATAAAATTATATAATGGCTATGTTATATCCGTCCGGCTATCTTCCTGGAAAATTAACGTTTAACCCCAAATAGCGTTCTATTACACTGTTTGGCAAAAAAAAATCCTCCCTTAAACACGAATAGTTGGAATATGTGGATTTTGATGTGCTAAACATGAATCTGATTTCAAAAAAAAATTTTTTGCCGACCAGTGTTATTATGGTTTAAAGAATTTACACTAATTTTTTCAGTCAAGGGCTTTAATGTTCCTACCCTCTTTCTTTAAATGTCATAAATTTTTAACATAATTTAAACTTATGTAAAAAACAATAAATTTCAAATTCCAAAAGTGTTTGCCAAATAATTTACAAATGGATTTAGCTCATATTAACTAGCTTTATGCAAAATATTCCAAAGATTATTGGTGCAAAAGTTTGTTCATTTATTTTTAAAGATTAAAATGTTACAGTCTTACGAACACCTTATTGATAAACCTTTTATTACTAATGAAAATGACAAAGATTTACCACTGTGCACCCCTTCACTAATTCCTAGAAGGCCATCTACAGAATAAATCGCTCTAAAAAAAATTTGAGAAAAGCTAAGTAAGATATTTCCGAATGCCGTAATAAGAATATATAATGCGAATTTCATATTTTCCTAAAAAGCCCTGTACAATGAAAGCCTTTCAATACATCACGTTTAGAATTCGCAAAACTTTTAGCATTTATATTGTTTTGTTGTTGTCGCTGTAGTAAACAGTTTTGAAAGTATCACAGATAAATATTTATATATTTTTTGCGCATATTTGAGTACATTTATGTGTGTGTATGTGTACAAAGACTATAATCTTTAGACAGAAATACCAGCACTAAAATAAACACACAAACCATTATCCATGTTGCAAACAAACCAATCGAGGTAACAGTTACAATATTTACAAACGAGGATAGTATTAAAAAATAGTCAGACAAAAGATTGATTGATAAAAATACTTATGCTAACTTTAACAATATAAAATAAATTTTAAATATCATGCGCCAAAATGTGCATTAGGTAACATAAGTGAAATAAAAACTCATGGTACTCTGGGAATTCTTGCCGGGTCAAAAACGTAAATTTTGTATGAGTTATTTTTAGAATTTACCACAATTGCATCAAACAACCCTCGTGCAAACTGTAAAGTAAATTCTTTAAGTTTTCTTTGTTATCACTCTTTAAAAACAAAATATCTCAAGGCATCAACAAAATAGAAAAAGTAAAAAATAAAAGATGTAAAATAAAAGTAAAAGAGTAAAGAAACCAAAACGAATGCTAAAGAAAACTTTTATTATTTGTTTGCTATTCCAAGTAGATGACATTCATAGATGATATAGTTATAGCTATTGTTGTAGTTATAGATATAGATAGCTAAGTTGTATTATTCTTAGGATTTTCTCCTGCAAAATATTTTTATTTTTTTGTTCAATAAATAAAAAATAAAGCATTACTTTTTATGTGTACTATTGGGTTTACAGTAGTAATAGATATTCTAGGGAAAAGTTTTAAACTAAAACTTGTTTTTTTTAATATTTTTTATTTTTGCAGTAGCATTTTTAGCTTGTAGTCTGTAGGTGTATTTATTTATAGCTGTAGTCATTTTACTCCTGTATAAATACGATATTCGTCCTTGTTTTCAAAAGAAAATACGAAAATACGATTAATTTCGCAATCGTATTCAAAATCACTTTGGCGTGGCATTCCTAATAAGGGATTAATCGTCATATTAAATAAAGAGAAACTTAATTTTTCATTAATCTCGGACTACAGACCAATTCTCACATCAATCCTCTATCCTCTCATATAGTTAGTAAGACATTCCATAGACAGCTATTATAGAAAGTCTTCGCTGGTCCATACCAGGTTTGATTTACATTATTTTTAATAATTTACTTTATCATAGCAATGAATATTATTTTTATATTTATGTTATATTATATGAGTATTAGTTTTATATTGTTCCCTTAGTGAATATTTAAGTGCAAATTTTAATTTTCATAAAAGTTAAAAAATCTAACAAAGTCAAAATTCAGATAACAAAACCTCTTTGCGATGAACAGTGGTCCTAAAACGCCTTTCTTTTTAAATAATTCGAACAATAGGTGAGTAAAGTAAGTAAGTAGGTGAAAGTTCTTGATCAAGAAATGTAAAATCATTTGGCCCTAATACATCATTAGCAGGGCAACCAAAAATATGATCTAAAAAAGTGTTTTGTGTGCATAAAAAAATGCTCTTAAAATTAATATACAGTTACAGTTTCTGTTTTGGCGACGAGAATAAAAAAGTCAATTGTTTTTAATTGTGATATTAAATAGTATTAGCTAGTGTAAAATAAATGTAATTGAATTGGCTTCTTTAGTAACTTTTTTATTATTCTGTTAACCAAATAACTCGAAAATGTAGTTTTAAAATTACTCAAATAATCGAGTAAATATTTTAAATTATTCCAGTTATTCGAGTAAACTATACCTTAAAATTTTACCCATTTATTAAAAATAAAAAATGAATTCTGTGTTTTCTTAGTGTTTTATTAAAAAAGGAAACAAAAACAATCACTTAAAAACTTCCAAAGGTGAAGTGATATTGATTTTGGTACAGATTTTTCAAATAAAATGATTGATATTATTTATCTCCTTCCAGATTATTTCAAAACATATTCAATCGTAAACATGAAATTGGTAAGAAATGTTGTTATTTTATCGCCTACAAATCGTGCTCCAGTTTATCGTGGGTACCTGCCTGAAGGCACAACCCCACAGTCGTCTTAATACCGGGTGAGTACAATGCGCCCATAAACGAACCCAGATGCAACAGACTGCCACACCTGAGTACCAATTTAGAGACATGTATTTGGACATGCCTTTCCCCTTGGTCAGGAGCGGAGCCCATCTAAAACTCTTTCCGATCTATGGGCCACAGCACCCGGTTGCAGTGCAACTCCGCGATTTGGGTTTAAACCACAACTGTCAGGCTGGAACCGAAGTTCCAGTGGCTCCCGACAGCCGTGGTCCCAGTGTTAAGTCACCGGTGGGACTTCGTAGCCAAAAATGACTATTGCCAGTTGAACTCCAAATAGTTCGGGACTGGTGGCTCACCGCTCGCCACACATCGAACACAAAAAATACATCAACATAAATGGACACACACAAAAGCACACACCAACAATTAACAATCGCCCTCACGGGCGACTCGTTAAACACATAGTGTGACTCCTGCAAGAACGATACTAACAAGAGACGACAATTACAACACCACCTTCACGGATGACCCCAAATACTTCGGAAAGGAGAGCAACCAAAGTGGAGCACATATGGCAAGGACAACCATTGCAACAGAGATACTAGTCAAGAGCCTACAAGAACTGCGGATTCAGCAAACAGGAACTCCAGGAACGGCCGGAACAATCACAACAACTAGGACAGACATCACACGCAGCACTGGCATCATCGGCGACTTCGAAGTCCAACAACTAAGAATGGCCCTACTGAGAGCCACCTCCGTTAAGTCTCCTACTCCTCCTAGCAAAAACTTCGCGCCCCAAAGCACTCAACTTTGCTAAACTCCTATTGTTCTCTAAGACCCACCTATAATCCCATCCCTCTCCGGTATGAGTAATACCCATACCACCTAAGTCCCTAATGTCATCATAGTAAGGGCACATAAGGATTACGTGCCACGGATGTTAATGTCCCTCCCACACCCACAGTCCGGAGTTTCAGAAAGTCCTGGCGTTCTCGTATAAAGTCCGCGTAACGTATAAATTCATACGTCACTCTCCCTTTGTCGCTGTCCGTCCTTCGCGTCCTCCACCTAGAAACAAGACACTCATCTAGGAGTGCCCTGTTTTGTCTAATATCCCCATGCACCAGATCAAGAGCCGAAACCCAATCATGAGCAAGTCCCTTTTTTACTTTGAAGATAATACCACGACGTACACCTAGCAAGACCTGAAGTGCGTCAGTCGAAATTGTCCGGCATACTGGCATACACAATAGCATAGCGACCCGCTGACACGACAAGACCTTGTTCCACAATAACAACAGACCTGACTGTCTCATACCATACAGAAGCACGGAACGCTACGCAAGCAACGAAAAGGCCCTCATATATCGTACGAACAGCACGCCTGCTGAGGCCCTAGTCACTTCTAAGGATGCGTCTGACCTTACCCACAACAGCAGTCAACTTTTCCCTAACGTTAGCAAGATGAACCAAAAAGTTCATCCTCTCCCCCATCATTATTCCCAGATACTCGGTCGAATACCTGAGACTAACGTTGCCAGATCGAATGAGTGGAGGACGACCCGGAGCTAATCTGCCATTGAGCAGCATCATCTCAGTTTTATCCATCGCCACTTCGATTTTTTTTACCCATCGCCTGCACGATGACCCCACTCACATACGACACGCATGACCTGCCTACCCCTAGCTTCTAGCTCAGCACGAGACTGGCCTTCAGCAAGGATGAGCAAGTCATCCGCATACGCGCACAACTTGTTTGAACGGCCGAGATGTCTCAACAGAGGAACCATCATGATGTTCCATATAAATGGACCACAGATTGAGCCCTGCGGACAGCCACGAGCAATGTTCCTCCAAACCGTGTCGCTGACACCTACTACACAAGCCTTTCTGCCGCTGATGTAGCTCTCCCAAAGAGCTAACTAGCCTACGGAGCACACGTGGGATAGTGAGATAGACAAAGTCCACAAATATACCTAAGACATATTGACGGACGAGTCGCTAACACATATCCTACAATACTATTATTATAATGTGAATCGATTTAAAAATATAGTTCAATGTATATTTTGCTAGTTTTCTGTAATTCCTTGCAAAAGTAGTAGCACTCATAAATTTCTTAAATGTCTCGATAAAGTTGTGGAACTTTTATCTAAATTTGACTAACCGAATAGAAATTGCAGATTTATTTCATACCAATAATAGTTCGCATATAGTACATATTATTGGTACGCTGACAAAAAGTCCTATGTGTAATTTTCTGAAATTTTTTTTATTGGATCATCGGAAAGATTTATTGATTATCCAATTTTAATATATTTCCAAATATCTGGATTAGTTCCGTATTTATTAAGAGGATTACGTAGTAATTTTGTATGGCTTTAGCACAAAATATAATTTCTTTTTTCGCTCTCCTGAAAAGTTGTACAAAAACACATAGGACTTTTCTTCAGCGCATCAACGATATACTGCCTTTGTTTAATTGCAGTTTATCCTTGATTTATTCATCTGTTGTCATTGGTGTATGCTGGGTGCTTTTAAGTCCTTAAATAAAGGATGGAAACAGACTTAATTTCATTTAAACATATTTTCTAACTGTAAATGGTAAGCAATATTAAATTATATTTTTTGTCTTCAGTTTTAATAATGATTTTTCTTAATTTTAGCTCGATTTGTTCAACTATTAAATATGGAAGAAGCATCAATGTTATAATTTTAAATTACTTTTAGAACACGTAAACATAAAAGTACATTAAACATGCATTACTATATTATTTTGCTCAAGTTATAGTTGTAAAAAATGGTATAATTGTAAAAATATAATAAAATTCTATAAAATAATTCTTAATAAATTTTTTATCAATTCAAAAATATTGTTTGAAAATCTATTAAAAACTAAATATTATTTTTATTGTTTTTATTAAATAAGGTTTTTGAATTTTATGGAATTTTCAAATATTAAAATTTTTCTTTTTTTTTTCAATGAAACATTTACGAATTTGAATGTTAGATTTTACAAATTTTACTGATTTCAGTTAAAAATATATTTGATTTAATAAATTTCGTAATAGAATACGAAATTAAATTTTTTCTATGCAAACCTATATTATAAAAAATAATTTTTTTAATTTTACATTACAATTTGTTAATTGAAAAACGACCTTTAACTATGCGTTATAATTTAGGCATATATTCGGTTCTTTTTACCAAATAGAATTAAAAAAAAAATTTAATTGTGGTGTCACTTTTAGATTCTAAACGTTCTATAAAAATTTTGCAAAATTTTTTAAATAACTAAAACTAAAGCATCTTTAAAACTAGTAATAATTTTTACACGAATTTTTCGATTAATCGGTGTAATTTACGCGAATAAATTTTTTCTTTATTTTAATTTAATCCATCAAAACAACAAACATTATTCAAGTGAATACCCTAGGTATATTGTGTATAATTTTTTTAATTTAATTTCTAGTAATGTGTGTGATTAGAAGCGTTATATAAAAAAGACTAAATTGCACTTTAAAAAAGATCAAAAAAGGTTAGATGTCCTTAAAAACAAAGTCAGAAAAAGAATTATTTTTAATTTAAAAACCTTTTTCTCGTTCTCAAAAATTTTAATTTGGGTCCTATTTCATATGAAAAAAAACCAAACGTTTTGAAATGATTTTTTGTAATTTTTGAACTGTAATTCGTTTTAGATCAAGCATTTCCAAGATTTTGGGTGAGTTTTCGTTTTAATATTTTTTTGAATTATATTTATATTCATATAGAGATTCTGTAAAAATAAAATTAGTAACAGCAAATAAGTAACTATTTTCTTCGTTGTTGAAATAATAAAATTTTAGCCTTATAAAGGCAATTTTAAAAACTTAAAAGGCTAGAAAAAAGCTAGAAGCTAAAACGAAAATTTCGAGGCTAAAGACAAAATAAAAAGGCTAGATTTAGCCTCAAAAAGGCTAAACTGGCAACACTGATGGTGTGTATGTGAGTGTGTATTGATATCAGTGTTACAACAAAGTTGTTGTTATATTATTATTATAATATTAGTTGGGGAGAACATTTTGTTATTTTCTAAATATAAATTCTAAAATATTTCAAGTGGCTTGTTGCTATTTGATTTCTTTTAGCCTTAATAACAAGACAAAATGGTAGCTGAATTCAAATTAAAGGAATACTTTATTAATTTAGATAAACTAAATTCTGAAGTTGAATTTTCTTAAAAAAAAAAGCATAAATGTTGTCAAGAATTGAGTTTTGATTTGAGTTTTTAATCCAACCTTATTATACAAACATTTCAATATAAATTACTTCCAAATGTATATTGTATGTTATGAAAACCCTATACTAACATTTGAAGTATCATAAAATTGTGTGGTTGCCAGTTGATTCGGTATTTCAACTTTCAAGTTTTGTATTAAGGTACTTGTAAATAGAATGACGGTAATATCATTTTGTGCGTGTTCTTACAATGACTTTTTGAAGGTAGAAAAAGACACAAAAAATTTCATAAAATAGAAAGAATAAATTTGATGATTTAGCAAATTTGCAAAAATACTACCGAGTATAACTAAATATCTACGTTTGTATATTAATGCAATATTTGATTTTCCTTTTACCTGTAGAGATTCAATTTAGCATTTAGTTACTTAAGCAAAATATCGTTTTATCTTTTAGTTGTTGCTTTTGTAAAATACAAGTAAAAGTAAATACAAACAATTTCAAGTAAATAGTTTTATTACAATCACAGTGCACAGTGTAAGATTTGGTCAATCTACTTGGACAAAAATCGGTTTTTTCAGTTTCAATTCTAGTATTTTTATAATTTTATAATATTTTTTTTTTTTTTTTTTTGATAGAGAACATCTCTTACTGATTAGGAAAATATAAAAACTTTGCCTAAGTTGTTAGCGGTAACAATATATCGGTACTTGAAATTTAAACTTTTGAGAAAACTAAATACATCAAAATAATTACTTAATATTAATCATCTTTAAAAGAGTATTACCTCTAATTAAAAAATCTTCTTTACAATTCTTTTTTAATTTTAGAGGAGAGCATCCTCACTTTTAATATCAGATAAATTCATTTATAGATCTTTGAAAATATATTTAGCTAGATATGATTAAAAAAAAATAACAAAGTTACTAGAGCAAAACAAATTTCTATAAAATATAACTTTTTGGGTCCATCACAGTCCATCTCAAAATTAGTTTCAAATTAATGATTAAGTTATCTACTTCAATATACAAATTAAATTGTTTATCGAAACTAGTCGATTTTGTAAAAAATCTGTAATGTATGACAAAACATCATACCTTAAATTAGATCAATTCATTCAAGATTATCGTTTACCCTGAATGGTATCTTGTTTTATCATGTTTTCATCAAAAAATGTACATTTTATTAAAATAGTGCTACGATTGCTTCACTTAAAAGTAATAAAAAAAACTTTTTCCCAAAAAAAGAAAAACTCACAGATATGTAATTCTTTAGTAAAAAAATAAATTTATACATATAATTGTTTTGGGCGTCAACACTCCCATTTTCATAAATTCTTATTGTTTTTAATTAATTTTTAATCAATCTAACGCTAATGAGACGAAATTTTTCACAAATAAATTTTAGCAGTTATATGGGTGTTGTGCACGTGGCAATTGACCAATTTCTCCCATTTTTATGCCAAATTTCATAAGTATATCTCCATTACTTTCCAAGATATTTAATTTTATCTCCCTAAAATGTTGAAATCTCACACTGTGCAAATTGAAAATTGTTTGTTACTTCAAATATAAGAAATAATGTTTTAATACTAAGAAGGTGTTTTTATGTTTATTTTATACGTTTTTTATCCTTATTTTCTTTTAGTATTTTTTTATTTTTATTTTTTTTTTTTTTTTTTTTTTTTGTGTTTGAAGATTAAATGATTGTTATTTTCTTTCTTTAATTCTGCTTTTGTCATTCGTAACATTATTTAAGAAGATTAAATAGTGTTGATATTAATCTCTGATTTTGTTATTACTAAAATCATCAAATAAAAAGTGAAATAAACAAAATAAGCATATAACTAATAAAATTAAATATTATGGTATTTTACTTAGTAATTCTTGTTATTTTTCATTTGGATGGTAGTGCATGTTGTTGGTTAATTTGTTGTAATGTTGACAAGTCTACAAACAATGTTGAAACACGCAAGGTTATTTCTTTTTTTATAAGAAATGATTAAAAAGTTACAAAATACTTTGTTTTTTTTTACATATATAAAGTTTTATATTAATGCCATTTTATACGGACAATAAAGTTGAAAATTATAATAAAATATTAAGAAGTATTTCACTCTTGTAGTCGGCTTTCGACGAGGGAAGAATATTACTGTTTTGATGTGTAAGAATTAATCGAAAATTATCTACAAAACGCCAATTTTTTTGAAAAGTTCCTATAAAAGTTATGAAAATTTCCTTTAAAAAGAAAATTTAACGAAAATTTATCGAAAATTTCTATAAGAAGAAAATTTATCGAAAATTTCTTATAAAAAATTATCGAACGTTTTCTATAAAAAGAAAATTGCTAGGATATCATCAACAAAAAGAAAATTTATCGAACATTTTTTTATAAAAAAAATTAATGAAAATTATCCATAAAATTCATTGAAAATTTCTTATAAACTTTATAGAAAATTTCCTACAAAATTTATCGAAAATTTCACACAGTTTTTCGAAAACTTCCAACAAAATGTACTGAAAATTTCTTATAAAAAAAATATTGATATACAAAATGAAAATTTATTGAAAATTTCCTATCAATATTCTATGTAAAAGAATTTTTATAGAAAATCTCCTATAAATAGAAAATTTTTTATAAAAAACATATCAAAAATTTTCTATAAAAAGAAAAATTATCGAAAATATTCTATAAAAAGCATATCAATTGAAATTTTCCTATATATCTCATATAGAAAGGAAATGTAATGTACATAAAGTTTACATTGATGGACGATCGAAAATTTTCTAAAAGAAGAAAATTTATGGAAACTTTTCTAAAAAAAGAAAATTCATCGAAAAATTTTCTAAAAAAAATATTCTATAAAAAGCATATTAATCGAATTTCTTATATATATATATATATATATATATATATATATATATATATATATATATATATATATATATATATATCTTATTAAAAGAAAATGTAATGTAGAAAAAGTTTACATTAACGGACGATAACAAATTTTCTAAAAAAGAAAATTTATCGAAAATTTTCTTAAAAAAAAGAAAATTTATTGGAAATTTTCTGAAAAAAGAAAATTTGCCGAAAATTGTCTAAAAAACAGCAAATTTATCGAAAATTTTCAAAAAAAAACAGCAAGTTTATCGAAAATTTTCTAAAAAAAAACAGAAAATTTATCGAAAATTTTGTAAAAAACAGAAAATTTATCGAAAATTTTGTAAAAAAAAGAAAATTTATCGAAAATGTTCAAAAAACGAAAATTTATCGAAAATTTTCTAAAAAAAAGAAAATTTATCGAAAATGTTCTAAAAACGGAAATTTATCGAACATTTTCTAAAAAAAGAAAATTTATCGAAAATTTTCTAAAAAAAGGAAAATTTAGCGAAAATTTTCTAAAAAAAAGAAAATTTATAGAAAATTTTCTAAAAAAAAGAAAATTTATCGAAAATGTTCTAAAAACGGAAATTTAAGGAAAATTTTCTAAAAAAAGAAAATTTACAGAAAGTTTTCTGAAAAAGAAAATTTGTTGAAAATTTTCTAAGAAAAGAAAATTATTCGAAATGTTTTAAAAAAAGAAAATTTATTAAAAATTTTCTAAAAAAGAAAATTTATTAAAAATTTTCTAAAAAAGAAAATTTATTAAAAATTTTCTAAAAAAAGAAAATTTATTAAAAATTTTCTAAAAAAAGAAAATTTATTAAAAATTTTTTAAAAAAAGGAACATTTATCGAAAATTTAACAAAAGAAGATTTACCGAAAATTTTCTAACAAAAAAGAAAATTTATCGATAATTTTCTAAAAGAAAGAAAATTTATCGAAAAATTTCTTTAAAAAACAAAACATCGAAAATTTTCTAAAAATAGAAAATTTGTCAAAACTTTTCTAAAAAAAGAAATTTTATCGAAAATTTTCTAAAAAAAAGAAAATTTATCGAAAATTTTCTAAAAAAGAAAATTTTTCGAAAATTTATTGAAAAATTTCTTTAAAAAGAAAATTTATCGAAAAATTTCTTTAAAAAGAAAATTTATTGCAATTTTCTATAAAAAGAAAATTTATCAAAAAATTTCCTTAAAAGTCAAATTTATCTGTAAAAGAAAAATTCATCGAAAATTTCATATATATAGAAAATTTATCGAAAATTTCTTACAGATAGAAAATTTATCGAAAATTTCTTATAAATAGAAATTTTGTCGAAAATTTCCCATACACAGAAAATTAAGAAAATTTCCTATAAATAAGAAAATATATGAAAAATTCTATACAAATTGTATTGAAAATTTTCAATTAAAAAAATTGTTTATAAAAAAGAAAAAATATTGAGAATTTCTTATTAAAGAGAAATTTTATTAAAAATTTCCAATAAATAGAAAACTTATTGAAAATTTCCTATAAATAGAAAATTTATCGAAAATTTTCGCTAAATCCATTCAGCTACTGATTGTACGTGGATTTTTGAGCTTTATAATATGTAATATAATAACACCACATTACTAAGTAACCCATGAAGTAGATAATTGTTATTACCAAAAACAAAAAAATTTTGCTGAACAACTTTAAATTATATATATATACATATATATATATATATATATATATATATATATATATATATATATATATATATATATATATATATATAGGACATCTGCATATTGCGGCAATAGACTAAACAATAAGAAATATAATCTTTCTATTAGAAAACGCTAACCCCATAATAATAATTTAATAATTTAAAAATATAAATTATTTTGAGAATATCTAATAATTTTACGGGTGTAATCACAGACGCGAATGTTGCAAGCGTGGCATGAACATCTTTAATTTCCATATATAACAACATGTGTTCATTTTAGGTATATTTCCTTCGTTTACTAACAGTTTTATATTAATATAAAACAAATAAAAATATATATTGAATTTTTAAATACATCACCACAAACGTTAATCATTTCTACACTCATGACTAGTCTAGAAATAAAATTAGTTTTCATAATTGAAATTAGTACGCCATTAAAGTTGGTGCTTAACGGAACATAATTATATTATAATAAATACTTATAATTGGAATTATCAAAATAAAAAATAAAAAAAAAAAAATTAAATAAATAAAATAAAAATGTTTATAAAAGTATTATCGATATTACTATTAACATTATTAGTAGGTGGATATTTTCAAGAAACACAATGCTCTCCTACAAAATTCGCTTTTCCATCAAATTGTTACACTCTAGATCACACTGGCAGATGTGTTAACAGAGCTGCACATATACAAAATGTCGATTTCAAGCAACTTAAACCATTTCCCAAGGTAAAATATCACACTGTTTTATCAAGTATAAATACTATCAAAATTTATTTAATTTTATTTAGACCTTAAACCCTCCAAAACCAAAAAATGAAGAAACATTTTTGGCATCCTGGTTCAATTTGGGTTAAATTACATATACATGTATTCTCGAAACAACATTAAGATTTTATATAAGAACTTGAGAAAAATTCCACATCGAGCCTCTTCCTCATTCAAATTTTAAATAATTGAGGAAAAAAATAGCATTTTTAAGAAAATCTGGAGCTTATTTTTAATATAAGCAATGTTTTTATTATCTTGAAAAAGGTCGCCAAATTAACTAAAATCAATTACAAAAAAAACTTATTTATAAGTATTATATTATCTTCTAAAAAATAACAATTATTAACAGGTCAAAACTAAAAATATTTTATAAAATATATTTTTATGCGAATTAAAAATGCTCTTAAAATTAAAAAAATATGCTCCTAAATCTTAAAAGTAAATTGCCTCTAAGTATAAAATATGTAAAATTACTTTTTTTAGTACAATATATGCCAATTTATGCTTTTAAGTATAAAATATGCAATATATGTGATTTAAATTGCTATAAAATGCTTTAAAATAGGAATTTTCAATATAAATATAATAAAATACAATGTTAAACTTTAAGTATGCAAAAATATGCTATTAGAACCAAAATATGCAAAAATGTGATGTAACAAATCGATGGCTCAATTTTTAAAATTGATTAAAACGGATAAATGACTAAAAGTTCGGTTCATTTGAATCACTGGATATAATATGATATTTTATATTTTAGGTTGCCCTGGTTATTAGCTAATAAAAAATATTCATTATGTATAAGTAAAACAAAAGGAAATTTTGTTAAAATAGCTGTGGTTTAAATAGTTCTTATAGTAACTAAGACAACGTCACCGTATTTAAATTTCTAAAATTATTCTTCTCTAGAACTTAGCACTTTTTATTAATATAGATCTTAAATTATAAAGACAGGTAGTCACCTCTATTCATGAAAAATATTTATAACATATAGTGTCACATTAAGGCTAAAGCTAAATGGATCATTTATTGAACTTAATAATATTTAAAATTAAAATTTAAACTTCTTATTAAAAATGTTTAATATTTTTTATTTTTTTTTTATTTTTGCTAATTAATAAAGTACACAGAAAAAATAAAATTCAATTTCAATTACAAAATTGCTTATGTCAATTAAAATTTTGTTTAATTTTGCTCCATTCATCGAAATTATAATATTAATTAATGGAAAGTTATTGATTTTTTGTATAAATTTCAATTATTTTCTTAATCGAATAAATAAAATGCCTGATTGAAGTGTTACTAAAAATTCATAAAAGTATTAATTGAATCGATTAAAATGTTAACTGAATTTCTACCAATAAAATTTTAAAACTTCAATATATATATATATATATATATATATATATATATATATATATAACCGTAATCAGGTTTAGAAAGTCATTTAAAAACTAACGGAAAAACCAAAACTGTACTAAATTATATGGTGCCAAATTACGGCACGATTGACGTGCACATTTTTAAAACACTTTGCAAAGATTTTTGTATTTTCTTAAAGTCCTCATTACGGCCTTTAAATGATATGTTACTCATGCTTTTATTTAATATTTTTTATTTACAGAGCTATTACGACGAGAAACTTTAAATTTCATATTTCTCAAAACCTTAATGTCGTTTTTTCAATATACCCTACACCACCATAGATGATTGGGGTATTATACGTTTGTGCTGATGAATGCAATGCACAGAAAAAGTCTTCGGACTCCCATTTTAAAGTATACAGTTCAACTCAGAATCAGTTTTGATCACTGAATCGATTTAACGATATCCATCCTTCTGTCTGAGCGGCTGACTCGATGTCTGGCCATGTAAAGTTTGTGAACAAAGTGCAGTTCGCACTTTTTAAGGTATCTTGATAAAATTTGGTATGAAGATGAAACCTATTGAAAACGATTATGATCGGTGCATTATTTCACCTATCGATCCTAAATGCCTTAAATATAGCAATATTTAATTTAAATTTGATAGATACAAGTTGTATATAGGCAGAAATTTGTATGCCAAAATTCTGTGAAGATCGGCCCATAATTAATACCATATAAATCCCTCTTCTTTTACGTTCATAAATCCCGTACGAATGTTAGTATCAAGTTACTATTTGACGAAAATCTCTTTTATGTTTATAAAAATTTTATGAGGATCGGTCCGTAAATGACTATAGCTCCCATATAATTCCTACTACCGGGAATTACCCTAAAGTACATAAAGATAAATACTCTTAATCCAAGTATCAGGCAACAATTTGCCACAGGTGACATATAAGAACCTCCCGAATGTTGATGCACGTACAGAATGGCGTAGGGTATTATAGGTTTGACCGACTATACCTTTCTTATTTGTTTTTATTTATTTTATTTTATTTTTTTTTTTTTTTTTGTATCTCATGTAATGTGTAAGTCTAAGTGATTACTAACTGATTCGATTTTTATTGCACACAGATAAGATAGAGCTTAAGTACAGAAAACGGGCCCCACAAACGTCTACTGCACTACAGAATCTCAAAGTGAATTAATGATGGCTAAAACTTTCATATTTCTTCTGCATTTTTTTTTTTTTTTTCAATCAATTTAATGTTCATATTTGTTCATATTTTCATTTCATATTTTAAACAATTATGCCTTTCATTTTGCATTTGCATAACAATACCCCTACAAATTTTGAAACAATTAAATACATAATTATTAATCATTACAAATTGACACTATTGTGCATATACAATTTAACAATTCGTTTAAAATTGTTCACAAGACATAATTCGTCATTGACAAGTTTGTCAATTTGTTCACTTGACAATATTTTTTTTTTTTTTTTTGTTTTTAATTGGTGACATAAAAGATATATGAGGCCAATTTTTTATAAATCATAAAAATGTATGATTTACGTATATATGATTTCAATCACAAAAACAAAATAAATGTAAAACAAACCTTTCAAATGCAGTTGGATTAAAAAAAAATCATAAACTATAATAGTATAATTTAAAATCAGAAAAAAAAACGAAAAATCAGCACATTGAAAAAATAGTAAAAGCCAACAACATAAATTAACCCAGCACAACAATATTTTACTTTTTTCCTTCCTTTTTTGTTGATTTCACGGCTCAGCTGTCAATATGACAATATTTGATATATACACAATATATTTTCTGTAATAAAAAATGAAAAATACTTAACAAATTTATGGTCGATACTTTAAACATAAACGAACATGGTTAAATCCCAATGCAGTAGGTTTAATACTTGTTTATTCCTAAAGTAAATATACAACTATCTTAATCTTTAAAGATGATAATAAAAAATTATTTATTATCAGAAGGATAACCAAATTTATTATTTTTCAACCATTATGAAATTGTTTGATTAATTTTTCAGAATAAAATTGATCTCAGTCTTATCTTTAACATAAAATTAATTTTTTCTATAAAATCTTCAAAATTTGTTTACTGACAATTAGCTTTAGTTGCGGTTTGTTAAAATCAGAGTAACCAAAAATATGCAAAATCATATGATGAACCAGACTTTTAGTTATTTATCCGTTTCAGCTAATTTAAGAATTTTGGCATCAATTTTTTGCAGCATGTTTTTGCATATTTTGATCCTAATATCATATTCTTGCATATTTTTACTTATTTTTGAGCATATTTTGCACATTTTATAACATATATATATATATATATATATATATATATATATATATATATATAAGAAGAGCATAATTTTGCATGTTTTTCACTTAAGAAACAAATTTTGCATAATTTTCGCCCAATAGAATTTCTTACATAAGTTACCATTATTGTAAGTTTTTTTACTGTCACATATGTTTTTTTCAATCTGGTTCCATAATAATTTTGATCTCATAAATTGATAGACATTTCCTAATACAATATATTAGCTTTAAGTGTTTTTAAGTGCAAAAAGAAAATATTTTTAGCAATTGCTAATAAAAATCAAGTTATTTTTACAATGAATAGTAAATAATTTGAAATTTAGCCGGAAAAAAGAATATTTTAAGAGCATATATCTTTAATTTTAGGGGCATATTTTTCGATTTTAAGTGCATTTTTATGATAAAAAAATTTTTTTTTTAATAAAACACTTTTTTATAGTATATTTTTGGTTGCCCTTGTTATTATAGATATCACAATATTCAAAAATTTGTTGCATTTTCATTTCTAGCCACAACCTTTTACATAAACTGTATTAAAGTTTAAGAATTCTTATATTTAGAGTATTATTGAAATTTTACTTAGTTGTTTTCTTTATTTTTATGGTCAATATAAATTAAACATAAAATGTTATGACTTTCAGTTCTCCTTTTGAACATAAAATTTTGTGTAAATAAACCGATGTTAAATTTTCAGGGTTAGTTTGTTGCATTTATGTTTGAATAAGCCAAAAGAAAACAAACATTATTTATTTCAAGAGTTGCCAAAGTAACAACCAAAATATATATTAAATATAAATATAACCAACAAAAAATGTATTAGTTCTACAATTAGTTCCAGAACACATGAAAATGGCCTGTACATATTCTACTTTGGCGTTATGACAAATGATTTTTGTTCGAAATTCTCACCCCAGAACTAGTTCTGTAGAAGTGTTACCTAGCCAGTATCCCTTCTATGGAAGGGTTCGTGAACTAGTTCTTTAATCAATGATTTTTGTTCGATATTGTCATATTCGGAACTAGTTCTTTAGAAGCGTTAGGGAACGATTCAAAAACCAATTATTAAAATTAATGATTTTTGTTTGATTATATTTTTGATTCCCATAAACCATTTCTTAAAGACCACTATTTTAAATCAATTTAATTTTGTTGCCTTTTTTGATTTTTTTAAAGTTTTTTTTTAAGTTTTTTCAAAGGTTTTAAGAAGTTATTTGGGAACCAGTAATTTGTTTAGAGAAGTGATGTAGAAGAAACACTAGTTCTCAAAAACATTCTATAATGTTAGTTTCAACATGAGTGCCACAATTGGTTACGACATTACTAATTCTAAGAATGCTGCCCAGCAAAAATTTCGCCTACTAAATAACGTGTTTTGTAACCGAAAACAATATTAAAAATTTTTTTATGTCAGAGGTACCTAACTTTGAGCCCCTTAGCTGCCCCCCCGGTGGGGTTTGTTATGCGCCCCTTCCAAACATAACATTGTACACTCCTCTGCTATATCTATATCAAATTTCATGAAAATCCAACCGGCTGATCAGAAGTTACAGATTTATTTTCAAAAAATTTCGATTCTGCCCCACTGTGCAATGTAATGCATACAGGAAGCTAATGCTTTTAAGATTGTAAGTTAAGTTTTTGCTGGGTTATTAAAGAATCTGAAGTGGTTCTGATTACACTAGTTCTGGAACTAATGATTTTAGAACAAGATCTAAAACTTTTCTTTGATAATAATAAAATATATTCAAAATAAATTACGATATTAAAAGAAAAATTTTTTTATGTTTTTATTTAAAGCTACAACATGTAACATATTTTTCAAAAGTTATGTTTAGCTTAAAGATAAAAAGATACCATAACGGATGTAATGTGTTGTTTAGAAAATACGTATTGTATTTTGCTGGAATACAATATTTGGTACCGCCAAACAGAGACAATAGAGGCATTTACTGACTACAACTTGTTAATAGTCCTTTGAATCGGATACTGATCAACTATACTAAAACAACGACATTAGCTTCTCTAACCTGTCTCAAATGCTTGTGCGGGCAAAAAATGAATAGATATCAATCCAAATCAATTAAGATTAATTTACCAAGATAATTCGCATTCATATATGGATATTATTCTGTAATAGTGATGTCAAATGGAAGGAATTTTCTCTTTTTGAGGGAATTCTTAAAGAACATATTATGCGAGAGAAAAAGGGACAGAATTTTAATTTGTGCCAAAATAAAGATAACTTTTAAATGTTTAAATTTTTATCAAAAAACAACTGAAAATAAGTATAAAGAAAGGAAAAATGCAATATTATGAATGAATAATTACGGACATTCGAATTTTTTTTATTATATCATTACTAAAAATAGCGATTTTAGGAAGAAGGTAAAAAATTGTATATGTACATTGGGTCTTGGTAAGATTCTGAGTCGCTCTTGCTATGTCCGTCTGTCTGTCTGTTAAAAGAGGGATTGGGCAGGATAGGGAGACTACCTAAGGGGACAAAATTTGGCTCAAATATTTATCTTATATAAAGTTTATTTGGTGTTAATAAACAAAAAAAATATGGGCCAATTACTAGTAACACAGATTGTCCGTTGTAATATCAATTCATACTTTTCGACTGATATCTCTTAAACAAAAGCATGTATGACAACGAAATTTTATACAGATAGTTCGAATATCGATATAAAGTCAAAAACCAAAAATGAAAGTAATTCTCCCGCTTTATCGCCTACCTCTCATATAAAGTGAAATTTTAAAAAGTTGCAGTTGTTATTAATTGTATATTTTTTGCATTATAAGTTGTGCAAAATAATACTAAAATATTTATTTGTTAACTATACTTTTTATTTGATAGTTAATTAATATCTCATTTTTCCACTTATATTTGTTTATATATAAGCTAAATAAGAATTAAAAAGAAGTATTTTTTTAATAAAGCAAAAGCACTTTGAGTAAAATAGTTGAGGTACACATAATATAGTTGAAAACAAACATTCAATAGTTATAAAAACAAAATAAGATTTTTCAACCATAAAATATTTAATTGTAAAAAGTTAACATGTTATGTTTATTTTTAGTATTTTATAATTCTATAATAATAATATTTTTTCACGGCTATCATCTTTGTTTATGATTTGAGTCAACCATATTAAAATATTTAATTGTGTTAACCATAATCTAAAAACATAAACATAAGTATTATTATCATGAACATATTATTGTAGTAATTATAATTTGTTTCCGACTGTTGTTGTCGTGATCATGCCACAGCCATGTTTTTCCTTCCGTGTACACCAGCATAATCAAATATTAAACTATCCCCGCCAGACTATTCAGCAAATTAAGTTATTATATGCCAATCAATGAAACTAAATATTTAGAGTACCAATTTGTATTACGAGCACTATATAACAAATATATCAGTATGTTTTTTTATTCTCCTTAATGATGAGGAGTAAAATATGTATGTCAAACTAAGTGTTATATTTTTTTCTGGAGTATAATTTATCATATTTAATAGATTTTCATTAAATTATGACAATAATTTAATATTTTTATACATTAGTATTTTATGCAAGAAATTTAGATAGTTTAATTAGAACTTTCTTAAAGAATAATAAAACTTATAATTTTCTATACTTTCCAAAATTTAAAACTTATGGCAATATTGTTATAAAAAATTGTTTATTTACCAAAAGCACCAGTTTATATTTAACAAACACCTTTATATACTTTTTAACAAAAATCAGCTAAAAAGGGAAGAAGCATAAATGGCAAAAATTTGTACTTCCTTTTTTTTCTGTAATAAAATACATACATATACATATATTTTTAAAGAAATTTCCCGCCGGCATTTGACGTTGTGTTTTTATAAAAAAAAAAAAAGAAAAGCACTGAAGAACATTCAAAAACTTCACCTACATATACTATACATAAATATAAATATACCCAATACCACACTATTAGAACTATTTACAGTATATACAAATACCTACATATACATATATAAGTTTGCATGTATACATATATATCTTTCATATAAATAAGTATATTTGTATGTATTTGTAATTTATAGCGATCCCCTAGGTACTACTAGTGACTATATGTATATCCATATGCTTGATTTATAGCTGTTATTGAAAAATTGCAAGTACGGCTTTTAATTATGAAGAACGACATTAGTTGTTTGTTTTTGCTCCACTACAATTTTATAAAAATTCTTCCTCTCGTTCCAAGCATTTTGGTTATGAAAACCTTTTAACTGACCGTTAGTAAAATTTTTATTTTTAGTATTTTTTTTTTTTTTTTTTTTTTTCTTTAATATTTTTATTTTTTGAAATAAATATAAAAATGGAGAGGTTAATTTTTAGTGCTTTCTATATACAAAAAGAATATAACGGAACAAATAGTTTCAACAAATTTTTGTTAAACGTTTCTGCTGGCAATTTATGTATATAAAAATATAACCATAAAGTTATGGCTATGTTAGATGAAGGGAAAATCCACATATACACATACACTAGTATATATTATATTTTTGGCGACAAAACATGGGTTTACATGTTGGCAAATAATGGAGCTAGCATGTTTTAATAGAATTTACAACACTTGAGGGAATTTAAGAAAACATATTGAGAAATAAATATAGAAAAGCTGGTGAAATGTAGACTTTTACACATACGAACATAAACAATAATAGATTTTATAAAAGAAATGGTTAATAATAGTGAAGTATAATAATGAAGGTATTTGTATATCGACTGCAATAGTTTGTGTTAAATTTAAAGTAAAAATTTTTAAAAATTAAATAAAAAATACATATATTTACGGAAAAGAAGTGGTCTCAAGTCCCACTTTCCAAAAGATCCGATATCTCCACCATAACAGGTCAAGATCTCGAATGAAATTCATTATCCTAGTGGGTGATAACCCCAGTCCATAAAAGAATTGAATATTAGTTTTGAAAAGTGAAATCGGTACAAAACAAGTATCATTTTTAGCAAAATTTATCGGTGTTAAAACACTATTAGTTTTTAACTTTAAGAGATTAGTAAATGTAAAATATCGTCGGTACAAGAAAAGAAATCAAGAAAATACTTTAAAATCCAAACTCAAGGTATAGTAAAGTATATCGGGATGTAAGGGTTTCAATAAATTCAGTTATATGGGTTATGTGTGGATACATACATAGAAGAGGTCTGTGTAAGATATGTAAAAAAACAATTTTTAATTTTTCAAAAATTATAAATTTTTTGGGAAATTTAGCTGTATGCTACTAGTTGTACTATCTAAGACACATAGGGTTGATTGTAACAGGACTAAAAGACACATTTATATCAAGAAGTGTTTAAAGAGCCTAATTTAGCCACCATCTACTATGCATATATACAACATACAATTGAATTGTACAATGCAAATATTATATATATATTATACAAATTGCCCGGAGATCTGTCAAACTGAGAGATATTGGGCTCTAATTCAAAGATCGTTAAAGAAGATTTTCAGAATATGTGGCGAAGAGCTTCCTCTAGTGTTGATAAAATTATTGCACAAAAATTTTATGAAAGCAAATCACAGTGACATAATTTTTATTTTATCTTTAATGTAAATATATTACAATTTAACTAAATAAATTTTTAGAAAAGATTTAAATACAGGATTTTATTATATGACAAAAATTCCAAAGGTAAATTTTTTTGCGGACAGTCCCTATATTGCAGACGTCACTAGAACATAGCCAAAAAAGTCGTGCAATAATAGCTCGTCTTTTAAGGTCTTAATTACCGGGAACATAGTGGTATTTATTTAGATATAACGTGTTGCTTGTGTGCAAATACATTCTCATGTTGTAAGCAAATTCATACCGTTATGACTCTCATTGGGTATACGAAAAAAATAAGAGTTCCGGCCTTATTCGCTCTCGTGGGCAGGAGACCAATATAATGTCACGAAATGTCCATTATGTGAACTAATTTCGTTAAGTGATGTACAACAGTTCATAACGTACCTCTACCTAATTCCACAAGATGATTAAGCTTCTAGAGCCACTTGGCTCTCCAAAAATTCTCATAACACAAGGCTTTCTCTTTAAAAATCTTCCAGCACAAAATAGGACAACGAAAATCTACGCCTGGAAGATGCATTAAAAAATGATGATCAAAGACAACCTTAATGTTATCATTAATATATTTTGAATCCTCTGTGAAATGATCTTTATTTGTAGTCTAAAACCTCAAACTTTTATCTAACATCTATTCCCTATCAGATATAAGAACACAAAATGCTTGTGCATCACCAGAAGTGACAATATGTAGTAGAGTATCCAATCGATTAAATAATTAATCATTCGGATAACCGAATCATGGTAAGTCGATTAACTGTTCAAATAATAAAATTGTCAATTTTCGAATAACAATAATTTATGTCGAATAACGGATTAACCGAAACAAAAACTATTTTTTGTATTTTGATATTTTTTTTTTGTAAAATTGTAAAATTGCTGAAGCAAAAACATATTTATAAAAACTAACATTTGAGAACTTCCAACGATAAAATGATATTGATTTTGGTGCAGATTTTCCATGTAAAATTTTTGACATTATTTATCTTCTTCCAAATTATTTCAAAACATGTTCTTCCGTAAATAAGTAAGAAGATTTAGCAATAACATTGGTAAGAAATATTGTTATTTTATCTCCTACCACACAATTATAATGTAGATCGATTTAGCAATATAGGTCAATGTATATTTTGCTAGTTTTCTAATAAATTTTTTTAAAAATGCACGCAGAGAAAAAATATAGTTGTAGTGACCATAATCTAAGAGCAACATATTATGATTGAAACATATGATCACAGCCATAAAATAGAAATGATTATAAGTAACAATTATTATGATTACAGTTTTACATATAATTGAACAATCTTAATATATTATTATACCATATTTTCATATTATGATTCCATTTTATCATATTTTAACCTGTCATATTATTATTCCATCTTATCATATATTAATAAAAATTATTGTTATTTTTAGAAAAAATTTATTGAGAAATTTTATATGTATATGTATATGCTAATAATAATAATATTTACATATTATTAGTTATATAAATTTGTACCACCATATCTGGTTCAAACGCAAGTTTCTTATATTGTATAACCAAACCTTGTCTATTTATATTTATTCATATATAAACTAAATGAGAATTACATTGAAGTTAGAAAACAAATATCACAACAAAATATATATATTTAAAAACAAACAAGTATTGAAGTTTTTCACTAAGTTTGTGAAAAGGATAAGTATTATATTTATTTGTAACATTTTATTGTTATAGAAATAATAATATTAATATGGTTTAAAAACAGAATATGGTTGTAGAATAAGGAAAAAGACTGCAAATATTTAATGATTGTAGAAGTAGTGATATATTTCATATTAACAAAATTTTGTTTCTGGTAAAAATATTTAAAAATATATATTTTTTTGCAGTCAATCATATTAAAATTATTATTGAGTGTTTAACATTAAATTGAATCAAAATCATTGTTATCATGAACACAAGGTTATTAAAATTTAATAAAATTAACAATGAGAACATAATATTGTTATGGTGATAATGCTGTAACCATGTTGTTGTAAAAAAAGTTGTAAAACTTTTATGTAAATTGGACTAACCGTTTAGAAATTGTAGATTTATTTCAAACTAATAATAGTTCATATCATTTTCGGATTTTTTTTTATTGGATCTTCGGAAAGATTTATTGTTCGTCCATTTTCAATTTTAATCTATTTGTTTTTTCGCTCTCCTGAAAACTTGTTAAAAAACACATAGGACTTTTAGTCAGCGCACCGGCGATATAATAATGCCTTTGCTTAATTGTAGTTTATTCCTGATTTGTTTATCTGTTCTTATTGGTATGTGCTGGGTAGTTTTGAAGTCCTTAACTAAAGGATACATGGTAACATGAAAATTTCATTTCAAAATTTATTGTAAATGTTAAGTAATATTAAATAATATTTTTTGTTTTCAGTTTTTATAATGATTTTCTTAATTTTAGCTCGATTTTTTCAACTATTGAATGTATAAGAAGAATCAATGTTATAATTTTAAATTACTTTTAGAACATTTAAACATAAATGTACATTAAATATACATTACTATATTATTTTGCTCAAGTTATAGTTGTAAAAAATGGTATAATTGTAGAAACTGTAATTGTAAAAATTCTATAAAATAATTCTTATTAATTTTTTTATTAATTCAAAAATAAATATTGTTTCAAAATCTATTAAAACTAAATATTAAAAAAGGTTTTTGATTTATGGAATTTTCAAATAGTCAAATTTGTAAATATTTAAAATATTTTAATGTGAAAAAAATATTTTCTTTTTCAATAAAATATTTACGAATTCGTATGTAAGATTTTACAAATTTAGTGATAGGTCCGATTTCAATTAAAAAGACATTTGCTTTTATAAATTTCGTAATAGAATATGAAATTCAATTTTTTCTGTGTATAAATCAATTATTCATTCAAATCAATGCATAATGCCATTTTCGAATTTTTACGATTTTTTGAGAAGAAAAAAAGTATTTTTTTAATTTTTTACAAAATTATTTTTTTTTTCACAAAATAGTTTTAATGTCTTGAGAAATGTTGTATTAAAAAAATGTAAGTAAGTCTTGAGTCCAATTTTAATTCGAATTTTTTGATATTTTACTGAACCAAAATGAAATCGTTCTTGAAATATACTTCAGTATATGGTGCAATCTCGATAATTTTACAAATAGCAATTTATCGCTAGAACCAGAGTCAATTCAAAAAGTGATTTATAAGCTTGATACTTCATAATAACGTGCATTCGAATTGATTGAGAAATATCATGCCATAGAATCGGTGTTGTCTTGTGTTATTATTCTAGAAATATAGTTTAAAATAAAGTAACTTTAAATTTGAATAAATCCTTATATTTTACTGTCAATTACTTTTATGTGTTTCTAAATAAATTTTAATTTTATCAACAAAATGTACATACGTTAAAACATCAGTATTAATTTTGACATTTATGAAAAAAAAAATCTCACACAGGCTATAAAGATAGTTACAAAAGATAGGTTGATTTATTAATTAAATCTGAGGCAGCAGAATATTTTACAGTAATCTAACAAAAAGTACAATTTTGTATATAAATGAGCTAATGAACTTATAAGATGAAACATTCATGAACGAGTTTGATATATATTATGATTCTAATAACTATTTTCACTGATCAAATAATATAATTAGTGCATTACTTAGAATATTTTGTAAATCGAACAATTTTCTATTAATCGATTATTAACCGATCAACTTTTAATATCGAATAATTATTTGTCGAATTAACCGATTAATATGAAAATCCCAATAACTAAATACTCTAATATGTAGTTAGATAGATCCGCTTAGTTATGCTTCATCGGCCTTCAAGTTGGCAATAAACATTCATATTCCGATTGGCTTCTTTCTTGATTAATATATGTAATGTAGGGATGTGTAGAATAGCTCTTAAGGTACTAGCAATACAGGACATCATGACGCTTTAAAATTATTTTTTTTTTTTTTATATAAAATTAATTTTCTTTAATACAAACAAAAAAAGTCATTTTTGTTTTTTTTTTTTTTTCTTATTTTAATAGAATTCTGCTATCTTCAATTTGTCAAAAACTTGACACAATTTCAAAAAATATAAATTTGAAAATAATTTAATAAATATTTATTTTAATTCATTATTATATATAAATAAAAATCAAATAAATGCAAAGCAAACAAAAATTTTATCCATTCTAAATCATGATAAAAGTAAATGCTTTCATTAAATAGTTTATTGTTTTAAAATAATAAACAGCCAAGTGACCACTTAAATTAATGTCAATTTTAAAATCTACTAAACTATATTTTAACATTTAAAATAAACTTTTAATACAATAATTGTTCTAGCGATATAAAACTGTCACACGCCCGCACATACTCATACACAATAAATATTATTTTGCATGTTCATTAAGGTGGCATAAAATTATGAAAGTCATCTGAAGCTGCAATAATTCTCAAAAAAAAAAAAAAAGAGTAAAAGAGTATTATAGGCTTAAGGAAAAAAATAATAGGAGATTTAAGAAAGAAATAATTCGGTCAAGAAAAGAACATTTCGATCGGTAAGTAAACATGTTTAGAAAAAAAAAAAAAAAAACACATAACTAAAAGGATTATTAAGTAATAGAAACTTAAATGTACCATGCTGCATTACTCTTAAGTTAACTTTATAACAATAAGTGTAAAATAACTATGTATATCCTCACATTTGCATTACCTTAATGTTTATTTCCAAAAAAAATTGTAAACTTAATTTCCAAAAAACAACCACAATAAATTTTTTATAACAGGAAATTAAAAGTACATTGTGTATTTTTATACACACTGTATATGTGCTAGTTGTTGTTTTGTATGTATTATAAAAAAAAAACTGTTGTTTTTTTATAAATTCTTTTTTACTTTATGGTTGTTTAATAAATATTTATTTATATGCATATACGGAGAAAAATAAATCCAATTTTTATAATATCTAAAGTGAATCGGTTTTAATTTGAATATCCGTCTAATTGTAGGGCTATTGGTATTCTACAACTGAAAAGCTTTTTCTCTGAACTGAATACAGAAAAATAATATAAAAACTTGTTACAATTTGTCTGCAGTTCCCTATCTGCAATTGAAAATCTGGTCTGATAATTTTGAGATCGTCATGAAACAAATATTCATAAATTTTTTGCGCAATTATTTGGTCCGAAAAAATGAAAATATTAAAAAAAAAAATAACATTAATTTTGGAACATTGTTCGAACATATTTGAAAACAAACTTTGACTTTACTTATTGAACAAAGCTTATTACGTGAAGCTGAAGCTTTTGTGATTTGCTCTAGAAAGTAATCTCGATTCTCCCATCAGAATACTATATGTATTACGGATTGAGATTGCGACCGTCAATTTTGAAAATATCAATCCCTTTCAAAATTTTCGTTTGTGCAAATTTGGAATATCTTAGGGATTTAACTTTAAAATTGTTAAGAAATGCAGAGTGATTATAAAAATTAGGTGTAAGTTTGTTTATTTGTATATCAGTCATGTCTGAACGGGTCAATTAATTTTTGAAATTTGACACACAAATAGTACCAGTGACGGAGGAGGTTATAGGCCATGTTAGATCTCGATTGGATGTCACACCACATTTTACGCCTACTTTAAAAAAGCAATTTTTTCTATAATTATACACGTTATTAATAGACCTGTTTACATGAAATTTTGCACACAGATAGTGATTGAACTGGAAAATGTTATAGACTATGTTGGATCTTGATCGAATGTCATGAACCCCTCTTTATTTCCACTTTTTTGAAACTCTCAAACACCACAACGTATTTTCTTAAAATTTTCGCAGCATCATCCTATGCGTCCCTAAATTCAAAAATTATATTTTATTTTATGAGCAATGGGAATGGTAACCCCATAAAAAGCTTAATTCTGGCATATCTAAGAAACTATTATGGTGAAAGCCCTCAAACTTCATGGTAACCAATATCTTATTATATCATTGATAAAATGAAAAAGGATCGATAGGTTCAAAATATTAATTTTCGCATATTTAAAGGATTATTACAGTGAAAGTCTCAAAAAATTGTAGTTGTAGTCACTGGCAACATAAAATTGATGTTCAGTCAGCCTTTATCGGAAAAACATTTTCCGGTAATAGGTCATACATAAGTCATACAGTAATATTGAGAGGATTAGATTTGGTTTCTCATTGATGGTGAAGTGCACATTTAGTCCAGATTGACAGCTCATCCGCGGAAGCTTTTGCATTAGCAATAACGTGCTTTCTGTCTCATAATGATTCAGTCTTTTCGAGGTAAATGGTTGCAAGTTTAATATTTAAAAGAATGACGTATAATGGTCAAGAAATAAGTGTTATAAATTGGACCACCTTATATGGAGTCAAAAAGATAGCAGATTTCAAAATGATTACATTTTATATTACTTAAGAACTGTAAAGTAACTAATTGACCCAAAAATTTATAATCGGTCGACAAAATAACTAACATTATTAATTAGTAAAGTGGCTCCAAAAGACTGCAATTTCATTACAAAATTGATGATTATAAATTATAACTGGGATACTCCGCTACCCCTATCGTATTAAAATAAAAAAAGTTTGGTGTAAATAAAATTAATTTTTGAAAATACAATCATCTTATTAACAATCTAATAAAGAATGCCACTAGAAACGTTTAACGATTGTAACTAATCAAATACTGAAATTTTAATCTGTAAAGTATATAGAACTTTTCAAATACTTTTTTTACCAATTTTAAAATTCTATAGATCCTGTTTTTTTTCTGAAAAAAAACTACGAAAATTCATGAAAAATAAAGTACCCAATATAAAAATAAAACAAAACTCTATACTAAAATTCTTTAGAGAAATGAGGGCAGATAAAATTCTAAGTAACTGTAATAACTCTTCCATTTTGTGGATTTTTTCCAGTTTGAAATTTTTTTTTTTCGTTCCATAGTTTTTCCCGATTTGGCATTTTTATTATTGTTTTTTTATTACATTTTTTTGTTTTCGCGTCTTTTTTCCGTTTAGCATTTTCTATTTTTGCTTTTTTTCTAGATTTTTTTTAGCGATTTTTTTTATTTTGTCATTTTAGCGATATTTTTTATTTTTATTCTGTCGTTTTTCCGTTTTAGCGTTTTTTCATTATTGGGGTTCCTTTTTTGGCGTTTTTTTATTTTTTAGATTTTTTAATTTTGAAAAAATTTTTATTTTAGCGACTCCTTATATTTACTTAGTTTGTCTTTTTTTCTTTTTTGCGTCTTGTTTCATTTTAGCGTTTTTTCGCTTTGGCAAATTGTTGCCTTTTGGCGATTTCTTTTATTTTGGCAACTTATTTGTGCTTTACAATACTATCAATAACAATCAGAAAATAACTTTTATATTACTTCGGAAAAGGTAAAAATCAAATATTAATTTTATTAATGCTTAAAAATAAAAATCACTTATTAATTTGGCTCAATAAATATAAAAGTGAAAATTTAATCAACTTTTTTGATAAAAGTTATAACAGTTCCGGTGCCTGATTTATATATCCAAAATAAAAGAACACAATAGAATTAGCTTATCTTGATAACGCAAGTAAAATAATTAATTTTACATAAAAATATACATTTGTTAAAAATAAAAAGAAACGATATAAAAACAAAAACAATATACCTTTCAAAAAGCTACTCACATTGTTAACTTTTTCTATTCTGTTTCCTCAGGAAAAAAATAAACAAAGCAGTTCAAAATATTGAACTATTTTCTAATTTGTTTGTCCTGCTGTCCTTTCTTACAAATCTGTGAAATAAAATTGAGAAAAAAAAACACTAAAACAATGTTGACATGTCATTGTCTTTGTAAAGAAATAACAACAATGACAGTTCTTTGACTTAAGAGAGTTGTATGAGAGACATAAAAAATAAAATAAAGAAGAATTTAAAAATTTGAGACGCTCTTTTTTTTGAAGTTTATACACATATAAGTGAGTTTTTTAGCTACATATGTGTGTATAAACTTCAAAAAAAGAGCGTCTCAAATTTTTAAACTCTTCTTTATTTTATTTTTTTATGTCTCTAATACAACTCTCTTAAGTCAAAGAAATGTCATTATTGTTATTTCTTTACAAAGACAATGACATGTCAACATTGTTTTCGAGTTGTTTTCCCAATTTTATTTCACAGATTTGTAAGAAAGGACAACAGGACAAACAAAATAGAAAATAGTTCAACATTTTGAATTTCTTTATTTATTTTTTTCCTGAGGAAACAGAATAGAAAAAGTTAACAATGTGAGTAGCTTTTTGAAAGGTATATTGTTTTGTTTTTATATCGTTTATTTTTATTTTTAACAAATGTAGCAACTTTTACCGCATACAAATTCTGAAATACTAAACGGATTTTAATAAAATTTATATTCTGCATATCTATGAGGATATCTTTCAAATAGAATATTTTTATCGAATTAAATCTGATGTATAGTGTGAGCGTAAAAGGGATAATAAAGAATGTGTTTGCCTACTAATTATATAGATATACAGGAAGTGATTCTTAGGCGATTTTTATAAATATTTTGTTCAGTGTTCAGAAACTACCAACATATATAAAATTAAAAATAAATAAATTTCTTTCTTTTTTTTATTTAGTTCTCTTTGCTTTAGACAATAATGTTGATATATCTTTATATTTATATAGAAAAATCTATGCTCCAAAATATATACGGTTTATTTATTTTTTATTTTTTGTTTTTATAATGCAACTGTTGTAAATGATGTGTTTGTTTACAAAATTTGTTGTTTAAAAGCAAACAAATAAAACTATTAATGTATGAACACATATACATATGTACATATATATATATATGTATATGTAATTGTAAATTACATTAGTATTTGTTTGTTGTTTTTATATAAGAGTCAATTTGTATAACTCTTTTTACATGCAGTTTTTATGGATTTTTATTAGTAGATATAGATGGTGTAGCAAGTATTATTTCTCGTAGTATAAAACGATGACACTGATACCGGAAATGAACACATTTTCCGGTTTTAATATATAAAACGTATAGAATGTATACAATATATGTATATACAATAAAGTGCCTTACGAAAAGAAAAGTTAAAAACGTATCCCTCTAAAAATTAAGGTTTGTATGTTCTTATATGATTCCCAAAATATTATGTCTGAATGTTTCAATTTAAGTAAACTGGACAAATATTAAAACACCTCTAGAAATACGGATATTTTTTCAATGCCATTATAAAAATCTTTGTTATAAGAAAATTTACTTCAGAATAATATACTAATGTTTGGAATATGCATTTAGATAATTCTTACATCTCTTTAAATTTGCGAAATATAAAGATTTTATTAACATTTTTTGTCATATTTTCATTATTTAAACATGCAATTAAATATATTTCGGACATTTTTCAACATATATGGGATTTTAAGGCACCATTGGAAAGGTATGTTCTGATACTACTAAAAATTACAGATAATTAACCCTTTAAAAGCAGTATTTTATGTTCCCAAAAAGGTTAAATCTGAAGTTTTTGCAAGTAAGTTGTATGAAAATATTTTTTATACTTAAATATCAACGAATTTATGAAAAATATAATAAAATAAGGTCTTTGAAGTTTGGTCGCCACTTTACACGAATTTATAGTTTTTTAACAAGTTTATGCTTCTTGTAACATTTATTTGCTTAAATAAATATTTATTTGCAAAAAAAATTAACTTAACCTATTATGGACCGGTTGTAACGTCACTGATTTTCTAAACAACTCAATTTTGGGTTCTAATCAGTGATTACAACTTTACCATTGATTTGAATACTTTTAGGATAGAGATATTAGATACCTTTAGCCATACCCCACCCCTTGGTATTAGTATACCGCCATGATTATATTTTGGCAAACTTTAAATATAATCCCTAAGAGCACAATCATTTTGCCATAACTTATCACATTTATCCCCTTCTATTCCACAACTGAAAATAAAAATTTAATGCAACATATTTTCTTTTAAATATTATTCAAAGCAAAACATTTTTTTTATTTAATGTTATTTTAAATTAAATTATAGGAAAAACTATCAAAATTTTCAAAGTTATTATCATTTAAAATCTTTAACAACAAATGTAATAAATTTAAATTTGTATATAATAGTCCAATTTGTTATATAATAAAACTTACAATATTGACTAGAAATCCAACGATGACATGTACATATCAACATCTGGGAAATCTTAAAGTTATTGTTATTATTATTTTTTTTTTAATTAATAAAACCAAATTTAAACAAATTAAAAAAAATTATTAAGCACAAATTAATTAGCACAAACACAATTTTACAATATATAAAATAATAAAAAAAAATTAAATTATTCATACACAAAATTATAACTAAATTAATTTATTCAGCTTGAATTTTTTTTTTTTTCTTCTTTCTTTGTTTACAAATGAAATCCTGAATTAATCCATAAATTAATCATTTCAGATTAATAAAAGCGACACTCCATATGACTAAGAATTAAATTTTCCAAAATAGTTGCATTTATTTCAGTAATTTAAAAAAAAAATCGTTTCTTGTTTTTTTTTTTTAATTAATTTTTTTTTTTCATCATGTTTTAATTTGTTCAATGAATCTTATTTATTTTGCCTTATACTTTGAATTATTTTTATTTTGTAGTTTCTTTTTGTTTCTTTTGTTTTTTCATTAACGGCATTTAAAGTTAAATTTTATACATAATATATTTAGAAATATAAGTATATTTTATGCGCACATTATTGTTATTATTTACTTTTATAATTTCTTATTCAATTTATATTTTTATTTAAAACATTCTTTTTATATTCCATTATTTTCTTTTTATATCTTTATTGTGTTCTTTTAATTCACACTATTATATTTTCTTTGCCTATATCCTCGTTATCTAACAAGGATTTTTATTCTTTCTTCTTTAAATTTTTTTATTTCGCGCACAATCACAATTGTTTATATCATTTTCCTTATTTTTCTTCCGTTCCTCTCAAGTACTTCGACTTTCAAAAATTGAATGCCTCTTTTTTTCCAAAATCATTTAAAAAAAAATCTAATAAATTCCAATTCCATAACCTACATGATAAAGTAAAAATTTTAACACAAGTATGTCTAATATTCTTTCCCATATTTTTGAATTTAAAAAAAAACAAAAACTAAGGCAACTAAACAAATTTAAAAAAACGGAAAAAAAATCAACGCAATGAAACACTAAATTTTTCCGAAATTTTAAAATTTAAATCAAGATACCTAAAAAAAATTTTTTCATAAAATTTTGAAAACAAAAGATAACTCAATTAAAAATTTTGCATCTGAAAAATTTAAATTTGAAAATGAAATTAAAACAAGTGTTTTAAATTAAAAGTACACCCCAACACGGTAATCCCAAAATATAACTTTTTTGAATACAGTAAGACCATTCCAATGATGCTCTAAGGTCTAAATTACAATGGAAAATGGATGAAACCTTGGAACTTTGATAAAATAGTATTTAAAAAAATTCATAGAAAATTTTACTAAACTTTTCATTTGACGAGCTTTTTGCTGATTACATGTTAGTCGGCATGTGTCGGTTGATTTGATTTTATTTATTTATTATTATTTATTTTTTTTTTATTTTTTTTTTTTTTTTTTTTTTTTTGTTTGACAAAAAATTAAAAATTGTGTACACAGTTTATCGAAAACGATATTTCTGGAGGTATTTTAAAAATGGTCCAGCTCACATGGACGAAATAATTTAACCAAAATATTTGGGGATTAGTTTATAACATATCAATCTTTAATTTTAGGGGATACATTTGCAAATTTTTTTGCCTTCATAGAAATCGATGCACTTTAATATACAATAACAATTACATATTATACATTTGTGGATTCATAAAGGATTCTCGTGTAATAAAAACTGCATTTAAAAACAAACTAGAAAAAAGATACTACGAAGATATATTTTTTTAACAACAATTGTAACATATAAGGAAATATATAATTTTAAATATAATAGAAACTCTTTATTGCAACAAATTTTTATTTTAACTTTAACATTTAGTTATTGGTAAATACATATGTAAGTGTTGGAGTTTAGTAGTAGTAAATCCTCAGAGTTTATTAGAATTTATTAAAATTTTTAAATATTATGGTGCTTTATTCTGATGTTTTAATTACAATATAATTTATTATCCCTTCCACTTGTTGTTACTTAAGAGTAATCATTACTTTGGTATCCCCTCGCTGCATATTTTTAGCTCATTAATAAAGTATTTTTTAATTGCATGTATTTTAAGTAGAAGTTCTTGATACCGACAGTAAAAAAAAAATAAAAGTTGAAAAATAAATAAATGTATAGTAAATATAAGAGGAAATGTTACCATTGGAGGAAGATAAGTAAGTGTCGGTCGTTGTGGTAAAATAACAATTTTGTTAATTACTTGCTATTTTCAATTCATTATTTTGTTTTTTTTTTTTCAAGGAGAAGAGAGATTTCCAGCCGGAGAAGGACAATTCAATGAATTTCACAGAATTGGTTAAGAACATCAACTAAAGTTTTTGTTTTGTTTTTATGTTCCGAAGTTAATATTAGAACTAGTTGTTTCAAAAGTTGATTTATCCATTTAAATTTAAAGATCTTCAATGGTTTGTAGTTAAGTTCGTACATAAGAAATACAATTTCGAAATACCGTTTTTTGGTAGCCAAAGAAAAAGTGAGTTTTCACACTATAAAAACGCTGAAAAAAAAATAAAAATTTTAAGAGAAAATCCCTACATCTCTAGAAAGAAAAGGACTAATTTGTTAAATTGAACGATATCTTCTATTAGAAAAGTTACAAAAGACTATACTGATGACACATAAAATAAAATGAGTTCCTAATAAGACCGTTGGCGAAAATATGGAGGTAAAAGAGAAGACGAAAATTATTACATTAAAATTTATGAAACAAAAAAATTGGTCTGTAAATGTGAGGAAAAAATCACTTCATTCATAACTTCGGGTCTAAACTAGACAAATTTTTAACAAGACGAAAGTCAAAATCAACGTGCATTTATGGAATGTTCTAACAGTTGTACAAAATGACGCCATTAACACAAAAATATACATTAATGTATGGCTTCGGAAAATATGTCTTCCTATCATTAGAAAAAAGAAAGTATTAAAATTTTTCTGGCCTGATTTCGATTATTGTTATTACAGCAAAAGGAAAATTATGTGGTATCAAGCAAATTGTGTGGTTATGTATGAAACGAGGGAAATCTAACAAACTGTACAGAATTCTGTCCATTTGAAAGGTATGGAGTCTTAGGAAAGAACAATTTAAGGAATACTAAAAGCTTAACAAAAAATACAATGGAGTTTCAAAAAAGCTGGCCCATTTCCACAAAAGTGAACCGATAACACAATTAAAGCTCTAATGAAATGTATTTGAGAAAATATTAAATATTTTATTAAAAAAAATAAAGTTAATTTTTGTTTTTAATTTAAGACTTGAATGAAACAGTCTTTAACAAAAACAAAATTCCAAAAGATTCGCACATTGGTTTCGTTTTTATAAACAAAAAAATAGAGATCAAAGGATTTCTAAAAAGAGTTTTAATTAAATCTTTTGGTATTAACACATACGAATAATGATCGTACGATATTATAGATTAATATTTCCAAAACTTCATGAGCATTAAAGTGATTTCTAGGAATGAACCATATATGAAAATAATACACAGGTAAAATGTAGGATTTTAGTTTTCATTTATATTATTTATCTTAATTTCATAAAATGATTTTCGAAGCGAAAGCTTATGTGGAAGCTAAGGTGGGTCGATATTCAGAAAACTTGGTATTAATTAAATACAAACTTAAATACAAACTGCGTTAAAGCATATTTCGTTGAAGCATTTTTATGAAGATTTTAACCAATATCATTAGAGGACAAAAATCATGTGTCAAATTTCATTAAGACGCCTTGCAAATTGTGACTTACAATTTGATTAAAATATTTATATTAATGATGCACAGTGCTTTGTCTCAGAAATAAAATTATACCATGAATGCTAGTAAATTTTATATTTTTGGAAAGCTAACATAACAGTTAACTAAAAAAGTTCAAGTTTTCTCTATTTGTTAACAATAGAGGGAGCCAAAGTCATAAAAATTTGGGCGCAATTTACAAGTGTTTCTTTTATCTTTTTAGAAAAAAAAATTCGCTAAAATTATTTAATATTTTATATAATTATAAAATTATATAAAATATATAATATAAGATATTGATTAATTTTTTTTTTTTTTTTTTTTTTTTTTGTTTTTGGTATTAAATATTGGAAAAGAAAAATCTATTTTGGAAATGATTTATTATTATCTTTATTTTTTAATTACATCCAAATTCATGTATTTTTTTAACCAAAAATTCAATATTGGATTGATTTTAATGAAGAATACATTTTTTTGGTGAAAACATGTTATTTTCTATTTTTATTTTTAACAGAAAATTTGGTATTGTAAAAAGCTACGTAAAAATAAGTCCAAAATGTTTACCGCAAATTCAAAAATTGTATGTTGGTGTAAATCCCTAATTAACCCATTTGTCAAAAATAAAATTATCATGTATAACTAAAAATTAAATAAATTGTCTAACTGAATTGTCTATGGGGTTAAAATGGCAGCCATATTTAAGAAATTTCTGATCATTTTAATCAGTTTTTTGTACTATTTACTAAAATAAAAAAAAATATTTTGATGGCTAATTAAAAACAATATACATTCTTTTTATTCGTAATTTTGTCAGCTTATTAGATACATAGTAAGCTATAAAAGAAAAATTTTTAATTTTTGAATTTTTCTTCCAACCTAAATTTTCTATTTTTTTTTTTTTTTTTCAATTGCATATTTGTTAAAAACTTAATTGTGTACAGCAAATAAAAAAGTAATTTCAGCATAAATAATATGAAATTGTTAAACTAATTTTAGAAATATATACATAAATATTTAACTAATATTCTGCGCAACGGCAATGAAATCATTAAAGTTCAAAAAACTTAATTTTCTCAAAAAAAATTAATAAAAATTAAATTTACAGAGAAAACAAGTCACCAATCACCAAATATATTAGAAAATAATTAATTCAATTAAAAACTTTTTAAATTTGCATCTCTCACCAGAAGTATTATATCAATTACTAAAAACTGTCAAAAATGAAAAACAGAAAAATTTTTTCAATTAAAAAATTTATCAAATTAATCCATTAAATGAACGAATGAATTAAAAATTTAAGTGAGATATAAAATTTTACTTAACTTTTTTTTATTATTTTATATTTATCTGTATATATTTATTAAATTTAGATGCAAAATGAAACAACTGTGTTAGTTGAAAAATATATGGTAATAATTTTTTTCTGCTTATTGACGCTATTATCAAATGAATGGAGCTTAATGGATATTCTAGTAGACTACGAAAGAAAAATTTTAAAATTTTTTTATTTTTTTATTTTTAGTTTATTTTTTTATTTTTTTTATTTTTTTTTTTTTTTTTTGTTAAATTAAGAACTTAACTCTGTATAGCAAATATAAAAATTTCAGCTTCAAATATATGAAATAATAAAAACATAAATATTTAACTAATATTCTGCGCAACGACAATGAAATCATTGAAGTTCAAAAAAACTTCATTTTCTCAAAAGAACAAAATAAATTGAAAAAATTTAATAAAAATTAATAAAAAATGAAGTATAAAATAATAAATTAATGTGTTTTTTGTTTCAAAAATAATTAAAAAAGAAAAAATTACAAAAAATAAGTAAGAAGGCTATAGTCGTTCAAGTCCAAGCTATGACAAATACATATATCCTTAAAATTGTCGGAGACGGTCTTATATGGAAACTAAAGTAAACTAGAGACCGATTCCTTCTAAGTTTGGGAGAGTGAGTAATAGTCAAATATTATTTCGATAATAACATTTAATGAGATATTTTCACTTTAAAGTGATTTTCGGAATTGGGTCTTTTATGGGAGCTATAGTCAGTTATGAACCAATCATAATAAAATTTGAAGCAGACTTTTATAAGTCTTATTTTTGTCAAAATTTGATCTTGATACTTTTATTTCTATGGGATTTATGCACGTTAAAATTGTTTTTATATGTGGGGTTATATGGGAGTTATTGCCAATTATGGACCGATATTCCTAAAATTTGGCACTCTTTCAATAAAATTTTAATATGTTTAAGAGATTTTCCGAAAAGGCACTTGTATGGGGCCTAGGTAAAATAATGGACCGATCATAACCAATTTTAATAGGCTTGGTTCTTATTTCAGCAAATTTACTTTAAACTTTCAACAAAATAATTTGAAAAAAGTACAGATCTTTGTGCACATGGAATTGAGGATAATTTGCAATTGCTTGCAATCTGTTTATAATTGCAGACAAAATATAATTTTGAAAGTTCTGTATGCATGGGAGGTGGACGTGTCCTTCAATCGATTTGGGTAAAATTCAGTATATATGTAGATAACCAAGGTATATGATAATAATTTTGGAAAAAATATTTTTAAAATTCAAATCATATGAATGGTGGGCATTTCCTTGATCTGATTGGGCTTAAAATTAAAATTTTTCTTAATTTTGCCACAAGACACTACTTTTCCAAGTTTTATGTTTCTAGGATAATTCTTCTAATTTTGCCGATTCATTATATAGGAACAAAGCACTGCGCCATTGTTAGACGGTTTTATAAATTATTTAGTCCTAATTTGGACGTTTAAAAATAGGTAAATAATATTATTACAAGCATCACATAACTATAAATAATACAGTGTTATAACTTGGCAGAATAATACTAATAGTTTTGGTATATAGTGGTGAAGACCAAAACTCATCTACTACAGGGGTGGATACGATATACGTATCTCTTCTTGATATTTTTGTCGAAAATATTTTTCTTAAGTCTACATTTAGACTCTGCTTATACTAGATAGTATAGGCAAATTAGTTTTTGCGACTGTCATTAAACCTTGCAGAATATTAAACATTTTCTTACACAAAAAAATACCAAGAACTTATAATCTTTTCTTAGCAATTCAATTACAATTTTAAGGTCTACAATACCTAGTTTATGACTGTTCTGCTTTACAAGAAACGTGTCGTTAACAAGTCTGTATGGAGGGTCAAAATTATGAAAAATTGAATAAAAATATTAAAAAATTTTTTAAATTGATCTTCAGTTCCCTACCATAATATGAGCCATAATTACTGGAAACACTTTATAATTATAAAATGTTCAAAAGCATGCATTTTTTAAAAATATCAAAATCGTGTTACCATTATATACTAAAATGTCCGCCTTCGGGCGTAATTTTCTGCGAAAAAAAATTGCTACTTTTTCGTAACAAGCTAAAAATGACGAGAATTTCGAGACCTTAAACATATTGTGCAGACACTTAATTTTCAATTGCTGGTGGTAAATAGAAAACCCATTTCAAATTTCTTTTAATATTTTTTCTGCATTTATCTCATCAATACGCATCGTTTGATAGCCTTTCTAGAAAATTTGTTTCAACTCTATTATACGAATATCTAAGGATATCACAATTCAAAGTGGACTTGCAAAATGGGAGTGACCATTTCAAACTAACCTTTTTTAATTTATTATTTATTATTATTTTATTATTTATTTATTTATTTCATAGCAAAGCACGTTTTTAAAATGGATGTACTTTCATTCGACACTGCACTTTTAGCATTTACATCATATGAATACAATAGAGGGAGCCAAAGTCATACAAATTTGTTTTAAAAATAAAATAATTTCTTTGCAAATAAATAATTTCCATTATTACAATTTAACAGCACTTCACTTCATATACATCTATGGCCCCCAAAAATCTCAATTATGGACAAATCTGTTTAAAAACAAAATTTAACTGGGTTAATGAAAATCCTAATGAAAAGAAAAAAACAGTACAAAAGTTAAAATGAAACCAAAGACGGACCTGTTTTTCAACCGAAAATTAAAAAAATAAACACAAGATGATTTTTTTCTACAAGTACTTTTCGTAAACTTTTTTTAATTTCAATTCAATTTGTTAAAAAGCTTTCTTAAGCGTTAAAAATATTGTTGTAGCTGTTATTGTAATTGTTCTTGTTGTTCATTTACCAGGCAGCCATAACAATTCTGCACTAGTAGAACGTATTAAAGCCGAAGGTAAACGCCAGTTGGCCGCACACCGCAAGACTAACAAAACACATTATAGCAACAATAAAGCTCAGTTTTACTCAAAAATTCTTGCAAATATAAAGAAACAAAAACAACACGGAATAAAAACTGAAAACGCTTTAGTAAAACATGTGGTTTACAAAGCAAAAACAATCACAAAACACATCTATAACAAGGCTCCATTTCCATCCTTTTTGGTTTTGTGCTTTGTCACCTTAATGTTTTTTGTTTTTTTTTTTCACACTTTCTTCCTTATTTTCTTTATTTCATTTTTTAGGTTTCGTTTTTGAATTCCCTGCCTCAGGGATGAGGTTGAGTATTGTTTATGTTGAAATGGAATTTGCTGTGTTATTGTTGCTGCTGCTGGAGCATGTAACTGCATTAAGAGTTGCTTCTTGTAAGTATGTATGTCGTGCAGGAAAACCCAACAAACTATATATAGTACACACATACACACATATCATTACAACAATGTTTAACTAAAACTTTACAAGTGTTTAACATTTTGTTTACTTTCAACAAACAAGACAAAACAGGTGTAGAATTTTTAGTTTTGCTTTCTTTACTCTACGGATTTTTGCATAAATAAATATGAATGTGATAACAAACGAGGTAAGATTGAAAAATTTTCGTAAAAATCTAAAATTTGTTACTTAAAATTTTTTATTATAAAGAGAAAAAATTCTGCTACAATTTCTTATGTAACATGTCGAAAAAACCATTTAAAACCCCATAAAGAATATATATATATATATATATATATATATATATATATATTTCTGGTAAGATTCTGAATCGATCTAGCTATATCCGTACGTCTGTCTATTGAAAGCAGGATATGGGGAGACTACATAAGGAGATGAAATTTGACTCAAATATTTCTCTTATATAAGGTTTGTTTGTTATTGAAAATGGGCAAAATCGGTTAATAAACAAAAAGTTATGGGCCAAATACTATAAGCACAGGGTGTCCGTTGTAATTTCAGTTCATACTTTTAAGCTTATATCTCTTAAACAAAAGCAAGTACGACAACAAAATTTTGCACAGATAGTTCGAGGATCGATATAAACTCAGAAGCTAAGGACCAATGTAAACAAAAATGCTGATAGTGAGTATATACATACGGACAAGCCGAATATAACATTCTCACTTGTTAATTTTAGTGATTTCTTAAACTGATCTCGTTGTTAAAAGCCCCCTTTTTGTAAAGAAAGCTGCATAAATGCGTTTAAAGTAAATGAATAAAATATGTATGTTTGTTGTACATATATACTTATTAACAGGCCAACCAAAAATATGCAAAATCATATCTTAAACTTCAAATGAACTATACTGTTAGTTATTTATACATTTCAGAAAATTTTAAGGTTTTTAGCATAGATTTTTTTATAGCTTATTTTAATCATAACAGCATATTTTTACATATTTTAGGCTTAGAAGCATATTTTATCATATTTTCATAGAAAATCCTTATTTTTGAGCATATTTTTGCATATTTTATACTTAAGAGCATAATTTTGCATGTTTTGCACTCAGTAGAATTTTTTACAAAATTTGCCTTTAGTAAAAATTTTTTTTAACTCTCACATACTTTTTTCAAATCAAATTTCGTAATAATTTTCATCCTAAAAATTTATACAAATTTTGTAATTTCCTGATACAATGTTTCAGCTTTGAATGAAAATAAATATAGTACGAGTAGTAGATAATCTAAAATCTAGCAAGAAAAAAATGATATTTTAAAGGCATATTATCATATTTTAAGACAATTATTTATACGCATAAAAAAACCTTTTTAGAGCGAATTTTTGGTTGCCCTGCTTATAAGTTTTGTTGTACAAAATGTTATACGAATACACACATAAACTTGTGCACAAGTGGAAACGAAAGAAAAATCTTTATTACCGCTAAAATGTACTTGAATTAAATAAAAAAAAAAAACTCAAAAGTGCAATCTCATTAACTAAGATTTTTTAAGGAACTTCACTTCAGTCCTTAATAAAGTTTTTTCTTATTTGTACGTTTAGGGGATGAAAAATAGAACATTTTATAAAATTAAATAAAATTATTTCGTAAATAAAATTAAAAAAAGAATAAAAATGAATAAAATAAAAAACTATAATAAATGCCGACTACAAATAACACTATTTTTACATTTGATATAACTATTGAAAAATAATAATAACACGCTGCTACAAAATGTTACTTTTTATTTTCACTCAGAAAACTATCTAATTGTAGACCTTCTGGAGGACATCGATACCGACAAGCCGGTGTTTGCCGTACCAGGTGCTCTGGCTTCAGTGGTACCAGATTGTGGTAAGTCTCTTGTCAGGCTCCGAAGGTCGTTTTCTCTCATTATAGACCCACAGACAAGTCCAGGCAATGGTACACCTATATATACCTGTCACACTGCTACGCTCTCTAAGACCGAAGCTATCTTAGAGTGTAACATGACAGGATTTTCTCTACCACGTATGAGCTATACATCAAGGAAAAGATTTAATCCAAGAAGACAAGCCGCCATGGCGGCATCTCTTATGTACACTCAAATTAAATAACGAATTATTCACCATTTTTTGGAATTACACTGCCTGCCACTTTAATAAGGAATCACATTTTTTTAACTTTAATTAAGTATATATCCTAAACTAAAGTTCAGAAAAAATAATTCTTTGCGCAACCAAATTTCAAAGTGTTGGCTTTAGTTTCCTGAAGAAATAAAAAATATACATATTTTGTTATAAAAAAATATGAATTTATTTAAAGACATGTATTTCTGTGGTACTTTTTCGTGTGTCACTTGAATAAAGAATTCTTTTAATATTAATCAGGAAGTCTATGATTTGAATTTCTTTCAATATAAACGGCTAGAGAATTTTTAATTTGATAGTTTTTAAATAGTTTTTATTCAAAATGGTACGTGGTAAGGCTCTTAATAACTCTGAAAAAGAAAAATTCTGATTTTGAAATCTCAATCAGAATCCGATCCAAATAGCCAAAATCGTTAATAGAGGAAAGACAGTTGTGTACAATTATTTAAATAACGTAGAAAGATATGGAAAAGACATGAAAGGGCGGAAGAAAATGGCAACAACTCTAAAGAAAGACGAAAAATTCTTAGAATTGCATCAAATTCTGCCATGTCGGTATCAAAAATACGTGAAAAAAGTGGAGTCAGTGGCAGTCTAAGAACAGTGCACCGTATTTTAAAGTCGTGCCCATACATAGTCCGACGAAAACTGCAAAAACCACCACTTAATGAAAAATGCAAATCACAACGTTTACAGTTTGCCAAAAATACAATGACATGGTCCGACAAATGGTTTAAAGTTGTATTTTCCGATGAAAAAAAGTTTAATATTAATGGTCCCGACGGGTATAACTATTACTTCCATGACCTAAATAATTAGGAATTATTTGTGAGCCGCAGACACAACCGAGAGGGCGGAATAATGGTATGGGGTGCCATTTCGTATTATGGTGCCAGAGAATTGGTTTTTGTATCCAACAAAATGATTGCAACGACTTACAAAAACATTCTGGAGGAAGCATTTCTAAAATTGAATGATTTCTTTGGACGTACAAACACGACAACGCAGTAAAACAATGGATTAATCAACATGGTGTTTTGGACTGGCCCCCATATTGACCAGACCTGAATCCAATGCAAAATGTCTGGGGTTGGCTTGCAAGAAAAGTTTATGAAGGAGGAAAACAATTTGAGACGATAGAATCCTTAAAGGGTGCAATAACGGAAGCATGGAGTTCAATTTCGCTAAATTACTTACAGTCATTATACAAGCCGATGCCAAATCGCATTTTTGAGGTTATTTCTAAAAATGGTAGCAGTTATTATGTTATAAAATTTTAACATTTCATTTTTTCAATATTTTTTGTTGCACCTAGAACACGGTTCTACATATATAAATAAACTTGAAATGTAACATAGCGTAATCTGTAGTTATTGGTTAGTAGATTATTATACCATTTTTAGAATTTTCGATAAACCCCAAAATCAGAAAAAACCGATTTTTTTTTTTTACTTTTCGGCTTTTCAATTTTTTTATCTCGAATACCTTGTTTTTTAAACTATATTAGAGACAAATATTAAAGACACAAACAAATTCAATTTTTTTATTCTAATGTTTTGGATTTTACAACCATTTTCCCCAATATCAGTTGAGAATTGTAGATCATATGATTTTTTCCAAATTGTAAAACTCACAAGATCCTGTTATTTTACGTGTTTTTTTGTTGTTGCCACGTAAAATAACTAGTTTTTATGATTTTTACAGTTAAGAAAAAAATCATATATTCTACAATTTTAATCCGATTTCATAAAGCCATAGATCATTTTAATCTTAATAAAATGTGGCATTAGGAAAAAATACGAAAAAATGTGTTATATAATAAAATATGGGTTAAAAATATCCGCAAAATCCAAAAAGTACGAATAGAAAATAAAAAAGTGAGTTTGTGTCTTAATATCTTTCACAGTTTTGCCATAAAAACAAATGTGCATATATTTCTTAAAAATGTTAAGAACTTTTCTTTCTAATGTCGTTTAGAAAACTTAATTAGTCAACAGGTATTTGAGATAAAAATGTTTAAAGCCACGTAGTCCGAAAAATCGTTTTTTGTTCTGATATAACTCCCGAGTTTTGAGGGTATATCAAAAATTCTAAAAATGGTATAATAATCTACTCACCTATATCTACATACTTTGCTATGTTACATCCCAAGTGTTTTTCACTGTAGCTCCACGTAATTATATAATTTTAATTAGGGAGCTAAGGCTAAGAATTTTCCTACTTCTACAGAATAAGTTCAAAACCCTAAAGAAAAAGAAAGAGTGACGATTGTCCGAATAGTTAGAAAACTGAACATATAACACTGCACAGTGGGGGGCAGAATCGAAATTTGGAAATAAATCTAAACGCTTGGTTGGATTTTAATTTCATATAGGCGTAGCAGAGTGAGAAAGAGGGCCTACAAGTGTTAGGCAAGAGAATTTATTTGAAAAAATTGGAGTTCGTAGTTTTTCTTACTTTTTAGTTAAAGTCAACATTTGGTATTAGTTTGGTTTTTGAAGAAACTATAAATATTCTATCTATAATAAAATTTTAATTAATTAAGATATCCTAACGAAATTGTCAATTTTATCATTTGGAATGATGAAGTTTAAAAAAATTTATAAGTCAATTATGTATGACAACCAAACTTTAGTTATGTTGCCTATTAGCAACGCAACATGCAAGTAAATTTATACCATGAATAGAAAACACTATTTGAAAGTTCAGCAACTGAAATAAATGTAAAATAAAAAATAATATAAAAAACAAAAATGAAAGTAAATTTTTGTGTTTTTCGTTCGACACTCTCTTTAAGTGGATCAATTGTGTTTGCTACAGATCTTCCGTGATAATTTCCCCAGGTTTAAAAAGCTTACAATAGGTGACACTCTTCAGAACTCATCAAATACACCGTTTTGTTGGAGGTTATCATAATAGATGTTCTCAAAGAAACAACATTTCTTGTAATACTGAATCTGTATTTTAGACATACATACTCGCTTTTAGATAGCTCTTGGATTAATGTTCGTGTTGCATTCAATTTCCTAGCTTTTACATGAATTTCAGTGCTTTAATAATATGGAATTGGTACTTGACCTACTAATTCCCCAAATTATTAACACTTTTACAAAAAAATATTTAGTTTTAAATTTTTTGTTTTAAAAAATTTTCAGCAACCAGAAATTTGTAATTACCTGTGTGGCAACTGAAGTTGAGAACTTTAAGTTGCCAGTTGCCATCTGTAAATTTTTGTAAAAAGAATCCCATAATTTCCAAAAACCGGTGAAAATCCAAAAAATTAAATTTTATATGGTAAATTAATAAGTCCACTTTCGGAAATCACTCTAATGTGCATAAATTCATATAATTGTTAGCATTAACGTAATATTCCGTATTCATATCTTTTATTTTACACTTAGTAAAAGTATCGGTCCAAAATTGTCCACATGTCTAATAAAAGACCCCTCCACGAAATATAAGCCCCTGCAAAATTGTGTGGTGTATCACTTGTCGAGCTTGACCGACTATATCTTTCTTACTTGTTTTTAGTTAGATTAAAGAAAAACTTTAGTTTTAATAAACCTTGAAATTTAAATATTTAATTTTAAAAGCATTTATACTTAAATTCAGTTTGAATTTCAAAGAAGAAACTTTAAACAAATTATTAAATTTTGTTTCATACACAGAATAAATTTGCCATATAAATGTATACATTACGCACGCATTATTAATTAATTATTTGTTTATCAGACTGTCTCCATTAGTTTCCTTTTGGAATATAAATTTTTAGAGTATCCCTTCTTAAAATTTAACTAAAAACTATCAATATAGAAATATGCATATATATGTAACTAAAATTTTTTTTAACCACAAAAAATTTGTAAAAATATTGTTTTGCAAAAATTAAATTATCACTATGTTCAGTGTAAAATGTAATGAAAACCCTAAAATAGTGACATATTTTTAGTGTTAATGATAAAATTTCTGTATCGTATTAAAGTTGTAATTAAGTCTTATGTAAATTTAAAGCAATTGATACTGTAGCAAAAAGAAAAAGTTACAAACGCATATATAGAAGGACTTTTTAATTTATTTTATCAAACAGGGTGTTTCAAGAAAATAAAACAAGTGCTTAAATCATTCTGGGATATTTTTTAACTGATATTTACAACAAAAGAACATTTCTTTTCAATTTTTAAACTACTTACGTCTATAATTAAAATTAAATATTTTCTTGCAAATAAATCGCTTTTAAAAGATATTCACCCTGCATTCTACATTAATTGGTGTAAGGACAATAAACTTAAAGTGGCACGTATTTGCAGAATATAAAGATATACTCATAAATAAGTATGTATAAAATAGTGTAGATATGCTGAATCTACTTATATGTATATTAAAACTTTTATAATTTTATTTTAATTATGAAACCATAATGTAAGGAATAATCACTAGAGGAAGTCGTCAAATTTAATTCTTATTGTCAAAATTGAAAAGTCAGAAACCAAAAAATAAAAATCAAGAATGAAAAATATAAAATGTTTTGTTTCCATTTATTATTCGAAATACTTCCTAAAATGCAGAACTCCATTTTGGGAATATAGATGAATATTTTCTTATTTTTAATAAAATCAAGTTGACAAATTAATATGAAATACTTTTTTTATTACATGTTTTGTTTTAATTTTTTTTTTTTTTTTTTTAATTTTCTTTTGCTTTATATGTGACTGACTTTTCAGAGTAAATAAAATTGAGAACGAACTTTGTAATTATTCAACCTTTAGTTGTTGTATCATGTAAGAAACTAAAGATTCGAAACGTAAATATATTATAAATAATTCTTTAAAAATTACTTAAAATTTGTGAAGGCTAAATGAATATCAAAATGTTTTGTAGGTTAAAAAATACTTTAAACATTTTTCATTGAAATATACAAAATTTTTATTTCAATTTTTTTTTTTTCTCATTTGAATATAAAATTTCTAAACAAAGCATTTTATTAAGAAAAATTAATATTACAGAGGCCAATTTGCAAACAATTGTATTTAAATATCTTGGGATATTTATAACATAAAAAATAGTGAGGTAAGAAATGTGATTATTAAATGTTAGAAAATCATTTGAAGATTTTATTTATTTTTTAATAGCGAGAATTGTGTGTTTTTCCTTAAAAGAAATTTGCTGAAGATTTTAAGTATCAGAAAAACTAATATATAATTATACCATTGGAAATTTAGATACGAGTAATATCTACTATAAGAATTTATAACAAAATTTCATATTGAAGCTACACTAATCCTAAAATAATATCTTTATCTTGCCTACACTTATTCCAATTCTAAAATATCATTTTTATCGTCTATCGTCGCAAATTCGTATTATAAAATTTTTATCATTAATCTAATTGACCGTAATGTACGTAATTATAAATCTAAATAAAACTAATCTATCCTAAACCTAATTAAAATCTTAACTTAATTTAATTTAAATCAATCAATTTTTACTTAATCTTTTTTTATCTTAAGTTAGGAAAGGTTAAATTTTTGAAAAAAATGTAACCTTTCCTAAAAAATTTTTGGTACGAGTAAAATTACGAGTAACTTAAATTATGGATAGTGAGAATTAAAATTTCAAAATCATCAAATCTATTTAACAAATTCAGAGTTACATCAGGCTTACTGCCATCGTTGGATAATGTTTGATGAGTGGTACGATTAATTTATATTTGTTGACTTTAAAAATTCTAAATCATATTATTAACATAATAATGTAAATAAGATTATTATGTTAGAAACATTTGAAATTTATTATACATATAAATTCTATACATAACAAAAATATTTTTTTAACAATATTATTTTTTATTATAATTCTTTAATTATGTTTAAATTAAATAAACATTATTTGAAATTTATATAATGGTAAACTAAATTTTGTTCTTTAGGACTATCTAAAATTTAATAGGATAGCATAGTTGGTAAGGGTTAAGGTCCAAAGTTCTTCCTTGTTTAAAAATTTCAGACCGAAAATCCATTCTCTTTTATTATTATTATTATTAGTATTATTTTAAATTTCATTAGTTGACATTGGTTAAGTTATAACTACCTTTTTAAATTTAATTTTGAATGGTTCTTAATCATTTCCAAGGAAGACAAGAACACCATCCCATTGCCCTGAGCACGACTGGATTGAGAGGTAGAGAAAGGGCCAAGAGAAATTTGAACCATTAAAAAACTGAATTTTTATTTTGCAATCGATTGGATTTCTCAAATGTAGACCAAGAATATTTTTATAAAATCAATCGATAGAGATATAATAATTGTTCTAATAACATTGAATTCCAAATAAAATTGACTAATTTTGGTAAAAAAAGACATGTTTCTAAGTGGTTGGGTTCAATAGATATTAAGCCTTAAATTATATTTTTTATCCAGCAAAAAAAAACTAGTAAATTCTTATAAAAAAGAACATTTCTACCACTTCAAAAGTAAAACTTAGTGCATAGTTTGCATTTTTTGGATTTTACTTCCAGAAAAGTGAAAATATTAATAATTTCCAAGATAATTGAAATTTTACAAATTTAATAGTATTTTTGTTATCTTTTACCAAATCTAAAACAGTATTTTTAATTAAAAAGTTTTATGAACATAATTTTAAGAATAGAACTTCACTATGTACTTCCTTTCAACGACAATAACTCATTTCTGAAAAGAACGGTTCAAACAATTTTTTTTCTTAATTAAATATTCAGTCAAATTAAAAGAAATTAAATTGAAATAAAACGTAATTCAACGGCTTCAATTAATTTAAATTGCAGCAAGCTATTTTCTTGACATGAAGTATTTAAAGAAAAATACTCATAACTCAATTATATTTAAAATGGGAAGACCATATTGCATAAAATCTTAGAAATATAATTTGCATTATATTTTTTATAAATTTTAGATATTTATGTTGAAATATTGCAGGCATATGCTTGCTTTAATTACGTTAAAATATTTGTTTGTTTGGCTAAAGTAACATAGTGTCTACATTACAAAATTTTTTATCAAGACAAACGTCAAACTTAACGCGTATTTGTGGAAGGTGGGAACAGTTGCACAAAAACAACAATATGGCGTATTCATTATTGTTTTTATATATGCAGTTTGACAACTATAACATCCAAAATAATAATCAGCTTTTTAACTATGGCTACCTTGTAAATTGATAAAAATTTACCTAATGTAGACACTAGGTAAACTTCAAAAAGCAATAGCTAACACTGGTAAAACTAAATTAGCTCACACATTTCAAAAGCCGAAGCAAAAATAACACACTGCTTTTTAAATAAGTCAATGATGACAAAATTCAAAAATTTAACAAACACTAAAAGTCCTAAATGGAAAATTTTAGAAACGAAACAAATGCATCATCACTAATTTTTTGTGTTTATGAAAATACATCTCAAATAAAACAAGGAGCAAAAGTAGTCGGACAAAGTAGACACACACAGAGCACAGAGTAAGTGCTAGAAGCCACACGAACATAAGCTGAGGCGAATGTCAAAATGTAGGTAGAGTTAATAATAAATGCATTCAGAAGTGTTAACATAACCGTATGTGTCTTTTTTTCATGATGTAGAAAATTCCTTATAATATTTGGAAATTTTATTTATTTATTTACATACACATGTATGTATGTAAGTACCCTGCCAGCAATTAGGTGATAGTTTTATCCACTATCAGAAAAATGACTCTCTAATATTCTCAAAATGTTATTATCCTATTAGTAAACAATTTTACAAAAACAAGTAATATCGAAAAAGTCACTTAAAAGTTAGTTTTTGGATACATATAAAGTTACCAAAAACTGTCTCTCATTAGTGTTCTCAAGATGTTATTTTCCTAATAGTAAAAAATTTTACGAAAACAAATAACATTAATTTCGATTTTCGACCTTCTGAAAATAAAAAACCATTACATTGTTTTTATATTAGGAGCAAAAAATGTGAAGAAGACGATGGTACTTAGTTGGCGTGTTACTTTCAAAGGCAAGCAATCGATTTTTTAAAAAATTAAGAAAGCTTCGTAAAATTAAAATAAAAAAAGAGTGATAAAGTGAGGTAAAAATAAAAAAGAAATATATAAAGTGAAATAAAATGAAAACAAAATTAAATATTGTGAAAAAAATTTTGAAAGAAATTTTAAATTAAATTAATTAAAAAATAAATTTCGAAATAATATAGGTTTGTTGTGTTATGGTTTGTTATGGTAAATTTTCTATACCACCCACCCCTACCCCCATGGATTCGCGCCTGATTTCAATACTTATTTTTTTTATCAGCAATTTGGTGTAATTTTATATTTAAAAATTCTTCTCTTAAATTGAATATTTAAAGTCTACAACTTTCTTACTAGAAATCGACTATTTCTAGTATTTGAATATCTAGCAAAATGAAGAGCCTAAATTTCAACTTAGTTTACGAAATTTTATCCCCAAAAAATATATTTTGCAATACTTATGTATTGAATATTTGATAATTTATTTTCCATCATCTTTCAAATATATTAATCATATTAATGATTTTGGTCACAATGAAATAAACGTTCATGAATAAGTTAATTCTTGCAACAATTATAAAATTATTTTTAATTTGTATTTTGTTTTTTTATTCAATTACACTGTGTTCGAAAATAAGAATATTTTTTTAACAATGTGGACACCTATTGGGTTAAACTAAATCGATGACGCTGAATTTAGTGGAGTCAACCATTTTTAAAAATTATCGTTTCTGAGAAATATTATTATGCAGACTTTCAGCAGTTAAATACAGGATTTTTGAATTTTGATGAACAAATTTTTTAATTATTAAATGTTTTGTTTAATTTTTAGGTGGGGTCTGTGTGCCCCTCAATGGAATACAAATTTTGAAACAGAGATTGATGCTTGTTGTAATTATGCATATTTTGCTCTATGTCTCGTTCATGTGCCCTAAATAGTCAATGCAATATATAGTCTAAAAGTTTCAAAAAATAAGTGTGAATACTTTTAAAAAGATCAGTATTACGCGAGGAACTTTTACGGTTTCTAATGGAATAGCATGGATTGCTGCGTGAATTTAGTTTTTCTAAAAAACAAATTTAAGAAAAAATTTTATGTAATTCTTTAAAATTACGCAAAAATTGCACTTTTATCTTGGTTACATAGATAGATCGTTGGTAGTTAAATACTGGACACTTTGCCGAAACAGATTTTGCTAAGGCACATCGCACGGACAACACGATATTAACCATAATTGGGTCAACTAGGTGATGTTTATAATGCTTAACAGAAATGTTGAAGAGCCTCAAAAAATTTCGAAAAGTAAAACTTTTATGGACCAAAAAAATTTACTGGGATTAAAAAAGGATCACAATATTAAATATCATTTTTTTGTAATGCACTTGAATGAAATATATTTTCGTATAATATATGGAGTAATAACTTAGATTAGAACTCGATCTTTCGCAAAATTTAAAAAAATCGCTATTTGTAGTAAAAAGAAAAATTATATATAAACTTCTAGTTTGTAAAAATGTTTCAAACCCTGCACGAAATTATTAACACGAACTGATTCTACATGCATTCGAGTCACTTTATATTTATATAAATGGATTTTGATGTGCTGTCAAAAAAAATGAATAAAAATAAAAAAATAAAAAATTAAGGCCTTAAATCAAAAAATCATATTCTTTTGGTTAAAAGCTTAAACGACACCATGTGTTCATGTGCATGAGAGATAAAAGAAGATATATTTGAATATTCCAAGTGATCATCATAAACAGTGCCTATGTTTGAAGCGCAATCATTGTGGCGTATCGACCCATAATATAAGCCGAATTTAGCTATAGAGAGAAATTGGAAATATGTAATGTACCTTACAAAATTAATTCATGGGACTACATAAAATTACCAGACAGTGGGTCTATAAGCTTTTCTGATAAATTTTAAGCAAAAATTGTATTCCTTAGAAAAATAATGTGTCGATGTTACTAGCACGGACAACAGTAGAATGTTTGAGTCCCAAATATTCTACTGTTGTAGCGACCAGTATTGAGTTTCAGATCTTCATGTCATAAACAGTGCTGCCGGTATAGCCTTTTTAAGGCTAAATCTATCCCTTTTATTTTGCTTTTAGCCTCAAAATTTTCGTTTTAGCTTTTAGCCTTTTTTCTAGCTTTTTTATTCTTGAAACTGTCTTAAAAGGGTAAAATGTTAGCATTTCAGCAACGAAGAAAATAATTTCTTATTTGTTAATACTAATTTTATTTTTACAAAATCATCCATTTGAGCATTTTTGTGTATTTATTCACACAAAAAGTTCAGACTATTTACATTTGACAAAAATCAAAAATCAAAATTCAGTTAACTAAATTGATGGACTTACTATATCGATTATTATAATTATTTTCTAATATACTTTATTAACCATAGAAACTATTTACTAATATAATTTAAAAAAGAGATTTAAAAATATGATAAATCACACACAAATTTAGAAATTAAAAAAAAAATAAAATTAAAACGGAAAATTAGTCCAAAAATGACAGGAAAACAATTCAAAACAATTTTTCATATGAAATATAACCCAAATATATGTTGAAATTCTTTGGACAATTTTTTATTAGGTTATTTTGCTGGCAGCTGTTTTATGTTTTTTATAAATATATTACATCACGAGGGTGGATCAATAAGACCGTGACTTTTCGAACTTCCCTCGTAGTTATATGAAATGCAACACTATTCCCATCAAGTACCACCTGTTAATAGACTACTGTCGTCATTTACTTTGCTTTTAACAGCTGTTCAAAATATACAACCTCGTGTATTTTTCTAAAAATGGAAAAAAATGAATTTCGAGTGCTCATTAAACATTATTTTTTGCGAAAAAAAGCCGTCAATCAAACCAAGGAAAAGCTAGATAAATTCTATGGGGACTCTGCACCATCGATTTCAATGATAAAAAAGTGGTTTACTGACTTTCGTTGTGGTCGCACGAGTACAAATGACGCTGAACGTTCTGGACAGCCAATTGAGGTCAGTACACCCGAAAATGTCGAAAAAATCCACGATATGGTATTGGCCGACCGAAGAGTAAAAGTGCGTGAGATTGTTGATGCCATGGGCATTTCATATGTCAGTGTGGTTTCGATTTTAAATGATCAGCTGGGTTTAAGAAAGTTGGCTGCAAGATGGGTGTCGCGTTTGCTCTCAATTGAAAATAAACTTAAACGTGTGACAACTTCAAAGGATTGTTTGGAGTTGTTTATCCGCAATCCGAAAGAGTTTTTGCGGCGTTTTGTAACTATGGATGAAACATGGATCCATTACTATACTCCGAAGACCAAGCAGCAGTCTAAACAATGAGTTTCTCCGGGTGAACCTGCTCCGAAGAAGGCCAAGGTAAGTTTATCGGCCAATAAGGTAATGGCAACAGTTTTTTGGGATGCACGCGGGATAATCCTCATCGATTACCTTCAAAAGGTAAAAAAATAAAAAAAGAAAACGACCCCATATGGCCAAGAAAAAAGTACTTCCTATTTCCAAATCTAAAGAAATGGTTCGGTGGAAAGAGATTCAGCTCCTACGATGAAATTATTGACCAAACAAATGCCTATTTTAAGGACCTTGAAAAATCCTATTTCTTACGCAAAGTAAATGATGACACTTGCTCATAATTTGACAGTAGTCTATTAACAGATGGTACTTGATAGGAATAGTGTTGCATTTCATATAACTACGAGGTAAGTTTGAAAAGTCACAGACCTATTGATCCGCCATCGTATCTTTAAAAAAACATTTTCTATAAGTATACTACAATTGTGATAGATATATGTATATATTTTAAGGAAATTGGACGAATCTGTGCCACGATGGATGCATCAGGTAATGATACATTAGTGAAAGAAACACAATTCCTTAATAATAACCATGAATATTAAAAATTAAAGTCATATAAATAATTTTAATAAAATTTTTGTTATGTACATATAATTTTTTTTTTTTTCTATGAAAATTTTAAAAAATTAATAAATTTTTGCTATAAAATATGCACCAGAAATTATTTTTTATCTGGCTTTTTAAGGTCTAGTAGACATAAATAAAATATATTTACGTTAGAAATGTGAATTTTTGGGGAAAGAAATAACTTTATAGGTCTGTACATATAATTATCTGACATGAATATTTGATATTTATTGTTTTTATTCTTTAGTAATAATTTTACTTTTAAATATTCTATATTTCAAATGGTCACCCTCATTTTAAAACACAATGTGAACTGAAATCAATACAAAAAAAAAATAATAATAACTAAACATTCATCAATAAATACTATTAGAAGAAGTGCACGAATTGTGTGTGATTGGAATAATTTTTCTCTTTTATTAAAAACTGATGAAATAGATTTGACTTATGAGTTATGGTTAACCAATTTTAGACAAAATTGTTAATATTATTGAAATTTTGTAATTTATATTAAAAATAATCAAATAAAGGAAAAAAAGTAAAAAGAAGCAAAGGTAAAATTAATTCTTAGAATTAGGGTATATAGTTTCGATATTTCATTGACTATTGTAATCGGGTTTCTGGTCCTTTTTACCTTTTACATTTCCTTCAAATATTGATAAAAACAGAAAGTTAGAACCACACTGCTAAAGTAAATATTCTACCTGAAAGGGTTCAAATGGACATGTGAGGTTGAAGTACATGATCCGTCAAGGTTTCACAACGGGACCAAACTGGACCCAAGTGTGCTGTCTCTGGACAGCTGCCCTAATAACCTAACCTACCCCAACCTAAGGGTTCAAAAAATATTTTATCCAATGATCAACCGACTTTAAATTTTTAAATTGAAAACACATGGTAATTCTTAATATCCTATCAATTTACTCCAGACCTTCCATAATGGGTTAATAGCATTTTTGTGTGAATACGTAGATAGATGGATGGATGATGCTTCAATATTTTGTCTATTTTTCTTTTGTATTGTAATAACAATGCTCGATGTCATTTTCAAAAATACGAATAGTTAACTTTCAATGCACATGTTATAGAAAGAATAGATAAATGGCTTCAAGATGTACAAAAAAGAGAGAGAAGGTGGGTGGTAAATGTGATTTCTAAGTGGTGCGTTTTTCATTTTTTTTTTTAGATTTTCCAACGGTTTGTTTCACAGTTATGCTGATGATGCAGCTGTCATTTTCAAGTAATACGAATGATTGGTTACTGCCATCAATGCTTTCCATGCCAAAAGAAACGTTTGTTTAAAATACTCATGGAACATTGTCAATATTTAACGTTTAAAAAAAATATGTAACGTTAAAAATATCCTGCCATAAATTAATAAGTGGGAAAATAAAATAATGGACGAGGTCATTTATTTGTTGAATGCAAAAGTAGCATTCAATTTTAAGGTTTTACTCACAAACTATAGAGCTTTTAGAGAAAGTCAAATAAATTTTTATAATGTTCAGAAATACTATAGAGCTATTTAAAATTAATAATAGAAATGCAATTTATTTATAAACAAAAATAATGGTAATTTTTAATCACTTATAAAATTTCATTTAGCATCTTTAATTGCTTTGAAGATCTTAATTATATATATATATATAATGTTATAAAATGTTTATTAAAATTTTGTTCTGAAATTTAAAGTACTTTTTATCTTAAAAATTTCAAAACTCAGCAAAAAGGTTGACAATTTCTTAAGCTAACAGAAAATCGAATTTTATTAAAACATAAAATGTTGAAAATGTAAAAGTTCCTTTTATATACAAACTGCAGGAAAAATTATTATAAGTTTATATCAATCATTATATTTAAATTTTTTCATTATTATTTTTAAATATAATTCATGCGCTAAATAAAATTCCATTAAATTTCCATCACCCAACATGAAAAATGTTTGTCATTTTTGAATATAAGTTTGCAACATTTTTATATTTGTGGGGCGTATTTATATGCATTTATTTTTTGAAAATATGCACATAAAAATGCACTTAAAAATTTAAAATATACCCTATAAATGGAAGAAATATGCATTTGTTTTTTTTTTTTTCAATATTTATTGAATACAAAAGACCTTTTTATTAATATAAATTTATTTATATAAACAAACATATTGTCTATTTTGGCGTAAACAAATTTTATGCATAAAAATTATCTTTCTAAGGAGCATGATTGAATACTTGCAGTTTAGAAGGTGAATATTCTACTAAACACGAGAATAAATGCGTTTGAAATTTATTAATTTTCTCAAATCTTTTATTTTTTAATAATACCATCAGCTTCAATTTTCTCAATTGCACTATCAATTGAACTGATTTGAGTACTTAATGAAAAGAAACCCTCTAATTTAGTAAAAGTTTCAGGAAGGAATCCATAACTGGAACAAACAAATAATGAGTGATTAGATTTAATATTTCTTGTTTTGAAATCGTCAAAAAATTGTTCGTAATATTTTACAGCATCAAGCCAAAATGCCCAGCTCATAATATCTGTTTAAAGAGGAAGTGGCAAATTGAGATAATTTTTCTTTAATTTTTTAACGCATGTAGGGGCAGGTTACATGAAAAATTTTTAGATACAAAATCTGATGACTTTTGGTGATTTTACCATATATGGAGCCGCATCCATATATATAAAAGAATTTAACTTTTATTGAAGTCCTCCGCAGTATTTTAACTGGCTCATGACATGTACGGGCAATTTTTTCGTGATTCAATTTTCAATATTAATTAAGAAAAATTAACGTTCTGATCCAAAATGTCTGCAGATATAAAGGCTTTACATAAGTCCAAGTTGAAATTATTTCTAACTTGCAAAATTTATGGTTAACAATGATTGTTTTTCGATTCCAATTCTTGGTGTTTTTTTTATCAAAAAAATATTTATTTAATAGAAGTTCTTTATAATTTAATGTGATATTCTTACCAAATTTTACTAGGCAAAGATTTTCTTAAAAAAAATAGTACTGGTTGTTAATAATTTATGAAATTTTATTTAATAAAATATTTTTTTATTTTATCTCTGTTGATAAAATTAAATAATTTAAATTGCGTTTGATTAGCTGGCATAGAGTTCAAAGTTAATAATCACTAAAACATCTGTTATGCTCGTTTTACCTCAAAATGAAGAATATAAAAATAGAATTTTAACAAAAAAGTTAAAAAAATGGGAAAAAATCGAAAAATATGTAAATTAATATGCATTATTAAGAAAAATATGCACTATCAAATCGATGCTATTTTTCAATCAAATTTCTGATTCAGATAGGCAACATTAGACAGTTTTGAGTGCCTTAAAACTCCTATTCATGACTTTTAGAGGAATGTGGGTAGGAACATTAAAGACATTGCCTTAAATAATTAGTGTAAATACTTTAATTGATTTAAATCATGATGATAGAATACAATTTGGGGTTAAAAGTTAATTTTTGCCCTTGGACTATAAAAAAAAACCTATTTACCAAATTGCATTAAATTATTTTCAAAATTGCGTCCTTTAGTTCATGTAGTCCGTATATACAATACAATGTTCAATTATCCCCTGGCTATATCCGCAGATATCCGCAAATAAAGTTTTGAAAATCTCATAGACAAGGGTTCAATATTTCGTTGTGCACAAAAAAAAAATAAATTTACATTCAATTAAAAATTATTTTTCAAGCAAAATATTTGAATGTAATCTTCAAATTGAAATTTATGACTAAAAATAAAATCAAAGTTCTACATCTTAAATGGTATAAAATTTATTCCACAAAGTTTAAGGTGAAAATTTTTCAAAAATTTGTAATTTCAAATGTAATAATTTTTCAATATTTTCACACAACAGTTCATGATATGTTAGCTTTACAGTAAAACAAAATTTAAACATTTTATATAATTGCAAAAATTTTCAAAAAATATGTATGATCAGTTCTTATTCTAGCTTTTCCTATAGTGCAGCCCTTCAAAATAATGTATTATTTAACATAAAAAAGAAAAAGGTTGATACATCTTTTAGATTAAACATATTACTTTACATTGCAAATTGTTTTCTAAACTTATTTATTTTTAATTAATTCTTAAAACGTTATTACTCAAAATTTTCTGTAAACTAAAACACAAGCCCAAAAACCAACTGTTGTCTAAATCATTAACCAGCATAATTGCCAAGTACATATTTCCTGCTCTAAACTAATACGTGTTTTAAATATTAGATTCTATTTAACACAGACTCTTTTTAATACCCTTCACTACAGTTGTAAAGGGTATATATAAGTTTGTTATTCCGTTTGTAATTTCTACAATATTTATTTTGGAGCCTAAAAAGTATATATATTCTGGATCGTTATTGATGGGGAAATCGATATAATGATGTCCGTCTGACCGTTCGTCTGTCTGTTGAAATCAGTTTTAGAAAGTCCCAGATATCGGATATATATATTTAATACATCAATTTACAGAGAATTTCCCTCAGATGAACGCTAAAAAATTAGCATAATCAGTCGATAAATAGCCGAGATATTGACAAACAATCGAAGATACTTCAAAAAAGCGTTTTTATTTTCGACTTTTCTAAACCCCTATTATATTAGTTAGCCTCTTCGTTCTTGGACAGAATGAACAAAATCGGCCCATTAGTATCCGAGATATCGGTAAAAATGCATTTTTAAACTTTCTGCAAATTCGTTTTTATATAGATCGGTCCTAAATATTTTTCTAAAATTTCGATTTTTCAAATCAATTAAATCGGTGCATAAACAATCGAATTATTTTCAAATCTTTTTTTATTTATTTAATGGCTACTTTGCATATAGTTGCTTTTTTATGGGCATTGAAAAGCAACAACAATCGGCTATATCATATTAGGTTTTTCTCTACTTTTTGAAGCCCCTATATAAGCTAGACAACTTTTCGTTCCTTCACAGAAAATTCAGAATTGTTTTTCAGAATGTTTATGCTTAATGAACTCAGTTGGCGCATGATATCCGAGATGTCGGCCAAAATGCGTTTTTTGGACTTTTGAAACCCCTACATAAACTACGGACTTCGTTCTTGCGCAGATCTGTTACAAATATTTTTCTCGAAATTCGAATTTTTAAATTAATCTTATCGGTCCACAAATTTTCAAAATATCCTTTTTTAATTAATGTTACCTTAATTTTTTAATTAATGTTATCATTTGATATTTTTGTTGTCTCATCAACTTTAAAATATATTAACTTTTTATATAACAACTCAACACGGGTGAATGGTATATAAGATTCGACATAGCCGATTTAACTTGTTTTTTTTTTCTTAAGATTAAATAAAATTCTATAGACAATCTTTCTGTATATAAATGAAATTTAAAGTATTTGAGGAGATGAGACAGGAAAGAAGCAAAAATTAAATGGCAACATAAACGACATAATGGTTTAAACGTTACAACACGTTACGATTAACACGAATCTCAGCGTAAACGTGATGATAATATAAATCAGCAAATAAAACTCCAACAGATTGGCATTTCTTAACATTTTATAGAATATTGGCCAAACAGCAGAAGCAGGACAATGATGTGAATGTAATAGAGAATACAAGACATTGACTCCTGTCTAAAAATTCCAACTATGATTTGCAGCACAAAATGGGTAATAAATGAGAACAGGTATTTTAAGAAAATGTTATTTTAAATGGCAACTAAAAGTTTAAATCTATGCGAAAGATTAAATACTGTCCAATCTACCTCCTCCTTGTGCTATCGCTAATAAGTAGAGTTTATGTTCATACTTTAGTTGAGAAAGGATAATAGACAAGAGAAAGAAAGAGTCTTTATTTTATTTTATTTTATTGTTTTTTTTCTTTTTGCTTTTACTTTTTTGCCATCAGCAACATTAACATTGTGACCAATTTTTTCATCCTCTTCTCGTGGCTCTTCCGATTACAGACGATTTTTATTGTTGTTCCGTTTATATTATTCTTAACTTCTTTTAGCCAGCGAAGAAAACGTGATTTAAATTAAAATTTAACAGATTCCAATATAAAATATTTATTTTCCCTAAGTTGCAATTTAAGCAACATTATAGTGTATCAATTTCACATCATCATTATCATCATCCTCAGCAGCAACAACTTCAGCATCGTTCGCTTCATATTTGAAAAGGTGTAAATTTATAGCAAGAAAAATATTTGTAAAATTTGTTTTTATGCTACAAGTGTTTTTTTTCTTTTTTCTTTTTTTATTATTTTTAGTAAATATTCTTAAAATTACATAGAATAAAGTTTCGTTTAAAATGTTTAAGGTATTTGAAAAATTCAATAAAACTTATTTGAGTTTAATTTAATTTTGTTGTAAAAAATATAAATAAATTCAGTGTTAGTTAGTTTTTTGAAATAAAATATTATTTGGTATATAAATTGATAAATACACTTTGCTACAAAATAATACTTGTTATTTTTACTCGAGAAACGAGCTAATATAGATCTTCAATTTCAAAAATTTCGAAACACCCTCTAAAATTTGAGATATTACATAAAAACCTATCTAAATTTTAAGTAAATATTATATTTTAAAATTGATTTATAAAACAAAAAAAAACGTATTCTTTAACTAAGTAAAATTTTAAAATTTGTCCAAATAATTAATAACATATAATATTTTTAAATTTATTTTCTTTTTCAAAATTTCGACTTTGATATAATTCTATTGAATTTTTTTCTTTAAAACTAAGCATATTTATATAAATAAAATTAAATGCTATTTTATTTAGAACAAAACGAGATATCTCCTTTTAAAATTGCTTAAAAACTCAAATTCGAACTTATTAAAAATTTTCTGAAGTTTATTAAAATTGTTCATGTGTTTCAAGTACATATTTTATTTTATGTTTTGTTTGGTGCATACTTTTTGGAGCAAAAATTAAAAATTTCAGGAAAAATCTATTCCAGATAAAATCCTATAAGTTTAATAGTTTTTCTTCAATTTGAACGAAATCACAATCTTGATATATTCTCAGAAGATAAGTATTCCACATCGGATTTTGAAGAAGGAAAGCGAATTTTAGCTTCATCTTGGTGCCTTATACATGGTTAAAAATTACTGATAATTATAATAATTATTCGTGATTAAGGGTCATAAAAATCAGTTTCTTTCATATATCTCGCTTATTATGCATCGCACATGATTTGATGCCATTGCAAAATTTATAGAGTTTAAAAATTCTCACAATTTTTCTGAAGTATATTTTTATGTACTCGTATTATGTATTATATATATGTTAATGATTTTTGGTATCCTCCATATTTCAGGACGGTTTCGCAAAATTGTAAGGATTACTATAGTATTCATTTAGTCAACAGAAGAAACAATTGCAAACATATTTTTTCCTGAATTTATCAATTGATTTCAGTTCAAATAAGAATTGTCTCCCTGTACTACTAGGCTCAGAGAACTATAAAACAAAGGGATCGTTTTCTAATGGTTTAGGAAAGTTTCCAATACACAGAAAAAAATTACAGAAGTTATTAAGTAATTAATAATATTCATTGGCATAACACTAATAATACTTTTAATAATGTTAACAATTTGTGTAATCAAGATGATTGTAAATTGTCATACTTACAATTTCTTCAGGTTGATTTTTTCACATTGAAAAAAATAAAAATATATGTCAGAATATTAAAAATTATTTTATATATATTGAAAAAATAGAAATTGAACAAGAGCTGAGAAAATAGATTATTAATAGCTGAGAATTCAATATATCTTCATAAAGTAATAGGTATATAAAATATTGTAATTATAATTTTTTTTTTAACTGTTTGCCTTATGAATTGAGTAATCAAGTACCAGTTTTGAGGAATTTTATCATATATTCCTTGGAATTACATATTTTGCAACCGCTTAACCTTAATAAAGTCTAAATTATAATAATAAGAAATCTATAATAGCTAATTTTTATTTTAACATAATCACTACTTAATTTCATAACTAGACATAGAAACTTTCCCAAGGGAGAGATGGTTGCATCTATAGAAACTCAAACTGAAGTCATCGTTTGAAAGAAAAATCACAAGCGTTCATATTTATATAGAAGTTCATAAAATTTATGTTGCATTTGTTCACTTTAAAGAATAAAAAATTCTCTAGTTGAAATTAGAAATATAAAATTAGGAATTTTTAAATATTAACAATTTAAGGCAAAAAAAATTGCTTTTATGTTTATAAAAACGGTTGTTGGTGCCTTTTTAATTAAAAAAGTAATTATATTGACGAATTTGGTATTTAGTAATACAATTGAATTGGCGTAATATTTTTCTGTGTACTTCGATGTGGGTCGATGGTGCTAGGCAAATTTCCTTGAATTCGCTAAAATTTTACTAGTTTCTGAGAATATAATTTTGAAGAAATGGCATTACAGCATAATATTAATCCCAAACTGAGTCTAATCAAAAGTCATTACTTATACAAACTTCACCAAAAACTTGCTTAAAATATGGAATTGGATGTGATCGAGAGATCTTTTTTAAAAAAGTGTGATTCGCATTAGAAATGAAATTGGGAAGCGTAAAACCAAAGCCAGGAAGTATAAAGATAAAATGAAATGAAGTAATTGTGAAGATTTTTGGAAACTATGATACATCATATTATAAATTTAATTCGTGAAATAAAAGGCATAACAAGTTGCTTAGATTTTTTGCAGTAACTAATCTAATTTTAATTAATTTTCAAATTTATTTTTTTAAACAAAACCTGGACGAATTTACGCTGTAAATAATATTTGTATTCCTTTACTTCTTGAGAAGATATAGCTTAAAAAACTGTTCGCCTTGGCTTCATAGTTTGTTGTTTGTTTTTTTTTTTTTTTTTTTTTTTTTGATAAATCTAATTGAAAAATGTTACATTTATGCTGAAAATCTTTTCTTTAGGTACATTTGTTTTTTTTTTAATTTTATTTTTAGAATAAATTGAAGTTTTTTGAATCGGAACTTAGGTGAATATCGAATCTTTAATGAAAAATTTTATTTATAATGAAAAATCAAATTTTCAGAAAAATCGAGTTTTCAGTGAAAAATCGAATTTTTGATGGAAAATCTATTTTTTACTAAAAAATCGGCTTTTATGAAAATGAAAAATTAATTTTTTTTTTTTGTAAAAAATCAAAAAAATTTTTAACAAAATAATTTTTAACAGAATTCATAAACGTAGGTTTTACAATGATATAATGATAGTCTAAGCTCACACACAGCAATTTTTCTTTCTGAATTTTTTTTTTTTTTTTCTTTTTTTTCTTTTGAACTTGCATTTACGTTCACACACAAAATTTTATTGCTTTAATTGCATAGATTTTTTTTTTTTTGTTTTGAAGTACGCAAATGAAAAACAAAACGAATTTCAAAGTAAAGCCAAGTTTGAACTCTTATTCCCTCTCGCTCGCTCCTGTAAGAAAAATTGCCTCGTATGAATCCAGACTTATTTTAAATTTCCACATAATGGAAAATAAATTTGATTTTTTTCAATATAAAATTTCGAAACGAATTTTTATTTCGTTTTACAAAATCAGGCCCTGAATTTTCAAACAATCTTAAATAATTTGTTATTTTAATAAGATATAACACAATTAATCAAATAATATACTTTATAAATTGAGTAAATGAATTTCTTTTATGTTATGGCAATTATTAATTCAATTGCTCTTACTATTGTAAAAAAATCTGAAATTTTCTGAATGAAAAGATGGCATAATCATTAAACTTGGGAAGAAAGATAACTTGAATACTGCGACAATCTTAAAGTGGATAAAGAAACATCTAGAGAACTCTATAAATTTGATGCAATCTAGCTTCTGATGTGGCTTCTTTGTGCAGATCATACTAATACACTCCACTGGAACAGAGCGTTGAGAGTAGATTAGATCTACACGTACTAGATTTCGATAAGTAGAGATCGGTAATATAGATCATGACTACATTTGGAACAGCCCAAGCAGGTGCGACACCCCAATCAAACGCAGTCGCAAACTCATATTTTCTACAAAGAAGTAAACTGTTTTATAGCAGGATTTTGTAAAACGAAACGAAAATTCGTTTTGAAAATGTATATGAAAAACAACAAATAACTTATGTAACAGCTGAGTAACCTTGAGTAATTGACTTCCAGAAAGATTACAGAAGTAATTCATGAGACATATTTATATCGATATTTTTTAACCACGAATTCAAAAGAATATATCTAGCATATTTGCTAATAGTTTTTGTAATCTCGGGCAGAACTACGTGGAATGGAATAAAAACTTTCATTCCAACATTTCAATCTCAAGCTACAAAGACATCAATGTGCGATCAAATTTCAATGATTTTTAATAAGAAATCGGAAAGCAGACATAAGCCAGATTATTTATTAGCCACATTGTTTTCAGTGTTAGCTATTTTAATAACTGTTGGTTGATTTATATTAAGTTCGTTTTGTTGTATCATCATGACACATAAAGTGTGAGTCAAAAATTGCTGAAAAGTTAAATAAGAATAAAAAATACAAAATTGAGTTTGTGTTCTTAACATCTTACGCAGTTTTGCAATGAATAAAAATGTGTAAATACTTTTTAAAGAGGGAAAGGTCTTTTCTTTCCAATGCCGTTTAAAAAATTTAAATTGGTTAACAGGTGTTCGCGTTAAAAACTTTTAAACCCACGCAGTCCGAAAAATCGGTTTTTGGATATATCTCCTGAATTTGTGGTATATTGAAAATTATAAAAATGGTACAACAATCTAGTCATAGATACATACAATCTGCACTATGTTACATTTCAAGTATTTTTTACTGTAGCACGATGTCAAAATAAATTAGACTATTTTAATTACGTTGCTTTTCAAATTACTAACTAGTTTAAAAGCTTTAAAAATCATACATTAAATGATAATTGAATGTATTTTTTACGATGCAAAACCCTTATTTTATTTTCACTCATTTTTGCTAAAAAAAAAAGTGCAAAATGCTCTATCTCTCTTTAAAATTTCAAATATTGTAAAATATTAGAAACAAATTATATGTAAGAGAAATAAACTGTTTTTTCATTCTCCTGAAAAGTTGTGTTTTTCGAGATAGAGGGATTTGAATATAGACTCTCGGTATATTTTAATTATTTTGAAAAGTATAATTTTTCTTCAATATACCCTATTCCTATAGATATGTAATTTTCCAATTAAATCACTTTTAAATATGTCAAAATTTAGTGCAAGAGAGTTCTATTTAACGCGAAATATTTTAATAAACCTGTATAAATATTCGCAAGCTTAGAAAAAAGTTTTGAATAAATTAACTGGTAAAGTAAATAGTAAATTTATTTAACTAAAATATTCATTATATCATAAAATTTTCTAATGATATAAAGCCAAACAGTGCTTAATCATATTATATAATGTAAAGGACCTAAATGCCATAATTAAAAAGTGAAAATAAGGAAAAGGGTTTTTTTTATATAATATCTTTTAAAATTTAAACTTTAATTTAAATTTGTATTAAAAAATAAAGTCAATAATGTCATAGAATTTATTATACATAAATATCTGTTATGTTTTTCAAAATTCAGACCCAGTATTTGTAATATTTTTTAAAGCAATATATAGAGAGTATATTTATTTTTAATTTGTTTAATTTTGTCTCTACTTCATAAAATTAGACCTTTAATTTAAAATTAAATGTTTAACAAGATCAATATACTTTTATAAAATATTATAACTTAAGTCATTTTCATATAATTCCAACTTTATCTAAATGTGGCTGCGGTAACAAATAAATGTTTTCCTATTTGTTATTGCAGCAACAAAATTTCTGTATGAAATTTTTTGTTTATTTATGTATTTTGTCATATTTAGCAGCATCATCATCATGATTAAAAACTTTTTTAGTTTTTAAACACATTCCTATGTACACTAAAATATAAACACTATAAATAACGCAAAACAACCAAATAGAAAAGTTAAACAGCATAAAATTGCATTTTGAGTACATTTTTTGTATGTTTGTGTGTGTGTACACAGGTTGGCTTAAGTAAATTGTCATTTGGTTTTGAGGTAGAGGAATAAAAGCAGTTGAAAAAAACACTACGCAACTCAAACAGAAGTTGCATAAAATGATGTGTATGTGTGTACAACAGAGAGAGGTTTAAATGCATCCAGGATCTTGAAAATAGAAAAGTTTAAGAAAAAGTTTATATTTTTATGTTTTATGTTTTTATCCTTACACAGCTATAGTATAAATATCTTATACTCGCATCATGTCTCAAAGGAACTGTGCTGGCAAATAAAAAGATATAACAAACAAAAAATATACGATTTTTCTTTTCTCTTAGCAGTGCTATTTGTTTTGGCAGATGTAAAATGTAAACAAAATTACAAGTACTATTTAACAAGAAATAAATAAATAAATAAAATAAATAAATATGAAAATAACAATAAAAATAAAAGTATTATCATAATAAAAAATATATTTTATTTTGTGTGGGCAAAGTAAAAAATTGCTTTATTTATGTTAATTTTAATATTTGCTTATTTATCCTGAAGTGAAATTATGTCATACAAAATTAAAATTTATATACTTTAGGACCCAGCAAAAATTTGTTGGTATTTTGTAATGACTACTACATACTAGACTCATTACCTCCTTTCTTTGAGTACTGGAATAACTAGTTAACAGTAAAAAACAAGTTAAGTTCTGGAATGGCTCAGTTTGCTAGAGCGACTACGTAGCACTCAGAAGGTTGTCGATTCAACCCCAAAATGAACCCACATTTTTTTAGCAAATTATTTGAATTTTAACATTATAACTTTAACGTAGATAAAAGTGCTGCCAATTTATGAACAAAAATATAATTATGGATGTTTGAATGTTAATAAATGCAAAAAAAAATATATATCTTATTATACTAATAACTAATTATATTAACACTTTTTTATAAAATATGAGGATCTATTTGAGCAACTTTTTTTTTTTTTTTGAATATTAAGTGATACCAATCCGGATGAGTTTCTTTTTTTTCTTTTTCTTTTGCCATCTATCATCGTGAACATAATATATAAGATTTTTGTGTCAGAGAGTGTCAAATTCGCTCTCTGAGAGAATTATTTCATGTGTAGATTCAAATATTAGTATTATAAAATGTATTATGAGACTGTTGTGATTAGATTTTTCTACACAACCATCTTATAAGATGAACTGTCAAAAAATACACATATACGAAAGTCTGTTTGTGTGTGTGCATGTATATTTAGGAAATTATTAAAAAAACAATGTTTTTTTGTAAAATTGTTTCTTTTTAGTGTTTGTTTTACATGTTATAAACATTTTTATTAAAATTGTGCTAAAAAAGCGAATTACTTAATTAAAAGGGACATGTTTACTCTGTGACTGATTGAAAATAATGATATCTTATAGGATTTATTAAAATACGTGTACACCTTATTTAAGATTTAACATAATATAAACAAAATGGTAACTCTCCTCTGCCGACGTTATCGCACATATTATATCAGCGTTAATTAGACCTGGGGTAACACTCAACGGTAGCAACAAAAATAGCTCATGCGAACATAAACTATATTACGTAGCGTATGATTTATATGAATTTAAAATATTTCACCAGCACAGGCAGTACTTTTTATTCTTTTAGGTTTGTGGCTAGACTAAATAAGCTTAATTTCACCTCAAGTGTTATCAAATCCACTGAAAAATATTTACCTTTATGAACTTATCAAAAGTTTTCAAAACTATGAAAATTAATATATTTAGTTATAACGCTACATATGCGCACAAAACACTCATTATTAATAAATAAGCAAAGTCAAAACTTTTATTAAAATGCTATTAACATTTATCATTGAAATTTATAATACTTTAAATGTAAAACACTTACAGTTATTTAGCAAAAATTCTGCTCAAAAAAGAATTAACAGCTATACTTGCATATAAAAATACTCAAGATTGCAATTACTAAAGTTCTAGAGAACAACTTGGTTTTTGTCTCCAATAGTAGGAAGGAAATAGTTCTGAATATTTCAAACGATAATAAAGTAAATATAAGTTAATATAAAATAAACATTTTACGTAATTGGTTTCTGTCAAGACTAAAAATTGAATAAACAAAATTATAATTTGGATTATGAACCAACTAAAAAAAGCTTTAAAAGCAATGATTTCATCTTAGCGTCGTCATTGGAAAGAAGACCATAATCAGTGTTGCCACGGCAAACATTTTTTTCTAACCAAAATTTTGAAAAAAATAACCAAATTGGGAAAAAACTAACCAAATTTTAAAAATTCAAATTTATTATATAAAAATTAATATAATCTTAACACATATATTTATTTATTCAGGTTTTAATTACTTTAGGTATTAATCATGAACTTTAGTTAGTCTTTAAAATTAACTGTTTGGGACAATGTCTATCAAAATGTGGTCCCTGATCCAATTATTCTCACATCCTTACGATATAATGAAAGCAAAACAGAAAGTAATAAATTTAGAATTTCAAAACAGCAATAGAATATAACAATTATGTATTTACAGAAAGAGAATGCAAATAAGAATTATTTTTATAGGGACTTAGCCAATCTCGTTTGGTAAAGTAAAAGATATTTAATAAGTAGGTTTGGAGAATAGATTCAATATCAATGATACATGTACCAAAGCACTCATATATATTAAATTTTAATAATACATTTAATACATTTAAATAAAATACATAGGAACTGATAGAACACTTTTATTGCAGTTATTTGTAAAATAATGTAGTGTCTTTTTAAATTTTGTTGTCTTGCACAGTTTTAATAACTCAACAAGGTACATCTTTTTATTCCCTACAACACCATATTGGGGAATCGCCTAAAGTATACCAATCGACTCAGTTTCTCCTTAACTCGTCGAAGTTGGTTCATTATTTAACTAGTCCAAATAAATGTTCCCGTGGAGTAATATTTCGAAGCTCAAATATCTTAAATACATATAAGCGTATTTCTACATATAAGCGTAATTCTAAAAGATTCTATAAAAAATGAATATATCTACATTAAATATGGCATTCCGTTTCAAAAGGATCGCTTTAAGATTAATTGTAGCTTCTGTATAGGGTTCTCTCCCACATATCACTTAAAAGTACTTAAATCCCACATAAATATTATTTGTTAATAAAATTTGACTGAAATTATATTAACAATAGCATTCATATAATGCTCTCTATCAAGTGTGTTACTTTAAGGCGCATACAGAACAGTGAAGGATATCATATAGTCGGTCTTTACCAAATATACATTTATTTTTTAATAGTAATTTGTTATGTAGCTTTCTCACAAAAATCTCTCAATCCATTTCACTTTTTAGTTAAATATTAGAAAACCTTTAAATATTCTATTGATTTAAATTGTTTTTTCATTGTCAATTTAAAATTGAAAAGGGGAAGTTATAAGAACCTTTAGTTTTTAAATGTATGATGAATATTTAGCACACTCTCTTCTTATTGTTTTTTATTGTTGGCAAATAAAAATAAAATTTTGATTTAACAAAAAAAAAAACCCAAAATGGAAAAAAAGTCATCATCTCCACATTGGAAAATAAAGTAATCAATTTTGATTAAAAATAACCAAAACGGCAACACTGTTTGTATTCTTTTATTTGACGTTTCAGTCATATTGAAAGCGAAAAAATGACTGTTATTGTTGCATTGTTGTTTTGTTGTCTTTATGCAACACCTTGTTAAATAGTTTCACCCAAAGCATATCTATAAGGTATATTCGTCCCGGAGCGTAGTGAATAATGTTAAATTTTTTATGTATGAAGTATATCATAGTTCATATATATAAACTAATCAGATGGGATGTTGAGTATACCTATTCAGTGTACCCTGAGTTTCACCATGCTTGATACTAACATTATTACAGGTTTTATACACATTGAAGTAAGTGATTTTCAGCAGATGGGTTTATATGGGACCTATGGCCAATTAAGTATCGATCTTCATGAAATTCTGTACATAGATTTATATTTATAAATAATGCATTAGCGGCGAATTCCATTAAAATGCTGTTATTTTACTATTCATCAAGATATCTTTAACATTGTGACAAAGTTTACATGGGCGGACACCCCGGACGTACGGAATCCTTAAATCGAATTAATAAATGATTCTTATTCGAACGATATACTTTAAGGTCCAAAGATTTTTCTATGCATTGCAAACATCAGCACAAGCGGATAATACCCCAACCACCTATAGTGGTGTGGGGTATAAAAAGATGAAGAATACTGAATAATGTTTTAAACATGATATGTATTTCTTTGGTTTGAGAATATTGTATTACAAAATGAGGCCTTCAATTAAAATGGGGATTCAAAATATTTATTTCATGCAGAAAAAAAAAATATATATATATATATATATAAATAAACTTACCTTGTACTTTTAATTTCAATTTGTTCCGATTTATAAAATTCTTTGTTGAAAATTTTATAAAAAGCAATATTTTACACCTTTTGTATTATTTTAAATATTATTTTATTTATTTCTTGATATTATATATTTTTGATATTATTTTTCATTTTATTTTTTATTATTATTATTATTATTATTATTATTATTATTTTTAATTTCATTTTGAACACGCTTTAAAGCTTATTTTCATATACTTTTTACAGCATTCTGGAAAAGATTCCTTTATATAATTAGAAAACACAACAAATTCTAATTTTCCTGGCCTGATCTCGCTTCTCATCATAACAAAAAAGTAAGTGAGTGGTATCAAGAGGCAATCCACTAAACGGTTAAAATCTGAGTAAAAATAACATAATTTCAAATTTAAATAGTTTAGTATTAAAAAACTTTTGTCCGCTCGTTCTTAATTAACGAGTTATAAAAGTCTTTAAAAAAATTCAATAAATTTTTTTGAATATCTGTTAATACATGTGCGATGATTATTTAAAAGCTCTTAATGATATATAACATGACAATATATATTAACTCCTAAGGAGTTAATGTATATACATTAACAAAATGTTAATTGTATTGGTATAGCAAAAATTAAAAAATTGGTATTCGAAAAAGCTTATTCAGTGAAGTCGGTATTTAATACACCCAGAGGAGAAAGCTCTTAAACCCGGCCGAAAATCGGCAACAAATATATATATATATATATATATATATATATATATTAATGGTTCTGGTAATCTTTATTTGTTGCTAAAAATAAAATTGTTTAAAAATTTGGCCCATTCCAGCCAAAAAGTAAACGAAAATGCAATAAAGCTCTTATGGAGAATATTCCAGAAAATATTAATATTTTAATAAAAACTAACATATGTAAAGGGTATATATAAGTTCGTTATTTCTACAATTTTCATCGAAAATCAATAAAGTTTATAATTTCTAGATCTGGATGTTAATCCTTGTAAGAAGTGACGTCCGTTCGTTTTTTTTTTTTTTTTTGTGGAACAAATGTAATTATTATTTTTTTATTATAAATATGAAAATGTTAAAGCATACTATTTCTTTTTATTTGTTAGTAATGTGATGAAGGGTATAAAAGATTCCGCACAACCGAACCGAGCATACCACTCCTCAGTGGAGCAGAATCGACGTAGCAGAGGAGTGTACAATGTTAAGTTTAGAAGGGGGCACAACAAACCTCTCAGGGGCGGAGCTTATCAGGGCTTGTAGGCCCTGATAAGACCTATAAAAAACATGCTTACATGTCCCATTTATCTCTTATAGTTTTCGAGTTACTTGCGTATGAATTTTTAAGCACCATAATTTTGCATGTTCTTGGTCCAGTTTTTTTTATATATATCCCAGTATTTCCGACCGATTTTATAAGTTTTTTTTCTTAACTAGTTAAAGAACACAATTATGTACTAAATAAAAAAATTTGAAGTCGATATCTTTACCGAGTCCAAAAATAAACGATTTTGAATTTGAAAAATTGTCTACATAAATTTAATGTAAATAAATAATAAAAAATCGTATTAGAAATAGAATATTTATTAAGGAAGATGATAAATACCAAAAATAATAATATTGATTAAGTTAAAATAGACTTTTTTTGTTTGTTTTTTATTTAAAATTCATTAATAGAAATATAGGAATGCTTAGAAAAGGATAAAGATTTACTTAAATTTGGAAAATATGGCAACCCTATTAAAAATAAAAAATATTTATTAATTATTTTTATAAAAATATTTTGTGTATAGATGTTAGTATAAGTATACAGAAATATTCATAATTTTCTAAGTAATTATTCACGCAAAACTAAAGGCAAAAGTTGCAAGTTTGTAAAAATATAGTCATATATACAATAAATTGGATATATAAAAGTTTAAAGGCTCATATTTCTGAAATGAGGCATGATATTGACTTGAATCTTTTTGCAAAAGATCGGAAATTATATATGGTAAAGGATAAGCTTTATTTGGAATACATATTTTTAAAATTTCTTTCGCTATTTAGAAATAAACCAAACAAAAGGCCCAATTTGGGGTTTTTGGAGAAAGTAAAAATTTTTTAATTGTAATAACATATTTGTTTATAAAGATATCTTAATGAAATTTGCAAGAAATGTGGATCGTACTAATGTAAATAAAAGCGCGTTAACCAAATTTCAATCCCAAAAATTGGATTTTTTACATTTATGGCTATAGAATCCATATTTTTCCGAAGTCCCGTAGATTTTGATTTGAAACTTTTAACAACATATTGAAGATTCTTAAAATATATTCCGCTTGTCGATTCGTACTTTGGGATTTGAGAAAATATGGTCTAAAATCAAAATTTTCATATAAAATGGGTCGAATTCGGGAGGGTATGTACCATGACCAATTGAGTTATTGGGCTTGTTTTTTATCCTAAAGTCATCTCTGTGAAGTTACCTTTCAGAAAAGTTCAATATTATTATGTTTCTAAAGAAAATTTTATTTTAGATAAAAAGGAGTGTAGATACTTTTTCGGCTAAAAAACACAAAAAGTCGTCTTTTTTGAAATTTTCAAATTCAAAATCGTTTATTTTTGGACTCGGTAAAGATATCGACTTCAAATTGTTTTATTTAATAGATAATTGTGTTCTTTAACTAGTTAAGAAAAAAACTAATAAAATCGGTCGGAAATACTAGGATATATATGAAAAAAACTGGACCAAGAACATGCAAAATTATGGTGCTAAAAAATTCAAACGCAAATAACTCGAAAACTATAACAGATAAATAGGAAATGTAAACATGTTTTTATAGGTCTTATCAGGGCTTACAACAATATATAAAAATATTTGAAATCGGACGAGAAACAAAAATTTGGCAAGCGATTAAAAATTTTTTATGCCAGAGGTACTTAACTTTGAGCGCCCTTAGCACCGCCCCTGAGGGATTTATTGTGCCCCCCCCTTCTTAACTTAATATTGTACACTCCTCTGCTACGGCTATACCAAATTTCATGAAAATCCAACCAGCCGATCAGAAGTTACAGATTTATTTCCAAAAAATTTTGATTCTGCCCCAATGTGCACTCTAACTTTTTTAATTTATTTCTGAGCATTTTCACCTTATTATTTTTTACATATTTTATATGTTTTTACACATTTTCTTAATTTTATTTCCTTTTTTAAATTTATTTATGACCATTTACATTTTATTTACATATTTTGTAATACATTAATAAATTTTCTTAATAAATTAATTTTATAATAAACTAATTTTATTTATGTTTTGCAAATTTTCATTTATTCTGAATATTTTATTTTTATGTTTTTATTTTATTATTTGATTTTTACAACCTTGTTTTTATTATTTTATTTTTATTATTTATTTTATTTACACTTATTTTTTTCTACTCTCTTATTTTTCTTTTTGATTTTTGCATTTCCACTTTACTTTTTTTAATTTTTCTTTTTTATATTTTATTCCTTTTACAAATTTGTATAATAATTTTTTATTTTATTGCACTTTTTTAGATTTTTATATTTATTCACTTTTATTTTATTATATTTATATTAAATTTTTACTTTCTTACACTTTCATTTTCTTATATATTTATTTATTTTTTATATACCATTTTTATTTTTATTCACTTATTTATTTTATTTTATTTTCTAACTTAAAGTTGGATTTAACTTTCCTATATTTCATTATATTCCTAATACAAAATAATCGAAATAACCGAATGCACTTTCATTCACCACTTCACACACACAAAACACCCAACACTAATTGCAACGAGAAGAAAAAACAAGAAAACTTTGCATTTTGTACTCCAACTTTAAACACTTTTTCTGTATAAATAATTTTTTATATAAAAAACAAATTACACACCTACAATGCTGACACTTTTATCTACGATATTTTACAATTTTCTCAAAAAACAATTATCTCTTCACCACTAAAATTTTCAATTAATTACGAGTACAATTTTACTACCGTTTACCGCCATTTACCGAAAATTAATAACTGAAGAAATTAACAAGCAAGTGTTGAGTTGCATTTATTTCATAGAGGTGATAAAAATATGATAACAATAGCTATGGTTTGTACTAGAAATTGTTAGAGAGGAAGAAGAAAGAGAAGCTAATACTTAAACCATTCGGCTTGTTGAATAAAATAAAGATAAAATAAACAAAATAATAAAAATATCTTTAAATATTGTATATGTATAAACATAAAAATTATGTTAATAATTAAGACCAATAATATGTATAATTATAAATGTATTAAATATATTCCATAAAACATTTTATCAGAGACAAGAACCCACAGACGTAACCATCTTACTATCACTTTTTTGTATTAGATACAACACTGTTTCTTCCTCTTTTCTTTTGTTAATTATATTCGTTAAATGGCGGCAAATACTACCAGAGTATTATTTATAAATATATGAGCAAAATATCATAAATAAAAGTTTATATTTTCGGTGTCTATAATTATTTTATTCAAAAGTGGAATATTTTTTGAGCAAATTGTGGGTAAAATTTGCCCTTAATAGTTAATATTTTTTCATTTTTTTAATGCTGCTTTTAGTGATGTGTAATTATAATGCTGTATTCATTGGTGTTTTTAATGCAAATAAGTAATCGCTTATATTCCAATTGGAGTCAAATTAAAACTTAAATTGTATGTTTCCATTTTTTTATCTTTTCATCATTGATAGTATTTTTAACGCCGAAAATAATGATGTACAATTTTTGAGTGCAACTAAATAGTTTCGAAGTTATAGGCCATTGAAAAACCTACTTTCCTAAGAAACTCATATTTAAAAATAAACAGTATAAGAAAAATGTACTATTTTCAGTGTGTTAGGGAGCTCAAAAATTAATGATAATTTGCAATGAAGCTATTAATATGAAATAAAAATCTATATGTTATTAATGTAATAGCGCATTTACATATAACCGAAATCTAGTTTATTTGACGAGATTTCAATTAGATTTCCTATACAAAATGAAATCTAGTTTATTAAGAGATTTCGTCAAAATCTAGGAAAATTTTATAAGATTTTGAAAAATATCCATAAATTTTAAAGTACGACACTGTATTTTTATTTGTGTGTTAGTAAAAAGCAACTGTGTAAAATATAATTAATTTACAATTTGACATTTATAAATAAAATTTGTGTACGTTAATTAAAATAAAATTATAATTTTGAAAATGGAAAGATCATTAAAAAACCAACAGAAGCCGAAAAGAACTTATAAACAGAAGAAGACATGGAACCAGGACGAAATATCTTTTCTTATAAGTCTTTGGACAGACCATATTGAGGAATTAAGAGGCTGCCGTAGAAACAACCATATATAGAAGTAAAAGGTTTATGGTTACGGCAGAAGAAATTAAAGTTAAAATACATAACTTAACAAATAAATATAAAGAAGAGAAGCGTAAAGTTGGACAATCTGGTGGTTCACCGTCGTCATGGGAATTTTATAATAGAGTACATTCTATATTGGGGCCGTTTAAATCGTATTGTATGGAATCGTTAATGGAAGAAAGTATTGAATCTAGAGATATAACCAATACAATACTGGAGTATGAAATGGAAATTTTAGAAGAACTGGATTTTTCAGAACATTCACTCATACAGGAGTCAAATACCCCTTCCACCTCCAAAAGAGGAAGACCAAATGAAGCAGGATATAATTTAGTCGATATCAAATGTAATGTCCCAGCAATAAAAAGGAAGAAAACGTCTTTTCAAAAGGAAGTACTAAAAAAATAGAAGATTCTAATAATATAATAAAAACAGAACTGGAGAAACATGCGGAAACGGAGATGAAAATTTTGAAACTACATGAAGAAATGAAAACAATTGAAAAAGAAAGGAATGAGATATTAAGAGCCTTTTTAAATAAATAAACATAATAAAATTTAAAGAACTAAATACTTTTATTTAGGATTGGTTTACTAAATAATTCGCAATAGCATTTCTTATTTCTTCACCTCTAGGGTTATGGTCATATATAAATTCTTCGTTTACTCGAACTCTACTGATGTTTTGATCAATAGTGTTTTGAAACCAAATCTCATTGATATCTTCATTTTGATCATTCAAAAAGTTATGTAAGACGCAACAGCATTTTATTATATTATTGACATTTTCAATATTATTATCGAGCCCCTTTCCAAGACGGCGAAATCTTGCTTTCAAATGACCAAAGCCATTCTCGACTACTCTTCGGCATTTCGATAACGTATTATTAAACGTTCTTTCTGCTGTAGGAGCATTAACCCGAAAAGGGTATGGTTTCATCATCGAGTCAGATAATTTGAACGTAGAATCACCAATTAATAATATAGGTATAGAAACGTTATTACATGTAATTGCTTTTTCTTGAAAAATCGGATTTTGTAAAATTTTTCTGAATTTTGAATTTTCAAATATTGCAGAGTCATTACATAGGAGTTCCTGCCTACATTGATGTAGAGAAAACGGAATCTGTAGTCAACTACAGCAAGCAATACTGTTGAATTCCATCCTTTATAATTATGGTAATCTGATACTTCGGATGCAGGAGGCTTAACTTCGTAATGACATCCATCTAAAAAAATAAGTAGTTAGTTTTCTTAATGGTACTTTTTATACCCTACTTCTGATGTTTTGTAACCGGTTTGTAAATCTATTTAACGATGTCCGTCTGTCTAACCGCTCGTTTGAACAGCCTATTAAGTTTCTAGTAAGTAAATATATTATATGTGTGAAGATAAATTCGAATTTAACTAGCAGAGACAATAACAAATTTTTTAACAAAGCAAATTTAGCAGCAAAAATAACCATTAATCCTCTCAAGACATTTTTTCAACCCAAAACTTATACTTCAGGAGGTCTGATGGCTTTTTCCTGTGCTTACAAACATCTGAACAAATACATCACACCCTAACAACCTAAGGTTTGTGGGGTGTAAATAGATAAATCTATGGCGTAGAGAAATATATGGTCGAGTCTTCCCGTCTACAATTTTTAATATGTAAATTATTTTCAAACAATTGCATCTGATCTGATCTAGTCCAAAATTTGTATAATGCTATTTAATTATTATAAACTATTAAAATGTTTTGCTTTAGTTCGAGAAAGGAACTCCCCAAAGCACTGGGGAAATCCAAGCTTCATAAAACCATTAACACATTCTGTTATCTTGCTTTCGTTCATAAAATTTGGGAGCAGATAATCCGCTCTCCATACTTCTTTACAGAATTCATGTAGAATTAGACACACGCTTGCTTTTGACACGCCAAAAATGTGACCTATTGAAGCATATTCTGCAGAAGATCGGAGACTACATATGGCAATGGCAACTCGTTTCTCAAGAGGGATACATTTCCTATATGTCGTGTCTCTTCTACTGATTGCCTTTACAGAAGAACAAAGTAAATTAAAGCTTGTGCGACTCATTCGGAAGTTCTCAATAAAGTCTTCATTCGACATTGAGGGAACATCCTTTTCCCAGAAGGAACCATGACGATTCTATATACAAACGAAATAATTTAATAAATTAGAAAACTAAATAATTTGCACACATACATGAACCCATTCCAATTCGATTTTCAATAACTGAATATAATACATCTGCATTTGTTTTTGGAACAACACGTTCATTATATGTCGGTCCTTTTTTTTCTAAGAAATTCTAATTCCTTTTGGTTCTTCTTTGAACGAGAAGCAAAATGTAAAAACAAATCCCTTTTTAAGAAATTACTCATTTTTTAATAATACTTTTTAACTAATTACAAAAATAATAATAATATTTTAAATTGTCAAAGTAAATCTACAAAATGTAGGTGTAAACGGTATGGATTTTCATAAAATTGAAATCTCATTTAAACTAGATTTCGGTTATATGTAAATGTGCTATAAGGAACAAAGTATTATTACATTTATCCAATTCACAACTACGTTACTGCGTTATATGTTAAAGAAATATATGAAAAAGGTAACATTATTGAAAAAATAAATACACTTTATTTTCAAATGAATAAAATATTATTATAAAATTTTTGAAAAAAAGCCAAATTTTTTAATTTTATTATTTTTTTTTTTTTTTTTGTTTTTCTATATAGGTTTTTGGTATTTTTTTTTTTTTTTTTTTTTTGCTAAAAGGTTAAATTTTTGAGCAACAAATATTTTCTGCAAAATCTGATTCTGGTAAAAAAAAGTGGGATTTTTGATAGAAAATCAGATTGGATTTTTAATAAAAAAAATAGATTTTTAGTGAAAAATCTGAATTTTTAGTGCAAAAAATGGTATTTTTAAAACAAATCACATTTTAGTGAAAAATCAGCTTTTTGTGACAAATCGGTGATTAAAATACTATTATAGATAAAAATTTGGATGTTTTGTAAAAGTTTGGATTTTTGGTAATTTAATAATAGGTTTCACAATCTTATGTTATTTTAAATTTCCATACTAATGTTCAAAAAATACGTAATGTATTATTTCAATTAACCTATAATGCAATAATTAAAATAATATAATTTTTGAATTGGGTAATTGTAAACAAATTAAAGGAAATGTTCTACGATTTTTATTTAACAAATTAACAGTTAATTGTTTATGAAATATTTCATCATATATTTATGAACAAATAACATAAATAGTCAAATTTAATGACCAAATTTTTGAAAACGAAAAGTCTGTATGAGGAATCATGTATGATGAATAGTAAGAAAATTTTCAAAATTTTATTACTTTAGAATTGTTTTGGTCTAAAACCAAACATAAACAAATTTGCAATATTATTCGCATAAATTTCTAATGTTTTACAAAATAGGGGTTACGACAACGAATTAACTGACAATTCCACGATGACGAACGAAAGTGAATCGGAAAAATGTTGTATGGAAATTATTCCAAAATAATTGCTTTCGTTTGAAATGGTGGGATGGGAATAAGGGTCTATTCGGTTTATATGTGTGTGTTAATTTCTTATATGTTTAAACGATAATTTTTTAAATTATAATATAAAAATAAAAAATTGTGTTGAAAAAAATTTAGTTTTAAAAAACTTGGCAACAAAATTCTTATTTTAAATATATTTTTAAATAAGGATCTCATTTTGTAAAACGAATAGACAAATGTTTAAAAACTGGTATGAAAAAAATTAAAATTTTAAAATTTTTCCAGTATTCTTTTGACACTTTCCGAAAACTACGTTTAAAAATAATGTTAAAGAATATGTTCATCATATAGAAAATAAAATAAATATATCCAGAAATGTCGGCATTACGAAACTATTGAATTTTTTGTTCTTTTAATTTTTAACAGTATTTTCGAATTAAAAATATATATATATATTTTATCTCCGTTTTTATTTCTTTATTAAAATAAAAAAAAAAAAATAATGAACGCCATAACTCACATTAAACCGCAAATATTTTTTATACTATTTTTTATAAATTCAATGCTCCTGAATGAGCAAAAAGTACTATTAACCCAATTTGTTTTATATATTGCAATTTCTAGTGCAGGGGTTCTCATAAGCTCTTGTTTCACGACCCGCTTGAGACGTTACAACTTGAAGACAACTCACCACAATTTTGCAGTAACAAATTAGCTGCATACCATCTAAAATCAAATGTTTAAAGTATGATAGTTTTAGCGCATTTCTCAAAATATATTCAACATAATCGAAGTTGAAGCCAAGCTTTAATTCTCAATTTGATATCAAATGTTGTTCTTCAATAAGGCTATAGAAGGTGCTAAACATAATTTATTGAATTTACATATCAGCTTTAAGTTTTTTTATGTTTTTTTCAAAATAATTGGATAATATACGCATTTAATTAAAAAAAAAAACTGGCGAATATAACAAAAAATAAAGTTTTTTTTCTAAAATGAAATTATTTGGCTTAAATTAAGGCCAAGATTTTTTAATTGGACGACCAGATAAAAAGTTGTAATGAATTAAAATTTGAACGACGGCAGATCTTAACTATTTCGAATTTAACAATTTGCAGCAAAACTTTATTTATTATTTATTTAATTTTCTTCAAAATTCTAAATCTAAATCAGAATTAGTGTTCCAGATTTGATGTAAAATATTTGTTTCGAAAATTTGGCATTAACTTTAAACTATATAGATATTAATTTTAAGATTTTTTTCGATTTTCGTCGATGTGAATAATTATCGTGATTTTAAATTATGAATATCTTTGAATTTTATAAGTACATACGAAGAAATAAATAAATGTAGGTATAAACAAAAGGCCTTCGCAACTCTTCTATAATATCAATACGAACCCCTTGTAGGTTGTGGACAAAATTTGAGGACCGTTGTTTAGTGTATAATAAAATTTTTTGGGCAGACATTTTTTTTTCTTAACTCTGTGGCATGTCCAAAAGCGGCTTCGATAGCATAACTTTTCCGTTTTACACAATATTTGTGATATACGTTTTTCAAAGGACTATAATTTCCAAACCAACATTTTCACCGTTAACACTACTATCAATGGTGAAAAATTTTAAAAATTGGAGCTAAATCAGAATATTATATTTGTGCCAAAATTAAATTAAAACATGACATTTTTAATAAAACTACTAAATGAAAATTTTGTACAAGATTCAGCTTACTTACTTTTTTTCTTATCAAAGGCACACACCACTAATTTCTACTACATCCGTTATTAAATATTTTACCATCTCTAATTACTCAAAATACAACTCTTCTACTTCTAATTTTCTTTTGTTTTTTATTCTCGTTAAATGGCGGTAAATAGTAAAGCAAATGTTCTCGTGTGTTAAAAAGTGACAAATTTGATAATAAAAGTGCATCATTTTATAAATAATTGTGCACATTTTTTGTGTATCTAATTGGTTTGTTATACAGTTAATTAGTTTTTGAGAAAATTATGTTCAAATTTGCTTGTCTATTGTCGTGTTGCATTTTTTCTTGTTGCAAATAGTGTTGTTCGGTAGTGTGTTGTTATTCGAATATAATTTGTTTTCTATTAAGAAAATTTGAAAATCAATTCTTTTATTGGAATAATTTAAAGTTTCGATGTTCAAGTCCAAAATAAAAAAAAAAAAATTATATTGAGTTCAAATAAAAAAATCAAATATCGTAAGTAATTTGGTATGTATACTTCATTAATACTTTTACTTGTTATATTGCAATTTTTTAAAAGTATTACAAATTATTTAAAATGTATAAAATTAATAAACTTTTGTTGCACATATATTATGGGCATTAATTTTGACTGCCGGTATATGTCTTGGCTAGGAAATGGATTAACATCCAACTACAAAAGTGGCAATATTTGTTTTTAAAACAAAAAATGCATAAAAATTCCGCCAGAGTACGAACTATATCAATATACATAACTTTTCATTTCCTTCTCCAAGATAAGCCACAACACCCTAAAAATAAAAATGCAAGTTTCCACCACATTAATTTGTCCTTCTTTCTTTATTGGTCACAATTATAGCAAATTATATATCATTCAGCGTTTTTATTTTTTCTTATATTAAATTTCACATGCCAAGATGGTAAATGAGTGAGTGGTTTGTGTGATTCTAAGGAGTTTATGCATTATTTTTAATAAAAAAGCTTTGCGTATATAAAATCAAATTAACATACAACATTGTAAATAAAATTATAGCTAAGCGATATCATTTCTTCTTGGCATCCTTAAGACCAGCACCGGCATTAAATTTAAAGAATATTATATCACCATCTTCAACTGTGTAATTACGACCCTGTTGACGATATTTACCAGCAGCTTTGCAAGCAGCTTCCGAGCCTTCTTCTTTGAAATCCTTGAAATGCATAACTTCAGCCATTATGAAGCCTTTTTCGAAATCGGTGTGTATGCGTCCAGCAGCCTGGGGAGCTTTGGTGCCCTTCTGTATGGTCCAGGCTTTGACTTCATCAGCACCTGCTGTGAAGAAGTATTCTAGCTGCAAAGCTTTATAGCCAGTAACAATAATTTTATCCAATTGTGATTTACATTTGGTTTCTTCCTCATAAGCTTTCTGTTCCAATTCGTCTTTCTCAGCCAAAGTGTGCTCAAAAGCGCCGGAGAAGGGAATAATCGTTGCTCCAGGATCATGTTTATCTACCCATTCCTTAATCTTAGGCAACCATTTGTTTTTCTTGCGTATGAAATCTTTGTCGGATAAATTGACCAAATAAATACAGGGTTTAGATGTCAAAAACAAATATTTGTTTAAGATTTCAATCTAAAACAAAAATAAACAATAATTAAAAAATAAATAATATTTATAAATTCAAAACTTATCCTTACATCATGGGCATTCCAATCAGCAAATCTTAAATGCTTTTTCTCATCCACCAAAATACCCTTGATTTTCACTAGAGAATCATATTCAGGCTTTAGTTTTTTGTCACCACCACGGGCCACAACTTTTTCCAACTTATCCAAATATTGCAACAATTTCTCTTCATCCTTTAGACGCAATTCTTCGGAAATAATATCTAAATCGCGTACTGGATCAACTTCACCTTCAACGTGTGTAACATCGGGATCATCGAAAGCTCGACACAAATGGAATACAGCATCACAAGCGTTAATGTGTGAAAGGAAAGCGTTGCCCAAACCTTGACCTTCGGCAGCACCTTTAACCAAACCGGCAATATCAACCACGTTTAAGTAAGCGGGTACTTTGCTGTAAAATGGGAATTGTTTTGAAATTAATTGTTAGATATATATAAAAAAAAAAAAAATAGTTATTTACCTAGCTGGCTTGTGGTAATTAACCAAAAAGTCAAATCTTTCATCGGGTACAGGAACCCTACGTAAAGGAAAGAAAAAAAGGAAGGTTAAGCATAAAGATTTTATTGTAACGTTCGTAAGTAACAAAAATACTTAAAGGGGGGATTAATATTTAGTATAAATTCTTCCACTGATGGCATTCTTTTTTAAAATACCATTAAAATTAAATTTATCAAATTTTTTAAAATTCCAATTTTTCCAAGAAAATTTTGTTCTGTTATTAAGTTTATTTTTGGTTGAATCTCGTTATATCCTAAAAAAAGTTTTATTCATGTTCCTCAATCTTCATTTGTTATTATTTCTTAAAAAAAAAAAAACTAGATGTTAATTGTTATAGCTATGATCTATGATACGTCGTTCTTAAATTAAATTAACTGAATGTGAGAGGTGTTTGGTTTTAACATGATTTAGCCGATAATTACGCATTTTATGTAAATTTTATACGAGTTCGTGAAATTGGATATAACTGGATGTTGCTTTAGGAATATGTGAAATTGCTAATGTACTTCGAAATAACAAAAAATAATTAAAAATTAAATTGTTAGATTGTACTACATCTTAGCTTCAAATAAAAATTACAAATAATTATATTTCAATTAATAACACTTTTTTTTTGTAATTAATACAATAAATTTGAGTTTTATTTTGATTTTAAAGTGATAAAAAGGAAAATAATCAGAATTATTAACGGACAGAGTGACATCCTTCTGTATTTCTTCAATCCGGTGTTTAGAAAAGTGTAATTGTATGCTGTTCTGTCTTAGAGTATTATGCAAATTATTAATTATTAATAATACAAAATTTGTTTACAAAAGCACTAGTAATTTGAATCTCGCAGATTGTTCATTGACTAAATAAACACACTCAGTTCAGTCATATAATACAAACAGACTATTCAGTCAAACTGTTTAAATAAAAAATGAAAAAAAGGTTCACTTAATTAATTTTTCTGAACTATAATTGAAAAATCAGTAAACTGAACCATTAAGCTCCACTCTATTAGGTACATACTTCTTATAATTGGGGTTTAAAGTTCCAAGGTATGGCGTTTCTGATTGCTTTTATATATTAATGGCAATTAATTGAAAAAAAAAAAAAATCAATTGTTATTTTTATATTATTCTTACAGGTAAAAAATTTCTAGCAATTCGTCAACATTTACAATTAATATAAGAGTTTGTTTATAATTAAAAAAAAAAACTATAATAAAAACAAGGATAAAAATGCCAGGAGACCTCGAGGCCAAAACCTTAATAAAAATGTTAAAAATTAACTCGAAAAGGCTAAAACTGCCAAAATACAGTTTGGTATATAAAAATATTTAAAGTTGATCCTTGATATAAATTGATATATGAATAAAGCTAATTTAGGACTTCGAAAATGTGAATTCCACCATAAAGGCTAATTTGAGTCTTCAAATGGTGTTCCGATTAAATATAGTTATAGTATAGATAAATATGGTTTAGAACTTTTAAAATACCTTCGATTGAATCTAATTTGATACTTTGAAAAGAGCTACTTGAGACTTTAATAATTCACAAATTGAAGCTAATTTCAGATTTTAGAAAACAAATGATTTAATGACATAAAAATAGTGTAGGTTGTGACATTATAATTTAATTAATTTAGAACTGTAAAAAGAGCAATTAAAGCTAAAAAGCTATAAAAATACCAAGTAAAAAATGCAAGTTCTTGAAAAAAAAAAAAACAGTTTTACACTTTCACAAGTAGAACGAAAATAAATGTCTTTTCAGCAAGGAAAATAGATTATTATTTTTAGGAAAATCACAATTTTGCCAACATAAAAATATTTCTATTCACTTCTAACAATATTAAAACAATACAGTTAAGAGAAAATAAATAAATAAAATAAAAATAAATAAGTTCACTTCGTAAGTCCTTATAAATTCATACCTAAAAGATAAAATACTTAAAATTCGAAATAGTTTATGATTTTTATTGCAATGTTTTTTTATACTTAAAATTTTAAGAAATGTGTTAGAACTTGTCGAGCATATAAATTGGTTCATTTGAAAAAATGTATTGTTATAGCTCCCAAGAACCTATGTCATACAGTTAACTAAATCCTTACATGTTTATGGTGAAATCCAGTACCAAGTTTCCCGTAGCATATCTTTGTTTTTAACAGGTAAAATAAAGTTTCCCAATGAGATTTAGATGTAGTGGATAAAAAGGTTATTCCATTAAGATAAACTAATATTTTACTTTCTTTGAGGTATGTTTAGTGTTATTATACTTCAGATGCTTTTGACATTTGGCATATGGTAGCATTGCATGTTAAGAATATGGAGAAAGAGACAATCCAAATTTCCTTGATTCACAAAAAAAAAAAATCCCATATCAATGTTTTGATCATACTTTATGCTATGATTAGTGTTTTGAGCGTCTTAGTCAATATCTGCCAACAAGACCGTTCACATTTACCTTCAACTCACAGGACCTCAGAACGTTTTTCCAACTTCCGTTCCAACCCAATACAAATGTTTTTTAGCAAAATCATTCCTTTTTTTCCTTAGTGTGGCTTTGGTTAAATTTTGTGAATCAAGGAAAATATAATTCGACAACTCTTTCCCCATGTTCTTAGCAATGCAATGCTACCATATGCCCAATGTGAAATGCCTCAGAAGTGGCGATATCAGTGAGATGACACTGACTAAGAGATAGTAACTCTAAGTTTACTAAAAGTTTAGTTTAGAATTAACTTCATGGAGTGGCCTTCTTACTTACTTATCTTCTTCTAAAAATTATATACGTACTAGTGACTGGTAATTCGAGTTCGATTATGGTCGAAAATCGATTATCGTTTAACTTTCTAAAAAATAAATGTTAGAAAAAGTTCTTAAAAGAGTACTAGTATTTGAGCATGCGTTCCCCCAGTGTTGGACAGTCACATAAAGAATTTTTCTAATCCTCAATAAAACAACTTGGGCACTAATCCTTTTTTCAAGCACCTATTTGACAAAAGCAATATGATCATATATCCGTGTGTTTCCATTATATCCGCTACCAATTTCTTGCGTACTCATTCTCCATTTCGATCCCACAACTATTTTAAAAAATATAGATAGAGATTGAGTACACTGCGACTTAATTATGGCATAACAGTTCAAATAAAAGTCGATAGTCTATGTTTTCCGAAAATCGATTATGGGGTTCGATTAATGGCCCATAAAAATCAAAATTAAAATGGTTGATCGAAAAATCCATTTTTAACTATTCACACCATTCACTAATGCATACATATATATAAAAAACCTTTAATGTATTAAAAGATTCATTATAATTTTGATTTAACTTTAAATTTCTTCACCACGCAGATACCAATTGACAAAACAGTAGTCCAAAATTTGTATTAAAAACCATTATACTAAAAATGTTAAATACATTCATTAAACATATCGAACAAAATATTCTCTTAACACCTGCACTTAGGGAAAATTAATATTAGCAACAATCCTTATGCTAAATTTTTTTTTTAAATCACATCATGTTATTATAAAGAGCAAGAAATTTCTTTTTTAAAATTTTGTTTTTAGCTTTAATAAAGGCTTTTTTCAAATGATTTCATACGTAAGATCATTGCAATTTTCTATAATTTTGTGCAATCACAATGAAGGAAAAAAATGCCTGTAGACATGGCTGCCATAAAAACATTTATACAATACACAGACAGTTTTAACAAAAACAGCTAAAGAATAAAATTATTCCAATGTAATGGCTGAACCTGTATAGAACCAGCAACAAGAAGTATTCCTGGCCAGTTTACGCAAATTAAAAAAAAAAAAAAATATATGGAATAAAGTCAATGCATTTAAATGCAGGTTCAATAATAATTTGCATACGTTTAAGTTGAACTTTTTTGTCTTGGTGATTTCTTTGGTTTGGTTGGTCATATTGTTGGAAAATATAAAAAAAATCTTAAATATAGAAAATAATTTAAGTATATAGTGGAAGACCAACCAACCACGCCTTGGTTACAGTGGCCAACGGCAGCTTATTAAGTTGAACGTTTTTTTCTAAATCTTCTTTTTTAACTTAAGCTGGTCTCTTTTTGACTTATTTTTAAAGCTGCTGGGCAGCAGTTAGTTTATGCTAAATAATTTTCTTCATTTTTTAAACCAAATTACTATTATTATGGATTGAAACAAAAATATTTAATGGAGGTTAGGAAAAATATCACAAAAACTGTAAAAATAAAAATGTAAAATTTTTTGTTTAAATTAGTTGTAGTTGTAAGACGCCTTCAACTAAATATTGAACGGAATATAGGAGGAAAAAAAAAACAAGAGAATATAGTTGATTGTTGGAGGGAATTTTGTAACAAGAAGTCTAATAAGTCTTAAATTAAATTTGGAAAGTACTAATAACTTGAATATTATACATGAATTTGATAACTCAACTATTGGAATTAAAGGCTTTGTTAAACTTTATGAAACAGCAAAAAAGTAACTTCAAAAGAAGCGAAAAAAATAGAAATTAGTATACAAAATTAGTAATAAAATGAATTAAAATCGATTTAAATAAGAGATCTTTTAGGAGAAATATTTTTCTTGTTACTTCTTAGTCGAGGCATTAATAAATAACTTTTTAAGGTAAAATTTAGTTTTTTTTTTAAAAAATTTTTTAGAAAGATTTCCAAACTAGAATCTTCAAATTTCTTTTTCTACAAGAGGTTAAAGTACTTCTTGTGGAAGCAATTACAGATTGCTATATATATATATATATATATATATATATTTTATCTGCTAAACGCGTTTAGCACATCAGATTATGTTTTTTTTATAGGTATGTCTAATTTCTCCCCCTTAATAAGGCGCTTTCACGAGTATATTGTACAATAACTCGATTTAGACAATTCAAACATCAACAGGTGCAGACGAAAATTATCTTTGTCACCTTAACATTATTTTTTATCTGCCCAATTTTTGATGCAAAATGGAAGAATTTTTTTTTTAATTTCATTTAAGAAATTAACCGACAGAAATGTACTACAAATAATCAACAACTTCAAAATTGATGCACAAATCTTGATTTTATTCACACTGGTGGGGAAAATTTTTTTTCTTCTTTCTAAAAAAAAATAGGTGGATTAGATGAAAATTAATGCTTTCACTTTTTTCTATCACGTACTGATTTTTGTCCATAACATGACTAATATCACAATTTTTTTTGTCCACCAGTGTATCTATACTTAATTGTAGGTATAAATATTTTCACAACTCTGAATAAAATCAATATTTGTATATTATTTTATTCGTAGCACTACTAACTTTACGCTAAAGATAAAAACATTCTTGACCTTTCCACTTTTTAAAAGAACTTAAAAGAAATCTTATAAGATAAAAAATTTTTCCGACACTAATCTAAATCAGTCCGAAAATATTGACATATCATTTATATCGTGCACACCGTTTTTGAGTTATGGCGAAATATACTCGTGTAATGGCGTTATTATGGGCGAAATATTGGACACGCTAATAAAAAAAAAAAACTCAAAGCACATTCGTATTTAGCACATCAAGTCCAACTATTCGTCATTAGGAGAAGATTTTTTTTACCGTCCAGAGTTATCAGCAGGGCAACCAAAAATATGCTCTCAAAAATACTTTATGTCCATAAAAATGCTCTTAAAATCGGTTAATATGAATTTAAAATAAAAAATATGCTCTTATAATACTTTTTTTTTTTTTTTTTTGACTAAATTTTAAATTATCTACTATTTATGCTAAAAAATACCTTGATTTAATAGCAATTGCTAAAAAAATTTTCCTTTTGCCCTTAAAAATATAAAATATACTGTATCAGAAAATTATCAATTTATAACATGAACACTATTAAAATTAAATTGTCACTAATTGCAAATTATGTAAAAAATTTACAAAATGTGTAAAATTATTCTCTTTAGTGTAATATATGACAAATTATGCTCTTAAGTATAAAATATGCAAAAATATGAAAATTAAATTGCTAAGATATGTTCTAAAATAAGAATTTTTTATGAAAATATGACAAAATATGCCGCTAAACCTACAATATACAAAAATAAGTTGTTATAACCAAAATATGCTGTAACAAATCGATGCCAAAAATTCTTCAAATTGTCTGAAACGGAAAAAATATGATTTTGTCTTTTATTTTGTTTCTCTGGTCCTAAATTGAAAATAATTTAAAATCTAATCTGTTCTTTAGCAAATTCAAAACCTTTTTTGACAATTTCATATAAAGGGTAAAAAAAAGAGGGACATAAAAAAAATATAATTTTTCTGACTTTGGGCATGATGGGTTAATCTGTATCTGACTTCAATGTCTTTTACCGAGTCACTTTTTTCGTTCCCCAGTAAAAATATTTTTGGTAAATATGTTTGAAATATGACTCATATACACATTATTTTACATTTTAAATGTATCGTTTTAAAACTCATGTATTAGAAATCCCATCAACTGACAATGTCAAGTTTCAAGTTAAAAGTAGACATTTTTCGCTTAGGATTAGTCTCGAATATTGTCTGCATCAAAAATAACTAATCATTTCGAACAAAATTTACCCATACTCAATAAATGGTTAAAACAAAAATTAATATTTTAAAAGATAAAATACTAAAATTGATACTTATTCTCATTGGGATCGATGGTACAGAAAGGAAAGTTCTCAGCTGGTGCTGCACTCTTTGTTAAAACATTAAAGAATGTTGACTTGCCAACATTGGGTACACCAACAATACCAATGCGAAGATTGGTACCAATACGACCAATCAATGGTTTACGTTCGGGTTCCTCATGTTTCTTGGGAGGCATGTTGTTTGTTGTTTTATCGTTATTTTGTGACCTCTAAAAAACCTGCAAATAATAAAACATTTATAAATTTCCACACACTCACTCTATTTTTAACATAAAATATATTTTCTATACACCGCCAACAACAATAAAAGAGCCACAACACAATTTTAATAATTTTTTTTTGGTTGTATCGTCTGGCAAACGCATCTTTCGTTGCTTTTTAACATAACCTCAATTTAAATTGACAGATAACACAATATTTTAATATAAAACACTTTAATTCATTTTCAATTTATCTAAATTAATGCTTTTTTAGCTAATGATTTGAAAAATTTAATTATATTTTACTAAAAATCTTTGGAAATATATACTTTTTTTCACAGTTGTACCCGGCTGCAATCGTTAAACGATTCGCGTGGTAATAGAAAAAAGAACAAAAGAAACATCAAAAAACATCTGACGATGACAACAAATTCATTTGCTTTTTGTTTTTGTGTGTTTCTTTTGGTGTTCTTTTTCTGTTTTCTTTTAGCATGGTGTATTGAATTGCTTTAAGCTAGTGGTGAGTGTGGTGAAAATAATATAATTGTTGCATGCGGATTTGATTTAAAAATAATAAAAAAGTATTTTTAAATAAAAATTTCAAAGGAAAATAAAATCTCCTATAAATTGAGAAAATAAGCGTATATTTTTGTGATCACTTATGTTTTATATGAAACAACAATTTCATTGAATAAACAAATATTTAAAATCCCAGTTGGCCAAATGACTTTAGACGATATTTTTGTCGACGTTGTATGCAGGTAATTTGTGTGTTTTGCCGCATATAAAACATTATTCAAGATAAATTATGTAACAATTACATGCATATTGTTGTGCTTCTAGTACAATTGACGACTGAATTTGTAATATTTGAACTAGTTAATAATCGATTTTCGAGTTTTCGATCAACCATTTTATTTTCGATTTTTATAGTCGATTAATCGAACCCCATAAACGATTTTTTAATCGATTATTTGTAAAATTAGTAAAATATGAATTAAAATTAAATTAGATTATATTTTAAAGGACCCTTAGACTTTTAAATATGTATATATTGTATGTCGATATGTTTAAAAACTAAACCAGTGAGTATATTCTTTGAATCAAACATTTTGAGGGTGTAATGCATTGAATACAATAATGCATAATCTTCGTATGACTGTTCGAAGAAGATCAAAAGATAATAAAAAGAATCGATATATTTATTATTAACCTACTTCCGCAGATCACTCTTATAACGTAACTAAATGTCTTAAATTTAGCACCATAGAATTCGAATACATGTATTTTATAAAAACATAGGAAGTAAATTAATTATTTCACCAAATGTGCAGTGATATAAAATATTACATATAGAACAGACACTGGAACCGAGTCTGGAATATTTTCTGCAAGACGGGGCACTTGTTTCGAAAGATATGGAGTATCGACTATAATTTGAATGGTAATGCCGCGATTAAGGCACGGAATTCGTAAGTTCTTTAGTCGTAATGTCTACTCAACTGCACTCAATCACTATCTATACTTCTCAGCCTAGTCTTGATAACAGGGTATTCGTGGGAAAAAAATTAGTCGCCTACGGATATAACAGAAACACAGACGGATAATCATATTCCTCTGGTCGAATTGTCAATTGATAAAAGGATGACTTGTTTTATGTGAATGTCCGGCAGTGCGAGAAGGAATCTAGATTTTATATAACCGGTACTCAAAGTTCTCCCATTATAATTAACAATTATTTCTTGAATTGTACTTTTACTGATTTTTTTATCTTTTAAAAATTTGTCCCAACATTTATTTTTTATAAAGTTTCATATTTTGCTTTGCAATTCTTGCAATTTATTTTTACAAAAAAGTACTCCACTGTGCAGGGTTTATTGTTCGATTAATCGAAGCCTAAAAGTCGATTTCAGTAAGAATCGATTACAAAATAATCGTTTTTTGGCAAAGGGAATCGATTTTCAACTATAATCGATTTACCAGTCACTAATTTTAACTTTATTGAGGACAGAATAGGCAACAATTTAATGTATTTGTACTGTTTCAATTGTCAAGCAAGTATTTATTTCTGAAAAAGTTATAAATTTTGTTTTTAAAAAATTATAATATATATAGTTATATTATTTAATTGTTATTGCGCGAATTATGCATTCATACAATGATGTCGGGGATTTTTGGTCGGTGGCATTATTTGTGCGAACTGCTTCGGAGACGTTGATGGGCTCTAGGGATTAATCATGAGCAATTTAGTTTAGCCCTAATTAAATGCAATGGAGGTAGACGATATGTGGTTGCAGCAGCATGTTGAAAAGTGTCGCCATGAATATTACGCAAAATCAACATAACCCAGTCCACCGCTTATATTCATTCAGCCGGATCTATGCATCGGAGATATTGATATTTGAACCTACCACGTCTTTCCGACCATGCGAAATAGAGCCAAAATTTAAACAACATATTCTTTACATAATGACCTTCATGGATCTATCCAATAAAAACAAAAATTCAATAATTTACCTCACACAGCTTGTTGTATTCTATATAATATACCATATACTAATAAATTACCATGGTGATCTAAGACAGCAATTTAAAAAATGTCGCCAATATATTCGTTAACGTCATATTAAAGTCCATTTTCTCCATATAATCGCTGAAGACAATTTGCACGACATTTTTGCTTATAAAGTCGTTAACGATTTAGCAGACATTTGTTGAAAAAGTCGTCGACGAGTTGTAGGATTTTAAATGAAAATTTTGATGAAAACTAAAGTTTTTTACATTTTGGAAAATACTGCGATTTTTTGAGAAAATAAGCTTATTGTTTCATACTAAAAATCGATTTTTAGGTAAAAATTTCGATGGAAACTAAAATCCTTAATATTCGGTAAATACTGCGTTTTTTGAGAGAATACTTAAGTTTGTGAGCACCAGTGTTGCCAGCTTTGCCTTTTTATTTTGCTCTTTTCTAATCTTTTTTGATTTTTAAAATTGTCATAAAAAAGGCTAAAATCTTAGTATTTCAGCAGTAGTATTTCGTTAATACTAATTTTATTTTTTCAAAAACATCCATTTAAGCATTTTTGTATATTTATTTACACAAACAATCGAGATTAATTATATAATATAAACAGAAAAAGTTTGTGCATAAATATAAGAATTTTGTTTCATTGATTTTAGATCATAATATTTAAGAATAATCTATTAAATTCTAATACTTTTTTACATTTTTATAATGAATCAAAAGTCAAGAAGACTTAAACAAATTGTTTAAATTTTCAATTTGTAAATGTGTGTTTGAAATTTTCTTTACAGAATTTTTGGGTTTTATTGATTTTTAGGCACTTCTTGGGGGCAGAAGAACACAGCAGATGCGTTTTTTTATTACAATGTTGCATGTGCTATAGAATGGCAGCAATTTTCTAATCCTAAATTTTGAACAGCTTTTTATTGGAAAATTGCCATTTACAGGGATTTATTATTAATATTCTCATGCATAAGTATTTTTATTTAGAATTTGAATCAAATCTAATAAAACTAAATTAAAATTTTAGCAGTATTTTTGACAACAAAATTTTATTTTTTATGAAAAAAGTTTGGGAAAAAGGTCATGTTCGATTCATAATATTTATGAAAAAAATTTTCAAATATATAATTTTTTTTCTCTGTGTATGTATAACAGAAACGTTTGTCTGCGGCACTTCATTATCCAAATTAAAAATAACTCAACTTATGGACTTACTTAATCAATTATTATAATTATTTTTTAATATGCTGCATTAGTAACTATTTATGAATATAATATTAAACAAATTATTATTAGAGAATTCAGCCAAAAGATTTGAAAATGGTTAATAGAAAAGGAATTATAATTGAAAGATTGCGAAAAATCACTTCAAAACATTAGGCCATTTTTCAAATTTGTATGGGAATTTTTTGGGCGATTTTTCAATGGGTCGCCTATGTTGTATTTGTAAAATCAATATCTTTAAAAAAATGTCAAAAACTTATAAGAACGAAAAAAATTAAGTTTTTATTTAAAAAAAAAAAAAATAAATAAATTTTTTCTGTCCTTATTTTTATGACCTTCTTTAAAGTTCAATTTAGACTCTTTTTTCTTATCTCTTGGCAACACTGGTAAGAGCTTATGTTTCATACAAAAATCGTGAAAATTTCTATATTTTTATATTTATTTCTTTATTTATTTGTCTAGGGATTTTTATCTTTAAAAACATTTTAAAGTATAATTTACAATTAAATACATATAAAAATTTACATAATTAGTTAAAAAAAAAATATTAAAGATTATTTTATTAATATCAGGAGTTAATGAGAAATAAATAAATAACTGGTTAAATGTGTTGCACATTATCCTGAGAGGATCAGCTTCAGCATAGTTAGTTATAAAATAATCAAATTCAATTGAAATTACCAATATATTGAATAAGATTTCATTAATTAAAAATTCAGAGCAGATGTCACCATTGATAACGTTTAGAATAAACGACACAATAAATATAGTACTTCAGCTTTTTAGAGTGGGAAGTGTGATGAAAGCAAGACGAGCTGAGTACGAAGACAAATTAAGGGGGTTTAAAATGTAATCCTTGAAGACAAATTTGTTTTTGCATCGATTCAATTGCCTTGGAATGAATTTTATAAACAGCGTTCCAATTTACTTATACATATTCAAGATTGGAATCATTAAATTCCTTTGTCCAACGTTTTTTATAACCATGTGTACCCCTGGCTTTATTTATTATGGTTGTTATATGTGAAGAAATAGTTAACTTAAGGTCCAATAATATCCCCAAATCTGTGAAATGTTCAACCATTTCAACTTGGTAATCACCAAGGAAATTATTCACTACTAATGGGCAATTTTCGCACTATTTGGTTGATATTACACCATTCATATAGAGAATCTAAGTCGTTCTGAAGAAGTTGTAGATCTAAAATTTGATTAAAGCTTAAAGAACTTTAACATCGCCTGCTTACATTAATATTTTTGAAACTTTTATTACGATAGGCAATTCGTTATTGAATAGTGAGGACAGCAGAGGCCCAAGATGACTACCCTAAGGTACACCGGACAATACTTTTATTATTTTCGATATCATTTTCCTAAAACGAAGAGTTTACGTTCTGCCATATAAATATGAATATAACCAGTTAATACTCAAATTGGTAAATACCATAAGTTTTAGTTTTTTTATAAGAAGTAAGTGGTTTTCTTTATCAAAAAAGCTTTAGAAAAAAGCCACGATTTATAGCTCATATTAATTGAATAAGATTTGTTTTGGTGGAACATCCTTTCTGAAATCCATGTTGATGCGGGAATATTAGGCATGAAATTTGATAACACATGTGATCCGTAATTAGGAGTAATATAGGATTCTTTCTAGATATTCGGTACATATCCATATTTAATTGAAATATTAAATAAAAGTGTCAAAGGACTGGTTAAAGCTACAGCACAATTTATTAACATACAACTTGGACCGAAATTATGAGAGAACTTCATTTCTTTTAGACCATTTGAAACAGTACACAAATTAAGATATGATATTGAAGTATCAGCTAATAGTGTGATAAGATTATCTGCAACTGAATGCTAGAAATCAAGTACATATGGACACGCGAGGAAATTAAGCTTAATATCTCCGCAACTTAATCAATCCACCAACTATATGTCTCCTCAGACGGACTTTAAAAACACCATTAAAGTCCTATTTCCCAGCAGGAGTGAATAAAGAAGGGGAAATCTTTTGGAACAATATGAAACTAAAGTATATACTGACGGCTCAAAGATGAACTGCAGTGTCGGCTCTGGTGTCTTCTCCAACGATCTCGGAATTCTACACTCTTATCGACTCCCTGATGAGGCAAGCGTATTTCAAGCAAAAATACTACCGGGCAGAGAGACCTATAAACTAATCCGCAATATAAATGTTCAGGGGAATGTTGAACTATTTGCCGATAGCGAAGCGGTAATAATATCGCTCAAATCACAAATAAAAATACCTTTACCTAGTCAGATAGTGCAAAGAGGACCTGTTACAACTAAGTCGTCTGTATGACATTACTATAGTTTGGGTTTCTGCGCACTTGACTGATCCCGTTAGAATCAGTCAAGAGTATAATGCAGAAACACTATCTCGAAAAGGCAAAAAATAGATGGCGAAACGAACTCATAAGCTACAAACGCAAAGACATATCGAGACTAATAATATTATTTATAGGTTACTAGACGATAGGGAAACATGGTCTCCCAAGATTGGAAGATACCAATTAGACAACCTCTGTGAGATAGCGGACACCAGACTCAGCGACATTATTAAATATCTCAATTACACTGGCTGGATCTATATTACTTATAATTGCATCATCAGTTGATGTAGTTTGTTTATACGTTATCGTATTTCTTCGAATTGATGAATTTATAGAATAATTTAGAATTTTGATTCAAGTTAAATTTGAACTTATGTAGGTAACATGTGTAGTATAATTTATTTAATTTAGATCCAAATCGTTTAAAATTTTTGTAAATTTTTTTTTTTTTACACTTAGCCAAATGTTTATTATTCCAAGGTGGCCCGGAGAGTGATTTAAATATTTTTTTTTTTTTTTTGGAATACCCAAGTCCATAAAGGAAAATATTTTGGGGATTTAACATATAATAGTTCGATTGTTTGAATGAAAATACTTTTTCAGCTATTGTAGACATTGGCGAAACACATAGGATGATGTCTATCCTCTGGAGGAGTAGATTGATAGTGGATTGATTGATATAACATACTTCTTTATCATAACGTTAAATACTGCATTTTTCGAGAAAATAAGTTTATTTTGTGACCACTTTCGTTGCATACCAATAGTCGGTTATTATACTAAAATTTCTTTGAAACGAATATACTTTTAGGGTCTTATTTTGTAAAACACTTCACCTTACTTTGAAAATTTTTCATATAAATTGTTTTTGTTTTTCAAAAATTTGTATTGAAAATTTTTCAAACTGAGATGAAGCGATTTACAAAATAAGGTTGTTAGTAATTTTTGTTTTTCCATCCCTGAATTAAAATACGAATATTACGTAAACAAAAGACTTAAGACATACACTTCTTTAGGAGCATGTTTTGTTTGCCCAAACAATGTCCTAAGCGATTTTAACCACATCTTTATTATTATTATTATTTTTTTTCTTTTTTGAGTATGTTTTCAAATATAATTTTTCATTTAATGTAACTGACCACATAAATGTTTTTACTTTTTTTTCTATCTCTCTTATTTTATGTCCTTGAAATTAATTTTGTGGTTTTATGTATTAATATTTTTTCTTAACATTGCGATGAATATTAACCACATGATAAATGTTATTTTATATTTAAAGAATTGTTTCTTAATTAAAATCCTATTATCTGCTTGGATTCCCAAGAGTGTGTTTTATTTTGAAATATAACCGTTATGAAACAGAATATTTGCTAAATTACAGCAAACTCGTTAGTTATTGTTTTACTGTTCGCTTTATTTATTTTATACTCTTATTGATATTTTATCGTTTTACTTATAAGTCTAACTAACAGTTCAATATTTATGTATACAAATTATAACACAAGTCTGCAAATTACTTGTACGTGATACACCTTTTTGGCTTTTGCTTAAACCGTGAGTTTGTTTTTAATGCCGTTTTAAATCACTTGGTATTGTGGTTTCCTTGTGTTTAGTTAGGCTCTTTTCAAGGACCTTGACCAATGTCAGAAAAAAGTAAGTTGTTTATATTCAGGAACTTTTTTTACCAAATATATTATGCTTTCACTCTCTTTTGAAAAAATGCAAAATTCCTAAATGTTTTTCTACTTAAAATAAAAAGATCTCATGTTAAGCAGTCATAAAACCTTTGTGGTTATTTTAATGTAATTACTCTACAAAATTATGGATAATGATGAATCAATGTGCTTAAAAATGATTTGACCTTAAAATTTCAAATGATTTTGATAAAGAAAATAATTCACGTTTTATAATAAAATGAATTTGATTTAAGTGCCAGACAAAATGTTAAATGAAAAATTATTCATGCTCAGTTAAGGTTTAAATTATACAAAGTAAAATAAAGAAAATAATATCAAAAATAAATCTTAGCGTTCTAGATAATTATTTGATCAAATATATGATTTATCTCAAATATGGATTTTTGTATGAACATTTTCATGAAAATTAAAACCTCTTATATCTCGGTAAATACTAAGTTTTTTGAGAAATTTTTTTAGATGAAAATTACAATCAGTTATAAATTGATTTTTAATGAAATTTCGGTGAAAATTTAAATTTGGGTAAAAATTGCGATTTTTCGTAAAATATCCATATTTTGGAATCATTCCTATCAATAATCATTTTTCAGATGAAAATTTCTATGAAAACTTAAACCCTTTATATCTCAGTAAATACTGTTTTTTGTAGTAATTTGTTCACTTATTTTTTATACAAAAAAAAAAAAAAGATTTTTAGAAGAAAATTTCGATGGAAACTACATGCAGAGAAAAAATATAGTTATAGTGACCATAATCTAAGAGCAACATCTTATGATTGGAACATATGATGACAGTGAAAAATAGAAGTGATTATGTGTAATAATTATTATGATTTCATTTTGTCATATTGTGACTGATTTTATGGTTTGTTTTTTCATATTATGATTTTAGTTTAATATATAATTGAACAATCTTACTACATGATTATTCCATTCTCTCATATTGTGATTTGATTTTATTATATTATTATTCTATCTTATTATATTATTATTTTATTTTGTCATATTATTATTCCACCTTATCATATATTAAAATAAAACCTAGCAATAAAAATATTAATTTTATACATTTTTATTGAAAATAATACAGAAAAAAAGCCACAAAAAGAATAAATAATAAATGATTTACATATTATTTATTTATTAATTATATTCATTTATACCACCATATGTGGTTTAAACGCAAGATACATTTTTTTAACTAAACACTTTAATGGTAGTTAATCAATATCTTATAATGCTTGAATCACACCGAGGATAACCAAGTCTGGTCTATTTATATTTTTTCATATATGAACTAAATCAGAATTACAATGATGTTAGAAAGCAAACATTAAAAACAAAATATATTTTAAAACAAATAAGTTATGAATTTTTCTACTAAGTTTATCAAAAGGATAAGTATTAAATTTATTTGAAACATTTTATTGTCATGGGAATAATAATATGGTTTAAAAACAGAATATGATTTAAGACCAAGGGAAAAGACTGAAAATATTTATTAGTTGTAGAAGTAGTGATATTTTTCATATTAATAAAATTTTGTTTCTGGTAAAATATTTAAAAAAATATAATTTTTGCAGTCAACCATATTAAAATTTTTATTGAATTATAATGTATTTTCTCATTTAATATATAATTTTCTCATTTAATATATAAATATTAAATTAGAAAATTTAAACAGAAACAATGTTATAATGAACACAGAGTTATTAAAATTCAAGAAAATTAACAATGAGAACATAATATTGTTGTAGTGATAATGCTGTAACCATGTTTTTTTCTCTGCGTGCAAGTACTTTTGGAAAATTGTTACAAATTTTCCATAAAGTAGTCATAAAAAAAATTAAGAAATATACTACAAATATCGATTGATTTGCTCCACTTTATACTAGCATTTTTCTAGAAATTTTATACTACAAATGAGGAGCAGTGAAACAAAATGTAATTCTTTTAATTTTTCAGAAAATTTTGTTTCTTGTTTTTACTCAATGGATTGAAGTCTATCAGAAAATTACTTTTTTCTTTTTAGTTTTCGGTCCATACATTTATTCGAGAAATATTTTTGTGTAATTTAATACATTTTGTTAAAATGTCGCCAATAAAAAAGAAATTCTATAATTTTCACATTTAAAAGTCCTTTGACTGGTTGTGCTGAATTGATGTGGTTTGATGTATTTTATGACGAGCATAAAGTTTCATACCATATCCAGGCGCATGCTGTTTTTAGGGATACGAGAATCGATTTAGATGTATAAAGGTATGTTTATTTCTTTAAAAGCAGTATTCCTGAAGTAGGTGTTTTTATTCTTTTCATATAAAAAATAAATTGACTTCTAATCTATTTTAAATTTTTGCAAGACGCTAGTTAATAAACCTATGTTTTTAGGCTGAATTTAACTATTTCAATAAACAATTCAAATTGTAATTTTGTAAAAGATTTTAATAATAAACATTTCTCTATTGGCGATGTGATAACATTTATTAAAAATATTAAACATAGTTAAAAACATGCATTTTTAGTATAAATTCCCGGGAATCGGGAAGTGGAAAATCGCCCTTATAAATATAAATATAAATATAAATATAAATATAAATATAAATATAAATATAAATTATAATCTTTTCCTGAAGTAAATTCCGATGATGAACTTATGCGAAGTTTATTTTTAAATAAGTTTCTCAGACGTAAATACCTTACATGAACATCCCCTGATTTTAGATGAAATTTCTCAAAAGAAAATTATCGTCATTTATCGTCATAATACGCCAGGAAACTCTCATTTACTGCAGTAAGTCCTTGAAAAAGTGGGGTTTTTTGTTGCTGCTTTTTGGCTCCAATATGTGGCTTTCTTCTGATATTTGATTTGCTATTAACAACATTTGTATCGCATTTTTTGTCTTCACTGATCATTAATAACAAATGTTTGCTTGGAAGCTTTAAGAACCGTTGCTATAGATACTTCTGTGGATTATTTTCTTAAAAATGTGTTCAATGTGCTTTTTAAAAAATTTTTTAAGAATATATGAAGCATGGATGCGTATAAGGGCGTATAAACCATAAAGAAAATTTTACAAGAGACGATAAAAACTTCATAAAATCATAAAAATTAATCGTTTTTTTACCTTTTTTCAGTATTTGGTAAGATTTATTAAACATATATCTGTATGAAAAATTTTTCTAAAAAATTCAGATTAGAACATGTAGAATTTTTCAGTTGAAAATGGCTTAAAGCATAAAAAGGGCTTATATCCTATATATATATGCTTTATATTAATCACGATTTCATTAAAATTTCGACCAAGTGAGCTTTATGTATGCATAAATCATGAAGATGAAGAAATTGACCATGGCTTTCATATAGCCTTAAAATCACTTTAAATTGTAGTCCAATATAATTGTTAGTATAACAATAGTATTCGACGCGAATAAATTTTATATGGGTAGAAAATCTAATGCAAAGTTTTACCACTGTCGGTCCATAATTGACCACAGCTCCTATATAAAACCTACTTTTGGGAATAAGGCGCAAAATAAATGTAATTTAAATGGTAATATCAAATCTTATAATAACCGGTCGACAATTGACCATATAGGTTCCATGAAAGAACCTCTCCACAAATATTAAAAATGCATATTTTAGGGTATCAAATGATCGGATTTGACCGACAACATGTTTTTTAATTATTTTTTCGTGTAAATTTGCTGTAATTATTAATAATATCACATCAAAAGATCATCTTATTATCTTATTTATATTATGGATATACGCCCTTTTACTTGTTCTTACATTGATGCATTAAAACTCACAAGATAATACATTTTTTTTGCAATATGATTTTAAGTGTCCTTTTCATATTCTGAAGCTTATGTATCAATCCAATGCTGGATTGTACTCCATTTATTCAAAAACACCTACAAGTTCAAGAAAAAAAAGAAAAAATAAAAATTCCATAAAATCGTCTGTTTAAAGTATTTTTTTCGGTGAAGTTGACAGATTTTTAAAATTATTTTTGTATCAGTAGATGTAAATTTGTTACTAACGCAATATTAAGAAAAAAATGCATTTTGAAAAAATAGGTTTATACGCCCTTATAAGCGTCCATGCTTCATATATCGCTCATTTACTTTAAGAACGTCATAACTCAAAAAAAAAAAAAAAAAAAAACGTGATTTTTGAGATAGTAATGTAAAAAACACGTATTTCTATATAAAAATTTATGTTCTGTAAAAATATCGTTTAGGTACATATCTTTTATGGTCACCGATTGAGAAGAGCATATGCCATTAATTTTTTAATTCATTTTTATGAGTTATGACTGTGTTGAAGTAAATTAGCGATATTTGTTAAGAAATGGAGATTTTTTAGAAGCTAAAAATATGCAATTTTAAGAACTCAAAATATATTTATGTATTATATAGATATTAAAAATAATAAAGTTGTGGTTACATTAAAAATACCAGAAACTATATAAAATGGTGCTTAAGCAAACAGAGCTTGAATTATGAATTGTGCACATTAAAAAAATTGTTTTCTCATCAAAAAAACCTCATTTAATCAAAATTAATACAATTACCCGTATGTATCTATTAACGTCTACGCCATTTTCCAATTAAATCCACCCCCTCCACCAGACTATAATTCAAAATTGCCTTATGCAACTCCTCCCTAATCTTCGTTTTTTATTTTCTTTCTAATTGTAGTCAAAAATAAACAATTAAGAAAAATGTAGTCGGTCCAGCTCGATCATATAATACCCTATACCATTGGTCGATCACATAATATCCTATACCATTGGCCAATTGTAGGCATATAATTTTACTGTGTAAAATAAAATGTACGAATGCGCACTATTACGTGTTTCGCGTTCCTTATATAGTCTAAATCAATCATAAAGAAATGTAACTGTATGATTTATAGTTAAATTATCAAATCTTTTATTGCTTTATTAGTATAAAAGTTATGTACATTTAATTGATTCTCGAAAAATTGTTTGAAATGGGAACAATGATCAGGGATTTCTCCTCAAATTGTCATAGGTTTTTGTGGGGAGAAATTTGGAGATTTCCGAAGATTTTAATTAAATTTACTATTTATATCTATTAACAGAAAATCCTTTAAAAATTTCAATTTATAGAAAAGTTTCGATAAGTTTTTTCTTTTAGGCTTATATGGGAGTTATGGTAAATTATGTACCGATCCTCATAAAATTTGTCACTTTGATTTCTTATTTGTGTCAAATATTAACTTGATACAAGAGTTTTTCACGGGAAATCTCGGGACAGGAGTTCCCGGGAATTTCGCATCATTTTCAGTTCCATAATCCTGGGAAATCATGCTGCGATTATCGGAATTTCTTGTGTATATTAAGTGCTTATATTTTATAATTCTTGTATTTTTATTTTAGTACATAATGTGTTTTTACATTTATTTTCATTTATTTTATTTGATTTTGTTACGAGTTTAAATATCTTTAAAGAAATATGTAAATATATTTGATAGTTTTTGAGTTCATCATGTATTTATGTATAATAGATGGAAAACAAAAAAAATAATTCTGTGGTCAAAAATAATATGTTGCAAAGGGATCAGTAAGATGTAAAATTCTACATTTGATTACTTAAACGATTCGAAGATGTAATTTGCATGAATGTGAAAATTGTAGGAGAAATCTCCTTAAAATGTGTGGAATCTTCAAACAACATACAATTTTAAAGCACCAGTGAAAACGTGGGCCTAAAAGTATCCAAACTATTTGCTGTATATTGATAAATTACAAAAAGTTCACTTATAAGATCATGCAATTTAAAGGGTACAATTGTCCATGAACTGAGCATAATGCAAATTATTTTTTGTCCTCAGATTTTCCTTAGCTATAGTTTAAAAGTATAGCATAAAAATAGAAAGAACTTAATTATATTTTTGTATGGGAAAAAACATTATTCATAGAATTAGGTTATATTTACAACTGGAAAGAATAGGGCTTCAGAAATCTGCAAAATTTGTTGGGGATCTCTTAATAACAAACTTACGTGGGAAGTTTTATCCACAGGGCAATATGAAAACCAAAGTAATAATTCGACTTTCGGATGAGTTGTTATGTAATAAAAAATATTCATTTAAGATATCAATATTTCAAAAAGAACTCAATTAGTTTATCGTTTTATGACTGATTAGTTTATTTTTACATTTTTTATCTTTCATTTTCTTATAAATATTTAAAAATTTTCAATTAATCATTTTCGGCGGGAATTATAGGGATCCCGGAAAATTTAAAAATCAATTTCGATTTCCGGGGAACAGAAAATTACCAGGAAAAGAAAACCTCTACTAGATACTAATATTTGTATGTGATTTATGCACGTTAAAGTGATTTTCGTAACAGGGGTTTTTATGGGAGCTATGGTCAATTATGGACCGATCTTCATGAAATTTGGCACAAAGATTGATACTTATACATATTATATTGAAGGTATTTATGATCATTAAATTCCTTCCCGGGAGGACAAATTAATTATTCTTGCCAAATTTCATCAAGATATCTTTAAAATTGTGACCTGCACATTGTTCCCAATATTTACATGGACAGACGACCAGACGGACGGACGGTCATCGTTAAATCGACTCCGAAAGTGATTATGAGTTGAACGGTATACTTTAAGGTGGGGGTCCAAAGATTTTTTCTGTACTTTACAAACATCATCACAAACTCAAAATAACCCCCTATGGTGGTGTAGGGTATAAAAAGCCCAGAATTAGTTCATCATTGTTATGAGTCAAAAATATATGAGTACAAGAGCATGTTTAATCGCCATGAGCTTCGCTTACATTAACATTTTTATTCTGCTTAATTATTAACCTTAACAATGTTATAAAATCAACCATTAGAAGAATTTTATTGTATTTTTTGTATTATATTTTTTCTTTACTTAATTAAGCTTCATTTCGCATAAATTTGTTTGAAACGTTTGTTAATTTTACTAAAAATTAATTCAAAATTTTGCTAGTGAATAAATATATAAATAAAATATGAAATTATTTTCTTTTTCCATTAAAACATTCGTAGAAAAAATAAATTTATACAATAAATGTGCCATTTTGAAGTTATTTAAATGCAGAGGAGAGAAACCTCTCCTTTATTTGGAAAGTGATAAAAAAGAAAAGTAGTAGAGATAACAACTTTTTAAGAGTATTATCTAATCGACAGTGTATTTTTATGGAACAGTATGTACTTTAATATGGATCTCGGGAAATGAAAGCATCCGGAGCAACGAAAATGCGAATGTGTGAAAAAGGCCTTCATATCTTTTTGGTTGTAATTTCAAAAATGGTAAATGGATGGGCACTCAGAGAGACGGAACATAGATGATCTTCAATTTTAATTTTTAGAATAATTTAAATATTTTGATTTTTTTCTACCCGAAAAAGCACCGTGTCTCTATCAGACTTTTAAGTACATAGCCCATATGTAAAAGGCAGATGAACAGGAGGAAAAATCAACTGTAATACCTTTTTTACGAGATACTGCTAGGTACGCAACTCTTTTGTTATCTGGAATGTTTTAAAGATATTCCTCTGCAAATTGAACAAAGACAAAACAATTCTAAACATAACGATTTAGAAATAGTTGAGTCCAAAAATCAAATTCAGTCTCCAGTCCAAAATCAATGGAATCCTATGGAATCGTAACTGAGAAAATCAATTAGAACAAGTAGATCCTAAACAACTTTTGACAGATAATGAAGATGCGAGTGGTGAAATTAATAATGAAAATGAAAAGTCAATTAAGGAATGTTTAAAATCGTGATCTTTATTCAAAAGTAGAGAAGAAGCTAATAGAGTTGTCTATAGTAACAAAAATTTTCCAAAAACCTATAAAGAAATGCTTAATTCAGATAATGTAGAATAATGGAAGTATGCAACTGAGCATTAATAATAGATTCTTATTGAAGAACAAATTGGAATTGGTAGATTTGCCTAAAAAGTAGAAGAGCAATGGAATTCAAATGGGTATTTAAAACTAAACACATACCCAATGGTATAATAGATAAACGCAAAGCCCACTTAGTGGCAAAAAGGTATTCCCAGGAATACGGTATTGACTACAATAATACTTTTGCATCCATCGTAAGACAGAATTCCTTATGTTTAGTGTATGCACTTGCAGTTGAAAAAGATCTTATATTACGACAGTTAGCTACGTTTACAGCTTTTCTGGATGGATACTTAGATGAAGAAATTTTTATGACACAACCCGAAGACTTCATTGACGAGAAGAACAAAAATAAGGCTTGTTTATTGAAAAAGTCTATATATGGGTTCAAACAAGCTAGTCGACAGTGGTATAATAGTATTGATGTTGTTTTAAGAGAGTTTAATCTATATAAAAGTATGATCAGTGTATTTATTCGATGAAAAGAGGAACAAATACTATAATAGTCGCATTATACGTAGACGATATTAACATTGTGAGCAATAACGAAAAACTTACAGACGAATTAATTATATTATTAGAAAATAATTTCGAAATTCGAGATATGAAAAAACCTAAATACTGCATAGGACTTGAGATCAATCAGAAGTCAGGATTTTTAACTATTTGTCAACCAGGGTACATAGAGAATTTAATTGAAAAATATGTTCTAATATAAGAACAAGTAAAATCTCAATGCAATCCAAAATACATCATTAATATGTAAGAAAGATATAGTCAATCAAACCCGACCATATGATACCCCACACTATTGTGTATGACCATCAAAATTCGTGGAAGGCTCTTAATACAGAATATTACGTTAATGCTAACATTTATATGAATTTCTGCACTTTGGGCTTATATAGGAGCTATGGTAAATTATGGAACGATCCACATAAAATTTGTCACTCTGATTTCTACGTATACTTCTACTTATTTGTGTCGAATATAAACTTGATACTAACATGTGTATGTGATTTGCGCACGTTAAAGTGATTTTCGGAAGAGGGTTTTATATGAGAGCTATGGTCAATTATGGCCCGATCTACATGAAATTTGGCACAAGGATTGACACTTATACAAAACTTCCTTATACCGAATTTCATTAAAATATTGCTATATTTAAGACATTTATGATTATTAAACCCCTATTCCGTTAGGACATTTTTACGGGGGCTAGGTGAAATAATGTACCGATTATAACCAATTTCAAAAGGCTTCGTCCTTGTATCCTACATGTCCTACGTGCCAAATTTCATTGAATTATCTTCATAATTGCAACCTGTACTTTGTGCGCAAGGTTTACATGGATAGCCAGCCAGCTAGATGGATAGACCGCCGGACGGACATCGTTAAATCTACTCAAAAAGTGATTCTGAGTCGATTGGCATAATTTAAGGTGGGAGTTGGATAATTTTTTTGTGCATTACAAAAATCAGCACAAACCACCTATGGTGGTGTAGGGTATAAAAAGAACCAACAATTCCTTTAGAAAAGAAGAAGTAGATAAGAAAAAATTTCAAGAAATTATTGGTTTATTGCTTCTTTGGTTCTTTGCTTCAGTCGTCCACATATTTGTTGTAGTGTAAACAGACTTTCTCAATTCAGTCAAGATCCAAGAAAAAAACATTGGAATGCAGCTTTAGCAATAATTAAATATTTGAAAGCAAAAGATTGTGTAATTATGTAAAAGAAAACTTCTTTGCCTTTAGTTGGTTTTGTAGATGTAAATTGGGCTCGGGGTACTAATGATCGTAAATCTCAATCAGGATTTTGCTGGTGCGGTTATTATTTATTTATTCAAATATTATTACAATTTAAATTATAATAAATCTTAAAAATAAAAGCACTAGCGGCATAGGTGCGGTTACATCTATATATATTATATATATTGGGAATCATGAAAGCAAATCACTGTCGCAACTTAAAGTGATGAATCTGAATACATGGCATTAACTGACAGTGGGAAAAAGGCTATATATCTTAGATATTTGTTAGAAGAACTTGGTTGCTTATTTTTGTTATGTAAAAAAAAATTATTGGTCAGACCTGCTTTAAACTCAAAACAATTGTAAACATTTTAGCTATAAACTTGAAATAAATTCGTTGTGCATGCTTTATGCCCGTTAAAACAGCTCCAATTTATGTATTTCCATAATTATGGTCTACAATACACAATACGAATATTAAATTAATTCTTTAATACATTTTTATTTATGCATACATATTTTTCTTTATTTATTTAATTGTATTTTTATGTGTTTTTTTTCTTTTTTTTTTGATATGTATTTATATAGAAAATATATTTCCCGCTAATTAAAGTCATTATAGTTTTTCCATCATAAGAAATACGCATTTGAAAAATTAAGAAGAAAAAATTATACAACAAATACTTAGAGGCGATACTTAAATGCAAACAGGTGAATATAATTCTAACATTTAATTTTCTCAAAAGAGAAAAAAAAAAACCATAATATACCACTGAAATGGTAATAAAAATGTTATATTTTTTGTTTTATTATTGATAATTATATATTACAAATCAAAAATTATGTATACGGGTATTTAATTTCGTATTTAAATTTTTTATTTTAAAAGAGCTACAAATAAGTTTCCAAAATTTGTTATGAATCTAAAATAGGTCAAGCGAAAATGTTTGGCGGTCATTGTAAATAAATATTTTCTTTGTTTCAAATGCATACATATTTCATTTAACATATTTCCATTTGGTTTATTTTAATTTAAACTACTTTAATAGTGGGTTTAAAAACAATATGGCTTAAACATTAGCAACGCCTTAAAATACCTTTAATTCAAATAACGGAGACACTTTGAATTCCTGTCAGGTTCTTGCTTGCTAATAAATGCAAATTTCAAACTATTTTACATTGATTTCAGCCAATTATAAAGTGATTATAAATGTTCAAAAGTGGCCATTAATTTGTAGATTGCAAAATTGACCATTAAATGTTACAGTAGTGGTATAGTAGCTATGTGCTCGAATATTAGCAATAACAATAACGTCAGTATCGTGAAATATTATGTAGTTATTTGAATACATAGTTCGTTGTCAGTTGTGTTAATGTGGTGGCAGTTTTTTGGCTTAATGGGAAAAACCTTTAAGTCAAAAACAACTTTTAGAGGTGAAATTCTCGTTTATTTAATTCGAGAACAGTATTTAAACATGATAAACAAGGGGAAAGTATCCCCAGAATGGTTACAGTTTTGTTATGGTTCATTTTTTTAATTTAAGTAAAAATTTGAAATTTACTTTAGTGTGACAGCTAAACGTGTTTATGTTTCAATGAAATCCAAGAAAAGTCACCATACTGATGAATTGTGTTGATTGTTTATGGTCCTTCGAACTGGATGGTGGTGAACGACGCACATAAGGGAGACCATTGGCAATAAATCAATCACAAATTAGTTTTATGATACAATTTTTATATAACTTTAAAGAAGAAAGAAGTAAACACAATGTTTGTTCACAACATTTACATTTACCTACATATGTGTGTTCGTGAAATTAATAAAATGTTTGTATTCTTATGGCACATATTAGAGTTTAAAAATAGCATCATTATATATCATTATAATAAAAATAAAGAGTGTTTATTACTTATGATGGAAAATTTTGTTAAGAACTAGTGTAAACATTTTTGTACAAAAATATGTATTAATATCCCAGCAAAAACTTAACTTACCAAACTACATACTTACAGTTAAACTGTAAGTTGTTAATACTATTCTTCCATTTATTGTGCTCATTACTAGCGTATCATTTTTTTGACTCTTTTACTTAAGTCATTACCAGCAAGTAATTATTTTATATTTTAAAATAATGAGATAAATAAGGTGGAGTGTCCCAGGGCTTCATTTTAGGATCACTTCTATTTATGATTTATTTGAACTATTTATACCAGCAAATACAATTTTGTAAGTATTATATATACAAATGCTGATGATGTTCAGTTGCTTGCGGTTGATAAAGATCTAGGTCTCAACTTTTTGGAGTATAATGTTAATAAAGATTTAAGACTTATTATGGAGTGGTCTAATGTAAATTGTCTCAATTTGAAGACGAGATGTATGTGGTTCTCTCAAAGTTGTTAATATACTCTGAGGAAATAGAATTTGTATCATATTACAAGTTTTTAGGATTTTACATAGATAACAAACTACACTTTCAAGTAGATTATGTTTCTTCAAGAATAAATTTCATTCTAAGGCGGCTGTATAATGTATGATTTTACTTACCTACTAAGGTGAAGAGTAAGGTGTTTCCATGTCATTATGTCTTCCAATATTATTGTATAGCTTAGAAGTATATTCTGGTATGTCAGTAAATAGTATTACTAAACTAAAATAAAGTTTTAATAGAATAGCTCGATATATATTTGGTCTAAAATATAGATCTCACGCACATGAGGCATCTTTTGCTATAAATCTTGTGACTTTGAGAGCTTTATAAACTTAACACTATTATTGTAGTTTTATAAAATTTTTAAATATGGAAAACTCAGATGTTTAATAAATAAGTTTAACTTTGGTACCTCAAATAGAATTAATTCTTTAGTTATGCTAAGATATTGTTATGAATATGATTATATCATTTGTTGTCCGAGTGTCCAGATTATGGAATAGAATTTTCCTATACAGAGAAAGAAATTTTTCGAATTCAATATCAAAATTTAGAACAATTGTACTAGAGAATATATAAAATGTGCTATTATACATTACCATAATCTAAATTAGTATTTTCTAACTTTTGTATTCATAAAATGTCAACATTTGTGCAATTTTAAATTTTAGTAATAAGAATCAATTTTATTTAAATTTAAATAAACATTTTTTTTAAATTTTAGTAATAAGAATCAAAGTTTGTAATTGCTATATATATAATTTGGATTAATTTGCTCCTATGAGCTTATAATCCATAATAAATGAAATAAATAAATAAAATAAATAGAAATCACTCATTACATTGTAACGTATGAAGTAAGTACTAATCATTACGAAAATTTATAAAATTTTTGCTGGGATGATACTATAATTTTTTAAGTTTTAAAATATTTAAAAGCAAAAAAGTAACATAAATATATTATATTTAAACATTTTGCGAATTTCAATTTTAATCCATTTTGAAATGTTTGATGTATCTTTGAATTTTTTGGACCTGTAGCTCACAATTTTGAAAATAATTGAATGAAATTTGATACGTATAGTTTTTTTTTTTTTAAACAAGAAAAATGACTACTGAAATTAGTTATCATCATGGGTCCATTATTTCGCCTAGCTCCCATACAACGATTTTACGGAAAAAGAGGTTTAATGGTTATAAATGACACATATATTTAGATTTTGATAAAATTTTACAATACAACATTTTTGGTAACCATAAATTAATCTACCAAATTTCATGGGCATTGGTCCACATTTGACCATGTTGAAAGTGCACATATATAGCACCGAAATTCACTTAAAGTGCATAAATCACATAATAACTTTAATATCAAGTTCAAATTTGTCACAACTAGTTTTTATTTATAAGATTATACAGATTTAGGGGTATCGGAAACGGTGGCGAAACAGTGGTATGCATGGATAATAATATATTTTTCCAAATTTATAATTTCCTAATATGTTGAATTATTTTTATATAAATATCTTTATATATTTATTTTATTTATTTATTTTTATATTATATATATATATATATATATATATATATATATATATATATATATATATATATATATATATATATATATATATATCGTAAGCTAATTATTAACGAATATAATTAACATTAAATGTTATAAATATTAATTTGTACTTTGATATAATTTTAAATATTTCTAAAATGGATTAAATATGTCCTTGAATCCTATATATATATATATATATATATATATATATATATATATATATATACATATATATATATATATATATATATATATATATATATATAAATCCCGATTTCCCGGGAGCAAAGACCGTAATAGACCATCATAATGAGTTTTGAAAATTTCAAATTCATATCCAAAATTTTGAGTTATGCTCAAAAAACTGTTTCTAGATAAATTACTTCATAAATGTATTGCTAATACTGTTATTCCTTTGTGAATTTGTTCTTTTTAAACTCTTTTGGGAAGTAGAAGAATCAGGTTTTTCAGTTAGATGCGTTTTTGTTTGTTTTGGTCAAAAATTAAAAGTAAATTCCTAAAATTTTTCAAGTTTAACTGCAATTTATTATATTGTTTTCTATAACATAATAAAATAATTATAACTTTCTATACATTTCTCATTTTTGTCCCAAAAAGTATGCAGCAAATTAATATGAAATATAAGATTTTTTTTTTTTTTTTTTTGATAAAGTTTAGAAAATTGTTAATAACTTTTTGAGTTTTTAAGTGATTTTGAAGATTGATATATCTTTTTATTCAAAACAAATTTTAAATATAAACCATATATTCAAATATGTTATCTTATAGAAAGAATAAAAAAAATATTCATCAAGGTCGAAATTTTATCATTACTTATTTATAGTATATGTATATAAAAGATCTTAACGTGGTTAAAAGTTACGTTCTTCCACTTTCTAAATCTAAAATTTAGTGCAGATTCTATTCTTAAAACTATTTTTTTTCGCAATATATAATTTAGAGGGTGTATTAAGTATTGACAAACCACTTTGGACCGTTTTTAGAGTGAAAAAAGTGATATTTTGTGGCAGCGAGATATTTAAACTTTTTTCCAGAATAAAATATATAATATAAAAAAAAATTAATAATCTACAATGATAAATCAGAAAAAACTGGAGAAGAAATGCTATAAGAGGTTGATTTTATCTTTTAATAAAAAAAAAACGTACACCTTATTGTAAGGTCTACCAAAATTCATCAAAAGTTTTCTTGTTTTTAAAACTTTAGTAATACAACATTCATGATACAAGTAATAAGGTAATATCGTTAGCCCAGCTGATTATTTGCTTTGGTTTGTTAAACTATCAAACTCCATATAAAATGATAAATTTCTCTCTCTCTGTCTCTCTCAGTAATTTGTTTGAACGTCAAAACTCCATGTATAAAAAATTTAGTTAAAAAGCTCTCAAAATCCTGATAAACGAATTTTTTCTATTATCTCTTATTTTTTACTTTTTTAAGATTTTGATCATTGGGTTTCCTTCTCCTTTACTAACCAACTTCATAGTTTATATAAATAGTTTACACTGTAAAGGTATTTAAACTAAATGATTCAGGTTTTCTCTTTTTTGTGTTTTGCAGCAAAGAATCATGTTTAGAATAAATTAAAAAAAAAAAATTAAAACAAGTCATGACATGAAAAGAATGCAAAAACTACAACATGAAATCGTTAAGGTTTTTTTTTTACAACTTGCATTACTTTTTTATAATTGAACAATTATAATAATTAAAATGAGAAACCATATTCTTAATAAATTTTGATAAAAGTTTTCTAAATGTTACATTGCGTGAATCAATACTGTATCGACAACATGCTAAACAATTTAATTATTTTCTTAAAAATTTTATTTCAATAATATTTACTTCTATTAGGTTACTGTTGCACGAAATAAATAATTTATGGAATAATACTAGGGACCAAAAATAACTATTAAATTTTTTTTCAAGCTGAAAAAGTTGAGTAAAAGTTGAGTTTATGCTATTTGATAATTGTTATTGTGCACAAAAATTTTTTTTCTATTGCTCAATAATTTTTATTTTTCAAAATTTAATTTTTTTACGTTACCTGATAACAGTTGTTTATAAATTTTATTTATTGAACATATAACAGCTATTAATAAAGTTTTTTTGTATTTCTTTATACAGAAAAAACTATTATTATTAAATTATTATTATATATATTAATTAACACAGTTGTTTCATTTTTCTAAATTTAATAATTATATTAAAGTAAATACAAAATAAAAACAAACTTTATGTAGAATTTTATTTATCACTTAAATTTTTAATTCATTCAATCATCTAATTGATTGATTTGATAAATTTTTTAATTGGGAAAACTTTTCTGTTTTTAATTTTTTACAGTTTTTAGTAATTGATACAATCATTTTAGTGAGAGGTAAATATTTTCTTACTTCAAAACAAAAACAAATCAAGACAATTGATGCAAGAATTGCTCAAGTGAAATATTATGTGCAAACGTGAATGCAAGTTCAAAAGAAAAAAGGAAGAATTTCGTTAAGAAAAATTGCTGTGAGTAAATCTAGACTTGTTGTTATTCAAAGTTTGTTATCCTAGGTCATCAAGGCTCCTCTTTCAATACTTGTTCTACCATTAGGTGAAACATTTGGCCTAGCTGAAATCTTTCACTGGAAATATAATGATTTGTTGAATACAAACTGTTAGGCGTTTCGGTATTATTGTACACAGAAAAAATTAAACTTCGTTTGCTATTACTAAATTTATAAAACCAATTATATTTTTAAATGAAAACTATTACTAAATTTATAAAATCCAACTTTCAAATTCGTAAATTTTTTATTAAAAAAAAAAAAAAGAAAATATTATTTTTTTTTTCTTGTTTGAAAATTCTCACAAATTTCTACAACCCTTTTTCTGAAACAATAGAAATAAGAAATGGTTTTTTGGCAGATTTTTAAACAATAATTATTTTTCAAATAATAAAATGTTTATTAAATTTATTTAACAGAAAATATTTTTCGCAGCTAATAGCAAAATTTTTAAGAACATTGTAAAAAATATACATTCATGAACCTAGAATAATAATATTATATTTTAAGAGTTAATCAAATGTTCAAAAAACTTCATTCATTCTAACCGTCTTTCACAATATACCAATGTCTAAATAGATCCAAAATAAAATGTCGATATTAATACTTAAATAGGTCTTATTGAATATTACTTACTGTAAACAGGTCAGGCATGTTTAAAATGAAAATAACCCTGCTCCACATATTCTTTAACTATGAATAACAAGCGTATATCTGTAAGCGCGAGTAAATAAATATTGGGTGTGGAGGTTGATCAATTATAGACCGATTTTAATGTATTTTGTTATAAAGAGCATTTCATTAAAAAATATTATTATATTTAAAATGTGTAAGCCCTATTCCAAGTGGATATATGTATGGGGACCAGATTAAAAAGATATCTTTGATTTTGCGTACCAGCCGATGAGAAGAAATGATATAGTTACAGTATACTTTTAAACAGAATACCCTAAACTGAAATGGTGGTATAGGGCAGGAGTTCTCACAGTGTTGTACTTCACGAACCCATTCATAAATTTTTCTCTATCATCTCGAATGAAGCAAAATTCTTTGCAGACACTATAATGTTATGGACACCAAGGAGCCCGCGGACCACCATTTGGGAACCGTTGCTGTAGGGTACAAACAAATATAAGCGCTGAAGGACTATAGGTGTACCAAAATAATTTCGCATACTAAGTTCTATGAAATAATCTAAATGATGCTCATTTAAATACATATGCATACGATTTAAATGACTATGCATACGGAAGGACAAAGTTAAATGGATTCCGAGATGATTTCGTTGGTGTACAGTATAAAAAACAACCCTACTTACATTCATTATTTTGATAAATTTTTATGTGTTTTCAGACCATATTTAATAGGTTTCTGACTTGTCTAGATAGATACATAAAGGATTATTATTGCATTTGGAAAATCTTTACTTAAATTAATATAATTTACCTTTGGAAGTCTGCAAATTAATTCTATTTTTCAGCATTTTAATAATTTTGTTATTTTTAATGAACTTTTCAAAATACTGAAAATTGTTTTTGTATTTTATATTATGATTGAAAATATCTACAACCAATAAAATAAAATATTAAAACCAAATATTAGTTTTTATTAAATTTAATTTAAATCAAAATAAAGATTTATTTAGAAAAAATGTAGTTATATTTTTTTCTGTGTGTACTTACTGCTGACGCCGGAAGTTGAAATGATATCATTGTAAAATGTTTTATATATTATTTAATTAAACATTTGTAATAGTAAAATAAATATTTTTTTTTTAAATTAATGTATTTTATCCAGAGAAGCATATTTTTGCGATGGCATAAACATAAATATCTTTCGAATTGTATCCATAAATGTGTTTTTATTTAGTTTTAAGCAAAACTTCAATTATATTTCTAATTTAATTAATTATGAAATTTAATTGAAATTTAAAAAATCAATTATCTCTGGTTAATTAATATTATGAATTTTGGGAGTGGAGCAAAATCAAACAAAAATTTAATTAATATAAGCAATTTCATAATTGAAGTTCATTTTTTTTCTGTGTTCACGTCATGCTTATTGTGTCAAATATTTTTTCAATCTGACCGTAGTTTTTCTTTAGTCGTGTAAAACAAATAAACGAAAAAAGGCTGGTCCGAAGTGATTTTTATAATTTTTAAAATGCAATAATTCTAACTAATAAATATATTTTCATAGTTCTGTTATAATCTAACTGATATAAGTCCAAATAATATGTATGTAAAACATTATACTGGTGATTGTCATAGCTATGTTTACATTTGGCAAATATTTCATCAAAATTGTGTGATAATTAGTTTTATTAAAAAATATTTTTTGCCGTTGTTTGATCTTGCAAATATTTCGTAAGAGAAAACAGCGTCAAACAAAACTCGTTAAAATGTCAGCTATGATTAATGGTAAGTAAAAAATCGTTTCCCATTAAAAAAGAAAAATTAGCAATTGTTTTATATAGTGGTTATTTGGTCAAATATTTGACTAGTCTGAACGTAACTTAAGTTATAGCAAAAATAGGAAGAAAGGAGAAAACAAATTTAGGACATTTTCAGTAAAATTTGTAGTTTAATTTAAAATAATCCAATTATAATTCTTACGTGTTCATTTGGGGAAAAAAATTATATATTTCAAATTTGCAATTAATTTGACTATTAAACGAAAAAATTTAGTTAGTTCTAATTGCATATTTAACTAATTGATAATATAAGTTTATAGATTTTATGTAGAATTTCTTATATTTTTTCTCCGATATTGTTAGAAAATTAAGAGTTTCGAAATATTTTTGCAAAAAATTGAATTTGTTTAATAAATGATCACCTAAAAACCTTTTAAATATTAAACATAATTGATCAATAAATTATAAAGTATTGTAAAACCTTTTGCACAGAAATTATTCTGAGCTTGGTAGTCCAAGTTTTTGTGTTATTTAGAGCAATTCAAGTCTCAAGATATATTTGTACATAATTGTAATAAATTACTTAAAAAGCTAGTAGCCTTGGTGGTATGTAACAGATAATTTCTAAACAATGCTTTTTAGAGATATTACTCTCAATTTGTACCAATTAATATAGCAAGAACTAACTAAAATTGTATAGTGGTAAAGATTGTCAAGTACTTAATATATTTAGATATGTCTGGTGATCAGTCATTGTAGTATATGGGTTATACGTTCCCAAGTTTTAATTAGTGTAGTTTTGATACTATAGATGTTGAGACAAGTTTTCTCTATAACTAAACCATTCAAAGATATTTTATGCTCCAAATAAATCAGAGTTTATTAGATCTCCGATACTTAAAAATATTGTACAAACATTTTGAATTTAACTTAAAACCTTTGTGTAACACATACATTACATATGTGTGCAAATTATAAAAAAAATTATAAATTATAAGGGATCGAAAGTTGTTCTAAAGTGGATAAATATTTAAATTGCCTTTAATTGGATATCATATTTTTTTCCATGATGAAAAAAAAACTAGTCATTCTATAGAGCTTCAAAATTGTCAAAAAACACTTCGGACCAGCCTTTATTTAAAAACCGTTAAAATATGTTTAAGATGTTTTTGATTGCAATCAGTGTAATAGCTAATAAAAATCTTTTGTAATAAATTGTGCGTCATTTGTTAAAATTTCTTACATTGCTGAAAAATAATTCAAACTGTGAACAACAATTATTAAATTCTATAAAAACAGAACAATGTCTCATTGGGAAGTAAAAGAATATAATAAAAAAATTTCTTTAAGAAAGAAATACTTGTGGTTCTTTTAATTGAACAATTTATTGTTTAATAATTACTTGGAATTGCTGTTTTTTATTAAAATCTTCAAAAAAATTACATGAAACTAAAATTCGTTCATCCTTTTTCAAACACGTGTTAATATTTAACACCTTTTGGTTTCAATTACAGCTGCCTCTCAAGTACTTCATGCAACATACATCTTGTAGATGAGCAACAGACAGTGGTGACTGGTAAGTGATAAATAAAAAATAAAAAAATCTTTAAATAAAAAAATATATTCTTAAACAATAGTGAGATTACAAAAGATATTTTTGAAATTTAAATATTTTCACATAAGTATTTTTCTTTTTTAGTTTTTTGTTTAAATTTTTCTTATTTCCTGTGTAATTATCATTTAGAATTAGATGATGGTTTCTATTTTCTTCTCAGTACAAAAAAAAATCAGACTTTGGTTGTTGGTTGCAATAGTCTGGCTTAAATATTTTTAAGGGGTTGTTCGTTTATATTTTATTTCATTTTTATCCATTCATGCATTTTTTGTTATTAATAAAAAAAAAAACATAAAATTATTACGCGTTTTTTCTTTCACTCCATGGTTGTTTTGCACCCTTAATATTTGAAATTTACAAAGGGTGTTGGTTCTTCTCCTTATTATGTAGAATGTAGCATGACAACCGTATTAGGAGGCGGTTAACGCCTTCCCTTTTTTATTTTTTTATTTTATTTCATTCATATTTTTTTTATAATTCATTTTTTTGTAAATTTTTTTGTTTTCTGTTTTGTTTCATGACTGCAATGGCGTTTTTGTATTTTGAATTTGTAACGTTTTCTTCTTAGTTTTACACGCACCTTTTCCTGATTTCTTTGTAGGTACGAGTGCACTCGTATAGTATTTTAATTTTATTTATTTCAAGGTGTTTGTTACTTCTGGCCAAATAAAGGTTACGCTTAGTTATTTTATTAAAAGTATTTCTATGACTTTCATACGTAAACGTTAATGATGAATTAAATAAAATAAAAAGTTTGGGGTTTGACCGTAATAAATTAATGAGCATTTACTTAATATAAGAAATAAATCACTAAAAAGACTCCCACGTTGATGACATTTTTAAGATAAATAGTTAATTTCCGATTCCTTTGTTCTTTACATGTTTTGAAGATCATTTTTACTTTTTAATATATTAAAAAAAGTATTTTTTATATACCCACTAGGGCAGGGGTTCCCGAATGGGATTCGCGAACTTCTAGGGGTTCGTTATAACGTTTTAGTGGGTCGGCGAAGAGGTCTAAAATATTGTATAAATTCATTTTTTTTTTGTCGAAATAAGAGTGGAAAGAGAGAGAGAAGAAACACTTGTGGTATTAAAATATATAATAAAGTCTTGTGTCTATTGTGTAGTACTCTTGAGTGTTTCCTGTGGAATTAGTTAGTCACAACTTGTCGTGAGTGGTTTAGACGAAAAGTGTCGATTTCGATGTGAAAAAAAATTAAGTAAATATTTTAGTCTTTGCTCGATCAAAACTCTTGCCAAATGCAATAAACGCTTACGTTGATAGTAAAACAAGCAACAATTCCTAGATTTCAGAAGCACTTGGATTCAGCCAAAGTAAGGAAAATACGGCAAATGAAAAGTACACTATGATAATCTAAAGTCCGGTCAACCAAAAAAGTTGAGTAACCATGGCGACCAGGTAATGCTGTGTATTTAATTAGATCAGACGTGTGTCACCTATTATTTGCTGCTAAAGAAACGATTACGAGAGGCATGTGCCGAACACAATTAATCCATCCACTACACCATTGTGTAGTGGATGGATTAATTGTACCTGTGGCCAATTTTACTAAATGTAAAATAAAATATACAAATATTGAATAATGCGTTGATACTAACGTCTAGAGGATCTTATGCACTTTAGGGCGATTCCTGGAGGTGGGTTTATATGGAAGCTATGGTAAATTATGAACCGATTCTCATAAAATTTGGCAATATCATTTCTACTTACATAAAACTTATTTGTATCGAATATTAACTTGATACTAATATTCGTATGGGATTTATACACTTTAAAATGATTTTCCGAAGAGGGGTTTATATGGGAGCTATGGTCAGTTGTAAACTGATCTTTATGAAATTTGGTACAAAGATTGATGCTTGTACAGAACTTCTTTGCACCGAATTTCATTAAAATATTCTAATTTTTAAGGCATTTTTGAGTGTTTAAACTGTATATTTCTATGGCGGCTAGGTGAAATAATGGACCCATCACAACCAATTTCAATAGGCTTCGTCCTTATAAAAATCCCACGTTCCAAATTTCATTGAATTATCTTTAAAATTGCGACCCATACTTTGTGAACAAGGTTTACATGAACTTACAGACGGACATCGTTAGATCGATTTAGAAAGTGATTCTGAGTTGATTGGTATTCCGTAAGGTGGGTGTTGGATAACTTTTTCTATGCGTTACAAACATCAGGACAAACGCATAATACCGCAACCACCTATGCTGGTGTAGAGTATAAAAATTGTTATATTGCAGGGATTCGTAGGTTTTATTTAACATCTATATTGGGTCGATATAATCTCCTTAGATATTTTATAATATTCTTAAAAATTGCTTATCTTTCGCAATTTTGAAGTCGTTTTGAGATTTAATTTTAATTTTTTGAAAAGTAAAAAAAATCAAAAAATTTGTAACTTTAAATACCAATATCTCTATAAGCTGTAAATGTATTTTAATGATTTAAATTATACATAGAATATAAATATGTTCTCTTTAAACAGTATTATTTAAAAGTAATATCACATAAAAATGCATTCATAAATCAAATCCAATTTTAAAATGCATTTTTGACAAACTTTTACTCTTTTTTTTGTATACTTCTGATAGTATAAAAATTACAAAAATTATAATATTTACTAAAAATTGCAATATAAAAAAATAATAAAAAAAAATATTCCTTCAGTTTTTTTTATACAAAAATATTTTTTTTTTAATATTTTTTTGTTTTTAATTTTTTGTGAAATTATTTTAAAATTAATTGTAGTCATAGCATTTCATAATTTGTTATTTTTGGTATAATATCTTTTTGTACCAGCATAATTGCTAATGCATTGTGTAATAAACATGTCTTTCTTCAATATTAAACAAAAATATTTAAAATAAAAAGGATATTTTAGAATCATACAATATAATTTACAATGTTTATTGTAATAAACTTATACTGGTTCTTAAATCAATAAAATCCGACGTATATTTAAAGAATTATGAACACTTACGGTTACATATTATTGAATGAGAATAACAAAAAAAAAAAAAAAATAAATAAATAAATAAAATAAAAAATACAAGCAAAAATAATAAAAAATAGAAAATAAGAAGTTATGAAAAAATTAAATTTTTGTATGAAAAAACTGGTGGTAATTTTTCTAAGAAATATACTAAAAATAGTAGGTCACCTTGTCCCAGAACAATTATTATTGCATTTTGTAGTAAAGATATTGCTTTTAAACATATTAAGAGAAAATTAAAATCGAAGGAGTAGAAATTTGTCAAAAATGCATTGTAAAACTGCAATAGCCTTTTGCATAACTGCATTTTTTTGCATTTTTAAATAAAAAATTTACTTTTGCATTATTGTCTTTAAATAAGTTTTAGTTGGTCTTCATTAGAGCCTTCATTAAAATCCATATACAGCGTAAAGGGATATTAGCATTTACTTTGACGAATTTTCTAGCTTTTATAAAAATTTAAATCATGAATAAATTCGAGTTTTTTGTTGTTTGAAATTAGAAAACTAATAATGAGAAAGACTAAATGTCCCCATAGGTTATAAGCGTACCAAATATGAACACAATCTGAGGATCCTTTTTAAAAAAATAAAAAAAAAAAATTTACAAATCTTTCCTGAACGATATTATTAAAACTATTTCTTTAAGTCTTATTAAGTTAAATTAAAATTCATTATGTAGAATATACTTTTAAAAAATATTTAAAGCAAATACACATAACATTTAATTAGCAAATTACTCCAAACTATTTGTTTATCAAATGCCTCAAAGACAAAAAAAATGCGTAAATAAAACCATCAAATCAAATGATTCATAAAAATCCAGTTTCAAATAAAGAAAACTATAATTCCTAAAACAAAACAACTTGAGCTAAAAAGATAAAGAAAAATAAAAAAAGATTTAATAGGACTGCATTCATTAAATCCATTTATTGCAACTGCAAATTATTAAGTTAAGACTACAACAACTAACATAATTACAGGTATAAATTTTGAAAAAAAAAACAGCAACCACTGCAATACAGCAGCAGCAACAACATACAATTGCAATGTTGGTGAAAAACGCGAATGAATGCAGAACGGATGCTAAAAGTAGCCACCATTAAAAAAAAAATACAACTAACAAACGAAAATGGCTGGTGCAAAAAAGTTAACTAACCAACATACGAGTTTGTTGCTTTGCTTTAGTGTTGGTTGGCCAAGAAAGAAGAAAATGGTCAAAATTTGAACTAAAATGAAATGAGTTAAAAAAAAATAAACAATAAAAAAATGTGCAATGCGGTGCGGTAGCCAAACACAAAATGTTAGAGGTTTTTTTTTTAACAACTGCACAGTGGTACATTGAAACTTCTTCGCATGAGAGATAAAAACATATTTTTTTCTGAAAGACAATAATAAAAAGACAGGTCCTCCATAGGTTTTGTGGTAAAACTATTACAAATGTTTTACAGATATGAAGTCACAAGACTTGAAACTAATAGAGTGCAAAATTTTACCACCATAGGTTTCATTTTATAATAATGATTGTTATTTAAAGTTCAAAAACGTCTACTATTCTACAGTTTCTGTTCGCGCTTTTGTACTTTTTGATCTCATTCGATCTTATATAAACTATCGGACTTTGTGGATAAATTCTACACCTCTTTTGTTATTGTGCAGACTTTCAACAGTTAAATAGCTAGTCGAATTTTAATGACAAAATTTATTAATTTTTAAAATTTTTGGGTTTCTTGTGCGGAGTATGTGCGTCTCTCAACGGATTACAAATTTTGAAACAGGAATTCATACTTATTGCAATTATATGTACTTTGCGCTATATCTCCTTGATGTGCCCTAAATAGTCTAAGCAGTAAATAGTCTCAAAATTTGGAAAACAAAAGCGAAAATTTTTGAAAAATTCAGTTTTTCGCGAGGCAAACTCACAGTATGGATTACTGCATGAACTTAGTTTTTTGTTATTTTGAGCAATAAAATCGAGAGAGCATTAAAAATAAATTTAATAAAAAAAAAATACTCAAAAATTACACTTTTTATTTTTGTATTTTATATAGAAAATTGCAATTTGTACAAATCTTGGATATATAGATATAGGAACAGCGATGGATATAATTGATCGGAATCATAAATTTAAGTCAAATGTCGCTGATAGTTGAAAACGCGACACTTTTGTCAAAACAGATTTTGCTAAGGCACTTCGCATGGACAGTACGAAATTGACCATAATTGGCATAATTTGTAGGCGTTTTTTGAAAGATAAAAATTTTATGGACCAAATAAAATTTACTTGATTAAAAAAGGATAACAATATTAAATATTATTTCTTTGTAATAAACTCTAATAAAATATATTTTAGTATATTATATGGAGAACGAATATAGATTCGAACCCTAATACTTAGTGGTTATTTTCCTGAAGTTTGGAGAAAATCTTATATTATCTTTTGTTTAAATTTGGAAGCAGATCCAACATTTCCAATTATAGAGGTATTGCTAAATTAAGTGTTATTTCAAAAAAAAAAGAGTGTTACTGAAATCTTTTCGCATCAAGTTGTTTGTTATCTTTCCCCATTCCAGCATAGATTTAGAAACTGATGTTCCATTACTACTAACCTTTTGGAGTTCACAACCTCAGTTATAACTGCATTTGATCCCGGTTTACAGACAGACAATATATACAGATTTCAGTAGAGTTTTCGATAAAGTAAATAACGATCTACTATTGTTCAAATTGAATAAACGCTGATTTGCTCCCGTTTTACTTAAATGGATTTCTACATATCTTAAAAATAGTTACCAATGTTTTTTTTATTTAAAGAATGTACATCGAAAACAATTTTTATTTTATCCGGTGTTCCGTAAGGCAGCCATCTTAATATTCCTAATATTTATAATTCTATAATATTATTGTATGCTGATGATGTAAAACTGCTCCATAGCTTTAACTATTCCTATTATTCCAATCAGATCTTGACAATTTTTCTAATTGGTGTATGATGAATCTAATGGATCTGAATTTAAGAAAGAAGTGTAGACAAATGATGTTCTGAAGAAGAAGTCCAGTACTATGTAGATATACAATAAATGAATATCAACAGGATCTAGTCGAAGAATTTCTTGATTGTAAACTATCCTTTAATTCCCACGCTTCTCAAATCGTTAATAAGGTAAAAGGAGTTCTAGGTTTGCCTTTGTAATCTTCCATGGAATCCTAATATTAATATCATCATATGAAAGTCGATTACAGCTTTTTATTACAAAGAATTACTCATAAACTTTTAGTTTATAAAAATTTTTATATGTTCAACTTAAAACCGTTATAATTTTCGCGCCTGCTGCACGAATGATTAACGCGAACTGATTCTAAATGCAATCGATCCGTAAATATATACGTATATATATATATATATATATATATATATATATATATATATGAATTTTGTTATTGATTTTTGTAAGAGTTGACTCTTCATTTTAAAGTTTTTTTTAATTTTAAATCACTATTTTATATTTTAATTTTTTTTTTATTTTTTAATATTTTTTACAAATTGTGCCACTGTAAACTGGTAGCTTTAAAATACAACTTCAAAAAAACATGAAAAATGCAATAATTTTTTTCTTCCACTTGACTTTCTTGTTTTTTTTTTTTGTAAATATTTTTTTCCTGTTAATTAACTTTATTATCATTATTGTTTTTTCGTTTGTTGCATAAATTATTTTAAAAATGAAACTAACAAAAAACACAATATCATTTTTAAAGACGCCATTTTGTTTCGTGTCTGCAGAAAGCCAATATTTACGTGCAAATACTTACGGTTTGCCTCTTTTTTTGTATCGCTGGCTATTTGTGTAAGGCTTTCTCTTTCTCAAATGTCAGTGGTATTTTTTATTCTTTTAATATTCTTTTGTTTCCTCAAATTATTCATAATTTAGTAGTTTTCTTCTTTTATTTTCATTTTTATTGCATGATTTCTGCCTGCAATTGCATTAATTTGTAAATTTCTTTCGTTTTGCTGTATGCATTTACTTATTTATTATTTATAACTTCTTTTTATTATCGAAATGTTCCAATTATGGTGTTGGCAAATTAAAGAAATTATTTATTACAATAACAAACGGAAATAATATTTGTTTCTATTATTTTTTTTTCTTTTTTAATAAATGGAAATTATTTATTAGTGCAGGTTTAGATAGTGTTTGGAGATAAAAATTCACAAAAATTTTAAATTTACGAGTATACTTGTGTTGCTTTTTTGAAGGTTTGAGATGGAATTAACTAGGCCCATATCGTCTTTTAAACAATTTCTTTTAAAGTAATTTTCAACTAGTTTTCTTTTAATTAAATTTCAATAAAGTAAATATCGAGAATCAGAAGAAATAAAAAATTAAATTTCCTAATATATACCTGATATATACCTAAATACCTACATTTATTTTAACACAGAAAAAAGTCACCAATCACCAAAATAATTCATTCAATTTAAAATTGTTTAAGCTTGCACCTCTTACCTGAATAATTAAATCAATTACTAATAACTTTGAAAAAATGAAAAACTGAAAAACTTTTCCAATTAAAAAATTTATTAAACTAATTAAATAGGTGATTGAATGAATAAAAAATTCAAATGAGAAAAAAAGAATTGATTTTATATATTAATTAAATTTTGATATAAAAAGAAACAACTGTGTTAATTGAAAAATATAAGGTAATAATTTTTTCTGTGCTGAATTCCTATTTTGCTCAAAATTATTTTTCTTATCACATAAATTCTTAACCTTAGTTAACATATATTTCTTAATTATGTTAACATTATTATTTGTTGTTGAATTTTCGCAATTGAACCTACAAATGCAGTTTCTTATATTTTAAATAGAAACAGATCTTTATCTTAGAAACAAATCATTATCAGATCAATGATATCGAAAAAAATATGTGTGATGATTATTTCCTTTAGATAATGCTGCATAATTATAATTATGTTGTTGTTGTTGTTGTTGATGATGATGATGGAATGAACAGAACAGTAAATTAAAAACAACAATTGCTGTTGGCAGACAAAACATGAAATAATGTTAGTGTTTTAAGAGTCCTGTAGGAAAATTGGTATATTATTGACATGTAGGAATTATACTTAAATTGGATAAAATAATATCAATTTTTTGAATTAATTAAGGAAATGAAAAATTCCTTAAAAAGTTAGTATATTTGTCAATTGGTTTTTAAACCAGGAAAGGTATTAAACCGAGATTAATTAATAACTTTTCCTCACAAAAATCTCATAAAATATTAAATAACTAATTTTGTATTCCTTAGAATGCTAAAGAAGGACATTATCAAAGCAACCAAAAACATGCAATTTTTTCCGTATTTACTGTGGAAAGTGTTGTGGGCATTAAATATGCAGTAAAAAACGAAAAAGTTCTCTAAAATGCAAAAATATGCCTTTAAAAGATTCATTTTTAAATAAAACCTTTAAATTTATAAAATAAGATAAACCTAAAATTTATATATCATCTAGGGACCCTTATAGAAATTTTTGTTTTTCGTGGACCCCTTGGAACATTTTGATTTTTAGTATAGCAGAAATGAAAAATAGTTAAAACTCAAAATGTATTTATTTTAAATTAAATTTCGTTACCAAAATTCATTTATTTCTTAAATACAATAGCTGTGAATCTTTTATAAACAATTTTATAAATAATTAAAAAATATTAATTGTAATAAAATGTTTTTATTTTTACTAATTCTTTAACATTGAGGGAAAGTTGTAGCAAAGCACATTTTACTTAATTTTCAACAACGAAACGTAATTCAAATTTGGATTTTATGAACTGAAACTAGTTGCGCACAAATATTTAAACATAAATTTTAGCAAAAGTTTTAACGCTTCATTCCCAACCATCGTGTACACTTTTTAATATTTTAACCAAAAATATTCAACGAACATAGATTCAAAGTCAGCTTTGACACACGTTCTATTGCTTATTGTTTTAAAATTTTCGGGTATGTCATCAATAGCAATGTTGAAAAGTTTAGCATGAATTGGTTTTAAGCTCCAAATAATATCGGGAAAATTCATCGTGAAGTGAATTCAAGTGTATTATACCTTTCACATGTATGTTCTTTTTGAATATCAGATGAATCCAAGATATCATTCAGCAGTGAGAATGAGGAATATCTTGGTAGAGGGGATTGATGACGTCTTTTTCATAAAGAATTTTTGCACATAAAAGTACTTATTGCATCAAATTCAGTCTGTCTTTTAGTTTAATTTTAAGATTGTTTAACGCCATGACAAATTCAGATATATAGGTATTGTATAGGTATTGTTTCCTGTATTTTTTTTTTTTTATAAAGATTTTCATATTTGTATAAAAGGAAAATATCTACTTCGAATAATCTATCTCCTTAGCATATTTCTCTTCGAAAACCAACGGATATCGGTATGAAGTAGTAATTTCTTATATTCTGCATTTAAATTGGAATTCTTTTTCTTAATGCACTAGTTTTTATAAAATTGTTTAAATCTGTAGTAGTTTGAAGAGAACTTTTAAATATATCAGGTAAAGTTTTCTCAGCAATTTTAAAAACCTGATCGCAAACCTATCATTGATGCGTCTACATCTGTACACCTTTGAAAGTCGTTGGCAAAGATTTAGTAAACAATAGTTCTTCCTTTATTTCACTTTCTGCAATAAAATAAAAGTTGTCTTAAATTAGAAATATCTGTCGTTTCATTATACTGTAGGCCATCAATTATTATATTTATTTTGTTTTTTTTTTCAGAGTTATCTGATGAATGAATTCTCATGACTTTTTCCTTTGTGGACTTATCTATCATTATATCCGCAAAGATTGCAAAACAAGGCTTATTTAAAAGTTTACAAATTATTTTTCCTTTTACTATTAGCATTAATATATTGTATGAAGCTTCAATAGATTTTCCCCAACCAAATGAAAGGCATCTGCAGAATTAAACTTTGGTATAATTATATACATATGCCGAGCGTCCATGCTCGGCATATGCAAATTTGATATAAATTCCATTTTTTAAATTATTAAAATAAACATATAAACTGAAACAAGTAGAACCTCCATAATATTTTTTCCTATTCCAGACGTTATATATATATATATATATATATATATATATATATAAATTTAATCTAGCAAAATCAATCCGCTTTACTAAACTTTGATTAAAGAAAGAACAAATCCAATTTATGGCCTGATTTTGTAAAACGAATCGAAAATACGTTTCGACAATTTGAATTTTTTTTTTTTTTTTTTGTTATTTTCAATATAAAATTTCGAAACGAATTTTCGTTTAGTTTTACAAAATAAGGCCCTAAATAAAAAATTTAAATTGTATACATTTGATAAAAGTGTTTTTAAAATATTTGTAGCAAACTAGTGTGACTATAAAAATTGGAACCAGCCCTGAGCACTGTCTTTTTTAAGCAGACACACAGACGGACGAACATAGCTATTACGTATTAGAACTTCACGAGGACCCAGAATATACATATTTATATATATATATACTGTATGGTGTTTCGACATGTTACACACGAAATGAAAGAAATTTGAGGTATGAATAAGGCAATTTTTCTTGCTGAAATTCTGATTTCGTCCAAAAGCGAGCGAGAGGGAATATGAAAGGGTACAAACTTGCCTGTACTTCTAAATTCGTTTTGCTTTTCATTTTCGTACTTCAAAATCAAAAACAAATCAAGGCAATTAAAGCAAGAATTGCTTAAGTAAAATTTTGTGTGTGAACGTAAATGCAAGTTCAAAAGAAAAATAGAAAAATTTCAGAAAAAAAAATTGCTGTGTATGAACTTAGACTTTGAAAACGTGTATCTTATATCGAAGAGGTACTCAATATTAGAATTTTCTTAATTAAAGAACTTGCAACTGCATGACTTACTAAGCTTTTAACATTAGAAGTGCATTATATACTTTAAATGTACTTAATACCGAATATTTAAGTTATGACAAATAACATAAAAACGACTTAGCTGAACTAAAAGGCTAACAAGTGAGCCGCCAATAAGCCAAAAATTTCGACGGCGGCTAGATTTATTAAAAATAATCGGCTAAGCGGGTAGCCGTCAGCCGCGCTGCTACCGCTTGCTTCTCTGGAATTTAAGTAGTACGAAAGGAAAAAGAAGACTAAATGTATGATATTAGTAAGACTGTGTATCGATCAAACTCCTTCCATGATGTAGTTCTACTTAATAATGTCTTATTCCCATTTTTAATAAGCCACACTTTTATGTCATTAAATTCCAATAGGGTCTTGATTAATGTATCTAAATTGCAGTGAAGAAAATTAATGAACATGGGACAAGTATTGATATCAACTTGCTACAACAAGTAGCAACTTAAAGAGTAACAACAGAAGTCGTTCAACAACATCATCGCTCCACATAAATACTACTTACTTTACCCATACAATTGTTTGAACATAAACACGTTAAAACATATTTTTAATAAAGTTACATACTTTTATGTATAATAAAGAATGGCCGTTTTAGTAACCAGTTTCTTTATTTTTCCATAATTTTCTTCTTAATTTATGACGGTTGCAATAATAGTGGTATTGCATGATTGTTAATATATAAAGAAGAGGAGCAAAATAATGCGCCATTATTTGGAGAGTGCAAAATTAGAGAAAATTAAATTGTTTTTACACAAAAAATATGAAAAAAATTAATAAAAACAAGTAAAACCAATCTTATGGTAACTAATTCATATTGAGCATGTACTCGTAGCTTGTAGCACAAATAACACATAGTAAATGTTGCCACAACATTTCAATCTAAATGAAACAGTCACAGTAAAACGCATTAGCACAACAACACAGTTGGCGGCCATTGTTGAGGGTTCTTGATTGCATTTTGTATCCATTTATGATTTCTTTTCGCCTTTTTTGGAGTTAAGTTTACTTTACTGGCATTGGATGATGACGATAATGATGATGATGACGCTATTGCTTTTTACATTTTTTTAAGCGATGGCGTGCTACAAGGTAATCAAGCTTTATAAAGGCGTTTTTGTAGACTGTTGCCAGTTTTGACTTCACTATTGTTTCATTCTAAACGTGTGATTCGTTGTTGTTATTCTTTTAAAATATTTTTTTTTGAGTGGGGGATTTGCATGTTTTTCTTTTGCTGTTGTTGAGATGATGGTAGATTTGCATAATTTGTCTTAAAGCTTTTTTTTTACCATAAACTCATATACGTTTTTAGTAGTTTTATTTACTTTGTAGTTTTTGTTTGTGCCACATTGTGTTAAATGTGCTGGAGGTATGTGAAATTTGCCATTCAACCAGCCGACTTATCAACATTTTTGTATGATTGTTGCCATTTTATAAATGCAACAATTTGCATTATTTAACTTTTTTCATTTCTATGTTTGGTTGGTTGGTTTGGTTACCAATTTAGTAATAGTTTGATTTGTTGCTTGAATTTTCTCTAGTATTTTTGTGAGATAATGTAAGAAATTTTATCAGTAATTGCTATAGATAAACGTATTCATGTGTTCATTTCAATTAAGTATTTTACAAAATCATTATGCTCAATTGAATTTTTCTATATAATTGGTATTGAATGTATAATAAAATAAATTGTCTATAGTGTGAAATAAATATCAACCAACATGCATTAGTTTCAGTGGCATGGAAAATATATTTTTTTATTTATTATATATTGTTTTATTAATTAAAAACAATTAAAATAGTAAATTTGCAATTTTAGGATTTGTTTTGTTCTTAAGCCAGTGTTTGTCCGTCTGTCCTTTTTTAATTGACAACATTTTTGTTTAAAGTACAGATAAAGTACAATACGGTGAATTTTTTCCATATGAATAAATGTGGATATATGCACAACATTCTTATTGCCAAATATAAAAGTTCCACTATTGCACCCAAGGACCACTTTTCAGCTTATAGATTTCTTAAATATGTGAATGTAAATTAATAAGTGAAATCTTTTAAATAAAAATGTTTATTTGGATAACTATGAATAGAATTTAAACAAAAATATTTCGAAGGACAGTATTAATTCTTCGCTCCATTCTCCATATGGTGGGAATATATGTCAACACACCATTTTGTCACAGTGGGCAAGATCCTTGACAGACCTCTGATAGACTATATATTCACAAATTTGAAAATTTTTTAAAATATTCACAAATACAATTCAGGAATCCTGTTTATATTCACGAATAGTATTCACCCTTGGCTACATTTCCCATATAGTGGGAATGAATGCCAGCAAACCATTTTGCCACAATGGGAAAAATTCTTGACAGACCTCTGATAGACTCTATATTTACAAAGTTGAAAATTTTCTTAGAAAAGAAATTTTAAAATGTGTTAAAATATTAAAAAACATCCTTCACTTTGTATATCATTTAGATAACTGACAAAGGATAAAGGTAAAAATTCAACATTTTTTAAATAACAAAGAAATCAATAAAATATATTATAAATTTATTTCTTTTTAATAGTTTTTTATGATTTTTTCAAAATATTTTCTAATATTTTTTTTCAGTACTAAAAGGTCAGATTTAAATATGCCATATTTAAATATGTCATTACGTCTGGACATATACCAATACGTAAGGCGTTACGTCAAAAACATATTTAACTGGCATATTTATCTTCACACACTTGTAATAATCTATTCTTCCCATACTTATAAACTACACTATGTTACATTCCAAGTGTATTCATTTTTTTTTTTTTTGTAGTACTGTGTAAATAAATCGCCATTTCTGAGTCATTTAAAACCATAGTGCAACATTGAAACAAACATTTTTCATAAACCAAAAAGGATTAATAACTTCTTTATATGATTATCCGAAATGCAAATCATATTTTATCTTATTTCTTTTTTCCTAGTACAATGACAAATCTATTTCAATTAAATTTAAATGCATTTGAATTAAAAAAAAAATCGTAAGTAGCAAATTCTCTTAACAATTTGAAAATAATCTCTTCTATTCTCTTCTCAATACCATAATTTTCTAATAAGCTCTTCAATATAAAACCAATTGTTACATTTAAAGTCTTAACTCCCACATATTTTCAAAATAATCCCGCACATTTTTTAAATTTTTTGGCAAAAAATTTCAATAAGTAAGAATAGTAATAAATTGTTCACACTTTTAACAAACTGCCCACACAATATTTGACAATAATATAGGATGAAAAATACAAAATGATAATACTTCAAAGTATTAAAAAGGCGTAACTTAAATGAATATGAACTTAAACTAAAAAGAAAAAAACATATATAAACGAATTTTTAAATCTGTCCAGAAACAAAAAGCGAATTAAAAAAAAACAGGGTGTGTAATGAGATATTTCATTATTCAGCACGTTCCACATAATAAATACGACAACAACATGTGATAAAAACTGCTAAACATACTAAAATATTTTGCATTTTTACACGAAAATTTTCTAGTGACATTTGTTCATTTTTATACAAATTCTAAGTAGGAATTCTAAAACTACTTTTTGTTTGTTTTCTTTCATTCTATTTGAGTGTGTGTAGAGTAATATGCAGCAACACTTTTGCTAATATTGTTGTATTATTATGCTTAAGTGATTGTTGTTATTCATATTTCGATAGGTTGGACTTATAGGCTGGTTAGTAGGAAGCAGAAGGTATGCTCGAGCTAACAGTATACGCCCAGTAGAATGAAAAAAAAAAAAAAAAGAAAGGCTGCTTCTGTTTTTACCACGACACAGTATGTTTAAATGACGAAAAGTATTTATGTGAATTTGTATATATCGAGTGATAAAACTTTTGCACACTTTTTGCATATTATCAATTCTTAAATATACAATGTGCCATGTAAAAGTTGGTACAAAAAAGTGATTTTTAAGTTCGTATATTTTACTTATGAAACAAGTTGTCTAAATGATTAAATGCACTCCTTAACTCTGGTTAAAACCGAAGTTTTTGAAGATGCTATGCTTATTTATATAATTCGAAGTCTTCTCTAATTTAGTTCCAGTTTAGTTCAAGTTTAGTTCTAGTTCTAGTTCACTTCTAGTTAAAGAGATTCTTCTTCCTTATATTCGTCCTAAGAACACTTCAGTCATGACGGACAGGTGGTCGATTCTATTTTCATGAAAATATGAGATGAAAGAATATGTCATTACTACACAAAAAATCTGATTCTTTTTTGAATGTTTTGGGAAAAAATGCTTGCCAATAATTTTTCATGTGAAGAAAATTTTTTTTGACAAATAAAAGTTTACGAAAAAAAGTCAAGTAATTTTAATGAAGCGTATTTTTATATGTGTGTGTTAAAGTATTCTCACTTTTTACAATTATAAGGTTAATTATAAAATTAAGATATATTATAAATATATTGTATACAATTAAGATACATATATTTTTAATGCAACGCATTTTGTGTGCCCCATTGAATTTTCACATACGTATACAGTCACATACATGCATTCATAAATAACACAAAATTTGTATTTTGAAGAAGTTGATTCAAATAGAATTGCAAATGGCTCTGAAATTCGAAAGAAATTTATAAAAGGTTCACTATTTTTTATCCCGTGTTTAAAATTAAACGCAAAGACATATCAATTATGTTTATTTAAAAACAAGTATCTTCTTATTGTTAGAAGAAATTGTTGGAATGAAACAAAATTGTCATAATGTTTTCATTACATTTTAATTTTTCATAATTTGAATTAGAAGAGCCCAACATAAAAAATGAAATGAAAATTTTTTTGAAATGAAAATGAAAATATATTTTTCACAAGAAAAACAAAACAAGGATCGATCCCCAGTTTCAGTTCTAATTATTTTCCAATTCAGTTATAGTTTAGTTCCTGTTAAGTTCTACTTCAGTTCTACTTCAGCTCTAGTTCAATTCTAGTTCAGTTCTAGTTCAGTTCTAGTTCAATTTTAGTTCAAAGCTAGTTCAGTTCTAGTTCAGCTCTAATTCAGTTTTGTTCAATTCTAGTTAAATTCTAGTTCACTTCTAGTTCAGTTCTAGTTCAATTCTGGTTCAGTTCTAGTTTAGTTCTAGTTAAATTTTAGTTCAATGCTAGTTCAGTTCTAGTTCAGTTCTAGTTCAGTTCTAGTTCATTTCTAGTTCAGTTCTAGTTCAATTCTAGTTAAATTCTAGTTCAATTCTGGTTTAGTTCTATTTCATTTCTTGTTCAGTATTAAAATCGATTGCAGTTCAGTTCTAGCTCAAATATTGTTAAATTCTAGTTCAGTTCTACTTCAGTTTTATTTTGGTTCTAGATTAGTAGGCTGATGTCGATATGCACATACGGACTCAATCTTCTCATTAATTTAATTTTAACCAGAAATACGCTGAATTGATCATATCTACGTCCTAAAATTTGAAACATTCAATAGTATAGAAAATTATTTCGTAATTTCATCCCATTTAAGAATTTTATTATGTCAATGTGTGATATATGGTTGTTTTAATTCTAGCAACCTTTCCCTTGGTAACATTGGCCGAATACATTTTCTAAACCAATTAAATTGAGAATATATGTATTTCAGATACATTATTTCCATTTAAAAATTTACCTTGGACTCAAAATTCTTTGGTAAATACAATTTGACTTAATTAACTTAGTCTACCTATTATCAACTTGCCAATAAATCAGTATTTAGTCCTTCTGTATAAAATATTACTTCTTACTCTTTAATTGTTTAAAAACAAATTCCTAAAATTCCATACATTGGCTGCATGCGTTTTAGTTAAAATCGGCAACGGACAAATTTATTTTATTATTTACTATTGTTTTTATATATTTTTTTGCTCGCAAAAATGAAATATTTTCATTTCATTTTTATTTTTCAAAACCATTTATGAACGTATAAAAATCTATTAGAAATCATTAAAAGGTAAAAACCAAGTCATTTATGGGGCGTATGTAGTGTAACGCCCTAACATAGTAGGGCAATTGCAAAGAATTCATAAAACATTTACAAAACAATACCAAATATTATATACAGCATGCATCAATATACAAACGTAGTAGCTAAAGTATACAATCGTGCCACAAATTTAAAATATATAGTGGCAGTAGCAGCCGTTAATATTATAAACGATGAATGTAATACACATGCCAAATTGAGAGAGAAAAGAAAAGGTTACCAATATTGTCACATGTCAAACCGGATGCTGAACATATAAGAGTTGTCCTGTTTAATACACACATGTACACATTGATAACAATCACATCTATATAACTAATAGAGGGTTATTTGTGGCCTCATAAACTCTTACAAATAGAGGGAGTTTAAATTTAAACTCCTGCTTATCATTTTGTTGTAATTATTGGAAATTGGATTATCTACTTTTCTTTTTTCCCAAAAAGATTACACAGTAATAAATGTTTTTCATAGATTTTAAATATGTTTAGATTCATTAACAAAATTTTTTTCCTTTAAGCCCTTGAGAAAATTATTTAATCCTCTTTTATTATAATTTTTTTCTTTGAAAATTAATATGACTTCTACCCTTTTTAATAATTTTATTAAAAAATACAAACAAAATTTATAAAGACTTAGATAGAGAGAGAGAGCGGGAATAACTGAAATAGAAAACGTCGCCATAATATAATTATAGTGTTTAACCGGAAGTTCTTTCATTTTATATTTTAAATCTGGCACCCATTGCTGGCTGACTATATTTGTGTTATTCATAATCAAGTTTTTTTTTATTACAATCAATCTATAAAACTGCGTATTTTAGGGTGCGTTTTATTTTTATTTCATACCACATATTCATCTCTTACCAAATTCATATGAGTATAATATTTTTGTCATCTCTTTTATTTAGCTAAAAAAGAAAATAATTTTTGTAAAGATCGCCTGTTGTGATTTTGTTACTTGGACTCAAATTAACGGAAATGCTTTTTTTCCTCTTCTTTTATTCCTCTTGATATGTACGATGAACTGCTGCTGATGATGTTGATGGATGAGTTGTATAAAATCTTTCTTTTTATTTTTGAATTATTATTATTTATAAACTATATAATTATCACTATGAATAGTATCGTTTTTCACAGGATGCTTTTTAGGGCGCAGATGTTGTTTTCGTTAAGAGAATTATTTCTAAAGTTTGGCTCGCGTCATTGATTAAATTTTAACTGAAGTGTTTTGTTGTATTTTGGGATAAATTGAAAAATTTTTTTAAATTCTGAAGAATCTAAATTGAAAATGTCAACACATTTATGATGAATTAGTTAGTAAGGATCATACACTTTGAAACGTATTTAGTGATTGCAAAGTGTGATGGTCCTGTTTGCAGAAATCCTTTTAATTTGCGAATAATCTTTCTAGAATACTAATCCAGATTTTTTAACTTTCTTTTATTTATTTGATAGATAGCTGAATTTCTTGTTCGTTCAGCTTCTTAGGAAATGTTGTGTGGTGATGGTGCTTTGAAGACATATTTTCGTCAAATATGGAGTTTTTTATTATTATTATTTTTTTTTTATTTCTCTTAAAAAGGATTTTGATATTTTTTGTTTCTTTATAGGAAATTTCCGAAAATTTTTCTTTTTATATGAAATTTGCGATAAAACTTTTTTCATATTTATTGCAATAAATTTTCAATAAATTTTCTTTTTATTTTATTAAAATTGTTTAATCAATTTTCTTATAGAATATTTTCTATCAATTTTCTTCTTATAGAAAATTCTCGATTAATTTTCGTTTTATAGAAAAGCTTCGGTTTAATTTCATGTCATAGAAAATATTCGATTAGTTTTCATTTTATAGAAAATCTTCGGTCGCTTTATAAATTCAATTCAATAAATTTTCTCCATAGACTATTTTAGATTAATTTTCACTATGAAATATTTTCTATTAATTTTGTTTTTATAGAAAATCTTCAACTAATTTTCATTTTATAGAAAATTTTCGATCAATTTTCTGTATAGAAAATTTTATTAATTTTAATTTTTGATCAATTTTCTATCAAAAGAAGATCTTCGATTAATTATTTTTTTATAGAAAATTTTCAATCTATTTTTCTTTTATAGAAAATTTTCGACCAATTTTCCTTTTATACAGATCAATTTTCTTTTTATAAAAAATTTTCTTAATTTTAATTTTTGATCAATTTTCTCTCAAAAGAAGATCTTCAATTAATTATTTATTAATAGAAAATTTCCAATCTATTTTTCTCAAATTTCTTTTAATAAACTTTTTTGATAAATTTTCCTTTTATAGAAGATTTTTTATCAATTTTCTTTTTATAAAAAATTTTTGATAAATTTCCAAGAACAATTATCAATTTGTATCAATTATCTTTTTATAGAAAATTTTTGATCAATTTTCTTTTAATAGAAAATTTCTGATAATTTTTCCTTTTATAGAAATTTTTTAATCAATTCCAAGATAAATTATCAATTTATATGAATTATGTTTTCATAGAAAATTTGGGAATTTTTATTTATTTTTTTTTTTAATTTTCGATAAATTTGCCCTTTTTAGACATTTTTCGATTAATTTTCTATCTACGAGAAATTGACGATCGGTTTTCTTTCTATAGAAAATTGTCGATATTTTTTCTATAGAAAACTGTCGATCTATTTTTTTAATTTTAGATAAATTTTTTTTATAGAAAATTTTCGTTGTTTTTTCTTTCTCTATTAAGTTTTTTCCTATGGAGAAAAGTCGATAAATTTTCTTGCTGTAGAGAATTGTCGATCGATTTGTTTCTGCAGAAGATGGCCGATCAATTTTTTTCTATAGAAAATTGTTGATTTATTTTTTTTTAATTTTTGATCGAGTTTCTTTTTGTAGAAAAATTTTGCTCTTTCTCGATTAAATTTTTCCTATAGAAAATTGTCGATAAATTTTCTTTCTGTAGAGAATTGTCGATCGATTTGTTTCCACAGAAAATTGCTGATCAAATTTCTTTCTACAAAAAATTGTCGATCAATTTTCTTTTTATAGAAAATATTTCCTCAATTTTCTTATAGAAAATGTTCGATCAATTTTCTTTTTACATAAATTTTTGATTAATTTTCATTTTGTAGAAAATTGTTGATAAATTTTCTTTTTGTCGAAAATGTTCGATCAATGAACATTGAATGAATGATTTATGAAAAATTTTCCATCAATTTTCTTTTTATAGAAAAATTTCGATTTATTTTCCTTTTATGGAATAAATTCGATAAATTCTCTTTTTACAGAAACTTTGATAAATTCTCCTTTTGTAAGAAACTTTGATAAGTTCTCAATTTTACAAAATTCAAATTTTTTATAGGAAATTTTGGGTAACAGTTCTTTGTGAGTAATACTGTTTGATACATAATTTTCTGTAAATTTTTTATATTTATAATTTTTTTTTTTAATTTATGGTTCATCTATGCGTATATCTATTTAACTTGCTTTATTATAAAATTTATTATCTGCATGTATGTTGAGTCTTGTTAGCAATTGATGACGTTAATAAATATAGGTTGCATTTAATAAATACCCAGATATATTGTATTTACTTGCAACAGCATTATGAAAAAATATAATAATTAAAAAAAATTGCAATTGTTATACGTAGTCGTATTGTCATTGTTAAGTTTAGTATATTATTAACTTTTTTCAATTTATTTATTTTTTTTTTTTTTTTTTTTCAGTAAAAATAAAAAACGCCCCTTTTAAGACAATTTGTTTTATTTTATTCTATTCAAAAGTCATAACAGTTGGTGTTTTATGGTTTGCCAGTGCATGAGTAAGTGCGTCTGTCTCTAAGTCTATGCTTGATAGATTCAAATAATCATATTTAAACGGTTTTTATTTCTAGCTACTGTTCTACTTTTGTTAAACTTTTTCTATTATTTGAGAACCATTTGTTTGTTATACCTTTTTTTTATTATATCTTTTCACAAAGTAAAACGAAAAAAATATTGTCACGGCACTTAACAAACATTTTTTGCGGTTTTACAAAAATGTAACCATCCATTGATAACAACCAACAACATTCTGGATGACATACCTTGATGTTTACGTTTTTTTTTTTTTTTTTTTTTTTTTTATCGAAGATGTCACTCAATTATGTGTTTTTTCTATAAACAATAAAAATCCAATTGGTTGATGTTATTACACCGTTGTATGTGGTTATTGTTATTCTAAGTTGCTTATAATTTTTTTTCTAGTAAATTTCTTAGTAAAAACTGTTGCTATTTTAGTATGTGTTTTTTTTTTGTTGTTTTGTGGTATTTAGTTGCAAAATGTTTTATTTAAATTGTAATTAAAATGTTGCATTTTCTTCTTTTTGTTTAACAGCATATCGTTGAATTAAGTTTCTTTGTTTTATGCCGCCATCTAATTGTTGATGTAGTCATAAACTTCATATACCAACTGTTCTTTTCTGATATTGCGTTTATTTCATGATAAAAAGCGTCAATTGTTAACGTTTTTTTCTTTTGTTTTCCTAGAGAAATATTTTTGTTTTTAAGATGCGTGTTTTAAAATGACAATAGGTTTTTTTTCTACTGTTAATAGATGACATGCAATTGAAAGTCTTATGCAGAACATTTTTATATGGGAATCCTAGATCTTTGATGATGTAAAAAAATTTCTATATGTGGCTGAATTAAATTCTTAAGAATTTATTTGATTACTTATGTAAAAAAATTGACAAATTTGGATCCAATCTGCTAAAAATTGGCATCACATATGTGCATTTCGGCATGTTCGAGTGAGTATTACAAAATATAAATCTATATATTTTTGTGAATATGATTTTTTAATTCATTGATCTGATAATAGAAGATAATTGTTATATATATCATCGATACTAAATAATCGCTTCAAAGCTAAACAAGATGCAATCGCTAATTGTATTTGTTTGGCAGTGCCAAAGCAGAGTTTGTGAAGTATAATTACACACTAGTTGAATTGAATGCAAATTTTCTGTGCCACAATACACAAAAATTCTTGTGTATTGATTTTATTTCAATTGAAACAAGAAAGAAAGATATAGACGGTCAAGCCCGACCATATGATACCCCACACCATTGTGCATGTCCATCATAATTCGTGGATGGGTCTTATATTAGACATGTGGGCAAAATAATTTTACTAAGTGTAAAATAAAATATACGAAATCACTATGATTTCTACTTATATATCGATATTTTAAATTAAACTCATCTATATAAATTGTTTTTTAAAAACTTTTAAATTATTTACTTATAATGACTTTGAGGGCTCATAGAAAAAAGTTTAATTGTGTCAAGTCACACGATCTCGTTTGTCGGTTCTTTTGGTCTTTACGTAACAGTACGAGGAACATTTTTCTCATGTCCCCAAACTGAAGCTCCACATCCCTAAAGATCTCCAATTTTGTCCCCAAAATATTTTAGTATAAAATTTCACTTAATATTTGTTATAAATAGAAAACAATATTTAAAAATATTCTACTGTTAACTTTATTTTTTAAAATAAATTTCCTACAAAAAGAAAATTTACCGAAAATTTCCTATAAAATATATATCGCACTTGATCAACAAGAGAGTATTAACTCAAAAAATTAACTCAATAAATTTTCAGTAGAGGTCAAAAACTGTTTGTGGTTACATTTTAAGAGAATTGGAAAATTCCAATATATCATAGTAAGCATTTTTCCATTTGAAAATATATTTACATTGTTTTTCTTTTAAATTTTTTGCAATTATTGAAAAAAATGTATTTTTTTGAATTAATACCATTTTTCTGAGATTTCTCGATGTCACGAAAATGAATTGTGGTTTTAGAGATGAAAGAGTAATCATAATACGTTGAAATATTTACAATAGATAGATATTGATGTTCTTAGTTGATTTCTTGCAAAAAGTGAAATTTTTAACATTTTGAATTAGCACCCTCTTGTTGATCAAGTGCGATATATATAAAATTTTTCGAAATTTTCTTATAAAAAGAAAAATTTATCGACCATTTTTTATAAAAGGAAAATTTTTCAAACATTTCTTATAAAAATAAAATTTATCGAAAATTTCTTATAAAAAAATTTTTACGAAAAGAAAATTTATAAAAATATCTTGTAATTTAATGGAAAATTTCCCATAAAAAGAAAATTTATCAAAAATTTTCAATTTTATTTTTATAAAATTTCCTATAAAAAATTCTTATGGGAAATTTTCAATATCAATAGAGTATTTAACAAAAGATTTCTGTGTATAAAATTCATCTGAATTTTCTATGAATTTAATAAAAAATTCCGTTATTTTACGAAAATCTATCCCCAAATGAAAATTTAAATCAAATCCCCTAATCGGGCAACACTGTTGTAAAAAGCCATTGCGACATCAGCTCTGTTTGAGACATACCTTTTAGAACAATATGTTGCTCACTACTTGTATGATACAAGTTTAGCCCAAACGATTTTTACTTAGCCTGTTGAAATGCAAGGAATATTTTTGCTGAAATCATTTCCAGAAGAGTTTTGTTATTTGGACTTATCGCTCGATAACGTAACTTGTCAAGGTGAATAAATCAGCGACCGTAACTTTATGATCAATATAATAAAATTATCAATTTAATGATTATTTTTCGATTTTTCTTTTTTGGCTAAAATAAAACGAAGATTTTTGTCTTTTATTTTTTGCTCAAAATTTAACGATTATTTTTTCAGTTTAATTTTTTACTAAAAACAAAAATTGTTTTTAATATTTATTTTTCGATTATAAATAACGAAAAACTTTTTTTCTTAAAAATATTTAAATGTTTTTGCTCTAAAATATTCATCATTTTTAAGCAAAAAAAAAAAAAAAGATCGTTATTTTATAATCGAGAAATAAAAATCAAAAAATAATTGTTATCTATTGAGTGTTTTTGAAAAATCAAAAATAAACGTTTTTTGATTTTTCAAAAACATTTTTTGTCAAAAAATAAAAGAAGTTTTATATAACATTTTTCTAAAGTTTTTAGATCGTATTGATTTTTGTTTTTTTCTTTTTTTTTGGTAAAAAAATTTAATTATTAATTATTATTTACAGTCCCCGGTGTAAATAAAAACGTAAAACTAAAGACTACAAATTGTAAAAATTAATACGTTCTTACATTTAATTAAAGTCCTTTAGGAATATAAAAGATTTTTTAATAAAAATTTAAATTTTATAAAATTTTATAGAAACATAATTAATATATAAGTCTTTGGTTGGTCTAGATCGAAGTAGTACAGACTTTTTAATATGAGATCCTTATAAAAAATTTTATTAAAATTTCAAACATTAAACATTTGCGTTATATATAAATATCATACATATATATTATTTTAATAAATTTATAAATACGTTATAAATTTCTAATTCATAACTCTTTTATATTACGCCATTTTAGTTTCAATATCTATTTGTTTATATAAACTTAACTATTTGCTTTCCGAAAAACAATTCTATTATTATTATTTTTTTTTATTCCGTAAATAAACATTATTATCATTTACCTATAGAATTTTTAATAATTATTATGATAAATAGACTTAAAAAAATTAAATGTTTGTTAAAACCACTCCCTGATTTTTGTTGTCAATTTTTTGTAAAAAGCGGTTACATTTTCTCTTTATTGTTGTATTTATTATTTTTTATTTACAAAAAGTGAAAAAATATGAACAAAAAAATCACAATATTAAATATTATAACCTATCATTTAATCAGTTTATATAATATATACATATTTACTAGCATACCTTGATAGTTATTATTTTTTTAGTAGTAGTAGTATGTGTGTTACAATAACATTTTAACAAATACATGCTCATTACATACATAACGAGGATTTTTGTTAATGTGGTTGGTTAGAGGAATCGTTATAGTTGAATGAATGAGTGGCTGAATGAATGTAGCATCTGAAGTTGCATTATGAAATTATTGGTTTAATAAATTTTTAAATTATAAGTTTAGTTACAACAACCTGTAACTAACAAGTTGGTTGGTTACATATTGTTATTATAATTTTTTTTTTAACTATTATTTTTTATTGGAATTCTATTTAAATTAAAGAAGTAGTCAACAATATTTTGTTTGCATACAATTTTATGTGAACAGATATTAATTAAAGTTGATTTCAAGTATTTGTTTAAATGAATAACGGTTTTATAGTTGAAAAATTTAAAGGTTTAAATGTTGTAATTGCTTTTTCATAAAGAATTTCCGATCAATTTTATTTTTTCATAAAAAATTTTTGATCAATTTTAGTTTTATGACTAATTTGTAATATATTTTTTTTATAGAAATTTTTCGATTAATTTTCTTTTTATAGAAATTTTTCATTTAATTTTTTTAGAAATGTTGTTATATAAAATTTTCGATTAATTTTCTTTTTATATAAAATTTTCGATCAATTTTCTCTTTATAAAAAAATTTTCGATCAATTTTCTCTTTATACAAAATATTTTATAAATTTGCCTTTTATAGAAAATTTTCGTCCAATTTTCTTTTTATAGAAAATTTTCGATTACTTTTCCTTTTTTAAAAAAAATTTCTATTAAAATTTTTTAAAGGAAATTTTATATTAAATTTCTTTTTGTAGAAAATTTTCTATTAAATTTTTTTATGGAAAATTTTTTATTTTCTGTTATAGAAAAATTTCGTTCAGTTTACTTTTTATTAAAAATATTCGTTCCTTTCCTTTTAAAGACAATTTTTAATCAATTCTCTTTTTATAGAAATTTCCGATAAATTTTCATTTTAAAGAAAATTTTCGATTAAAGAAACTTAAAGAAACTTTATAGACAATTCTTTTTATAGGAAAATTTTTATTGGAAAATTTCGGTAAATTTTATTTTCATAGATATTTTTGGTCAACTTTCGTTTTATAGACAATTTTTGATCAATTTTCTTGTATAGAAAATTTTCGATCAATTTTCTTATTACAGAAAATTTTCGATAAATTTTTTATTATAGAAAATTTTCGATCAATTTTCTTCTTATAGAAAATTTTCGATCAATATTCGTTCAATTTTCTTTTTATAAGAAATTTTCGCTAAAATTTCTTTTTATAGAAAATTTTCTTTTTATAGATTTTTTTTATCAATTTTCTTTTTATTGAAAAATTTTGATCAATTATTAAAAATTTAATTTCCTTTTATTGACAATTTTCAATAAATTTTCTTTTTCTAGATATTTTTCATGTTTTCTTTTTATAGAAAATTTTTTATCAATTTTCTTTTTATACAAAATTTTCAATTGTCTTTTTATGGAAAATTTTTGATAAATTTTTTTAAAACAAAAATTATCGAAAATTTTCGAACAAATTCTTTTATTGAAAATGTTAGATCAAATTTTTTTATGAAAATTTTTTATCAGTTTTTTTTAGAAAAATTTCGATTAATTTTCTTTTAAAGAAAATTTACTACCAATTTTTTTTTTGTAAAAAAATTTCGATTAGCTTTATTTTTATAGGAAATTTTCGATCAGTTTTATTTTTAAAGAAATTTCGAGATAAATTTTCTTTTTACAGATTTCTTCGATTAATTTTTCCATAAAATTTCCATTTATAGAAAATTTTCAATCTATTTTCTTTTTGTAGAAAAATTTTTGATCAGTTGATGCAGAAAATATTTGACAAATTTTATTTTTATACAAAACTATATTAGCCCGGTCTGCTTCGCAATGTTACAGTTCTTTAGTTATGTTTCAATTGAGATTTAATTTGTATAGATTCTACCACTCTCCCGGGCCTATCCGCCCTATCTTCATCCTAACTGTAAATCTTGACATTACACCCTAAAATTTTCAAGACTTCATATATATTTTAGATAAATTTTCTTTTTATAGAATATTTTCCGTAAATTTTCTTTTAATAGAAAATTTTTGATAAAATTTAATTTTCTAAATGTTCATTAAATTAAATTTGACTATCATAAAATTTCTCCGATTATATGTGCATTTAAAATGACAAAGTTTGAGAGATCTTAGAAAATATTCGATAAATTTTATTTTTATGGAAAATTATAAATAGTAATTTAAGATAATTGGTAATGGTAGATGATGTGCCCCTATGGCAAACGCTACCTCTTCTATCCTATATTTTTAAATGTAGATTTTATGTGGACATCAAAATTTAGTTTAGTGACATGATATAAAGTTTGTAAAAATATTCAATACAGCGCAGCGTAGTGTGTGTTCAAAAATTGTAAAGAATATAAATTATAATAACTGGTGCTACTTTTCCTTTTGATCAAAGTTTTGAAATTTTCCTAAAAGTCTCCATATTTGTAAATCCTTTTCACATATCTTAAATGATTGACATCTTTTAAAAACCCATTTAACTTTATTTAAATTGTGTTTACATAAATGTAAATGTGTGAATAAAAATCCCTTTCCGTACAAAAAATATATATTCCCTTAATTATAATTACAAAGCATTGAAGTGTCACTAATACGTCAATCTATTGATGTTTAATCAGTTATAAAATTTATGCACACTCAAAACAAGAACCTGTCAAATTGCCAACATTTCCATGTAACTCAAACAAACACAAACATTGCGTTACATGCTGATGAGGCAAATTGTTTGGTAAAAATATTTTCAAAACAATTAAAATGTCTGCAATAATTAAAAAAAAAAATAAATAAAATAAAGTGAATAAGTTTACCAACCAAAAGATTTAGGGAATGCAACGAAAAAAAGAAAAATTCAAGTTTTAAAAATTAAAGTTTAAACACATCAGGCGCGATTTATAAATTAATACAATGACAAAGGCAGCATTAGCTTGGCACAAATTTTCATCAATAATACAATTCATTTATATAAAATTGAAATAAACACAAGAATAAATGAAAAACAATAAACAATCAAATCTTGGTTTACGCGTGGTGTATTTTAAATCAAACCACATGCCGAGCTATTCAGGCCAACTTACTCTGATACCTTTAACCGCTACACATATGAAATTAAACACCAAACGCCACAATGTACACAAGTGAGGTGGAAATATATTTCACAGAATTTATAAATGATTTTTGAAAAAAAACAAGTAAAAATGAAATTGCTTTGTCAGAACGTGCTACTGTTAATAAACAATTAAAAAAGAAAATCTAAAATTGTCTAACATACAATAATTTAATTCAAAGAATTAACTTCATAATTTTCACAAGTTTCTATAGTAGTTTTAAACCCTAAACATTTGTTCTCATTACCACTATTTAGTAGCACAATTTATTATTCTCTTTAATGATATGAAAAATAAAAGTATTTCTTAAAATTCTATTGATCTATACCAGACCACAATGGCTACCAATTCCCACATCAAAAACAATTTTTGCAGCAATAAAAAAAGAAAAATAAATCGCTTAAATCTTTGTTCTTCCTATAACAATTGTCATTCTATAGACAAATTGTTTTTATGCCATTATCTCTCCTTGTGATCCTTGTTTGTGTGAGAATGTTTGAGAATGCTTATTTCACCCTGAGTTAAAGTATCATAAATATGTACACGGAAATTTATGTCCGCTTACGTGTATAAGAAGAAAACTGACAATGAAGTGGAATTTTGTTCCCCTCAATTGTCACCCCTGTCAGGGTGAATTTGTATATTTTTTTTGTCCTTATTTGTTCTCGTATTAAAGTCATAAAGTCATTTTTAAGAGATGAACAAACATTTGCTTTATCATCAACAATTTCCCGCAATAAATATTCAATTTGTCATTATTTATTGAGATTTTACGATGATCGTTGCTGTAATTGCTAAACAACTGTGCTGAATTTATATGAGTATGAGATTTTGTTTCCTTGTTTTATTTTGAGGACTTAAATGTTTGAATTTTCTAAAAGACCTCTATTGATCGAAATACTTGGCAGCAAATTTAGTTGTTGCTTTTTTCTAAACCATTTGAAGTTTTTGTTTCTAAGGTAGAATATTTTTTAGCCAAGCGTTCTTTTGAATATTAAACAATTGTTAAACATTCTTTTTTTTTAATTTTCTTGAAACTAGTTACATTAAAACTATTATACAAATCTTTTCTTCGTTACTACAAAACCCACAACCTAATTGTATTTATTGGACACTTTTTTTATATAAGAAATAAAAATTAATTGATAAATTTTGTCGCATGCTGTGTCATTGACATTGATACTCTAGCGAAGGAAATATAGACAGACTTATTTAAAGAAATATAAAATTATTAACAATAAATACAGGAAACAAAAGCAAACAACATGCGACACAAATCAATGAAAATAACCACAATGGTCAAGACTGAAAAAGACATTTGTGAAAATTTCCAATTGTGTTAAAGAAAAAAGTACATACGAGTATTATGATGAAAAATCTCCTTTTTTTACTTTCATTTATATAATTTTCTATAAACTGCCATTTTTTATGAAATTATTTCCTGGAATTTATTTGTGTTTTAAGCATTTCCAAATTTTTTTTTTAGGAAATGCTACTAAATCCTATTATTAATAATTTCCACATAAAACAGTAATAGTAAGTAAAATACTTTATTTTAATGAAACAAATGTTACGTTTATACGCATTATTATTTCCAATAAAAATAATTTGCAAATAAATAACTCACTGTTTATACGCAAATTGCATAAGGAAATATATTTTCATTTTTGTTGTGCCAGATGGGAAAAATACAACTATTGTCATAGAAAATACTTTGAACGTAAAACGATTAGTCTTTGTGGGTTATTAATTTGAACAGAAAAATTTTCATATCGTAATATTTTTAGCTGAGAGTAAGAGGTGCGTATAAACGTAATAAAAATCAATTTTTAAAATGTGATACATTTTTTTTAATTTTATTTTATTTTTGTAATGCAAACAAAGTCCCTATTGACTCTATGATACATTAAAACTTTAATTAGAATATTGAGTTTTAATAAGTATTTACTATTATTTAATTCATATGGCACTTTTCAATTCCATAGTAGTAATATGTTTTAATCAGTAAATTTAAATAAATACAAGTTTTGTGTGTATCACATTAATGTAAGGGAACACTTTGAAGGAATTAAATTTCCAGATTTTTTCAGATCATTATATTTCCTTTAAAATTCATTAACCTTCTATAATGAAATCAAAGATTTATTTAAGTTAATAAGTTTATGAAAATTTTCAAAAAATTTGAGTAAAAATATTTTCAAAATGTTTTCTGACATTATCGTTGATTTAGGTTTTATTAACCAATAATTGCATTAGTTTTTCACAAAATATGTACTGTCCAGCAAAAAATTTAAGTGGATTTGCTTGTATACGCGTAGTCAAAATTCAATAAAGGTAGACAAAATTGAGATAGTAAAATTACAGTTTGTAAATTGAGTACTTACAAATTTTACTAGACTTTTTCTTGCTTATAAACTCCAGTAAAATCATATCTTTGAATAAATTAAACTAAAATAATAAGTAAATGTTTGCAAATGAAAGGAAAATATTCGACATTATCAAAGGTATTGGTCCATAATAGAACATATGCAAACTAAGTTCAATTATTTTTCAATTTTCATTTAAGAAAATCACTTTAATGTATATAAATTTTATAGAAATGCTTGATTTTGAACTAAATTTCACATAAATTGGTTTTGTATAAGTGTAAAAATCGCATCATGAATTTTAACACGTATCGGTCCATATATGATCATAGTTTTTATACAAGGCCTCTCCCAAAATAAATTCAACGTACGTACATGATGATTTGAAGTATTATATGGTTGCGCTTGACTGAATACAGCTTTTTCTTATTATTTACTTACAAAATTATTTCAAATATAATAAAAAAATCATACATCAAACTGAAAATTAATCTCGTTCATCGTTCAAAATTTTGAAGTCCTTTAAAGAGGAAAAATGAACACGAAATGAAAAACTTAAAATGCAGTTATACTTTATTAAGTCTATATGTTATATGTATTGAATTTATCATGTGTTAGACAAATTTTTGTTTCTTGTTGTACGGTGTTATGACAATGTTCCTAATTTTGTTAACTATTGAATCATTATGATGAAACATAAAAAAAGAATAGTTTTTTTTTTCATTAAAATCTTATTACAAGTTCACATTATATATTTATAACAAAAGGAAAAATGTAGTATAAAGTGCATATATTTCGGTAAAAGTTTTGATGATTTTTTCATGTTCATTTCTTTGGAACCAGCTATCGAGGTTATCTTACTGGTTCTTACATAATTTTTCGTTGGCTTACTTTTTTGCTAACAAGTTTTTTGAGAGTAAAATCTTAAATTTACCTAGTAATACTCAGTTTACTGGATTTTACTGGAATACTAAAAGAAAAACGCGAAGTCTGTTTGCGTTAATAATTTTTTTTTAATGCCCGCAAAACTTGGAGATGTTTAAAGTTGAAACTTTCCCAAAAATATTAAAAATAGTGGTTTTGCTTAATGGAAACCAAAATACTACTTTTTTAGTGCCCATTCAAAGCTATTACTGTAGCTTTAAAATTTATTGAAATACATTGAAAATTAAAAATTATCTGCAATAAAAGACATATTTTTGTGTATTTTTCTGGAAAAAAAAATTAAATGAATATCAGTACTGTTTTGAAAAATATTGTCTTTTAAACCTTACTACTGATGATAATACTCCCTACAAAAAGTGTGGTTTTATAGCGTTTTCTTTTCTGAAGAAAGATTTTATTTTTTACTGTGTAAACTTTTGTAAAGATTACACAGAAAAAAATTATGACAAATATTTTTTTTATTAAATCGTTATGTGACTGGAAAAAAATACTAAAAAAAAGTTTAATTTAAATACTTTGTTTTATTAGATAAAATTATTTTGAAATCGACATAGAAACCAAAAAAATAAATAAATAAAGGAAAAGCATTTTCATTTATTTATTTCATTAAATTTGTTTTTGGAGTAAAAAAAAGGCAAGGAGGTAAGTAAGATTAAATTTAGAAGATGCAGTAACAATTTTGCAATATACATACATAACTTCAAAACTGGCTTGGTCACAATTTTGGTCTTCCGATATTTTTTCATTAAAATAAGATAATGGTGGAAGTGGAACTTCCACAACAGTAGCTGAACATTGATCAGGTCAATAAACTCTTAATATTGGTTTAGCAAATACAGGTTAGATGTTCTTTAGGATATAAGCACAATATATACATAGGTAAAAAAAGTTTTTGATATTTTAATTTAGATATAAATGAAAAAATATATGTAGCTCTACATCTCGGGCAATAACAGAATCAGAATTTATCGTTAAAGCTAAATTGTTTTATTACATTGATCATCTGTGAGATTGCATAGATCCTCTGGTTTAATATAAAATTGGGTTTTTAAAATTAAGAGCAAGTTGGACTACATAAAGTCCAAAGATATACATATACATTACAGATAAACCTGTATTTGTAAAAATAAATAATAAGTAAATAAACTCTTAACATTTATTTTAAAATATGTTTTTTAATATTGACTTTATTGATTTTAAAATAATTTTTTTTAAATATTTATTCCAGCTCAAAAATTTTTTTACTGTTTTTATTAAAAAAATTGTTGAATTTTTTATAATTTTCAAACATCATGTTTAATAAATAGTATAATATTTTAATAAGAAAAATTTTATTATATTTTTCAATAACTCATTTACGAATTTAAAAGTTTGGTTTTACTAATTTCGTGATAGGTCCGATTTCAGTGAAAAAAATATTTAAGTTTATAAATTTAGTAATAGAATATGAAATTTAATTTTTTCTGTGTACCCTCACCCTGATAAATTGGTACTAAATTTATGATTACAATAGATCAAAAAATGTGTGACCAATTCTGTAATTGGGTTTATGAAAAAATTTAATCGAAAGAAATCCAATTTTTGGCTAAATTTTGAAATTTTTGTGAAACTTTGGTTTTTTGTTGAAATTTCTAATTTTTTGGTGAAATTTTGATTTTTTTTTTTAAATTTAAAATTTTTGGATTTTTTTATGGTTTCATTTTTTTAAACGTAGAATTTTCGGATTTTTGATAAAATTTCGATTTTTTGCTGAAATTTTGAATTTTTGACAAAATGTCGGATATTTGTTGAAATTTTCTATTCATGAAATTTCGGATTTTTGGAGAAATTTTAGATAAAGAAATTTCAAAGAGTTAAAAGAGCTACAATAATTTTTAGGTAAAATATAATATTTTTTCCTTTTAAATTTTAAAACAAAGTTGAAAGGTTTAAAAATTGGCACTTACTTATTTAAATATTCCTGGTCTTTTCTATATTTCTTCTACAATTTCTTTCTATATTCTCTACGAAGGGACTCACAATGGACCTCTAGGTCTTCGAGTCGATGCATAAGCACTCTTCTGAGTACTGTGCAACCCTTCTCTACCTACCTACCTATTTAAATATGTACGAAATATAAGTGATTTTTTTTTTTTTAATTTCTAAATGACAACAATATTGTTATGCGTTTTTATATTTTTCCAATAGAGAAAAATTTTTAATTTCATTTCTTTTTCTTAGTTTAAAGAAGTTAATTTCAAATTATTACATAATATTTTTTTAAGTAATAGTTTTATCACTTAAATAAATATAGGCGTAAATCAAGATTGCCACACTTGATTTTCAAATAATGTTGATAATGATTCAGTAGCATTTTTATTCGTGATTAAAGTAATGCAAACAATTTTGCCCGCTCGCTCTTAGTTTTTGAGTTATAGATACTTTAAGTTATGATGTGAGAATACAATTTTCTCCTTTCTTCTTTCATGAAAATGAACAATATGGATATCATTGGAAAGGTCTTGAGAAGGCCTTCGATTGATATATAAAATATGCCAAATCATTAACCCATGGTGAGACAATATGATATTTAATACTTTTTATTTTGACTTTTTTTCCCAACAATATTACATTTAGGTTAGGTTAGGTTGAAAATCATATGGGAGCCGTTTGTATTTATAGTCCAAAGAACAATTCAAAGGGGAGTTACGATCAAAATTCCAAAGTTGGTAAATTTTGGTGCAGTCTAGTTTTTAGTCACACAGTTGATCCAAAGTGAATCCTCATAAGTATTTCCTGCTTGCTTGAGCCTCCGTTGCATTTCCTTGCTCGCCAGACAATATATACTTCAATATATTTCATATTGATGTAAACAATTAAATGAATTTTTTGATTATTATTTATAATTTATTTTTTATTTTTAATTAGATTTTCTTAAAGTAGTAATTGGCTTATAATCGCGGAGTAAGCCGATTTAATGATGACCATTCATAAGCTACAAATTTGAAAATTCTTAGGGCCTAATAGCCAAGTTTATTAAATGCTGCCTTCCACAGACGGCTATGTAATTTTACAATAAATTTAATATTTAATTGTTTTTCTATTTATTTATTTATTTTGCAATGATGTAGATTCAATTAATACTTTAATTATTTTGAAATAAAATTCTAAAGAAAAATATTATTTATTCAATGAAAAAATTAATTAACTTTCAGAAAACTAATTATTTCCTGATACATAATAAATATTATCATTTTATGATTGGAGCAAAAACAAACTGTATTTTAATTAGTATAAGCAATTTCATAACCTAAATACATTTTTTTTGTAACTAAAAGGTAGAGGAAATATTGTTATTCAAATAATACATAAATGCATAAACTCGATATACATTTCGCTTTATTTTAAAAATTGCTTCCAAAAAGACTTTACTTCTGAAGTGTTTAACATTTTATTCATTTAAAAATATTTACTTCAAGCTTTAGATACTAAATTTAAATATTTAGTACAAACTTATATGTTATACGTGAAATGTATATTCATTTTGGATCCCTTTGAAAATGTTCCTGAAATGACATTTTTCTGACATTTTCTATTGGAATTAGCTATAGAAGAAATATAAGTACTGCGAGTACTTTTAATACTTTTACCTTACATTTGCATTATTAAATAAATCAATAATTCATAAAAATTGTGGTCTAAATCACACCACTCGAACCATTAGCATTCATTTAGAATGAAATATTACATATTAAAAATTTAATTGATAGAAATTATTATACAAAAGGAACATTTACAATTTGTCAATTTTCATAATTTCAATTGTCCTTTAACACACAAATACATATTCTTCCACATATGCATGTATAGAAAGTATTCTCAATGTTATTGATGCCAAATTACTTTTTGTGTAAAATTCATCCCTCTAGGGATTTTTTTTTTCACTGTGATTTCATTTAATTTACCTGGCCATGTATATTTTTCATTCATTCCCTTAGTCAGCCAGCCAGTCACTCATTCATTTATTCGTTCTTTTGTTTAATTTTAAATGTAAATGATTAATGCTTAATGGATTATGTCAAATTGCGTAAATGTCATTTTTATTTTTCCAGTTTTTAATTTTACGTTCGTATGTTTGATTTGTGTTTGTATTTTATTGTTGTCCTTTGTGTCACTGGTAAACGGTAGAAATTACCTCAAGAGAGCATTACAAATGAAATCAATTGATTAAGTTTGTTTTTATTTGTTTTTCACTTATGATTGTGTTTAACAGCATGATGTAACCAAATGTGTTGATAAAGGTTAGTTTTTGTTTTGAAGAAGATATTTGAAAAAAAAAAAAAAACAAATAAAATAAATTTATTGTAATTCGCAACTTTGAAGGAATATTTTTAAAGAAAGAAAATTTGACTTCTGCATAGGTTATAATATTTAGCATAGAATGTAACTAGAAGTTTATGTGAGAGACACTTCGAATTAAATTTTCAAAAAATTACTCGTTTAAAAAAAAAAAAAAGAAAAATATATTTTGTTGTCGCATGAATTAGGCTTTTGACAATTCAGTCAGTTTTTTTTTCTCTCACATATATATCTAGTTATTAATCTATGGTATTTAATTTGATTATTATTATTATTATTATTATTATTGTTATTATTAATTTGTTTAATGTAATTTTATTTCTACATACACGATCTTTTTATTTCTATGCAAGATCTCAGCTTTATTTATATAAATCCTAAAACTAGACTAATACAATATATTTTTTTTAAAATACAATGGAATAAATGAAAAGACTTGCTAATTTTTTCCAAAGATTTGTTATAAATAAAATTATAAAATTAATATAAATCAATAAAAAATTGAAAATAAATTCATTTTTACCAAAAAAATTTAATTAATTTTAATTTTTCAAAAGTTTCATTTCATGACGCTACTTGGCAAAAAATATTTTGTCTTTAAATCTATGCATTTTTAAATTTTTACTTAATCAAAGCAGCACCAAAAAAAAAAAAAAAAAAAAAACACAACAATGCTACCGTGAAGATTATAAATTTTGTTTAACATTAAAAAAGAAAATTATTATAAATCACTGCATTTGAATAAGTAAAGCAAATTTTTTGCGTATATAAAATCTAGCATGCGTGCCGCAGTGTTAAACAAAAATTACAGATTTTTAAACACTGAAAGGTTTTTATCAAAATTATAAAATTTAATAAAACTGCAACTTTTTAAAAACAATTTTACAAAATTAAAAATAGGGAACAAAATTTGTCAAAAATTCAATAATATAGCCAACTAACATTGAAAAAATAAATAAACAAAAATATATTTCAATTACGAAATTTTTTACTGCAATTAAAATTTTAATCTATTTTGCCCTAATCATTGAAATTATAATGGAATTTTTGAAATAATTTCAAATAAAATGTTAATTATATTTATTATTTTTATGTTTGCAATTATGATTAAAATCAATAAAAATATTGCTTGACACAATTGGAATATTATTATGTATTATTCCAAAATGTTTCCTTTAATATCCCAGCAAAAACTTCGCTTTCCTGGTAAGCTGGCAGGTATAATTGGAAACAAAAATAAACTACTTATTTTTTGCCTGAATAACTAGTTATTTTTGTTGGACTTGTCCACAAATTCATGTAGTTATTTTTTGACTCTAGGGGTACTCAAAAATATGTACCTAAACGAAAACAAAAATAAAAAAAAACAAAAAAATTTTGCCGTCAGTGAGACTCGAACTTGGACACACACTAACCATTCGTTTTTACTGACTAACGTCTTACTCAGTACACTATCTCGCACGTAGCATCCTAAGCGACAAAAAGCCTTTTTAGTTTAAAATATCTTTTAAGACATTTTGTTATAAAAAACGAACAACTTCAGAATGGGGTTGAACCAACAACCTTCTGGTTGTTAATCCGGCGCTCTAGCCAACTCATCCACGTGATTGCAGTATTACTGCGCTATTATACTATTGAGTACTTATTAATGTAATACAGAGTAGGCAAATAATAATGACGCCTCATTACCAAGAAACTACTTTAATAAGTAGTTGTTATTACCGAAAATCAAAAAGATTTTGCTGGGATATAAACAAAAATTTACTTAATTTTTAATAATAAATACCCAGCTAAAAAAGAGAACATCCATAGAAGTCAATAAGATCCTGAACTTGTAATCCAGAAGTAGTACAAATTCGGATCATTACCAATGAATTTAACATAGGCTTGTCATTGGAAGATGTTCTCGTTTTTGATATCTATTCACTGAGTAGGAAGTCACGCGCACGATGTCATATAAAAGAGATTTTTTATGTACTTTTCAATCAATTCAAGGAAATTACTTTTAATTTTTATATAAAGCAAATATTTTTTATTAAAAAAAATATGTATAACAATATTTTTTATTTCATTAAAACAATATTTACAAATTCTCAACGTTTTATATCAGAATAATTTATCTGAATCGTTTTTTAATGAATAATGTTTCTATAACTTCTTAAACACAAGAAATCGTGCACTTCCACAAACTTTGAATGTAATGAAAAAGTACTTCCTTAAAAATGACTTGTATTTATTTTGGCTGCGTACATATGTAAATCTTCATTTAATTTTATAAATTACAATTTTCGGAGGAATATTCCAAGAAAAAGATGACCTATGATGTGATACGAAATGAGAACATTTAACAACAATTGTTAGAATTTCAGAAAATCGCAAGCATTATATTAATACCTACTTATATAAGCAGAATCCGCAAATATTAGTCAGAATGCCTAACTATATTATTGCTGCTAATTATATTACACAGATACTAGATTGTCAATCCTGCTCTAACGGACCCCTGACTCAGATACCCGTGGGGACTAGTTGCTAAACGGGTGACTCTAAGTTAGGTGATAGAAACGGACTGGGACTCTATATAGAATAACCAGAAACCAGGCTATTATATTATAGCAGTAGCATCCGAAAATACCAAGCCTAGGACTTTTTTTAGACTGCAGGAAAGCGACTAATGACTTCTTCAGTACAGTACACATTATTTGGGTACCTAATCACTATAAAGTGAATGGAAATTAGGAGGCGAATGATCTGACAAACAAAGCTAGAGAATTACGGGAAATAAACTTGGAAAACCTAAAGTTTTTTGAGGAAATAAAATTGAGTTGAAAGTATGGACTAAAATGACTCATAGAATACTGTGAAATAATGATACAGTGGACAGAATAATAAAATACTCTGAGGAAACCCAGACTGAATATATTATATCTAAGTAAGATCGTGAGCATCCTAACGGGGCAATCAAACTTGCAGGTGCATTTAAAGCGCATTGGTGCAAGCAGCAATGGATATAAGCGTGTAGAGAGGACATATGTTGTATAAGATAATACAAAATATTTTTTATTAACTGAACCTTTTAGTAATAGTTAATCAATATATTATATTGCATGAATTACACCAAATATAACAAAATTTGTTCCAGTTATATTAATTTATGTACGAACTAAATAAGAATTATAATTAATATGGAGAATAAACTTTAAAACCAAAATATTATCAAGAACAAACAAGTTATGAATTTTTCAACCGTATTTGCATAGTTATTTGCAAAATTTTATTGTTATGTGAATAATAATATTAATATGGTTTGAAAACAAAATATGGTTTAAGAACAAGAAAAAATATTGATAATATTTAATGCTTGTAGAAATAATGATATTTTTTATTTTAATAAAATTTTATTTCTGGTAAAGATATTGAAAAACAATTGAATGATAAAACCGAAAAAAACATTATTATCATGAACACAGTATGATTAAAATTAATGTAAGGTAACAATGAATGTATAACTGTTAAATGTTTACTGCTTTATTTTCCCAATTTAGAGTTAAAGGGGATATTTAGCCAAATTGTTTATTAATGAATTTAGAAGGTTGATGTTGAAAGTATAAGTCTATTTTTCTTCTTTAATTGACAAACATGATATATATATATATATATATATATATATATATATATTATAGTAAAAATTAATAAGTATTTAGTAGGTTACAATATTTTTTTATTAAAATATCTTATTTGAAGCGTCCAACGCAGAAAAAAGTGATTTTAATTACCATAAGGTTTATTCAATCAAATAAATATTTAAATTTGCACTTCTCACCAAAATGATTATATCAATTACTAAAATTGTAAAAACTGGCAAACTACGATATATATATGAAAATTAGTTTTATATAAAAATTATTTTCATTTTCTTGATCTTTATTGACACTTTTTTTGTTTTAAAAAATTCAATATTTCTTTTAGATATTTCTTTAAATTTTAGATTTTTTGGCTTTTTAGTGTTTTTATATCCATCGTTTTTGTTAGTCATAATCTGTTATTAGGTTGACAAATTGTTCATATTGTTCTCTTCTGTGGATTCCATTCATCCATACTTTCGCCAGTAGAAAGCTTTTCCGGAGAATATACTAGGGAATTGTTTGGGAATTGATGAGTTTTTTGACAGCAAATAACTTTTAATAAATCTTTCAAATCATGGTCTCCACATTCTATCCAAGAATGCTCAGTTTTTTAGAGGAAAGGAGCCGTCTTGTCTTAGCTTGGCATCTGAAGTTTGCTGTTCCCTTTCATATGAAGGGTAAATTTAAAAATGTGTAGTTTTATTAGCGTGTATTAATGGTATATACTTACCGAACAGCTTTGATTTTCAAGACATAATTAACAACCTTTAAATAGACACAATTATATGTATTACATACGTATCTAGGATATCAGAACCATAAATATTTAAACTTTACTGTACAGAAAAAAATATTACCGTATATTTTCGAATTAACATAGTTGTTTCATTTTGCATCTAAATTTAATAAATATATTCAAGTAAATATGAAATAAAAATAAAATTTAAGTACAATTTTATTTCTCACTTAAATTTTTTCTTCATTCAATCATATACTTGATTGATTTGATCAATTTTTTAATTGGAACATTTTTTTTTTTTTTTTTGTTTTTCAGTTTTTGTAATTGAAGTAATCATTTTGGTGAGAGGTGCAAATTTAAAAAAAGTTTAATTGAATGAATTATTTACTAATATATTTGGTGACTGGTGACTTTTTTCTGTGTGTAATCTGGTTCCATTTTGTCCAGGGAAGAGACCATTATATTTTTTGTTTGGTTAAAAAATTTATAATCTTTTTAAATATTTTAATTTTTTGTACATACGTCAATTCTTCTGGAACAAATTTATAAACCAATTAAGTAAATGATTAAATCAATTAATTATTTTAAAAAATTTAAATTACTAAACTTAACATTAGTGTTTATTAAAAATTTTAGGTAATAATTTTTTCTGTGTAGTCGTCGTTTATTATGGGGCATTGTTCCATTAAAAATAAAATATCTTAAATAGCAAACCAATTTTAGTATCAAAAATTTATTTCAAAATGTTGAGAAATATCTTCATAATGTATAGCGATTTATAAAGTTGGGAACTACAACACCGGACTTGATGATACAGCTCCAAAATATATCACGTTATAATTTTGCTTGGCTTTATTTCACTTACTACATAGCCATATTATTTTTGTACTAACAACTTACACTCGAAAAATGATGGAGAGCAAAATTTTTAATTTTACTTTGATAAACAGAAGTAACATTAATAGGAAAGTTAACTTCTTTGGGTATTTTTACCTTTTTATAGTGCTCTGATAGCTTAAAAGACTTATTTATGTAAATCATAAAATATCTTATGTCACGTTTTATACTGTGAAACCAATTGGTCTTGTATTTTTGCAGCCGCTATCCAAGTCTCCAATTTTATAATAGCTATTACCAAAAGAAACACAATCTAAGAGTTTTAATTGAGTATGGGGACCAATACTACAATAAAATGGGCTTAATGTTGAAGATTTTTGTTTTTTTTTTAACAAAATAATGGAACTATGTACACCACTTAGGACGTCAAAATTTATAATTTTTACAGAAAAAATATTTTTCGAAAATATGACAAAGAACATTTATATTTCCAATTAAACAGTTTTATGTTTTGGAAATCATGTAGGAAAAATGGCTCGAATATTCCAAATTTTTTTTTGCAAGGTATATATAAAGAAATTTAGCTTAATTTTCCCAAAATTTTACCTCCAATTTTATAAAAAGAATTGGTAAATGCTTAACAGTGATACTTAATATAAATTAATTTTTTTGAGTATGTAGTGAGGTACCTGAAACGAAATGTTATTGTTCATAATTTCTCGGAAACGATTAAACATTTTGTGCTACTTTTTGCTGCATTTGGTAGAAGACATATGATATGAGGCAAAAATAATCCCAATTATTTTTTTTTCTGCATTTATCTAACATTTTAACTATTTTTTTTTTTATTTAAAAAGAAAAATTACAAATTTATGTGAGACACTGTACATATATTCTCATAAATATGAATCTAGGTATTCTAACGCATGTTCGTTCTAATCCATATAATTTCAAAGGGATATATGTATGTAATTTGCCAACATTTGGTACAACAAACAATAAGTTGACAACAATTTTTTGTGATTTTAGCTAGAAAATGTATAATCAAATCAATTATGATTTCAAAATCTCAGTAGCTGTGTTAGAGCGTATTTTTTCTTTTATTCATGCGTGTGTGTTAAAGATGGGCGTTAGTTTTTCGATTTTAAAATGTTCTACTTTGACTTTGGTAGAGAAAACAAACGCGTGCAAAGTATAGTATAGTTTTAGGAGGGAGTGAATAAATTCTGCAAAAGAAGATTAACTAAAAAGGGATGGAGGTGGAAGGATATATGGTCATGTGAAATTTTAAAAAAATAATTTGCCAAAATTACTAGGGAAGTTCTAATGACATTAAAGTCTAAAAAGCGTGGAAATGTTTGAACTCATATAAAGACACTAGATTTATGTTACAGAGCCAAATAAACACACGCTTTAAAAAAATATATAAACTAATGAGAGGGTGTTTATTTATATACTAATAATATATAAGCTATGAAAGACAGAATGATTTTCTCATACATGCGAAATATGTGCATACATATTTATGCGAGTTTTTCTTTTCACCACATTTTTATTTAAAAACTTACTGACTTTTCAAAAATCAATGCATTTTAAGGAAAATATGTTTTTTCAAAAACTTATTATTGTTTTCTTTTTTTTTTGTAATGCAGCACGCAATTATTTTAAGGGATCTCATGTTTTTTAAATAGAAACAACTGTTATAAAACTTAAAAATTCTCAGCTTTTAAAAAAATAACGCAAAATAAAATTGGAAAAAGTACTAATAACAATTACATTTATAGAAAATAAAAAAGTAAATATTTTTACTTACATCTTGTTAGTTTTATTCTTCAATAACATAATATCATTAATAATTGATATCCTTTGCATGTCGTATGTAGTTTTCTTTCAACAATAGACGTTAAAAAATAACCGCAAAACTTTTTTTCTTTGTTACTTATGAAAATACAAAAAAAAAAGTTTAAATGCCAGAAAATAAAAAGTAAATTGGTGTTGAAAGTCGTTAATTATAGAGTCCCAGGCCTTGTTAGCCATATTGTGTTTTTCAGAGGCATTACATAACATAACTTTTGATAATTTTTTTTTTTTTTTTTTGTTTTGTTTCTAACAATAATTGTTTCTTTTAAGTTTAAGTTTGAAAAAATGTTAGTGTATATTTGTTGGTTTAGTAGTTTTGTGTCCATGTCAAATTATTTCAAATTTTGTTGACAAAACCGCAAACAAAATTTTTGTCTACGTATGTGTAAACTTTTTTAAAGAAATATACTTAGTTACTAGTTACTAAAATTTTGAATCTTTTCACAAAATTGAAATTAAACAGGACGTAAAAGGAGACAAATTTCATTTAAGATACATTTCCTGATTTCATTCTCCTAGGTCGACTTTCCCTCACCAATGGTACCTTTAATAGACCTACGGACAGACGAACGGCTATAGCTAGATCGTCTTTGAATTTTAGAAGAAACTTCATACTAAGTGTTAGAGGAATATTTCGATATGTAACAAATAAAGGGAAAAACTCAATATACATACTATTTTATCTTTTCGGATGAAGATTATAGAAATGAGGATTAATCGCTATTTTTTCCATATAATTATGTTAAATTCTTTTTGTTGGAGCGGCAAAAAGCTTTTGAAACATAGTTATATTTTGGGATATTTTACAATAAGAAAGTTTTCTTACTGCAATTTTTATTTTCTTTTTCACTTGAACTTCAATTTAATTCAATTCATTTGTAATTTTTACAATATTCATCTGGCAATATAAATTCTGGTTCCTTATAGGCAGTGGAGTCGAAATTATGATGTACGTCTGTCTGTTTAAATAAACTTTGTATCTGTCAATAGCGAAGAACATATATTTTACAAACTTTTATGCCAATTTTATGAAAGTTTATGAAGTTTATGAAGGAAGCCAGGCATGGGATCCTGGCTTCCTGACTTCAACGAGATATACCTCAAACTGTAGAGAATCAATTAGTCTTTAAAATTCTGTTCTCTAAATTTAATTTATATAACATATTTAACTTATACGCGCAAATTTTCTATCAAAAAAAAAAAAAAAAAAAAATGCAAAATTCGAAATTTAAAAAATCGTCAGTTTTTGGTTTCATTTCTTACCACCGCATAACTTTTCCCCAGATAGTAAAACGGTTACTTGTTATACAACATATTAATTTTCTCTCGACTGGTTAATAGTTTGAATCTAAAATCAAGAAATCTTTGAAATTTTCAGCTAAATTATTTATGTATTATTTTAGGTTTAAATGGCTGCATTTACTTGAGATTTTAGGCGAATGATCTAAAATATTTAATTTTTTAGTTAATTTGTTAGTTTTCCTGTCTTTCAGAAATACAAGACACATAAAATCGGTTTCAAATAGTTTAACATTTTTTAAATTTCTCATATATATTTCCGTAAATGTTTAACTTTTATTTATTATTAATTCCTACATACATAATTTTTTTTTCTTAAATTTAATATATATAAAATTAGGACCATGCCCATTATTATCAAAAATATTTTTTACATCAATATTGGCACAATAGAGGTCACCATTTAACAAAAATTTATAATAAAGAATATTTACTTGCATTTTAGTTGCACGCAGAGAAAAAAACATAGTTAAAGCATTATCACTGCAATAATATTATGTTCTTAATGTGAATCTTATTAACTCTATGTTCATGATAACAATGTTTTTGTTTAAATTTTATAATTTAATGTTTACACTCAATAAAAATTTTAATATGGTTAACTGCAAAAATTATATGTTTTTAAACATTTTTACCAGAAAAAAAATTTTATTAATATGAAAAATATAATTACTTCTACTACCATTAAATATTTGTAGCCTTTTTCCTTGTTCTTAAACCATATTCTGTTTTTAAACCATATTAATATTATTATTCCCATAAAAATAAAATGTTTCAAATAAGTATAATACTTATCCTTTTCATAAACTTAGTAGAAAAATTCATAACTTGTGTGTTGTTTAGGTATGAGAATAGATCGTAAAGTGTATTTCATATCGCTAGAGGGCGTAAAATAGGGCAAAAGGGATAAAAGCTCCCTCTTCCTATATCATCTTAGCTAATCAACCGATTTTCTTGAAATTGGCGGGCAAATAGTGTAACATCTGGAAGGAATTATAGTCTATAGTCTTTATATCAAGAGGGGTAAAAGCCTCTCCTCACTATATCTTCTTAACTAATCAACCGGTTTTCTTAAAACTTGGCATGCAGACACTGAATTTTTAATCGCGATTTAATATTTTTTAGGAACAATATCCAAATAATAAATCAGTAACAAATAAATTTTGTCTGTTTGTCTGTGAATATTACAGTGAAAAATTCCAAGAAAACACAAGGGAGCAAAATTGATCCTTCGACCGAACAATGAGACAAATGTGCGAAATTTTAGAACAGCACGGGCAGACGAACAAACCCAACAAGATAATGAAAACGTGGGTGGGAGCATGGCGGTATTGCGTGAATCTCAATCACAAGAGGCACGAGCTGAACGAAATCAACAATTACTATTGTTTCTTTTTTTCATCGCCGATCATGGTACAAAGCGGTTGATTCCTCTTTCTGATATAGATCCTATCCCCAAACACTTACAATACATTCGTTATTTTTTAATTAAAAACCAAAATATTCACTAGAAATAAGTTATATGGCAAAACAACGTTTGCCGAGTCAACTAGTAATATTATAATATGACAAAGGGGTGTAATAATATAATAAGATAGAATAATAATATAATAACATCAAATCATAATCTGATAGAATGGGATAATGATAATAGTAAGATTGTTCAATTATATGTTTAAATAGAATCATAACATGAAAAATCAAACCATAAAATCGGACACAATATGACAAAATGAAATCATAATAATTATTACTTATAATCATTTCTATTTTTCGCTGTGATCATATGTTCAAATCATAATATGTTGCTCTTGGATTATGGTCACTACAACTATAATTTTGCTCTGCGTGTGGAATATTTTCCAACTTGTCACCTAACTGCAAATACGAGTACTAAAAGTAAGCATAAATTGTCCAAAAAAGTATCAGTTAAAAAGAAATAAAAAATAAAATAATTCGGTTTTCAAAATGAAATACCAGTTTTCAAAAAAATCATAATTTTCAAAAATTGTACAAATTTTTCAGTTTTCTAAAAATAAAAAAGCATAAATTTTCAAAAAATAAAATAAAACAATTTAAAAAAACGTAAAATTAAAAAAAAGGTATATATTTAGCAAATAGCATTAGTTTTCAAAAAAGCACCAATTAAAAAAATAAATAAATAGAAAAAGTGGTAATTTCTAAATTGAAATACCAGTTTTCAAAAAAGAGTAAATTTTTGTAGACATTTTTATGTTTACAATTGTTAAATTCTATATCTAAAAAAAATATTATAAAATAAATATATAAAATTTTAAAACTTTTTGTTGAAATTACATACACCTTGTAATTTATTTACTATTTATCACACTTGCAAAACTTTGTCCTTAAATCAATGATTAACTTTAATCTAATATTCAATAGAATAAAATTTAACTTTTTTAAGCCACCTTTATAAATGTCTTATTTAAAAGCCATATAAGTACTCGAAGAAAATCAAAGTAATTACTTAAAAAAAGTCTGATATTTAAACAAAATTTTCTCACCAAACTCTTGTAAAACTAAAAACTTTGCCCTATAGAAAAACTTTATCACATGAACATTAAATTAAAAACCTTTTCATTTTATTAAACCCTTTAATAATGAAAGACAAAAATTTTTAAACCATGTACTTATTCTAATTACTTTATTATAATTGTAACACAATCAAATATGATATTAATTTAATAGAAAAATATAATAAAATTTTCTAATAACGTCGTTTACAAGTTTTCAAAATTTTATTTTGAAACCTGTAATTTAACACAAATAAACTTAAAACAAATGACACATGACATACATACCGCTGGAAAAAAAGGGTTAAATTAAATTTGAATAAAAAACACGTAAATGAGAATTTGTAAAAATTGTATATGTAAATAAAACAAATTGTATTCTCGGTTGGTTAACTGCATAAAATATAAGTTATCAAAAGAAATTAAATACAAAAAAAAGATAAAAATAAAATGAAAATAATAGAAAAATTAATATAATAAATTAAATAGAAAATAATTGACATAAAGTTGACAAAAAAAAAAAAAAAAAACAAAATTGAAACATGGAATTTGAGTAATAGACGAGGGTTGTTTAAAAAAACTTGGTCATTTGCCTTATTATAGAGTAACCAATGAGATTATCTTTAAGACGTGTCATGGGTTTAATAAAAATTATCTTAAGGATCTTACATGCCTATTCATAGAAAAAGTTTTAAAAAAGTCACAATTTTATTATGACTAAAAGTTGTGATTATTCATGTGACTCGATCATAAGTTCGTATTCTGTTAACATAGTAACATAGTATAAAATGCTATGTAAAGTAAAAATTGTGATAATTCTTGTCAGTTAATTGAAAAAAAAAAAACAAAAATAAAAAATTTTTTATAGAAATTTAAAATGTTTATAGAAGAATGGTTAATTCACAAACAAGACAGCAAGATGTGTTGAAAATCAGTAGGAAATGCGGTAAGAATTTTTCCTATTACTGCGTTTTCGCTCCTTGGCCCTTAAAGATTTTAAATATGTATGCATGCATTGTTTTTTCCACAGCAAAATTTTTTTATATTTTCATCTTTTTTATTTTAAATTTAAATGTCTTTTTATGAGAGTCACAATTCTTATGAATGTCTATATACTAGGTCTTAATTTTGAAAATTTTAGCACTATAATCACAATTTGTGTGTTATGACTATTTTTCAGTTATAATATTTTTTGTGAATAGGCATGTTAGTTATATTATTTACAAGCAAGGACCAGAGAAGCTTAGATATTTGAAGAGATACTAAAAGTAAAAGATATTTATTGCAAAATATATGAAAATTTCATAGTTTTTTCACTTTTATGTGTACACCCAGAGAAAAATTGATCACATACGTGTTGAAAGCGATACTAATCAGTGTCTATAGTGAATCTGCCCCGTACGTGTTCAAATTCAACATTGCGTGTTCCAATCACTGACGTAAACTGATACCAATTGATATCAAGTTGACACCACTTCAGTAACGAATTATTAAATTATATTAAATTTGTAAACGAATGGTATCAAAAAAGCCGATACCGTAAATTTTCAATGTGAACACAACCGTAATGAATTTTGAATCGATTTTTCCCTTAGTGTAAAATATAGAAAAGTTCTTTTATAGTAATTATGATCCACCTTCAAGTAGTTAAAAAAAAATCACTAAAAGGACCTTTGCAGGTCCAACATCCAATGGGAAAAATTTTAAAAATACTATTTTCCATAATAAACTAAAAATTACAATTTTTTGAGACTAATTTCGAGAAAAAATTCTAAAAATTTTTTTGTCCTAAATGTATGACACCCAGAAATCTTTAATCGCTGGTAAAAAACTAATTTTTTCTTAGTTTTTTTTTGTTTGTATACACATTGTTTGACTGGGCTTCCTTCATCAGAGTCTAAAAAATCAAGCCCATTCATATATATTTATAAAATTTTCAGAGAGGGTCTTGTATGGAAACTGAGGTAAATTATGTACCGAATATTGCTAAATTTGGGATTCTAATTTATACAGGTATAAAAATTGTTTGTGTCAAATATTATATCGATACCAATATATGTGAGATATTTTCACGTCAAAGTGATTTATAAGCGTTGAAAATTTTAATATTTATGGTCCTTGTATCAAAATAATCATAAATAAATTGTGCTAAATTTTATAACATTAACTCTAAAATTTCATCAAAAAAGATTAAAAAAAGCACAATGCTTAAACGTTAAGTAGGTGTGGCCTTGAACCGAAGCGTATATGAAGATAACATAAATACATATCAATGTACCAAATTTGATCACAATCTGATTATAATTGCAGACTATCATTTTGAAAGTTCTACATGTATAGGAGGTGGGCGTGTCCTTGAATATATGACAATGTACCAATTTTGGTGACAATATAGTTGTAATTGTGGGAAAAATGTCACTTTAAAAATTCATATGGGTGGTAGACGTGTACTTGTCATTTTTCTTAATATTTACAAAGTCTGTACCAAATTTTTCGTTTTATTTCATAATTAAATTTATAGCGAAGATCCTTTCTGAAATTCTTTCTGGAAATTTGAAAAATATGGAGAGCTCAAGAGTACCATATAACATTCTCGATCTGTTCGATATAAGAGCGCGATTGTACTATGAATGAACAGAATTGAGGCTGGTTGGTAAATTAATCTCAAAAGATTTATCAACATTCATCCATGTAATAAGTTCGATTCTCTCCCACGTGACATGTTCTCTATGATAGGATTTTAATTTGCACAACATCGTGAATCATAAGTTCAACTTGACGGATATGTACTTGATGTAGACAGCAAAAACATCAGATTGAAATTTGATCTCATCTTAACTGTATTTGAGAAATCTATCTTCGTATTGTTCACCAAAGAGGCCTAGGAAGGTCCTAATGCTTTGGTATTAATAAAAATTTGAAAAAATAGAATACTAACTCTAGAAAAAGAGCGACCCTCGAATTTTAATTAAATGATTTTCAAATATATCATTTTTCATACACGCAACAAGATGTGGAAAAAGGGTTAAGACCATGCACGAGAAAAAAATAAAATTATTTAAAAAATTTATGTTTAAAAATAATGAAAAGAAATGTGTTTGAATGATATTTGTGACAAGATATGATAGATCTATAACAACAATTATGGTATTTGTAATGAAGCGTCTCTAATCTTTAACATATACTTATTAAGTATTACTTTTAATTTTATTATTGTATTATATTTGAAAACATATGCAAGAATTTCCTGTCCTTTTGAAATAAAAACCCTGCATAAAATGCAACTCACGTAACACGCAATCGACACTAGAGCATATATAAAATCCACACATACTCAGCCAAAGGATATAGGAATGTAAAAAAAAGAGTTAATAATAAATAAAAGAAACAAAAAAAAGGTATCCTCTAACAGACAGGAGCAGACAAAAATCATAGGTTCCTTAACCTCAACTCAAGGTAAAATTGCACCTTCTTTTGAGTTTTATGGTACCCAATAGTATTACAAACATGAATGGAAACAAAACGAGATAAAACAAATTATAAAATAACATAATAAGTCTGTAAGGATAATATTATCCTTTTTTTATATTCTAAACCCTTAAACACAAAAACACACTCATAAGAAAGGTTATAAAAAAGCGTCAAGTAGTTAGTAGACAATTACTTAACTACAACTGCTTCTGCTGCTATTGCTACCGCTGTCACTTTTCAGGTTTTATTTTTTTTTTATATTCTGTTGTTGTACGAGTATTGGGTAAAGAAATCAAGATGATTATCTTGACTGTCTTGTCCTGTTTGAATGAATGAATTTAATTTGATCTCCTCTATTAGCCTGGTTCACCCTATATACTCTTTATACTCTTATCAATCATTTGAAGTGGTATCGTATGTCTCAAAGTAATTGCGCACCCAAATACCTGTTCCTGAGTTTTGTTTATTTCAAATCTCCCACGTTATTTATTTTGCAAAAAATGTTATAAAAAATAAATTTTTCTAAAGAGCACCTATGTTCTTTTTTATTGAGGTAATTTTGTTGATATTTGATATTTAATTTCATTTATTGTTCTTAATTCTTTTACACATTTGTGTTTAGAAATTGTTTTTTATTTTGCATTTATTTTATATATATATTTTTTTTTTCATACGTTGACAGGAAGTGTGAGAATTTTTATCTCTTCTTACCTTTTGGTTCCGTTTTTTCCATATTGTCTTTGTTCTGGTATATCTAAGACTTTAAATCGTTTAGTTGTCTGTAAAATGTCTTTTGTTAATCAACTAATAGGAGCTGCTAATAGAAGTTTAAGGTTTCAAATAGTAAAGTAGGTAATAAAGATCAGTTTACTTATATATGGAGATATAGATAATTGAAGGAACAAGTGCATTTTTTTTATGATTTTTTTTAAGATCAGTTTTCTAGAATTGCACCTTTTGGACCATATTACATGCGTGGGTTTTGTTCATGGTGACAGATCTCATCTATTTTTTATCTTTTATGTAATTAGCTCCGGTTAGGTTATGAAACTATATTTTAAATCTTATTGTAAATGCCAAATCTTAATGTATAAGAAAAACAATGTTTCAAATCTGTCTATTATCTTTAGATAATGGTAATAGCTGAGCTTATTTAAGAAATCTTCTTAGAACTATTTAAATTGGGAATTCATCCAAATTCATTATTACACAAACACTAAAAACATTGCAATTTATACTCACAATCATAGTTAATACACAAATATTTTATTTCAATATTTCTAAAAACTTAAAATTCAAACAAAAAATTTCTGAAAAGTTTTAGAAATTGTATTCGATACTGAAGGTTTTTGGCTCAAAATGACTTAAAACAAGTTAGAGTGCTATATTCGGCTGTGCCGAATCTTAAATACCCTTCACCCATGCTGAGATATTATATGAAAATGTATTATATTTTAATGTTTTTAATAAATATTTTTAGTATTTAATGTAAAATACAAATAAATAAATCATAAATGTATGGAATTTAATTAAAAATATTATAAATATTTTGTAAATAAGTAATAAATTTAATACTTTTAAATTTTACAAAAGTTTGGTTAAGTTTATGAAAGTTATAATCACTTCGGTGTAGAAAAAATATTTTATATATGTAAGACAATATTTAAAAAAGTTAAAGTACTATATTCGAATGTGCCGAATATAGTATAGAGAAAACAGTTTCGTTGTGGCAACTGAATGTTTTGCCAACCAAATTAGTTCGGTTAATTTACTATCAGTTGTATTCATTGCAACTACCGAAATTTTCGTTTGTCATTACCGTATTATTAACTTACCGAGATAAAAAATTTGCTTGTGATAGGCGAATTTATTATCACATATATCGGTTACAGCTATAGAATTTTTGGATCCCTATACATACAAATTAAAAAAAATGTTTGTTTTAGACAAATATGTAAATTTAGGAACAAATAAATATAAAAAATTTATATATATGTATATATATATATATATATATATATATATATATATATATATGACAGACATCAGATGGACTTCATATACCCTTTACACGTTTATACCTGATGAAGGGTATAAAAATGATTTCGAAAAAAAGTTATACTATTAGTGTATAGGCGTATCCTTCTACAATTGGCCACAAATCCCTTATGAGACCCCTATCCAAATTTTTATAACGCATAGAAAAATTTATCCAACACCCACCTTAAAGTATACCAAACGACTCAGAATCACTTTTTAAATCGATCTAACGATGTCCGTCCGTCCGTGTGGTTAGCTGGAATGATGGCTGTCCACATAAACCTTGTGCACAAAGTACAGGTAGCAATTTTTAAGGTAATTCAATGAATTATCATGCAAGGACGTGAAAATAGTTATAGCCCCCATACAAATTTCCCCCCGGAATAGAGTTCAAACACTCAAGAATGCCTTAAAATTAAGAATATTTTAATGAAATTCGGTGCAAAGAAGTTCTGTACAAGTATCAATCCTTGTACAAAATTTTATGAAGATCGGTCAACAATTGATATTAGCTAGCATATAAACGCCTCTTCCGAAAATCACTTTAACGTGCGTACATATATCCCATACGAATGTTGGTATCAAGTTAATATTCGGCACAAATAAGTTTTATGTTTCATATTATTGCCAAATTTTATGATAATCGGTCCATAATTTACCATAGCTCTCATTTAAACCCACTTCTAGGAATCGTCCAAAAGAGCATAAAATCATATAGATGTTAGTATCAACACCTTATTCTGTATTTGTATATTTTATTTTACATTTAGTAAAATTGGCCACAGGTGTAATATAAGTTCCCTTCCCAAATTTTTATGCTCATACACAATGGTGTAGGGTATCATATAGTCAGTCTTGACCGGCTATAACTTTCTTTATCGTTTTTACTTGTTTTATTTTTCTTTTTTGTCCCTTACTTTTTATATACACGAAAGAATTTTTAATTCCTATCACAAGTAATAACGTCAGCAGAATAACGGGAGCAAATTTTTATTTCAGACTTTATGTTAAGACTAGGTGTTACAGTTATCGACTTATTAGAATCATTCATATTAAAAATATTAAAAAAAACTTTTCTACAGTTCAATTTGGTTCACTATGGTTGTCGCCAGAAAATAAAATTAAAATGACTATTAAAATCGAAATCACTTCCTAAATTGACTAAACTATCAACTTCCTTAGAAATTTAACTAGCATTTTGCGGTGCGTTTCGCTACCCCTTCTGATGCAACAACTAATATTTACTTTAATGAAATATTATATTTGAATTTAGAGACACACAGAATGATTATATGAAAATTTTAAGAAAAACGGTTCAGAGTTGTAAAAAAGTGATCTTGGCATCCGATCAAATTCCAACATAGGCTATAACACTCTCCAGTGCAAGCATATCTGTGTGTCAAAGTTCATGTAAATAGCTTCATTAAACAACGTGGAAAATTTAAAATTTATGTCCAATGGAGATCTAACATAGCCCATAACCTCCTCCGACATTGGTACTATCCGCGCGTCAAATTTCCGGTAAATCGGTTCAGCCGTATAATAGTGATTGATACACAAATAAACAAACTTACACCTCGTTTTTATAATCTATTTGTATAAGCATTAGTCTTATTATAAGCTTTACAGCAACAGTTGGGCTTATCATCGTTGATTTATATTTAAATATTATAATGAAACGATGACATAAATTTCACATAAAAAAAAAATTCGTCTATAGAGATAATCGTAGGGTTTGGGATTTCCCGAATGATACTAAAAATTTGGCTCTTGTTAGGAATTCGATTAAAACATTTAACATAAATTTGCTGAAGTAAAAAAAATGTTCATTTATAAACACATATCGTATGGAATGCAAAAGGTAAACTATTTTTTATATGGAAGTTATATAAAATTGAATTTGAATTCTTTTGATAATATTGAAACTAATACTATCTGATTGTTATATAAAGAGACGAATAATAAAGCTTCCAGATGGTCTAATAAAAAATTTAAAAATTACATACATATGGTATATGATTTATAGTAAGCGCAGCGACGATATGTAATAATTTATTTGTTTAAAAATTGGTTTTATGAAACAAAAACTTTGCAAAATTCAAAATCATTCTCCAATGATGTGGAACAAAATATTTTTTAATTAGATAATAAATCCTTGATTTCTTTTTTAATGATTTATCTTGCTTTATTCATCACATTATTTATATTAAAGTGTTTAGTTTTGTTCTTCTTTGATATTATTATTATTATTATTATTATTATTATTAACGTACAATTGTGAATTTTCAATTTGCTTTCTATAGACATTATCATCGATTTAAGAAATGGCTGGTATCCGGAGTTAATCATAGCGAGTTTCGGTAATGGCATTGGCTATTTATAAGTTGAACTTACACTTTTCAACGTTTTTTCCTACTATTTTTATATGACACGTATATAGCCTTTTTAAAATTGCAATAAACTATTTTTATTGTTAAGAATATTTTATTTTGAATTATTGAATTGGACATTCCATGTAAATTGGAATTGTTTATAATATTTAGATTAGGAAAGTTATGGTTGCTATTTTACTTTTTATTTTTGTGTTATTTATATTTTAAAAATTTTAAAGTAACTTTGTTAAATGTTTTTGAACTTGCTTTAAAAAAAAAATAAATTCTTAAAAACTGTATACATTTATTCCCCGTTTTCCCGGAAATATACGTAAAATTTTCCCAAGAATGCCAACTGATCATTTCCCGGGAATATCCGAACGGAAATTCCAGTTTCCCAAACCATACTCCTTTGCCTTTGATGTAAGTAGCTGAATTAATTAGGATTTTCTAAAAAAAATTCAGAGGAAAATGATTTTAAAAATTTAAAAAAAAAACTTTAAACATTTATCATTTTCAAGTAAAAAACTATATAAAAACCCCAAAAATAACAAACAGACATTTAAACACCAACTAAATTTAAAAAAAAGATATATAGGATTATAATTTATAACTTTTGGCGCCACACTGTTCAGAAGCCAGCATTTAACACCACTCAACGATAAGAAATTAAGTAATTAACAAAAGAGATGACAAAAGAAACCCAACAACAAAATAAAAAGTGTCAACAACAGAAAGATTAAAATCTAAGCGTTGTTTTTAAACCAAAAAATACAACAACTAAAAAAGATAAAGTTATACCCAAAACAAAAATACACAAACACACTAAACCAAAAGATTTTAATATATTAAAAGGAAAAACATAACAGAAACATTTATATTATAATAAAAAATAAACCCAATCTAAGAAATTAGTGGCGCTTAAAATAATAACAATACAACACTTTTACTTTTACTTCCTTAATGTTCTAAAAATTTCTGAATGAAATTCTCCAACACACATAAATTTCCAAAAAAAGTAAAGAAAAAGAAAAAAAATCTTAATGGTTTCCTGAAACTCCAAACATTCAAACATACATTTTTAACCAAAGACATGTCACAAATTTATTTGTCTCATTTATTTGAAAATTATCGCATCCATGTTCACACATTGTATTCATTAAGATTCTTTTGATTTTTGTGTTTAAGAAACCTAAATCTTTTTTAAATACGACAATAATGATCACAAAATATGTGTTTAAAATTGTTAAATGTCATCGTAGAGATTTTTATTTCTCGTTTAGTTAATAAACGACTCAATTTTATTTAGTGGAGCTGAGAAAGAGATTGTTTTTGTTGTTGAATATTGGAATTCATCTGTCACATTGTTTTGTTTTGTTGTTGATTTGTGACATTATTATTTATGTTTATCGCGCGTTAAATACGCTTTCAAATGTGATAATAAACATAATTAAATGAAAACTAATTTATTATGAAATTGTGATTTATGCAAAATTATAAGACAATGAAAAAAGTAGTGTTTTTGTTGCTTTATTTTGTGGTTGCCAAATTGTGGCTTCTATTCTATGTGTGGGCAACTGCAAACTCACTTTTGATTATATAAACCTAAACCGATTTTCGATACAGTTGTCATTGTGAACACATCGGTAATAACAGTCTCCAAATTCCTGAGAATATTATTCAAGATGTGACGGTTCAAAAATAAATGAAAGAGAGGTCCGTGCTTTTTGTCATTTATTCAAATTAGAACGACAAGAGGCGACGGGCGGTAATCAGCATATAGAAAAAAATGCAACAAATTCAACTTTGCCGCTAGAAATAACGCTACCGCCCATCGTTTCATACCGCGTACATTGGCCTTCCACCATTGGAGCCGTAAAAATTAGTTCCACTTCGATTTATCTATAATCAAGCCTTTTAGTTCATACTCTGCGCTAACGATTCTTCTCTATGTGTTTGACGGATTACCTCTTCTGCGTCTTCCCCAAGGTTTCTAGTCAAGGGAAGCATGAGTAATATCGTTTTTAGGTTTTCTGAGTATGTGGCCTATTCACATCCACTTGTGGCGCCGTATTTCTATAATGACGCGTAATGACGGGTTTTGTATTCGTTCAAAGACTTTCGTTGGAGACCGAATTTGGCCAAAGACGCGAACGATTTTTCGCAAGCAGCGGTTAATAAATTCTTGTAATTCCCTTCTCTGTGTGTTATAAGTTTCTCACTTAGTTAATACTTGCGTTAAATATTCTAATTTTATTTTTTGCTCCTGAAGATCCTCCACGGCGGCTTGTCATCTTGGATTAAATATTTTCCTTGATGTATAGCTCATACCTGGTAGAGAAAATCCTGTCATGTTACACTGTAAGAAACTTCGGTCCTAGAGAGCGTAACAGTTTGGCAGGTATAAAAAGGAGCACCAATGCCTGGATTTGCCTGTGGGTCTATAATGGGAGCAAAGGACCTTCGGGGCCTGACCAGAGACTTAACACAATCTGGTACCACGGGAGCCAGTAGCCCCTGGTACGGCAACACTGGCTTGTCGGTCGACCTTTCCCGATTTTCATTGTCTGTGTGTTGGTAGTGTTTATCCGTATGACTTGGGTATATTTATAGATAGTCTGACAACTGCGGCGAACTTAAATGTCTGTCATCCGCGTAATTAACCTCGCTAAACTATCCTTGTAAACTTGGGAATCTAAAATTTTTGCTCTCAGATATGTTTCCCATTTTCTACAATAGAACTATGGTCCCTACCATAAGAAATCTTTAATGAGAGGTTATGATATTTGCGCACTTATCATACGATCCGCTTTTAGTAGCTCCGGTCCTTTGTTGTCAGGTCCATGAGCTTTTCTCGATCTTAAAGATTATATTGCAGATGCTTGTGTTGTACGTACAGAAGAAAATGCTTGCTGTGTCCCGAATTGGTACTGAAAGCAATTTTCTGTTATATCGTTCCCAGATCTGAATTTGCTTCTCTTTTGATATTGTTAAAACAACGTTCGCATTCGTAGAAGGTATTCATCAACTGATAGAAAAATGTGACACCTGCGGTGGGTGTCATAGGTGCCACCTATTATTAGTATCAATTTGTTGATTCCATTGACCTCTGTTCTTTCTTGCAACTATACTAACCTGCCATAAAAGTCAAGACAGTCATGAACTTTAGGTTTCAGCGAAATCCAAGAAGATAATACATCATGAATGCTAATGAAGTGTTTTGGTAGAGAAAAAAAGTTTTCGTTCAGCTGGTCTACAAATGCCTTGAGTCAAACTTTAAAATTTGCTATGGAACAAATGTGTGTGATTGAAAAAATGTTGGTATGTTTAAAAGAATATTTTTTTATAAATATGGCAACTCTGTTTTGTTAACGATCTAAAATGATACAGAAAGTGTGTGATATATTTTGTTGTTATCTGTGGTTTGATTTTTTTTTATATAATTTTTATGAGGGTTGGATTTGACAATTAATTATTTTTCTTAAATAACTTAAATATTTTACATAAATTTTATATAAATTTTCACAAACAGATAAATACACACATGTAAAAATATATATGTAAGAAATACATACACAAACATTTATATGTATTTATTTCAATATATGGATGATAAATGTTACATAAATGTATCTCATTTCATTGTAACTCATATATTTTACAGTTTTCATTATAATAAATGTATCTTTTATTGTTATGAATTACATCTGGTCTGTTTCATTGATTTTTTTTTTCTGTGTGTCTTCAATGAAATAAAAATTCCTTTTTTGCATATAAAATAAAATAAACAAATAAACATAAAAGCCAAAAAAAAAAAAAATAAGAAAGAAAATATTAATACGCGTGTTATGTGTGATATCCTGCTGTTGCATGATGTTACTTTTTATTGTTGCAAATGTTGCTGCTGCTGCTGTTGATTTTATTTAAGGAGAATTGGTTTTGTAGTATTAATATTTGCTGCTGGCGTTTTGTTGTTTGGTACCGTTGATGCTGTTTGAAAGACACCCTGTTGTGTTGTTTTTAATCTCATTAACTGTCGCTGTTTTCACTTTATTTTGTTGTTGCCATTGTTGGCAAACAATGTATGATTTCTTAATGATATTTGTTTTTTTTTTTTTTTTATGTTACAGTATCATTTATAAAGTTATTGATATGTTTTTGGTCTAAATGAATGGAAAAGAAATATTGTATTGTTACTACACACTGGGGAATTGTTTTGTGGGATTGTGGTGTGATTTGCAAATATATTTATTTTGACAAATTTTTCATGCTCATTCCTATTTGAATATTTGTTTTGTGGTCAAGTAATATAAAATGTGTTTTTTTTTTTTTTTGGGTAAGGGTAAATAGTATTTTAGTCTTTAAATTTAACAGTTTGCATACAGTAATCGAAAATATTCAACTTTGACCTAAGATTACGGCATCTAAAACAATAGAAATCTATGAAGCTAAGACCAATAACTATCAAAAGCTTCAATAAAGCAAAGGTTTGGAAAACCTATTTTGTTACAGTTTAGGTAGTTAATTTAAAAGAATAAGCATCGCAGCGCAGTTCATTACTATTAATGTTGTCTTTTCCACTTGAGTTTCGTTGTTTAGAGACTCCAGCTCGAAGGACCTTAAAAAAGTTACAATCGATAATTGGTCTTGTTGTCTACGTTTTAAGAGAACCAACGCTAACTATATGACACCAGATAAATGGAATACGTATTTTTGGGCAAAAGCTCCCTTGATAAGCATGTGTCTTTTCTATGTGGGTTTTGAGGAACGATTCTTCACAGTGGGACAGAATAGAAAATTTGGAAAATTTGGAAATAATTATTTAACTTCTAATCGGTAGTTTGGATTTACATAACATTTCGCATAGGCGAAGTTCAGCAGTGTGCAAGTTTGGAAGGGGGACTCTACAGAGCTCTCAGGAGCGGAGCTAAGAGGGCCCAAATTAGGGTACCTCTGACATAGAAAATTTTTGTTTCTTATCCGATAGGGCCTATGAAAAACATGCTTGCATGTGCTATTTATCTCTATAATTTTCGAAATGCTTTTATTTGAATTTTCAACCGTCTCACTTTCGGAAGATCTTGGCCCAGTTTTTTTCGAAATACAGCACAATATTTTCGACTGATTTTGTCAGATTTTTCTATAATTAGTCAAAGAACAATTTTATCTATCAAATAAATTACGATTTCTTTTTTGTTTTTGATCGAAGGAGGTGTATACCCTCTAAATATCTAAAATAAAATCATATAAAGACTCAAGATGTTGATATTATATCCGCTAGTCGTGCCAGGTAACATTAGCTTTTGATATTGTAGCTCCAAACGCTGTATCATCACTTACAACATTATTTTGGATTGTTATAGTTATAGTGGGACTTGAACAATTTTCGTAGAGGAACTTATATGGAACCTGTATTCAATTGTGAATTAGGGCAGTGCCATCACTAGCAACTTTTTTAAGATTGTAAAAGCGTTATAGCCCGGCTTGAATGACTTTTGGAAAGATTTCTAGATAAAACTTTTATTTTATTGTGAATTAAATCTTGTTGTAAAGTTTAGAATTAAAATTTATACTTTATGGAATCTTATATATTCAAAAAACATAGTGTCTAACAAAACTAATTTAGGTACTTTATAATGATTTTCGGTAGTGGGCCTTATATGTGCTTTTTACGATTATAAACATTATTTTATAAAATGAAATGAGGTTGTTAACGTATACAAAATTTTTATGTGTACTGAATTATGTAATATTTAAAAAATTTATAAGCGTCGAAACCCTATACCAGGAGAAAATTTGTGTGGGTACTATATTAGAAGCAACGACAAATTTTATCCAATTATCTTAAAATTTGCGACTTACAGCTTCACTAATAGTTTAACATGGTTTGATAGACGGACGGACGTATATCGTGAACATACTCAAACAAATTTTTTCTACGTGTATTTCCCAGTTTGCTTTTATGCTTATAACTAATTAAATAATACTAATATAGAATTAACATAAAATTATAATTTTTTGTACAAAATCAACGAAAAACCCACTAAGATACCCGTTTACCCCTGGGTACTGACTAACGCAAATTTTTTTGGATATGTGCCGTATTTTTAAGAACATATAAAGTTCTACTAAAACATAACGCGCAAATATTGATATAAACGTTGACTGGAATAAGTTGCAGTGAAATGAAACAATATATTTTAAGTGTTTTTCTACAAATTTATTATGTGTAACAATGAAAGATAAATTATTGATTAGATATGCATTTTTTTATTTTATCTTGCCAAAAACCAACTTTTTGCATAATTTTGATTGCTTTTTGGTTCGGTACTCTTCTGGAACATTTCCTCTGCTAAATAAGACATTTCTTCAGGAAGCTATGAGAAGTCAGAAATGACGTACGTTTCATCATCCATTACACATCATTTACATTTTTTTTAGGAGCTTTGCTCTCTTTTTAGCTTCAGTATTCTTCTTTGTATTCCTATCTGGTACTTTTTGCACTTTAAGTCCTTTTGGCTTTAACTTTGTACATATAGCGCTTACAACATTTTTGGCTTTGTGTTCGTATCGTTATCCTTTATTTTTTCCTATTCCATGTTTCTGATCTATTATAAGGTCATTGCTTTCCATTTTATTTATTTGTTTATTTTTTTGTAAGTCCAATTTGGATGAGTTTTAATAGTTTCAAAAAAGTTGTATATGTCTGCCTTTGGCTCTCAATTGTAAAGAAAGCACACAAAATATTTTGAAAATTCATATCATTATAAAATTTAAAGTATTTTTCAAAGATATATTGATCACAAAAAGAAAAATAAATTATCAGCAGACAAAGTTAAAAAAAAGAAAATATGTATTAAATTTTATTCGAACATACACCTTAATGATTTCACACTTTCTTGAAAGGTATCTTCACGGAAATAATTTATAGTACGAGCACAATCATGCAATAGAGCTAAGTACAGATCCTCTCGAATTTGCCTTATTTTGTATCGAAATTAGAATTTAGTATATATGTTATAGAATCCCAAGGCATGGATCTGCAAAGCAAATGTAGTTTTAGAAACACTTCAGTATTCTATAGTGTTTGCTTATGGCTTTTTCCAGACCTGCAACAAATGTGTACTTTATGGGCAAAATTCAAAAAATCCTATTTGTGGGATTTCTTTCACCAAAATATAAAATTTTTTTACATTTCATCATTTAAAATGATAAGGTCAGCAATCTCCGAATACTTTGTTAGGATATCTTAACTAACAAAGATTTTATTACAATTACAATACTTATATTTTTACAAAAATTTTACTTTAATTCCAAAAATCAGAAAAACTATGGACTTCAATTTTTTCAAATAAATTCACTTGTCTAGCTGATATACAGCAGGAAAAAATTAGATGAAAAAATGGCTCAACCTCGGAATTTTTATGGAGGGAAGAGAAGTTTTGCATGGCTTTGTTTTCCTGCCTTACACACGCTGTTAAAAGTCACCAAGGATCACGTGTACGCTACGCCACTTATTCGCTGTTAAAGGCTACAAAAGTCAGTTTTTTGTGTATATGTATCTTGTTTATTATTATTATTATTATTATTATTATTAATTTGGTACTTGTTTTGATGTCATTGCAATGTTTAAAACTTCCAAAAATTTTTCTGAAGTATATTTTTATGTATCATCATCAGTTTTTGAGTCATAGCGCAGTTTGTGTTCTATATAATGTTTTTTAACATCCGCTATATTGCTGGACGATTTAGTAAAATTGTAAGGATAATTATACCATCGAGTATGTTCAAAAATAATGCTAATTTATTTCTCCTTTCATATTAGGCATCATTAACTTTATGAATTTAATTATAAATAATTTTCTTCACAATTTTCAATTAAAAAATAATTCAACCTTATTTTTGGAGTCACTTAAAAATCTCATTAAATTGCTCATTCCAAACATCTAAAACTACTTTCCTTTTACCAAAAAAAAAAAAAAAAATCAAAATTTAAAGCAGATAAATGCTCAATTTTCAATTAATTTTAATAACTGTTCAATGATCCTTGTCTAAAATAAACGTCATTTGAATTGGAAAATAAGCAACAAATGCGTTTAATCTATAGACCAGCCCAAATGGGAAGTACCAAACTATTAAGTATGCTTAATAAAACAGACAGGGTCACAGTAACAGCAACAACAATAATAAAAACAAAAAATAATAAACCACCCACTATGCCACCCACGATTGTTACTCAATAAAAATTTACTGTCAATTTTTTTGCAAAACAGGATGGGGAGACAGCAAAATTCCAAACAATTCACAAAAATTTGGGGGAGGTTATATTTGAATTTAGCAATAACTCCAGATGAAAACGGTGATGAAGATGACTATGATGACGACAACAAACAAAACAGCAATTGCTTTAGAAAATAAAAAATTTAAAGAAGGGGAATTTTTACTTCATACTCTAGAACAATAACAAACGACTTCATCTTCCTGTAAAACTGTAAATGGTAAATGCTTTAAAAGTCAACAACTCATAACTATAAAATATGTTTCGAGTCACGTTAATGGTTGCTAAAAGCCGAAAATTTTCTAAGGGTGAATTTTGCAATCAGTTCAAGTGCATAAAACCAGGCATAAATGGATGAGTCGTTAAACACGGCGGATGTTGTTAGCCGTAAAATACTTGTACCAAAAAAAAAACAAAAAAAAAAACAGCAACCTTATCTGACCCCAGTTTTTGACAGCTTAACATTTTATTTTTCGTTTTTGGAAAGGGAGTCATAAAAAAAGAAATCATTTTTAGGAATGTTTATTTATCATTTTGTATTTACCCCACAAAACAAACAGGACCGACCATAAAGTCTTAACATATTTTATTTTGCTTTTCATTATTTATTTACAATCTTACTTGTATTTAAAATGATTTAAATTTCATTATGCTGAGATTTGAGAGTTCTGAAACAGAAAGGGAATGAATGTTAGAGATATAATAATGAGCACTTTAATGGTATGGGACTTAATGTGTCATATGTCTATGTCTACATGTGTGTAGTTTTTGCTAGAGCTCTAGTTTCAATTTTATAATTAATACTATTTACTATACCATGGTTGAATGTTGTAGTAAATACTTGCTTAAAAAAAGTATCTTTATATATTAAACGCTAGATATTTAGTTACTAGCAGTTATTATGGTGTCAAATGTTGTCGTATATTTCTGTTCTTTTGTGTAAATTGATGCCAATTTGATAAGTTCATTAAGTTGTATTCAAATATCAAAGCTAAAAGTTTTGTTGCCGTCCTCAGCAATATGATAAATTAATTGAAATTAAAATTTGTGAAAATAGCATAAAAAAAACTTGTAAAAATACAATAATGTAAGAAAAATACTCAAATTTTATTTGTATATGCAGAAAAAAGGCACCAATCATTAAAATAATTCATGCAATTAAAATTTGTTTAAATTTACATCTCTCATCAAAATGATTATAACAATTACTAATAACTGAAAAATCAAATAGTAATAACTGTACATTTTTTCAATTAAAAATTTATTAAATCAATTAAATAGATGATTGAATGAATTAAAAATTTAAATGAAAAAAACAACTTAGGTTAGGTTAGGTTAAAAAGGCGGCGTCTTCACGCCTCCATCCAGAGACCATTCGGTCCATTGTGATCGCTTTATAGATAATAGAGAAAGCTAACAGATAAAGAAAGAGAAAAAGTAAAAGATTGAAAAAAAGATAGCTAAATATAAGAAAAAAAATAAGAGAAAAAAAAAAGAAAGGTGTGGAACCTAAGATCCATCAAATCAACCCTGACTACCTCTAAGCCACTTTATTCCCATTACAAACCCTATAAGTTTTCCGAGTTCTTCACTCGCAACCTTTTCTAGTTCGTGCAGAACATAGCTCCCAAACCACCTCAGTCTACTTCGCTGAAGCCCTACACAGTGACAGAGTATATGCTCCACTGTCTCTAGCTCCTCCACATTATCGCACGTTCTGCAAAAATCTGATGCGCCAGCGTCCCACTTACTGATCATATTCCCTATTGCGAGGTGACCAGTAATCATGCCAACAATGATCCTTAGGTTAACACGATTCATGTCTAGAAGATGCCTCCACTAGGCCATAACGCTCTAGATACCCTGCAGTCCGATCTAATTCCCCAAGCATCATTCGTTATACCTATGGTCCATTCCCTTATGGCCATGAAATATAACCCAATGGGAATCTTAACCGATGACTCCACAAAAGACCTATCCAACTCCGAGCCCTTACGAGCTAGCTAATCAGCTATTTCATTGCCGAGAATATCGCAGTGACTAGGAATCCAACAAAGTCTTATCCTGTAGGTATCCATTAGCCTCCTAAATTCCTTCCTACACTCCAGCACTAACCTGGACCTGACATAGTAACTTGTCATTGCCATCAATGATGCCTGACTATCCACATAGATAGTTATCTCAGTGTCCCTCTCAACATTCTCCTCCAGTAATCCTAGGGCCCTGTAAATGCCTAGAATTTCTGCTTGGAAAACGCTGCAACTATCAGACAATATAAAACCAACTTACTTGAATTTTATTTTTACTAATTTTTTTATTTTATTTTTATTTGAATATATTAATTAAATATAAGATCTTTGATTTGAATAATTTAAAAGAGCAATACAAAAAAAAAAAAAAACAAATAATATATTTTGACAGCTTGAAAAAAATAACAAAAAAAATAAATATGAACATTTGTCCTTTACAACATATTTTTTAAATAATTTATTTCCATTTGAAGAAGTCCAAAAGTAAGTCTTGGAATTTAGTATACAAATTCTTTTTTTTTTTTTCTAATCTTGGAACTTTTATTAGGAAAGATGTCAACATTTTACAAAACTGTTTGTGTGTTTTGGATTTGAAAGAACATCACAAAAGTGTAACAGTTTGCTAAGATCAATCGTAAGGAATGTCTGTTGCTGCATTAGCTACTAAGAATATTGAGCAGCAATGTTATTGGTACCTCAGTCTTCTAATATCGGTCAAAAGAAATCCTTCAACTTTAGTCTCCACCGTTGATGCAAGAATGTTGGCTAATCGTTGACGTTGTCTTATCAACTAGAAAGGATAAGAGAAAAACACCGATATTGTGGAAAATATTAGTGAAATCGCATTTCTTTAACCCGTGCCGCATAGGACCTGAAGTTTGTATGGTGCGTTTATATAGGGAAAATATGGTTTTTCTACAGTAATTTTTGGAAAAAATTAATAATTAAATACTTTGCTTTGTAAAAAATATTTTCCTCATACTAGAGATGTTTGCGATCAAAGGGTACAAAAACTAAAAGCATCGTACGTGTTTTGATGTTAATATAACATTTATAGATAATAAAATGTTCTGAAGTACAATTTTATGTATCTTTATTGATTTAAGAGTTACATTGTATTTTGTGTTTGACTTAATATTTCATATATGGTTTCGTAAATGGAAATTGATTTCATATATGAAACTATAATAATATTAATATTAGGATTCATTTCAAAAGAACGTGGTAATTTCTCAATTTCAAAAATATCAAAAGTTATTCTTAAATAATTTTTAAAACTAAAAGTAACTTCCCAGCTGAAAATAGTCTTATAAAATAATATATATATATATATATATATATATATATATATATAGAGTGTCATATATATATGTCAGAAGTTCTATTGTGAATGATATGCTTAAAATAATTTCTTCTTTTAAAAATTTTATTTTCCATTTTATGTATAAAGAACATAATTTACATTTATTTACAATTATAGAGAAAATGGCATACAAATGTGTACAATATTTATGTAATATATCAAAACACTGCTTCTCTATTCTGGTCTTTGTTGATCAGTCTAAATAATTTTTTAACAGCGATCGATTTAGGGCAACATCAAGATGCATACCTCTATTCGTGAAATATTTTCAGTTCACCTGAGAAGAGTTTTAGCTCATTAAGTAACTACTGATAAATGAATCCTGTAAAGCAATATTTTAAGCGAAAAGTTACTTACGTTTTGTTGAATAGGACAAGAAAAACAATCAATTCGTATTTTCAAAAGGCAACTACATACTCGTTTATATGTATTTATAGGCAAAAAATATCTAATATTTTAAATTTTTGTTACGCCTACATTTTCTTCATCTTTGAACCGATTTATATATATTTTTATTACAACCTTCAATAAGTCTATATAATTCAGGAAATATGACGATCACAGCCATCATTCGGGAACAGAACTTATCATTTAACAAAGGTTCTTTCCACAATGATTACAAGAACGACATGTCACATATATGTCACATATTCAAATCTAATACCAATATCTACAAAAACAAAAGGCTAAAAATTATATTAACATGAATGATTGGTCGGGTATACAGTTTTCGCCCAACTTGTATATTTATATAGAGGTAAACACATCCAGCCCTTACCGCTTTTATTATAAGTTTGAAACGGTATATATGTATACATTAATGAAATTTGATTGATGATATAAATGATTCTTAATTTTATAATCTCAAGAAAATTTTCATTTCGAAAATTTTTTCTGCAAAATATTTTGAACTATTCGAACACTTACGTTCGATATAAAAATAAATTTAATATGAGGTCATATATGTTAAATACGTTCATATATGTAAAAATAATCTTTATTTATTAAATAATGTATGAGAAATGTTTTCATAATAATAATAATAATAATAATAATAATAATAATGAAAATGGTATCAAATGGTTTCAAATCAGGCTAAATTAAAAAAAAATAAAACATTAAATTTCAAATAATTATAAATTTAAAATAAAATCTTCATGTTTGAAAAAGGATTTGAAAAATTGCTATGGCAAATCTTGACCAAAGCACGAATTATCGTTAAATATTTTTTAAAAATAGTGTGAAATGAAAGTTATTTGGTAATCATTTGAGGTTAAACAATTTTTAAATCTTGTATCTACAGTTAGAATTGAAAGTAGTATGGAATGTTCATTATATTTTAAACAAATTTTTGAAAATATGAACTTTTAACTGCAACAGAGTCAAACTATTTTGTCAAAAACTTTAAATTTTTTACTTATGTTTAAAGTCCGAAATGTGAAATGACGACGAAGTTCGAGTTTTAATGTATTTTTTGGAAAATTTGTTATCAACTTTAAATTGAAATACTGTTCATTCTGAACGATTTTAATTCTGGATTTAAAAAAAAGAAATACATCAAATCTAGAACCTCTCATATTTTATTTATTACATTGTTTCATTTACTAATTATTGTAAAAGAAAATCTATTATAACTCGGTTATATCTTTGAATTTAACAGTTTTGACAAAACTCAACAGGATAATAGTAAAACTCTAGCACAAATAATAATTACCGAATTTTTACTCTTTGTGAATATCTTTCAATACTCTGCAACTTCAATTCGTTACTTCGAAACATTTTATATTTACGAAGAAATAAATAAAGATATTCGCCTCTCCCTTACAATCTTCGTAAAACTCCTTGAACCCTTGTTCTAATATAAATTAATGTAATTTATATTGAAATTATATTTAATATTCCTTTTGCATTAGGGGAATCTGGCTCAGCTTTCCAATATATGCAATAGAGTTTTTTATATTTCCAATAAATCTGAACAAAAAGCAATATTTAAGGTTAAAACTTTTAATTTGTATCGAAATGATTTCGAACTATCTATTCATGCAGATTTAAGTAGACCATGAAATACTTTATTCTATTTAAAGTAATATTATTAAGATTACTTCCAAATAAAAGACCAATTATCAATATTTTTGTTTATAGTAATGATTCACATTTATTTGTAATAAAGAAAATTTGTTTTAATATCATTATTTTTAAGTTTTTAGTTTTTCAATTAATATTAATTTGTTTTAAATCTTAATTAGTTAAATATATTTTTAATTTACATATTTGCAAATAAATTGTTAGGCTTAAAATTAATTATCAACTACAAAAAAAATTATAAGATTTTATTATTAATAATTATTTTTAATTACAAAGTAAAATTTGATTTATTTAAAAATGGGTTTTGGGGGGAATCTTAAAACGTTTTGGTACTTTTAAAATTACTAGAAAAAAAAAATAAGCAATTTATTGTTAATTATTATTTATAGCTATTTTACTAATTTATTTTTTAATTTGTTTCATTTAATATTTTTCAAAGTTTTAAGCTAAACAAACAACAATATTAAACTACATATCAAATTACTTACATATAATTAGACTGGATTAAGAGAGTTTTTTTTGTTAGAAAAAATTAACTCTTTTCAAATGAAAATTTATTTAAATAAACTCAATTTAAAGGAGATACATTTTTGTTTTTTTGTTATTTATTAAAAATTATTTATATTATGGTAAATATTTTTCTTTAATTTTGTTTTTTAAATACGACTAGAAATACTTGGTAGTTTTTAAAAATAATTTTAAAAAATATTTTTTTTTATTTAAAATTTATTTTATTTCTATTTCTTGTTAAAAAAAGAAGGCCAAAGCGTTTTAAAGAGATTTTTTTTAAATTAATTTAAATTTGTTTATTTCTTTATGTTATGCTCATTAAGAGTTTGGTTTGGATTGTTTGTAAATTTATTAATGTACAAGGGATTTTAACTTAGCTAATATAACTATTAAATTTTTTTTATAATTTAAATTTTAAATTTTTTTAAAATTTATTTTTTATAATTCTTATTTATGTGGTGTTTAGTTTTTCTGTCACTTGCTTGTCTGTTTAACTTTCTCTTAGAGCTTTTGGTGGTGCTTTTATTAAAGACTCTGGTTTTTTTTTCTCTTGTTTTTGTTTTGGAACTCTTTATACCCTCTCTTAAGTGCTCTTATTTTTATATATTTTTTTAAATTTAGCTTAATAGTTTAAATTTAATTTAGTATATTTTTTCAATCGATATTTATAAACTAAAAATTTATATTTGAATTTATTTACAATTTTATTTAATTATTACATTTACGTTCTTCCTCCTCAAATAGAGCCATTGTTGTTATGAAATCCTTTAGATAGGACCCGGCATCTGTTCAGTTGCTAAACAGAAAGGGTCCTAGTGAACCTCAAACCATGGGTGGTTTAATATCAACCAAAGTACTGTGATGATCTAACACAGGACTAGAGGCTGCCGAATTGCTACCCACCAAATGATGGTGATGATGATGGCTGTGAGCATGTAAGTGGGGATGTGGATGTTGTTGCTGCTGCTGTTGTTGTTGCTGCTGTTGATGCAAATGATGTTGGGCCTGTTGTTGTTGCTGCTGTTGTTGATGATGCAATTGATGTTGTTGATGATTAAACATAACCGGCGAACCACTTGACATGTGGTGAGGTGACGATAAGTGTAAATTTTGATTAAGACCTTGTGTGGGAGTGCCCGGTTGTAGGGAATTGGGTGTGCCAGGATGACTGTTACTATTATTGTTGCCACTGTTATTATTATTATTATTATTGCTGCCATTACCTGAGTTATTTAAACCATTAGATTCATTGGATTGATTATTAACATCTTCCGAATCACTGCAAGATTCTGAGGAACCTTTTTTAATGCCATTGGCTGGAGTGGTGCCATTATGGGTCTTGACATGTTTGGCCAAATGATCACTACGCATAAAGCGTTTATTGCAAATTGGACAAGCAAAACGTTTTTCGCCAGTATGGGTTCTTAGATGTCTCTGCAGCTCATCAGAACGTGTAAAACGTTTGCCACAGAAAAGCCAATTGCATACAAAAGGCCTCTCACCTGTATGCCATCTCAAGTGGGCTTTAAGATGAGAAGTTTTACCATAAACTTTGCCACAACCTGGTATATGGCACGAGTGTATATTTTTCTTTCTAAGATGAACCCCGGCAGGTCCTAAACGTTCTGCTTCTTGACAGTTGGGACAATCACAAGTGGCTCTGCCTGCATATCTACGCTGAGATCTAGGTGAGGGTGTAGTAGGAGAGGTGGCCTGTGGTGTTGAAGCTGTCGATACCGCTGAGGGCGAGCTATGGGGCAAGGAAAAGCCCCCCACACTTTGTGTGGGCAACATACTTTTGTAGGTGTCCTGCAGTAAATGTTGACCTGAACCCAATAGATGAGCCGTATTCGAAAGAGAATGGCTTAAGGCTGAAGAATAGTCTGAAGTTGCGGTGGCATAATTGGCCATTGTCGAATGCATACCAGCTGCTCCGCCCATGTCCAACCAACTACCTGCAGCAGCACTATGCATATCCCACCAACCTGAATTCACACTAGCAGCTTCGGCTGCCTTATGGGCTGAAGCTGTCACCGCATTAAAAGGCCAATCATAAGGATGTCTAGAATAAACCGAACCAAAAGTAGCTCCCTCCACTTTCCCCAACAAGCCCTGATGCATATGATGATTATCAGCAACCATACCACCTGTAGCTGTAGAGGTATTAGGATAAAACAAATCACTGCCATAGGCGGAGGGTGTGGTGACAGCAGCACATGAAGAGGTTATGGGGCGACTGTAAGGATAAATGCTGAAATTATTTTTCTTGATCAATAAATCATATTCATAAAAAATGAAAAAGGAAAAGCTGTAAAGAAAAAATCAAAAAATTTTCAAAAACCAACCTGGCTGTTATATTAACCATGGTGTTTATGCCACTGCCGGGTAAACTCCTCGATGTATTTGAAGCTGTCGAAGAGCAAATGCCCGTAATATTATTACCCACTGAAGAATTTGTAGAGGAAGCCGAAGAAGATATAGCACAGGGAGAATGTTGACCTGCTGAGGCATTTGAACTTGTAGAACCTGTGGAAGTGTTATTATTACTATTCGCTTGGGATGAGGGTGAGGTGGGGCTCTTTTTCCAGGGATGAAAACCTTTACCCACTGCTGCATCTGCCAAAGGTGGTGGAGATTTGCTGCTTAACTTATTGCATTGGGCAGCCAGCATAGCCAAAGGTGTGCCTCTTAAACTAGGATGATCCTATAAAGAAAAATAAAAACAAAAACCAATTATTAATTTGCTAATTTTCACAGTATCAAACAAAATTAAATAAATTCCCAGGGAAATCATTCAATATCTACTAAAGACTTCCTTAATTAACTCTGTATATTTCAATATTATTTTGGAAATTCTCTAGAATTTTATACAACAATTATACGACTTATACCCAAATCAATTTGTTGTTTGTTATCTAATTTCTTTTATAAAAGTACCCAAAGAAAAAAATAAATTTGATTTATTTATGTATTTTTTTCTTTTATTTTATTTTTTTTTTTTTTATTTCCTACCTCTTGATTTTGTACAACCATTCTTGTCTACAACTCTTTTGTTTCTGTTTAACAATTTCCCAAAAAAGGAAGTTATTAGCTTAGAAACTAAGACTAAACAAACACACACACAAATACACATACACTCAAAAACAAAATTAAAAAAACACCACCACTATTTCCAAATACATACATATAAACAAACAACCACCATCAGCCTCTATACACAAAACCAACTTTAGCTTGATTCGTTGCCGACCGAGCGACCGACTTCAACACTCTGTTGGAATTATGGGATTTCAAAAGCATAACGGAAGAGCATTAATCCTGACACTTGTTTCTTCCATTCTGTTCGGTTTGGTTCAATATAATTTTATTTCATTTCAAATTCATTTAAAATTAATGTTTCATTTAATTTTCACAACCAACTCCAACATCTTCTCATCTCATGTGGTGTTTTATTTTCGGCTTCAACAAAACACATCCTGTAAAAAGTTCTTGTTCTTGCTCAATGGCGGCCTTATAAATTAAGAAGATATAATACATTTTTTTTTTTTTAATTTTATTTCCTTTAAAATTTATTTAGTTTTTGTTACTTTTAAATCTTCGTTTCTTTCGTCTTATGTTTTTTGTGTGGTATTAACTTTTGGTTTTTTAATTTGTTGATCGTATTGTCTTACAAGTCACTCATCAAACAAGTTGTGCCGTCAATATCCTTATCAGCCAGTCGGTTTGTGTGTGATTTTTATTGCCGATTTGTAAGCGCCAGATTTGTGATTGGTTTTACTAGAATTGTTTGCGGTTTTTTATTTAATATGGATGATAAGGGTTTCATATGAGAGGATCTCATGTTGATGAAATTCTTACGAATAGTTGGCGTAAATTAATGAGAAAATCAAATTTATGCAACAAAGTTTTTAATTCTTTTGAAAGACTTTGAGGAAAAGCTATGAATATGTAAAAAAACTATATGTTTATACATTTATTCAGAGTAATAGCTATAAAGTAAGTCCTATTAAAACCCAAATAAATACTCTAAGTACAATTCGATCAATTTTCTTCTAAGAGCAAAATTTCGATACAGTTTCTTCAAAGAAGACAATTTCGATAGATTTTTTTGTAAAAAACAAAATTTTGATGAATTTACTAAACAATTTTTCAATTTTCTGCAAAGAAACAAATTTCGATCAATTTTCTTAATACTAATGTTGACAAATTTTCTAAAATAAAAAAATATATATCAATATTTTTGTCTATAAAAAAAAGAAAATTTGATATATTTTTAATAATGAAGAGAATTTTGATAAATTTTCTATAAAGAACAAAAATTCAACAACTTTTCTATATGCAGGTTTTATTACGGCAACAATATTATGTTTCCAGGAACAGTAGGATTTATAGCTACTTTCAATAATATTGTGTTCATTATAATAATAATCATGCAAAAATATTATTATTTCTGTAACTATAAAATATTACAAGCAGTATATATAATATGTTGGCTTTTTACAAATAGACATATCATGGTTGAAAAAAATAATAATTTGTTTGTTTTTAAGCATATTTTGTTTTGAATATTTATTTTTCAACTTCATTATAATTGTCATTTAATTTATATATGAATAAATATAAATAGATGAGATGTGGTTATATTCGGAGTATTTTTGACAATATGAGATATTGCATATACAAAAAATAATCCTTGCTCAACATATGATGAAACAAATAAATAATTTATGAAAAAATAATTAATGAATAAATAATAGTTGATCATAATGTGGTTCATAACATAATAAAATAGTTAAATACAATATGATAAAAAATCGAATCATAACATGATAAAATTTAATTATTTTATGATTAAAACGATCATATGTATTTTAACTGTAACCATATAATCCAATATTCATATGTTGCTCTTAGATAATGGGTACCAGAACCATATTTTTTCTCTATATAAAGAAAAAACATCGATATATTTTTTATATAGAAGAAAATTTCGATAGTTTATTTAAAGAAGACAATTCCGATACGTTTTTTTATGAAGATGTAAAATTCGGAAAAATTACTATTACTATTAAAATCAACGTTTTAATCAATTTTCCATAAAGAAGAAAATTTCTATAAACTTTCCTAATGTCGACAAATTTTCTAAACCAAATAAAATTTTGGATAAATATCTATATATATATATATTGTGTTTGTTTATCTGTTTTTATCGGATAACTTAAATACTGTTACAACAAAAGTTTTTACTGGCATACCTTTTTCATCAATCTCCAAATTTAGAATGAAAATGGGAAAATATTAAATATCTTAATATTTTGTTCTAATAACTTTCTCCCCATATAACAAAAATATCTTATGTCTAAAATTTTATAGGAATAACTTTCATCAATCTTCACAATTTAGAATAAAAATGGGACGGGTGGGACCAGGGAGTGAAGCGCAATAGAAAGTAAATATTAGTTATCGCATAAAAAAGTGCACCGGAAAAAGTTAGTTTTATATAAAAAAGTAGAACTTCGATGTATTTTTTAAAATTAATTTTCTTTAAAGAAGAAAACATCGATAAATTTTCTAAAAATAAAACTTTGGTAGATCTTCTAAAAAGGAATTTTCTATAAATTTTCTTTCAGAAGAAATTTTCAATATTTTTTTCTTAAGGAAGAAAATTTTCGTAAATGTTCTTAAAATAATAAAATTTCCATAAATTTTCTATAAAGATTAAAAATTCGATATAATTTCTTTAATGCAGAAAATGCTGAAAGAAATTTCAATAAATATTTCACTAAGACTTAACTGTATATGAGTTTTCTATTAAAGGAAAATTTTCGATAAATTTGTTAAGAACAAAATTTCAATATATTTTTTTAAAAAGAAATTTCGACAAATTTTCCATAAAAAAGAAAATTTAGATAAATATTTAAATACAATATGAAAAAAAATCGAATCATAACATGATAAAATTGAATCATTTTATGATTAAAATGATCATATGTATTTTAACAGTAACCATATAATTTCTTAAGTATTTTATTTTTCGTATTTAGAAAAGAATTTCGATAAATTTTCTATAAACAAGAAAATGTTGATACAATTTGAAGACAAAATTTTGATAAATTCTTGTCCTAAATTTCATAATTAAAAACAATGCGTTTATACAAAAAATATTAAGCAAAATGTTTGCATAAAATTTCTATAAATGAGAAAAATTGTATTATTTTTTTCTAATAAATTTTTGTATTAAAAAAATTTCGATAAATTTCCCTAAAAAAATTTATAAAATTTTTTTTATAAAGAACAAGATTGGCTACTGTTACCGCTAAAAAACGCATTCAACTTGACTACCGTTACCCTTAAAATACCATTACCAAAATAATTCGTAATACCGTTAACGCTAAAATACCTTCACCGAAATAGTTCAAATAACGTTAGCGCTAAAATACCGATACCGAAATAACCCAAAATACCAAAAACGCAAAAATACCGTTACAAAAATAAACCATATCGTTACCCTTAAAATACCATTACCGTTATTACACAGTTTGAGAAAAAATGTTATTTTAAATAAAATTAGAATATGGTTTTCCCAGCCCAACTTTTAAATACTTAACTTTATATTTCATGGTTGCGAACCGATGTTTGAGAAATTTCTTGAACAACCGTTACCCTTAAAATACCATTGTCAAAATAGCTCAAAATACCGTTATCACTGAAATACTCATACCGAAATAACTCGAAGTACCGATAACGTTAAAATACCCTTACCCAAATAAATGAAACTACCGATACCGCAAAAAAAACTCTTACCTTTATACCTTTTTGAACCGGTTGCCAATTTTGATAAAGTAGAAAATATGGATAAATTATCTATTAAATTTTGTTAACAATTGAAGAAAAAAAAGAATATCGAACTTTGTTTCCTAAAGAAGAAATTTCGGCATATTTAATATTAAGAAAAAAATGTCAGTCAATGTTTTATTAAAATGAAATTTCGAAAATAATCTATATAATGAAAAAAATGTAAATAAATTGTCACTAAGTTGTTTAGATTTAAAGTTTGCATTAGAATTTCCTATAAATAAGAAATTTTAATCTTTATGTAAAACAAAATTTCAATTAAATTTTTATAAGAAATTAATTAATTTTCTACATAAAAGAAAATCTGGGTTAAAAAAGAGAAAAAGTGAAGTAGTTACTATTTGAATCCATTTGCTTTAATTGCTGTGAAAAATCTTTTCAAGGATTTATTCCTAAATTTATACAAGTTCTAATACGATCTGCTTAAGCTATATACAATTAAAATCTTACACTACTTGCCACTGGTACCACTTAGAACACTAGAATATCAGCAGCACAAAGAAATGAAATCCCTTTTCAAACATTTTCTAAAAATTGCACTTGTCAACATTAACAATAATTCGTTACGCAGCACTTGGAAAAAAATTAACACAATAGAAAAATAATAAAAATTAAATTCACTTGTTTGCTTTTATTTATTTTTTACAAATTTAAACAAGTGCACACTGATTTCATATTTCCATTTTACATATGTAAAATGGTTGATGGTGGTCTATAAGTCTATTGTTTCATAAAGCAACATAAACTTCAAGGTCCATTACTAACTACCGGTGCTAACGATTACTGCCGCTGTTGCTACTTTAACCTTTAGTGAGTTTATAGTCCGTTTATCCACTAACGCCATGCAGTTTTTATTGTATTCATACAATACTGCACTATCAGTGCAACTCGGCATGTTCAGCACCTTTACGTTAAGATAGCGGCAACAAGTTGCTGTGATGTGAGAGAACATCAATAGAGGCGGTGTCATAATTTTCACAGCAGGTGTCACTGTTAATGATTTTGAATACAAAACACTCCAGAAATGAAACGTAAAAGACTACAAAAATCCCCACTAACAGTGTTGCTAACTCTAGCGAACATAAACGCGCACAAATGTTAAAAAAGCGCTAAAAAGGGTTAAATTAAAAAACACAACGGTTTTTTAGTACAATCAAAGCACGTTTTGTCAAAAAGCGCAAAAAGGGCTAAAATTTAAATTTTTTATGAAAAGTAAAAAAAAAAAAACAAAAATATAAACATTTCTACAACGAATGAATATTTCGTATATGATGGAAGTTAAAATATTAATAACAAACTGAGTAAATTAAAGTACAGGTTATGGAGTTTTTGTTTTATGAACCTCAATCCAATATTTTTCAGTTCTTTTAATTAATACATTTTTATTCAAAAAATTTTATTTGTTGAAGATAGTTTTCCAAAAAATAAGTTTCTTTAGAATTTGTTAAGATCATTTTAAAAATTGGAACTGACGTTTTAATGTTCGAAAAAATATTTGAAATCAAGAAAAGAAATAATGTTTAAAATGTCAGAAAAGAAAAAATAAATAAAATAAAAACTGAGCCAAGTTAATACTACCCCATTAAAAAATATTCAAACAAAAAACGATCGTAATAGGCAAATAATTATTTTCATATTTGGAAAAAAGTAAAGGAGTTAAAAAGGGCTAAACGAAAATTGTCAAAAGTGCTAGATGTGCGCGTTTTTTAGTTTTCGCGTTTTGGACTGCAAAAAAACGAGCTAAATCTAGCCAAAAAGGGCTAAGTTGGCATCACTGCCCCCTAAACACACTTACTAATACCGAGGGAGCGATAAAGAAGTGAAGAGAGATAAGTAAAACAAAAAGTCAATCGAATTTGACAGCTTGTTGAGGTGAGGTACAAATGAGAATCACTTTTATTTTATGAGGGCTATAAAATCAAAATTCATCTACATTAAAAACGAACCAGAACAATACAAAAGCAAATGAGTGGTGGTGTTGTAGCTGCAGTCATGTAAGAAGTGAGAGAGCACAAAACCATACAATCAGTTAAGATACAGATACACAGATATACTTGAATATTGATAAATACAATGCAACACAATATAATATAATAAACTAAATACAATAAGAAGCGCGTGTTAACCTTTGATGTTAGCGGGTGGTTAACATTGTTGTTGTTTTTGCTATAATTTGTTCCCTTCTTGGTTAATTACTAAAGGTGAGAGAGATTTATCATACCGAGTGCAGTCAAATGTAGAGTTGTAAATGATTACAGTAGTCTTCGTTTTACATGGCCAAGATCCAATACATATCCATATATCCATATACAGTGTTCGTATTGCAGTGTTCTCTTTTCTTCTCTATTGTTGTTTGATTGGATCTTTACAAATGTACCGCCAGAAATTGGAAAACAATTCATTATTCATTTTAAAAAGAAATTAGGCCTCAGACTTGGTCAATCAAAATTAAATGTCAAACTGGCGCCAGGCCAAGTCTGTGTTAAAGTCTGGGAATATTTTGTGTTCTATCCGCAGTACTGTGAATAGTAACAATAGGCGGTATAATGTTTAAAAGAGAAATTAAAGCAAATTTAAGCAACGAAAATAGGGAATTTACTTGTTTTGGCGTTTTCATATTTTTCTTTATAATAGAAAATTAATCCGTAACCAATTTAAAAAAACAATATTTATATATTGGTCGATAAAATGATGTTATAAACACATTCTCTAATCGTTATTGATTGAATTTGGTGGGCTTAAGATGTTGTTTGACTTTATTTTTATATGTATTACAATGATTAATAATGCAACAAAGTTTGCTGGTTTTATTAGGATTTAGATCATTATCGCATCTTATGTAATCTAAAATTTTCTTCTTTAAGGAAAATTTATAATAATTTATTATTTTTGAAAAATTAATCGAAATTGTTTTCTTTGCACCAAAAAGCTGTAGATTTTTTTTGTAATGGATACCTTTTTATTAAAATATTTTTTAGTAAAAAAATTTTTACTCTCCTTTTTAAGAAAACTTATAGGAATATTTTTTTATTTTTGTTTACATAGTATTTTATCGCAATTTTCATTTTTAAAGATATTTTATCTTAAACCTACAATAAAAAGAATTTTCTTCTTAAGATAAAATTTATTGGTTTTTCTTTAAAGAAAATTAATATTTTTTTCCAAAAAAATTTTTTAATGTTTTTTTCTTTAAAGAAAGTTATTCGAAATTTGCTTTTTTCATTAATCGCCGTTTTTTAAGAATAATTGTCGAGATTTTCTCTTAAATGGAAAAATCATATTACAAGAACGTTTAACTTAATTCTCCAATAAAAGGAATTTTCTTCTTTAGGGAAAATTTATTGAGGTTTTTCTTTAAAGAAAATTAATAGAATTTTTTTCATAGACAAAATTTGTCGGGTATTTCTTTTTTAAAGAAAGTTATTCGAAATTTGTGTTTTTTTTTTCATTATTTATTTTTTTTTTATATTTATAGAGGTTTTCTCTTAAATAGAAAAATATAAGGAAATTGTTTCCCAAAATAAAATGTCTGTAGTTATTTTTTTTTTTTTTTTTTTTTTTTTTTTTTGAAAGATGAATTTCGTTGTAGTTTTCCTCCATATAAAAGTGTATAAATATTATTTTTATGACAATATAAGGACTGCGCACGAAAAATGTAGTACATAGAATTCAGCTTATAAAAATTAAACCAATTAGTCAATCTCTCTGAAATTTTGATTTTGTTAAAGGCGGTTATATTTAAATTTAAAATTAATTTTTTATTCATTTTTAAATAAATATTTAATATTTTCTCTAATACCCTCCATAAGAACTTTATAGTGTTTTCGGTTACTTTTTTGTTGGAATGGGTCAACTTTTAAACTCTTTTTATACTCTTTTTTATTTTTTTTAACAAAATTTAAGCATTCTATAAATATTGTTTTACTAAAAACCAATACATTAGAAATGTACAGAGATCTGGACAGTTTAGTAGATTAGCCTCCTTTGGTACATAGCAGCACTATTTATTTGATACGACTTAGTTACTTTTTTTGTTCTAATAATGAGAAGAGGGACCAGGACAGAAAAATTAGAATTCATTGTGTTTTCTAATGGTAGAAAGGAATCTTTTCTGATGGCACTCATTTGCGTACATTTCTCTGCCAAAAGAGTCATTTGTTATAAATAAAGTGCTTTTTCCCCACATGTATAAATGTCTTGCCAGAACAAAAGTTTATTCGACAATTTCGATTTTTTTACACGATATTTATCTGATGAATTTCCCATAACATCTGTAATATAGAATTCATGATCAGGATGTTGTGAAAAGTCCGCCAGTATGTACTTTTGATCATCCTTTAGACAGCAATTATATTTTTGAAAAAAATTAATCTCAGAAATTTTCATCCTCTGTTTTGTCTTCACATTTTTTCCTGAATTCCTATTAGGAACTTTTTTTATTTCGTTGGTATTTAGGTCAGTTTTTTCCACTTTTCTGATAAAAGATATAGAGAAATTTTAAGAATGCTTCGCGAGTCATCCAGAGGTAGATATTTTCTCTTAAAATTCGTATTATTTTGTCTTTTATTATTTTATATGAGTGTTCTAGTTTTTGTGCTTTATGATGTTAAGATTTATATGCATACAGGCTTTTTCTTTATTGTGATATTTAGTGATAATTTTTTAGTGATAATTTTTCTATATATTTATTACATCTTCTAGAAGATTATCTGGCGGTATATATTTTTTTCACCTAAATGTTTATCTACCATTATTGGCTATTTTTCTTCCATTTTGTATTGATTTCTTATTGCCTGTGACGCAAATTTTCTCCTGATGGGGGAAACTTAAGCAATACGAATATGATTATTGGGGCCATAAAATTTTTCTTCTAAGCAATACGAATTCGAATCACTTTCGCATTATTTTGCTTGTAGGGTTTAATGTTTTTTTTTATTTATTTTCACACACCATGAAATAAGTACTCCAAAATATTCGTCAATAAAATCGAAATTCGAACTGGCTTTACAAAACGCTTTGGACATTTTGTTAACATAGTAGTACACTTTCATTTCGTATTGGAATAATTAAGGCAATATTCAATGACCCAAAATTTGCCGCATAGTAATATTTATCGAAATTAGCTTTTTATTAAAAATAGAGATATAAAATTTTTTGAAATATTTTTTTCATATAGAAAATGTATAGAAATTTATTATTAATAAAATATTTTTTGAAATTTTATTTTTTTAAGAAATTTATCAAAATTTTCTTCTTTTTTAAATGTTTACGTAAATTTTCTTCTCTATAATAAATTCATAAACATTTTCTTCTCTATAGAAAATTTATCAACATTTTCTTTTTAATTGAAAATTTATCGATATCGTTTTCTTAATTAAATATTTATTCGAATTTTTTCTTTATTAAAAATGTATCAAAATTATCTTTTTATATAAAATTTATTGAAATATATTTTTTTTAGGAAACTTATTGAAATATTCTTCTTTAAATAAATTTTTTTCTTTTTTTTTTATTATTTCGATTTTTTCAGAAATAATTTATCGAAATTTCCCACTTTATAGAAAAGTTATCGAAATTTAATTTCTTATAACAAATTTAATAAATTTCTTCCTTTTGATTTTTTTTTCGTTTTTCCTTTTTTTTTCAAAAATTTCCTTGTAAAGTTAATATATCGAAATATGTACATAAAAATAATAAAAAGTCAACAACTTATTTTTCAAATCAATAATCCTAAAAGGATTTAAATGATTTACTAAAATCCCCCATTAATAAGAAATCATCATGTAAACTCTATAGCACACGTTTTTACTATTTTTGTTTCAGCTTTAAAACTTTAAGCTAAAACATATACATTTTGTTTTTCTTAAGTTAAGTCGACAATGTAATTGCGGCAATTAATTTCAAGTTTAAGTCATGATTCAAGCAAGCAAACGTCATTGTATAAATTTACAAAAAATATACGCTTACACTGAAACACGAAAATCATAAAAAAAATTATAAAAAAAAATTGTTTAAATCATAAATAAACATAAAATTAATATGTACGGCTATAAAATACTTTTTATAACATTATATTAAATTTTAATTAATACTAACAAATGACATTTCCTAAAACAGATTTTTTCACTGTGTATTTTTAATGCATCTCCGTTTTTTTTTTTTTTTTTTTGTTTGGTGGCTCAAATTATAAATAAAGTTCCATTGGAGTTGTCGGTCTGGTACAATTTTAATTTGTTAACAACCGTATAATACGAGCATTTTTATAACTACTAGACGTGCGTTTTTTGAAAGCAAACCAAAATTTAAAGTTAGTCTTTTTTCCTTGAAATCATGCACCAAAATAGTAATAATCCTCTATAGGAATTAGAGTCGCCTAGAAATGGTGGCAGTTAGATTTTAAAGACAGGATAGACAAACAATTTTAAGAAAATAATAATAACAAAAAATAAAACAAAAATTCAAGTTCAATTCAATTCAAGTGTATGAGAATGTGTGTCTGCTAAGTAATTATTTATCAACTGGTAGCCATGGCAAATGAAAGAATGAATTGCTTCCGCAATTTTCAATTGCAACTGTGTTTAAAATTGGCTTACATTTCTCTAGAAGGCCAAAGTTAAGGCGGATAACTGTTGTAAAAATTTATATTGTAGATCAACACTATAATTTGTTACTTTATATTTGTTCCTTCTTGTGTTCTTTTGTTTTTAAGTAAAATAGTTCAAACCAAACAACAGTTATAATAAAATAAAATAGTTGTGGTCTAGAAAAGCAAAAAAGGTGCTGATTTCTTAGAAATAACTAAAATTAGCACAGGTTGTTTATTTATAAAAGATATTATTCAGTTTATCTGTTTTTCTAAGAATTTCTTATGAATTTTATATGTTAATTTTAATTATTTTTACCTTCAATTTATTTTTCAACATTTATTTGCATTGATTTATTTTTATTTTTTTTTTTATTAAATTTTCAACAAAATATGTTTTTATGTCAATTATAATTTGTTTTTTTTTTTTCTTTGTTGTAGATGTTGGTTGTTTGGCTTACACCTTAAAATTTGAGAGTATTTGTAGTATTTTTGATTTATTTATGCGTTTTTGTATGCAAAAAAAAGCAAATGTTTTTAATCTACAACCACTTTTATGTCATACTTGTCATAACAACTGTTGTATTTATTGTAGGTAACACAATTTTACGCCTTCCACAATCAAACGTATTTCATAAATACACTGAGAGAAGGCAATTTAGAGAGAAATATTTTCTTCAATAATTATAATTTTCCGAAAAACTACTGAATTTTGGTTTTTTAATGATTTTATGATCAACATTTTCTTTCTAAATTCTAAAAAAAATTTTTCTTATAAAATATTTATCAAAATTTTTTTCTTTATAAAAAATTGATTTTTTTTATAATTTTGTTTTTATTAAATATTTATATATATATTTTTCTTTACAGATAATTTATTGAAATTTTCCTATTAAAAAAGAAAATTATCGTTATTTTGCTATTAAAAGAAATATATAAAAATTCTAAATTTTCATACAGTTTACTCATTCTTTTGAAACTGTCGACAGTAGATGTCAAATGTTTCTTACTGAGCTCAATCCTTACATATTTTTTATGACACACATATTCAGTGTTTTCAAAATTAATTTTGTGTTATATTCCAATTTAAAATTTTTTTAATAAATGGTTTGGATTTAATGAAAATCTTCGAACTTCACAAAAGTATACGATCTATGTTATATTGCTTATAGGGAGTAAATTATTTACGTTTTAAAATGTAAACAATTTTTCGTTGACTAATCTCTCGAAACTCAAAATGTATATGTATATGTGTACATCTTTAAGACTTTACAGCATCATAAATTTTTAGCTTTTCGTATATTACGAGTATATCAATGGCTTTAGTACTTGCAATTTAAAATGTTAAAAAAATTTCGTTTACATGCTTTATCTTCTTTATTGAAAATTAACTAGACAATTTTCCTCTTTATTGTAAAATTGAAAATTGTTAAAAAAATATTTTCTGTGGAAAATTTATTAAAATTTTCTTTTTTATAGAAAATTTATTGAAATTTTCTTCTTTATAGAAAATATACAAAATTTTTCTTACTAATAGAAATTTATTGATTTTTTTTGAAAATTAAAATAAATTTGTTTTCTTTGGAAAATTTATCGAAATATTTTCTATGGAAAATTTATCGATTTTTTTTCACTAACAAATATTTATCGAAATTTTCTTTATAGAAAATTTATCCAATTTTTTTTACAAAAAAATTATAGAATTTATCTTTATAGAAAATTCTTTGAAGTTGTTTGTTTGCAGAAAAGTCATCAAAAATTTCCTGCTCATAAAAAATTTAGCGAAATTTCCTTCTTTACAGAAAATTTAACGAATTTTCCTTACTTATAGAAATTGATCGAAAATTTCTTCTTTATTGAAAATTGTTTCTGTATCAAGAATTTATCCAAAGTTTCTTCTTTGTAGAGAATATATCCTAATTTTTTCATATTCTTATAAATTATTTCCTCTTATTAAAAGTTTATCGAAATTTCCTTCTTTATAGAAAATTTATCGAAAATTAATTTTTTGTAGAAAATTTTGATAATTTTTCGAAATATATTTCTTTATAAAAAATTTATCGCAAACTTATTTTTAATAGAAAATTTATTGAAGTTTTTTCTTAATTGAAAATTCATCGAAATTTTCTTCTTTACAGAAAATTTATCGAGTGTTTCTTACTTATAGAAATTTATCGAAATTTTCTTCTTTATGAAAATGTTCTTTTTTTATAAAAATTTTCCTCATATTAAAAATTTATCGAAATTTTCTTCTTTATAAAAAATTAATCAAAAATAATTTTTTTTAGAAAATTTCGATAATTCGAAATCTTTTTCTTTATAAAAAATTTATCGACGACTTATTTTTTTTTTTATAGAAAATTTAGTTTTTGCTTTATTTTCATCGAAATTTTCTTTTTTACAGAAAATTTATAGAATTTTTCGTACTTATAGAAATTTATCGAAAATTTCTTCATTTTTTTCTTTTACAGAAATTTTCTTCTTATTAAAAATTTATCGAAATTTTCTTCTTTATAAAAAATTAATCAAAACTTAATTTTTTTAGAAAATTTCGATAATTCGAAATCTTTTTCTTTATAAAAAATTTATTGTACTTATTTTTTTATAGAAAATTTAGCTTTTTCTTTATTGAAATCTATCGAAATTTTCTTCTATAGAGAAAATTTATCGAAAATTTCTTACTTATAGAAATTTATCGAAAATTTCTTCATTATAGATTATTTTCTTTTATAGAAATTTTCCTCTTATTAAAAATTTATCGAAATTTTCTTCTTTAGAGAAAATTTATCGCAAATTAATTTTTTGTAGAAAATTTATCGCAAATTAATTTTTTTGTAGAAAATTTATCGAAATTTTTCGAAATGTTTTTCTTTATAAAAATTTTATTGAGAACTTATTCTTTATGGAAAATTTATTGAAGCTTTTTTCTTCTTTACAGAAAATTTATAGAATTTTTCTTACTTATTTTTTATTTATTTTATTTATTATTTATTGAAAAATTCTTCTTTATGGAAATATTTTTTTTTTTTTGTAAAAATTTTTCTCTTATTAAAAATTTATCGAATTTTTTTTCTTTATAGGAAATTGACCAGAAATGAATTTTTTGCAGAAAATTTAAAAAATTTTTCGAAATATTTTTCTTTATATAAAATTTCATTTTATTTCATTATAAAAAATATATTGGAATTTTTCTTTATTGAAAATTCATCGAAATTTGTTTCTTTTTTTTTTCTTACTTGTAGAAGTTTATCGAAAATTTCTTCTTTAAGGAAATTTTATAGAAATTATATAGAAATTATAGAAAATTTGTCAAAATTTTCTTCCTAATTGGAATTATTAAAAATTTGTTGAGATTTACTTAAATATATTGAAATTTTTTTCTAAATAGAAATTGTATCGAATTGTATGTATAAAATAAGAAATTTTTTGAAACTTTTTCTCTATAAGAAATTTTCTTCTCTATAAGAATTTTATCAAAATATTCTGCCCTATAAGAAAAATTATCGAAATTTGTTGCTTTATAGAAAATTTTAATTTTTTGTAAAAAAAATTTATCAATTTTTTTTCTAATTTGAAAATTTATCGAAACAAATGTTTTATAATTTTTTTTTTAATAAAATATTTTGCAATATTTTCATAATCATAACGCTAATTTATTTGATTTTTTTTTTTTTGTTTTACATCTTTCAAAATTTATTTTCCTCTTAAAACAATTTATTAAAATTTTCTTCTAAATAAAAAATTTATCCAAAGTTGTTTCTAAATACAGCAATTTTCTTCTCTTTAGAAAAAAATGCTAATAATTTTCTTAATTAAAATTAATTGAAATTTGCTCCTTAATAGAAAATAAAATATGTATCTAAATTTGCATTATAAAAATTTTCTCTTACAATATTTCTCCCAGTGTTTTTAGATGCAGTAGTATGTTTGTTTGTATTAACCATATTTTTGATTTTAATATTTTAAATATTATAATAAATTTTAAGTGTAAATTGCCTGTTCAAGCACTTGCTGTTGTTGTTTTTTATGTCACAAGTTATGTGTTGGCAACGTAAATTGTTGTTTGCATTAAATACTCATAAATATGTTGGTTGTTAAACAACTTTTACTTACTAAACACACTCTTGTTTATTAACCAAAAAAATAATGTTTAATTTATTTTGTGACTCTTGTTTAGATGATATAAAATAATGTTTAACCAAAAAAAAAAAAAAGTAATTTTTAAAGTAAATTTTAATTTTATTTCTAAAATCAATAATGTTAATGTGATACGATTTCATTTCAATTAGTTTTAAAAGTTAATTAAAATATTCCTCAAGTATCATTATAATTGGCTTAGACTAGGATTCATATAACAACAGATAATTAAAAGACTCTAATGACAATTTTATTTAGATACTTTTTAATGTTTATATGGTTACTGGTTTGACCATATGTTAGAATAAAAATAAAATAAATTAAATACATTATAGTAACAGTAATTTTGTCTTTTTTTATTTAATAAGTGGTCAGTTAATCATGATAATGATTTTTAGCTTTTTGTCCCTTTTTATGCTCATTATTAACGCAGTCATTTGCAGTCATATTCCACCACCACATCAACCCTGATTTCTCCTTTTGTGTGCATTCAACATCAAATTACCAAAAATAAACTTAAAAGAACAAACTTTAAGGAAAAACAAAAATTAAAGTAATTATCAATAAAGGCTAGTAGAAAGAAAAAACCTAAAATAAAATAAAAATTTATGAAGTCTTCTTTTATAAAAAAAAAAATCATCAAAATTGTATTTTATTTTTGGGGGAACTGGTAATATGATGGGAACACATTAAAGACACTTTAGTGCATTATTTCGAGTCCTGTTCTTAGGTCTTGTGTTATTTATTTTCATATACAATTTATAGGGGTAATTATCTGTTAACGTTTTTTCGACAGATTTCATAAGTTTTAAATTTTTTTTTCAAAATTAAAAAAATATCGCTTAAAACTTTGTTGTTGTCTTCAAGGAAACTTCATTAATTTTTTTTTTTTTGTTTTAGCTGTTGTAGATTTTGACCAAGTTGTTGGTGCTTTTTTAGCTTATGCTTCTGCTCATATGGTACCCTTACTGTTAATGAGTTTTTGTTTCTTTTTAAACTCGTGATTGTGCGTAAGTTTTAGAGGATTTTTCTTAAACGAAGAAGAAACAATCGCCTATGTTCGTCTTTTTCTTTGGAAGAGCCTAAATTTTGTTGATATAATATTCAGTGTGTTTAAAACAGGGAAGAGCAAACTAAGGCACTCTTTATGTTTAGGAAATAAAAATGCAATTAGATCAGAAGAAAATTCGGTTTTTTCAAGGAAGCTGTATTTTCTGTCAAAAAAATATAGTTTTTTTTTTTTTTTTTTTTTTTTTTTGATTTATAGTACGATTTTATATATATGTACGTCAGTCTACCTCTTACGACTGCTGTGGTGCTTTTCGACGTGAGTTGACTTGACTTAGTTATTCTCCCATCAATACTACGGGATCTGTCCATGTTAATTTTCTATTGAATTTTTGCACAGAAAAAATATTCCAAATAATCTTTTAATAAAATGTTTAATTAACTTTATATTGAAATTCAATTATATTATTAATTAATATAATTAACTTTTTAATTGATTTACGATTTTTTGACAGCTTTTCAAAACATATAAAGAAAAAAGAAAAACTTGCAATAAAAGAATATAGAAATAAAATAATTTTAAGTCATTTTCTAAACATTTTCAGTTGTTTGGGCTCATTATGCCTATTAAAAATACGAAATATGTACATGATTTCTCGGTGTTCGGAGTAGTGTTTAATAATTATTTGAAATCTACGAACTTTAAATATTTTATGAGATCATTTATCGTTTCAATATTTTTGTGCATGTTAGCTTCTTTTTTACTTAAGTTAAATTAAATTTCAAAATCCATTCCTGTTTCAAAGCTATTCTATATCGGATTATTTATAAATAAAAAGTCAGTTCATATTTATTGTTTTTGATTTATATTTGTTCAGATATCTGTCATATTCTTTAATGTTTTTATTGATATATCATCTTATAACGTCATAACGGTACGCAGATAGGATATTATGAAAATCTATATTGGAACATCCCGCAGAAATGAAGGCACTTACAGAAAAATTACACACATTTAATGTGCATTATACGTACATCACATACATGAGTATATTACAAAACGGTATAACATAAAAATTTTGTGGAGGGAAACGAAGCTTGACATATAGTTTCGTTTTGGCATCTTATATATCTTATTGAAAGTTATAGATAATCACATGTGAGGATAAAGGCTACAAAGAAACGGATATATTCGAGATTATCGGTGATTTTATCAGGGTGTATATGACGCTAAGACGAAACAATATATCAACTTTCGTTTCTCCCAAACAAATTTGAAGTCTTCATATTTTTTTCGTCCAATTTTACTTGTAATATATTATTTAAATATTTTTAATAATTAACTAAATAATTATATTTAGTTTTTCTTGAAGGAAACATTTAATAAATTGTTGAATTGAATTAATACAAAATCTTGGTTGATTTCTAAGGCAAACATTCAATCATAATTCTAATTACTTTGATCAAAAATATTAATTGAAATTAAAGCCAAAATCAATTATTAAAGTTAATTAATATTATTATTTTGGTGATTGGATCAATACCAAACAAAAATTTAATTAATATAAGCAGATTTGTAATTAAGTTCATTTTTATTTTTTCTGTGTGAATGGAAATTTTTAACATGTACTTGATACTTCAAACCTTTAAAATTAAAATTACTTTTTAATTAAACTTTTAATGGGTATGAAATTTTATATATTTTATTAAATGTGTTAATTGTGTCAAATAATATTTTTATTTTCGTCTTATATGCTTAGATTCTATTTCGAACATATTAGAAGTAAAATTAAACAAAATTTTAATATAATTATTTGTGCTGCAAACCTTAAAACTGAAACTACTTTTTAATTAAACTTTTAATAATTTGAAAATTTAATTAAATATATTAATTATATTAAATAATATGTTTAATTTCATCGCAAGTGATTTGTTTTAAATCTTAAATGCTTAGAATACGTTCTAATTAAAATTCGATTTTTATAATTTAACAAACTTTTAATTGATTTTAATGTTAATCTAGAATTTTTTGTGGTTCGTAAGTATAAAAAGAGTTTTTATATATATCTTATTATATTTTCCAATTAATGAATTATAATCAAACTTATATCAAAAAGTAGTAGAAGACATTTTAACCTCAATTTTAAATAACACTTAGCTGTTACATCTTTATATCAGTTATCACAATGAAAGATTAGGGTGATTTAATTTTTGTCGATAAAAGAGTTAATCGTTAACATATTCATTCGGCTTTCACGACGATTACATAACTTATATCGTCTATACTCTCTCATAAACCCACAGTAATAACAACTCTTTACTTTACACATTACCGAGACATAAAATATATTAACTAAATTATGTTTTTCTTGACAATATAAAACACTATAACACGTGTTATTTTAAACTTACAAAATGTAAAGTTTTGTATAATAATTTAAAATAAATAGTAAATTAATTTCCTAAAGTTTGCCCTACTCTGCATGCCTCTATTCCTTTCACAAACCATCACAAGAACGAACTTCTTTTGTTGGTATAACAACACAATTTTCTTTTAAATTCGTTTCTTTGATTTTTTTTAATAAACTTTTAAATCAAGTGACTTGAAAATGTCTTACAAGTATTAAAGTAGTTTATATTTTCTCTCAGCTCCTTTGTTAAAAAACTTAAACTTAAATTAAGTTTATTTTGCTGCTGACCATGTGCAAAAGACCCAAACAAAGATGCTACTAAATACACAAGAAAAACTCGTGAAACACCATCTACATATACGAGAACATATGATGCTGAATAAAAGTGAATCCTTTGAAAATCATAAGCTACTGCTGCAGCCCAACAATCTCAAACAACTTTATGCTGCTTGAAGCTTGACTTGTGACTCGTTATTCGATTTATTATTGTTAATATTAAAACCCTAAAAAGCCAAATGAAAAAAAGAACTTTAGTGTTCCCACGCTTCTTTTAATTTCATTTTCATAACTACTACCTCTTCTACTACGGGCCAGCAGAAAGTGTGTGTTCAGCATTTTAAGCATTTCAATTTTAAAAGAAGAAAATTAAAGATATTTTATTTTTTTATTTTTTTTTTATTTTACAAATAAATTAAAATACTCTAAACAAAGCTATTTATAGCTGCATAAAATGTTTAACCATTAGTTTTACACTTTTTATATTTTTTCTTTCGCATACAACTAGATTTGTTTTTCTTAAAGTTCTTTACTTGGTAAACTCTTTTAGCAGTTAGTTATCCTAGTTTTATATTGTTGGCTTCTTGTATTTTACTGCTTAAGGCAGTTTTTTTCCTGAATTTTTTTTATTTAATTTATTTTTTTCTTTTTGACTTTTAACTTTCAATTTTACTGCATTTGTTTATGCCTCTGCCTTGTATTTTTATTTTTGAAGTTTTGAATTTTTGTTGCATGGAAATTGAAGTTTAAGTTGGTATTTAATTTTAATTTACTGTTTTATTACTATTTCTTTTTATTTATTTATTATTTTTTTTTTTTTTTTTGAATTTATACGCAGTAGCTTTTTAAGAAAAAAATTTTTTATTATTTTTTTAATGGATTTTATTTTATTAGCATTTTGGCGCCATTATTTAATAATAAATATTAAAAAAAATGGATTTTCAGTAATATAATTCATTAACATCATATTCAAATGTCTTTTGACTTTTGACCTTTCGTACAAAAATTCTTAATAAAAAATAATAATTTGATAGATTTTCTTGAGATTTTTTTTAATAGAAAATTTTCGACAAGTTTTCCATTTATAAAAAATGTTCAATAAATTTTTGATACATTTTTATAACTATGCATTTATTTCCATAATTTTTTAATAAAACATTTATATTCTTTTTCAAGATAAAGGTACAATACATTTTATTCAAAGTATTGTCCATCAGATGCTAAGACTTATTTCCCATCTTTCAAGCAAATTATGGAATTTATTCTGAAAAAAACACATCTCATCATTTGAGGCCAGAAACGATTTAAGCAAATTTTTGATTGCTGGTTCTAAAGTGAAATGTGATCCATCTAGGGCATTCTGAATCGAACGCAATAAATAACAGTCCGAAGGGATAATGACTATTTCTTTATTCATTATTTTCCAAATATTTTTTAACTGGTCGCACAACATAAAGCCTAGCACTGTTATGGAAAATTATGGTCACATGATTGGTTGCATATTCTGAACGCTTTCCATCAATGCTTTTCTCAAGCTGATTAATTGTATTCGGAACAGGTCCACCGTGATCAGTTCACCCGCTTGTAACAGCACGTAATAGATTACTTTTGTTTGATTCCACCAAATATAGAGCATTTTCTTGATATTCGGTTTTTCCTATTTGATCGGGCTTTAATATGATTTTTCGTGATTTGGATTATTATAATGGATCCACTTTTCATCGCTTGTAACAATTTTATGCAGAAACGTCTTCCCTGAAGTAACATTTCAGATACGAAAAATCAACCTTCGACGTCTCTTGGTTTCAATTAATGTGGCACCAATTTTCTTTCCTTTAATATTTATACAAGTGCTTTTAAATGTCTGGAAATTGATGCTTGATCTTCTTCCAATGATTCGGCAAGTACTTCTTGCACTTGATCAGCCAAAGCTTCTAATTCTTCATCTTCAGAGTTTTTCGGCTGTCCTTGATGCTCCTTATCTTGTACATGGAAATCGCCACTTTTAAATCGTCTAAACCGCTTGTCACATGTGGTCTCAGTTAAAGAATAATCCTCATAAACTTTCATAAAAATATGATGGCTTTCCGCTGTGCACTGTGGAAAATGCTAGATCATAAATGCTTTTTGAAAAATATTTAAATTTGGTTAAATTTTAATTTTGCACAGTGGGGCTGAAAAGAAGTTTTTTGTAAATAAATCTGTACTTATAATTGGTTAGTTGGGTTTACATAAAATCTCACGTAGGCATAGAAGAGGAGTGTACAATTTTAAGTTTGGAAAGGTGCCCTACAGACTCCTCACGAGCGCATCTATTGGGGCTCAAGATAGAGAATGTTTAATCGCTTGCCAAATTTTTGTTTGTTATCCATATTTTTTTGAATTTCCTTTAAGCTCTCGGTAAGGCCTATAAATAACATGTTTCCATGTGATATTTATCTTTTATACTTTTCAAGTTATTTGCAGTTGGTCTTGATCCAGTTATATATATATATATATATATATATATATATATATATATATATATATATAATATATATATATATATATATATTGATTTTGTAATTTTCTTTTTAATTTAATTAATGAACAAAATTATCTATCAAATTGAAGAAAGTTAAAGTTTTCCAAGTCCAAAAACAAATGACTTTGAAATTTAAAATTATAAATATGATGATTTTTTGTGTTTTTTTTTTTTGACTGAAAAAGTATCTACTCTCCTTTCTCTCTAAAATAACATTAAAAAAAATAATAACTTTTCACTTTTCCGAAAGGAGAGATTATTTTCAAAATTGAAAGCCAACCCAATCATTACATAGGACTAAGTACAAACTCTTCTGAATTTGACCTATTTTGTATCGAAATTTTTAATTTAATGTATAATTTCTAAAATCCCAAAGCTTGAATCTACAAATAAAATGCAGTTTCGGAATCTTCGATGTGTCCTAACAAGTTTACAATCGCGAGTCACCAGACTAAAAACAATTGTGAATTTTATTTACAAAATTCAAACAAAATACCGCTTTTTGGATTTTCGCCAGATTTTTGAGAATTGTGGGATTCTTTATACAAAAATTCTTAAATTATTTTTCACTTTATCATCTGAGATAATAAAGTCTATAATCACCAAAAATTTCATAAAAATAACTTAGCTAACAAAGATTTTATTACACATAAAATATTTATAGTTTCTCCAAAAACAAATTTTTAATATAAATTTTACTTTAATTCAAAAAATCATAAAAACAATGAACTCGATATTTTTCATATATGAGATGTTTATTTATATACATGTATATTTATATACAAAAACATTGAACTGAATATCGTGTATAGAAGCAAAGCTACTAAACTATAAACTTTACAATTTCACGCCTATGTGAAATTATGTAAATCTAACCAGCCGATTGTAAGTTACAGTTTTATTTCCAGAAAATTGTATTACAGCTTAGACCATAGATAACATAAGTCGGTTGTAAAAAATTATATTAGTAATTTTTTCAATTGAGTTTTTTTTTTTACTTTCGCATATATGTTAATCTAAGGCTTAGATATTAAGGAATATTATATTTAAATATTGCAATATTCCAACCAGTATATCTATCTCAAAATATTGACCAAATGTAGAACATTTGAGATGAAATATGTAGAATGTAAAACATTTGAAATATACATTATTTTCATATTAGAAGAAAAATTCAATGCATCCCAGCAAAATTTTTTTGGTTCTCGGTAATGACAACTACTTATTAAAGTAGTTTCTTGGTAATGAGGCGTCATTATTATTTGCCTACTCTATATTATATAAATAAGTTCACAGAAGGTTGCTGTTTCAACACCATTCTTTTTTTTAAACAAAATATCTAAAAAGATATTTTATACTAAAAAAAAGTTTTTGTCACATAGAAAATGAAGTGCTAGATGTTAGTCATTAAAAATGAATGGTTAATTTGTGCCCAAGTTCAAGGCTCACGGACGGATGTAATTTTATCACCATAAAGATTTATAATATTAGAAAAATATGTCATAAATTTTTCAACGTAATTATTTAATTATTTCCTGAGTTATTAACCAAAATGTTCTGGTATACAACAATTTTTCATTGAAAATGTTAACATATTTTTATTTGAAAAAAAAAAAAAAATACTAAAAAAATATTTTATTTACATTAAAATGTAATCTGTTACAAAGTTTTTATTAATATCTCAGATATTAATTGAGTCATCATCAAGAATATTTTTTGGAGAGATTACAAAGAAATAATCATCTTATAGTCATTATAGAACTATATGATAATGATTCTGTTATGTCCGTCCGAAGGTCTTTCTGCAAAATTTACATTTGACTCCAACGACTGTTACTGATACTGAACAACAACAAGAAAATATTCTCAAGATTATTGGTACCGAATTGTGTTCATTTATTATTAAAGGTTAAAAAGTTTAAAATATTTATGAACGGAAAATGACGATAGTTTCCCATTGTAGGGCGATTTTATTCAAAATTAATAATGAGGTAAACCTTGCCACAAATTCTCCTTTTTTGACACGAAATTTTTAATATCCAAAGTCTCATAAATATGTGTTGTTTACGCTTCAACAAAATGGCACATACTGAGTAACAAAGCGAAATGTTAATATGTACTTGACTTAGTTGTAAGAATGGATCACTTAGAAAAAAATACTATTAACAAAATCTAGTGTAAAACGATGAAAACCCAATATAAATTTTATATTAATTTTCTATTCAAAGGAAATTTTTAATAAATTTTCTTTTTATAGAAAAATAATTGGATAACATTTTTTTTTTTTTTTTGGAAAAAAATATTTCGATATTTTTTACAGAAAAATGTTTCGATATTTTTTTTATAGAAATCAAATTTCAGTAAAATTTCTTTTTATAGAAAAAAAGTCTATATAATTTCTTGCTATAGAATATTTTCCTTAAAATTCCTTTAAGGCAAAAAGTAAAAAATGTTGGTAAGTTTTTCTTAAAAAAAAACCTTTTTATTTTTAATTTCAAATATTGTCTACATCATTTCTAAATTTAATATTTAAATAATATTTATTTAGCATATCTTAATAAATTGCTTTAAATACATATATTTTAGTATTTATCTCTCTTAATTTCTCCCTCTGCTATTTCTTCTTAATTATAATGACTTGTATGCTATTATTTAAAATACTAAATAAACAGCAATTAGAAGCACGAAAATGTCAGACTCTAAAAATAAAAATAAAAATAAAAATATGAAATGAAACACAAAGAAGAAATTGTCTACAGAATAATATGAAACCTTTTATATTTTGACAAGTTTTAAATTTCTATATAAAAATATACGCAAAAATATGTCAAAAGTCACGCAAATAAAATTTGCAGAAATTAATTATAAATATTTTTAATGTTCTAAAACTGCTGGAATCATTTACAGTTAATAAAATTATTTAAAGGGAAATTTTAAATGATAAGAGTCACAAATTGTTAGTTTATAAATTGATAAATGCGTAAAAAGGTATATTAGTTTTAAAGTAATAAATAAAAAGCCTAATAGACAGAAATGCAATTACTAAAGTAATATTTTTGCATCAATTAAATGATAGTAAATGCTTATTATAATGAATAAAATCAAGGCAAGGCAAAAAATGAATAAAGTTTTTCAGCTCTATAGATTGCTAAAATTTGCTATTATTTCTATTTATATTTAATGTTGTAGCACACTGTAATTAACATTTAAATGGAAATGTATCTTCTGCTTTATATTTTTGATAAACATTTTGCTATTAATATTTGTCCTAGTGCCTTAAATACTAGTTCACATTTTTACTTCAAATCTCTGTCAAACAATGACTCACTTTTTTCGGAACAATTACCAAGAATCTCTATTACAAATGAAAACCACTTGAATTCTATATAAACATTTGAAAAAGTTTGTTTATTTTATCCTTGCATTATAAAACAGCTTATTCACGATTCTGGTAAGCTAAAGAATTTGCAAACATAAATGTTTTATATCTTCATAATCCAGATTCAAATGTTTAGAATAAATCCATGTCATAATTCTAAGAGACTTTCCGAGATTAGCATATATTTTAGCATAAATATAAACAAAAAAGAAGAAAAAATATTTGTTTATTTTAATGATGAAAACAAAAAACTCTAAACAATAAAAATTCAAGTACCATTATTGTTCAAAAAGAAAAAAAAAATAAAATAAAACTATAGCAAATAAAGTCGAGTACATAGCGCATGAGCCAAATACTTGAAATACAAAACTCAATTGTAGTCCTGAGCTACTAAACAAAAGTGTTTTGGAAATGTTTTACTATAAATCCCCTTGGTTTTAGTTTTGTAGCACTTAAGAGACGATATTCTACTTACAGCCATTAAGCTTAAGTAAACACTAAATTTTTGCACACATATAAAAACTACAAGCATATAAAACAGTTTTTAACCCAAAAAAAGTGCACAAACACATTTTTAATCTTTTATGAAGATTATAGTTTTACAATGAGAACTACTTTAGCATACTTCTACTAAGATGAGCAAACAACCAGAAACAACACATTTATAGCCTGCGGTGATAATTACCTATAACTGCACTTTGTATACACAATGTATCCATCTTACTAAATATTCAGCCAGTCAGTCATACAACAACCATTCACCAAACAAAATTCATTGGCATGATGCTGTTTATGCTGCTGCTGCTGATGATGATGATCAGTTGGCTGTTGCTTATAACACCCCTTAAATAACCTTGATTTTATACTAAAATTTATTTTATTATTACTATTGTTGTTATTGTTGTTAATGAGGTGCCGGTGGTGCCATTTAGACGTCTTTTTAACAGCATCATTAATTTGATGAAATGCAACCAATGTACCAAATATCCCTTATTAAAAAAAAAACCCTAAAAAAAGTGAGCATCATTTTGAGAGTAAATTTCATTCATTTATTTTAGAAACTTTATTCCTGCCGCGCAGCGGCTTTACAAACCTTTGAACCTAAATTTCTATTATCCTTATTTGTTTGAAACAAATTTTCTCTTTGGCTAGCCGAGTTAGGAAACAATTCATAATATATGAACAAATTTGCAACAAAATAAAAATCACTAAACGTTACTTAAGGGTTTTTTATTAAAACTAAATATTATCACAGCGGGATTTGTTAAATATTTCCATTAATAATAATTGTTTAAAATATAATAAGTGCACATAAATTTTAATATATTCAAAATAGAAGAGGACTTATAAATCTCTTAAAAAAATTATTATGGAAAATTTCTCAATAAAATTTTGCTATTAAGAATGAATTTTCTTAAAAATGTTGTGGTTATTTTAAAATGATACGTCTCTGCTAAATAAAATTATATACATTGAATTTCAATCTAGTCAATTAGTACTGAATTATAACTCAATAAAAACTAAACTGGAACTGAACTAGAAGTGAACTAGAACTAAACTAAAACTGAACTAGAACTGTACTAGAACTGAACTAGAACGGAACTAGAACGAACTAGATCTGAACTAAAACTGAACTAGAACTGAACTAGAACAGAATTAGAACTGAACCAAGAACTGAACTAGAACAGAACTAGAACGGAACTAGAACAGAATTAGAACTGAACTAGAACTGTACCAGAATTGAACTGGAATTGAACTAGAACTAAACTAGAACTGAACTGGAACTGTACTAGAACTGAACTGGATCTGAACTAGAACTGAACTACAACAGATTAAGAACAGAATTAGTACTAGAACAGAATTAGAACTGAACTAGAACTGAACTAGAACTGTACTAGAACTGAACTGAAACTGAACTAGAAGTGAATTAGAACAGAATTATAACTAGAACAGAATTAGAACTTAACTAGAACGGAATCTAGAACTGAACTAGAACAGAACTGGAACTGAACTACAACTTAACTTCAATTAAACAAGAACTGATATAATATAATATAATATAATATAATATAATATAATATAATATAATATAATATAATATAATATAATATAATATAATATAATATAATATAACATAATATAATATAATATAATATAATATAATATAATATAATATAATATAATATAGTATAATATAATATAATATAATATAATATAATATAATATAATATAATATAATATAATATAATATAATATAATATAATATAATATAATATAATATAATATAATATAATATAACATAATATAATATAGTATAATATAATATAATATAATATAATATAATATAATATAATATAATATAATATAATATAATTAGCTAAAATTAGAGCCACATTCCTTCATAAAAATGCATATTCTAGCATATTCTAGATTACAGCTTAAAATTAAACTGGAGAGCTTTCAAAATATTTTGCCATGAATTTATCTTGGAAATATTATAAATTAAAATCTTCAGAAGACTTAAGATAATTGTTTAAGCATTTCAGAATGTGTTTGTAACAAATATTCTTCCATTACTTACAAAGTAATTTAATAAAAAAATACATAATAATAATAATATTCATGCTTTATATCTACAAATACATCATAATAAAATAAAAACAATACTTTTTTCGAGTATTTAATATCAATAACTTAAGTTTAATTATAAATGTTTACATTATAAGTTTTACTATTTTCTTTTTTTTACTTTTGATTACAAGTACTTTATTAAGTGTTTGGAATAACTTTACTGCCATCAAGCACCCTATAACACAAATGCAAACACTTTTAAATACAACTATCAACACTTGATTTTTAAATGTTCATTCAAAATTTTTCTGCATGGCGATTTTCATATCATTACAGCCGACGGTTTAAAACAATTTTAAGTAATTTAAACGATTACTCAAGTTAAGCAGTTTAAATGCAGGTAAAAATATATATTTCTTAGAGCAGTGGTTACTTGTTCTAAAATAATGTATTTATGCCGTTAAAAACTTTAAACTAGAAATTTTAACACGCACAGGCTTTATAAAATGGAACTTTTTTCTAACTTGTACTAAAAATACATACATATTTAAATACCACCACTAAAACCGCCAGATACATACATAAATCTATACACCCATACAAATCCTTTATATACTAGCTGTTGTCTATTTTAAAAACCATAAAGGTTGTGGTTTAATTTTGTGCAATTTAATTGAAACTGGCGAGTGCTTAATTGTAATAGAGTAAAAATGAATGTATGAATGAATGAATGAATGGAATAAAGTGAACGACGGACTATATGAGTTTAAGTTTAATTGTTTGAATTGTTGTTTGTTTGCTTTAAATAATGTTGAATGTTTTCGATTTAATTTAACTCGTTTACGAGTACGTGTATCTATATTTTTATTTTTGTTTTTTGCTACTATTAAGTTGGTTGTTTGTGTTTGTCTAGTGGTATCTATGGCATAGTAGTAGTAGTAGTAGTAGTAGTAGTCTACATTTGTTTTAATTACTTGACTATTAATTTAAAGTTTAACTGCAATTTACTTTACCTTTCTACACCAAACAATTTAATTATGATTGTTTTCCATAGAGAAATTCAACATCAACAAAAAAATTATTTTTGCATGTTGTACAATTTTATTTAAATTGTTTATATATCGTTCATTCCACGAAAGATTTATAAAAAATAGCAATTTGCTTTTACGTCATTAGATTTTGTTCAAATTTGGTATGAACATAACCTATGGAGCCAATTACTTTTTCTCCAATTCAAAAAAATCGGTAATTTATTCACGATTTACATTTTTATAAAAGTTAAAAAATCCGAAAAAATCTTTACGATGTAGACGGATTTTAATGATTCAAGACTCAAATAAAGGCCTACTGAGACTACTTTAAAGGCAATTGTGCAAAGGTAAGTTTGTTTATTTAAAAATGCACTCGTAATATAATTGCAGTTTTACAATGCATTTTTGACAAATTTGTATCACTTTAATTTTCTTTACTACAAAATGCAATAGTAGTTCTTCTGGGACAGTGTGATCTACTATTTTTAATATTTTTTTAGAAAAATGACCACAAGTTTTTTCAAGCAAAAATATAATTTTTTCATATATTTTTTTTTTTTTTTGGTTTTTCTCATTCAGTAAAATATAATTTTGAGTGCTCATAATTCTTTAATCATTTTATTGATTTATAAAAACCAGTATTATGTTTATTATAACAAATATTGTAAATGCTATTGTGTTATTCAAAAATAACGTTTTTGTTAAAGATGCACTCACAACAAGAATGCAATTTTCAGATGAACTTTTAAGAAATTTCTACCTTTTTCATTTGAAACTTTTTTGTGTAATATTGAAGAAAAAATGTTTATTACACAGTAAATTAGAAATTATTATGTTATCAAAAGGTATTATACCAAATAACGAATTATGAAATGTTATGATTAAAATTAATTTTAAAATAAACTTACAAAAAATAAAAAACACAAAAATTATACAAACATTTTATTTTTGTATGAAAAAATCTGTGGGAATATTCAATTTATTTATTTTTTTAATAGTGAACTCTTTTATCTCAGAACAATATATATTGCAATTTTTGTAATATCAGAGGACGAGAGAGAGACACTTTTTTATTTTTCAAAAAATGAAAATCGTGAATAATTTCGCGGGCTTTTCAAAATCCAAAAAATAAAAATGGAGATGTTAAAATAGACCCAAGGGGTGTGCTTATGCCGAATATCAATAAAATTCGAAGACCTAAAAAAAATTTTGGGGATGCTTTTATGGAATGAGTTATATATACTTTTTTTACTGACATATACACAGAACTAAAGCATGATTTTGATTACTTTTGGGTATTTATATTTTTGAGATATTGATTACTTCAAAGCATTTGTAACTAATGGCAAAGAAAACAATTTTAAATTCTATAATTAATATACCCTTCACCATTCTATTTGTAGTTTCTCAATATTCATCTAAGGCCCCAAAAAGTATATAATTTCTAGATCCTTATTGGTAGGGAAGTTGATATAGCGATATCCATGTGTCCGTTTGTCTGTTGAAATTAGTTTTTAGAAAGCCCAATTTATCGGATATATATTTTATTCATCAAATTATAGAGAATATTCCCTAGAATAACACTAGTAAAAATCAGCAAAGTCGGTCCATTAATGACCTAGATATCGCCAAAAAAATACCAAAAAGGTCTCTAAACAGAAAATTCGGAATCTTCCTTCGGAATGCTTTTGCGGAAGAAATAAACAAAATCGGTTCATTAGTAACTGAGATATTGGACAAAATGCATTTTTGAACGCATTTTGAACTTTTAACTTTTTAAATTAACCATATCGGTCCATAAACAACTGAGTTATAGGCAAAAATCTGAAAACATTATAAAAAATATACACACAACATATATAAAAAGCATTGCAATGACTTTCAGTGTTGTTTTTTTTTGTACAAGCATGTTTCTACAAACAAACATTTAGTAGTCATCAGAAGCTATCAGTGTTGTTTTTTTTTTTTTTTCTATAAGAAGCAGCGCTTATTATGGTAGCTTAATTTTGTGTTTACATTATTGTAATTTAGAAAAAAAATTATTTTTGTTAGTATGAATCTCAAACTATGAAAGCATACATTGAGGCTTAAATTTTTTGATATTTGTCGGTAAGGTCGTGAAGAGTATAAAAGATTCGGTAGAACCGAATATAGCGCTCTAACTTGTTTTTTTTTTATAAATAAGGCAATAAATATTAACCACCATTTACTAAGAGAAGCAGGAGTGTTGTTTAAATCAAAAATGTTTTCTTTTTCTAAAGGATCGAAGGAATATACTTCGATCCTTATATACTACTATATTAGTAAACAGTAGTCATTACTATTTGCTTTACTTGTGGGTTGTCAAGTATATAATGATTTTATTTCATATTTATTGCATATATAGTTCATATAGATCATGACAAGTATGCAAAGATCATTCTGCCTTTTTTTATAGATTGTTATGTTCTTTAGATAGATCTTTGTAAATATCATAATATCTCACATTGCAAACTATATATGTTAATAAAACTACATTCTGATTTATATTAATTAAACTTCAACATAGAAAATCTACATTTTAATAATATTTATTTCAATTCAATTATAAAAACGTTTAATATTGTCAATTATTTTATTGTGTTGATATTTTGTATCTAATATTTTAAAGTAATAAATGGTACAGCTCTCTGACATTTTTATTATTATATTTATTCTCATTAATAAACTGTGATTATTGTAATTTACAAATATGTAAATATCGATAGCTTTAATGTTCAAATAAAAAAAATATTTAATTAAATGGAAATCTATTTTTTCGTAAGATGAAGTACAAGCAAACATACTTTGAAATGATATTCGTAATCGGAACATATTGGAATTAAAAAAAAAATAAATAAAAATAAATAAATAAAAAAATTTATTTGGAACGTATTCGTTTACATTAACAGTTTCAATGTAAATCTCGACCTTCTAAGAAAATTCTTTTAGAAATCTGTTCATACAGTGAAAAAAATAAAATAAAACTTTAACGGTGGCAACTATATACCAACTATTAAACTGATGTTCCTGAATTGACAGTGTTAGGTATACTCAGGCCAATGCAATACGCACAACCGGAAAATAACTATATACATCATCATTGCATCTTTATATCCTTCCAATCAAGGACAATATACGTTATCTGAAAAGGTCCGCAAATAATTGGGAGGAAAACTAAAGATTACTAATCAGAAGACAAGCTTAATGATAATGCTCTTGAAAGTTTTCGATTCTTCAAATATATAGATCTTGAAATATTCTTGTGATGATCCAATTTATCGAAATTTTTTTATAAAAAGGAAATTTATCGAAAATTTTTCTTAGAATCGAAATTTATCAATAATTCCCTATAGAAGGTAAATATATCGAAAAGTTCCTATAGGAAAGAAACTTATTGAAAATTTCCTATAGAAGGGAAATTTATCGAAAATTTCCTATCGAAGGAAAATTTAACGAAATTTCTAAAAAATTTTCGATAAATGAAAATTTCCAATAAAACTCTATAGAAAGGAAATTTTTTCAAAAAATTGCTATAGAATGGAAATTCATCGAAAATTTTCTATAGAATGGAAATTTATCGAAAATTTTCTATAGAAGGGAAATTTATCGAAAATTTCCTATAGAAGAGAAATTTATGAAAAATTTTCAGAAAATGAAAATTTCCAAAAAAAAAAACCGAAATTTGTCGAGAATTTCTTATAAAAATTAGACTAATCAAAAAATTCCCTATAGAAAGGAAACTTATCAAAAATTTGCTCGAAAATTTTTTATAGAAGGAAAATTTATCTAAAATTTCCTACAGAAGAGAAATTTATAAAAAATTTTCTCTAAAAAACTTTTGATAATACATGAAAAGAAAGTGTGTCGAAATTTTTATAAAATAAAATTTATCGAATTTTCCTATAAAAACAAAATTTATGGGAAATTTCATTAAAAAACAACATTTATCGAACATTTTCTATAAAAACAATATTTATCGAAAATTTTCTATATAAATAACATGTATCGAAATTCCCTATTAGTAGAAAATTTATCGAAAATTTCCTATAAAATGTAAATTTTATAGAAAAAATTTCCTATAAAATATAATTGTTTTAGGAAATTTTACAAAAATGAACTTTATCGAAAAATTTCCTATCAAAACGAAGCTTCTCTAAAATTTACTATAAAAAGAAAATTTATTGAAAACTTTTTATAAAACGAAATTTTATCGACAAATTTTCTCTATAAATAGAAAATTTATTGAAAATTTCCTCTAAAAAATAAATTTTATCAAAAAATTTCCTATAGAAAGAAAATTTATCGAAGATTTTCTATAAAAAGAAACTTTATTGAAAATTCCTTAAAAAAAAAACAAAATTAATCGAGTTTCTTTTAAAAGCAACATTTAGCGAAAATTTTCTATAAAAGTAAAATCTATCAAAAATTTCCTATAAAAGGAATATCTATCGATAATTTCCTATAAAAAGAAGATTTGTCAAAAATTTCCTATAAAAAATTTCATAAAAAGAAAATGTATCGAAATTTCGAATTTGTTCTAGATATGTAATGATTTTTTATTGATATTAATTAGAATCAACTGGGAATCAATAAATCAACTCCTATTTAAACACACTTTAATTTAAATTCAAAAATCTCTGCACTAAATGCCTGTATACACTCCTTAATAATGTAAGCTCCGTGCAAACAAAATTCTACATTGTATAAAAAAGATGAACTTGATCATAAATTTTTACATTAAAACATTCATGTTTTTTTTTACAAAAATATAAAATAATATTTAAATGTTAAAAAAATAGTTTTTAGCAACAATCTAATTTAAACATTTAAAATATTTTGTTAAAACAAATATACATCCATGTTAAATACGCTATAATTTTTGCAAGCTTTTGTAGTAATTTAACACAGAAAAATATTATCAATAATTTTAAAATGACATGTTTGTAGGTTTAAAATAAACAAACATGCAATTTATTTACTTTTTTTTAATAACCGCAATAATTGTGAAGTGATGAATGTCTAAAGATTAGATTTAATTTAAAATCTACTACATTTAAAGCCAACAACAAATAAACATTTTTACAGTTTTTAGGTACCTAAATAAAGTTAAGTGGCTTAAAGCTAAAAGAAGTGAGGCCGATATACAAGTGCAAAAAAAAATTGTGGTGATTAAAATCATTAAAAATAAATCACTACACTTTTAATTTCACTACACTAAATGAGCAAGCCATAGAGAAAAATACAGAAATTAAAAATAAATAAAGAATTGGTAATAACTCTCACTCTAACAAATATTCATATTTCAATTAACAACCACAAACAGCGGCTCCATCATTTAAATCAATAGTTTAATATAGTTTAAAAAAAGGAAAAAAAGCTTTATTTATAAAGGTATAAAATGTCAGAAAAACGCCCAGTATTAAAAATAGGAAGGTATCACAGTCTTACAGGCATTTAAACAATTTAAACTATTCATTAATCTTAACCATATTAGAATCATCAACGTCATAGTCTGGCTTTAACAACTCTTACTCATCATCATCATTATTATTATCATCGTTTTTATTTCTTTTTGCTGTGGCAAGTAATAAAACCACAAACCTCAATTGCTTTAGCAGAAATTTTCCCTGTTTATTTGTTGGCAGACACTGTCAGGCGCCCATGTTGCCGACATTTTCATATTTGTATGTTGAACGCATTCCATCAATTTTCCGAAGTAAATTTTTCTTATTTTTTTTCCTTTTGATTTTATTTTTTATCATTGATTTAAAGACGATTTTATTATCTTTATGATCATTTGGTAAGTTTTTTTTTTGGTTTAGACATGAAATGTATTTTGTTTTTCTTCTTGATGAATCTTGGTTTATTTTGTTACGCTGTAGTGCACAATTCACTCAAAGTTTAAGGAAAGAAAAGACAACAGAAATTTATAAGAAAATAAAAAATAAATAAACGATGTAAAATATTTTCCTAACTCGTCTCCATATACAAGCAGTTTGATTGATTCATGATCATCAAAATCATGATTTTCATAAACAGAGATGCACTATCAAAGGGTCATGAAGTTAAATTTAAGTTTTTCCAACGTATTTCTTTCATTCTTTGAGAACGATATCTTTATAACTTACAAATGAACTAAATATTATGACATAATTCCAGTCTACAAACTCTGCTTTAGTGCCACTAATCAGGAACAATCAGGGTAGTTATCGAATGCAACTTGTTTATGGTCCTTCGAGCCGAATGCTGGCAGTCGACGCACAGTTGCTCATTTTGCTGAAAACCGTGGAAAAAATCAAAAATTTGACAGAAGAATTTGATAAAAGTACTGATTAGGTCTATTATAGGACTTGTCACAGATTAAGAATGTAATAAAAGATTTAATCGATTAAATATTGTTGTCTTTACAGTCGCTCAAAGTAGAATTTTTTTAATCTGCAAAAAAAAAAAAAAAAACGAAAATTTTGCGAAATTTATTATTTTTGGACAATGATTTTGGACAATATCCATATGACTTAATCAAACATTTTTTTTTGGTATCATTTAAAAAATTAAGTTCATTTTAAATAAACTCATATAGACAATTTTTTTTATTTTTTAGGCTATTGCACTTTTAAAAAATTAAATGGAACCAAAACAGTTATAGTTTTTATGGGAAATATTACCTGTGTGACTTCAACTAGAGTGTACTCAACCTAATTTAATAAAATTTGCCTGTCTCTAACTGCCACCCAGAGTGCAAAACCAAAAAAAAAAAAAAAATTTGACAACCTCGCAAATGTTGGAATTGAACTAGTTTGAAAATCGGTTGATGTATCAGACTTTACCTAGAACCTGTTCATTATTCCACACTATATCAATATTAATTAAAATTGATTGCTTTGTCTTGCACGTGTACATTCTAAAATAGTTAAACTGCAAGAATTTAGTAACGAGCACGTATTTTTCTTGATGCTGATATAGGGGACCTATGGTTAATTATGGACCGACCGTCATAAAACTCGGTGCCGTGTTTTTTACTTGTATAAAAGTTATTTGTATAAAATATTATATTGATACTGACAAGTTTGTAATGTTCATTCACGTCTGTGATTCTGGGAAGTGGACCGTATATGAAAGCTATGGTTGGTTAATAATGGCTCGATGTTCACACAATTTAATAATATTTAATATATATATATATATATATATATATATATATATATATATATATTTAAAAATCTTGGGGCCTTAGACCGAGAATGATACATTGGACTTTTATTAAAATAGTCAGGCCAATATTGACATAAGATCAATGCGAGAGCCATATTGGATAAGGTCTATCACCTCACTTGTGTGTTTATTACAGGCGCAATGAATACCTATTCCACTTACGACAAAGGAGCCATTCTGCACATTCCAATATTGCATATTTCGGAGGCTTGTGTGAGTGTACTACAATACCAGGTATTGTATACTTAAAGACTGAAGAGCTGATGGGGCATGCGAATCTTGAAATTATTTGAAAATTATCGTTCCATTTGAATAAATGTTGTACACTCTGGTATTACAGAGGAATTTTAAATTCCTTATACGTGATAGGTATATATCCACACAAACTAACGGTGATAAAGGCGCTATTGTGTTTAGACCCAAATTCCAATGAGCTTTTTCAGACGCTATCTTCGTGTGCGTCATGGAATGCCTTAGGAGAAAATCGAGAGACATACGTATATGTATATACAATGTCGTATAGTCAGAAAGCTCTAAAAGATCTGTTGTCTTATGAGATAAAGTCAATAAACGTCATGGAGAACTTATCCTCCAAAAACGTCATAATCAGCTACAAGGTCCTTACCAGCTGTAGATTTTTGGCTGTACATTAAAGTGCATCGAATTATATGAAGATACAAAGTTCTGCAAATTTACCCCCTGAAATTAAAGATTTATATGTTGTAAACTAATCCCAAAATATGCCGGTTCAATTATTTCATTCACGTGAGATGGACGATTTTTAAAATACCTCCAAAAATATAGTTTTCGATAAACCGTGTATAGAATTTTGAATTTTTTGTAAAAAAAGAAAAAATACAATATGCAATAGACATATGTCAACTAATACGTAATCAGCAAAAAAGTTTTTTAAAATTAGTAGCCATTCTCGTGAAGTGAAGATTTTAGTAAAATTTTCTATGAATTTTTTTTAAATACTATTTTATTCAAGTTTGAATAATTCAGACATTTTCCATCGTAATTTAGATTTTAGAGCATCATTGGAATGGTCTTATTCAGTGCTATTGATATATGTATTCATTTAACCCTTTATAACAAATAAATGATTATTTAAGAAAATATATGTCACAAGAAGCATAAATTTGTCAAAAAAAAAAGAAAACAATAAATTCGTGTAAAATAGCGACTAATCTTCAAAAACTTTTTTTGTTAAATTATTACCTCGGTTTTATAATTAATAAATACTACCATATAACTTATTTGCAAAAATTTCTAATTAACCTTTTGTGAACCTAATCTATAGAATTTACCATAATGCTTTTAAAGGGTTAATTATCTGTAATTTTCAAATCCAATATATTTTGAAAAATTTCCGAAATATGTACAACTATATATTTTTTAATAATGAAAGTATGACAAAAAATGTTAATAAAATCTTGATATTTCGCGAATGAAAAGTTATGTAAAAATTATTTAAATGCGTATACCAAGGGTTAATATATATTTATAACATTTTGAAGTTAATTTTCTTAAATTAGAAGATTTTATAATGGTATTGAAAGAAATATATATTTTTAGAAGTGTTTTATAAATGCCCCAGCGCACGTAAATAGAAACATTCAGACGTAATATTTTGGGGATCATATAAGAAAATACTGATCTTCATTTCTAGAGGTATACATTTTCAACTTTTTTTTCGTGAGGCACATTAATAATTAATTCAATTAAAAATTGTTTAAATTTGCACCACTCACCAAAATGCTTAAAAATTAAAAATAGAAGAAATTTTACCAAATTAAAAAAATTATTAAATCAATCAAGTAGATGATTGAATGAATTAAAAATTTAAATGAAAAAAAAAATCTTACTTGAATTTTATTTTTACTATTTCTTCTGTAATTTTTACTTGAATATATAAATTAAATATTTTATTTTTTATAATGTAATATTTTTTCTGTGTTTAGATTTTTTAGCACTTTCAGAACTCATAAAAAAAACATTTAATGATTTTAACTAAATTTTTTATTTTATATGAACTTCAATTAAAAACATTATTTTTTATTTGTTTTATCAATTATGGAAATAAATTAAAATAAAGTAAAGTAAAATAAAGTGAAATAAAATAAAATCAAATAAAATAAAAAGCCTCAATCGCTTGGCGAAATTACCCCATGGCTTGGGAAAGTGTGCTATTTTTGGTCACTTTTGAAATTCATAAGAACGAATTAATGAAATGGGGCGATAGTCAGGATCAAAAATACTTAAATTTAAACCAGCATATCTAAGTCTTTAGTACAAAAGAACAGATATACAGATATATAGAATATAAACAAGTGGCAAATGCTCCCCCTTTTAGCATTATTTTAACAGTATTTTTCTTTCAAGGCTTCTTCGAAACATAAAAAAACTTTATCTTTGAATTTTTTTCTTAATTAGTTTCTAATGATTTTAAATAAAAAAATATTTAATTTAAATATTGAAGCTCTTTAACATATTTAATTATATGCTTCGACAAATAAATATTTAATTAGAATTTCTTCTAATCAATTAAACAGTTCATCAAAACAAAAACAAGGTTTTTTTTCATAAGTAGCTGTAGTTTTAGCTTAAACTTATTTTTATTTATTGAATATTCAATAGAGAAATTCCTATATGCAATTAAATATTTATTATAAGATATTTAAAAAAAAAAAATATTTTAAATACCAAAATATTTCAATAGAATTTCAAAATTCCTTCAACCTAAGTGTCAAAGTTTGTACATTAATTTCATTTAAATACTATTTTTAAAAAGGTGATCAGTTAAATTCCCCAACACGTATATTTTTTCAATACTTAAGCGAGATTTATCTTCTAGCTATGATTTGTTTTTTCTCAATTTAAGTTTATGGTTTTAAGTGCTTCATACTTTATTAGCTGGCAATACTCAATAAGCCAGATGAGATGTTTGTACTTAGATGATGATGTTGATTATAATCATCATTACAACAACAAGTACTTTTGTACTACAACAACGCTCCATCAACAATATATTATTCGGTTACCCAAACTGGCGTCATTTTGTAAATTCCCACATTCGTCACGAAATCTTATCTTTTCTTTTAAACTAATATTTTTTTCCAACTTGATTTTCTTAATATTCGTTTTGGTCGGCTATCAATGACTGCAAGCCAGTCAGTGTGATGGTGGCAATAAAGGGTTTTTTTTTTTTTTTTTTTTGTTACTTGTTTTCAAACACCCATTAAATGGCCAATAGCAATGATAGATTATAGAATCGTTACGAACTAACTCATACAAACAAAACCGAAGAACTCATAAATGCTTGATGAAATATATACAAATTAAATAGATAATTTTTCTGTAAAGAAAAAAACCACCAACACTGAGACTGAGTGGCTTAAAATATTCAAGTACGTTTATACAAAACAAAATCCTAAAAAAAAAAGAAATTCATTAAATATTTGTCAGAACACGTAGAGCAGTTTGTTGTGTAAAAAATTTAAAAAGTCACAATTTTTAACCTGTGGTATTAACCCACTCATGAAAGCTATTTTTCTCTCGTTCGGATCAAAATCTGAAGAGTAAATTTGAACTTTTTAATGTGTTTTGGTTTTTTCTTTTTTTGGTTAACGTTTGTTATCAGGTTGTAATTTTCCCCTTTGCGCCTTGTTTTTGCTAAAATTTTTTGACTCATACGATGAAGAATTGTTTACATGATCACATTTTTTTCGATCATGAAATCACCTAACAACAACCAGAACACCAACAATTGTGTAAAAGATCTCAGACACCAGTTAAGTGTTCAAAGTGTTTATGTTGTTAACTGTTGGTAACATTAGTTGGCAATAGATTACTATGGTTAGCTAACTGACTAATAGATGAATAGATGACTGACTGACTAACTGACTCTTGACGGGTGTTTTAGTCATTTGCTGTCTAGTTTTTTTTTTTTTTCTATAATATTTTGGTAGTTAAAGTTTTGGTTTTTTATGTGGCTAATCATGACGGAACTTGTTAAATGATCATAAATTGTTTTAAATTAAATATTTTTATTATCGGTATTAGTTGTGTTTTTCTTTTGCTTTTTATTTTTCTTATATAATTTATTTTTTTAAATAATTACATGGTATATTTGCTTGTTATGAGGATTTTATTTTATTGTTTTTTTTGTTGATCAATTAGTATATTTAAAATGGATATCACGAAATTTATAGTTGTAAATTGTAATTATAAAAATTTGAATAATTTATTAAAGTTTTGATTTATTATAATATAAGCATTGATTTTTATGAGAATGTCTCGATTTTAGATAACTTAAAGGTGCTCTAGCCTGAACTAAAAATTAGACATAGGATAATTTAAAGGAGGGACTATATAATAAACTATAGACAGAATTATAGGTTGGATTATGGACTGGAATACAGATTTTAGGCAAGATCATTGTCTGTGCTATAGACTGAAACATAGTTTGGAATATAGACTGAAATGTATACTAGACCATGGACTAGCATTTAGGCTAGAGATAAAAAAAAAGACTAGACAGCTGACTAAAATTCAGACTGGCTTACAGGATGAATAATTGACCCAATTATACGCCGGTTTATAGATTATATTTTAAGCTGGAATAAAAGTCGGACTAGATCCAGAATTATAGACTACTCAACACAATTCTTGTTTAATTTATTTATTTTCTTTTAGCCATAACTCAACTTTTTTATTTTTATTTTTTATTTTTTATTTTTTTGTTGAAAAATGTCATAGATTATAAACCAGACTAAAAGCTAAACTATGGACCACAGTATATACTGGATTATGGACTAAATAAGACTAAATATACCAAGGCCATAGATCATATTATATATTAGATTCAACACTAAACTACACAGAAATAAGTTACCAATCATCAAATTAATTCACTCAGTTAAAAACTGTTTAAATTTGCATCTGTCACCAAAATGACTACATCAATTACTAACAACTGTAAAAAATTAAAAACAAAAATTTTTTCCAATCAAACAATTTATTAAATCAATCAAGCATTTTGAATGAATTAAAATTTTAAATGAGAAAAAAATCTTACTTGAATTTTATTTTTACTATTTACATTACTTTATTTTTGATGTAAAATGACACAATTGTATCACTTGAAAAATATAAGATAATAATTTTTTCTGTATATATAATATAATATAATATAATATAATATAATATAATATAATATAATATAATATAATATAATATAATATAATATAATATAATATAATATAATATAATATAATATAATAAATAAATAGTGTACTATTGTACACTACTTTATAGGCTATAGTCTATGGACTACATTGTAGATTATATTATAGACTAAACTATAGACTAGACTATCGACTAGACTATACACTACACTACAGACTTGACTATAGACTAGACTATAGACTAGACTATAGACTAGACTATAGACTAGACTATAGACTAGACTATAGACTAGACTATAGACTAGACTATAGACTAGACTATAGACTAGACTATAGACTAGACTATAGACTAGACTATAGACTAGACTATAGACTAGACTATAGACTAGACTATAGACTAGACTATAGACTAGACTATAGACTAGACTATAGACTAGACTATAGACTAGACTATAGACTAGACTATAGACTAGACTATAGACTAGACTATAGACTAGACTATAGACTAGACTATAGACTAGACTATAGACTAGACTATAGACTAGACTATAGACTAGACTATAGACTAGACTATAGACTAGACTATAGACTAGACTATAGACTAGACTATAGACTAGACTATAGACTAGACTATGGACTAGACTATAGACTAGACTATAGACTAGACTATAGACTAGACTATAGACTAGAATATGGTGTAATATATAGTATAACCTATAGTCTTCTCTGTAAGGTAGGCTATAGGCTTCACTATAGACTACACTGTAGGCCATTGAGTTTGGTGGTATGATTCCTGAATAAAAAAAAACTCATAAAACTTACCTATAATTTTTACTTTCTTTTGTTTAAATATCATGCAATCTTACCTAAAAAAAAAAAAAAAAAAAAACATTAATATTTTTATAATTTAAACGATTTTGAATTTTAATATCTAAAGTTAGTATATTTGTTACTCATATATCCTATACCCAGATATAAAAAAATATACTATTGTCATATTAATTATGAGCATCTAAACCATTAACTTTTAATTAAAATCGCTATCTTTGAAATAACTCTGTTTTAACCAAAAACTAAATTTTATGATATCTCTTATAAATTAGCCAACAACAGTGATGACAAAATATCTGCCATCTATGCCTTAACTCTAATATATTCACTAAATTTAAATTGATTATATTTCAAATACAAACGCATTATTTTCATTTATGACATTCATAAATCATAAATTTAAAAATTAGTTTCTACTATAATTTATAATTATAAATTCTTGTATTAAAAATAAATATTTCTTTATATTTTTTTCTTGTTTACACAAAATTAACAAAATAAATTTTCTTTTAACCTCAAGCTTTACGCAATTTTTTTTATGTTTATATTGATTTTGTCTGTTTGTTTCTTATATTGATTATTTTAATCAGATCTTATTAATTGTTATTGCCTTTGGCCACACACACACTCTCAAATACTTAGATTGATTATATAAATTTGTTGATTTGTCAGTTACTTATAAAATGAAATATGTGTAAAGCTTACAGACAAAAAAAGAAAAAGAACAAGATTATCTTGATTAAAGTTTTGATAACATGTCAATTTGGCCATTAATCATATTTGCTACTTTAATCACTTATTTATTTTTGGTTTTATTATAAATTTTATTTATAAATGAGAATTTTGATTATTCAGCTTAAAATATATGTTTTGACATAAATTTGCCTTAAAACAAATTAATTGCATAAAAATTATAATAATTTGAACCATAATAAAGAAACCAATGACCTTTTTTCGAATAAAATGAAATTAAATATTTAAATAATGCCTAATAAAAATGTCATAAAAAAATATTAGTATTACGTAAACTAATAACTATGTTGATTTTAAAATCGAAATAAATAATATGAGCAGAAAACAGTAGCAAAATACAGCAGCTTTAGCAACTCATTCACATTTGCAAATGTTGTTAACTTTGCCAACCTCTTGAAACAACCCACCGTCGTTTCTTAATGAATTGTTTAATGCAGGATTTGAAGTTTTAAAAAAGAACACACCAACTCATAAATGATTTTTTTTTTAAGGTTTGAGTTCTTAAAATCCAAAATTTCATTAAAAGCTTTTGCTACGTTTTGATTTTATTTTTATTGTTGGTACTCGTATGATATATGACAGAACATTTGTTTCATATCTGTGGTAATAATTGGAAATGCAAATTCAATTCTGAATAAATGTATGTACGTATGTGTATCTCGGTCATATTCCCAGTTTCAGTTTTTTAGTTTCCTTGTGTGCTTTAAATAAACTTCTTGATTCGTTCATTTAGTTTCAGCCGAATGTGTTGATAAATTGCTGTGATTTTCAAAAAGACGTACAAACATGCAAATGACCATAAAATATATTTTTTTCTGAAATTATTTTCTGCCTGTTTTAAAATGTAGTTTTATAAAAAAAAAAAACACTTAGGCCTTTTAGAACGGCAAATAAATAACAAGTTTTTAAAAAATATTTAAACACTGAAGAGCAAATCTATCGCTTTTAATTTAGTGGGAAATTTTTCATAAATTTCCCTTCAATAGGATAGACATTAGCAAATTTTCAATCGTTTTTATAGCTAATTTTCAACAAATTTCGTTTTTATGAAAAATTTTGAATAAATCTTATTTTTAGAACAAATTGTTTTTAAATTTCCTTTTCAAAGAAATTTTTGATTAATTTCTCTTTATATGAAATTTTCGATAAATATCCTTTTTCAGGAAATTTTTAATTAATTTTCTCATTATAATAAATTTAATTTTTGTAGGAAATTTCCGATAAATTTTATTCTTATAGGAAATTTACAAAAATTTTTTTTTTATAGCAAATTTTTTATAAATTTAATTTTTGAAGGAAATTCATGATTTTATTATCACTATGAAAATTTTTTTTATAGAAAATTTCCAAAAAAATTCATTTTCATAGGAAATTGTTGATAAATTTCTTTTCTGTAGGAAATTTGCGATAAATTTTTTTTGTATAGGAAATTTTCGACAAATTCCATTTTTGTAGAATATTTCCTATAAATCCTCTCTTTATATATTTTTTTCTTTTTCGATAAATATTTCCGATCAATTTTCTTTATAAGAAATTTTTGATAAATTTCTTTTCTATAATAAATATTAGATAATTAATTTTTCTTTTATAGGAAATTTTTTGATAAATTTACTTTTTATAGGAATTTTGCGATAAATATAATTTTGATAAATGGTTCATAAATTTGCTCCAGTAGGATATTTTTTATAAGTAATTTTTGGTAATTTTTTTTTTTTCATGAAATTTTCGACTAATAATAAAATTTCTTTTTATAAGATATTTTTCATAAACTTTTTATTTATTTATAACCATTTCGATAAATTTTTCGATACATTTTATTTTTATAGAAAATTTTCCATAAATTACCTTTTTATAGAAAATTTTCGATAAATTATCTCTTTATAGAAAATTTTCGATAAATTGCCTTTTTATAAAAAATTTTCAATAAATTTCCTTTTTATGCAAAATTATCGATAAATTTCCTCTTTATAGAAAATTATCGATAAATTTTCTTTTTATGGAAAATTATCGATAAATTTCCTTTTTATACAACATTTTCGAGAAATTTCCTACTTATAGAACACTTTCGATAAAGTTCCTACTTATAGACAATTTTCGATAAATTTCCTTTTTATGGACAATATTCGAAAAATTTCCTTTTTATTGACAATTTTCGATAAACTATCTTTTTATAGATAAATTTGCTATTAATAGAAAATTTTCGATAAATTTCTTTTTTATAAAAAGTTTTCGATAAATTTTTATAGGAAACTTCTATAGATTTCCATTTTATAGAAATCTTTGATAAATTTCCATTTTAAAGAAAATCTGCAATAAATTTAATTCTTGTAGGAAATTGTCGATAAATTTAATTTTTAAAGAAAATATTCGATTAATTATAGGCTAATTTCCTTTTTTCGCAAATTTCCCTTTCTATGGATATTATCGTCTGATTTCCCTTGTTAGGGAAATTTTCTGTTAATTTCGATTAATTTCCCTTTTAAAGGATATTTTCGGTTAATTTGCATTTTTAAGAAAATTTTCGACTAATTTATTTTTTTCTTAATTTACCTTTTTATGGAAATTTTCATTTAATTTTCCTTTTTCGGTTAATTTCTTTTTTTTAAGGAAATTTTTGGTTAATTGCCTTTTTTAAGGAAATTATCGATTAATTTCCTTCGGTAAAATAAATTTCCTTTTGTTTTTTTTTTTTCTTTAGAAAATTTTTGATATATTTACTATTCAAAAGAAAATTTGCTTAATTTCCTATTTAATTTTAAATTAATTTTCCTTTCTCCCCTATACCCCGTTCACCGTATCCACAGTGTATCATTTATTGACTTATGGTTTTATACAATTATTCTTATCCTCTCCAACCACAAACCAAATGACTGGACAGACAACCAACATATTTATAATCATTTACGATTTGTTTCCTCGATTTAGACAATTGGATGAAACATTTTAAACTCTACGTTTACAGTTTGTGGTCGTTATTGGTCGGTCACACATGTGTGAATGGCGTTATGTGGGCATTAGTATCCCGCAGTTTTAAAGTAAAGGCAACAAACATAAAAAACCTACTTTAAAATTGCACCAAATTCCTTAAAAAAAAAAACACACACATATGTATAAAAATGTGTCTCTCTATACAATTGTGGTAGCGGTAAGATGTGGTTAATGTTAAAAAAACCAAAAACGTTTGCAATGGTTGTTGGTCGTTTGCCCATCTTATTCTTCTTTTCTGTTGGGGTAAACTGACATGTTTTGCATAAACAATTTAAAGTGTATTTTTCTTAAAGTGTTCAAAGTTACTACTATGAGTATTATTTTATATCTTATAGTACGAGTAGTAGACATAAAATTTACCAGCTCATTGTTTCCATTCAATTCTCTATAGTTTCCATTCATTCATTTATTTAACAGTTGGCAGCTGAAATTATACTCACATTTGTGCATTCTAAATAAAGCTGCAACACAAAATATTAAATTTTTTTTCCATATGAACATATGTATCTAAATGGAGTTTAATACAAGTGGTTTAGTTAACCTTAACATAAGTGGCTACCGTAGCTACTGATGTGGTTTGTGTTAAATGCAAAAAAGCAACAGAAAAAAAAAACAAGAAAATAAAAAAAACGTCGCCGTTTTTATCAAAACATTTTTCTTTTTGTGTAACCATGATTTTAAGTGAATGTAGTTATATGTTTTTTCTTTCTATATTGTGGCTTCGTTAGTAAGTCTGTCAAAGTTATTTTTTATAGCAGAGAGAAAATAATATAAGCAAATGGTGGTATAATCTTGGTCAGTTACTAGTCTTAAGCAGTTAGTTTTGTTAAAAATACCAGTAGCTTTATATTTTGGCATTTAAGGTTGTTACCAATTTTTATAGTAAAATCCTAAACAAAACTAATAAATTATAAAGCCAGAAAATTTTTATTTATTTCTAAATTTTTCTACATTTTAAACTGTAACACTTGAATTTAAACTAGTATGTATGTAGTTTTAATAGAGTGGTCAACATTTTAGAGTGTTCAATTTCAGTCAGTAGCTAAATCTAGTTTATATTGTTGGCTTTAAGCTATGGAGCATTTAGAGAGTGTTTTCAGTTTTTTTTTTTTTTTTTATAGAAGGATTTTCAGCTGGTTTTATTCGTAGGTTTTGCTGAAGAATTATTTATTAATCTTGGCTTTTGGCAAATATTTATGTACACTTATGTTTTTAAAATGTTGGTTAATTGTATATGATGATCAATTTTTATTGGTTGGTTCTATTCGAAGATTTATTAGAGTTAATTTAGTTTTCTGTTATTTTAAATGGATGTTTTCATATTAAAATGGACAAAAAACAGTTGTTTTCGGATTTGACATTCCCAATTGCAATGATATTTACTACAGAGATTAGCTATTGGTAGTGTTTCTTAAATCATAAACTTTTAGACTCATAAACTTTTTCGTTGTCCAAAAATATGACGTTTTGAAAAACGAAAAAAGCTAAAAAAATTCACAAATTGCTAATGACTTCTAAAATATACCCAGCAAAAAAGGAACCGAAAAAGTGCTGAAAAAGGCATAATTTTAACACTTTGTTGTCATTAGTAGGAAGTATTTAGTACTGAAAAAGAGCTGCAGAAGTTCTTTTTTAACCCATGGACGTCATTGGTAGGATGTTCTACTTTTAAACTTCTAGTTCATTGCTTTTGAAGTACTTTTTTTGAAACAATGTTTATAAAATTTTTTTATGAAAATTATTAAAATTTATGCAATTCTAATTTTCTTAGAAATTATTAAAACTTTTTGCCGCAAAAAATACATTTATTTACACTTCTTTGAATAACTTCCAAAAAGCTCAAAATATATACTTAGTTCTACTTTTGAAATGGTGAAATGTTCTTTTTTTAGAAGTACTTGATCATCTTTTTGCTACATGCTAGATATCCCTATTTATTTCCATATTAAAGGCAACGATATTAGCTTGATAACGATATGCATAAGTTCAAAGGTCAAAGTTGGACATATAAAAATCAAATATTATATCTCAAAATTCTTAAAAGTATATATAATGTTGACACCGTACATGTGCAAAATTTCAATGTGGACACTCAATTAGTTTAGAATTTTTGGACTAAAAGATTAACACTTGACTTTAGTTTGTAATATTCACAGTACAACACAAAATTACAATAATTTCAATTCATCCCAACTCAAAAGAGCAGAAAAGGTCATGATTTAAAGATTGTGTTGTCACTGGTAGGAAGTAATTAGTGCTGAAAAAGAGACGCAGATGTTTTTTTCTTTAATCCATGGATGTCATTGCAAGGATGTTTTTATTATTGGAAGTACTTCTCTTAAAACTATGTTTATAAAATTTGTTTAATAAAAAATCTGTTTTAGTCTAATTAAATGATAATAAAAATGCTTTAAAATTTGTGAAATTATAATTTTCTTAGAAATTATTAATTTTTGTTCCTGCTAAAAATACAATTATTTTCACTTTTCTAGGAGTAATTACTAATATCTTCCAAAAACGCTCAAACTATGCACTTAGTTCTACTTTTGAAGCGGTAAAAAAGTTCTTTTTTGGAATGACTTGATCGTATCTTTTTTTGAATGCACAATGTCATATTTGTAGATATTGGACTGAAATGTTATATATTTTTAGGGAGACGTGGCAGGATCTAATCACACCTATTATAGTGTTTTATTTTCATACAAAATATTTAACTGTTATCTTAAGTTTTGAATTAATTCTTAATTGCTCATTTTTTTCTAGTATTTAAAAAGATCGTAAAGGACGCAGTCAATATTCTCAAATAAAATTTTATGGATATTCTGTTATATACTAATCATATCTTTAAGTTCGAACTCGATGGAACCTTTTATTTCTAGTCCATTAAAAAATATAATTTCCAATAAAATAATTTGGATACATTTATTATTACAGAGATATATGCTGTTAAAGCTAACATATTTCATCACAAAAATTTTAAATAAAAATATATATTTTTTAAGTAGCAATTTTAAAAATACAGAATTCACGCTATGTACACTTTCCAATATTCTAATTTTTTTTCCATAATATATGATATATTTACCAGTAAATATGAAAAAAACTACTTCCATTACTAAGCTTTTATTTTCGTATTTTTGTCTTTCTAATTTACCTAAATGTCACAGTGTCACATTTAGGTAAATTAGAAAGATTTGCTAAAGTTAGTTCGAATTTTGAAAAGTTGGGATCTTTTTCATCACTTTTTCTATTAAAAAAAAAAGAATTAAAATTAAATAATGGGAATGTTATTTCAAAACTCTTTTTTCATGTGATATAGCAGATTTTTATTGGGTGACACACCCCCTTTACTCCCACTTTTTATAACAAATCTGTTGGCCATATTTGTATTTCAATTACTTTTAAATCTTTAAACAGATTTAAATTTAATTTTGCGAATATACCTCATCATATTGATTTGAGGCCACGCCCACTTTTTTGTTTTTAGCTTTTTGTTGAATAAATTTAAATAAAATTTAGCTCACAATATTTAAAGAAATAATGGGCTATAGCATTAATATTTTCGCCCACTTTTTATAATATCTATTTTATGTCATAACACAACACAAGTTTGTATCCGTTTGGACAAGTTAATGTGAATCGAATAAATAACTTTGAAATGAGAGCGGATTATTACAAAACCTGGTCCTAAGAATCCAAGTGTCACCTGACCTTTGTTATGAAATTTCATTTAATTCAACGATGGTAATGGTTAAAGTCGTGACACCAACCCAAAGTAAAATATTACCGAAAGTTCCTTGTGTATTGTACCGAAAGTTCCTTGTGTGTGCCTAATATTATGTGAATCGCTTAAACATCTGTGACTACTTTTTTTTCCAAATGAGGGCTTTAAATGGGGTGTGACATCATTCTATGTTTACAATTGGAATGTTTTTAAATAATATCGTCCGTTCATTTAATTTGTAATTTTATCACTGAATAGAGTGAAATCATAAAAAAACTTTAAAAACTAGATCCTAAGCGAGATTTTAGTGAAGATAATCGTCATATCATTAGTCATACTTAGAAAAGATGTCTGTTTGGTGTGTTTTGTGAGAAATAATCATTGATGTCAATTTATAAATTTCTTATTTTCCATACACTGTGATTTGTTAAAAATCGCATAACAAAATGTTGTTTTATTTCAGGGACTAGCGTCGGGAAGTTATTATTATGAACTGAATGCAAAACAAAAGCAATCCTTATTTTTATTGCATCGGAAATATACTAAGAGCAATGTTTGGTCATGTGGCCAAAGCTACCTTTTATTTATCATCAATGGGGTTACTTTAAACCCCGGTACAATCTATTCCCTATTCGCATTATTTGAGTATTAAACTTTGGAGTCTATGTGACAAATTTTGGGTCATCAAATATTGTCTGAATGATTGTAATGCAAAATAAAGTATACCAGCAGCATAATAAAATTTAAAAGATTTTTCAAAGTTAGATTTTCGATTTTATAGACCCTTAAACTTTGAATACTTTTGGGCACATATTTCATTATGTGTGAAAATAAAAAATATTAAATTCATATATATATATATATATAAATTTGTAAACAATTCTCTTTTTGAGTTGGAGCTATCTAACCTCCTGCCACACTATTGGCGACCTGTGTTGCTATGCAACACTACATCGGGACTATAAACCCCTTCCTGCGGTTTAGGTCTAAACCACAGCCACCACGTGACTCCCCGAAGGGCCTCTCCAACAGCCAGCCCAGTACGACAATAAAAAGCAGGTGTTGTCGTATCAGGGACTACTGTCTCCCGTGGTACCAGATTGTGTTAAGTCTCTGGTCAAGCCCCGAAGGTCCTTTTCTTCCATTATAGACCCACAGACTAGTCCAGGCAATGGTGCACCTTTTTATACCTGCCATATCGTTACGGTCTCTAAGACCGAAGTTATCTTAGAGTGTAACATGACAGGATTTTCTCTACCACGTATGAGCTATACATCAAGGAAAAGATGTAATTAAAGAAGACAAGCCGCCTTGGCGGTATTTTGTGGACACAACTAAGTTGGACGCCACGCTTAGTTTTTAGCCAACTTTCAACAAAAATCTATTTTGCAAATTTCATGATGTTGCGTAAAATTCGCCATACATAAGGAGTAGAAAAATACTGTATGTTATCAAATTAGTCTATATGGATACCTCGCCTCTTTTCGCCCACTTTTATTGTACTGTGAAATTTATTTTACCACTATTATCAAAATTTGCATAAATTTTTAAATTTACTTACTAAGGATCAAAGTAACCCTTTTTTCAAAAAAGTGGAGATGACATTAAGTCAGTACTTCCTTCAACGATATACAAATGTGCCAAGTTTCATTTTAATCGGTTCAATATTTTAAACATAAGTTCAAATTAAATAAAGTAAAAACTTTTCAGACAAATATAGGCGTAAAAAGGGTGTGGCATCTAGAAATATCTAGTATAATAATGCTGGTTTTCTTTAAAATAACAACAATATACGAGTATTATAACATGTGGATTAAATAATTTAAATATTTTTTTATTTTTTTTATTTTCAATCATATTAAAAAAAGAGTTTCGAAAAATGCGAAATTCGAACTAATTTTAAAAAACTCTTTTGGGGTTTCGCTATATAACTTCCATTGCACTGTGTAATAGAAGCTAGACCTGGTATCTACCACATTACATTGCTTTTCTATATTTATGGCTTAGCTGTGTAGTCTGAAAGTAATGATCAATCTGAATACAGAATACATTAGATTCCTAGTGTGTAACATTATAATCAGTGTTGCCAGTTTAGTCTTTTTAAGGCTAAATCTAGCTTTTTTATTTTGCTTTTAGCCTCAAAATTTTTGCTTTAGCTTCTAGTTTTTTTTCTAGCCTTTTTTGATTCTTAAAATTATCTTAAAAAGGCTAAATTTTTTTTTTTACTAATTTTATTTTTACAGAATCATCCATTTAAAAATTTTTGTGTATTAATTCGCACAAAAAATCGGTACAATTATATTGTATAAAAATATTCGGGTGCAGAGCTTCATTCTTTAAATTAAATAAAACTTAACTCATTATATAGACTTACTTAACCAGTTGTTTTAATTATTTTTTAATAAACTTTATTAACCATAGAAACTATTTATAAATATAATTTTAAAGAAACTCTTATGAAAGCGAAAAATTACCCAGAAATTTTTGAAAATATTAATCAAAAAAAAAAATATAATTCAGAAATGACAAATCACTTCAAAACATTGGGTCATTTTTCATATGAAATATAATCCAAATTTGTATTAGAATTTTGTGGTCGATTTTTCATTGGGTAATATTGTTAACAGCGGTTCTATATTTTATTTATAAATTTATTAGAATCTTTAAAAAAATATGACCAACTAATGAGAACAAAAAAAAATAAGAAAAATATTAACCTTTTTCTGGCCTTATTTTTTGGGACATTTAGCCTTTTCTGACCTTTTTTTAAATACAATTTAGCCTCTTTTTTTCTCACTTCCTGGCAACACTGATTATAATCTGCTACTGACTACAAATGGGCGGAAATGAACAGCTTTTCTCGTAGATTAGAAGCTTAAATATCCTTAACGAGATCGAGGATACCCAGGAGTGGCTATTTAAAGTTCGGTTGGGAGCTATTGTAATCAGAGAAAGATTTAATGAGAAGCACGATTCCGAAGATTTCTTAGGACTAGAAGATTTGAAGTTTTATGTTACCAACAAGGAACTACAACTTTTTATGTATTATTTTAATAATATAATATTTTTATTAAAATAAATTTTTATCGAAATTTAATAAAATTTCTATAAAACACTTAAAATTCTCTTTTAATTTATGGCATACACCTACCTACCATTTAGTTTGAGAATTTATTTTATGATTTAAAATTTTGTATAGTTTAATGACTAAAGGAACTTGGCAATATTTCAATATGTAAAAATAGAAAATTGGGCGTTAACAAGTTAAGTTTTTTTTTCCTATAATGTTGGTTGGTTGTAGACTTTTAAAGAAATTTTAAAATAAATAGAAAGCAAAAGAAAAAATTATGCAAATCTAAAGAGACCTTAACAAAAAGATAAAAAGAAGTGTACATGAATATATTTAAATAATTTTCTTTTATTCGGTATTTTGATAAAAGAATTTCCGCATTTTCTCATACTTATAGTCAAGCAGTTTATGTAAATACAAAATAACCAAAAAATATAAAAGGAAGGAAAAAACGTGAACAAACATTTTCAATTCAATTTGCAACGACTACATAAACTCATACAGAAACACTAAAAAATATTTTAAAAATATACCATCACAAAATGTTGCAACGCCCACTTTTCGTTTTTTTTTAAACAAAATTTACTAAACCAAAAAACGACTAAAAGAAATATTTTGCGACAAATTTTTCTGGGGAAGAAGAAAAGCAAAAAAAAAAAAAAGAAAATCAAACTATAAAGTTGTATAAATGTAAATGTTGTGTGCAATTCCTTAAGGGTATTGCATTTGTTGCATGCAAATAACGTGCCACCATATATATATATATATTTTTCAAAATTAAAAAGCCTAACAAAATGTAAATACTAAATAAAAAAAAAGAAAGTAATCTTGCTGTTTTAACAATGAAATAATTGTATTTTATTCTTAGGTTGCGTTATTTTATTTCTCCTAAACAAATTCATTCATTGTATCAAGTTTAAGTTTAAATACAGTTTCTTTTTATTTTTTTGTTTGTGTGCCAGAAAAATATTTAACTAAACTTTGATCCCTTTGGTTGTATATCAACTGTCAGGTTCCATTGACAACATGTTGACATGACAAATTTGTTTGACATCACACCATACTACACATTTTGCTGCAAGTATTTTATTTAAAATATTTGGTTTTTATTTTAAACAATTCATTCATACTTTAAAATGATTTTTTTTTTTTTTTTTTTTTTTTTTGAGAAAGAAAAAAATGAATTTCCGAAAAAAAACTGGTGTGTTTTTAAAAGCAACATTGTTTTGTGGTTTTAAAATCTTGTTCATAAGAAAATCTGTTTATGAGTTATTTCCTTAAGAGTTTGTGCCCCCAAAACTAAAAAAAAATTTTTCTCTCCTTTGTAAAAGTGGCATATATAAAAAATAAGTGGCTATTTCTGTTGCTGGTCTCTGCTGCAATAATAATAACAATAAAGTTAAAAACTTTACAAGCTGGCGCTTAGTGTCAACATGCAACTTATCATCAACATGCATAAACATATTTTTATCTCTAAGCCACAAAGGGCAAGAGTTGCCCTTGTTATTTCATAAAAATGAAAATATGGATTTTTGGGATTTGAATTTATTAGAGTGTGAAGAAATTTTTAAATATGAGGAGGAGTTTTAAGAACTAAAAGTTTTCAATTAAAAATTAAGTTGACTTCATAGCAGAGCCCAGTAAAATATGCTACTTCTTAGCAAACAGAATTGTGTAAGAATCCTATAGAATCTAATAAAATCCCCAAAATTTATTTTGCAAAACTCCAGTACGATGAAATCAACCCAAAGGATTAGAACCAAAAGAATCAGTATTGATAGTGTGTAGTATATTAAAATTTAATCCAACAACTACCACAAAGTAAACCAAACGGCTTAGAAACACTAGTTGAGTAGATTTAACGATGTCTGTCTGTCCGTCCGTCTTTGTAAGCCTTGCAATAAAATTAAATCCATTAGAAGTGTCATTAGCTATAATCTACATCACCATGAGTACTGAAAGCAAGCTAGCGGATAATTTTTTTTCTATAAAAATTTGACAACTAAAACAGAACCGCGAATGCGCCCAAAATTTAAATTTATTTTATTTTCACAACGGTTTTTCAAAACCTCTCATTTTTTACTCTCCCTCTCTGTCGGTGTTGCCGTTGTTGCAAAATAAATCACATGTGTTTACATCATTGTTCGGCATCCACAGCACTCAGGGGCAGAGAGTATTCGCTGTTTTCACATACACAACATAAACCTCAAAAAAAAACCTAAAAATTCGAAATAAATAGGCAAATCTCACAACAATGATCATGAGAAAATAAAAATCTTCAAATTTAGTTCTAAACAGACTGAACAATGATTTGTATGTCTTCTCTTTGTGCCTATCAATGGTTTACATTAAATTAGTATAAGATGGAAAGAGAAAGAATGCTTTGCTTTATATTTTGTATGTATTACTTCTCCTTTAAGAGAGAGAGAGAAAATAATTTTTTATACATGTAGTTTTGTTCTTTTCATAAGTTTTGTTGTTTAATAAACAAGAACAAAATGTATGTAAAAAGCCATCTTCGTTTCGTCATCATTTAATTTCGAATTCTCTCTGAGAACTGGAAACAAGCACCGCCGCCGTATGATTGTGTTTGGACTCTAATGAGGAATATATAAAATTTTGGTTCAACACCCATCTTAACTGGTTTATAAACACTAGCTGACTCGATTTAAAGATGTCTGACAGTTTGTTTGTTTGTCTGTCTTTCTGTCCATAAAGGTAATCTTGCAGTAAAATTCCAAGTCGCAATTTTTTAAATAATTCAAAGAAATTTGGACATATGTGTGTATGTATGTATATACGTGTGTGTGTGTGTGCGTGTGTGCGTACGTGTGTATGTATGTATGTCAGTTCATTTTTCTCTATAGTTCCCATACAAATATTTTGCTGGAATTAAGTTTTAGCAATTACAAATGTCCTAAACATGGCTATGTTTTTGTAAAATTTAACACAAATAAATATTTTCAACCTTAAAATTCTACAACAAATTTCGGATCGGGATCGTTCCATAATTGACTATAGCTAGCTCCCATATAAATAATTCTCCTTGGATATTTTTTTATAAATTCTACTTGGCAACCTCCTCTTTCCTTTACTAACTCAAACAAAAAGTTTAGATCATAAAAATTTCACTTCAACACCATTCACTGAAAAAAGTTATAAAAACGTCGCAGCACAACAACAATGTTTTTAATACTCAAATCAGGCGAAACAAATAAAAAAACACACGCAGATAACAAACACAATACACTCAGGCTTCGATTTGCGTCGTTTCGTTTCTGCGTAACTGTTTGAAATTTCAAAATTTCGATTTGTGTCGTTATGACTTCGATTTTCGTCACTATATAAGGAGTTTCGTAATTGTTAATAACAGTTGTATAGGTATTGAAGAAAATTTTAATGGAAAAAATGGATTAAATTCTCCGTGTGAAGTTGGAAAATTTAAAATAGAATTTATATAAATAATTTAATTTCCCTTCTTTGCAAAAAAAATGTGGTAAGTGTACCGTTTGTCGACAGTTTAATTTTTTTCTTACTTTAAAGTTGTCTGCTTACGAATGAGAACATAGTTTTTGAATAAAAAATAGGTATTGCACCTCAATAAAGGATGCTGCGTCATTTGCCTTATTAATATAAAGTAAATCGAATTTGCCTGTAGTCGGCATGCATTTCTCAATGTTCAGTATGTAATGATCCAATAGTCGGCATGGAATTATTAGAGAAATATAAAAACATTGCACAGAATATCTATATTACATGACTATTATCCTATGAAATGGGGATATTTAAAATTTTTATAGTTTAGCGCATCAAAACTCATGCGAAAGCTGTTTTTTTTACAAACAATGTACGAACATAACTCAAATTACACGAATGATTGAGCTAACTACAGAAAAATAGTAAATACTTTTAATAATTAATCTCCAGTTCCTTACCAGCGATAGAAAATCATGAGTCAGGTATATCTTGGCCAAAGAAAAATTTAGAGTTCGTAATTTAGAGATGTTATGGAAAAACTAATTTAAAAATTTCCCCTAGCTTAAAAATCTTTCATTTGGAATTAGTTTTGAAAATTAAAAAAAAAATGAAGAAAAAAATATTTTGTTTAAATAAAAAGCAGAAAAGCTAAAATTTTGCAACCAAATGTATTTAAGACTTCGAGAAATATATTAGGAAAGTAAAATATATTAAAAGTAGGTATAACATTTTATTATGTGCTTTATGAGCTTTGATATCAGTTATTATTTGGACCTATATCTATGACCATATGATTATAAAAAAGTACAAACACCGATAAAGATAACTTGACCATGAAAGGTCTAGCGATTTAGGTTTGAAATATAATTTTTTTAGAGAGTTCTGGCGAGAAAAAATTTTAAAAATATTTTAAGATCGATCAAAGTTTCAGTAAATTTTTTCAATATTTTATTTACAAAAGGAGAAAAAGTATGGATTTTTGTTACTATTTGGCAAAAAAAAAAACGCATATTTTTTCATAACAAGCTTAAAATTAAAAATTTTTTAAATCAATTTTGAAAAGCAAATGTGAACAATTTTTGGCAAATGTACAAAACCCATTAATTTCCATTGTTGGTAAAAAAAATTAATACAATTTTTAGTATTTTTGGAATATTTTTCCAGTAGGCAGCATTTAAACTTTTTCAACGGCATAATTTAAATAAAATGAATTGATATAAATACTGCCCAAAAGAAAAAAAAACTACATACCCAATAAAATAATATGATATTTCGAGACCTCTTGATCCAGTAGTATTATTAAAACAAAAATTAAAAGCTGATGCTGACTTTAGAATTCAATGAAAAAATCGAATTTGCCTGTAGTCGGCAGTCTATGCTGACTATAGGAAATTATGAAACCTTTCTCTTTCTAAAGTCGGTAGCCACTAAAATTGGAAGTGCAATTCTAGTTCACTCATTGTCCACATTAAAAATATTGTTCGAATATATAACTACTTTCAGGACACTTTATTATTAAAATAAACATAAACATAAAATATAACATAAATTATTATGATAATTTATCTGTACACAAAATTTTTTCTTAAAAAAAAGTCATCCATAACGTACTGCTACAGAATGAGGAAAAATGCTACAAAAGGATTCATCTTAGCGTAACGTAATCATTATAACTGGAAAAAAGAATATATTTTCAATGCAAAATATATCATGTATTAAAATGAAATATTCGCTATTCTTATTTTTTATGTTTAAATTAAAAATTGCTGACTACTGGTATATGCCGAACTTAAGTACACTTACTCTACTCCTTTTTTTTTATACAAAATTAACTTCATTTTCGTTCAAATATTTTTATTCTGAAACCAAGTATCAAGAAAACAGTGTAAATACATAGAAAATAGTCATTCGATTTGCGTAATTTCAGTTTGCATCGCAATTGACCGTTCCCCATTACCGACGCTTACCGGGGCCTCAGTATACGCTAAACAATTTTTGCAACATTTTAAATAAATACAAAAAGCTATAGACGTCAGACAACAAAAGTTATTAAAAAAATATGAATATGCTTCATAAATTAAAATTGTTATTAATAATAATAAAAAAATGTTGTTTTAAATTAAGCCGCTAATAATTTCACCAACACTAAACACAAGAAAACAATTTTTTTTATTAAAAATTTTATTTTTGGTGTTTTTTAGACGTAATAAATAAACTACTTTTAATTAAAAATGTTTTTAACACACTTACACGTACGTACATTTATTTGCAAGAAAAAAAAATCATTGATTAAATAATTGATTAAGTCAGTGATCTCTTTTAAGCTTAAAAATTTTAAATAGACTAAAAAATCAAAGAAAAAAAAATACACACACACACACAAACTTGTTGCTAAAATTGACGAAATATTATGGAACTTGCTTTATCATGAAGAGAATCGTAGTAGATGACTTGAGAGCAAATCAATAAATTTTTGTGTTGATTTTTCATTTTTTTTATTAAAAACATATTTTGCTCGGCTTTAGTATATAAATATCGCTTTGTATTAAGATAATCGTTGTTTGGCTATGCTTCATCAACGTCATCATCGACATCATCATAAGCTTCATTGCCACGAAACGAAACGCAAACATCAAATGAAATCTTTAAAGAGCTGGCAAAGTGGCATCATCATTATTCTTAAAATTCATCACAAGACATTCACACACACACACACACTCACATACACATGAATATTAATAAAAATATATACAATATTTAAGTAAACCATGACGGCTGTGTTTACATGCCAAAGACAAAATAATAAAAAAAAATATTGCCAAAAGCTTATTTAAAATTAAAGGCGGCAAAAAAAATCACTTTTGTTTATAAAAAATGTGATGTTTGCATTTGCTATATCACAAAAGTGTATAAAATCGGAAATTTTATATTAGACTGGTCAAAAATGGGTTTAAACTCATAGTAATATAGGCTTTAACTTGTTAGCATTCGTAAAATAAAAGCCTGGGACTTTTTTGGAACTTCAGGACCTTTTTTCTAAATAATTTTTTTCATAACTCCGTCTTCTATAGGCAGACTTGGCTAAATTTTAATAACAAAATGTTTAAACATATTACCAATCTACTGATGTATCACACATGTCCTGTTATTTAAGCATTTCGAAAAGTTTGTTGCAATATATGTACTGCTACTCCCTACCTGTTCGCATAAACTAGAAACTTGACGTAGAGAAATGGGATTTCAATCGAACTCTTCGAGGTTTTGAAAAAAATTTCTTTCATGTCCTTCAAATTCATTTTATTCAATTGAGTTCAAAATAGTCAAAAATTCATATTTCTAAAATAAAGTATTAATATATGATACCAAGTATTTGAAATTAATAAATATCGCTGATCTAAATAAAAATGATATTAATCGGTCTTCATTTTTTTTTTTTTTAATCAGGGAGAATAATGCATTTCAAACTTGGATGACCAAAGGAACACCAAGTGAATGGACAAGCAACAAAATCAAAATCGAAGGACTGAATAAAAAGAAAATAAATATAATTTCAGTAATTCTATTAAAAAATAAAACCTTTGAAATTATCTCCCAATTTCGAATTGAGTTGCAGACCAACCAACTAATAGTCTGAAAGTGGGATCGTACCAACTTCTCCATCCTTGCTTTGAACTATAATGGCGTTTTCTTTTCTGGCTAAATTGTAGCCTTTTTTCTGCCTATGTCCTCTTTTTGTTCTATTCTGAAAAAAATTAATCCTGTAAATAGGTCTAGTGCTGATTTTCTAATAGTTTTGCCTTTAAATTTAAAAAAGTATGTTACATCTCAGCAAAAACTTGTAGTTACATTTCAGTGAAAACAACATGCCTTCAGAAGTAGTTTAGTAACTACTTATTTATAGCCCGTTATATAATTAGTTATTTAAAATACTACTTTTATTTGATTTTTTTATTTAGTTTACCAATTCATTTATTTATAGAAGGGATAAATATATGAAAAACAAAAATTTGCGTCCAAATTAATTTTTGATAGTTTTTAAAATACCACATTTTTGGTTATTGTTGTTATTAAAATTAAAAAAAATTAAAAACTTATTCCTCACATTATATTAGTTATTTGTAACCTAAAATGAAACTAGTTCCTATTATTTTTACCAATAATGACTTCATTAATGCTTTAAAATTAATGAGTTATTGAACAGCTTGTAATGACATTCTAAAATGCCTATTTGTAGTAATATAAAGTTTGTTTATCATCGTCGTGCTAAAATAATGGGTTATTCAGCTAATGTGTAAGCAGCTTCCCAATTCATTACATGGCAACCAAAGTTTTGCTGGGATGTTTTATCCTGTGCTGCGCTTTATTAACAGCAACCTCAAACTTTTTTTGAAGAATTTATTTTTAATATTTAATCTTTCAAAATTGATGTTTCACCAAATCACAAAAATACAACAAAAATTCCGAAATTTCACCAAAAATCAAAAATATGTAAATTTTAAACAAAAAGACGAAAATCCAACCAAAAAAACCTGAATTTCACCAAAAAAAATCGAAATTTAACCAAAAACCCGAAATTTCATCAAAAAATCAAACTTTCACCAAAAATTCGAAATTTACTAAAAACTTAAAATTGCATTAAAAATTTTAAAAAACATAAATTTCACAAAATAAAATCTAAATTTAACCAAAAAACCAAACTTTTACCAAAAATTCGAAATTTCACCAAAAACTTAAAATTTCATTAAAAATTTTAAATTTCACAATAAATCCGAAATTTTACTTAAAATTCGAAATTTTTCTAAAATTGGATAATTTAAAAAAAATCCGAATTTTCTATAAAAATAATATATATATATAAAATTTCACCAATAATTTAAAGTTTCACCAAAATATGCCAAATTTAAATTCGATTTCCTTCCATTAAATTTTTCAATTTTTCCTCATAAATACTTTAACAAATTACACAATCACAGAATTAGTCACATTTAATGTAATCATAAAAATGTTTCCATTTTATAAGGGTAAGAGTAATGTTTAAAAATGTTATACAGTAACAACGTAAAATCTTTCTTCAGAAAAGAAAATGCTATAAGTTAAAGTCTAGGGCTTAGACGCTAAAAATTCCAAAATGGGCAATATCAAATTCATGAAATTATTTTAAAAAAATTTGGTACATAATAATTTTCATGCGAACGCATGTTTGTACTCGACCATATAAAAACTATCTCAAGTAATTATATACCTAAATCACACTTTTTTCTGAAAAATAGCATCGATTTATTGGTGCATATTTTTGCATATTTAATTGATAATGCATTTTTTTGTACTTCTTTTATAATGCATATTAATTTACATATTTTAACATGAAAAAAATAAAACACTATAACTTGGACTTATATGAATCTTTCCTGTCAAAAGACATTCCTATGGAAAATTTACTAATACGATTTTATTGGATTTCTTAAAGACCTACACAAAAATTTACATTTTTAAAATGATAAGTGCATTTTTATATATTTTGCATTTTAAATGCAGTTTTAGGCGCATTTAAAAAATGCATATAAATCCACCCCCTAATAAGAAATAAAACTTATCACAACATTTCTCAAAATTTTCCATCTTAGGATAAGTTTTTTTCATCATCTTTCCGATCTTGTTTATCTCTAAAAAAAATTTTAGCAGGCAGTTATAATTAAATAATTCTAGAATTTTTTAATAAAATCTTAAATTTTTAAAACTTTTTTCTTTATTTTATAATTTTTTTATTTGTCACCTAAATTATTCTTACAACAATCCTACTCAGTTTCTAGCGTTTGTTTTATTTTATTTATTTTTATTTTTTTTTTTTTCAGTAGGTTTTTGTCTATGATGCCAAATTGTACTTGAAAGCATGAAAAATTGTTAACTACACGTTCATTGTTTACAAAAAATATATAAAAATATACCGGCTTATATAAGTTAAAGTAAATACTTAAGTTAAGCTTTTATTTAAACATTTTTGATTTGGCGCCTTGAAGGCAATTTTTGATGACGAGTTGTAGGTAAACCACATTTTCCAGCTCTATGTATTAGTATACAGTTTACAGACACACACAGTAACAGATTGTATGAATTCTAGTAACAGCCTTGCTCTTTTGGCATCGTTTATGAATAATGCAACAAATAACTGCAGCAACAAAAACAAAAACATTATTTTGCAACAGTATTACACAAAATAAAATATAAAATGCTAAACAATTCAGAAAAAAAAACAGAGAGAAAAAAACTTTAAAACATAAAAAGCTTGAAGCAAAAACGTAACTGGCTTATGATGTGCTGGATGATGACGATGTGATGTTGCATTTTTAGTATTTCTTCGTTTAAGTTTTCTTAAACTATGAATGACCTTAAATATTCACAGAGTGGAAAAAATACAATAAGATAACAAATAAACCGAAAAATATTAAAAGTTTTTCATCTTAAAAATACGACGATGATGATTGTTTTAAAGTGACCATAGAGACGACATTTTTTTGCATTAGAGCTATTAAAATAAAAAAAAAAGATATAGATTTTGTATTATAATATTATAAAATTCTGTAAACAAAATTTATTATCTTAAAAATCCCTACCCATGACAAAATAATTTACTACTGAAGCAGTTGGCTATGCTAAGTCATATATAAAGTAATAAGTTATCATTACCTAAAAGTAAGCTAAAATTTTTTAATTAACCTATCCATATTATCACACCTCTGGCCACCTCTTTCTCTTAAGCTATGTTTCGTGAACTATTTTCTGCCTTCGCTTTTGATTTTTCGTAAATATGTGGCAAATTCACTTGTATTAACTTAAAATTATTAATTGCAATAGTTATTTTCATTTTACCTACTCCTCTTCTATTTCTCTTAATGCACGATTTTTACGAATTATTTATATTTTGTTTCTATTTTTTACACGAGGTGCTACAATTCTAAATTAAAAACGTTATTCTTGTTGAGAAGTGGGAAAAGTACCCAACTAATGATTGCATGACTACTTCAATAAAAATAAAAAGAAATTTTCTTAAGAATAGCGCCTCTAAAAAGCCTGGCTAGTGGTGGAGAATTAACATAGAATTTAATTTATGCAACACACATTAAGCAGTAATTATACAAAATTTTTATTGCATTAACAATAGAAAAAGTTACCAACAAATGATTTCAAGATAACAGACACTTAAAGAGGAAAATATGCGCAAACGTTAAGAGAAATATTGAATAGAAAAATGAAAAAAAAAAAACAGTTCGGAATAGGTATGATAATCAAATTCATTAAAACCTTTTTCCAGATAATCTAAAAATTAAAATGAAAATAAAAATTATAAATTTTTAGCTTCTTTATTATAATCCCAGCAAAAACTTGGTAATGACATGTAGTTAGGGATGTAGTTACTTTTCAATGACAACAGCATACCGTTTGTATTACATAGAAGTACTTATTTATAACCTGGTATGTAATGTCTTATTTATGATCAGATTTTTGAAAATACTACCTTCTATAGATTTTTTTTTAATTCAGTTTGCCAATTCATATATTAAAAGGCGGATAAATATATGAAAAGGCAAAACTTACGTATGAATTATTTTTTAATTTAAAATAGTTTTTGAAGTTAAAATTAAAATTTTTGAAATTAAAATTTATTTTTACGTTGAAAAAAAAACAAAATAAAAAACCTGCTATTTATATGCTGATATTTCATTAGTTATTTGTAACCTAAAATGTAACTAGTCCTATTGCTTTTACAAATAATGAATTCAGTAATACTTAAAAATTAATGAAATTTAACAGCTTGGAAGTAATTAGTTCTTGTAATGACATTCTAATATGACTACTTGTAATAATATAAGGTAAGTAGTTACCTCTAATGTCATCACCGTGTTCAAATAATGAGTTATTCAGCTAATGTCTAAGTAGTGAACAGCCATTATATTAGCTTCTTAACTTATTACATGGCAACCAAAGCAGAAAATAAGTGAGTTTTATAAAATTATGTTTGACATTTGGCCCTTATGAAACTTTTAAAATTTGTTTAATATAATTAACATAAAACTCTTTGCTATTTTATACTCTGAAAAATTATCATAAATGATTCATGAAGTATGGATTAATATATTTGATGACGCTGTAATGAGAATTCAGCTGTGCTCACTTATTGCGGAATGATATTTTTATATCCCGCACCACTAGTAGTGAAAGGGAGTATATCGGGAGATTATATTCAAAAAGGACTATCTACATAACGCTAATTGTTCAGGAGAGGATAAAAGCTCTTTCCTTCACTAATTTTTCAACATTTTTCAATTCGGTCTTCTACTATGTATTAATAATACTAAACATCACACACAAAAATAAATCTTTTATCCCCATTATTCGCGAAGTTATAGCAGATAGCCCTTTCTGTTCTTAATATATTTTCATGTGTATAATAAATAGCCCTTTTTGTTTATCGAATATTAACGGTGTAAAAGATAAAATTTTTGGTAAAAATTTTACAATTTATATATTTTTGGTGGTTAGCAGGAAAGACCGACCACCTTTAAACGTTGCAACTGTAAACTAACAAATATGGGTACTAGGGTATCCAATCGATTAACCGTCATTCGGTTATCCGATTAATTTTGGTCGATTAACTGTTCGAATAATTTAAAATTGTCTATTTTCAAATAACGAATAAACCGAATAATTTGTAAATAACAGTTTAACTGAAGTTTAGTTTTCCTGAGTTATAAATTCAGAACATTTTCTATTTTTAAGATAAATTTATGTCAACTACATGTCTTTTTTTAATGTCTGTTATATTCCAACAAAAACAAATAAATAATTTTTAGGGAAGTACTTTTTCATTACTTCCAAAGTTTCTTGTGCTTAAGAAGTAATATATACAGCATCCAAAAATATTACCAAAAAGAGACATGTTTTTTTTTTTAAATACTTGTTACTAAAAAGAACTGTTTTAAACAAATGAAAAATAATGTTATGCATAATTTTTCTATTAAAAAAATATGTTTCTTTATATAAAAATTAAAACTTAAGTAATTGCGCCGATAAAAAAGAATTTTGATGCAATTTTGCATGAAATCGTGAACATGACTTCTTTCTCTATTTACTGAGAAAAAAAAGAGAACAACTTCCAATGAAAAGCCTATGTGGAGTTATAATTATGCGACATGATTATAACTCCACAAATATTTAAACTTGTGACAATATTAATTTTGAAAAATGCCAATATTAATTTTGTCTTTTATGAGAAAAATCGTTCACAGACGGAAAATATAGAGAGTTACATTAAAAAGACTGATTTATTAAATAAAGCTGAATTAGGAGAATATTTTGTAGCATTAGGTCAAAAAAATTAAAATTTGTAATACAAATGGACGAACTAATAAGTTGAATCCTTTTTGAAAGAATTTGATCTATATTATGTTTCTAAGAAGCTATTTTAATAGATTAAATATTATAATTAGGGTTATTTATATGTTCTACATGTATTACCAAAACTATTCAGTTAATCGAATAATTTGATATTAATCGGTTATTAACCGATCAACTTTTAATCTCGAATAATTATTTGTCGAGCTGAGCAATTAATATACAATATCGAATAATTGGATGCTCTAGTAGGTACTAAAAAAAAAAAACAGAAATGTGTTCATAATTTAAATTATAAAAAAAAATATTGCAAAAAGAAAAAAATTCAAAGTTAAACTGATTAAAATTGTATTTAATTTCATGTCAACGACTCAATTCTGATTAATACATTAGAGACGCTGTCTATAGAGTTTCAACATTACAATCCTTTGAAAATCAATTATTCATATTTTTATTTTAAAAAATGCAATATGAAGCACGCTAAAAATGTTTAAAACATCTCAAAATATTTATACTTCTTGAGAAATTTTTTATAGTATTATTTTACAGAATTGTTCTTGTATTGTACGTTTAACAAAATTTCATAATTTAATAACAGTACTGATTAATAATGAATTTATTTTTGATTCACGTGATTAAGGTTATCATAAGAATAATGATATTCCGACGGAGTTACCGGCTTTAAGTCTTGTAAATGTTTAAATTAACAATAATAAATATCAAATGAAAATTGTTAATGATTTGGAATGTTGGCTATATCTGTGGACTTTAAAAAAAAATAAATCTAATTTAAAATTTATTAGAAGAGTGAAAAATAGAAGATTATTATAGAAATAGGTTAAACCGACTTAGATTAGATGTCATTGAATTTTTAGATATTATAGAAAAAATTGAGCTTTTAGCTTTTTAGATGAACTAAAAACATGAAAAATATTTAAAAAGTGTTTAAAATTCGTTTTCAGCTTCCTGCTAGCAAAAAAAAGCTTTGAGGCCTTTCCAAAATAAATCTTAAATTTTTTGTAATTTTGGGCTTTATTTTCCGAAGCAATTCATGTTCAAAAGAAGAATTTTTAGTACATCATGAGAATAAATTTGCAAAAAGGTAAAAAATTCATAATTTTGATCCTTTTTACTAAAAAAATAGTTTAAAGCAATTTTGGTTCATATTGATGAGTAGAATAAAATATTGAAAATCACAGGTCTAGTACATTTTATCCAAAAACATGTTTCGAAATTGCTCTCGAAATAGGCATTACAAAATTCGTAATTTTTAGCCTGAAACAATTTTTTTTGTTAAAATTTCAGTCAATAAGGGTTAATAATAAGGTCAAATTAGGAATTTTTTTTAATAAGTAAATTGCCAATAAAATTTAAATCATTCAAATGTCTAGATTTTGGGTATATACATATATATCCTTCGTAATATTACTTAGTATTAAATTTCCCTAAATAAGTATTTTTATTTTAATCATTAAAATATTATTTTTTCACGTACCAATCAAGAGACCCATCTATTTTCATTATTTAAAATTAGTGAACAATTTTTTATTTTTTTTTTTTCACTATTTTAAACAAAATATATATAAATCACTATTATTATAAGCTAAAATACCTTATGTATTTGAAATTTTAAGCGGATTTTGATATTCACTCTTAATGTTTAGCATTTGCTATGGGTTTAAACAAATTACGACATTGCAAAAGTTGAAATGAAATTGTTTTGTTAATCCCTAAAATCCACAAAAAAAATCCTCTTTAACAATGTCATACAAAAGAGCAAAATAAATATACACATTTACTAATCTCAAGTGTTTCATTATAAAGACAAAAATTTTAAATGTTAAACCAAAATATTAATGTAGTTTATGATTGTGTGCAAATTCAAATAAACCAAATACATAAACATAAAATCACAGTAGATGTATTACAAAAAAAAAAAACACACATTCTTTTGTATTGCAAAAATTTGTTAAACTATCACATACGATTTTAAAAAGTGTCCCTTTTTAAGATCCTTTAGCTGTAACATCCCTGCAAATATTTTCTATTGCGGAAGTCACTAAGAAGAATCTTCCCGAAGTTGAAATTTATCGCCAAAACTATTGTCAAAGTATCAAAAAATCATCTTCCTTCGGGAAGAACTGTTCCTCGTAAAAAAGTCTTCTGAAGACTCAAAGAGGATACTTCCAAAAGAGTCGTAAAAGAGTCTTCTAAACGACAGCCGGACGATGCTCCTATAAGTGTCGTCTTAGTCTCTTCTGGAAGATGATTTTGCACTTCTATTATTTTTGTATTTATAAATAAAATTAACATTTTTTCATATATATTTCATAATTATTTTTATTTCACACAGCTATAGTGTTGCTATTTTAGATTTTTTAAGGCTAAATCTTGCGTTTTTATTTTGCTTTTAGCCTCAAAATTTTCATTTTAGCTTCTAGTTTTTTTAGCTTTTTTTGTTTCTTAACATTACCTTAAAAAGGCAAAAATTTTAGTATTTCAGCAAAGAGAAAAGTAATTTCTTATTTGCTTTTGCTAATTTTATTTTTTACATTACATTTTTTTACATTTTTACATTAAATGTATGACACATTTAAGCGTTTTTGTGTATTAATTCGCACAAAAAAATCGAGATTGTTTACATTTCACAAAATTTTTAGCCTACTGCGCTTCATTTTCTAAATCAAATATAACTTAATTCATCCTATAGACTTACTTAATCTATTTTAATAAACATATTTTAATAAACATATTTAACCATATAAACTTTTTATGAATATAATGTATAAAATTCTTATAAAAGCGAAAAGTCACACAAAAATTGGGAAATTACTGATCGAAAAGGGCATAGGATCATTTCACATAGGAAATATGATTTTTCATTGGGTCATTTTGTATTTTTTTTTTTTTTTTTTTTTATAAATTTATTACAATATCTTTTAAAAAATCTCTAAAAAAATATCACAGATTAATGAGAACGAGAAAAAAATTGACTTTTTAGTTAAAAAAAAAAAAAAAATTAACTTTATTCTGGCTTTATTTTTTGGCATTTAGCCTTTTTTAACCTTTTTTAAAGTCCAAATTAGCCGCATTTTTATCTCACCTCCTGGCAACACTGCACATCTACATTACAAAATAAGAATTCACATAAAAATTATTTTTGTACTTAGGGAGCTCCAAATATAATCTAAATTTGGGTATCTTTAAAAGAAGAAAAGAAAATTAGTGAACAATTTTTAATTGAATTTTGTTTATATTACCTTTTGTGCAAAAGACAATCTTTCTAATACACGCCAGAAAGATTAATGCACAATAGTAATGTATTTTGTTTTTATTAAATTCGAACTGTCCTCGTATTATCTTCCAGAAGTAGTCTTTTCTGAAAGTATACTTTTGGAAGATGAAAAGACTATAGTAATGTATTTTGTTTTTGTAAATTTCGTACACTCTTCTAACAATTATCTAGAAGTCGTTGAAAAGTGACGTCTGGACGATTAATGCGCAATAGTAATGTATTTTGTTTTTGTTAAATTCGAACTCGTATTATCTTCTAGAAGTAGTCTCTTCTGAAAGTATACTTTTGGAAGATGAAAAGACGATAGTAATAGTAATGTATTTTGTTTCTGTAAATTTCGTACAGTCTTCTAACAATTATCTAGAAGTCGTTGAGAAGTGACGTCTGGACGATTAATACGCAATAGTAATGTATTTTGTTTTTGTAAATTTTGAACAATCTTATAAAAATCAACTAAAAGACACTAAGAAGTAACGTCTGGGCGATTGGCAATAAATTTATCTTCCAAATGTTTGAAGGGATTTATTTGCTATGATTTTTACTATGTCGAATATATGTTTAAGTCTGTATGTGTAATTGAGTTTGTTTTGTAAAAGTATCTGTGTTCTACACTATTGTTTGTCCAGCTCAGCATGTGGCCTTTTATTCAAGTTATGTATTTTATTTTATACATTTAGTTATTGTTATTTTTGTTATTATTGTAACGGCTACTTAGTGTCATGATGTGTGATGATTACTGTAACTATGTCCCCTCGTTTGTTTGTTTGTTTATTTGTTCTTTTGTCAGGGGTTCTGCAGGCATTACATGTTGTAAAACAGACTAATAATTTATTTACTTAAGAGATTAGTTTGATGTTTTTAAGAGAATAAAAAAGAACAACATATTATGATACCTAATCAGCAAAGGAAAATTGGGTACTAGTGCATTTTTAAAAACATCTTATAGCTGATAGTTTAGGGTTTTTTTTCACTGTTTTCTAATAAACTGTTTTTTTCACTTTTAAAAAATGATCCCAATATTAAAATTCTTTAAAATAAATGATGACTTCACCTTGTCTTGCCCGCTCAAATACAGTGTTGTCAGATTAGGGGATTTATCCCAAAATTGAGGATTTCTGTTGGGGTAATGAGGATGAAGAATTTAGTTTGGGGATTAAGGGATTTGTTGGGGATTAATTTCAGGTTTTGGGGATTTTTATTCTATTTCCATAATTTTTCTTTTTAACTTTGGAAAAATTAAAAAAAAAACACAATATTCCGCCCGATATTAATTTTTAGTAATTAATATCGGACCTATTATTTATTCAACAACAATGCAATGAAGACAATTAAAAATAATTGTTATACTAAATATGATACAATAAAGTTAAAAAATTTTTTCTAATAACTGCAATAAGTCATTATTTATGGATTGGCTGAGAGGGTAATGTTTGATCAATTGATATTATATTATTGTTACTCCAATAATAATCAGTAATATCTCTACCAAAGTTTTTTTTTTATCGAAGTTTGAACTAAAGCGACACCACATGTAGTTAATAACAATCGAATATGATATCATTTTCTTATCGAAGAAGGGTCACCGTTCGGGAGGAAATTGGCAGAAGTTCTAATACTATTTAGTTCATTCTTTGGGTGTCGAAATACTATCACTTAGAAGGTAAAAAAAGTACACCAAGAAAGTATCGAAATATAATCGTTTGATGATTTTAATGCAGTTGGAAGATTTCTAGTAAATATTTTTAATTATAATTGAGGTAAATGTTTACCTAATATTCAAATACACTATATTAACATTACAACTTTAAACTAATTCAATAATTTTAAGTTAAATATGAAATATTTAAAAACAAAAACCATTAATTGAAAATTAACAATTTTTTATATTAATACATTTTTTATTCAACACTTAAACAACATTGATTACTTGATCACTTTAAAAGTTATATACAACCGAGGAAAATTATGTCGTATTTGTTATTTTTTGCTGTGGAATGTAAAAAGTCGCCGAATTCAAGTTTTTTAGATCAAAATTCGATACTAATGTGTTTTGTTATTGTAAATTTGTATACTTTCTACTTTTGAACATTCAGAAGTGTCAAGAAAAACACTTTTTAGTGGATGGATGAAAAAACTCTCTTCTAAATGCTGTTAGGAATAGAAGCTTTTAAAAATTATCCATATTATTGTTATAGAATCAAATGTGTATTTGTTTGTGACGCTGAAGGAATTTTAGTGAATTTTTTATAGATTAATTTTAAGATGGAAGAAACTATATGATATCAATAAATTGAATGTTGCTGAAAATGACCAAAATGTTGCTATTTTTAGCATTTCATTTATTTCATTTATTTTTTTTTTTTTTTTTTTCGAGGAAAGTGAAAGTTTTAACCGGACGAAAGCAGTATTTGACGTTTTCTTCAATTTGTTTTTTATTAACTTTTAGGATTCCATGCAACGCAGGGGCATTCACCTAATATATTATATAATTAGTTATTTAAAAGTTCAATGTATCAAAGGTAATTGAATCAATGGAACTTAATTTATCTTGATTTCATACCTTTGAAAAAATAAAAATTTAATCTTCGGTATTTGCATTAACTATAAAAATGACGTAAATTATTTACCTAAAAAGTTTATTGATACAAATATTAAAATAATTTCCGTGTATAATCTAATTTTTTTGAAACTTTCTATTCAATATTGACTACTTAGGTAATTTATCTACCCAAAGCTATAAAAGGATATAAAGGATATTGATTGCAGTACGAATCTCTAAAATAAAGGTATTATTTTAGTGGGGATTTTTGGTGATAATATAAGCAGTTATTTAAGTATTTTTGGGGATGAGATTTAGCTATTTAAGGATAAGGCTCGAAAAAAAGCTGGGAACCCTGCTCAAACACAATAATCGCAAAAACACTCTCACTGATTTTAGTTTTTTTTTTTTTTTCTTTGTACTTTTTGCCGTTTTTTTTTTTCCTGATTCATAATTTACTGCAATTTATTTTCAACACAACAAAAATTTAATAGCTACTCCAAAAAAAAAAAAAGGAAACAAAAATGATTTATCGTTTGAATTACAGATAATTGTGATAATCATACCAAACAAATGCTGATACGTGAAATGAAAACATATTTATCAAAAAAAAAAAAAAATAACACAAAAAATTTAAAAAGAATTTATAACGTTATTTTGTAAATTAATAAACAATTTTTCGGCAAATTTGCAAAATAAAATTCAAAAAAACTTTAAGAATTCCGTACTGTTTATTAGAGTGGCCCGATGAAAATAATGTAGGCAGTCCATTCAAACAATGTGTATTAATAAGGAAAAATATTTGAAAAAGTTATAAATTTATCTTAAAGAAAAACATCGTTTTTATTTTTATAATTTTTATCGCAAAATTTTCGGTCCATAAGAAGACATCCTAAAGTATATTAGGAATGCATTCCTCACAATTATTCATCTATAATACACTATAACTTTAATATTTTCAATAGGCAAATCTAAAACTGGAAACATTTAATACAAAATGTTCAAAACTTGGCATAGAAAATTCATATAATCTAATATGGGCTATATAAAAAACATTTAAAAATATGAACAATATTCTGCCTTAGGTTATTTTCAACTGTACTTTTTTTCTGGCCTTGATAATATTTTATAAAATTTTTGATATTTTGGCCAAAGTTAAACAATTTTTTTTACAGTGTAGAAGTAAGTATTTCATATTTTTATATTATTTCTTGTGGAATTTTAATATACTAAATTAATAAAAACACCTAAATTTACAAAACTGAATTTTTTGCGATTTTTTTTTTCAAACCAGTTTTATGTTACCTAAAATTTAAAAATAAATACTTAAAAAATTCCTTCATTTTAGAGTCGCTCCATTTTATGCAAACTAATTGCACAATAAAAAACAACACATATCTTGAATGCTGAAAGTCTTAGCTATCATTTGATGTAAATTTTGTTAATAAATTCTGAAAAAATGTGGACATTTTTCCACTACACAGTTCATTGTGCGGCATTATTGGTATTTCAACACTTTCCAAAGCACCGCTTTAGTACAGTCAATATGAGACAACAGGAGGAATTACCGATTTCTACTTGTTTATTGCCCTTCACAAGCACTTTTTAGTTTTTGAAAATAATAAGCATTTACTTCATGCATTACTTAGTAATTTATGTTTAGCACAACTTAAGATACATCCTAGAAATTTTTTTTCTTTTTTTTCGTTTGATCTTCTAATAATAAAAATATATTTTATTAATTTCTATCGAAAGATCATTTATGAAGGTGATTAAGAAAAATATGTTTAGGTTTTAACGAAACTTAAGCTGAAATAACAGCATTAATGACAATAAAGTGTGTTGCGGAACACAGAGAACTGAGCCCATATTAAAATTAAAAAAAAAAATAATAAAAGGAAACTAGATACAACAATTAAATTATTTATTATTAAATTATTTATATTTTGCCTCTATTGGATTAATAATTTACCCAAAATACCCTCTTTTAGATATTAATTTTTATAAGAGTACATATATCTATTGCAACACACAAACAAAAATTAATTATGGTATTTTTTGCATAAATTATTTACTTTTTTATTAATCCGTATTGCTATAGTTTTGTTTTAATATCATAAAAATGTTTAAATTTACTTTTTTAACTTTTTTTGTCCTCTAATCATATTTGCAATTTATTTTATTTAAGGATAACTTCGAACCGGTTTATGATATTGAAACCACATCTATTATATCAGGTTCTATAATATTTGCCAAACACTGATTACTGCAAATTAGAAATATATCATAATCAGAAATCATATCATAAATACTGATGAATTGTGTTGCAGCACGTAAAATACATATTCCATTTTGCTAGTGGCTAATTATAATCCATAAACTATTTTTTTGGTGCCACTAAACAGAGACAAAAAAAGCTATTATCAAGTGCAACTACTTTATAATATACATTAAATTTCTTTAAAGTAGGAATTTCCTGGCCCTTGAAATATTTATAAATGAATTACGATTTTCAAAAAAGGAAAATCGTTATACTGATCTTTACAAATCATAATTATAAAACAATTATCAAAAAATAGTTTAAAAATTAGATAACCTTCTTATGTCTGTTATTTTTTAAGACAGTCTACAACGTCAAAGTTTAAAATAAAACTTTTTAATTCTGTAGCAGATTTCTCATACTAAAACCCTTTTAAAATCAAACTCCAAAAATCTATAAAAAAAACTCCCCGCCTTCGCTAAAATAAAACAAAAACGGAAGTAAATTTAACACCACAACTATAAAAATTTATTAAAAATCATAAATGTTTCGTAAAACAAATGTCAGCCATACAATCATTAACAGGCTCTTACTTATGTATTACTTGACAATACACATGTCATAAAGAAAAGAAAAAAGAAAAAAAAACAAAAACAAACGAAAGAAGTTTCTTATCTTTCTACAGGTTTGTTTGCTCTTGTATTGCTGTCAATGAAATGCATAAAAAAAGCAAATGAAAAAACATTAAATGATTTACACTAGAACTCATTTATGCCATTTACTGGATTGATTTATGACACTTTGGCACCAAACCACAAAATAAACCAGCCAGCCATACAACGAGCCATTTAAACAGACAACTAATGAACGGGTAGAGGAAGGAGTATTTTTTGCATTTGGGGGAAAAAACAAATCATAAGACTTATACTAAAGAAACACAAACAACACTTATGCCACGAAATGTTGACAACTTTTTTGTCAACGCTTAATGAAAATGTTGTAAAACTCATATGTAGAGTTGTTTTTATTTCATCTTATAAAGCGCTTGGCTGGCTGGTGTGGACGACAAAAAAATACTTATTTAAATTTTAAAACGTTTTTTATTAGCTAGACCAAAAAAGAAAAATATTCTTAATAAATGAAGTCGTTAAAAATTTTAAATTCAAAAACATTTTTCAAAATGTTAATGATGCTCTTGTTAATTCTTTTTACAAAAAAATAAATAAATAAATGTATTTGCCAAATACTTTCAACTTAAACTTTCAGAACTCCCAAAGAGTCTAAACAGTGCCGACATTATGTATTAAATACATAGAGTTAAGGGTTTCATATAGTATTTCGAGTGTTTTTATGAAATGTGTTTTTGTTTTTGTTTTTTTACTTTAAACAGTAGTGTTCCAATTGAAAGGATGTTTGATGGCATGCTAAATTGACAAATGCATGCAAACAACTTTGGGCTTCATTAAATACTTTTTAAAATTCCTTTTATATTTTATGAAAAATTTTACAAAAAAGCTGTTGCTTTTTGTTTTGTGGCTGATATTAAAATGTGGTATTAAATATTTCTTTCAACATTTTATTGCGTGTTGTGGTAAATTTACTGCCAAGGTTTTTTTTTGTTGCAATGTTTGTAGTTATTTTTTTTTTTTTTTTCGTAAGTAAGACATACGTTTGTAAATAAGTAAAAGTGATATATTTGTACAATTTAATAAAAAAAAATTACAGTGTATGTTAAAATAGTTTTGATATATTAGTCTTTTATATAATTTTAGAAAAAATATTGGTCTTAGCGATTAAATATTTTAAATATTTTGAAACAAAGTTCACAAAAAACATAAAATCGCACATAACTCGCCTAGCGAGTTATATATATATATACATATATATATATGTATATATATATATATGTATGTATATATGTATGTATGTATGTATGTATGTAAAAGACGCCCAGACGATGGAACCCTTATTTTACCGGGATAATAATAACAAAGGTTTACAAAACTAAATTTTTTTTGTGTGGCACGGAATATCCCACTTAATTCAGATTTACGGTATTAATGAGTACTAAGCCTATAAATCACTTTTTTCGAAATGACTTTAGTTTCCGCGATAAAACGATATTTGTAAAATTAATGAGGTTTCACCATATATAGAACCATATCTCGAAAAATACTTGTCTGATTTGGTTCAGTGAGATATCCAAAATTCCAATTATTGGAATTATCTTCAAGTTATGCTCACATTATTTTTTTAATATGCACAACAGTTATGGATACATTAAGACCATTTTGTAAGAAAGAAAAAATCGTACAAAATTTCCAAAAAAAAATATTTAAAAAAAAATCGTAAACATTTTTTAGTGTCAAAAATTCAAATTTTTATTCGTTAATTATAAACATAATTTTTTTTTCAAATAAAACTAGGGACATTTCATTCAAATCAATGCATAGCTTTTGATTTTATTCAAAAAGTAATGAAGATACTCATTTACAAATTACATAGAAATATAAAAAATATTAACCTTTTTTTGGGCTTTTTTTTATATTTTTCAATGTGATTTGTAAATGAGTATCTTCACTAATTTGTGAGTAAAATCGAAATTTTCACAATGATTTTAATGAAATATATGGAGGTTTTATTTGTAACAAATTTATCTTTATGATTAAAGAATCAAGATTTTAATTTTTGACATTTATGAATATTTTACGATTTTTTGAAAACAATTCTTTTTGGAAATTTTGTACGAAATTTCAGTATTTTTCAGAAAATAGGCTTAATATTTCCATAATTGATGAGAGTAGCGATTTTTCACGAAAACCAGAGTCACTTCAAAAAATGGTTTCAAGGCTTAGTACCTCATAATAATGTGCATCTGAATTGACTGAGAAAACCAATGCAGCAGAATCAGTGTATAAGGTATCAGGTGTGTAATAAATAAACTACATATGTACATTTGCTAGATTATTGTAAGATTTTATGATGACATAATTTGTGTCCGTCCGTCCAACTATTCCACATTTTGTTTACTTAGATGCGAGTCTAATCCAGCCAACATTTTTGTCACTGGAGTTTTAAATCATATATAAATTCAAAAACTATTAATTAAATGGCTGCCAATCTAATCCACAATATTTTGAAAATTTAATTTTTCCGTTAAGTGCAGAAACACAACTATGCCGGCAACAGAACGGTTTGCCTCCTACTGAGAAAAAATAAACATAATAACAACGGCAGCGGTACGGCAAGATGATTGACAAAGCTTTGTGTAAAATATAAATTATCAATCTATTTTTTATTTATTTTTTTTTTTTTATTATTTGCTATAATTATCATTTTTAATATATAAATATTTTTATATTTTAATTTTCTCTCTTTGTTGAGTTTTATTTTCTTTTTATACCCTATACCATCATAGGTGGTTGATTGGTTGTGATCGGTCCATTATTTCACCCAGCCCCCATACAAATGTCCCCCCGAATAGAGTTTAAACACTCAATGCCTTAAAAATAAGAATATTTTAATGAAATCCGGTGCAAAGATGTTCTGTACAAGTATAAATCTTTGTACCAAATTTTATGAAGATTGGTCCACAATTGACCATAGCTCCCATATAAACCTCTCTTCCGAAAATCACTTTAACGTGCATAAATCCCATACGAATGATAGTATCAAGTTAATAAGTTTTATGTAAGTAGAAACAACATTACCAAATTTTATGGGAATAGATTCATAATTTACCATAGTTCTCATATAAATCCAATTCCAGAAACCACCCTAAAGTGCATAAACACAACACATTATTCTGTATTTGTATAATTTATTTTAGATTTAATAAAATTGGCACAGATGTAACATAAGTCCCCTTCCCGAATTTTTATGCTCGTACACAATGGTGCAAGGTATCGTACAGCCGATCTTGACCGACTTTATCTTTATTTCTCGTTTATAATATATTTTTTTTTTTCATAAAATAAATAAATACATTTGTTTTCATATCGTCAAGAAAATAAAATAATTTTTTTTTTCAACGGCAACGTAAAGTCAAATTTGCATGGAAATAACAGTGTTGCCATTTTTGCATTTTTCTGTTTTTTCGAAAAATTTCTTTTAAAACTGTGATTTAAATTTTTCTATTAGCAAAAACTTTATAGTAAAAAACTTCTTCAGATAGTTTGCTGAAAATCTAAATAGAAGAAAGAAGTTCCGTCTAAAGGATAATTTGTATCACTGTATCACACTATAGAGCAAAGATTCATTTTTTTTTTTTTTTTTTTTTTGACAATAATAACAATGTTGAAGGTTTAACGTGAGTACCTGTCTATGTAGTCTAAACCTCACGCTGCTCTTCACACAGGGTGAATACAATGAGTCCACCACAATAATAATAAGATTACATAGTAATTCACTAGGGCTTTGCTTAAAATAATAAACCACTAAATTCGGTCAAATTAAAAACTGTTAAATTTTTCGCCAATAATTCAAGATTGATACCTTTTGTTACGCAGATTTCTCAGTGCCTACTTTGAACCGAAATTAGTTAATGGTATTGTAGCATTTTTGGACATATTGATTTGAATAGTATTTTTTATTTCATTTGCCCGATGTCAGCAATCTTCAAATTAGTTCGGCATATATCTTTTTGTAAACTATTACTCATAAGACTTTGAACATTTTCTAGCAACACTGATAAACAGAGAAACCATAAATATGCTCTAAAAAAGGGTTTTATGCGCATTAAATATGCAGTAAAAAAATAAAAAAATGTTCTAAAAACACAAAAAATTTTTTTTTTTTTTAAATTTATAATATTTATACAAAAATTATCATTTATTAGTTAATTTATTTTTTCCAATAAATGGAAGTATTTTATTAATATTTTAACGATATAAAAATTCAAAACTAAAATCTATCTGCGAGTATCAACTGTGTCAAAAACCCTATTTTTAGTTTCAATTTATGACATAAAATTGATCTTATATTTGCTTTCCCATCTAATTAGTTCAGATATTATCAAAAAGATTCATAAGTAAATTTACATACATAAAAAAACAATACAATATTAAATGCAGTTATTAGGGAAAATTTAAAGGCTAATACGTCTTCTATACCATATTTCAAAAATGGCTTTAATAAAGATCAATTAATCTGTTTGTAAAACTTCATGATTTCTTACCACATTTCTCCTCATTTTTAACGAACTTTCGCAGTATCCATTAAAATTAATTTTAAAAACTATTTTGGATCTCTTATTTTATGCTATAAATGTACTCTAAAAATCACTATATGCAAAAATATGTTATTAAGAGTGAAATATGCAAAAACATGCACTTACAAATCGATGCCAAAATGCTTTATTTGTTCTGAAACGAATAAGTATTTTATCGATGGTTTCATTCAACGTACAGAAAAAACATGCAATTGCATATTTGTGGTTTCCTTGCTGATAAATAAAAAAATGTCTATTTAGAAACTAAAAAATCTTAAAAAAAAAAGAAACTAATTACTTCCTCTAATGTTTTGCTAATTAATATTCCTATTAAAATAAATATTTCTATAAATTTATTTTAATCTGTGTTTTGTAACATTTCACCTGTATTTTGTTACATTAATGATCTTAATTCTATAAACAAATTAACCTTTCTGTTATTAATTATTAAATTAAGTATTTAAATTTTAAATTTCTCTTGTTTCGCTTTTTTTATGAACATGTTTTTGTAATTAAATTTATCTCAAAGTTCAAATTTCAATTTACTTTCAGTGCGAATACTCACTCTACAGTAGTAGAGTAATAAGTCTAATTACTGGAATAATTTGTGTAACATTGTGTGTGTGTGTGTATGTTTTGGGTCTGTTCATCAGACTACTTTTCACATTATAAATTAAGGTCTTTTGTTTTCTTCTCCTGTTTTTGTTGTAGTTGCTGTTCCTTTTTTTTTGCTTTTTTCTACTCTTGTTTATTGTTGTTAAACTAATTTTGTTTGACATTAAGTAATACAAGGTGACAACTGACGACATTCAAGTCAATGTTTTGGAGTTTTATGAAAGGGGGTTTCCCCCTTCATATCATTTCATGTTGATGTTGTTTGAAGTTCATTTAAATTGAGTAGAGAGTAAACTTGAGTTTTGCCTTAAAAAAATTAAAATAAAAAAATCAATGAATTGTATTTGGTTTTTGTCGTTCAAACGTTGTTACCACGTTTAAATTGAGTCTAAAGGGGAGTGAGTTTGAGGTATTGTTGATGGCATACGTTTTAAATTTCCAACCATAATCACTGAGTAATTTAAACCACCAACTCTGTACAAGAATTTTCGTTTTGGCATGTAGTTTGGAAATACATATTGACTGTGTTGATGGTGGTGGTGGTGGCTGTAGCATGTGTTTGGTGCGGGCTTAATTAAAGCTTGTTATATGTTAATGAACAATATTTTTTTTCGTTTCGTTTGAAATTATTTATATTAATTTATATTTTATGTCGTTGTTATTGGTTATTGGGTTGTGAAGTAAAGAAAATATGATTTAAATTAATTTATGATTTCATTAAAGTTGTACGAATATGCAGATATATTTTGTATTTTTTTTTTTTTTTTTTTTTTTATTAAAAAAAAAGAAATTTAAAAAAGAGTTGATTATAGGTCCAAAATTGTTTAATGTTTCTCGAAGGTATATAAAAAAGTTTGTATATTTTTAAAACATTTCGAAAACTCCAATACAAGTTTTTGAAAGGTACAAATCATTACGTCAGATATGAGTAACATTATACTTATTTTCCTTTTAGAACTGTAAGCAGGATCAATTAGTACTTTGTTAACTGATCCTCAACTTCAAATTAAAAATTGCTCCAGTGATTCGTTACAGAAGCTCAACAAACGAAACATGGACGCGTATATGAACGTATAAACCATAAAGAAAATTTTACAAGAGACGATAAAAACTTCATGAAATCATAAAACTCAATCGTTTTCTTAACTTTTTTTTTCAATATTTGGTAAGATTTATGAAACATTTATCTGTATGCAAAGTATCGCTAAAAAATTCGGATTAGAATATGCAAAATTTTGAAAAAGCTTAAAATGGAACAACGACTTATATCCATATATTATTGTAGAACAATAGTAGTAATGAATGTTTATAAATGCTTTATATTAATCACTATTTTATATGAATAAATCAGTGTGCAAATTTTCATGAAGATGAAGAAACTGACCTGACTGGCTTTCATATAAGCCCATATTCCTAAAATCACTTTTAAAATTGCCAGCATATCAATAACATTTGACGCAAATAATTTTTATATGGGTAGAAAATATTCGGTCCATAATTGACCATAGTTAACAGCACGATATATTTATATATACATATGTTTTATAGAAATATAATTTACACCACCAAAACTTATAATAACCGGTAGAGAATTGACCATAGGTCCCATGAGAGACCCCTTCCCCATATAATAAAAACGCTTGGTGTTGGCTATAATATGATCGGATTTGACAGGCAACATGTTTTTTACTATTTTTTCGAATAAATTTTCTGAAATTATTCACAAAATCAAATCAAAAATCATCTTATTATCTTATTTAAATTATGAATATATGCCTTTACTTCTTTTCTTACTTCGATGCATTAAAACTCACAAGATAATAATTTTTCTTTTTTTACAATATGAGACCATATGAAATAATTTTTAACTGTCTTTTTTATATTCTGAAGTTTATATATCAGTCTAATACTGAATTGTACTCTATTTATTTCAGGCGCGGATCCACGGGGGGAAAAAAGGTAATCCCCCCTTCAATATGAATTTTTCAACCAAGAAAAATTAAAAAGGTATAACAAATTTACAGATGGAAAGTGAAAAATATAACTTATTTTGCAAAAAAAAAATAATAATAAATAATTTATCGAAAATAGAGAAAGGAAGAATGAATTTTTTACAATATAATGGAGCTAAAATCGTTTTTGGGGAAAATACCACATTTTTTTTTTTTTTTTTTTTTTTTTTTTTTTTTTTTTATTTTAAAACAAAATTAAAAGGGTTTAATAATCAGCACTTACTTAATTAAATATGCAGGAAATGCAATGGATTATTAAAATTTTTAAAACAACAAAATTTTTATGAGTTTTTATATTTTTCCAATAGTGAAAAATTTTTTAATTTCTTTTTCCTAATTTAAAGAAGTTAATTCCAAATTATTTCATAATATTTCTTTAAATTACACTAAAAAAATTTATTATTACTTAAAAACTTTAGCTTTATGAAATTTTTTTATAAAAAAAAAAGGAATTTTGAATTTTCGAAATGAATTTTTCTTTCGACGTAGAGAAACAGACAGTTATTTTTCTTGTAATGAGAAATTGTTGGAATATAATTTAGCAAGTCTCTTAACTTGAAAGATATCGGCAAAATAAAAAGATAAACATTTAAAATCCTTAAAAACAACCACAATAAAAATCTCATGAAAACTGTAATTAACTTAGAAACTCTGGTAACTGGACACAATATATCGTTGATAAACGTAGTTTTTCCACCAATTTTTGTAAATTGTTGTCGGCTAGTCCGATTAATATAAAAATTCACACGTGTTTCCTAATATTTCTTTTTTCTCTTCCGATTACAAAAATTAGTATATTTTCTCTCAATAAGGTTTGTGCATGTTATTTAACTTTTATAATTATCGAGTTATACGTAGCTGAAAATTTAAATTTCGAATTTTAACAAAACTTCGATTTTCTCCAAGTAATGTAGAAAAAACCAAAAGTGAACAATTTTGAATTTGAAATTTGAGAAATAATAATTTTTGGAATATTAAAAACTAAAAATATTCTCAAGAAAATTTCAAACATTGCTTTAGAAATTGTAAAGTGTTTTTCCTAAATACTTAACTATTGATCATCCATTTTCAGTTTTAATCTATTTTCAAAAATCTGTATGGGTGGTTTTCAGACAAAATATAAATTGTGTTTAATGATTTTGTTTAAGTTAAAAAAAAATGTGAAATATGTATTTCGGAAATTATGTTTAAATGTTCTTATCTTAAATTAAAGAAAGTAACTTACTTTATTTGGAAAATTTTCTCTGAATTTTACAAATTTCAGACTGCAAATCAGAATTTTATAAAAAATTTCAAAAAGTTCATATTCTTTTTATCTGACTAGCTTCAAATTCTAAATCAGTAATTTTGGATATTAAATATATCATGAATTTGTTTTTTAATTTATTTAATTTGAAATTTCAGTAAAATAATAACCAAATTTAAACCATTAAAATCTATTCAATATTCCCAGAAATATTTCTTTTAAAAAGCATAATTTTATTTTTTTTATTTCAATAAATAGAAAATTGATATAAAATATCAAGTATTTTCGGGCTACAGAAATATAGAAATTTCATAGCCCAACAATTCGTTTAAAAATCTATTCTTTAATAGTTTTATATTGGCTAAATCAATATAAAGTTTTAGTAATTAAAATCGTGAATTTTTTATAATAAACTCACTCATTTATTCAAAAATACTTAAAAGAAAATAGTGTGAAAACTTATATTCCTAATGCTAGGAATAGAACACCATCAGTTATTGACTTAGTAAATTCTAATATTCCACATTGCATAACCCACCCTAAAACAATAAATGAATTCAACTCAGATCACCTACCGGTATCTTTTAAACTTAACATTAAAATATCACGAACGTCTCAATTTTTATTTAACTACAAAAATGCCAACTGGAGTCTTTTTGGATCGTTAGTTAATAACTCGATTTCCCATTTACCTTGTGATCTGAGTAATGTAACGAGAAAAGAAACTGTTGATGTAAATGTAGATTATTTAACAAAATGTATCATAGATGCCTCGGTCACTGCAGCGCCGATTATAAACATTGATTTTAATAGAAATAATCTACCACAATTTATTAGGCAATTATTAAACTATAGAAATTATTTTCGTAGGCAGTGGATTAGATATCGAAATAAAACTGATCTCAAAATTATGGAAAGTTTTAATAGGACAATACGTAGTGAAATTTTTAAGCTTTGAAATAGAATGTGGAATACTAAGATAAAAAATTTAGATAAGACTTCTAAACCATTTTGGAATATAGCAAAATGATTAAGGAAAAGGAAAATGTTTATACCACCACTTAGGGAAAACTCGACAACATTTTATACCGATGAAGAAAAAGCCAACCAACTGGCTACAACCTTTTTGCAAAATCATTTAGTTTCAAGCAACTTAAGTAAGCATTCACATATCTCATTGGTAGATACAATAAACCAACTTTTCTCTTCACTTTATATAAGCCTTAATCCAAACGACTATGCGGACGTTAGTGAAATTTTAACATTTATAAAAGAATTAAAACCTAGAAAAGCCTCCGGGTTAGATGGGATCAAAAATATAATGCTAAGGCAATTACCAGGTTCAGCTATTGTCTATATCTGTTTTATTATAAACTGTTGTTTAAAACTACAATAATTCCCAAAAGCATGGAAAATGGCTAAAATAGTGCTAATTTTAAAACCAAACAAACTGCCGAATTCAGTAAAAAGCTATCGTCCAATTAGTCTACTAAGTAGCCTAAGCAAAATCTTGGAAAAAGTCCTTAAAGCAAGACTTTCTAAGTTTATTGAACAAAATAATATTTTACCACTTACACAGTTTGGATTAAGACCATTTCACAGTACTGTTCACCAGATTAAACGTATATACAAACATATAAATACAGGGTTTGAGAATGGACTATCTACAGTGGTAGTCGCACTTGATATCGAAAAAGCTTTCGATACTGTTTGGCATAGTGGTCTATTATATAAAATGATTCGATACAATATTCCATTTTCTCTTATAAGAACTATTGAAATGTTTTTAAAAAATAGATCTTTCTATGTAAATCTAAATAATGAACATTCTAATATTAATGAAATACTGACAGGAGTCCCCCAAGGCTCAGTTTTGGGACCATTATTCTATAACTTATACTGCTCTGATATGTCACAATTCAATGTTATAGAATGTGCAGCCTATGCTGACGACGCATGTCTATTTTCATAATATAATCTTGGCCAAAAGATTGTAGATAATTTACAATTTGCATTAGACCGGCTTGTTGATTATTTTCATACCTGAAAAATAAAAATTAACGAAAGTAAAACTCAAGCAGTTTTTTTTTTGTCGTAGAAGAAATTCTTATTTCTATCCCACAAACCAATTGAGAATCAATGGCTCTGCAATGTAAAATATTTAGGAATTACCTTTGATAGAAAATTAATTTTTGACCTGCATATCCAAAGGCAAATAGAAAAATTTAACTTAGCAAAAAATATGTTATATATCCGCTAATAGGGCGAAAATCTTTTTTAAGTCGCGAGAATAAAATAATTTTAGCTAAAGTAGTTTTCCAATCCATTATTTTATACGCTTGTCCTATTTGGGGGGTATGTGCAAAGTCCCACATTAGTAAATTGCAAATTTGTCAAAACAAATTACTTAAGATGCTGCTAAATTTACCCTGGCATTTCTCTACTAACAATCTCCATAACAAAAACAATATAAATCTGATCCGCGACAGAATACGCAGAACAGAACGACAGAACGTTTTATATTAGTATGTGGACAATCTAATAACCCACTAATTTGTAGTCTACTTAATCAATTTTTGTTACTTGATTTAGTAAGCGTTACATATATAGATATATCATAAAATATACTCATGTATGTAAAGAATAACATATATTATATTATAGGATTTAGTTATAGTATATTATACTAATAATGAATTATATCAGAGGTTTTTCTTACAAAATTTTCCTCTGAAAAATTATATTTGAAATGAAAATCTAAACTTAAATTATAATATATATAAATTTTTTAGATTAAGAGTTATTAAATAACTAAAACTCTGTAAATTGTATGATAACCATAGTGTAAGGAAATAAAAAACATGTTATGATTTCAAAAAAAAAAAAAAAAATAGCATGAAAAAAAACCTTAATATCGTGTCTTTAAAGTAATTTTTTTTTTTTTTTTTTTTTTTTTTGATGAAGTTAACATTTTTTAACATTACATCAATAGATGTAATTTGGTTACTAAATGCAAAACTAAATCGCATTTTGAAAAAGTAGGTTTATACGCTCTTATACGCGTTCATGTTTAGCTATTTGAAAAATAGCTATAAGTGTTATGTTAACTATCCGCATAGAAACGATCTTTAATAACACCTCATAAAAAAATAATTTTTCTAATGACCAATATTTACAAAATTAAAAATAAAATACTAAATTTAAAACTTTCAATCTCTAAAAATTAATGGCTGAAACTATCAACTCTTGTAACTTTGTAATTTATTAAAAACAAAAAAAAAACAAAAAGTTTGAGGTCTAAGAACACCCAAAGCAAAAACAATATTAATAATAAATATTCATATAAATATTTTTCCCATGATCATCTTTCATATTTTTCTCTTTCATTTTATTATTTTTTTATATTGTATATATAATTGGTTTCAACATTTATGCTCCGACCAAAAAAAAAAAATACTAGAAAGATGATCGGCAGCGTTGGTAGTGGCGGCATCGGCATTTTGTATTTAATCAGCATAACAAAAGAAATTAAGAAATAAAATAATGATGATAATAATCATCAACAACATCATTGAAATCGACAACAACTCTCTACTACAAAAGAACTTACAACCATTCTTTCTCTTTAGCAATGTAACTTTTATGAAAATGTATATTTTCAAAAAAACCGCCGTGTCATTTACTAACTTTGTGATTAACACAATGAAATATATTTGTTTAAATTTTTTTTATTAAAATAATAAAAATTAAAAAAAACCCCGAAAATAATAAACGAACCTAGAGTGTGTGCTTCAGTTTGGAAGCCACTGACTCGCCCCAAAAAATGTACTCTTCCATTGTCTCTTTAAAAGTATGCGTAAAGTATTGTTATAAAAAACCCGGCCTGTAAGCGCCGCTCTCAGCTGGAGTTATGTAGAGTGTGTTGGTTCAACCACGGTATACGAGTATTTAAACAAAATATATTTTGATTGTTCTTTATTATTAATATTAAAATATTTATAATTATCACTATGGTTTTAATGATCTTTTTTTTTTTTTGAATATTAAATATTTCAACAAAAAAAAATTCACTTCGTCACTTGCCAAGAAACGAAATGTGAAATGTACCTTAATACATTTTGTTTGGGAAATATTTAGTTGTATTACTATATTTCAAATACGTTTTTGACTTACAGACTATTTGATCGCTTTCGTTAACATTTGGTGTCTTTAGTGGTAATTATATATGATGATTTAGCATTAAATAAAAAGTTAATTGAAAAAAATAATAAACTTATAAGAGAATATTACTTTTTGTAATTAAATAATGCATAATTTTTGTTAGGTAAATAATTAAAATTTCTTTGTAAATTAAAATTTCATAGCGATTTTATAGGAATGAAAATTGAAAATTTTGATTATGAGTTATAGAAATTTTTATGTTTAAAATAGGTTAGCAAAGAGTGAAGTGAAAAAATTGTTATATGTTGAAAACTAAACATTACTACGTTTATACGCACCTCTTACTTGTATTTAAAAATATTGAAAAATGAAAATTTTATTACATAAACGGGTGTTAATATTTTATTTTAATATTTTTATATTTTATTTTTTTGTGAAACTATTTGTAATTTTTTCCCCATTCGGGACAACAAATAAGTAAATATACATATTTTTTATGCAATTTGACGTATAAACAGTGAGTTGATTATTTGTAAATAATTTTTATTTGCAAAAACCGTGAGTTCTGTGCTTATTTCCCACTACATCATGTCCTGATAATTTCATTACTAGTCTGTCCTTTCACATTTATTTACATGATCTTAGCGTAATGTGAGATAGTCGACCAAGTCAATGTAACTTCCTATTGCTCTCATTGTCTGATAAAGATTACACAGAAAAAAATATTTTTTCAAATCGCTCAATAAATTTGTTAATTGCTTTTATTTTGGAGCAGTATTAATGTATTAATTAATTAATTTAATTAGCAATTTTTATTTCTTATACATTTGTTTGACAAAAATTGAATTAAAACAATTTTGAAAAAAAACTATAATTAGCTATTAAATCGTCGATTTTATTTTCCGTGAGTACATTGTAAATATCGCTCATTATGAACAATTATAGGTGACACTGTGTATGGATATCTTTTCTAAATTCTAAAGTAAGTGCATCTTTTAACAAGATTGCTAATCATTCCGAAGTTATTATAGATATTCCCGCAATTTATACAGCAAATTAATTTAGTTTAATAATGCGACAATAAGATTGTTTTAAAACTGTAAGTGATTATTCTTGCGATTTTTATAATAATTTTTCACATGTAAAACATATATTTCATCAGTAAGATTTTAAATGCCACACCATTGATATAAAAATCCATTTGCCGCAGCTTCCATATGAGGTAACCGCAGATTTTTTTCAGAAAATAGATCATAAGAATATAGTACATAGATACATTCTTATGATCAATTTATCAATTTAAAAAGCATAACTAATAATTCTTTATGTATATACGAGGACATCAATACATATTTTACAAGGTTAGGTCTATTTCATTTAAATGCATGTATGTACTTTTCAAATATGTATTTACTATTTTCCAATAATTAATTGCTAGAAATTTGTGACTTTTCATTTAGGGAATTATTTCTGTACGTTAGTATATATTCATATGATACTTGGTTTTAAGCACAATTTCAATCACAAATGTAATTCATGTAATTAAAAAATTAATTAAAATCATTCAAAATATCAATTAATTTTACTTAGCTAATATTATTATTTTGATGACTGGAGCAAAATCAAACAAAAAATTAATTGATATAACAAATTTCGTAATTGAAATTCATTTTTATTTTTTTATGTGTTAATATTGAAGTTTTGCTAATTTTAATTATGTGGTAAAGCCTGGTCATAGACATGGCTGCCATATCTGATTTATTGTGAATATAAATGTTTTAAAAATAGCAAAGAAACGCCTGGACGATGTATCTCTTAAAATTGCCGATTTTATGTAATTTTGAAAATGTGTCAAAACTAAATTTAAATACATAAGGACAAAATGCGTAAATATTATAAATTCGAGTTTATTTTCTTTCTTTTGTGACGCAATTCCACTGCGTGAGAAATTTCTTTAAGACAACTTATATGACTACTTCATGACGTGTCAGAATTGCTGTTGACTCTGCCCATACAATCACTTTTTTATATATTTTTTTATCAAAATTCTTTAAAACAAATTCAAAATGTTATTAATAGTACTGACAAAGTTATAACTTGTCTTTAATATGTCTACAATTATCTTACAAATAAGGACTGAAAATATTCTGCTGACCTATTGATGTATTCTATTAAATACGGATAATACTTTTTTACTTTTTAATCGCTGATATACATATTTTCAAGCTGCATAATAAAATAGTTCAACAACAATTTTATGAGTTCTAATGGCTTTCATCATTATTAGCATAACAATTAATCTGTTATATATCATTGCTAAAATAGTCATTAAGACATCTTATGATTTCTGTCAAAACTAATCGAAAAATTCTTGATATGTCATGGGGTCATACGAAATAAAATGTCATAACCAGCTCGAAATCTCTATAATATTATTTATTTTGCTTTCATTTTATTACACAGAAAAAAAGTCATCAATTACCAAAATAATTCATTCAATTAAAATTTGTTTAAATTTGCAGCTCTCACCAAAACAATTACATCAAAAAATTAATAACTGTAATTAAATAAATAACTGAAAATATATATCCAATTAAAAAATTTATTAAATCAATCAAGTGGATGAGAAAAAAGTTTTACTTGAATTTTATTTTTACTATTTCTTTTATTTTATTCTTGCTTGAATATATTGATTAAATTTTGATGTAAAATTAAACAACTATGTTAATTGAAAAATATAAGGTAATACTTTTTTCCGTGCACTGTTAAATAAATTCTTAAGATTTTATTTTTCCAGTTTTTTACGATTTTTTAAAACTAAAATAATAATTATTTTTTGCTATCGGGAAATGGAACATTTTTACAAGTTTTATGGGCCATGTAATTTATTCTCTTTTATTTTTGAAACTTTATTTAATTTTACAAAATCTTATTGGGTATATCAATATGCAATTAGTTTTTCCAATATTTTAAAGGGCTGATGCCGAGAGTTACTAATTAAATACTTATTATTTTCACTTTTGAAAATCTTAAAAATTTATCACAAAATAAAGGACTAAATATTTAAATTAATTTTAAAACTAAAGACTCTTGATCATCCTAAGCGTCCATATTCTCCAAATGGAGAAAACCACAAAATTTGATCTTGAAAAATGGTCCGCACAAATGGCCATCAACGCATAGTGGAGCCGATCGCAAAAATGTTGGTAATAAATCTGTATCTCCTAAACTTGGATCGATTTTAAATGAGTGAGAGAGTTGTAGAGGAGGACCTAAGCTTTCAGATAACACAGTCGACCACGGTTATAACGAACTCATAGAAACCGACAAATTTAGTTCGTTATAAACGTAGTTCATTATATCCATAAAATACAAAAAAATCGTAAAAATCGTATTTCTTTCCTTAAAAAATAGGCTATATTTATGTTTTTTAAATATGTATTTTTAATTTCAATCATTTGACAAATGACAAATTGAGATTAATTATATTTTTTATACCAATTCAATGCTTCTATTTATTACCGAGGTTTTTAAATTGGCATTTTTTTGAGATCTTTGCTCTTTGAAGAATAACGATTTTCTAATATTTAATTTTGACAATTTCAGTTTTATTTTTTAACTATTTTCAATAAATGCGTTATGAATATAAAATTACTCCTTTTATTTTCTTTCCAATAATTAAAATTATAATTAATGAAAATTATTGCTATTTGTCCAATAATATAAATTGAAATTAATAAAAGTTATTTCTGTTAGTTTTTACATTTTTGAAACATTTTTTTTTTTTTTTTTTTTGCAATTTTACTTATCTAAAATTAGTACTTGTTACAAGTTTTTTGTATGAATTGTTCTTCTTGTGACCATAAAAATGTGTTCGTTTTAAAAAAAGTTCTCTATAACCATGTTCATTACAAACGTTATTTGTTATTTGTATGGAAAATTGCAGAAAAATCAATGAGACCGAAGAAAACTGTTCGCTATAGCCATGTTTGATGGAAAATTTTAAAAATTTTTTGTCATAAAATCGTTAACAATATCACAATTTCTTGTAATTGTGCTGTTTCCTACCTCACTATATATTTTAAAAATCATTTCTGAGCAGTCTGGCATATATATTAAATTTTGTAAAAATTTTGAATATTGATTTTGACTTTTCCTCATTTTCTAATTGTTTGAAAATCGATTCACAGAATTCTATTTTGCATAATTTCAAATGAATGAACTTAGTTTTATTTTTTTTTATTGCAATAAAAAAAAACTATATTATTAATAAATATAAAAATAACCTAAAATAAAAATTTATTACCAAATCTAAAATCATATTTTATTTATAAACTCTCAAAGAAGGTATGTAAACAAATTATAAATGCACTCATAAATTTGAAGCCCATTTTTTTCTTTTTGTTTCCCAAGTAATTTATCATTCTTTTTCTGTTTCTTTCTCTACATTTAAAAGTTTTTTTTTCCATATTTTCTCTAAATAATATTTATTGAAATATTAAAGTTAATGTGTGTAAGCTTTAATTAAAAAAAGAAAAGAAGGCAAAAGAAAAAAATATGTGAATCGAAATCATAAGTTAAAAACTACTACTTAATATATACAAATTACCAATAATACAAACACTCTCATAAATGTTTAAAATGTCTGTTGAACGAGTATTTATGAGAGTTTTGCATGAAGTTGATCCTATAGTTTTATATGTATTTTGTGTTGTATTTAATTCATAACTAAACATTGGCCATAGTAGAGATGGGATGTAATAGCGTTTAAGCCAAGTTTTTATAAACAGACATTTCAGAAAAACTTTGAACTTGGCCGCTTCGATTGTTGTTAAATGATTGATGTGTTATTAATTTTTTTTTCTCCTTCTTTCTATTTAAGTCTTTCTCCGGGTATTTGTATGTTTTTTTCCATATTTTAAAATAGCTAAGCCGCTGTATTTTTCTTTATAATTTGTATGATACATTTAAACGTTACACGAGTATCAAGCTATTTGTGTTTAAGCTTGTTTAAAAATAACCAAGTTTCATTTAGTTTGCTAGACCTTCTTAACTAGTTTAGATTTTTTTTACAGTTTAGTTAAATTTTATGTACATTTTTGTTTAGAAATTTACGCTTTAAGCTTTTACATGTTTCTTAAGCGTAAATGTCTTTAAGGCTTTTTACACACGATCACTGGCTATGTTTCACTTTTCAGTTTGTTTCTAAAAAGTTGTTTATTTTTTCTTTATTTTTTTTTTTTTATAATCACGCTGTTTAATGATTATAATTTTTATAGGTTTTTACTTTTTAATATATTCCTTTCTATCAGCTGTAATTTTTAATCAATTTGCATAACTAGTTGTAGTAGCGTATGCAGTCAGTTATACTTTTAAGATATAGAAAAATAGAGAGATTTATTAAGTAATGACAAAATCAATGAAGGAGGGTATTGGATTACAATGTATTACATGGAAAATGTCATAACATTTAATTAGGTATATGTAAATTAAATCTTGCAATAGGGGAACATTGCCATTAAATCAATGAATTTTTTAAGTTGAAATAGAAAAAAACATAATTTTGGTACAAGTTTTTACTTATGTGTTTCAATTTTTTTCATATTGACTAAATATGAAAAAAGCTAATAAAATTTAATAAAATTTATCCAACTTTTGTTTAAAAAATAATTAAAAACCTTGGTTTTTTTGCGATTTAAAATTTAGGCTTCTTTGAGACGGAAATATCTACTATTTTTAACAGTTTTTAGAAAAAATTAGCGAAATTTTTTTTTCATTCATAAATTTCCTTTTTTTAATATTTTAGTGTTTTGTACACACAGAGAAAACATATAGTTTTAGTGACCAGAGCAACATTATATAATTTGAGCATATGATAACAGCGAAAAATTGAAATGATTATAAGTAATAATCATTATGATTCCATTTCGTCACATTTTGCGCGATTTTATGGTTTGTTTTTTCATGTTATAGTTCTAGTTTTACATATAATTGAACTAGTAAGATTGTTCAATTATATATCATTATCCCACTTTATCAGAATATGATTTGAAGTTATTATATTATTATTATTCCATTATTATATTATATTATATTATATTATATTATATTATATTATATTATATTATATTATATTATATTATATTATATTATATTATATTATTATATTATATTATTATTATATTATTATTCTTTATTATACCATATTGTCATATTATGATTCTATTTCATAATATTATTTTGTCATTCACATTGTTATCTCATTTTATCACATTATTATCCCATGTTATCCAATCTTATCATATTATTACTTCATTTTTTCATATCATTATTCCAACTTATAATATATTAAAATAAAAGGTATTAACAAAAAATTATTATTCTTATAAATTTTTTATTGAAAATAATACAAAAAAATGTAAATTAGCCAAAGAAGAAAAATATTTACATTTTGTTTGTTCATTAATTACATTAATTTGTACCACCATGTGTGGTTCAAATACGAGACATGTTTTTTTATATTTATTTTTTATATTTATTCATATATATACTAAATGAGAATTACAATGAATTTGGAAAACAAACATTAAAAGCAAAATATATATATAAAAAAACAAGTAATGAATTTTACCACTAAGTTTGTCAAACGGATAAGTATTACATTTATTTGAAACATTCTATTGTCATGGGAATAATAATATTAATATGGTTTGAAAACGGAACATGGTTCAATAATACTTAATGTTTGTAGAAATAATGATATTTTTCATTTAGTACAATTCTGCTTCTGGTCAAAAATATTTAAAAACATATAATTTTTGCAGTGAAATTAAATTATTAAAATTTGATTGAGTGTAAACATTAAATTACAAAATTTAAACAAAAACATTGTCATCATGAACATAGAATTATTAAAATTCAAGGAAATTAACAACGAGGACATAATGTTTAACTATATTTTCTCTCTGCTTGTACGTTTTACGCAAAGAGCATGCAACTTAAAATATATAAAACTAATTTAATTTACATAATTGAAAAATAACTTTTTAGTTAAAAATTTCAATTGTATTTTTTGCAGACTTTCTTTAACAAAATTTTTGTTAAAAAGATATTTTATTACAATTTGACAATTGAGTAATTCAATTTTAAATTTAAAGAATATTCAAGACCACTCTGAAATTTTCTCTGTAGTAAGGCTTTTTATCAAAAAATATAAAAGTATTTAAGGTTACGTTTTTAAATATACATCGCTAAAGAGGTTAAGAAAAATATTATTTTGATTGTTTTTATGATATCTTAAAATACAAACTTTGACAAATCCACTGCAAAAAAAATTACTTTCTTATCTCTTATACAACAAAAGTTATGGATATTAAAAAAAATATATAATAATCACTTTCAAAGCTATGGAGTTGCCACAGTTTTCAAAATAAAAATATATAAAATTAATTTTACATGCTTGTGTATTCTCCTCTATATAAGCACTAAATTTTATCTAAGTTGGTAACCAAAGATCAAAATTTTTTAAATTTAAATGGAGTTACTGTATTGTATTAATTATTCATATATAACTTTAAATTTTATATTTTATATTGTAAATTTTTTATAAATAAAGCAACAAATTTGTTTAAACAATCGTATTTTTTTAGTTAAATAAATTAGTTTTCATATGAGAAAATTTGTTAGTGTTTTTTGGAAAAAAAATATTAAAACTACTATTGCTTTTCGTCCCAAAACAAAAAACTGAATTGTTAAGTTAATATATTAAGTTTCAAGTTTATTTAAGAAGATTAAAAATTGTAAGGGAAAAAAGTTTTCAAAAATGCATTCAAAACATGCATTTGCATTATCAATGCATTTTTTTTACTTTATTTCATTTTCTAATTTTGATATTAAAGAAGGAATTAATTGCCTTTTCAATGACTTTTAAAACAATGAAATCGGGTCTTAATTTCAAAAGATATGTATGTATAATTAAAATTACATACAAAGTGAAATATTTTCATGTTTTACGAAATTAAAACTTGTATAAAATCGCAAGTTTTTTTGAAATTTCAAAAACTTTAAATAAATACATTAATTTAATCTTACAAAGCATGCAAATAGCAAATATCAAATAAGAACCAAATCTGTGGACCTGTGATATATGTCTCATAAAATTCATGATATATCAAATTTCATCAAATTGTCTTCAAAATTGCGACCGTTCAAGTTTTACACGTACAGCCAACCAGCCAACTAGACGGAATGACATGGATGAATCAAGTCACAAAGTGATTCTAAGTCTATACCGTTTGACGGTGAGAGTTAAAAGATTTTTTCCCTGTGTTGCTAACCTCCGTTTAAACGCCTAATACCTCAACATCCTGTGGTGGTGTAGAGTATAATATCTGAATATTTTCTTTTAAAAGAGCAAAAAGTGTGCCTTTGGAAGAAATATGATAAGATTGTTATATGTATAACATAGTATAAAGTCTGCAGAAACTATATGCAAAGTTAGAAGCTATTTATAGCAAAAAAGAAAAAAAATATTGATTTTTTTAAATGAAAATGGCTTTTAAAAACTATGAAAATTTGAATTTTAAAACTCTATGAAAATCTCACCTTGCAAAGGAATCCTATATTATTCACATATATGATGGGCTAAAGTCTGTCGAAATTATCTACAAAGTTTGAAGTTTTTATTAAAAAAAAGTTATTAATTTCAGATATAAAAAAAGCCCAATATTTTCCGCTGTGCGTCGGGTTGCTAAGTCTCGTAATTTTTTAGTTTAGTATTATTATTTGCTGATGTAATAAAATTCTAGTCTCAAAAAGATCTAAATTTTTATCTCTCATTTCACACACAAAATTTAATGATTTAACATATTAAAACCTCTATAATAAGCGTATATCCTTAATCTTCTTACCACCAAAATAAATTGCTACAAATCAAAAAATAAACCAATAAGTCATGTTACCATATTAAAAAAAATAAAAATCTTTTTCTCTATTTTAACTGTTGTATAGTAAAAAAAAACACAAATCCAGATAAAAATCAATATTTAATTATCACACTGGCAAACTTCTCATCATGATCATCATTATTCTTAAACATTCTTATCAAACCTCATCATTTAATCTTTATAACAATTTAGAAATAGAAAAACAACACAACTAAACATACTATTGAAAAAGTCATAATCTTATCTCAAAAAACCAAAAAGAAAAATCTTTTTTATTAATCCCAAAACTACTACACTTTAACTATTGTCTTCAGTTAGATAAAAGAGCTACAGAGAGGAAAAGGAAAAAAGGGAAACAATCAGCACTTCACACCTTAATTTCAATATCCTGTTAAAAAGCGTAACTGATCTTTTTCTTAGATTTAAATAATGTTGAGGTTTTATATCTCCGGTATGTAGAAATTGTTACGAGTATTTTATTAATATATTTGCCAATATCTTGTTTGTTTAATCTTATTCTCTTTTGAGAGATATTTTGTTTGTCAAACTTTTTCTAATTTCTATTTCTATTATGAGGTATTTGTTATTTGGTATAGCATAAAATTTCCACTTGAAGTACTCAATAAGGTGTAACAAATCGATTAAGATTTTCTATTTGAGCATGGATAATAAAATAAATACATACGAAAAGGGGCCACAGTGTTAAATGTTGAAAGTACCTGGCCTATGGTATTCATTTATTTTATGTTATTTTATGTTGCAAATTGTTATTCTTTAATGTTATAAATGATTGTGACTTTTTTCAGTTTTGAAATTTGTTTATTACTTTTAGTTTAAAATTTGCTGTTTCTTGTGAAATTGGTGAGACATTAAAGGAATTTGTTAGATTTTACTAGGGCAAAAGAAAATATTATTTATTTTTTTTTTTTGCTAAGGATGAAATTGATTAACATTTTGTTGTTTCAGTTGTAAGTTTGACAAATTTTCCATATCAATTGTTACTTATGAAATGTTTCTTTTTAGGTATTAACATAATAAGGGCAATAAAAAATATGCCTTAAAAATATTTTATGCGCATAAAAAAATGCTCCTAAAATCTGAAAATATGCCCTTAAAATTAAAAAAATATGCTCTTAAAATAACATTTTTTTCCAAAATGTTAAAAATAACTTGATTTATATTAGCAATTGCTAGAAGATATTTTCTTTTTGCACTTAAAAACATTCAAATCTGATACATTCTGATATCACGAAGTTACAAAAATTCTATCAATTTATAAGGCGAAAATTATTAGAGAATTGGATTTGAAATAAATATGTGACAGTAAAAAGAATTTTTCACTAATGGAAAATTGTGTAAAAAGATTATAAAATATGCAAATTTTTTCTTTCAAGTTTAATATATGCAAAATTATGTATAAAATATGCACAAATATGCCATTTAAATTACAAAAATATATGATCCAAAATAAGAATTTTATATGAAAATATGACAGAATATGCTGCAAAGCACAAAATATGCAAATATATGCTAATATGACCAAAATATGCAAAGATATGCTATAACAAATCGATACCAAAATTCGTAAAATTGTCGGAAATGGATAAATAATTAAAAATTAGATTCATTTAAAGCCCAAGAAAAAATATGAATTTGCATATATTTGGTTGCCCTGATCATAATTATAGAATAGCACTTTTGTTTATTAAATAAAAAGCATCCCAGACGGATCTTTTAAACCTAAGGAAGATTGGGGCAAACAAAGAGTTTTTGCGGCATTAACTAGATTTTAAGTTTTTATTACAAGATATTGGTATCGTTAAAAGGAGAAAGATTTCATCTTTTTAAAAATGTTAAAAAAGTTATATGTCACATTTGAAAAAGTGAAATAAAATAAAAAGTAAAAATATACTAAGATTTCTTTTAATTATAACGTCCATAATAATTTCATGACATTTTTAATAATACTTAATAATACTACTTGTTATTTAGCCACCTTTGAGTGTTTAACTTGACACTAAATAATTTACTAAACCAATTTAGCGGTGTCCTTCAGTTCGTCCGTCTCACCATTATTAATGTAAACCTTCTGATCAAACTGTAGTTAACAATTAGCAAGATATCTTAATGAAATTTGTCTAATAGCTTCCTTTCCAATGAGGACTTAAGAGAATTTTATGAAAATCGTGATAAAAATATTCTCCCAATATATTTACGTTTTTACTGTTTCAATTAAAGTGAAAATTATGATACTCTATAGTTACCCAAATATAGGACCAAATTAGCACCTAGATATGACTCCTCATTGAGAACCGTTTTTGGAAAATCATATTTGCATATATTTTATACAGAGTCTAGTATCGAGATCAAATTTGCTTGTAATTTATATCAACATATTTCACTTTAGAAATGTCTTATGTTGCAATTTTTATTAAAATTTAAATAACCATTTACACGATATTAGTGTTTAGTTGTTTTTAACATAATTAAGTAGTCTTTCAAAGGCAATAATTCAAAGGTACATTGTTTAATTAAAAATGTACTCGTAATGCAATTGCAGTTTTACAATGCGTTTTTGACAAATTTCTACCCTTTCGATTTTAATTCTCTTTTAATATATTTAAAATCAATATCTTTACTATAAATTTCATTAGTAATTGTTCTGGGACAAAGTGATCTACTATTTTTAATATTTTTTTTTTTAGAAAAAAAAAATATCCAATTTTTTCATACCAAATTAAAATCTTTTCATAATATTTTTGTTTTCTTATTCTCATTCAGTAATATGTAATTTTAAGTGTTCATAAATAACTCTTTAATTTTATTGATTTAAAAATCAATATAAAGCTTATTATTGATTTAAAAACAACGTTTTTATTAAAGATGCACTCACAACAAGAATGCAATTTTCAGATGCATTTTTAATCATTTTCTACCCTTTTGATGTTAAATATTTTTGTGTAATACTGAAGACCAATATGTTAGTTGCACAGTACATTAGCAATTATTCCGAGACAAAAAGGTATTATACTACAAATAACAAATTATGAAATGTTCTTTTAAAATAAACACACAAAAGATAAAAAACGCAAAAAGTTAAAAAAATCTGAAGGAATATTTTTAAAATTTTTATTGAAAATAGTGGACCATTTTGTTTCCAAAAAAAAAAAATATATTTCAATTTTTAAAAAACATAATTTTTTAATATCAAAGGAACACAAAAATTGAAAGGGTGGAAAATTTTCAAAAATTGCATTTGCATTATGAATGCACTGTTAAGTGATAATAATATTTTTGAATGACTACGTTTAAAGAGAACATATTCGTCTTCTATATGTAATTTAAATCATTAAATTCCATTCACAGCTTATAGAGATATTGGTATTTAAAATTGCACTCTCTATTTTTTAGACTTTAAAAAAAATTAAAATCCCAAATAAATTTGCGAGTTTTTCAAAATTCCAAAAAAAAAAAAATAAAAATGAAGATATTAAAATGGCTCCATAGGATATGCGTATGCCGAATATTAACAAAATCCGAAGACTTAAGAATAATTTTTAGGCGTTCTTTCATGGAATGAAAGGTATATTTTTGTGAAGCTAAAGTTATGTTTACATTTGACAGATATTTGATCAAAATTGCGTGACCACTAGTTTTACAAAAATATTGCTTGCCATTGTTTGATCTTGCAAGTTTTTGTAAGAGAAAACAACAACAAACAAAATTCGTTAAAATGTCAGCTATGATTGGCGATAAGTAAAAAATGTTTTCCCATTAAAAAAGAGAAATGTCTTATATTTTGGTCAAATGTTTCAATAGTAAGAAAATTAAAAATATTGTTTAACAGAACCGGACAGGCAGAACAATTTTATTATATTTTTAGTTTTTGGAATACTTTTTTTGGATACTAAAAATACATGATTCTGAATTTTAAGATATCAATAATGTGTATATAAATATATGTGTATAATTTCTGTATTTAAAGTTGATGTTACATTCCAGCAATTTACAAAAATAAAATAATCTTTGAAAAAACTTTGATTTGGATGAGCTCAACTAGTTCAGCAAAATGGCATATCAAAAGATAAGTTTGGGGTAAAGTTCAGTTTTGCAAAATTTAAACTTTTAAAATTGAACTTTCTGCCCAAAAACTTTTTCAGAAACCCCTCTGTGCCATGTCAGATATAAATTTTGAATTTGCCGTCGGATAATATTTAATATTGAAATGAATGATCAAATAGTATAACAAATATAAAATTAATAAAAATTCTTCCCTCCTACATTTTGTAGTTTCGAGATTGTTAATATTTTTTTTTATTATTGGTATCAAAAATTTTAAATATTATAACTTTAACATTTGATATCAAACGTGTTCTTCAAACTATTTTCAAATGTAGCTCTATCATCTACATTTGAAAATAGTTTGAATTCTAAGTTTTAAAGATAAGTTTAAAAATATATTTTTCAATTTGATATCAAATGTTATTTTCAAATACTTAAATCTTAAAACAAATAAAAAAAAATATATATATAAAAATATATATATAAAAAGAAATATTATAGAAATTGCTTACAAGTTAATAAATACAAATAAACAAAGAAAGAAATAAACTAAAAAAATAAAATTATAAATATATATTACTTTTATTCTTGTTCCACTTGTAATCAAAATCCACATTTGAAAAAAGTTTAACAATTACATTTAGGAATGATTTGTTAACAATAGCATTTCTCAATTTGGCAATAAATTCTCCTATTTGTTGGGAAAGCTTTAATTTTATAATCATTCACAATCATTTGACATTTGAGAAAGAGCTTGAATTCAAATCATTCTCAATTTTATATCATGCTTTTGTGTTTGCTGGTTTTCTGAGCAAATTTAAAATTTTTTAAAATTTCGACTGCAATTTATAATATTTTTTCACTGGAAAATGGTTTTGAGTAAAGTACAGTTCAATGCTTGAAATAGATTTGCTTTTAAATGGAATTCCACCAAAAATGCCTATTAATAGTAAAGATATCGAGTTCAAGATTCAGCAGCAAATATAGAGGTGACTTATCAACTGTAGCTCCTGGTATTCCACGTTATAAGGATTTTTAGTTAAAAACTCAAATAAAAAAATCACAATATATTCATCAGAAACTCATATCATTAGATACAGAAATATTCTTAGAAATAAGTGACCTTATTTTTGGACGTCCAAGGCTTATACAAAAACAAAACAAAATTAACAAATTTTTGAAAAATAATTACAATTCATTAAAAAAAATTTTCAAGTGAAGTGAAGTGCTTTACAAAACAAGGGAGTATGTATTAATCCTTTTGATTAAAATATTTCAAAATATATGCAAATTGAAAATTAACAACCAGTAGTTTGGTTGTTAATCTTTCAAAAAAAAAAAAAAAATCAGAAAATTACATTTAGGACTTTTCATCAGCATAACTCTTGGTCCGAAAATATTTGTATAAAATTTTCTTCAAAAATAAAGAAATGGACATATCGTTATATTTATTACATTTGTAAAATGTGATTTTAAATAAATATTTAATTACATAAAATTGTTCTAATTTTTATATTTATGGAAAATACTTTTCATTGAATCAACAAATATTTTTGCTGAATATAAATTTTATTTTAACAACTTCATTTATTGAATCTTAAAAGAAATTTAATAAATTATTTAGATTAATTAACTGATGATTTGTATATTTGATTTAATAGAAATTTTCAATAAATTTTTTCATTCAAAAAAATGTAATGTATGCGGAATAAAATTGCAACAAAACTTTCGGCGTTCGTTAAAAACAGTGTATTTATGATAAAGACTTTTTATCATAAATTTAGAATGACCACATGTCTTTTCATATTATTGTGAAAATTTTATGAAAATTAGAATTCTACATAGTTTCTTCAAAAGGGTAATAAAAGACGAACTACCTTGAAAAAATATTTGTATTTTTTTTTTTTTTTTAATCTATATTCACCACAAAATGTTTTATATTTTGACTCAGATGGTAACGAGGGTAAAAGAAAAAATTTTGTTCGTCAGATATAAATCCATCGATGGAAAAAATAGAAAAAATATGGCCAAACGTTTTACGAAGAAAAAATATGTGCGGGTCAAAGTCAATTTGTAGCGAACATTTTTATGGAACAATACTAAAATCTAATTTTACTTTAATTTTTTAATAATAGTGCATTTATGATAAAGACATTAAATCATTAATTTTGGATGACTACATTATCATGTGCAAATTTGCTTGATAATCGAATTTCAAGTTTCTTCAAAATGTGAATAAAAAATTTTTTAATTTTTTGGATTATTTTTATATTTAGCTTACATAAAATTATTTATATTTTAATTCAGATGGCAATGAGAAATTGTTTCCTTAGATATAAATCCATTGTTAAGAAAATTATAAAAATTAAAGCCAAAAGTTTTAAAAAAAAAAGAAAACATTTTTATAGATCAAAATGAATTTGTGGCGAATTTTTTATTTTTCAAAATTCAAATTTGATTGCATATTTTGATTAATATATTACTCTGTGTAAAAGGTGATAGATTTCTTAAAAAGAAATATCAAGGTATATTATCCTATAAAGATATAACTTCTAAACTACTTTTGAATGAAATTAAAGTATTAAAATTAAATTCTCCAAATAATTTTAAATTAAAATCTATTAATAAGTTTTGGACCAATTGAAGTAGAGTAGAATTTGTAGAACTTTTTCGAGACAATTTTAGGCTAAACCAGGGTATAATAACCGAATAAGAAGTTCGGAAAATTACAACATACAGTTTTTAAACTCATGATAGAAAAGTTCTTCAGAAGTGCTCCAAAAGAGATCCAAATATTGGACATATAAAAATAACATAATAAATTATCTTTTGAAAAACTAATATAAGATTTATGGTAATTTGTGGAGAAATTGGAATATTTTTATTTTTTTTTTGCAATTTTATTCCGCATACGTTATTTAAATTAACAACTTATTTTGTTGATTCAATAAATTGTGTTATTGACTACAAATAGCAAATATTTCAACTAACGCACTTACAATTTCATGTATCAATACTGCAAAAAAGGTTATTACAGGTTATTACAAAAAAAGTTTTTATTGAATTAACGATTTTCGTATTAAAATATAAAAATTAGTTTTTTTTTCTGTGATACTATTATCAATATTAATATTTTTATTTATTTATTTATTTATTCATTTATTTTTTTGAAAACAAATCGTTTATTTCAACTTACCGGATTAACAGTTGGCTTTTGTAAATGTGTTGCAATATTTGTAATATTCATGCCCATCGTGGGTATTTGTGAGCCATACAATTGACCAGCCGTCGGTGTCATGTCAGTTAACATGTTTGTATTTTTATTTAGAAAAATTTTTTTCTATCAACAGTTATTTAAATTTAAAAATTAATTTTATTATATTATCTTGAATATAAATTAAACCGGAAATATTGTCATAGCACTAAGAAACACTTTTAAACAAAATCTAAAGAAGAACTTAATTAAATATATGATGTAGAAAAAAAGCAGATTATTAAGAATTCAAAAACACTTCCTAAGAAATTCTTATAATTAATGTTAAGATATTTTTATTTAAATCCTGGTTTTGTTTTAAATTAATGTAATAATTTTCTTTTATTTGCACAAATTCTTTTTCTTTTGTTTATATTATTTTTGTTTTTTAAGGTTACACTTCTTTATTGAAAATCTTTTATTTTATATGTTATTCGGTGTTGATTGGTTTCTATTGTTGCACTTTTTTTTTCCTTGTTAAAGATTTTTGTAAAAACTTATTGGCCGCTTACTGTGCACTCTGGGTTTAAGAATTAAAACTTGATTCTTTGCAACAGTTTGAATGAATTTTTTGTTTTTTGTTTTTTTTTTTTTTGGTAAAGATTATATTCTAAGATTCTATTGTTGTTCTTTTGTTTGTGTAGTTATTGTTGGCCAGTAGGATTTTGAATTTTTTTGTTTTGTTCAAATATATTGTTAGACCGTGTAGTAATCCGTCATATGTAGTTAATGTTGAGGAGTGATGACAGGTAGTAAAATTAATAATGAGTTGATTTTTCTTTTTTTTATTATTCCTTCACTGCATGGCGAATTTTCTATTTGTTTTTAGTAAATAAGAAAACTTTTAAATAAAATAATCTGTTAAACACTTGTTTTCAAATTTACGTAATATTATGATGTTTTTATTTATTTTAAGGATGTTTTTTTTTTTTTTTGTATTTATAAAAGTAATGTATATATTGATTTAACCGTTAATAAATAGTTGTTTATTTAGAGAATTGTTTTGTAACACTAGTAAGCTGTGAGCTGCCAAATTACGCACATATGATATCACTCACTATGTGGCAGATTTAACCCTTTTTCTTTGTTTGTATTTTTATTTATGAAGTAAGGGTTTGTTTCCTTTCTTTCGCTTTTTCTTTTTCGTTTTAATGTGTACTTTTCTTTCATTCACTCGCACTTTTGTTTGAAGAGATGATGTTTTTTAAACAAATGTAACAACCATTTGATTGATGTTTGCTTACCAGTCAAAATGGATGCGTTTGTTTGCTGTCAGTTACAATAGTTTTGAGTGTGTGTTGTATTATTGTTTTTTGTTTATTTATTCCTGTATTGTATTTCTTTATCCGCGCAAATTTAAAAATCGTCGTAGCTGATCGTTTCTGTACTTGCAACTGTTTCGCATGAAACGTTGGCAAACAAAAAGCTTTCAACACGATACAAAACAACAGCAACAACAACAATGACAGAACCCAGGCAGCAGCAAAATATAATAATACACACCAAAATTTAACAATAAAAAAAAACAGAAAACAAAACAGCAGCATTAGCGGCTGCCTTATACTAAGTTAAAAGAGTAAACAGCAAAAGCAAAAACAAAAAAAAATCATGCAAAATAATCACCAATACCTTACAAATACATACTCATGCAAATGTGAAACAATTGTATAGAGCAAATGTGTGTATGTGTGTTTTTAAAACAAACTCGTTAAACTTGTATCGTTTTATTTTATTATATTTTGGTTGTTGTTGTTATTGTTTTCTTCTATTCGTATTATTTATGGCTTGATTTTTATTTTACTCAGTTTCTGTATTTTATTTTTACTTTTAGCCAGTCGTGTCTTAATAAAATAAAATTTATAAACATACCGGTGTCAAACAAACCAGTGCTACTAACAATTTCAACAACAACAAATAAATAAAAACTCAACCATTGGAAACAATCCATACAAATAAATATTCAACCATACTCTCTCTCTCTATCTGTTCTCCTAATATTTGTTACTCTCTTTGTTTGAGAAAAGTCGCACCCATAGCGAAATCCCTATAATTTATCACCCCAATACCCACAAAACAAATGCAAATAAATATAACATTCATTCATAAAAACTTCTCTTTAGCCATCTCATGCAGTGTACAGGAAAAAAACCAGTTTGTTTTATCTTTATTTCCTCTTTTTTATTTTTGCTTTAAGTAGACGCCCCATGGTGTATATATAAGAGAGTGTATGTGTTTAAACAAAAACAACCAATTGTAAGCAGGCATAAGTAAACCTATAATTATAACGATGGCCGCTTAACAACAAAGACCACTTTAGTTATAGCCGTCTCTTTTCTTTACATAAAACTCACCATTGCTTTCACATAATAACCCCTGTTTCCGGTTAGCTTACACATACACACTTACTTATGCACATATGCATATACATATGGAAACACGCTCTTTACTACTTTAGTAATCTCTTTTTTTAGTTTATGTTTTTTTTTCTCTAGTTTTATTCAGTTTATTTGCTTTTAGTTTTCTATTATCCTTTTTATTCCTAAATTTGTTAGTTATTTATATTGCTTTCTCTTTTTTCATTAATTTCTTTTTATCGCTTTATTCTATATTAGCTTTTTTATATTTTATTTTAATGTATTCTATTAACTCTTTTTTGTTGTTTTTTTCTTTTTTTTCTTTTATTATACGTGTTAGTGTGTATGTGTTTGTAAATTTTTATTAAAGGTTTTAAGTTAAATATTTATTTAGTACACTTTCTATAATTTATGGTTTTTGAATGACTTTGTCTATTTTGGGTTCTTATTCAATATCATGTCCTTGTGTCCCTTTTTTTATGCCATTTTAAATGGCCATTGTCAAATTGTGGTTATAGTGTATGTGTGTATTTTTTTTTCTTGGGCGTATTGTTTTTTTTTTTATAAATCCTAATTTTATGACACGTGAAGAAAGTGTTATAATTTAAAAATAAAAAAATTTGTATTTTTATAACATTAGGATTAACAATTTAATACTTCGTTATAATTCTTGTTGATTGTATTCATTTAAATAATTTAAAAATTTCTATATAAAATGAGATTGAAATTATTTAGAATATTTATCGAAATTTTTGTGGTTTTTAGTCACTTTTAAGTTATAATTATAAATATTAGGTAACATCAATTACATTAGATAATAATCAACAGTACTAAATTTTTTACTCATAATACTGAATGTTTTTTTTTTTTAATCAAAAGTTTGATTAACGAATAATGGGTTTTATTTACTTCAACTTGTTTTTTTAATGCAAAATATATAAATATGAAGTCAAGAGGATTATCGAAAGAAAAAATTTGAAATGAAAGTATGATCTTAAAATTTTTAAATAAATGTACAGTGACTAGAAAAACTATTCAACATGAGTGATTTATTATTTTTAATACAATTTTCTTAGAATTTTTAAATTAATAAATGATTTAAAGTTTATCGGAACATAGATTAATACAGAGATTTCAACTTTGTATTAATTTTAAAGTTAATACAAATAAAAGTTAATTTAAAAAGCCATTTATACCATAACATTAAAATTCAGGTTAAAAAAGTATTCTATGATTTTGAAAAATCACAAAAACTAAATTTTTTAATAACATGTAGCTTTTTATTTTCACTTTATAATTTCTTTTAAGGGTTTTAATATATATATTTGACAATAATTTTGTTATATTCAACATCAAGTTTGTTTCATTGCACTTACAATATCAATTTAATACCATTTTTATTCGTGAAATTCAGTTATTTATATTTATTTTATTTTATTTTATTTTATTTTATTTTATTTTTAATTCTCCACAAATATTTATTGATGTTTGATATCTGGTGATTATAATGGATTTTTATTATTTTCGTACAGTTACAGAAAATGCTAAGCTTTATATCTGTGACAGAATGCTTTGGGTTATTATCCTGGTAAATATAAATCGCTCGGAAATTCCTAATTTCCCAGCACTTTGTGTGTCGTTACTAAAACTTACTAAACTAAATTGGAAATAACAATCGAATTAAATTCAGCAATTTATATTTGAACTTCAAATTTTGGTGTTAGCAATCGAAAAAATTTTATTTATTGTAGACAAAAAGCAGTATCTTGAAAAATATTCCAAAAAAAAATTTGACATTAAAAAAAATATAAATAAAATAAATTACAAAAAAAAAATAATAATAATAACACTAATTTAAAACGTGTAAGGAAAATATCTAAATGGAAAAATTAAATATTAATACTGGTCAAAAGCTATGAAGGTATGTAAGTCTATTATTGAATGTTGTATATCATTGTTAAGGTCACTTCATTATGTGTTAGATAATTTTGTTTTCTGTAGAGAATGCACCAGAATTTGTCCCTTTTGAAAGAAAATTTAAAAGAAATTCTTAAATCCCACATTTCTTTTCATAATTATAATGAACAATATGTGTATTCAAATAAGTATGTTTTTGAAGATTCATTCGGAGGGTAATAGACACAAAATGGTAAATAATATAATAGTAAAAATTTGTATACCAATTATGTAAAACATACATTTCTATTAAGATTTAGGACCAACTGTTTGTCTTCCAGATCCCAGCCTACTTTATGTCTCCAGATTGTATAACCAAACGTTTCTGAACTCCAAATATTTGATTTTTTAATTTGTATGTTCCGCTATAGTAATAAATAAATTAAAAACAAACATAAAAATCTCTTAAGAATATTAAATGACAACAAAAAAAAATAATAATAATAATACGGGTGCCCCGATGGCCTAGCTGGTAGTGAGCTAGTCTGTCAGTCTGGGGGTTGTGGGTTCGATTCCCACCAGAGACTCTGGTCTGTTTCACTACAACGAGCTAAGGTCTTCGTTACTCCGCCCGGTTACAATTAGAATATAATTTGTAATTGTATTGTAATTATAAAATAAATAAAATAATAATAATAATAATAATAATAATAATAATAATAATAATAATTGTCTAATACTTTCTATCTCTCTGACCTAATATTTTTTCTTAATTTAATTTCAGCAACCGAATAGTACTTGCAATCGAATTCAAGTTAGTACTTGGAACCGACAGAATTTGATTGGCAAAAAATTTGGTTGCTACAACGAGTCTGTTTTCTCTGTGTGTGTTCATTAATTCTGTTAAAAATTATTTTGTTTAAAAATTTTTTGATTTCTTACAAAAAATAAAATTTTTTATTCAACATTATTTACAAAATTTTTCACCAAAATTGAAATTTTTACCAAAACTTCTAATTTTTACCAAAAATTCAAATTTTCACTACAAAATTCAAATTTTTATTAAAAATCAAATTTTCACCAAAAATTAAAATTTTCACTAAGAATTCAAATTTTCACTAAAAATTAAATTTTTACAAAAAATTCAAATTTTCACTAAAAATTAAAATTTTTAATAAAAATTAAAATTTTCACTAAAAATTAAAATTTTTAATAAAAATTCAAATTTTCACTAAAAATTAAAATTTTTAATAAAAATTCAAATTTTCACTAAAAACCAATTATTTACTGGAAGTTCGATTTTTCAAAAAAAATCCGATATTCAATTTTTCACTAAAAATTCGATTATTCGGTAAAAATTCAAATTCATTAAAAACTGATTGTTCACTGAAAATTCGATTATTCAATAAAAATCCGATTATTCACAAAAAATCAAAATTTTCATTATAAATCCAAATTTTTATTAAATTCCGAATTTACGACAAAAATCCAAATTTTCTCTAAAAAACCGATAATTCACTAAAAACCAATTATTCACTAAAAACCGATTATTCACTAAAAACCGATTATTCACTAAAAAACCAATTATTCACTAAAAATCGATTATTCACTAAAAACCGATTATTCATTAAAAAAAACCGATTACTCATTAAAAAACAGATTATTCACTAAAAATTCGATTTTTCACTAGAAATTTGACTTTTCACTTGTAATCCAATTTTGCACTAAAAATCAAATTTTTTTTCATCACAAATTAAAAAAAAATATCGCTTACCAATAATAATAGAAATTTATAGTTGGTCACGCCCGATAATATGATATCATTTACCATTGCGCTTGAGTCCCAAAATGATTTTCGAGTTTTTCAAAAATGGCCTTATATGAGACCTATGATCAATTATGAATTGATCCTTATGAATCCTTGTATCAAATATTGCTTTGATACTGTCAATTGTGTGATAGTTATGTGAGTTTAAATGATTTTCTGATCTTATATTGGGAAATTTGGTATTCTGATTCACTCTTATATAAAACTTATTTGTAACAAATTTTAGTGAAATAGTGACATAATAAGGCATTTGTGAGTATCAGAACCCTATTGCGGGGGAACATTTGCATGGGGGCTAGTGAAATAATGGACCTATAATAACCAATTTCAATAGGCTGTGCCTTTATAATGAAATAGTCATATGTTCCAAATTTTATGAAATTATCTTTCAAATTACGACTTCTACTTTGTGCATCAGTTATACATATACGAACTAATAGTCAGCCGGACATCCAGATGCACGGATATCGTTTAATCGACGCAGAAAGTGGTTCTGAGTCTACTGACATACTTTAAGGTGGTTGTTGCAATATATAAATATTAGAATTTTAAAAAAGTAAGATTTTCATCAACTTTTTTCATTAAAAACTTAAGTATTTAAAGAAAGCAATTTTCTTCATATAATATTTTAGTAAATAATACAATAACGAAGTTGTAAATTAGGCAAATATGTTTCTGAACTTCAACTAAAAAAATATTTTACTTCTACTTCTACTAGTAACCCGATAATTTCTCTAATAAATCTCTAAAAATCTATTTAAACATACAAAACCTACAAGAGCTAATGTAGCACGTGTTTTAAGCCCTCAAAATATCACAAAACAATAATCAAACGAAACAAACTCACACTTTAATATTCGTATACTTAAATTCATATTGAAAATTAGCCAACATCTAGTTTGAAAAAAAATGTTTGCAGAAAAACAAAAAGAAAAAAACAATTTCTAAACAAGAAAATCATACACATCGTAAAAATGGCCAAAGGAGGAGGTTGGTTTTGTTATTTTCTTGAAGTAAAGTAAACCAAATACACTTTCAAACATACATACGTAAATACTTAGATCTAGGTATAACAAATCAAGCGCCAGTTTACTTTGGCCAACGTATGTAATAGAAACCAACAACAGCTAACGCCACATACTCACTCTGCCAAGAAAATATCCAAGAGCATTAAGAACAACAACAACAAAAAAAGTTGCAACTTAAAATCTTACAATTGTTTTGAATACATTTCTTATATGTACATAAACATATGTATGCATATTTTTCTTACATAGACATTTGTTAAAAGAGATCATGAGCAACAAATCTTTTTGCCACCATAAGGCAAAAAACAAATGAACAACATCTCTTGACTCTATTGTAGAAAATTTTCCAACTGGGTGATTGAGGTGGGCCTAAGAGGCGTAGTTTAACTCCGCATGTGTAGAAGATACGAATGCTGGCAAGGGAAAAAAAAAACAAGTAAAATATAGCCAAAGAATCCTTTTTTGAAAGATGAAAACAAATCAAATTCAAAGTATGAAAAATAGATTCTTCTTGCTAATAAAAAAAGAAAACGTGAAAAACACTAAAACAAATCATTTTGTATTTTGATGTTGCAGTGTTGCCAGTTTAGCCTTCTTAAGGCTAAAACTAGCCTTTTTATTTTGCTTTTAGCCTCAAAATTTTTGCTTTAGCTTCTAACCTTTTTTTCTAGCCTTTTTGATTCTTAAAATTGCTTTAAAAGGGCTAAAGAGTTACTATTTCAACAACGAAGAAAATAATTTCTTATTATCAACTACTAATTTTATTTTTACAGAAATTTTCGCCAGCGGCGCTACATTATCCAAATCAAGAACAACTAATATACTAAAATACTAATAACAAATTTAATGGAATTATTATTAATCGATTATTATAATTATTTTTTTTTTTACTTACTTCATTAACCATAGAAACTATTTATAAACATAATTTTAGCAAATTCTTATAAAAGCGAAAAATCCCCCAAAGGCTTAAAAGTACTTAATCAAAAATTAAATATAATTTAAAAATGCCGAAAAATCACTTCAAAACATTAGGTCATTTTTCAAAACATTTGGGAATTTTTTGGACGATTTTTTATTTGGTATATGTTACTAACAGCTGTTGTATGTTTTATTTATAAATTTATTACAATAACTTTAGAAAATATAAAAAACTAACGAGGACGATAAAAAAAAGTTTTTAAATTAAAGAAAAAAAATTTAAATTTTTCCTGGCTTTTTTTTTTTTTTTTTTGGTATTTAGCCTTTTTTGACCTTTTTTTTTAAGTTTAATTTAGCGTATTTTTTTTCTCGGCTCCTGGCAACACTGATAATATATTTAAAAGATTTCAAAAATTTCATGCTGTTTATAATGCTACTCAATTGAATTTGGAAGTGGAAGTACTTAAATAGCCTATAGGAAATCTTTATAATCAAAAACTGTGCATAGAAAAAGCACACGAATTTTAAGGAATTTTCCTAAATATTTAATAGGGTAAGGGAAAAATTAATTTCTTAATTTTATAAAATTATTCAAAAAGTTATTAATGGAGACAGTTTGAGGTAAAGTACTTAGTTGAAGATATAGCAAACAATAACTTCCAAAAGAAGCGAATGGAAATTCCTGAAAAATTCCGAATTTTTGGAAATGCTTAATTTTACTGAACTTATTGAAGACGTAAGAAATTAAGAAAATAAAATCTTACAATTCAAAATAAAGTGCTATAATATCTTAAGATATTGATACTTATGAATTTAGCTTCATGATTATTGCATTCCAATTCTTACCTCTTTCAATTGTGTGTTTTTAAACCAGTTTAATTTACGATTTCAATACTTAGTGAAGAACACATTTTTGCCTCCATCCAATATATTTATAAACAGCATGAAATTGATCACATCGCCGGTGTGCTGACGAAGAGTTCTATGTACATTTTTTTTTTTTTTTTTTTATTTATTATCGCATCTTGTAGCATTATTAGTCATAAATGCATCCAACAAAACGTTTTTCGTTACCTCAATGGGTTTTAAAGTTACAAAATGTTCTATATATAGATTTTCTTAAGCAAAAACAGTCTTATTCTTTTATACTACACATAGGACTTTTTAACATAATTAAAAATAAAACGAAAAGTTTCTTATACAAAAAATCCTATGTATAGATTTTTTTCATTTTTTTTTTTTTTTTTTTTTTTGTTCTCCTTAAAAGTAGTCCAAAAACAAATAGAACTTTTCGTCAAAGAACCGACGATATGTAACCTTTACAAAACACAAAAAAATATTTCATTCGCTCATAGTAATTTCATTCAGTATGTAAATGTGTTAAACAAAAAATTTATAAAGAAACCAACCAAAAACAAAATCCCTTTAACATCGCATGCGTCATGGTTACGCTTGAAGTGCGTCAAATGTTGATGCCTTTTTTGTAACTTCTTACAACATTCCAAAATAAAATACATATATCTACGTACAACATAAAGAATCCAAAACTGGAATAAACTCAACCTGTATAATATCTGTTTTACAACATTATACCACCATCTAAAGTTGAAAAAAAATGGGTGGTAACTTGCCAACAAAAAAAAATTGTCCATATACATATATTCTTTCCTTCAAAACAAAAAAAAAAAAAAGTGGAGAAAATATTGTGTAATACTTGTACGTATGCCATAGTCTTAACATTTAAAGTCACTTGTACTTAACGCATGTCTTTGCATGTTTGAGTACTAATCTTTTTTTTTTTTTTTCATTGTTGTCTTCTTCCCATTCCTTATAAAATGTGTTCAACTTTCTTTATAAAATGTATTTTAATTAGTTATTTTTAGTAATTTTTTATGAGTTCCTAACACGCACTTTATTATAAGAGTGTTTGAGTGTGTATGTATGAAAACAATTGGCATTCTCCTCCTTTTTAACTCATACTCATACCAAATTTTAATCCATATATATACAAATAAACATACTCACTTTAACAGTTTTATTTCTAGGGGGTGTTTGCTTTTGGGTGTGTCTTTTTTTGTGAAAATTTATTTATTTTAAATTTTTATATTTGAGGTTTTGGTGGAATGGTGTCATTAAAAAAATGACACAATTTGTTGAAAAGGAATTTTTTGGAACTTAGATCGATCAGCTTAAAATATTTTTACAATTACATATTTTACATGGGGAAATTTACATTTTTGTGTAGGCTTTTAGATATTTATATGGCAACAGTACCCTTTTAATAAATTATGGATGCTAAAATAAGAAAATTTTAAAACTTATAAAGAAGTAGTTAGAAGAAGTTACGTGAAAGGATTAATTAATTAATTCTCATGTCAATAAAATTTTGTAAAACTTTTGGGCTATGCTGATATTAGTTTTTTAATAAATTCTAGCTTTTTAGTGAATCTACTTGAATCTTAACCAACCAGAAATATTCACCATTCATTGTCAATATTTATACAAGCCTGTTGTGTTCCGATTGCATACTGCGTAGCCAAATCAACAACCGCATGGTATCAACTTGTAGTACCGATTTTTTTTTTAATAATATTAGCTATTCGATTCCTTGTATTTAAAACTTGTCAACGAGCGGTGTCAAAAAAGTGACACCTTATATTATCAGAGTGACTACAACAGTCATTTTTCTCCTCAGCGTAGGATGTATTAAATATCAATAGCCGTGGTTTCAAATGGTTTAAATATTTTAATTTAATTGTAGTCCTCAAAATTCCACTTAACACTAGATTAAATTCAGGAGGCAGCAACAATTATAAGATTCATTCAGTTCTTCATTCAGTGTGGATAATAACGCTCCTATTAACATAACATACGTAGGGCTTAATGCCTACTATGCATGCAGGAACTCTATAGGAAAGAACTGCAGTCTAAAACCGGTGATGTATATTGGATATACACGTCAAATCGCATAAAACGCATAAATATTTTATCAATGGCCTCATTCAAACATGCAATTGGATAATTGTGGTTTCACTGTTTATCAACAATAAACTTTTTCTCTAATTCCTTAAATTTCTTATAATTTCATAAAACTTTTACCAACAAAATACAAAATTCGTATTCATCTTACTTAACTAAATTTCAAAAATGTATAATTGATACTTCAAACACAAAGTTGAATTGTTTCTTTTTCTTTCTATTCAACATTTAATTACACAAGTTGTCATTTCAATTTGAATAAGCCACTTGTTCTTTTGTTCTATTTTTTTTGTTTTATTATTATTTATTTTTTACATTTTATTGTTGCTGGTGGGGTGTTGACATTGTGTTGTTTTACTCAGTTCTTCATATAAATATTTTTTTTTTTTTTTTCATTTTTCAATACCATTTCCATTTATTCGTTTGAAGTCCTCTTCAAACTCTTGCGTTGTTGTATAAATTTGTTTAATTAATTTTATTTTTATTATTGCGCTTTTTAATTAAAACTGAAAAAAGAAGAAAAAATTTTGCCATGTTGAAGTTCAAAATAATAATTGTTGCTACTATAGTAGAGTTTGTCTCTGTGTGTATCTGCTCTGTTTGGTGTTTAATGTCGCCTTATTGCCCTTAACATTATTATCGTCATCATTTAATGGTTTAATTTTCACCATTTTCCTTTTGTTTTTTTTTTTTATACATTTAATTGTTACGTGCTAATGCAGATATGAATTATATTTTGTAGGTGTTTGAAGGGAGTTTGTATGTGTTTGTATAGTTTTTTGTCAATTTAATTGAGCTATAAATGTTTTCTAATTAGAAATAAAAGAGTTTTTTTTCTATAACAAAATCTCAGAAAAAATAAAAATAACAAAATTATTGCTGTTAAAAAATGAGGGGCGTTATTTGTGTTAATAGTTTTTCAATTATAAGGTTCAGTTAATATAGGGATTTAATTAAATATTTAAGATTATTGATATTAACAAAATCCAAAAGATTATATATATATAATTTAAGGAAATTGCAGTCTATTATAGCGGGTGCATGGTCGTTTAATACTAGAAGGTTTAGTTTTTGAACCCAGCAACTGTTCTGAAATGTTTATAATATTAAATTGACTCAATAAGTAATTATCAATCGAATAGATAGTAGAAAATAAAAACGAAAGCATATTTAAAAGGAATAAAATAACTGTTTTGTTTCCTTTTGAATAACAAGTGGAGTAGTACTCTTTCAATATGAAGTATTTTCAATTACTTTCTCTTATTTTTATGGATTTCAAATCACATTTTTGCAAAAAATTCTTTATATCAATTGAAAAAATTTCGGCGTACTTTAAATTCCGAATTTTTTTACACTGAGTATTCGTTGAACCGGGAAACCAATGTATATATATATATATATATATTAGTTCAAGAATGTACCTTGGGTCTCTGGATTTTGTTATTATTTGTCATATATATATATACTAGCTGACCCGAGCCGCGTTGCTGGCCCTAAGCAAACATTAGTGTTGTATTACTGAACGATTTAAATTGATATTTTAACGAAATTTACGACCTTTAAATAAAAATCTAAGGAATACCTATTATAAAGTGTTTTTTACAGAAGAATTTAAATATGATGTAGATGTGGGCTCAATCAAAAAATATACGCATGTATTTAAGGCAAATTTGAATTTATATTTATTTATTACTTCATCTTAAGGTTAGCGGATAGACAATGTCTTTTTTTTGAACGGAATGATGAGAGCTGTAGTCGAAATTGCAGTTGTAATGGAACGCTTCTTGATTCAAATCAGAACTTGAAGCAATTCTTCTTATGCGTTGATTAAAAATTTTAAAGTTGTTGAATTGCTACATTTGCTCGACGATTTCTCATTGCTAACCGAGCCGTTTCATTTCTCGCCTGCCTTTCTTCCTGCGTTTGTGATGTACGAAGTCGGGCCAAACTAATACGGGGTTGTTCTCGTGCGATTTCTCGTTCATATATATTCAATTGATTGACGATATTACGATAAGTACTTGCATTACGTGTTCGACGCGAAATATTAGATCTCCGTGGTCGCGGCATTGTGAATAACACTTAATAACGAATGCCAAAAATACAACAAATGGTTTTAAATATCACAACCTCACTAAATGATGAGCTTTACTTGGAACTTACCGTTTGGAAATAGAATTCTACACCACCACCAGAAAACAAATTGCACAAAAAAGTAAGCGTTTCGATAGAAACAGAAACAGTAATTGTTATAATTTGTATTAAAAAAAATATTTTTAATGATTATTAAGGCAAAGAAATTATGACAGAAAAAATTTTTTTTTTTTATCGCGGATTTTTCGCGAATTTTTTTTCGTATTATCCTTTTCTGGCCGGTGACCGGTCCGAATTGGTGAGAATCATCAAAATCGGTCTAGTCGTTCTTGAGTTATAACAATAGTAACTAACATCACTTTCTTTTATATATATAGATATATATATATATATATATATATATATATATTAGTCCAAAAATGTACCTCAGGTCTCCGGATTTTGTTATTATTTCTCATACGCATACCCCATGAAGCCATTCTAATATTTTCATTTCTGTTTTTTGGAATTTTAAAAAACTCGAATTTACTAAAGATTATCATTTTTAAAAATGTCAAAAAAAATCTAAAAAGAGTACAGCAATATCTCTATAAGTTGTCAACGACTTTTAATAATTTATATTGCATATAAAATTAAAATTAAAGCTACAGGTTTTTTCACTCATATATATAGCAAAAACGTTATTTTTGATTTATACTGGTTTAGGTTAGGTTAGGTTAGAAAGGGTGGCGTATTCACGCCTACACCCAGAGGCCGAACGGCCCATTGTGAACCCTTTATGATAGAAAGAGAGAGAAAAGTGGAACCTATACCCAAGCAATCAGTTATGATTGTTCCTAAGCCATTTTATTCCCATTACAAACCCTATGAGGTTGACAAGTCCTTTGCCATTAACCTCACCTAGTTCATGTAGTGTATGGCTTCCAAACCACTTCAACCTATTACGCTGAAGCCCTACACAGTGACAGAGTATGCGCTCCACTGTCTCTAGCTCCTCAACATCATCGCACGTTCTACAAAAGTCTGATGTGCCAATTTCCCACTTACTCATCATATTCCCCATTGAGAAGTGACCCGTAACCATACCTAATATGACTCTAAGACCACCACGGCTCATACCTAGAAAATGTTTGGAATCCGCCAGTTTTAAGTTAGGCCATAATGCCCTAGAAACTCTGCAGTCCGATCTGTCACTTCAGGCTCGATTCGTGTTGTCCAGAGTCCACTCCCTTATGGCCCTAAAGAAGGACCCAATTGGAATCTTAACAGATGACTCTATGAAAGACCTATCTAGCTCCGAACCACTGCGAGCTAGCTCATCGGCCACTTCGTTGCCAAGAATGTCACAATGACCAGGATTTATACTGGTTTTTAAATCAATAAAATCCGACTTATAGTTGAAGAGTTATGAAGTTACATATACTCAATGAAAAAATAAAATTTTTGTATGAAAAAACTGGTGGTATTTTTTCTACAAAAAAAAAAAAATATATATTAAAAATAGTAGATTATATTGTACCAGAACAATTATTTTTGCATTTTATAGTAAAGATATTACAATTTACCTTAGCATTATTGCTTTTAAAGTGGTCGCATTTAGTCTTAATTGAAGTTTACATCGTAAAAAGATAATGACATTTATTTTTTTTTTTTAATTTTACAAAAATGTAAATCAGGAATAAATACCCAATTTTTTTTAATTGATAAGAAAGAAAGATAAATACTAAATGGCCCCAAAGGCGGATGACCCTCAGTAAAAAAATTGCCATTTTTTATAAATCTCTGATGGAGTGAACAATATATATTTTATTTAATTAAATGTATTTAATTCGAAATATGTTTATAGAAAATTTAATTAATTTTGAAACAAAATCATTTTCAGAAATAATTATACTTGTAAAAACGGTATTTTAAAATAAGTATAAGAAATTATTTTATAATTTTTAAACTTCAAGTGACATTTTTGTTTAAAAAAAATCTTCAATTTGATATATTTATTATAATCATCTGAGTATATTTTTTCCACAGGATATTATTTAAGAAAATGTTTATTACTTATTTTTACCTTAAAATCTATTAAACCGGAGAACAATTTTAAACACCCTTGGGAGAAGTTAAAAAAAAGCGTATATTGATTTTTAACAATATGTTAATTTTACACACTTAAGTTTTATAACAACAGATAAATATTTCCATGCTCTACATAACTAAGACGTCATAATACAAATTATAGTTTATGCAACTAACTTTGAAATCGCCGAAAATAACAAAAATATAACTTCAAATTACAGCAGTTTCTTTAAATTTTAATAATCATTAATTATGATTTTTCAAAGCTTACACAGTCTTTAACTTCTAAAAGTTTTTTTTTTTTAGAAAAAGACCAAAATAAAGACAATAATAAAGACCTGTTTTAGTTTTTTTTATCCCCAAAATGACTCCATTAACTAAAATAGTAATAATAATGATACTAGTAATAATGGGAAAAAATATGTACAACGTACAACAATTTTACATTTAATTTGAAAAACGTACAAGTTTATTGTATAAAATTATTTCAATATTGCCACTAACTAAATAAATAGTTCAAGTATCTAGACAATACAAAAACCTTAACAAAAAGCGAAAGTGTTTTTGACCAGAGAAATGAGTGGTAAATAGAGAGTTTGGGAAGGGATTTTTTTGCACAAATCTTAAAATTGTTTACAGCAAATAACGAATCCCAGAGGACATTTGTTGAAATAAAATAAAAGAAAACATTAAAAAGAAGGCGTAAAAGATGGTCATACAGACTGACTGATAGACAGACAGACCGCAACTAAATAAAACAAGCAGAGAAAGATTCAATGTTAACTTAAGGCCATTTTTATGGTTATCAAATGGTTTGAGTACAAATATATTTACTAAATTACAATCAAATGGCATCAGACAGTTATATAAAGGATTTAAAAGTTATTTTGAGAAAAATTTTATAAATTATGTCATAGCTGGTAAAATATGAACAGATTTAGATAATATTTTAACTACACTAAACTTCTGTAAGATATTTGTATATATGTCGAGTTTTCAAAACAAGCAAAAAAGTTAGCTTTTCATTCAAAACTTAGCTTTATGTATTGATTTTTATCAGCGCATAAAGCTGTTAATTCCCAAAACCATATTTGTCAATTGTAAAAATTAAAAACATATTGGAAAACTTATAAACGTCTACTAGACCTCTCCAATCAAATTAAATTAAGAATTTTGATCATGGATTCTAAGATTCAAAAAATTAAAAAAAAAATATGGCACTGAAATTTAAAAATATGTATGAATATGAAGGTAAAAATTGTTCTTTCTTTCATTACGAGATTTATAAAAAAAAATTAAAAAATACGTTGGTTATTTATAAAAAAATTACTTTTGTAACTTTCTCCCCCTAATTTAGAAAGTTCTTTATTAAATAAAAACAAATAAGAAAGATATAAACTTCTTTTCTGAAAATCACTTGAACGAGCACAAAGCCCGTACAAATAATATAATTATGTATGGGCTTTATATAAATTTGACACAAATCAGTTTTATATATTTATATTTAAATTTTATGAGGTCGACATCCGGGAGTCACCTTAAGGAACACAAATAACATAATGAAGTGCATGTCGTCGATGCGCTTATGAAAAGTTTAATATGCAATTATCGGAAATTTTTTATTGAACCTTCTGAAAGTATTATTGATGCTCCAATTTCCTGGTAAGCTAGCAGGTATAATTGGAAACAAAAATAAACTACTTATTTTTTGCCTGAATAACTAGTTATTTTTGTTCGAGTTGTCCACAAATCATGTAGTTATTTTTTGACCCTAGGGGTATTCAAAAATATGTACCTAAACGAAAACAAAAATAAAAAAAAAACAAAAAAATTTTGCCGTCAGTGAGACTCGAAATTGGACACAAACTTACCATTCGTTTTTAATGACTAACGTCTTACTCATTACACCACCTCACACATGCTCTTTTTAGTTTAAAATATCTTTTTAGACATTTTGTTATAAAAAACTAACAACTTCAGAATGGGGTTGAACCAACAACCTTCTGATTGTTAATCCAGAACTCTAGCCAACTCATCCACGTGATTGCAGTATTACTGTGCTATTATACTATTGAGTACTTATTAATGTAATACAGAGTAGGCAAATAATAATGACGCCTCATTACCAAGAAACTACTTTAATAAGTACTTGTCATTACTGAAAACCAAAAAGTTTTTGCTGAGTATATATATTATAGGGAGAATTACTATGAAAGCCATACAAAAAATATATAGTAGTTTCGCTTTCCTGAAACTTGTTGAAAAACATATAGGACTTATCGTCAGCGTACCGACGATATGTATATTTCATAGAAATAAATACTACACTACCTGCCGGAATTTGAGGCACATATACATTATATCATATTTGGATGTGGCAAATGAAGTGAGATGTGCTTTGTCTGAATTTTTTCCAATGTTAAAAAGTTTGTAAAAATAAAGAGATTTTATTACATTTAATATTTTATGTATGTTTATTAAAAGGTTCATAGTTTTTGTATTTAATAAATAAATTAATTTTGGTAACGCAATTTTATTCCAAATAAATACTTTTTGAGTTTTTACTAATTTTCACTTATAGCTTCAAAATGTGCAAGGGGTCCTCGAAAAAACAAAAATTTGTAAAGGATGCGTGAAACATAATGTCGTGGGCACCCCTATAATAACAAGTTTAGCCTGGAAATGTCATGATTTGTTTACAATTTATTCAGTTAATAATTTAATTAATACCATGAAATTATTATTATTATTATTATTATTACTATTATTATTATCACTGTTATTATTATTGTTTTGACCAATTCAAATATATTATTTTATAATTTTATAATGAATTACTTTAGAAACTGAGTTAATTGACAAAAAAAGATGAAGCGTAAAATACTCTTTAAACCAAATTTTTCTTGAGAGCAACTAATTTAACGGTTATTTTTTATGTTTCGATATTTTGACTTTTGCCAATATTAATGTCGTTCTTGAAGATATAAACATGAAATTTTTTATATTAAATCTATTTTGGATCAATACATCATAATCCAATAAAAAAGAAGCAGCTCAATTTTTGAGTGGTTACGACGTTTTGCATTCGAGGTGCAGTTTTTGACCTCGATAAACAATTCTGATTTTAATTAAATATAATTTTTAGGATTAATTAAATAAAATAAGTTTTTACTATTTTTGACAATGAATGGCAGTTTCATTCAATAAAAAGTGATAAATCAGAAATGTTACAAAACGAACTGTCCTAAATTTCCTTTATAATTTTTCCTCGATTTTCACTAAATACATTACATGTATCAATTAAGTTATCAGGAAAAAAAAATCAAGAAGAGTATGAATTAAATGTATTTGAAGAGACATGGGAGCTCTAATTTTGATATAATATTTCAACTATATGTCGACTAGGGTGATCGATGTAGTTTTAAAACCTTAAGCCTTTTCGATTTAAGTACTTTTGGTTTATTTTTCGAATGTGGAATTACTTGGAATGTGGTTTCAAAAATCATATGTACTAAATAATGATATTTGAATGGAAATTTAGGAAAAAAAATCTCAACAGATTAATATTCATAAAGCTAATTTCTTGTTATGTTTTATAAATATAGTTTAAAGTGAAATTGTAATTAATTCTATAAGTTTAAAGAAATATTAAAGTAGTAATTATCTTGTATGAAATATGCATATCAATAGAACCAGTTTTTTTTCTCTTGTAACACCTGTAACATTTTTCCAAAAAATTTAATAATACAATAGTTCATTTTTTAAAACAGTAGTATTTGAAAAAGATCTACCTGCGAAATTGATTTCTAAAATATTGGGAAATGATTTTTCCATTTTAAACCACAGTTTCTGTAGATATTATATAAAACTTGGTGTCATTTTTGATGATTATTTTGCTACTTTAATTAAAATTTTGTTTCTTAAAATAATTATATATAATAAATTTTAACATAAATATTATATTGATGGAAATATTTACTTCTCCAGAAAAACCAGTTAACCTCTTTTTTCGGAATTTTAAAAACAGTAACCAGTTTTTTTTTTTCAAAGTGACAGCTATACGAACTATTCGAAAACCGGTTTGTTAAAAAAGTCGAATAATCGATCACTGTACTATTGCGATTTATAGTAAAAAACCATTTTAAATGCACTAAAAGAAAAATTAAAATTCAATGCCAAAAATTCACTTGTCAAAAATACATCCATAAATTGCATTTTGATTTTGCAGATATTTTTTAATGAAAGGGATATTTTGGAAATACTAACTGAATTACCCAAAAAGAAGACAATAGTCTTTTATACACTTTTAAAATTATAGAAATCCGTCAATAACTAAAAGAGATATGTATAATTAAAGTTGCAAACTTTCTATATTTTGTTAACCTTTACACAAATTTAAATCATTTTTTTCAAAAAATAAGAAAAAATTCTATTTTTATATGAAAAATGTGAAACATGTTTTATGAAAAGTTTTATTACACGTTTTATTACACGTAGATTTGCGCATCGTAAAAATTTGAGATTTTTATTTTTATGTAAAGATTCCATATTTTCTTAATATGTTTAAAAAATCAGAAATAGCATATTTAACGAAAAATTCACTTAAAAAATGCAAATGCATTAACATGCATTTTTAAAAAATGTTCGTATTAAAGCTGACATAAGTTAAATTCAAACGCCGTTTAAGTCCTTAAAATTCGCAAAGCTTTCTCAGAGATATTGCTATTCAAGGTTACATACTTTTGTTTTTTTTATTTTTTTTTTGTAAATACTCGTAGCTTAAAGAAGTTTGCGTGTAAAAATTTTTATAGAAATTGGAAGAAATCACGTAAAAAAATTCCCTTTTTCGGGCGTTCTTTCATGGAATTGTTGCTATGCAAACTAAAACCCCTATACACTATATACTATATAAAACACGCATTAGAAATTTCTTGCTTCATATCTCCCTCTCTTATGCCTAAAGGACTCTTAACTCCCCCTACTAACCATTGTCCTGCAATTGTGTGCTATGAATACAACATTCAAACACTTGATACTTGACTTAAATCAAGTAGTTTTTTGCCCATAAAAACAAAACAAATGAACATTACGATTCAAATACAATAGAAAACGAGAAATAAAGATATAGTCGGTCAAGGCCGACTATATGATAACCTACACCATTGTGTACGAGCATAAAAATTCGAGAAGCGGACTTATATTGCACCTGTGGGCAATTTTACATAATGTAAAATAAAATATACAAATACAGAATAATGCGTTAATACTAACATCTAAATGATTTTATGCACTTTAGAGCGATTTCTGGAAATGGGTATATATGGGAGCTATGGGAGGTAGATTGTGGACTGATTCTAATAAAATTTGGCAATGTTGCTTTTACTTAAATAAAACTTATTTATGTCGATATTAAGGATTTATATGGACCGATCTTCATAAAATTTGTTGCAAAGATTGGTACTTGTACGGAACTTCTTTGCACCGAATTTCATTAAGGCATTTTTGAGTGTTTAAACTCTATTCCGGGGGAACATTTCAATAGGCTTCCTCCTTGTATCATAAAAGTCCCACGTGCTAAATTTTATTGAATTATCTTTAAAATTGCGATCCGTACTTTGTGCTCGTGGACAGCCAGCCAGCCAGACGGACGGACGGACGCAAATCGTCAGATCGGATTAAAATGTGATCCTAAGTCGATTGGTATACTTTAAAGGTGGGTGTTGGATAACTTTTTCTATGCGTGACAAACATCAGCACAAACGCATAATACCCCAACCACCTATGATGGTGTAGGGTATAAAGATTTGAAAAAAAGTTTATGTTGTTTGATTGTTCCATAATATCGTTTCATTTACAGAAAATCATTCCATTCAAATAAGAACGGAATGATTTTTTTTTTCTTTTTCTGAAAATGTTTAGAATGTTTACTATTGTTGTTGTATAATTTTTTTGGGACGAAGTATTGTAGCTAAGCAAAAGGCGTGTCGTAAAAATCGTAAATCACTTTGAAGTGGGTCGTAGACGTCTAACAAATGAATTGTATACGAAAAACACAAGTAAAGCTGAAGTAACAAGAGAAACAGAAACAAAAAACCAAAACATCTGATGTTTAGTTCGAGTAATGAAAACCATCTCTCTACTTCTCACTATTATTAATCAAAGTGTTCCAATAAAACAACAATTTGAAGAAATTTCAACACAAATTGACCAAAACACAACAGATGGCGCGACATGTTACAATGTATCCATTAAATACATGTTGGTTTTTAGTTATGACATCAATAAAATACACACTCAAACTTTAGAGCAGACATCTTGATACATTCTTTTAAACTATAAATCACAGTTACCCAGCAAACACAAAAGTTTGATATCAAATTGAGAGTAATTTGAAATCAAGTCTTTTCTCAAATGTCAAACGTTTTAGAATTATTTGAAAATAACTTGAAAATAATAGTTTTCTCAACAAAAAAAAAAACAGGAATTAATTGTCAAATTGATAAAATCTATTATTGTCAAATCATTGTTGAATGTAATTCTTAAACTTTTTTCAAATGTACGTTGTGACCACAATTGGAACATAAATAAAAGTAATTTAAATTTTTAATTTTTTGTGAAGTTTTCTTTTGTATATTCTTGTAATTTTGTCCTATCAATATATTCATTAATAGAAAATTTTTATTTAAATAATTTTGTTTATTAATTTATTTATTTGTATAAAATAGCTCTGTTTCAGTTTTCGTTTTAGTCAAAATTAATCAGAAATTGTCAAAAAAAAAACATATAAATTCTTTAGGGTTGAGAATGATTGAATAATAATATTTGATATCATTTTGAGAATGTACAAATTTTCAAACGTTTTTTTCTCAACTGATTCTCAACTTGAAAACAAACTCAAAATTCTAAGCTCTACCTACATTTGAAACAAGTTTGAGAAACGTTTGATATGAAACGTTAAAGTCATCATATTTAAAACGTTTGACATGGCGTTTGCTGGGTATAAGTTAAATTAATATTAGTTTACTCTACAATGTGTTGTGAGTTTTTTGGGTTTGAAATTAAATTTATGAGAAATTTTGAAGCAAATTATGATTTTCATATACAATTTAATTTTGTTTCGCTTTCTTTGATTTAAAAAGTTTTATTTTCTTTTTAAGCTAAAGTGTTTTACTTTCAATACCCACCAACCTTCATGGAGGGACTCTGTGGTTTAATAATTTTTCGGTAGAACGAAAAAAACTTTTACTTTATGTAAGTAGTGTACAATTAAGTCGACCTTTAACGAACCTAAAAATCAATAAATATTAGTTTTATTATTTTCTCGCAATTTTTTAACAAAAATTCTTTAATTTAAAATTCTGAAAAATATACATCATATTTTATGCATATAAATCCCTATTTGACAAATCATTTTTGTTGATTATCCATCGCAGCGGACATCCTTCTATCCAATCATTACCGTACCTAGTAATCATCAGCCCAAAAAAAAAAAACATATGCCTTTTATTAATTTTTTTTTTTTTTTTTTCTTCTTTAAAGCTTTTAAACGCTAGCGTTGTGTTTTATAGCCTCAACCGTACTTTAATGCTCAACTGCGGTTGCACAGGCGCAACCCAGTTAATAATTGTTATTAAGCAAATTAACTTGATGAAATGCAACGCTTGTTTATGTCAAACATCATAACTTGATGTTGAGTTATTATTTTAGTTGTTATTTGCTTTCTGAGGGCAAATCGATATAAATTTTTAGTGTTTTACTTTTTCTTTGGCTTTTTCGGCTGTGCGAGATTAAAATCATTTATATTTATTGATGTATGGTGATAAGAAATGAATAATTAAAATTAGAAGGAAATTATAATTTTAATTTACTGCTAAAACTGAAGGCATAGCTTTTAAAAGTATTCAAAATAAAATTCTGATTTTAAAAAATTCATGAAGAACAACTGAGTCAATTACTGTTAGATATGGTGTTGAAGATGACCTAATCAATATTAACAGGGTAATATGAGCAGTCAATATCTTCGGTCATGGCTTTAGAACATGACAAATTTTGCCTATCGAAGGAATACATTCCAGTGGAGTTGTAGGAGTTTAAAAAGTGGTCCGAAGTGGTTTTTGCATTTTTGAAACGCTATAAAATAACTAGTTTTTGCACTATGAAAAAAACTAATGATACCAAATTAAAGGTGATCTATACTTTTGACCCAATTAAAAATTAAGGCAAAGTTTTTATCCATTTTGGAATAATTTTCGATTTTGTCTTAAAAATTATATATAAATTATCTGTAATATACCAGGAAATAACTAACCAAAAGGATACTAGCTTTTTACGTAATTTTAAAAAAATTATGTCTAAATATATCTTGAGACTTGAGTTACTTTAAATGACATCAAAACTTGGGCTCATGCTCAAAATAATTTCTGTGCACCAAGTTCTCAATACTTTATAATTTATTGCTCAATCATGTGCATTATTTAGAAGGCATTTAGATGATCATCATTTATTAAAGGACTCCACTCTTTCAATATCGTAAACAATATTTTCGTTAAAAGAAAATTAACTTTAAATTGTAATAGATGATTTAACCCTGGAATATTCATTAAATAATTGTTATGTCTCTTTTTAATAGCGGAATATTAAGATTTTATTAACTTTTTTTGTCATTTTTAGACATTTTTCAATATATATTGTGTTTTAATGTGCCATTAGAATGGTCTATCCTGATACTATTCAAGATTACACGTAATTAACCCTTTAACATCAAGAGGGTCAATTTTATGCATTTAGTTAACAAAAGATTGTATCACCAATTTTGCAAATAAGTCACGTAGAAGGAAGTATTTGTTATACTTAAATATGAATGAATTTGTGAAAAATATAATAAGTTCCTTTAAAACTGCAATAATAATCGAATTAAATTAATTTTTTGAAATTCAGTCACTATTTTACACGAATTTATAGTTTTTATGATAAATATATGCTTTTGGTATCATTTATTTTATTAACTAACCATTAATTTCACATAAAATTTAACTTAAACATTTATGGACCGGAAATCCCAAAATATTACTTGTGCAACTAAAGGGTTAAATAAATACATATATCAAAAGTAATGAAAGAGACCCTTCCAATGATGCTCTAAAATATAAATTACGATGGAAAATGTCCCAAATATTCAAACTTTAATAAAATATTATTTAAAATAACATCATAGAAAATTTTATTAAAATTTTGTAAACTAATTTCAAAATTTTTTTTACTCATTATGTATTAAACGTCATTTGTTTGTATACGTTGTAATTTTTTGAGAAAAAGTTAAAAATTATGTACACTGTTGATCGAAGACTATACTTTTGGAGCTATTTTAAAAATGGTCCACCTCACGTGAACGAAATAGTTAAAACGAAATATTTTGGGGATTAGTTTACAACATATCAATCTTTAATTTTGGTCTCCATACAAATCAATGCACTTCAATATTTATTGATTATTGCGTTTTCAAAATGGCAAAAAGCACTTCGGACCACGATTTAGAGTCGTCAAGGTCGGAAACCGAAGAATTTTAGAATGATCATCGCTTATCGTCTTTCTATTCAGTGTTTTCAGATAATGGGATTTGTCCCCAAATTGGGGATTTAAACTTTTACTTGGGGATAGATTTTCGTGGGAAGGGATTTGGAAATTTCCTTCAAATATGTGTTTTCTTTACAATTATTCCATTTTCGATAAATTTTAATATTCCATAAGTTTTAAATTTTGTAGATTTTCTTTAAATATTCTATTTATAAAAATTTGTTGCTAGTTTTCTTTATAAAGGAAATTTTCAATGACTTCTTTTCACATATATATAATGTGGAATTATTTCTTTATTTAGTGAAAATATTGGATTGATTTCTATATATATGAAATATGAAATTGTTATTTGTTGTTTAAATGCCGTTTACACCAAACGAAAACTAGTAGTTTTTGGCTTCATTTGTTTTTCTAATGAAAAATTACATTAATTTCGTTGGTTTTTCCCTACAAATCAAAAACAATCTTCAATTATATTTTCTTTTCGAAAACCAAATAAAAACTACCAAAATAATTACCTATGAAAAAGTCTGTTTAACTCATTTCATAATATTAATCTCTCATGGCTTTCGGTAAACTTTCAATTTATAGAAAAATTCAATATATTTTCTTTTTATATGAAATTTTTGATAAATTTTCTTTTATGAAAAAATATTTTTAAATTTTTTTTAAGAAAATTTTTGAAAATTTATATTTTTTATTAAAATTTTGATAAATGTTTTTGTTATACAAAATTTTCATTAAATGTCCGTTTTCAGGAATTTTAGACAAATTTCCTTTTTATATGAAATTATTAATAAATTTTATTTTATTGGAGATAAATTTCGCTCGTTAAATTTTTCTTTATAAAACATTTTTAATGATTATCAGATATTTATAGAAAATGTTCAATATAAAAAACTTAATTTTATATTAAAACATTTTGGGACAAAATTGGCGATTTACATTTTAAAATGGGCATTTTAAAATTCGGATTTGAGGACATGAGGTAAGATTTTTCTGGTAATACTGTTTCTATTGAAGAGGTTCAAGTTGAGTTTGTAGCTCCCTTCGTAAAATAACCATTACAATGAAAACAAAAAGAAATTAAAAAACGGACTCCCCTAACTATTGACCGTAAACATATAAAGGACTATTATTTATGTACATGCATTTGGAATATACGAGCACTCCTAAGGCCAGGAGCCCCTATGCTATTGGTGAATGTCCTTGATGGATATAAAGCAGACATTACTACCATAGAGGAAATGCGGTGGAAAAGAAATGTCATCAGAAAAATGAAAAACTCTGATATATATTTCAATTGCCATGAATATATGTACCATTTTGGATGTAGATTTGTTATGAAAAAGCGAATGCGTCATCTTATTGCAGGTTTCATGCCAGTGGACAAACGGTTGACCATAATTCATATCAAGGACTAATTATTTTTCATCAGCTTGACCTGTGCCTCATCTATGTGGAAGAGAAATACGAAGAGACTAAAGATATGTTTTATTATATCGATCATCTTTTGATAAACGAAAGGCATTCATTTAACGTGTTGAACTAATTAACATTCTGAACTGCACACATCAATTCAGACCACTATCTTGGTAGCAGTTGAGTACACACTCGATTAAGTGACGCAAAAAAACGTACCTAACAACAGTAAGAGGAAGTTTAACATCGAGAGGCCGCATTTACAACATACAGCCCAAGCATCTTCGACGAAAATATCCCTACTGCTCCTTGACGGCACTCCCCTTCCCGACGTTATCAGCAATTACAAGGCTCCCTGACAAAAGCCAACGAAGAAGTAATTGTGTATCGAAAGCGACAAGAAAAGAACTAATGATACGATCTCTTAAGTTAAGAGAACGATATCGAGAGTTAAGGAGGGAGGAAAATCAGTTATTCCGATGAAAAAAATGCAAAGACGACAATGTGAGTAGATTGAAAACTATGGGAATAGAAATGACGACAGAAAATTTTAGTAAAGCGTTAAAAATAAAACTAAGCTCTCGAATGTTGGCATAGCTTCATGTAAAGAGGAAAATGGGAATCTTGTAATCTGGAAACAACATTTTTCCAATTTACTAAGGGACAAAGATCTATCTGTGGGAAACAAACCACAACCAATCATAGACGTTGGTGTTGAATGAACACCACCCATCCGAGATGAGATTATCGGAATAAGTCCCTAATATGATCCTCTCGAGTATACTGTGGGAAAAATTGAAGCCAAACTCGATGATCTATCAGTGTGATTTTAGATCGAATAAGTCAACAATGAACCGAAATTTCACACTACGCCTAATACTAGAAAGGACCCATGAAAAGCAAATCGATACATACCATATTCTTATCGACTATTAGACTCATAGACATAAATATTCTTGGTATTAGTAATCGGAGTCAGCAAGCTTAGAAAAAAATGTTTATCAGGCCAAGACCAACAATAAGTTATAGACCCAGCTCAAGTAAGTAAGAAAGATTTATCGACCTTTATCTAAGGAATGCAGCTGATACACACGTCATTAGTGGAGCTCAACGCGCTTACCTCAAGTGTAAATCTGTTGAGAGTGCGCTTCTTAAATAAAGAAAGTTATATGGTTTGACACTTCCGAGTGTATATACACATTTGAATTGAAATAATTATACAGCTTGGATTTTTTCTTCTTATGCTTACCAGTGAAATTATTAACTTAAACCTAGAAGACAGATGTCAGATGAAAATAGTGGCTATAAGAAGGCCAGAAGCCATTTTTAACGCTAGATGACAGAAGATAGAGGTCTATACGGACTGAGTCACGATACTGATCTCTGGGAAAGTCATGCAGATGTCGCTGGTGCAAATGTCATTGCTTAAGTTTCAACGAAACATATAGTCTGCCACTGGTTACTATTATAATACCATAGGTTCAGATGGTTATGTGCTCATTAATTTTATTATATGTTTTATTAGGCTTATAACAAAATTATTTCATCTACTTTTTAACTATTTTATTTCTATATTCATATTTGTCATAAGGATCACTTAATCCAGAGAAAATTTATTCCCTTTCAAATGCTGGCAACTCTAGCAAATTAATTTATTTCTTTACCTTAAATAACCACTTCAAACTTGAGTAACTTCATGACAACTTGTAACTCAAAGCTATAGATTTTGAAAAGAAACCCACTCATTTATTTTAACCATGCTACGCATCAAACCAGACAGACAACTAACAAACGGCCAACAACTAAAACAACATTTTTAAAGGCAACAGAACAGAAACCAAAAAAAAAAATCGCAACACATCAAAATCGACAGGCTAAGCTTGCTGTCTGGGTTTTGATCAAAACTAAAAGTTGTTAGGTTACATTAAACCATCATACGACTGACTGACTCTCCACTGAAAAGTTGATCTTGCCACCACACACAAAGACACAATGATGGCGCTATAGTTCAGTTGGGGCTGTTGCAGTCGTACTTTTGGTTGCGTTGACGTTTGAGGGAGTGACGTGTTGAGTTTGATTGTATTTTTTTGTTTTGTCTTAAAAGTACTTAAAGTCATAGTAGTTGATATTTTGTCTGCATCTATAAAAAGAAAATAATACTCTTTATAAGTATTTCACTGCTTAAGTACATGTTTCATGATGACTTCTTATACTCTTTCATCTTCATCATCTTGGGGAGATCACAAATTTTCACTTAAAATTGTTTCAACTTAACTGTTTTGAGCTTTTTCTTGTTAAGGTTAAAATGTTCTGCAACAGCGCCGCCAACATCATCATCAACAACAACAACAACAATAACAAAAACAATAATATGAGGAATACAACAAAGTGTTTTAAAACCTATGTTTAACTTTAAGAGGGTGCCAACATGGGCGCTTTTGTGTGTGAATTACAACCTTTTGCTCTTCATTTGCTCTTAATTATTGTAATTTATTATTTTGTTTTAAATAAACTTATAGTTGTTTTGTTTAAAACGAAAAAAAAAACGATGATGAAAAGACTTCAACAACACCAATAATAATAATGATAATAATAACGACAACAAGAACAACTAAAATATTAACAACACAACATAAGTTAACTATAAAAACGACATCTCATAAATGATCTTAATGTTAATATTTTAACAATGTTCATTTATGTTTTAATGATGGGGTTCCGTTGCTTTATTCATAATTTGAATATATTAGTGGCAATTTGAATATGGGCTTAAATTTTTAAAGAAAGAACGTTTGATCGAATTTATACCTTGTTGTCACAATTTGGCGGTACCAAAGCGGAGTTTGTGAATTATAATTAGAATTCATCAGAAATTAATAGAGGTATATTTTCTGTGTCACAACACACATCTTCAGTGGTGCCTTTTCCACTTGAATTGTTTAATTCTAATCATGGTAAATTGCACAACTGCATTTATGGAGAGAGCAGTTTACAACGCAACGCATTTGGGGCAGATTAATACTTCGTTAATGCTGAGGTTACAGATGTCATCGAAAGTCACCAATTTGTATCCGGTTCGAAGGACCATAAAAAACTTGCACACATTTACTGGCATAATTGTCTCGGTTTGACGGTACCAAATCAGAGTTTGTGGTTTAAAATTAGACTGCAGCAGAATGAAACACGCTTCGTAGTGTCTTTTCCTCTTGGACATCTTTGATACCTAAACATTTTCCTATACTGATTTATCGCTCATCTAAGAAGAGCTGCACAATTTCTAATTGTTTGCATAATTTTTATTTTCATTTAGGGATCGATAAAAGTACCCTAGTAAAAAAAATGTGCATTTTTCTACCTGAACGTGCATAAATCTTACATATGTTAATTAAATAAGTTTGCCTTATTATCTATGTTTGGCAGTAAAAAGCAGGGTTTGTGGACTATAATTAGACACCAGTAGAATGGTGCCTCTACACACTTCATCAGCATTCACCATGTTCAGGTGGATAAGACGCTACGATTGAACCCGCCTTGCACTGGGTTAAATTTTGAGGGACTCAATTAGCCAGGCCAGATTGAACCTAGCGTCATAAACGCAGTTAGAGATATGGTTTACAATGGTAAATTGCCTTGTTGCCTGTATTTAGCGATACTAAAGCAAAGTTTTTGGACTGTAATTAGACACTAGCAGAATGTAGTTTCTGTGCATTCGTGGTGTCTTATCCATTTGGCCTAAACACTAATACTTAACACAAATATGTCATATGTGTATATAGAATGAAAGTAAAGTACTAAATTTAATAAGAATCGGTTCCTAATTGAATATTGCTCCCCCTTTCAAAAATAGTTTTAAAGTGAAAAAATACCATATAAACGTTAGTAACAAGATAATATTATATTATACTAGTTTTTCCCGGTACGCTTCGCAACCACATTTTCTGCGCTAGTTAATAATTACATTATACGGGGCTTTTACTCCACCTGGACCTATCCTCTCTATTCGAAATTTGATATAAAAAACTTTTTAAGACTTTCACTGTAATACTCCTTTAGATATGCGAAAATATTTTTTATTGTATGGGGCTACCTCTCCCCCTGTACCTATACGTGCTATTTTCATTTTATGAATGCGATATGAAAAGCTAGATGTTCACACAAAGTTTGAGGGCTTGCACTATAATAGTTTCTTAGATATACCATAAAGAATGTTTGCTTTTATGGGGGATACCACTCCCAATGTTCCTATCGAAATAAAATACAATATTTGAATTTAGGGACATACCGGATGATGCTGTGAAAATTTTAAGGTAATCGGTTCAGCTATTTGAAAGTTTTAAAAAAGTAGGAGTAAAATTTGGTTGTGATATCCACTCAATGTCTAATATAGCCTATAAAATTCTCCAGTCCAAGCACTATCTACGTGTCAAATTTCATATAAATAGCTATATTGAAAATTGAAAAATTTATTTTTTTTAAGTAGACGTAAAATGTTTGCGTGACATCCAAGCGAGATCTAATATAGCCTATAACCACCTCCGGCACTGGTATTATCTGTGTCAAATTTTGTGAAAACCGGTTCGGCCATTTAGACGTAATTGATACACAAAAAAACTCATTTTTATAATATATATGAGGATTATATACGTGAACAGTGTTGCCAGGCTAAATCTAGTCTTTTTATTTTGCTTTTAGGTCCAAAATTTTTGTTTTAGCTTCTAGCCTTTTCTGATTCTTAAAATTGCCTTAAAAAGGCTAAAATGTTTCAACAAGGAAGAAAATAATTTCTTATACTAATTACTTAAGCATTTTTGTGTATTTATTCGCATAAAAACCTATATTTTTTATATTTAACATAAATTTTCGCCTGCGATGCTTCATTATCCAAATCAAGAACCAAAATTTTTTATAGGAATTTTTTTTGGATTTTTTTTTTTCATTTGGGTCTTTTTACTGACAGCTGTTTTATATTTTGTTTATAAATTTATTACAATATCTTTAAAAAAATATAAAAAACGCGAAAAATAAGTTTTTAAATTAAAGAAAAAATGTCAATTTTTTTCTGGCCTTATTTTTTGGGTCATTTAGCCTTTTTTAACCTTTTTTAAAGTTGAATTTAACCTCTTTTTGCGTGAAGTTTACATATGTAAGTTACACTTACAAATTTCACAAGAATCGGTCCACTTTTGGTCACAGGCCCCATATAAATCCTGCTTTGAAAATCTCAAAAATCACTTTTACGCACATACCTAATGTTGTAGGATAACAAATGGTCGAGTTTGACCGACTATTAGCTTTTTACTTGTTTTTCTTTTTAGCAGTTATGAAACTCTATTCTCCTTTTTCCTCCTACTCTACTTCTTATTTTTCTTAATGACCTTCTTTGTCAAACTTTCAATCCTATTTTTTTCTTTTTCAGATGATAGTAATATTTGTCATACATATTCATTTAATTATAGACCAAGTCAGGTATAGATTAGTGTCATAAGACAAAATATGAACGACAAACTTGTAATCCTGAGAAAATCTTCGAATGAAGTCGCGGTAATAAAGACGGATTATTTTGATTCATCTGTATTTAGGAAAAGAAATTAATATATTATTTCTAAGAAATATACGATAATCTAGAAAGGCATATTCGTTTATTGACGATTGACAAGTAATGCTTTTAAAAATCCTTTTATATAATTTAAACAGGGATTCTCAAAGTTATTTCTAAACATAAGAAAAATTAAGTAAATTCATTATTTAAAATAAAGACAACATTTCACAAAATATATAAATATGCATAATATAATAACAGAAGGTAGATTCACTAGAGAGAGTTTTCAATTTAAATTCTTGTCCAACTGCTGAAATATGCAAAAGATAAGAAGAAAAATATAAATGAAAAAAATCTAAAAGTGTTTTGTTTACATTTTTAAATTGAAATGCTTCCTGAGAAGCAGATCTCCATATTGAGGACGTTTTATGAACGTTTCATACGTATTTTTGATCCAATGAACATCTTAATACAATATATTATGGATATTGCTTTATTTTGGATAAAATTTTGTTGTAAAAAATGTGTTTATCAAAAACTTTTGTTTTAAATTTCAAACATTCATATACGTAGGGTAGAAAGGGGATCAATTGCCATAGGGCACATCTACCATTGCCAATTATCTTGAAAACAAAGTAGTAATTTTTGTGGCACTAATTGATTTCCTTTTCCTTTAGTGCAAATATTGTATCCATAAAATTTTAATATTTTCAATTCACATTTTGATCGGAATTAGACGTAATTAATTACTTTCTTCAGTAATCTTACAAATATTTAGCTGTGAATATTTTTTGTGATAACTTTTTTAGTTTTTGGGATTTAATAAGGATTTTGTGCGGTATTATAAACTTGATAGTAATGGACAAGAATTGATAACTGGTGTTTTAATAAATTTATTTAAAGTGTAAAAAAATTATCATTGGGGCGTACAACTCCTCCTGAGGAGCATTCGCCAGACTGCTGGTAGGCCGGACCCAATTTATTCTTCAGGAACGACGCAATCAGCTACGTGGTGCCTATTGGCTGTAGATTTTTCACTGTATATATAGACTCTCTAGTGTTTACAGAATTTAAATCATTTATTGATTCAACTAATACACCAATTTTGGATCTGCATTGTTATTGAATTTTTATTTATTTTACATGAAATTCAATTAAACATATTATTTTTGTTTGTTTTTCAATAATAATATAATAATAAAATAAAAAACCATCCATATATAAGCAAGCAATTCTGCCCTCATCTCTTGGCGAATTTACCCCATGGGTTGGAGTAGTTATACCGTTTTTGGTTACTTCAAAAATTCGTAAACAATGAACTTAACTGAAAGACAGTCAGGGACATAAGTGCTTAAGTTAAAGCCTACATATATAAGTCCTAAGTACAAAAGAAAGTTTACAGATATCGTTTACGTTTATGAGAAAAGACCACTTTAAACAAAAAAGTGGCGAATGCGCTTTCTTTTACCCTATATTTTTTTGTGTTTGAAGTTTTGTTTTAAATTTTTTTAATTTTTTTGTTTTGAATGACTTTTTAGACTAAATAAAACTGAGAATAAACTTTATTGTTATTATACCTTGAGTAATTGTATTATGATAGATTCATATATAATTTTGAAAAATATATTATTACATGTAATTTTTGAAATATAAAAAGACCCCACTTCTTAGATACATTACTTAAAAAATACTCACAATAAAGGGAACCAAATTATTTCTCAATTTGAATTTAAACACATCTTTTGTAAAAAACAAATTCTCAAACGTTTCACATCTCAGCTTGAAATAATACCTTAATATTGAAAAAATATCCTGCATTAAACTCAATATAGTAACAATATAATGATCACTATTAAAAACCTCAGTTTGTTTTGAACTTTAAACACTATGGATCTTTGTATAAAGTCAAGAATCAGTTATATGTCAACAATTATTAGATTTTATAAAACTATGTAAAAATTTCCCAAAACTTTTCTCACACACGATAAAATCTATATATGAGCAAACTATAGCCCAGTTTTTCTCAAGGACGTCAAATTTTTTCTCAAAAGGACTTCAATATATCGAAAAATACACAATTTAAAAAAAAATATTATAAAATATTTACGAAGTTTATATCAATCTAAAATGAATGTTATAACGGGGTTTTGTTGTCGCCTGTGGTAGTTCGGTTATGTCCAGGGTCGACTTACGGAATCCACGAACATTAAGTGAGAACACAATTGATTTACCTTTTCTGGGGGTTAAATATAGAGTGTATCTTTATTCAGTCGGTTATTTCTCAGGTAATTCGGATTCTAAGTAAGTGCAGGGTTGAAGAACCGGTTCCCTCGAGTATTATGCAGCAAACAGGATCGTTGAAAAGAAACATATAAGCAACATTTTTACCATTAATCAACCATTTGGAACGTACATCTCAAAATATTAATAGCAATCTCGGTAAATTAAAATACAAGTTATGGAAATTCTAATATTATGAACCTCGATTCAAAATTGTTCAGTTCTTTTAACACTTTCCACTCAAACAATTTTAATTGTTAAAGACGAATTATTAAGATCTCTGGATAGATTTGTCTTCTCCCTAGTCTTTTCACAAATATAGGGAGAATTTAGTAAAAAAATCGTCAAATAAAAGTAAACATTTAAAAACATTAACGTTACCGCATTAAAATAGTTTGACTTTTTTGAAAAAAGTAAAAAAGAGCAAAAAAAGGTAAAAGAAAATTGTTAAAAGCGCTAAGTTTTCACGTTTTTAGTTTCGGGCTAGAAAATATTTTTCGGATTTTGGACTACTAAAAACGCGCTAAATCTAGCCCGAAAAGAGCTAAGTTGGTATCACTGGAGATATCTTACGAATACTGATTTAATTAATCAAGAGAATAACAGATGATACAATTCTCTGTGCCAAAACCGTCGACCGAAGTCACAGTGCCGAAACTAACAACCGAAGTTGGAGTGCCGAAACTATCAACTGAAGTTGCAGTGCCGAAAACTAACAACCGAGATCGTAGTTCCGAAACTAACAAGCGAAGCTGTGTTATCGGGGCTGACAACCGAAGTTGTAGCCCCGAAACAGACGGATCAAAGCCGCTGTATCCGAAACTGGCAATTAAAATACTGTGCAAGGTGTCCCCCGTTTAGACTTGAGCCGAGCACCAGAGAAACAGTGACTGATTTTACAAAAATCAAGGAAAAAGGCAAATTTTATTGTGATATTAGTTGTCTTGGTTTTTAGCAAATTCTTTTATAGTTTGATCGCAAGCACTGTTGCCAGATTTGCGGATTTATCTGCATTTTGACGATTTTTTATTGTACAAATTACGAAATGCGATTTAACGATTTTTATTAAAAAAATGACGATTTTTGTTAAAAAAAAAAATGACGATTTCACGAAATGTTAACACATGCCAATTTTTCTTGTTAAAATCTGATATTGTGTTGTAGTAGATAGAAAAGAGAAAAGAGAAAAGGACTATAGATGTTTAAACTTTTACTTCGAAATTCGTTTGCAATTTAACCAGTATTGGAGAAACAAAATTTTTGTGTAAAAAAAAAAGATATTATTTTATATACATACGTATCTAAGTGAAATATTTTTGATCATAGATAAAAAGAGTTTAGGAATGTGTTAAGTAGTAAAAAATTTAAATGAAAATACAACCAATATATATGATTTTTTTGAGTAATTTTTTCAATTAAGTTTATTTTGCCGTAATTAGGATCAAAGTCCCACTTGATTTTTAAACAATTTTTATAATGATTCTGTAGTACTTTTAATTTTGATTAAAATTTGATTAAAAATATGTAAAAAATCTTTTCCGTTCGCTCTTAGTTTACGAGTTATGCATCTCTAATGTTTTAATGTACATATTTTTCTGAATAGCTTTATTAATACATATGCAATTTAAATTACATTAATACTGTTTAAAAGTTCAAATACCTTTCGAATGATATATAATATGACCATATTCATTAAATCCTTGAGAGGATTTATGTAATTTTAATTTTTTATTGCTATACCGAACTTACAAACTTTTGTTATTTCTAAAAAAAAAAGTTTATTCGGCGAATAAATATAGCAGAAAGTCTCTGAGTCCAGCTACACGAAAAATCCCTTAATATTCTTCAAATTTTGTATAATGCTGGAAGTTGATTTAATATACAAATAGTTTCAACATTTAGTACTAATTTTTTAATATGAACATAAATGGCCAAACAGATATGCATTTTAATTTTTCAAAAATATGCCGATTTTAACAATTTTCTTGTCGAATTTTGATGATTTTATACTATAATAATTATCTATAATATAATTATACTATAATTATCTGGCAACAATGATCACAACTGCATCAACCAAACTCAAAGTATTTATATGAAAAATTTTATCAAGTGAATGAGAATTATTATTTCACTATAATCGTAATATAGATGTGATGGTTTATAACTAAGGTTAATACATTGATTCAGTAGTGTAAAAATTAGGTAAATGGGATACAGACGGGTAAAAGAATGTAATGAATATACATGAGATACAGACAAGTTAAAGGGTGTAAGGAATATACACAAAAATAATATATACTTATATATATGGAATAATGAAAGCTAAGAATCCCTGAAATATTGTAAAAGTTTTTATTTGAATATTGCTGGAAAAAATGCTAAGAAAAAATCCTTAATATAAAGTATATAATTAACTAATAAATATAATATTACTGAGTTAAATTTTCAAAGACATTTTCTTAACTTTTTGTACTGACACATTTAAATAAAAATATTATTATATTGCAGAGATTTGTGTCTGTCATTTGGCATCCATATTGGGTCGATATAGTTTTATTAAATATTTTATAGTATTCTTAAAAACTGCGCATATTTTGAAACTTTGAAATCCTTTCGAGAGGAAGTTTGATTTCCTGGAGAAAAAGGAGATACTAAGTTATGTCATGGATGGTCTCCAGTTTTATTCATATAATGATTTTTCATCTGTGCGAATGATTGTTGTAGGTTGATATATATTTAAAAATATGTAAATAATACTTCAAAGATAATGTATTCAAAAGGATATTTTCTTAAGTTTTTTAAATAAAAAATATATTTAAATTGCGGGAATTTTTAGTTTTCATTTGACATTCATATTCGGTTTATATAATGTTTATAAATATCTTACATTTTATTTTTCTAAATATGTATCCTTTGAAACTTTGAAGTCCTTTTAAGAGGAAATTTGATATCTTGAAGAAAAACTGTTTACACATATATTGATTTTCTCATGGGTAAAAATGACTGTCGCATGGTGTAATTAGTTGGTTTACGATTAATACGATCGGGGCCAAAAATTGTTCCTATCTATTAATATTGCTTTATTCGATTATTACAGAGTGTTAAGTTTTTTTATTAAAAAATGTAAACCTTAAAAAAAGCATCTCACATACAATTCGTAAATATTCAATGGCATAATCAATTCTAATTGATTGGCGTAATAAAATGTGATAAGTACTACAGATTACTTAAATGAATAGCAAGTACATGTATATGTGAATGTATGTATGCATGTATGTATGTCCACAAAAAAGCCAAGTGATTGAATATTACTGAAGGTATGAAATGGAATGGTATAAAATGTATACACCATTGATGAATTATATCCTTAGGCGATCACGAGAATATGTTGTTATACTTCTACAAACATATATACCCAAGAATATTCAGTATTTTATAGTGTGTGATATGTTAAAATAAATAAAAATTATTGTAATTAATCGCATGTTAATTTATAGAAAATGCTACTGTTTACTGTTTTCATGAATTTATATATTTAAATAAGAAACATTTAAAAAACCTTAAATTACATATATATCATTAAAGAAAAATAACAGTTGGAAAAAAGAGATTGTTTCTGACTGACTGAATCATATAGGTGGGAGTACTAAAAAGCTGTCATTCATCACTTTAGTGGTCAATAAATTTAATTTTTCTATGTTTCTAACTTTGAAGTATTAATTGTTTAATTATTTTTAATTATAACATTTCATGTTTAAATGCCTATAATTATTTTTTATTTTTATTTTTTTTTATACATATTACTCATAGTGATATTTAAACATTTTTTAAATCTTTGGTAGTAATATAAAAATATTTATTGTTATGCATTCGTTAGTTTTCCATTCATATTTTTGTAAAATTTATTTCCTCTACCTACACGTATGATTGTGATCATAAATATGCACATTTTAGTTTGCCGTTTCTTTTTTAGTTAATTTCATAAAATAATTTCTTAGGAATTTGACTTGTCTAACAACTGCATATAAACATGATTTTTGTTTTTACCAGTTAGACTGAATGTCTAATGCACAGTAAGTAAAGAAAAATGAAAATATGAGAAATAATAGCTTTTTTATCCTAAACAAATATTTTTTTATATTTTAAGATCTTGCCACCTTTACAAGCCTACAAAATGCTCTGTACTTTTAAGTTAGAACTTTAGATAGATAATTCATATATTTTGCAAACACAACAAAAATTTCGCTTGCAAAAACTGAGTTTGTCTCGAATTATTACAACAAAGTATAATCGAAATAAGGCAAAAACTAAATTTTATAATTTCCTTTAATTGAGAAATTTATTTACTAGTTGAACTAAATTTCACAATTATTTTTTTCCAAATTTTATTACATTATACCACTGTAGCTTAAAAGTATTTACTTATATCCTTTATTAGTCTGACCATTATTTCTTCTTCTTTCTTTTATATATATATGTATTATTTTTATTGAAAGACATACGACCATCCATGTGCACATAATAAAGCTCAATTGAGCTCAATCGTACAATATCAAACGGCACAATTAATTATTAACATGCTCAAGAAACGGATGGACGCACTAAGCCCCAAAAAAAAAAATGAGAACAAAAATGTAAAATTTCTGCATGAAACCTGTAATTATCGTTCGATACCAATCGAAATGAAAGACACAAAAATTTATTATTGTGAATTAATAAATTTTATTTGGTTTTTTGTTTGGTTGTTTCTTTTTTCTTTATCCTCTGTTTTAATACTTATATGTCTTTAAGAGTTGAAAAAAAAGTCAGTATTTTTGCAATATTTTTTTCTTAAAGAAAACTAGTGGCCACTACGCAAAACGGCAGCACCAAGAAAAAAGTTAGCAGTCAGTCATTCAGTGAGTATATGTGATATTAAAGCGAAATAAATGCTAAGGTAACATTTATCTTTTTTTTTGGTTTGTTTTCATTTGTAACATTTTTCTTTATTTTTAGGGCTACAACATGCACTACTTCTTCAGTAGTAGCAGAATGGAAAAGAAAAATATCAACAGTTAATATAATATTAAAATAAAATTTACTAGTTCTAGTCCAGTGTAAATAAACATATTTTTCATATAAAAAATTTCAAAAATATAAAATCTTTAATATCTCGGTAAATAAGCCTCCAATTAAGAAAATGGTCTCGATGTGAGACTACTTATATTTTCCATCAAAAATCGATCTTTATATGAAAATCTCCAAAGATCTTAAATATCTCGGTATACATATAAGCCCTCATTTGAGATTTTTTTATACAAAAAACTTAAATCTCAAAAATCTCGGTAAATAAGACTCCAGTTAAGAAAAGGACCTCGATTTGTGATCACTCATATTTTCCACCAAAAACTCGATTTCCATGTGAAGAACTCAAAACAGTTTAAATCTTTAATATCTTGGTACAGAGTTCTGCAATTGAAAAAGGTCCTCGACTTTGTATCACTCGTCTTTTTCAGCAAAAATTTAATTTTTATAAGAAAACCTAAAATTTTAACAAGAAAAACTTAAACTTTAATATCTCGGTAAATAGGTCTACAATTGATAAAAGTTTCTCGATTTATAATTACCTATATTGTCCACCAAGAAAACTATTTTTTTATATGAAAAACTTAAATTTTAAATATTTTGGTAAATAGGTCTCCATTTGAGAAAAGGGAATCGATTCGTGATCACTCATATTTTCTATAATTTTGGTATGAAAAAATTAAATCTTTAATACCTCGGTAAATAGACCTCCAATTGAGAAAAGGCAATCGATTCATGATCATTCATATTTTCCATCAAAAATCGATTATTAAATGAAAAACTTAAATCTTAAGTACCTAAGTAAATACGTGTGCAATTGAGAAGAAGGTCTCGATTGGTGATCACTCACTTTTTTCATCAAAAATCGAATTTTTATATGAAAAACTTAAATCTTAAATATCTCGGCAAATAAGTCTCCAATTGAGAAAAAGTTACCGATTTGTGATCACTCATATTTTCCACCAAAATTTATTTTTTTTTTTTTTTATATGAAAAACTTAAATCTTAAATATCTCAGTAAATAGGCCTCCAATTGAGAAAAGGCCTCGATTTATAATCACTCATATTTTCCATAAAAAAAAGAATTTTTAATATGAAAAACTTAAACTGCAATAGAGAAAAGTTTATCGATTTGTTATCACTCATATATATGCTGTTGAGAACAGGGCTTGGATTTTTGATCACTCACATTTTCTACCAAAAATCGATTTTTTATATGAAAAGCTTAAACTCCATTAGAGAAAAGGGAGCCGATTCGTGATCACTCATATTTTCAATGAAAAATCGATATTTTATATGAAAAACTTAAATCTTAAATATCTTGGTAAACAAGCCTCTAATTGAGAGAATGGCCTCGATTTATGATCATTCATATTTTCCATCAAAAATCGATTTTTCATGTGAAAAAAGAAAAGTGCATCGATTTGTGATCACTAATAAAAATTAATATTTTTTATAAGAAACACATAAATCTTTAATATCTCGGTAAAAAAAAGTCTCCAATTGAGAAAAGGGCCCTAATTGGTGATCCCTCATATTTTCCACCAAAAATCAATTTTTTAAATGAAAAACTTAAGTCTTTAATATCTCGCAAAGTTGAGAAAAGTGCCACTATCTGATCATTCATATTTTTCATCAAAAATCAATTTTTATATTTTCTTAATTCTTTCGATTAATTGAAATTATTATTATTTAAAAATTAGGTCTTAAAAATTTGTGTATTATTTATATGAACATTTTGTTTTTGTTTTGTTATTTTTAATAATATAAATTTATTACTTTATATCACTGAATATTTTTTCTTGGAATTGGTCAAGAATCCAACATAAAAGTTCTGTTTTCTTTTATTCTGTAAGTCCTACATACATATGTTTATATGAATTATGTGTTGCTCGCTGCACTTAAGTCTTATTTCTTTGTACATAAATACATACATAAATATACATAGGTACTGGCATTTGTGTCTTTTTTAAATATTGCCAGCTCAAGTTGTTCTTGTGAATTCTTTTTGATAAACTTCATATTTCTTTTCTTGCTATTGCTGGTAGAAAATACAAAGACCAAAAAAATCTAGATATCATCTCTTGGTTATTATTTATATTTTTAATGTTATTTAACAAGTATTTTTTTACTTTAATATTTTAGTTATTCTTTTTATTTAGCTTAAAACAAAAAGCAAGTTCTTTTTATTACCACTCCTCATTTGAAGCAATTTTTTTTTTCTTTTGTGGTTGCACATTTCTACTCGCATCGTATATGCAACACACACTCGTCATGTATGAAGAATCATAAATGTTGTTTTACTTTAGTTTAGTTGAAATGTTCTTCTTTGTAAGTAAATTTATGGGTACACTGAGAGAAATAAATCATTAAAAACGTGTTTAATGTTTTGCTGACAAATTCTGCAAAAGGATCGGTTAATGCTTTTACCTTACTCATCAACATTTAACAACTGGTGGCTTAATAATCCGTTATTGATTACCAAAAATTTTAAGAAATATAAATTAATAATTAACTTATGATTTAATAAATTAATTCTTAAATTAATTTCTTTCAGTGTCTTAAATAGTACGTGTTCTTAATGCTTTTATTTTATTCTGTTTTTATTCAGTTTTTGGTGCATTTTTATAATGATATTATAGTCAAGATTATATGTTTGGGGTTGTTTGGCCTAGAAAAAACGAAACGAAATAAAACTATACGAAGAAGTATAAAATTAACCAGTAGCTATATATTTAAAGCAATGAAGTGTTCATTACACATATTAAATTACCATTAATTGTATGATTTTGTATTTTTATTGTGCTTTTCATATTTTCTTATGCTGCCTTTTTATTTTCCTACTAATAAGTTGATAATTTTGTAAATTAATATTACTCATACGCCATAATGTTGTTTTGATTAATATTAATCATACGTGGTAGTTGAAATCAATGAAATCATATGCGAAGGAAATTTTTATTTTTTATTAAGATGTATTCGATTTATTGGATTCACTCTACTTTAATAAATTACTTAAGCAAATGATCATTACTTTTGGTTTATCGTAGCTGATTTCACATACATAGCATGTATTAAATTAAGATATAATTTCTTAATAAAATAATTTATGGTTGTTTTTGTCCTGCTAAAGAACATCCATGGAAGTTAATAAAATCCTGAACTTGTAATCCAAAAGTAGTGCATATTCGGATAATTTCTAATGAATTTAACATAGGCTTGTTTTGGAAGATATTCTCTTTTTTGATGCCTATTCACTGAGTAGAAAGTCGTGTTGACGATGTCATGTAAAATTGATTTTTTATATACTTTTTTATCAATTCAAAGAAATTACTTTTAATTTTTATTAAACCAAATATTTTTTATTGAAAAAATATGCATAACAAAATTAAGTAACAAGTATTTGAAAATTATCTATGTTTTGTATCAGCAAAATTTGTCTGAACATTATCCAAATTTTATAAACATCATCCAAAGATATTTCTACATCTTTGGATAATGTTTATATAACTTCTTAAGCACAAGAAACCTTACACTTATTGAAACTTTGGAAGTAATGAAAAATTACTTCCCTAAAAATGACTTTTATTTATTTTTGCTGGGTGGGTGTTTTAATCAAATGAAAAATATTGTTATGCATATTTTTTTAATCAAAAATTAAAAGTAATTTTCTTGAATTGATAAGAAAAAGTACATAAAAAAAATTAATGTTTACATGACATCGTGAACATGACTTCCTACTCAGTAAATAGGTATCCACAAAAATAACATCCTCCAATGACAAACCTATGTTAAATTCATTAGAAATGATCCGAATCACAAGTTCAAGATCTTATTGACTTCTTTAAATGCTCTTTTTTGTTGCTGGAACATTACAAAATCTTAAATCTTAATCTAATCAAATTATTTCATTTGCCATAATTCAATTGCGATATGCAACCACAAATAATATTTGAAATCTGATACAAATTCACTTTATTTAAAGTTATACATATAGTCAAGTCACTCATAATTTATGATAATTTCTAACGAAACTTATTTCCCCCTCTTTAATAAAATTTTAACAAACACACACACACACACACACATTCACTTGTATATCAAACAAATGTAAAATAGGCAACAGCAGTAAATTCAACAGCAACAAAACACAAACTGTTATGCAATACTCAGCATTTTCATTTGGACTAGAACTTAAAAAGGGCGTGGCCAAAAGCAAATGTTGATGATGACGATGACGACAACGGTGGTGATGTTCTTGTGACAATACAATTTCATACATGCTACGACAACAACAAGAAATATTTCGTTTTTATGATGCCGCTGAAATAAAGGAACGGGAAAACTTGTCAACATATTTAAGAAAAACGTGCGTAAATTTAGCTACAACAGCAAAAAGACAAGAATCATAATTAAATTGTAAAAAAAAAAAATGTTTTAATGCATATTGGTATTGTTTGGTGTAAGGCAAAATAAATTCGTTCACAAAGAATTTAAATATATATCATTATATATCTTTAAGATAAGATATAAACTTTGTTATCTTAGTTACAGAACTGTCGCAAAATGGTTGAAAAAATAACTATTATAGCCAACTTCAGAAAATACCTATTTTTTTACAATAATTTTTATAAAGTAAAAATCTTGAACAATTTTTTAAAATTTATTTTATTTAAATTAAAAATTTAAGATTTTTTTAAATGTAATAATTTTCATTAAATTTAAAAACAAGCTAAATTTTTCATAATTTTAATTTTTTTTATAAAAATATACTTAAAAAAAACTGCAATACAAATTAAACAAGTAAGAAAATTATAATCTGTCAGGACCGACCATATTATGATACCCAACACCATTTTATATGCGTCGTAGTGAGTTTCGAAGGGAGACTTATATGAAACCTGTGGACAATTATTTACCAATTCTTATGATTTATATGTCTATTAAACACACGTTTGTAGAATATTATATTGCTACTAGCATTTGCATGCTTTTAATGTATTTTAAGATGATAAGGGGACTATGGTCATTTATAAACTGATCCTTATAAAATTTGCTTTTTACTTAGATAAAACTCGTTTTTTCATATATAATCGTAATACTAAGACTTATATGAAACCTAAGCTTATTAAAGAGATTTTCGAAAAATTAAATTTGGCAACAAAAATTTACACTTTAACTTATCTTGTTTTAGCTAAATTTTATTATAATATTGGCATTTATAAATATAAACCAATATTTTGCTTAAGGGATAAGTGAAATAATGGGCTGATCACAACCAGTTTCAACGGAGTTCAAAGCATAAGAGTCAAAAATGAAATAGAATTACGTAAAATATAATTCTCACAAAATTCTCACTACTAAAATTCATTTTCAATGGGCGTAAAAAGGGGCGTGGCATCCGATCATGACCTGTTATAGTCTAAAGTTCCTTCTGGGGAACTAAATATCTGTTTGTGCCAAATTACTTGTAAATGGGTCCAGAGGTTTTGCCGTGAAAGAATAACAAACAAACAAATAAACAAACAAATAGTCTCTTTTATATACACTAGTGCATATTCCTATAAACGCACATAAATTTTTTTAACCAACTCACCAAAAATTAGGCTAAAAAATAATTAAGCTGCTGCAAATTATTTTTTTTTTTTTAATTATTTATTGACTTCAATTAAAAAATTAATAACAAAAATCTTAAAATGTATATTAAATTTTTTTCATTGTAATTTTAGTAGTTTAATGCCATTTTTTATGGTATTTGTATGCCAAATTTGACTGATTTATCTTCAAAATTGCTACCGGTTGTTTAATTACAATGTTTACATAGACAGACAAAAGAAAATTATTAAAGATGGACGGATGGACATCGTTAAGTCGACTCAGAAAGTGATTATGAATGAGTCCACTGGATTACTTTAAAGTGCGGTACGAGGATTTTTTCTGTCCGTTACAAACATCAGCATAAAGCCATAATACCCTAACAATATACTACAAATGCTAAATGTAAGAATTTTATAATATCGTAAGAAAAAAAATAACTAAAATTTCTTTAACTTAAATGTGAACATTTTCAAAAAAAAATCGATTAAAAAAAAACATTGTGTGCATTAATTTCATCATTCTTTAATACAAAATTATGGTTTATTTCAAGATAAAAGTAAAATGTGTTCAAAGTATGTATTCTGCATTAGAAGTTACTACTATTTTCCACATTTCCGGCAATCTCATCTTTTTTAGGCCAGAAACGAATCAAGCCAATTTTTGAGATCTTGTTCTGAATTGAAGCGTATTCCAGCTAAATTAAATAGTATTTAGAATGCGGAATATCTGGGTCTTACGTTGGGTGGGATAGAACTTCCCATCCACTATTCTAAAAATAGTTTTAACTGGTCGCTCGACATGAGACCGATCATTTTCATGATGACCACAAAACTAATTCGATGCAGAAAAAAAAATCGTTTTGTGGCGTTGTGATTTTCTTCCTTCAAAATTTAATAACAAAATAATGTGTTTTTCGTTCAATTTTTCTTTAATAATTTTCTTTTATTAATCTTTCCTTTTTCTTACTTTTTTAAGTTTATAATGCAAAAAATCTATAAATCTAATTAAACATTAAAAGAAGAAAACAAGAAAAAAATATTTCTTTTTTCTTTAGTGTTAAACAAATATTAAACGAAATTTTTATAACGAAACGACTTTTAACGAAAAGTTAATTAAAAATAAAATCAAATATCTAGCCAAGTGATTTTGAATGTGTAGTAGACCTTTTTCTAAAACGATAAACATAAATAAGATTTATTTTGTTGTAAATGTTTATTTTTTAAATTTTTTTCTAATAATTCTTATAATTTCTTTTTTCCATAAATATTCAATTAAAAACTTTCATTCATATTTATTATATTTTTTCATAAATTATGTAATATTTGTTTGCTAAAATACATGCTAAAATACATTTCTATATGGTATAATAATTTTGTCTAAAATAAATAGATTTGCAGAATTTGTAGAATGAATGAATGAAATAATTTTTTATTTTGTTTCGTATCTTAAAAACTCCTCTTCCTAAAATCACTTTAACGTGCATAAATACCATACAAATATTAGTATCAAGTTAATATTCGATACAAATAAGGTTTATGTAAGTGGAAACAACATTTTATGAGAATCGGTCCACAATTTACCTCTCATAGCTCCCATATAAACCCACTTGCAGAAATCGCCCTAAAGTGCATAAAATCATCTAGATGTTAGTATCAATGCGTTATTCTATATTTGTTTATTTTATTTTAGATTTAGTAAAATTGGCCACAGGTGTAATATAAGCTCTCCGCCCGAATTTTTATGCTCGTGCACAATGGTGTAGGGTATCGTAGAGTCGGCCTTGACCAACTATATCTTTCTTTCTCGTTTTTTTAAGTTCTAAAATTTTTAAAAGCAAAAAAGTAAAACACAGAAAATTCAAATTTAATGGGGAATGTTCATTATCATTTGAAGAACATTCTTTGGCATTTATTTTTGAAGATTATGTCTATCAAATGCCGTTACTACGTCGCAGATGGTCCGTTGAGTCCAATTTTCGATGACTTGTTCGAGCATTTGGACTGGTAACTGGCGAATGACACGCTTGATATTTTCCACAGGAAGAAGTCTAACGTTGTGATATCACACGATCTTGGTGCCAATCGACCGGCCCAAAACGTGAAATTATGTGCTCACCGAAGTGTTCTCTCAATAAATCCATTGATTGATGCGATGTGTGGGAAGTGGCGCCGTCTTGCTGAAACCAAATGTCGCCGAGATCACGAACTTCAATTTCAGACATCAAATAGTCGGTTACCATGGCACGACGGTTACGTTCGCACCGGCATCATTTTTAAAGAAATATGGACCGATGATTCCACCGGCCCACAAATCACACCAAACCGTTGTTTTTTCTGGATGAAGTGGCAGTTCTTGAATCTCTTCAGGTTGCTATTCGTCCCAAATGCGGCAATTTTGTTTATTTACATACCCAATGAGCCAGAAATGGGCCTCATCGCCGAACAAAATTTGCCTCGAAAACGTCGAATCTTCTTGGAACTTTTCAAGAGCCCATAGAGCGAAGCGATGTCACTTGGGAAGGTCGAGCGGCTTCAGTTGTTGCACAAGCTGTATTTTGTATCTCGACGTAAAATGCGCCAAGTCGTTTTATACGTCAGCCCGAGTTGCTGCGAACGGCGCCGAATCGACTCTCCATGGTCTTCGTGTACACTCCCAATGAATGCTGGGTCTCAAAATGGGTGATGGTGTTGCAAATAGTACGCTCAGTAGGCCGTTTGTGTTGACCATAAGTTGAGCGAAGTGCACGAAACACATTCCTCACAGAACGTGAATTTTCTTAATAAAGTTGAACGATTTGTAAACGTTGTTTAAGCGTAAGTCTTTCCATTATGAAATGCCAAACAATATTAAACAAAAATAACATGACAGCATGACACGACTCACATGTGATCTGTCAAAAAAAAGCAATTGAAAAAAGTATCTCTACTTGAATCACCCATTATATTGTATTTTAACATTTTGCCAATTTCGATTTTAAACCATTTTAAAATGTTTGATGTATCTTTGAATTTTTTAGATCTCCTGCTCACAATTTTTTATACAATTGAATGAAATTTGAGTATGAATGTTTTTTTTTTTTTTGCTACTTAAATTCATTATTTCACCTAGTTCCCATATAAAAATTTTCCTGGAATAGAGGTTTAACGGTTATAAATGACATATATATTTAGTAAGATTTTGATCAAATTTAGCAATACTGCATTTTTGGTAACCATAAATTACTCTACCAAAATTCATAGCAATTGGTCCACATTTGACCAGAATACCAATATATAGCAATTCTCGAAATTCCCATAAAGTGCATAAATCACATAATAATTTTAATATCAAGTTCACACACACACACAACTAGTTTTTATTTATAAGATTATACAGATTTAGGGGTATCGGAAACGGTGGCAACACAGTGGTATATATGGAAAAAAATATATTTTGCCAAATTTATAATTTCCTAATATGTTGAATAATTTTTTGCATGTATTTATTTATAGTTTTTTTTTTAATTATTGCATAATACAATAATATTTATATATGTTTCATATTCACCAAAGTAAAAATTTAAGAAAATAAAAAAATATCTACAGGTATATTTTTATTGTTTTTTCATTAATTTTGTTCGGTGGGTTATAAAATTAAAACAAATTTAAAATCTAGAGATAATTATCTTTTCAAAGATATCAATCGCATATGTTTAAATGCCGCGGTTTATTTAATACCACGTTTGGTATGCCTTTGCCCCTATGTGCATTGTTAAGAATCCCAAAGTCAATTACTTATCAATTATGAATTCAATAATTTTTCTTTTCTCAACTAATCTAATTTTACTTAATAATCTTTAAATAAAATACACAAAATTCAATAAACCCTTTTATGCATAATAACATCTTCTCATCTTTCCATATATGAGTGAGTCAGTGAGTCAGTGAACGAGAGATGGTTTAATATGAAATTCAGATTTTATCGAAAATAAAAACATCTCATTTGTGGTATGCGGGTGTTAACCTATTTGATTTGTTATGACAGCTCACTGACAGATGTCAGCCTTTTTTATGACGATTTAACAAAAAAAAAAAAAAATACAACAACAAAGCATTCATCGCATATACAAAACAATAATAATGAGTGTGAAAAAATATAAACAAATATCTTTAAAATGTAAGTATTGACTGATTATTTTTTATACGTTTTTTGTATCATCAATAAAATTAAAGGAAGGAAGAGGAGGTAGGAAGGTGTTTATTATACATTATACTGAACACTTGTCATATTGTCTACACTTTGCTCCACACTTTATTTCACAAACACATATGATGGATCTTGGGATAAAGATAATAAATGAATATTTGTAGTATTTATAAATGATACCCGTATGTACGTACAATCACTCAAATGACAGACAGCGTAACAGATTTGTTTTAATTATTTGTACACGATAAACAGAATTGTTGATTTTGTCATTAACTGGAGTTTATTTTGAATTGACTTTTTTGTTTGTTCATTAATGGAAAATTGTATTAGCATTTTTTCTGATTTTGCAAATGTTGATGATAATTATTGTGTTGTACACAAATAGTGTTATGATCAATTAGAGTCATAAAAAAGAGGTTGAGAAATATAAATGCGATTTTAATTATTAACTACCAGGGTAGTTGTTATTTACGAGTATTTTAAACGTTTTGATGTATCAATTTGTTGTTAATGAATTAATTGTTATTTTAAAATTTCTTAATATCATATTTAATGAATATTATTAAAAAAAAACTTGGAAATTATTTTTCCAATGAACTTTATATTCTTTAAATTCTAATTTTTAACACTTCTCATTTACGGATTTTTTAATGGATATTGTCATGTGTAAAAACATATTCAGAACAAATTTATAATCGGTATAAAATATAAGTTTAAATAAGAATATTAACAAAAATAAAGGAAGATAAGGATTTTTAAACTCTTCATTATGCTTAGTTAGTGGAGAGTATGCTATTCAATAAAATAACAGCATAACAATTAAGTGGTTCTGGTTTTTGTAGTTAGTGTCCATAATGTTCTGTATTTAAAATATTAAACAAGACAACACAGTTTATGTAAAGTCTTCCACATTCCTAAAATCTTCTCATAATGTCTTTTTATTAAGGAGATCTTATATACAGAAGAAGACATCTTAAACAGACATTTTAATGGCAGTGAAGGAACTTAGTCATGTTCATCTAAAAATGGCTAATATTTTGTTTAACTTGAGCTTAAAAACAAATTTTAATTAAAGCAGGTTTAAGTCGACTTAAGAATATTTCAATACAATTTTAATAAAAATTTTAAATTTCTAAAAATAACTTGAACTTGAACTCTTGCCTTTTTACAACACGATCGTGAAATGTCAATGGCTGGAAAATATAAGATACGAATAAGAGGACTACATATCAAAGGCCAGGCCATATTTAAACAGCACAACTATTGAATTGAGTGTCATTTAAAATCCACATCTCTTCTTTACTATCAGACCACAATAATTCACCTGGCGGACTCTTTTAGACATTTTTAATTTTCCCCCGGATCCCCGGACATATCTGAATTCTTTAATTATACAAATGCAAAATTAGTAAGAAAATTTTTGCAGGGTCGCCAAGATATATATATTTTTTCACATCGTTTTTAATAAAAAATTATTAATTGTTTCAAGCTAAACATACAATGCATTTCATTCAAAGTATTGTCCAACAGAAACTACGATTTTTTAATCTTTCTAGCAATTTATAGATTCCATTCCAAAACCGCTGCTTAACTTTTGAATCAAGAAACGAATCAAAACAATTCTTTATACATTTTTCATCGATCCAGAGCCAATATTTTGTACCACCGTTGTATATACTAGAGAAACAGTCCTATTCTAAGCTATAGTCGGACTCAGACAGGTATTTATTACACTAACTTGGCCAAAATATGACAAGTTTCAATCAACACGTTTTTAGAAATATTGGGGGGAAAAACGGTATAGATTCAGTATGATAGAGATTTTACAAGGCGAAGTTTTACGGGAAGTCTTAAAGTAAATTTTTAGTTTCTAAAAAACTATCTATCGACTAAAGAAAATTTGAAGTCGATATCTTTACTGAGTCCAAAAATAAACGATTTTGAATTTGAAAATTGCAATAATTAGGTTTTTTGTGGTTTTTTTTTCAAAAAAGTCTACACACTTTTTTATATAATAGGGCTAAGATAGCACCGAATTTGTTCTAAAATTCTAAAATATGGATTTACAAACGAATTGCTGTTTCAGAAACTCTGATGTGTTCTAAAAAGTTTGTTATCGGCAATATATGTACTACACAACTATCTTAGTCTAGTCCTACTAAGTGATTGTGCTCGTTTTCAATTATAAAATCCTTATCCAAACTGAGGTCCAATATTAAAAATTCCCTATCTCAGGAATTCATGAAACGATGAGCAAAAACATTATATTTCCTATGATGTCATTATATTCCTATAGCAACGCTCATCTGTGATATAAATTTCAATTGAAAATTCATAGTTTTTCCAAATATTATCAAACGTTTTTGTATCCCTTTATCTTACAAAATAAATATTTAATTATTATTTTTTAGTGCAAACTCCTCTATCCCTCTGGGTAATTATTTTATTTTTTTATTTTTTGACAGAAAAAAATATTTTCGGAAAAATTTCTGTTAAATTATTAATCAGGATTTTAAGACGATTTTAAATATTTTTATAGTTACATAATTTACTCAAAATCTAAGGATGCTAATAAATTAAATTAAAATTTTATATAGAAAAATCTAAGATCCAATTTCCATTACGAATAATACATATTCAATTATTTTATTAATTGAAATTCATCCTATGAAAAAAAAAAAAATTTTAAATTATTACTTATTTTAATATACGTTTGATTAATTTATTAATTTTTACATTAAGAAAAATAATTTAAAGCCGATGTTAAAAAAATTGAATTTTGATCAATTGAATAATTGAGACAATTAAAAAAGTAATGGGAATAGTTTTTATCTTTGACAAATCATGAATATGAATTTGACCAAAAAATTTTAAACGTTTGAACAGTTCTTTAGATATATAATAATAAATTTTCTCTTTGTAATGCGGCTACTATCCCCTTTAAAACTACCCTAACTATTTTCATATCAATTGTGGAACTTGACAAGAAAATTATTGCCACAAAATCTCTAGGCTTTCAATGTAATAGCACCATAGATATGCAATAATTAAGATTTATTTTATACGTGAGCTAACACTTCCCCTAGGGTTGCCCGCCCTATTTCCATATCAGTTATGATTCTTGATAAGGAAATAATTCCCACACAATTTTAAAGCTTTTGCTCTAATAGTTTTTTTATTTATGCGATAAAAAAATTTTTACCACAATAATATATATTTTTTTTTTTTTGTATGGGTGATTCCATTCCCCCTACTACGATCCCAAAATAAGATAGCCTATTTAAATTATGTACATTAATACATACATTAAACGGTAATTAAATAATTAAAGTCCCTCTATATCGTTATTTTATTTGCACACATTAAATATTTTAAATGCAAAACTCTCTATCTCTCTTTCAAAATGCCAACATTGTGAACTATTAAAAACAAATTATATGTTGTGTTTTTCGAGATAGAGTGTTTTGAATATACGCTCTCGATATGTTCTTTAGGAAAATTTTATTTTAATGAAAAAATATTTTTTCGACTAAAAAAGCACAAGAAATTCTAACTTTTGCAATTTTCAAATTCAAAATTTGAAATTTTATTCAGTTTTGAACTCGGTAAAGATATCAACTTCAAGGTTTCTTTAGTCGATAGGTAATTTTGTTCTTTAACTTTTACTGGGCCAAGATTTTGCAAAATTGAGACAGTTTAAATGCAAATAACTCGAAAGTAGGTTTTATCAAGAGCTTTAAGAGGATACAATAATATTTAAAATTGGGTAAGAGACAAAAATTTGACAGCGTTTAAAAATTTTCTATGTTAGAGGTTCCTTACTTTGATCCTCCTTAGCACCACTAGTGAAGGGTCTTTGGGGCACCCCTTCCAAACTTAAAATTTTTCACTTTGCTTTAGCCATTAAAAATTTTATGTAAAAGCCAAATAGCCGCTTAAAAGTTATAGATTTATTTCCAAAAATTTTCGATTTTGCTCCACTGTGCATTGTCGGTCTCTATAGAAACTAAACCATAAAAGAAAATCAAAATCATTTTAGTAATTATAAAATTAAATTATTGGAAATCATAACTTAAGTTTATTTTCTAAATTTCTCATCTTCTTTAATATGCATTATATAAGTTAAACTAGATTTTAAAATGACTTTCATTGAGTTGTAGGGTACTCGAAATCCTAAACTCCACCAATGTGTTTAAAACTTCAAACCATCCATCCCACTATCTATCTATACGTTTTATTCTATACAGATTTTAAATTTAACAACAAAAATATAGTTTGTTTATTAATGTTATTTTTTTATAAAAATATAAATTTTTGCTTAAAGACTCATTTACTTTTAAATTTTCCATATAACAACTTATATTCACACACGCACACACTTCGATGTATTAAAATCTGTATGTGAATATAATGTTCTTTTTCAGTTTTTGAAACCATGAGAATTATTAAAAATTTTATTCGCATAATTTGTGAATTATTTTCGCTTGTGCGCGCCAAAACCGCCTTTATTGGTCGTTGGTCTTCATAGCTCGCTCAAGTCTTAAATAAATGTTAAAAAAAAAAATAATAATAATAAAATAAAAAATAAAAATCCAACCATAGTGGAACGTTTTAACTTTTGCAGACATTTTTTGTTGTTGTTGTCGTTGTTTTCTATATAGACATTTTTCTTCTTTATTTTAGAAAACAAAAAAACCTTTTATTTAGGCTTAAATATATTGTGGTACGAGTACAACAAGTATTAAAACCACTTGAGTTAACATGACAACTCTGCAACAACAAGTTTTTTTTATCCAAAAACATTTACACAATATGGCTGACTATAAAAAAATGTTTTTTTTTTTATTAACTTGTCTTGATTTTCCATTTTGTTGTTAGATTAGACAAAATGTTTTGTTAATACAATTTTTTTTACTTGAGTTAACCATGCGATTTTAAGGATTTTTATTTAGCTTTATATAATTAAATATTGAATAGCTAAATAAATGTAATAAAAAAACGTACCTATTTCTATAATATTAACATGACAATGAAAAATTATCATATAAATTAACTTGGTTGTTGATAATTTAATTAAGATAATGTTTATTGTAATTTTTTATTATTTATTTTTTGTAATTTTATAAAGAATGAATTATAAATATTAAATAGCTATATAATGCTATGATGTTTCAAAAGCTCATTAAATAAAACAAGACTGCGAAACGTTTTTTTTTTTTTTTTTAATATAAAACTTGTTACAACAGCGTTAACATAGTAAAAAAAAGCTGTGGTATTAACAAAATAATTGTTCAGATGAGATGCAAATTGTTTCTCAAAATTATTTGACTAATTTTGTTTTTACAAATTTGACTATTTATTTTTTTTTTTTAATTTATTTCAATCGATTTAGAACAATTCTCAGACAAGATTTCACAATATCTCCAAGATAAGTTAACTTTTTGCCATGTTTTTATTTCATAATAAATAAAAACCACTATTTTTTTTTAAGAAAATTATTAATAAATTTACAATAAAATAAGTACATTTGGAAAATAAAAAAAAAAATTAAAAATGTGAATTCCATGTATTTTTTGGCAGTTCGTCTTATAAGATAGTTGTGTAGTGATTTCTCATCACAACTGTTTGATAATATTTTTTTAATACTAATGTTTAAGAGTACACGTGAGATAATTCTCCGAATTTTACGCTTTCAGAGAGAAATCCTACATATTATTATGTTTTGTGTAGATGCTATGTTAGGTGAAGAAATATTTAGCCAAAATCATCAAATATACGTCTAGTGTGAACTTAGCTTTAAAGTGATAAAATTAGAATATTAAAAATATTACGTTGTTAACTTCCTTTCCAACACAGAAAAAATTATTTTCTAAATTTTATTGATTTAAAAAAAGAAATTAAAAATGGTTTCAATTATTTTTGTAACAGTATAATTTGCTCAAAACCGAAGTTTTCTAATATCAGTCCCGGAAAATTAGACGAAAAAATGGCAAAGCCTAGAGAGAGAATCGAACGTCTTATGCATACTTTTAAAAGTAAAAAGAAATAATTACTTGTGTGTTTCGCGAGTTATTGGCGATTAAAGTCTACAAAAATCAGTTTTTTTTATATATCTCGCTTATTATACATCGTACGTGCTTCGTTGCCATTATAACATTTATAGATTATAAAATTTCTAACAATCTGTCTGAAGTACTTTTTTATTTGCCATTATTAGTTTTGGAGTTATAGCACATTTTAAGCTCAATTTGATGTGTTTTAATCTCCGCTATATTTCTTAACGACATTGTGATATTGTAATGAAAATTATAGTACCATCCATTAGCTATAGATTTGTACTAATTTTTTATTATGCATATTGTCGAGAAAGCCCTTCCTAGAACACATTAGGGTATCCACAAGTGCAAAATTTTTAATGTCGTTACTTTCTTAAGTTATAATCGCAAATCGAAAAGACTTCGGGTACATATTGTAGTAAGTAAGAATACTGTCTCTGCCAATTGAATACATGATCCGATGTGAATATAAAATTATAGAAATAGTTCCCTTACATACTAGAATATGATTCTGAAGTCTTTTATTTATATTTGATTAGTTAATTAATATAATAAATAAATAAAAGCCGAAAAATATTAGAAATTTTAATTACTTAAGTAAATAATTTATATAATAAAAAATAATTTTTGTCTTAGACAAACAGTTTACAGGTCGCAATTTTTATGTACAAAGCATATATAAATTAGCTATAATCAGTTCATTATTTTGCCTAGTCCCCATACAAATATCCCACTTGAGTAAGGATTTAACGATCATAAATGCCTTAAATACAGCAATATAAGTTTTATATAGAAAAAAGTCTGTATGATAAATTTCATGAAAAAAAAATTTCATGTTTTATCACAATCGGTCCATAATTATCCATATAAGGTCCATAGAAGGCTTACTTCCGAGAATTTGATACATATGCTTCGTAGAAATATACAATACTCTTAATACAAGTTTCGGTCAACAATTCGCTCCTGGTCCCATATAAAATCCCTCCCCGAACTGTGATGTACATACATAATGGTTTAAGGTATCATATAGTCGAGCTTTATAAAAAGAAACGAGTAAATGCTTTAAAAAAAAAAAAAGAAATACTTTCACCACTTCAAAAGTAGAACTAAGAGCATATTTTGTACTTCTTTACAAGTTATTTATAATTACTTCCAAAAAAATGAAAATATATGAATTTTTGGCAGGAAAAAAGTTTAATAATACGAAAATTAAAATAAAATAATATTTTATTAATAAATTATATAGTTTTAAGAGAAGAACTTCTGAAGCAATGAATAAGAATCATAAAAAAAACATCCAATGACAACAATGGATTAAAAACATTTCTACTGTTTCAGATATCTTTTTATTAGGATAACAAAAAATTTTGAACCACAATGCAGAGTCTCAAAATTGGGCTTCTTTGACTGGCAAATTTCTTAATCGCTTGCCAATTGTTAGTTTCCCGTCCGATTTTCTCTTATTAGATCTTACGCTTATTATTTATATCTTATAGTTACCGATTGGTTGGTATCAGAAAATACAAACTTCTTAGTTCAACAAAACCTTCGTCAGATTTTGTCCAAATTTTCTTTTCTAGTTTTACAACAAAATTATCACACACATAAAACTGGTGCAAAAAAAAATTAAAATTTTTATTTGAAAAATTATGTTTTTTTTTAGCTTTTGGGCTAATAAGGTGATAATACTCAATAAAAATATTCTTTAAGAACATACAAAGATGAAATACTTTACTAAAATACAACATTTCTGAGATGATTTTAAGGGTTAAAACAAGTCTAATTAACCAATAGTACTAGCGCCTAGACTCATCCGAATTTGACCGAAATTTAACATTTCGGATATACATTATAAATATTTTATTTCTCGAAAATATTACACTAAGAGTAAGGTGAGATTTTATACGGGAAAAGCAAGTAGTGTCAAAAAATATATAATTTGTAATACAAAATAAAGCATTCTACAAAAAAACTAGCTACGTTTCATTCGTTTTAATTTGGAAACTAATAGAACAGAATATAATTTTTTTAATCATCTTTCTTACTCAATTCAAAAGTCAGCTTTTTCTTTCCAAAATAATTATCAGTCAAATAACAAACTTATTTATATACTTTCTTTAAATTTCCTTATTTCACCCCACTAACATTGACCAAGTCCTTTCAAAAAAAAAAAAATATCATTCACTAATTATCACAATTTAATTTTCCATATTAATGACCAGTAGAGCCTGCTGTTTTATTCAGACAAATCGTATAAATAATAAAAATGAGTTAAACAGCTTTCTGAATTGACTTTCATGAACTAAAAACTAAAACCCAGCACCTATAATTAACATACACAAACACAAAAACTGATAATAAATGAATCATTTATCACAACAAACAGACAGACATACATACATATACTGTTTTGTTCAAGAATCTACAAAGTATCCTTTTTGGCAATTTTTTATTTAAACATCATTTATAAATGAAACAATGTTTCTTTTTTTTCTTGGAGAAAGAAATTTTTGACAAATTATTTTTACAAACAGACAGTAATTTGCCAATTGCAATTGTTAACCTGTCTTTAAGCAGCCTGTTTATAAGCAAAAAAATAAAAATAAATAAATATGTGATGTTAGTAGATACTTATAGAACATGAATAAGAAATAAATGCAGTAGTTGATAGAAAAATTTGATGATCCTCAAAGACAATTAATTGAACAACAAACAAAAGGGCGTTTTTATGTTCAAAAACTAAACTAAAATTTAGTGCATAAAAGTAGAAAAAAGTAAAATACTCCTGTTGTGAATACAACCTTTCAAATTGCTCCAGTTACAACGCCCTTTCTGTTGTTACAACAAAATTGTAGAAAAAAACACAAAGAATAGAAAAAACGAAACAAAAACTCAACCATCTATACTTTCATATCTAATTGTTTGCAGAACTATACAAACCATCCAGCAAAAACATGTAAAATGTTCCTTTTTATATATTTTTTTACTTGCAAAGAAAACATCCTTTTGACACCTGTTTGTCTTTTAAAATTGAAGGCATCTTCTTTTTCTATTCTAGTTTACTTTACTCTACACATGAACAATATACAATGTGAAGTTATTGTAATTTTTGTTGTATCTTTAAGTCATACCAACATCCATCATATGTAAAGAAAAAAGAATTCTAACAAATGATCATCATCATTATGTGTGAGTTGTTGAGTTTCTCAGTTTCTCATCTCATATAATTTTATTGTTGTATCTTGGTATCCTTTTGAAAGTCCTCTGCAGTAGTAGTTTAAAGTAACAGAAGCACCGGCAGCAGCACAAGCAGCGTTAGTAACTTCATAACCATAGTTTCTTTTTATTTTGCTGGGTTTCATGTGTCTTGTTGTTGGCTCTACTTGCCCAAAGGGCTCATACCAACCAACTCTAACCTGTAATTATGCGTCTTTGAATTTTGACCTACACTTTGTTTTCTTTGTGTTATATTTTTTTTTCTGTTTCAACTGCATACAAATAGCCTCAAAATAATCACAGACTTTTAAACATTCATACATATCATTATGTATGAATAGGAGTAAAATACCTGACTATCTGTCTGTAAGCCTTTTTTGCAGTTTTAAGTATTTTATTTTTGTTTGTCAAAAATGTGTGAATTTATTTAGTTACCAATGTATTTTCATAATTAGAATTTATGTTTTTAAGTCATATTTTTCTTTTTTTTCGAAATTTTTGAATATGAAAAATTCTTGAAAAGAATATTTGTGCGTATATAATAAGAGATTTAATTTCCCAATAAATATCGTTTAAAACATAAGAAAATTTTTAGAAAAATTCCTTTAATAAAAAATTTCTCAAATTGAATTCGAAGCTACAAAATATGTGTTATTAAATATCAATTTTATAACTAACAGAAGGAAAACAATACAAATTCAAAACTGTTATTGCACATCTTTTCCATTATTTAAATCTGTCAGTAATTCTTTTCATTATTGCCTACAACAGACTAAATCAAATAGAAATAGATTTTTGTGATTTCAATCCCATAATCCGTTCTGGAAGGAAAAACCCCGTAATTTTAGACCTTGATCCAATTTTTAACAGCATAAATTTCTGGTACGATTCCTCCGGCGCCACACTTTCTTAAAGTAAAGGTAAATTTATTCACATTTGCAGACTTAAAAACTGCAATTGGGATATCCAATCAACGAAAATTAAAATATCAAAAGTTGATACACTACGGATCTTAGGTTTTATTTCTAATAAAAGATATAACCATATAAAATTTTGTTCTTCTCTAACTCAGAAACTTAATATTATTAAATGCCTCCCGAATCCAAAACTAGATTGCAGTATCAATACGCTTATTTCAATGACTAAAACGCTAATCCTATCTAAAATAAACTATGGTTTCCCAATATATGGAATTTCTCCCAAATCGCAACTTAGGAAACTTGACACGTTAATAAACGCAGCCATTAGAATATCGATCAACAATATGCTATTTGAGGCAAACATTACTCGAATCTATGCAAAAGGGAACCCTTACCAACAAAACCACTACTTTTTGGTACTAATACTAAAGAAAGTAAAGGCATCGAAGAAAATTCATATGGTAGATTCAACAATTTTAAGAATATTAGAAAACTGCAAAAAATTTAATATTCCATCAAACACACCAGAACTCAACCACAAAGCCTTATCCTCCATGGAATTTTGACAGTGGATCCATAAATTCCACAATGTATGAACTTGTAAAATCTAACTCAAATCCTTGAGAGTTCAGAAGAATGTTTGCTATGATTAAAGATTAATTTAAAGATTACCAATTTATCTATACAGATGGTTCAAAAACTGACAGCCACACAACATTCAGCATCACTACAGAAAATCGCATAATAAAAACTGCAATTTTACCATACCATTGCTCCATATAATCCAACCAAAACGAACTATATTAATTGTAAATAAAACAAAATGTTTTCAGAGAATTATCTTAACATTTGTTATTGTAATAGAAGGATCTATGACAATTACGTGTGAAAAAAATATCGGACAAATGCTCGCCACGGTTTCGGTGGCATACCTCTATCCGATGGTACATATTTTCAATGACTCTGAGACATAATTGAGGTTTGATGACGTTAGTGTGCCGAATTATGTCATCCTTTAGCTTCCGAATTATTCTTGGCTTATTAACGTACACGTCTTCCTTTAAATATCCCCAAAAAAAGAATTGTCAAATCACATGATCGTGGCGGCCAACTAACGAAGAGAGATAACACGGCAATCACTCTTTGTGGATGCATCGGCTTTTCAGCAATCACTCGTGGATTCTCATTTGCCCAAATGCGGCAATTCTGCTTGTTAATGAATCCACTGAGGGGAAAGTGTGCCTTGTCGCTGAAGATGATTTTTTTATAAAGTCACCATTTACTTCTGTCTGTTCAACGATCATTCGGCGTATAGACGACGTTTTAAATGGTCACTAGGCTTCAGCTCTTGAGTCAATTGAACCTTGTAAGCATATAAATTCAAATCTTTATTCAAAATTCGCATCAGTGATGTTCATGAGATGTTCAATTGTTGGGCACGATGACGAGTCCAAGTTGACGGCTCTTCTGCCACACTATCTCGAGCAACATCAATGTTTTCCGCAGAACAAACTGGAAGAGCATTCACAAGTATTCTCACATTTCCCCCCGATTGTAGGCACAATTAGTCGATTATGCTGACCAAAAAATCACGAAGTTCACGAAATGCATTTTGATTTGAACGCCCATTTTTGTAAAAGGCTTCAATAATCTTAACGCACTACTCAATTGTGTACATCTCCATGGTTGAATTTGTTAAACTCTGAAACAAAGAAATGTCAAATTATGTTGTGCAAAACACTTGACGTTAAAGTGTGACTCACAATTAACATCGTGCGTTATGGTTGGACCACCCTTGAGCTTGTACTTAAAATTTGAAGTAGATTTCAAAGGAATAAATATTAAATTTCAAAGAATTTTGCTTATTGGGTTGTTTTCTAAAAAAGTTAGTTATAAGATTTCCTTTTGTCTCTAAAGTTTCATATTTATATTCCCAATAAAGGGATTCTTCCTGAAATAATTAATTTTTAAATATTTTAATAGTCCAACATATATCATTCAATTCAAATGGCTTAATTTAGTTCTTCATCATGGTCAAATTGATTGTTACTGGCGTAAACCTTACCAATCATTATTCTTAAGGATTTTCTCTGGGTTTGAAATCTGATGAGCATCTAAGTGATTCAAAAAGTATAAAATTTATACCTTTGATTGTCTCCAGTTTTTATCAAGATCATTCCAAACTTCATTACAATACCATAGTTATTGGAGCCTTTCATTCTTGCTGAATGAAAGTGAATTTTTAGCATAGCGGCCAACAGCAGTTATTTTTCTGATGATAAGAAATGTAATTGCTATTGCCAGCTTTTGGAGATGAAGACCTGCTCCTTCATTAAAAAATTGAACAAAGGTAGAGACATGCTAAAAATTAAACTAAAGGTCTGAGAAGAGGAACAAGGAATTTAACGATTTTTTTTAATGTCGAATAGCCATATAATGAAATTATGCCGTTGGCGCTATCTTGGATGGTTGACAAAGAAATCACCTTATAAAAAATGGATGCAATCTTAAAATTTTTACTGGGCATGTTGTTAATGAAATGACCAACAGACGGGGAATCGAGGTATTTATATAGGACAAAAATCCTTTTTTGTCATCCCTGGTGCTTATGCTAAGGAAATAAATGGACACTATGGCACTATATACTATTTTGGGATGTGAGTGATTAAAAATAAGTAAAAACATCGGTGCTTGAACAATATAGACTTTAATATTGATGCAATCGTAAATTGCCTAGCTGTCTCTGTTCGGCAGTACCCAAGCAGAATTTGTCGACTATAATTAGATACCAGCAGAAATTAATACGTATTTTCTGTGCCGCTACAAACTTATCCATTTTGCTTTCGTTGAAACTTAAACATGGCGCCCGACTTGCACTGAGTGCAATTTTGAGGGCCTCAGTTAGCAGCACCAGGCGTTTGGGGCAAGTAAAAATGAGATTGAACCTAGCGTCGTAAACGCTGTTATAGATGTGGTTAAAGTAATGTAGTAAGCCGACATCCGGTTCGAAGGACCATAAACAAGTTTGCAATCGTAAATTGCCATGTTGTCTCTGTTTGACAGTACCAAAGCAAAGTTTGTGGACACCAGCAGAATGGAATACGTATTTTCTGTGCCACTACACACTTCATCAGCATTCGTAGTGTCTTATCCATTTTGGTTTCGTTGAAACCTAAACAGTCTTAATGTAAAACATTCTGAAATTTTTCAATATCTTGTAGTTTTTATTGTACCTATGAATGAAAAAATAATTTTTTTATGAAAATTTTTAATATTTATATACATTACACAGAAAAATATATTTTCGAAAAAATTTCAATTAAAATATTAATCAGAATTTTAAAATGATTTCAAATATATTTTATGATTAAATAAATTACTCAAAATTAAAGTATTCAAACAAAATAAATTCAAAGTTTACATAGAAAGATCTAAAATCCAATTTCCATTACGAATAATGTTTATTAATTATTAATTAATGAAAAAAGTGCACATTCAATTATTCAAATCATCATTTATTTTTATTTGTATGTAATTAATTAATTAATTTATATAATAAGAAAAATAATTAAAAGCCAATAAATATATATATATATATATATATATATATATATATATCTATATATATATATTTATATTTATATATCATCATTAAAATGATGTCATTTTGAGAAAATAATGTTAATCTGGGAAAAATGGTAGTTCCATTTCGCACTCACAAATATTTTACTTTTAAACCAATTAATTGATATTTGTTCTTTTGTAAATAAACAAAAAAGCGCTGCTACAAAAATAAAATACTAACTACTTGAATTAAATGAATGCAGCTTTCTCTATAAAATATAATAACTTGATCGATATATTTCCGGGATAACAGGATTCTATGAACAAACTCAGAAAATATAACAAGTTAATAGATATTGCCATTTAACGGATTATATTCCGAATATATTTTAAAGTACTCTAAAATGATACACATCTTATTCCGTTCGGTTTACAATTAACAGATATATTTAATAGTTTATATAACGAAACTTTGAATCTTTATATCTCTTAAACCAAAAGTTGTTTAGCTAAAATGTACATATCACTAATCCTAGAACAAAAATTTTTCCAGATCGGACATGTACATGTAATTTTGATAATTTTTAATAAATTTCTCAATGTACATAAAAAATGTAGACAAAAACCTCGGACTTTTTTAAATTTGTACGATTGTACGATATGAGAGAATATAATTAGTGTTGGCTTAAAAGTCAGATGGTTATCATCAGCGTTACCACGCTAATTGCCCCTTTTTCAACCACCTGGACAGTTTCTTTTTAAATGGAACTAAAACTTTTCTAAAACTATTTGCGAAATGATGAGAAATATCTCGACCCATTATATATTAATTCCAATGAATAAATTAATTACTTTGAGATTAATTCACAATATAGTGATGTAACAAAATACCCCGAAGAATTTATAAATGAATTGAAACTGTTAAAAACTAAAGCTAATAGTAAAGTTTATGAAAAATTATTTTTGGACTGGATTGAAAAATTAAAAAATTTATTTGATGAATACTTATATCCCAATTTATATTTGTATTTTGGCTCATAGCAGAGCCTCAGCGAAACATCACTAAATCATCTAAATTATCACTAATGAAAAAAGTACAGAAGTTTATTAAATAAAAAGAGAATTTTATGTTAACTGTTATTATTAATAATTCCTTATTTTTGCAATAATAACGATTATTGTAAATAAATTATTTTTATATTAATAAAATGGAATTTATTAGTTCTTCTTAAAATACAATATTTTTTGTTTGTATCAAATAAACAAAATTTAATGAGTTTTTTAGCTACTGAAGTAGTTGGCACCTTTTTTAAAAACTCCCCTTTTTTGAAATTTTTTTTTAAATTCTCAACGTTAACGCTGGTTATCATGGTGAAAAATGGGAGAGCGGCGCTACTTACTTCTAATGTATGGTTTTAATTAAAAACATTTTATATATTTGCTACTAAAAAGCAAATACCGGAAAGCGGTTAACACAGTTTACTGAGAACTGAGATTTGTATATTTTTTTGAATAAAACAATTTTTATTAACAAAATCTAGGTAAAAAATCAATTTCAGTTTTATTTCTTGCCACGAAAAATCTTTCCCCCACCCAAAATAAGGCGAATTTCAGTAAAAATTCATATATGTATGTAGAGTTGGAATATAAATTTTGATCATGATTTTCTAGTCGCAAAAAAGAGCGATATGCCTTTTTATACCCTACACCACCATAGGTGGTTGAGGTATTATGCGTTTGTGCTGATGACAGAAAAAATCATCCAACACCCACCTTAAAGTATAGCAATCGAGTCGGAATCACATTTTGAGTCGATCTAACGATGTCCGTCCGTTCTTCTGGTTGGCTGGACGGCTGGCTGTCCATGTAAACCTTGTGCACAAAGTACAGGTCGCAATTTTGAAGATAATTTAATAAAATTTTGCACGTAGGACTTTCATGACACAAGGACGAAGCCTATTGAAATTGGTTATGATCGGTCCACTATTTCACCTAGCCCCCATACAAATATCCTCCCGAAATAGTTGTTTAATGATCATAAATGCCTTAAATATAGCAATATTTTAATGAAATTCGATGTAAGTATCAAACTTTGTGCCAAATTTCATGAAGATCGGTCCATAATTGACCATAGCTGCCATACAAAACCCTCTTCCGAAAATCACTTTAATGTGCATAAATCTCATACAAATGTTAGTATCAGGTTTATATTCGACACAAATAAGTTTTATATAAATAGAAATCATAGTGACAAATTTTATGAGGATCGGTCCATAATTTACCATAGCTCCCATACAAGACCACTTTCGGGAATCATCATAAAGTGCATAAATTCATATAAATGTTAGTTAGTATCAACGTAATATTCTGTATTCGTATATTTTATTTTGCACTTAGTAAATGTATCGGTCCACAATTGTCCACATGTCTAATATAACACCGCTCCACGAATTTTGATGGACATACACAATGGTGTGGGGTATCATATGGTCGGGCTTAATCGACTATATCTTTCTTACTTGTTATTTTTATATTACTTGTCATTATGAATGACATCATTGATAAGTGTACTTTCTTTAGCAAAAATAATAAGCATTTTTAAAGTAATTGTATTTTTAATAAAAACAATTTAACTGTTTTCTTCGAAAGCGTTTTTTAACTATTTTTCGAATAACTCTAAAATTGGTTTTTTAAAAATGACGTTTTTTTTTAATACACTATTTTCTACATAATTACTTAAATAAAATGTAAATATTTTTTTGCACATACATATTTTTATTTAGATATTTGCTAAATTTCTAAATATATTTTTCTTTTTTTTATTTCAGAAATGTTTCATACTTTGTTGAGTCTGTATTATGTTTTAGATATACAAGTATGTATTTGAATTTTATTTTCAATTAATTAAAGTAATTTTAGTGTACCTATGTACCTTTCACTTAAGGTAAATAATATTTGATACGAGTATTTATATTAAACTAAATATGAAAGTTTTAGCTAAAGTAGAAAAATTGCATAATTAATCTCTTAAAGAAATGCAAAAGCACTTTTACCAAATTAATATGAAAAAAAGGAAAAAATAAAACCTAAAAAAAACTTTATTTAACCAAAAAAAGAAGACCTTACCAGCCGCTTTATTCAAGTGATGATAAGGATAATGTAGCTAAAACAAAGAAAAAACTTGGAACTTAAAAAAATTATAAGAAAAAAACTAAATAAAATAAAAAATGGCGATAGAAATCGTGATACAATCACGTCTAGACTCTTACGAGTTGCGCCTACAAAAAGCGCCAAAACAAAGAGAAACAAATTGCAAGAATACAGTACAAGTATAAGGACACAAAAACACGTTGCAAAAGCGTTATTGTCTTCTTAGCATGAAAACAAAAGCTTAGCAACATGTACGTCTGAGTGAATATTTTGTTTGCGTTTCTTTCATAACACTATTTCAATACCGCACAGTAGTGGCTCTGATGAGGATTTGTTGATATTTTTAGATATATTTTTAAGATGAATTGAAAAAAAAAAGAAAGGAAAATATTTGCAGATGATGTTGCTTTTAATGATGGTCAATGGTCAGTCAGCATGATTTTATTTAAAAGTTTTTATTTAAAGTTTATTTCTTTGTTATACTTATGTGTTAATTAGAATTTTTCTTTCTAAATAAATGTTCAAGTTAAAGCAGTTAATTATATGATGGCAAAAATAAAAAATAATTAAAAAATACGAGTACTACAATATCGTTTTAGTTTGAAGATCTTTTTAATTAGTAAAAAATATTTTATTTTTATTTTAATAATGTTCATTATATTATTAAAATAAAAATTAAATATTTGATTAGTTCTGAATACTCAGCTAAGTGACTTTAAACCATTTGTTTATATTTTGTTAAATCTTAAATAAGAGGTACTCGTATTCTAATAAATCTTATAAGATATCAATAATTTCAATCAGTCACAGAGCAGATGTGTCTCTTTTATTTAAGAAATTCGCACTTTCTTAGCACAATTTTTATAATAATGTTTTTAAAATGTAAAATAATCATTAAATGTAAAAATTATTTATTTTCATCACAACAGTCCACAGTGGGGCTGAATCGAAATTTTTTAGAAATAAATCTGTAACTACTGATCGGCCGGCTGGATTTTCATGAAATTTGGTATAGGCATAGCAAAGGAGTGTACAATATTATGTTTGGAAGAGGAGCACAACAAGCCCCCCAGGGGCGGAGCTAAGGGGGCTCAAAGTTAGGTACCTCTGACATAAATTAATCGCTTGCAAAATTTTTTTTCTCGTTCGATTTCAAATATTTTGATATATTGTTTTATGCCCTGATAAGACCTATAAAAGACTTATGAATCTATACGAATCTATGAAGCCAGCGATAAAATATTTATCCGTTTTAGAAAAACTAAAGCACTTTGGATTCAATTTTTAATTGCATATTTTTGCATATTTTACCCTTAATGACATATTTTTGCATTTATTGATTTTTAGTGCATATTTATAACATATTTTGTTATTTTTGGAGCATATTTAAACATTTTAGAACACATTTTGAGGATAATTTTTTTATTTATACCTCATGGTATGTTTTTCAAATTTGATTTTATAAGAAAACCAAAAATATTTAGTCGCTGAGGAGATTGACTTGTAGCAACAAAATTAAAGATTTAGAAACAGATTCGTTGATCTTATTTAAATTATTTTTAATTGATCTTCATTGAAGCTATTTCTTAAATATAACATAAGTAATATAAATTTTAAATATAATATAGAAGAAGTAATAGGTTTTAAACGTATCAGTTAAGGTTGCAAAAATAATATTTTTTTTAATGATATAAACGCAATTTTGATAATTTCTGAACTAATAATGTATAGAATCAGATGGGTAAACAAATGGAAGATCATTAACGTATTTATATGATATAATAAAAAATGGAAAATTAAATTTCAACTCAGTTAAGAAATTTCAATTTTTCCTTAATATTAATAAAACACTGTTTTAATGAAGAAAATAATTTAAAAAAAGAATTACAAAACTTTTCTTGTTTCTTAATTCAATATTTTCGCGTTTTTTAGAGCATATTTTTCGTTTTTACTGCATATTCAATACGCATAGTGCAATTTTTTAGAGCATATTTGTGGTTTCCCTGGTAATTAGTGTCACCTTGTATTCTGGTGGATAATATTCAAGGCATAATATAGCGTTAACAATATAAAGTATTATTTTTAATGCTATTAGGGCTAGCTCCAAAAGCAGCTTATTACTGATTTTATCGATACCAGGTGCCTTTTTGAAGTTTAAATCAACAATAGCCTACTCGACAACTCATATTAAGAAAAATAAGTTATGTCCTTGTTATAGAAAGAGGATCAAAAATAGATTTTTCTCAATCAAAGAATGTCTTTTAAATAAAATACATATGTAAAACTTTTACATATGTATCTATAACAATTGTTCTTTCTGGTGGCCCCTTTAAACCATGAAAATCAAATTTCCATTTGAATTAAATATTTATATAAATAAAATGTAAATTCATTTGTATATTGATCATACAAGAAAATTAATGAATTATAGAAAAATAATTGATTTTAGATCAATAGAAAATTAACCGAAAAAAAATCGATTAAAAATTAAGCGTTAACAAAAGGAGTAATAAGACAACATTGGCGCCAGCCAGCGAAAGGTTTCGCATAATTAACAGAGAAGAAATAATAAAATCAAAATTTGAAAATTAGTTCGACAACGGTGAAAAGTCAAAAAAACACACACACACACAAAAATGCTAAAGATACCAGAATCATTTCTCACAACAAACAATCAACTCACTAAAGAAACCAAATGGTCGGCAAACTACAAACAAAATTTATTTTATATTAATTTTATTTTTTGTTTTTAGTTTATTTTATTCACCAACCAAAATGAACTTGTTTCAAACGAACAAATATGAACCATATAAACTGTAACTAAAGCCAGAACAGACAGAAAGACGGACACTTAGACTCAGACGAAAACAAGAAACATCTAAAGAAATTTCAGCATCATCATCATCATCAACATACTGAAATAAAGTAATGATAGACCGATGGATGGATGGATGCAACCAACAAACAAATGACTGACTGAACTTCTAGAACCCACCTACAAGTAAAACAATACTTTATGCTAACAAAAAATAAAATACTACGAGTATTTTTATACCAAAAACAAAGAAAATAAAAGTGGTGATACATATTAACTTAGTTTTCTGTTATGTTTAAAGGCCTTAATAGTTTGCAACCACAGAGGGCAAGATTTCGGTTAAAAAAAAAAAAAAAAAAAATATACAATTAAGGCTCACACAAAAACAAATCATTAAGAATCTGTAAACTACTAGTATAAATGAATGTTTTTTCTTTTAAGTTTTAACAAATAATTTAATATGTTTTGATCTAAGCGATTTTTTCTCTTTTAAATTAAGAAAAACAATTTTTTTCGAAAAGGTAAAAGTTGAGAAGAAATTTAAAAAAGTGTGGGAATTTTTTTATAGACGTTTTTAATGTTTTCTACAACGTGCAGAAATTTTTTTGTATATTCTTGTAGAATACTAAAATTGTCTGATTAAAAAAAATATTTATAATTAAGGAGGATTTCATTTGGCTTATTTTACTAAGCTAAAGGAAAATATTTTTAAATAAGAGATAAGCCAAAATTTGGCTTAAAGTTCTGAAAGTCACGTAAGTTAAATTGTACGATATAAGGTTAAATATCAAAATATTTCTTGCTTATATTGTATTTCAAGTAACGCCTTAACTAGATCCTTCCATTGTTTGTAAAGAGATCCAGAGTCTTTCAAGAATTTTTTAAGTTCATTTACGTATCAGGAGCAGCGACGCTTATCGAACGATCGCTGATAAATTTCTAAAGCAGATGGAAACGGATGATCTCAGTTGTAAAGCATCTACGTGAACAAATCCAACAATAGCAAAGACATTACATCTTCGATACATAATCATACATAATCGATATCAATATATAATAATTTTTACCCTCAATTGTATAACATAATTATGCTTTCAAACACATGATTCCCATTTTTCAACCTTAGATTTCTTCGCAAACTGGTACTTTTTTTAAAAATTTTATAATTTGTTTAAAAATTTTTATTTAATAAAAAATTTTAACATTTTTTAAAATTAGTACCTTTTAAAAGTTGGTTCATTTTATTTTTTTAAAATTGATACTCTTTTATAAATTGTTACCTTTTTTTAAATTGTGATTTTTTCAAATTTTTTTTTTTTTGAAAATTGTGTTTTTTTTCATTTAAAATATTTTGGAATGTTGGTACATTGATTTTATAAAATAATACTTTTTTTGAAATTTGTTTTTTTTTTTAATTTATAAATCGAAGTTGAGGTTTTTCACAAACTGTGACTTTTTGACATTTTACATTCAAAATTTAAATAAAGACTAATAGTTGTATATAATTATATAATAAGGCCTCGAATATATCTCAACATAAGTCAAGAACGGTGTTACGTGTTTCTTCAAGCTTCGCTAACATCATTTTTTTATATGCTCATCTTTTTCGGAGTTATTTATAAAATAGTGCCCGTAAAAATTTTTTCTTGTAATATTTAAGAATTTTTTTTCTTAAAAGTTCCTTCAAAAAGTGAAAACGATCTCTGTTTTTTATCTTTATCATAAAGCTGATAGTGCTGCGAATAAAATAAGCCATGTATCATCAAAATTGATGCACAAATCTCGATTTTATTCACAGTTAATTGAAAATACCCATGCATTACTACAATTAAGTGAAGATACACTTGTGGGCAAAAAAAAAAAAAAATATTTTGTTTTCTTCTTTAAACAAAAATAGGTGGCCTAGATGGAATTTTATGAGCTAAGGCGATTGCATGTGTATATTTTACTACAACTCCAGGACGGGTTGTCCGATTTAGACCAGTGTTATTAGTGCAACCATAAAATATGCTCTAAAATAAGTATTTTATGCACATAAAACATTATCATAAAATTAGAAAATATTTAATTAAAACTAAGAAATATGCTCTTAAAATATTACTTTTTCTGGATAAATTTTAAATTATCCACTATTCATGATGAAAATAAATTGATTTTTAGCAACAACTGCTAAAAAATATTTTCTTCTTGCACTTAAAAACATTCAAAGTGTACTCAGTTTTCCTCAAGGACGTCAAAATTTCTCTTTAAATATTTTAGTAGAAAATGTTAAGAAAATATTCGTTATATAAAGTATTATTAGCTATTTATAAATATAAATATAAATATAATATCAAAAATATATTTTCTAATCTCTTTGTACTGCAACATTTAAATAAAAGATATTATTATATTGCAGGGATTACTAGAATTCACTTGACATCCATACTAGGTCGATATAATCTTCGAAAATATTTATTATATTTAATATTTTTAAAAATTGCTCATTTTTCATAATTTTGAAATCCTTTTAAGAGGAAATTTGATATCCTGGAGTAAAACTGGGTAAACAGTTTTACCATGCATGCTCTATAATTTTATCCATATAGCGATTTTTTCATATGTGGGAATGATTGTTGCAGGCTGATGTTATTTTAAAAATTTAACATTTTTAAAAGGATATTTTGTTAAGATTTTGTGGTGCAAAATTTACATAAAATTTATTGTATTGCAGGGATTCTTAGCTTCCATTTGACACCCATACTGGATTAATATAATATAATATTCGTAAATATTTTATATATATACTAGCTAACCCGGCAAACGTTTTTTGCCATATAAATTATTTCTAGTGAATATTTTGGTTTTTAATTAAAAAATAACGAATATATTATAAGTGTTTGAGGATGTGTGAGTGTGCTTTTACAATTTCTACTTTATTTTACACCCTAAATGTTAAAATGTATAGCCTTTAGCTCATTCAAGACTTGAAAGTATCATCGGATAATTAATTAAGAAGACATGGGTCGAAGGGGGAGATTTTACCCGTTTTACCCTATTTTACACCCTAAATATTGGAATTGCCAAAAAATGTATATCTTTAAGTTCCTTTCACATGTTACAGTGTACTCATGCCAAATTTTAAGAAAACCGGTTGATTAGTTAAGAATATATTGTAGGCTATAGATCCATCCAGACGTTACACTATTTGCCTGCCAAATTTCAAGAAAATCGATTGATCAGTTAAGAAGATATAAGGAAGGGGATCTGTTGTCCTATTTCACGCCTTAATAATAAAAAATATAGGCTATAGTTCCTTCCACATGTTACACTATTTGCTTGCCAAATTTCAAGAAAATCTGTTTATTAGTTAAGAAGATATAGTGAGGGGGAGCTTTTACCCTTTGTGGCCTATTTTACGTCCTCTAGCGATTTGAAATATACCTTACGACCTATTCTCATACCTAACAAATATACATACAAAATTTCATAAAAATCGTTGAAGCCGTTTCGAAGGACTTCAATTACAAACACCGTGACACGAGAATTTTATATATAAGATTTTAGGTGTATCCTTGGAAAGTTTCAAATCCTTTTGAGAGATAGTTGAGTAGTTTTACTATGTATGGTCCCTGGTTTCATTCATGTATTGATTTTTTCATGTGTGGAAATGACTGTCACACGCTGTATATACAACATTATAGAAATCAAAAATTATTATTATTATTATTATTATTATTATTATAACTATAATTTTTTCCAAATTTTACTGTGAACATAATATTTTTGTCGTGACCATATCGCAACCATGTTTTTTCTGCGTGTATAGGGAAACAGAATATACACATGTATATTATATCGTTAGATACATTTTCTTAATGACATGAACTGTTTGAACATTAAATATAAGATTTCTGGAACTGATCATATGGTTTCGTGTTGGCTATGCAGGAAATGAAGCGGTCTTAGGATTCTTGATGCTGGTGCACTCCTTTATACCTCAAAATCTATTCACGGGACCTTTCCCCGTTTTAATTTTTGTGTTTATTTTTTATATTTTATATTTTTTTTTTCATTATATTTACTATTTTTTACTGAAACAAAAAGTAAAAAAAATTCGTTTGTGATATGAATAAAATATATAAAGAATATAATTCAATTATATAATCAAAACACATGTCGACCATGTAAAACAACTGCTGGAAATGGAGCTGAATTGGAAATTTCAGTTTTTTTAAACACAAAAAATAACCAAAAAGTGTAATATCGCAGTCAAAATAATATGATTTTTAAAAGAAAATCTCTACATATCTGAATGGAATGTAGCTTATTATTTAAATTGCTCAGTATTTTTTATCAGAAAAGTTAAAAAAAAGCTCGCCTGAAGACCCACGAAGTACGAAAAATTCCTAATAGGAGCGATAGAAAAAATGTGAAGGCAGAAGTGAACACGATAATTTTTTTTTTTAATGTGAATGCTTCCAAAAAGGGTGATAAAAATTAAGTACTGGCGGATTTTTTATAACATCGTGATTACAAATTTCATATCACAGATGTTATGGAAAATACATCAGATAAATATCGTGTACAAAAATCGAAATTGCATGTGAGGAAAAAAGCACTTGATTTATAGCAAACGACACTTTTAACGGAGAAGTTTACACAAACGAGTGCCGTCAGAAAAAATTCTTTCCTACCATTAGAATACACAAAAACAAAATAAAAATGAAACTGAGTGATATAAAGCAAATGGTGCTGTTACATACCACAGGAGGCCAATTCACTAAATTGTCTAGAACTTTGTCCAATTTAAATGTATTTAGTAATAGTAAAAAATATTTAAAAAACACTTAAAGCTAATAAATAATTAAATAGAGTTTACAAATAATTTAGCCCATTCCACCAAAAAGTAACCGAAGTCACTATAAAGCTCTTATAGAGAGTATTCCAGAAAATATTAAATATTTTATTAAAATCGAACAAAAAAATATTTTTCTTTCAAAAATTTTAAACTGGAATATAACAGCTTTTAACAAAATAATAATTTAAAAAAATTTGACCCATATATTAAATTCACTAGGTGGTGGTATTTTTACAATTTTTAGCTCTATATATATCACTCACAAAATAGTTAGAGTTTAATTATTAATTTAGTTTTTTTTTTTTTTCTCCCTCCAAAAAAAATCAAACTTTATGAAATTCCAGTGAATATTGAAGAAATAACAAATGACATCGTAAATTTAACCCTCTAACGATCGGAACAAAAATTTATCAAATCAATTTACAGTGTAAAAATATTATTATTATAAAATGTTTGTAGAGTTTAAGGTCTAGATATTTAGTTTATTATATCCACTAATTAATGAAATAATAAGACTACGAAAAAAAGTTAAAATATAAATTATTTTCAAAAAAATAAAAATAAGAAAAGCAGGCATCGAAACTTAACACAAAAAATTACTTATAAAAAAATATGCAAAAATAAGCCATTTAAAGTAAAATATACTATATTAAGTCTTAAATATACTAAAATATACTCTAATAAATATTTGTAAAAATTTATAAATTTTCCCAAAACAGAAAATAAGTTACGTCTATACTTATATGAAACGCAGCTAAAAAAAAAAGTATATTATTATTGATTACCCTACTGAGACTATTTTTCAGCATTTTATTAAAAATTTTATAAAAGAAAACTAAACTAAATGTCCAAACGTATTAAACATTTTGATACTCTATTTCTTATAATAATTTTTTATTTTTTCATTAGTTCTAGACCAATACCAATTATATTTTCATAAAAATTACCATTCCAATTCTACCCAACTGATCCGTGTTGGTCTTACGTCAACGAATCCTTAATATTCATAAGAAAATTCATTAATCATGTCATAGTTTACAAACTGCACAAAATAATTTCATTGGTGTCAGGCGACTGTCTTTATCTATATATATTTATAACATCTAACATTCATATACACACATGTATCTTTCAACTGGTCATACTCGCACTCCGAGTAAAAGTAAGACTATTTGCCTTTTGTCACATTTTATTATCATTGTTAGTAATCAACTATTTATAACTAATTCAACTAATAATTTAGTTCAAATATATACCAAAGTAGAAAGAGGAAAATACTTAGATAGAGTTTTAGTATCTATATCCCAGTACGTATGAACAATATGTTGTTTAACACTTGTGAATTTTTCCAGACAATGACACTCATCAACATGGTTAAACATTTAACAAACCACCATATCATTTGGCATGAATGCGAGTGTATGGGTAGATTATAACACCGTGTAACAATTTCCATACATAACAAAACTAAGTTAGTTAGTTTTTCTCCAGGATATCAAATTTTCTCTCAAAAGAACTTTAAAACTTTAAAAGAAAATTATAAAATATTTACCAATGTTATATCAATGGATGTCAAATGAAAGCTAAGAATTCCTGCAATGTACCAAAAGTTTTTATTTTAATTTTGCGGAACAAAATGTTGGTAAAATATCCTTTATATAAAATACAAATTTATAATTTTATATAAAATTTATTTCAATTTTCAAAAATACATGTTTTTAACTTTTTGTAACGCAATATTTAAATAGGAGTTATTGTTCTGTTGCGATGATTCGTAGCTTTCATTTGACAACCATATTGGGTTGATATAAGTTTCGTAAATTTTTTATAATATTCTTAAAAATTGTTCATCCTTTTTAAAACTTTTAAGTCCTTTTGAGAGAAATTATAACATCCCACAGAAAAACTGGGCAGATATTTTTTACCATGAATGATCTCTAGTTTTATTCATATAACGATCCTTTTATTCGTGAGAATGATTTTTGCAGACTCATATTAGTAAACTTACTCGTATTTGAAAATAAATAGTAAAAGGTAGCATTTTCAAAAGGATATTTTCTTAAGTTTTTGTGTACCAACATTTAAATAAGAAATATTTTTATATTGTAGCGATTCTTAGCTTTTGTTTGACACCCATACTGAATTGATATAGTCTTCGTATATATTTTATAAATTTTTTTAAAAGAAATGTGTATCCTTCTAAAATTTAATTGTTTTTAAGAGGAAATTTGACGTCCTGGAGAAAAACTATGTATGCAGTTTTACTATGTATGGTCTCTAGTTTCATGCATATATCGATTTTTTCATGTGCGAAAATGACTGCCACACGGTGTAATTAATACATACATATTTGTTGGTATGTGTGTCCATATTTGTATCATTCACCTTCTGCTTTTATTTTTTAGTAATTTGTCTAATGCAGTCATTAATTTCATATTAACAAGGTGTGGATAGAAAATTACTTTTACATTATTATATTTATTTATTTTTTTCCTTTTGAAAATAATAACTCATACTCATACAAACAAGCTAATAATGATTAACTAGTTTTCTATTATAAAAATTTAGTTAATAATACAACAATTTTGTTAAAAAATTTTTTAATGGATAACAAGCAAGGAATCAAGGACCTTTTCAAAATGAGTTTAAAAACCACTGAATTATGCAATTTCTTTTAAATATTAAAAAATCTATTTCATAAAACTCCCTCCTCCCCCGTCCTATGCTAGAATAATGATTTTTTACTTGGCCTTATCAAAATAAAATTAAATCGAACCTAATCGAATCTTGTTAAATTTTCATAGCTGTCCTGTGGCATGTGCTGCAAGTTAGTTGTTTGTTGTTAGTGTTGGTGCTAATCTATATTTGACGTGTTTACACTTGGGGTTTTTTTCAGTTCCCACTTCATTTACTTTAGGTTTTTTGTTATTGTAGCTGTTTTTGTTGTTGTGGTTGTTTGTGTCATTTAATGGCTTTTTTTTCCTTCATTTTTTTATGTTTGATTGTATTACAAAGCCTTTGGGGTTGGCTCACGATTCCAATTATAATTATGTGATTTTCATGCTTTTGTTAACTAAATCATTGAAATGTGTGTGTATTGAAAGAAACACACCAGATTGAAATTAGATTTTATTAATAGCTTAAATACTTTTATCTTATGCCACAAAAAAGACACAGTAACATTATAAGTACAATACAATGAAATTAACTTAAGAAAATGCATTATTAAGTGAAAATGAAAAATACTAAATGGGAAATTTGATGATGTATGTAAGTTATTAAGTAGCTTTGTTTACAAAAGAACTTCATGGGAAGAGATTAATGTTTTCGGTATTCACGCAAAAAGATATTTTGCAGTAAATTGATCATGTAAACCTTATAAATTACTTTGTTATTTTAAGTGTTTATATGATCATTCCCGGGTTTTAAAAAGAGTTTTTGTAAACTTGTCCATTATAAGTTAAAATTATTGGAATATTTAATATATGTTTGTTAAGGCAACTCCATAGCTGTTACTTGTGAATAAAATAAAAAATGAAAATACTTTTTTATTTTATTTCCATTTTTTATTCTAATTTAAAATATTTGTTAATCAATTTATTACTTTTTAAATAAAAACATTAATTTCTATTAAACAAGTTTGCAATCGTAAATTGCCTTGGCAATATCAAATCAGAGTTTGTGGACTATAATTAGACACCAGCAGAATGGTATACGTATATTCTATGCCGCTACACACTTCATCAGTATTCGTGGTGTCTTATCCATTTTGGTTTCGTTGAAACTTAAACATGGCGCCCGCCTTGCACTGGGTGTAATTTTGAGGGACTCAGTTAGCAACACCATGCGTTTGGGGCAAGTTAAAATGAGATTGCACTTAGCGTCGTAAAGGCTGTTATAGATGTGGTTAGAGTAATGTCGTAAGCCGACATCCGGTTCGAAGGACCATAAACAAGTTTGCAATCGTAAATTGCCTTGTTGTCTCTGTTTGACAGTATCAAAGCAGAGTTTCTTGACTGTAATTAGACACCAGCAGAATGGAAAACGTATTTTCTATGCCGCTACACACTTCATCAGCATTCGTGGTGCCTTATCCATTTTGGTTTCGTTGAAACCTAAACATCTATTATAATAAATCAATTACAATAAATCTATTTATAATAAATCAAATGAATTTTTATATAATTTTTTATCTTATTAAACAAAACAAATTAAAAAAGAATATATTTTATTTAACAAAAATTAAAACATATACCTTGTACAAGAAAATAACCAAATTTTTTTATATATTTGAATATTTTAACCTAAACTAATATTCATATACATATATGTTATTTAAATAAAAAAAAAATAAAAAATTTTTTATGATTTTTATTTGAAAGCAATATACACTGCCTGCCACTTGAATAAGGAATCATATTTTTTAACCTTAATTAAGTATATCTCCTAAACTAAAGTTCAGAAAAAAATATTTTTTTGCTCAAACAAATTTCAAAGTGTTGGCTTTAGTTTCCTGAAGAAATAAAAAATATACATATTTTGTTATACTAAAATTATGCATTTATTTAAAGACATGTATTTCTGTGGTACTTTTTCGTGTGTCACTTGAATAAGGAATATTTTAAAACTAAGCAAACTGTAATTTATTTTTTAAATTTTAGGTTATAAAAAAGAAAGTCGACTTGTATAATGACTCTAAGTAATTCTATCGTTTCAAATTGTTTTCCTCCTTCATAATCTTTTCTAGCAAGCCAACCCCAGACATTTTCCATTGGATTCAGGTCTGGTCAATATGGGGGCCAATCCAAAATTTGAACACCTTGTTGATTAATCCATTGTTTTACTACTCTGGCGGTATGAATCGGAGCGTTGTCGTGTTGGTACGTTCAAGGTATGGGTCCAAAGAAATCATTAAATTTTGGAAATGCTTCCTCCAGAATGTTTTTGTAATCGTTGCAGTCATTTTTTTGGATACAAAAACCAATTCTATGGTACCATAATACCAGCCGCCCTCTCGGCTGTGTCTAAGGCTCAAAAATAATTCCTCCTTATTTAGGTGATAGAAGTAATAGTTATACCCGTCGGGACCATCAATATTAAACTTTTTTTCACCGAAAATACAACATTAAACCATTTGCCCAACCATATCATTGTATTTTTGACAAACTGTAGACGTTGTGATTTGCGTTTTTCATTAAGTGGTGTTTTTTTGCAGTTTTCGTCGGACTATGTATGGGCACGACTATAAAATATGGTGCACTGTTCTTAGACTGACACTGGCTCCACTTTTTCCACGTATTTTTGATACCGACATAGCAGAATTTTTCGTCTTTCTTTTGGAGTTGTTGCCATTTTCTTCCGCCCTTTCATGTTTTTTCCATATCTTTCCACGTTATTTAAATAATTGTACACAACTGCCTTTCCTCTCTTAATGTTTTTGGCTGTTTGGACCGGATTCTGACCCTGAGATTTCAAGATCAGAATTTTTTCTTTTTCAGAGTTATTAAGAGCCTTACCACGTCCCATTTTGAATAAAAACTATTTAAAAACTATCAAATTAAAAATTCTCTAGCCGTTTATATTGAAAGAAATTCAAATCATAGCCTTCCTGATTAATATTAAAAGAATTCCTTATTCAAGTGACACACGAAAAAGTACCACAGAAATGCATGTCTTTATATAAATGCATAATTTTAGTATAACAAAATATTTATATTTTTTTATTTCTTCAGGAAACTAAAGCCAACACTTTGAAATTTGGTTGCAAAAAAAAATATTTTTTTCCGAACTTTAGTTTAGGAGATATACTTAATTAAGGTTAAAAAATATGATTCCTTATTCAAGTGGCAGGCAGTGTATATTTGTAGTCAGCTTTAAAAGATCTCGTACATAACAGCTGAATATCGTTTTCTAGGTAGTGACTGAAAAAATTGGATGTGCACAAAAAAAGATTTGTTTCTACATAAAATAACCTGTAGGATTCAGCATTATGGAAATATAACTTCAACTAGTTTTATATTTCTTTATTATATATGCAAATGGAGAACTCGATTTAGTTGTACATATAAGTTAGCCATAATGAATATAACATTAAAGTTAACACGAAAAATCAACAAAACATTAGTGATGCATATTTGTATAGAAATGTCTTTCTTTTGAAATATAATCTTCATTATTCCCAAATTTTTATCCATATTTATTTTTCAGTGTACTTTTTCGTATATTTCATTTGCTCTGTAGTTGTAAGTTTTTTATAAAAAGCTTTAGGCTATTTACTTAACATTAATTTATTTTACTACACAATCTCGTATACTATAACTTTATTTCTTTACTTATATTAGTACATTAACACTCTGACAGTTGCAAACAGTTTTACATGTGTTTGTTTTTACTTTAATTTTTATATAGTATAACTTAAATGTCATTATATTGTGCTATGTAGTCGTATATAGTACACAACAATAATAAACATTTTGTTAAAAGGTGACAATTAATTTGTCAATAATAGTAAAAAATGTAAGAGCTAGTTATTGTTGTTTTCATAATTTTATTTATATTTAAGACACAACATTTATTAACTGAAAATTCGTGCCTATAGCCCGTTTATTTTACTGTACAATTTATGATGTGGTTCATATATATTAGTATGTATTACTTGTATTTAGAGGGAAAAAACTTTTTAAGTATCTAAAAATATAATGAAAGCCTTTTTAGTATAAAAATTTATAATTCGCTAGTTAAAAAAAAAAAAAACTCTGTTGTAAGATATTATTTTGCCCATTTTACAAACATAAGATACTAGTGGAATAAACATCGAATATAATTATTATGGAATACATATATTATTAAATATATATTGTAGTATCTGCAAAATAAGGCCTTTTATAAGGCCACTTTACTGCTTCTATTTCACTGGGTATAATAGTATAATGTATTTGTAAGTGAATAATTATTCTCATATGCATGTGTAAGTAACTGTATGTATTAACACATACATATATAGTTAAAGAATTATATTATATTTACATTAAAAAAACATTGTATTTTTTATAAATTTTGTCATTAGTTTAATTAATTTGTATGTTTTGTTTTTGTAATTTTAATTATTATATCATTTTTTTTTTGTAGCCTGTATTCACGTTAATGTATTGGTGACATTTTGTTCTATATTAACTATATACATATAGACACATATGTTTTTCTTTTAATAGGGTTTTATTATTTATTGATTAATGATCGTTGAAAGATGTGTGTTAATTAATATTTATAATAGTATGAAAAACATCTTAATCAATATTATACCAACATATTTATTTATGTGTGTTTAATATTACTTAATTTATTTTTAATAATAATCGTATTATAAATATTAATTACACTAATTAAGATATTTATTTCAAGCTTATTTTGTTTTTAAGGAAAATTATATGCAAATTAAAAACTTGATATTGAAATTAATTAATAAAATAATTAGGCGTAGCAATTTTAATAAATATTTAAACGAATATTTAAGATTGTGTCATCAATGCTGAGCTTATAAATGTGATTGTAGCATTGTCAATCCCTTTCGAAGGACCATAAATCAGTTTTAATCGGCAATTATTTGGCATGTCACACAGTATCTGTGACCACCTCGAGTATGTAAAAGTTTCAAAAAATCGTAACTTGTACAAAACAAGACTGATTTCAAAGATTTTTATATTTCTGTAAAGCGCTTAAAGGGATAGCATATGTAACTCACCTAAGTTATCTCCTACAGTTTAAAAGAATTTACCTTTGAATTTTTCATTTTTTGCCTCGACTTTATTTCGTTTTTATGAAATAAGTTCTAATGTCTATGAGCGATTTTTTTTAAATTCTGTAATTTCTAATATATTCTAATTAAAAAAACTTTTTCTCAAAGTTTTTTGAATTAAGTAATTTTTTTCTTTACATATTTCAAAAGACAAGGCTTCATAAATGGTAAATAAAGAAATTTCATTGAATAATTGTAGAAAATTGCATTGTAAAAGTTTTATTGGATGCTCGACAGAATTAAATGCATTTTCTAGTCAGCCACGACCGTCATCAGCTCTCTTTAGCGTCCCACCGTGCTGTTCTCTGCAAACATCATCTATTTAATAAAACTTTTTTAAATTTCACACGAGATGTCTGGATTAAGACCACTACATTTAATATACTTAATGAGCTATATAGACATTATATACACCAGTGGATATGTAAGTATGTCAATTTCTATATTATGTTTATATTTTTCACATAATTAAAAAATGACACAGCATACCTTGTAGCAAAAAAAGTAATTTCAATGAATGAAGTACGGTGAATTTAATTCATTGATTTTTTTAATTCATTTATTCAACGTACGAATTCGTTTTTTCAAAGAAAATATTCATTGAAATTCAATGAAATAGTCAACGTAATTATGAACTGTACGTTGAAACTATTCGTTAAATTTATTCCGTAATAAAATAAATAAATCTGTTCCTTGATTCAATGTATTATTTCATTAATTTAAAGAACACGTTTATATTTTTAATAATAAAAGAAAATTTTCGTTAAATTTGATGAACTTGCACGTTCATTCAATGAACTTGTTCGTTGATTTTGAAGAAAAAAAAAACAAAACATTAAATATAGTATATATAAAAACAGTGATTCAACGTATAATTCGTTGATTCAACGTACTAATAATTTGATTTAAGAAAGGAAAGGCTTTACTCAACGAACAGGTGCTTTGAATAAAAGAAATGGTTTGTTGATTTATGCTAAATTCAGCGTACTCATTCATTGTTTTGTAACGGAAAACATAATAAAAGAAAAATGTAAAAGAAAAAGAAAACAGCACAGTTTGTATTTATCGTTGAACAAGGATTGTCGTTTTTTAAAGTATTGTGTTAATAATAAAAACAAAAATAATAAGTCTATAATTAAGACGTAAATATGTCATAAAACTTGGATATTGTACCAACCAAAAATTGCGAAACATTTAAGGAAAAATGCAGAATCATGGAAAATATACATATTTATACAGGATAAATCTGGCACAGTAAAAATCATTCAAGGCTTTTGAATTTTGAAATGTGTAGGTCAGTAAAACAAAAAACACAACGTCTGTAACTTATGTACTTAAAACTTCAAATAAGGAGAATGCTAACGGAATGCGTACTGAGGTCAAATATTTAAACTTTTTGGATGGACGTCCGTACTTACATACATATTTAAAACATCATATAGTTATCAAATGACTCAAGAGGGAACTAAATATTGTTTGCTATTATGCCCCCCTACGTATATTAATTTTCATAAAATTTTCTTCATTTTTCCTGAATTATAAACAAAAGGATTCTAATAAAAAAAATATCGTCTTATAAATTTTATATTTTTAATTAAATAAAACTAAATATTTTATTTAAATGAAATTTCTAACTACCATTATGTGAACGTGAGGTGTTTAATCATATAAGATGTAATTTTAACACATTTACATATTAGTGTTTTGGTTGTTCTTTTTTTTTTTTTTTTTTTTTTTGTTTTTAAATTTAAGTAATTTTTATGAAATGTTAAGAGGTTCCTTTTCTTTTCAAAGTTCACCGTTCTAAAAGAATTACTTAGAAGCTGGACTTTGAAACATTTGGATTTCATAAAATTTCAATAATGTTTATTGTTTTAAACACATTTTCAAAATATTTATTTTCTTTATATTTATGTAGATAAAGCAATTACGACGCAGGACCTAAGAATGTGTTATTGGCCTTAAGTATGAAGTTTTCAAAAATTGTTCTGAATACCAGGATTTATCGTCGAGGTACTTTTCATAACTCGCCGGAACATTTCCTAAAAATAAAAGAGTTTCTACAGGCAGAAAATAAAATTAAAGATAAATAATCTTAACTAATCTCAGTTAGTTTTATTTGTTATTATTTCCATACTAATATGGTGTCTACATGAATATTGCATACTATCACTGGGCAATATTTGTCTTTGTTGGAAACAGCGCACAGGAAGTTCACGATAACATCTGTAAGTTATCATCTGAACCTAACTGTATCTAATCCTTCATTTTGAGTATTGCTACCAAGGACATATAAATATTTTATTATATTTATACGTATATATATAGAATTTTATTTAGTTTATTATTTAATTTTTAATAAAATTAATACCAAAAGTACAAAACATTCCTAGTGTTGGGATACATTTTCAACGTATAGGTTCTTAGTCAACGTATAAGTTCACTGAAATCAAATTACAGGTTTTTTAAGTCAACGTAACCGTTCATTGAAATGTTAAAAAATTCAATGTATAGTTTCATTGGAACAACGTATAGTTTGTTTCATTAAAATAAAGATACTGGTTCTCAAAATTCAACGTACCGTTCATTGAAATTATTTATTTAGTTCAACGAACATGTTGATTAAAACAAAATACAAATAAGTTGTATCAATGAACTTGTACAATGAATTTTAAAACTGTATGGCAATGTATGACATTAGGTAAAAATTTGGGAACAAATTCTTTAAATGAAGGATCTTTTTCGTTGAATTTATGTACCTCTTCGATTCAGTGTAATAAATTAATAACTTTTAGTATTTACAATTTCGAAGAAAACTTTGTTTTAGATTTGAAAATGTATAAAAAAATTAACTACTAGAGCTATCAAAATGAATTCTGATACATGAAAAGATCGTTATTTTCCTGATGCATTACATTAAAAAAATTAATTTCAATATATTTTTTATGCATTTAAAAAATTTGAGTTTAGTGTCAAGTCAGCCTACATATACGTTATTATTAATAATATATTTTACATTTGAAAAATCTCTGGTGACTTTTTTTCTAGCCTGATGAACTTGAAATTTTCTTAAAAATTTCACCAGTTTTGACGAATTCTGGATGTAGGATGCAACTTTATATCAAAGAAAAATGTCTTTATTACCCTTTCTTAAGGCCTTGTCTTTTGAAATATGGAAAAAGAATATTTTTATTTTTATTAATTTAATTTTGAGAAAAAAATTAAATTCATATTCAATTTAAAATCTTGTGATAATTGAAAAAAATTTAAAAAAAAATTTCAATCCTATATTACGGAAATTATTTGAGAAAAAATTAAAAAAAATCAAATCGAAAATTTTAAATTCTTTTTAACTATGAGAGATACCAAAGATAAATGAGCATATTTCTTCTTCATCAAGTTATTTACAAAGGTTTTTAGATCTTTGAAAATGGACCTGATTTGTAGAAATTATGATATTTTTAATCTTTTTCATACTCGAGGGAGTCAACTTTGACACCCCTAGGTCCTCCTCAATCCGACCAGTCGTTTAGAAGATACAGATTTATTACCATCATTTTTGCGATCGACCCAATTGTTTATCATATAAGTTAACTTTACAAAACTTTCGAATAAATATTAACGTGATTTTATTAAAATTTAATTCCCTAAAAATTAAGAGCTGTAAACCTTAGACTTTCGACTTGTTTGAAGTAATTTTCTATCTGTAATAAAAATTTAATTACATATTTTTTAGCAGTCAAATTATTTCATTTACTTACATTATAATAAAATATTACACAACTCTTTTTTTCCCGCAACCTATTTGATTTCAACAATAGTTTTAATCTTCAACTTTTAAGGTTTTTTATTCCATCAATTAATATTTCAATCATTTTAAATAAGAACTCTTAATCCATTAAAGCCTAGAAAAAAAAGAACTTTATTTAACAAAAGCCATCAATTTTTTATTTTCTATGGCACATTCTATAAAATATGATCAGCTATCAGCTGCCAACTTTTACATTTTTTTTTTTTTTTTTTTTTTTTTTTTTTGGGGCGTATAAGCAAAGAGAGGGTGGCAACTGTTGACGCACCTGTGTTCAAGCCATGATAACAGAGAATTTAAACAATCAGTGATGAGAACCGAATTGAAGCAATTTCAACATCAAAGTCACCTTTTTAAAATATTAAAATAATAAAAAACAAAAATAGCATCTCAATAATACAACAAAATTTATACAAATTTTTATAATATTATTGTTTGTCGTAAAATAAAAGCAAAAAAATCAACCAACAAACAACATCTTTTAAACATAATTTGCTTATTCATTGACAAGTCAAATGGCGGCTTCTTTTGAATTACCTAAGGTTTTATTTATGCATGTTGTACAAAGTATTATGATGTTGTTTTTTTAGCATTTTGTCTTTATTTTTTGTAATTTTTTTAATGTTTCGATCACTAAATTGAAAATATTGTTTGGTCATCTTTACATCAGCATAAAAATACAATTTTTGTAAAGAAGTCTTACTTATATTTGTGGCTGGCTGTTGTTGCTGTTGAGTGATGTATATTTGATGGCATAAATATTGTTCCTTTTGGCTGCTGTAGAAATTGAACAGAATAAGAAAAAACTGTTAAGTTTAACGTCATGTTGTCTAGATTAAAGATGAAATCAAAAGATAAGCATCACCAACTAAACAGCCCGCAAACAACAATAACAATAATAATGGCGTTCTTTTGCACACTTCTTACCTTTATATTTTCCTTATTCTCCTTGAAAGAGTTTATCAAAGAAACCCACAAATAACAGCAACAATATGCTGACATCGAAAAAAAAACCTTTTCATTGTCGTTACTTTAATAGCAATTACAGAAGCTGTAAGTGAAGAAATTGAAAGTCAAATTTGATTGATGTCGGCATTATATAGTTGTTTTTCGTGTCTCATATTTCTATACTTTTTATATTCATAATAAAGTTTTTAAAACTTTTAACATTAAAGTTGGGTAATACCCGCTTTTCAAATAAGATAATTTGGAATAAATAGTTAAATGATTTGTTGAAGTGTTTTTGGTAATATTTTTAGTAAAATTTATCACATTCAAGACTAAACATATAAATAAACTAAAATCACAAGAAAAGTAAAGGATTTTCCAATAATATGTCCTCGGTCTCTGCAGGCTATGAGCAACAAGATTAATTGATAAAACTTTTTTTTTTATAATGTGAGTGTTTGTTAGTGCAAATATTAAGTGCATTACACCCATCGGCTGTCTAACGTTTGATTCGAAACTATCTATTAAACAATCAAACAACAACAACACTTCAAAAAATGTTGAGATGAAGACCAGACAGTTGATTTCTCACCGTGTACCAGACCTTAGACTTTCGCAGACTTTAACATCACGAATTTTGCGTCGGTGCTTGGATCTAATTCAAAAAATTAAAGTTAACGGTAATAGCCAACATCATTTGTTCTCTGACTGGGCTTCGGAGGGTTTAGATGAGAGCTTAAATTTGGCCGAAACGAGCTAGATTTTTGAATGAACAACCAAAACTGCCAACCCACTCTAGACTTGCATTCACAAAAAGTTGCAGTTTGTAGCAGATTTTAGGACAGCGGCATCTTTGGATAAATAAAGTTGGTGAGGCCATCAGCACGAGCGCTACATGTAAATAACAATAAATTTCTGCTGGACCGTGACATTTGGACAGGAACGACATATAGTATGGTTATCATTATTAAAAGGGAGAAAAACAAGTGAAATATTTTCATTATATTTTTATTTTTCTTGAAAAAAGTTTCTTTTTTCCAAAAAAGTTCAAAAGAGTTCCATTTCCTGAAAAAAAAACATTTTCCAAATATCACTTTATTTCAAAAAAAAAAAAAAAAAATACTTCTAAAAATAAATTTTTTAATAAAAGTATCTTTCTATGAAAAAGGACCATTAAGAAATAAGTGGGTATATAAAATTCAACACGAAAGAATAATATACCTAACATCTTCTGGAAAAAGTACCACTTTCAAAAAAAGTATTAAGTATTAATTAATTTTTGATAAAAATACATTTTTCAAAAAATAATTCAAAGAATTTACCATTTCTCGGGAAAAACTACTTTTTTCAAGAAAAGTATAATTTTTAAAAAATATATTTTTTTGACGCAATTTCTTTAATATCTCCGAAACGATTGAGCAGACTAAAAAAGTATATAGTTATAATCTGGAGATAACCAGAATTAGAATTTATTGGTATTTTGTTAAACCAAACCAGTACACAGTGTCAAAGTTGTCCAAATTTAAACGGCAAAAAAAAAGAAAATAAAAGCTTATTAATTGATTTTTTTTAGCGTTTACTAATGAACATATCATATATTATGAAAAAAAAACACTTAGAACCTATAGTTTCTACTTATTTGACATGTAATAATTAATATATGTAAACAAATTATTTTATTATAATTTGTTAAATTCAAAAATCAATATTATTTTCTTTATTTAAAAGAAATCCTAAATTTAAAAAAAATAAATAAATGGTTTTATATATATATATAGGTTTCAGTATGAGAGTGTCAGTGATTTTCTACATACCCATTTAGTAGGAATGTTTACGCCCTTTTCTACTAACAGAATATAAAATTTCAGTCCAATATCTCCAAAACTGGATTTTTGTCGTTCTAAAACTGCCAAATGTGACACTGTGCAGTCTATGATAATTTCAACAAAATCAAAAATAATTAATAATGCGGAAATATTGCAATAATTTATATTTGTTCTCGATAACACTAGTCGCCAGAAAAATCCTCCCTTAAACAAGAATAGGTGGCCTAAGTAAAATTGTGCTAAACACGAATCTACTTTCAATTTCTTTTTTTCAGGTTCTAATTTTTTTTATGGGCATCTTTAATATTTCCCCCTTAACAAGGTGATTACACGGGTATATTTTAACACAACTCGAGAACCGATTTAAATAGATGCGGATAAACATTTTCTTCAAGTCGTCTTTACACTATTTTTCTTATCTGCTCAATAGTTTCCGAACTATTCAGAAATTAGTGTTGGAAAAAATGTTTTTCATACAAAATTAAGAATTTTTTTCTATCTCTTTCAAGAAATCAGAATGACAAAAATGTTTATTTTTTATCCTTTATCATAAAGTTGTTAATGGTACGAATAAAATAAGCCATGTGTAATCAAAATTGATATTTAAGTGAATACAAGCTCGTTATACTAGTGAGTAAAATAATCTTTCTTTAAATAAAATTTGTAGACTAGAAGGAATTTTACGTGTTAAACAAGAATCTGCTTTCACTTTTTTCTATAACGTATTGATTTTTTTTTTTTTTTTTTTTTATTAGCATAACTAAAATGATGGCGGTCTCACTAGTATAACTCGAGAACGGTTTGTCCAATTTAGATAAGTAAAATTCCTATAGAAGCTGAATAAAATTAGCTTCAATTTATCTTGAAACAATTTTTTATCCGCTCAATTGTTTAGGAGTTATTCGGAAATCAGTGGCAAAAAAGAATCTTCAACTTTGTATGAAAATAAAATAAAGCACATGGATTTTATAGAAACAAATAAATTTTATATAACTTTTTAATGGTATTTTAAAATTATTATTTTTTTTTTTTTTAATATGGAATAACAACATCAACAAAATTCTTCTTTAATTAAAATTTATTTTAAAACAATTGTCAATGAAATATTGTATTTTTTAAGATTCATTAAAATATTTTCATTAAACGTTTATTGCTCATTTAGACAAGCCTACTTTAGGATTTATAAAACAAATTAAAACACCCACATCAAATAATAACAATAATTTCCCCAAAAAAAAGGAATAAAACAAAATTGTTTATCCTGAACCCTTTCACATCAAAAGGAGTCAACGAAATAAGTATTTCTCAAAATCATTACGCATATCTTCACTTCATTTCGCTAACGTTTGTCTTTTTTTATTTGCCACACTTGAGTTCATTTAAACCATCTCGCAGTAAATTTATAAAAAAAAACTGCTAAGATTTAATTTTTTTTTTTTTTCAAATGACTAATATATTATTTGAATTTTACGTAAATCTGAACGAATAAGTACATATTGTGAAAGGGTTTCATTTTTATTGGGTAAAAAAAAATGTTAAAAAATTTAGGGTGTGAACGCATAAAACTCACATACAAATACTTTCACACTCTAAAATAATATTGTTAAGATTAAACAAATTTTAAATTCCCCCTTTGGAATTCCATCAAGGGGGTTACAAATCGAACAAAAAAAAAACAAACAAAAACATCAAAAGCATTTGATTTTCATACAATACAACAATATTGGCTGAATTATTGCTCCTTTTACACCCTTCACATAAAATGAAGGGTATATTTAAGTTTGTCATTTTATACCAAAGTTTTTAAATATATATCTAGGGCTTCAAATTGAAAAATATTTATGATTGTTATGATTTAAAAAAGAACTTTTGAGAATATATGTCCGTCTGTATGTTGAAATAGACTCTTTCAACACATATGTGACATAAAGTCTCAAAAGTCTTGGTATTGAAATTCAGCGAAATCCGTTAAATCCCTGGCGGAGTTATAAACGATTTTCAACAACAGATTCAAAAAATTTTCCAATTTTCTTTGCCCAAATTTAATAATATTTTCTATTTCACACACAATAATATATAGATCCTGAATTCGATTCTTGACCAAGACTTCGAAAAAAATTCTTTGTGATTTATCTTCAAACAAAAATTAAAAGTTTGAAATGTCAGATTAAGGAACTGTCAAATATATTTTTATACCCTTTATCACAGGTGTAAATATGTCATTCCGTTTGCAAGTTCTACAATATTCATCTCCAAAAACTCCAAAAAGTATATATTTTTTGGATCCTTATTGATAAGGTAGTATAACGATGTCCGTCTGTCTGTTGAAATCACTTTTTACGAAACCACAGTTATCGGATATATATGTTTCGTACATCGAATTATGGGGAATATTCCTTAGAGTGAGTCACCAACAAAATTGGTCCATTAATGACCGAGATATCGCCAAAAAACTAAAAGGGCCTCTAAAAACGTATTTGTTTTCCACTTTTCTAAGCCCCTATATAAGCTAGCGACTTCGTTTTTGCACAGAAAATTCGGAATCTCTTTTTTTTTTTTTTTTTTTTTTTTTTTTGTTTGAATGTTTTTGCGGAAGAAATTAATAAAAATGGTTCATTAGTAACTGAGATATCGGTCAAAAAGCATTTTGTTTTTTCTAAAATTTTTATTTTTCTAAAATTTCGGTTTTTTGAATTGGTCATATCTTAAAAAATTATTAAAAATATGCAGACATGTATAAAAAGCATTGCAATGGCTTTTTAGTGTTGTTATTTTTTGTATAAGCAAGCAGTAGTTGTTTATTGTATATATGTACGCACAATTATTCTTTATGTATGTTTGGACGTTTTTAGTTGAAAATGGAAGCATTGCAATGAGTCAGTGTTGTTGTTTTTTGTATAAGCATACATACAAACTTATGTATATAAATTTAGCAGATATCAGTGTTATTTTTTTAAGGAAGCAACGCTTTTCTATAATAGTTTAATTATGTGTTTACATTTTTTTAGTTTGGAAAAAATGTAGATTATTTTTGTAAGTATAAATGTGAAAATATGGCAGCATACTTTAAGGAGTAAATTTTATTATTTGTTGGTAAGTTGCTTCAGCCGAATATATCTCTCTAACTTGTTAATTAATTAAAAATGTTCCTTTGAAATTTATTTACATTTCTATTCATCAGGATTCGAACCCATATGAATACTTAAAAACACCTAGCTTTGAATTTTTACCTCCTAGGCCACATGGTGTTTTGAAATTCTGAATTCAAAAAATAGTTTTACTGTAATTTGCGTAAAAAACATAATTTTTTAACATTATTGAATTTTAAAGATATTCAATATATAGTATTGTAAATTCATTTTTATACTATTCACATATACATATGAGGAGTACATACATATAATTGTTTTTCAACAAAATTTCTATGGGTATAGATAATATAGTGGAAGTGTTTTAGATTGCAAATCTTCAAACCATGGTTCATATCCTCGTAAAATCTATATATTTTTCATGAAAACATAAGTTTGACAAGTATGTGAGATATTTTCCTTAAAATATTATCACTTGACTACAATTGTGTTTTAGGTTTTTATATGTAGATAAAAAGATGACATATCATGTTTGGTGAAATTGTGTCTTAGAGCTCCAAAGTTAAAAGTTCTAAAAAATGTTAAAATTTTAAATTATCTATTTCAAGTTTAATATATCTAATTCTAAGGTATCTTTTTCGAAAAAATTGTTTGTAGGAAACTGAAAAGGAATTTACAATTTTACATATCTCTTCTTTATTCCGCTCTTCAATACAGATGGTCCGAGTGATATGAAAGAGTTTTCGGGAAATCTTTATGTTACAAATTTCCAATGCCATGGTTAACGCTAGTTTACAAATAATATGTATATTTCCTGATTACAGCAAAATTTTTGATTAGAGATAATTCCAATATATTTATATATTTATGAAATATAGATTTTGTAAAGGGTATAAAAGATTCGGCTTAGCTTTATTCCTATGAATGAGTACTAGTGTATTATATAAGAAAATGTGTAATGACGCGTGTTCTTCAGTTGTTAAAGTTTAAAATTTATTTTCTATTCAAATCGCGTAAATATTCCCTAAATTACCATTTTGCTGTTGCTGCTACTACTGATGTGTTGGTGGTGTGTGATCTTTGACAATAGTTTTCTAATGCTAATGTGGCTAATACGCATGTAAATGCAAGGATTTGGAAAATTTATTCAATTGTCAACGTACAATTGTTCACTACTACTTATATGAATGATTTTTTTTTTATATTTATATCTACGATAGTGTCTGTCATTATTAGCAATGGTTTGTAGCGTAGTGTCCTATAATTATGCAATGCACAATTGGCACATGTTGGGGGGTATTAATTTAACTCTTTATTATTTAAGTATAAATTTGTGTTTATATTTACATGAGTGTGTATTAGTATTTGAATTATAATGGAAAATTGTCTTATGATGAATCCTTGTATCAAGATAATTTTGGCAAAATATTGCTGTAATTATCTGTTATATTTAGGTTAATTTTAGACGAAGATTTGAGAAGTTATGAACATACTTAAAATAAGTTTTCAGAAAATTTCTTTTTTAAATTATTGCCGTTTTGCCAAATGAAATTTATTTCATTCATAATTCCAACACAAAATAAAAGCATGCCAATAGTAAGCAAAACCCCAATGGGTCTTTCAAAGTTAATTCGAATTTCGGTTTTATGGCCTCTTGAAATCTGAAATTTTCAGAGCCTTCTTTTCAATATGATTGGAAATAAAAATCATTTAAATTATTTAATTCAAATGTTATTCCATGTTGTTGTAGTTTGGTAGACTAATAGCATTATTATACTAGATTTTTGCTGAATGCCACACCCTTTTACGTGCATTTTTGTTATAATATTGTTTACTTTATTTAACTTGACCTTATGTCTAAACTACTAAACAGATTGAAAGAAAATATGGCACATATGTATATCCTTGAAAAAAGTACTGACTGGATTCCACGCCCAATTTTATTAAGAGTGGTTTGCTTTGCTTCTTTGTAAGCAAATTTAAAATTTCATAAAAATGTTGATTGCAGTGGTAAAAAGGAAAATACAATATTTTCTAGTCCTAGTGTATTTTAAATTTTATGTGAATTATATGAGTAGTATTAAGAAAGTAACTAAACTGATTTTTACTGAAAGTAATCATGGAATCTAACATATTTTTTAGCTCATAGTTTTCTTCAAATAGTACTTGATATATGTGCTAAATTTCATATGAACTTTAAAAAAAATAATTGATACATTTTTATTAATTTTATAGAAATAAACATTCTTCCTTTCGGAGAATACACGTCTTATATATGTGCAAAATATCAGTTAAATCGGTTGAATAATGTATTACATATAATCTTGTTATGAAAAGTGGGCGTAAAAAGAAAGGCACATTTAATAAAAATCTTTCATAATATCTAAGAGAAACTTTGAACTCTGTAAAACAATAAGTACCCACAAATACATTTAAATTTTCTGATTCAAATATTTTTTATTTACACACATAATGAAAAGAGTGCTCTGAAATATCCAAAGTTTAAGAGCTCATCAAAACAAAATTCGAACTAATTTTAAAAAACCTTTTAGAGATTTAATTAAACTTTCATTTCACGTTGGAATCATTGAGGCAATATTTGATAACGCAAAATTTGTCGCATAGTGTTTTAGTAATTTTTTATGACCTCATTACTTTTAATGATTTTCTATGTAAAGGTTTATCTAGAAAAAAATAATAAAATTACACTGGTCGGCCAAAAAAATCTTCACTAAAGACGAATAGTTGAACTATATGAATTTTGATGTGTTAAACACGAATCTGTTTTTGTTTTTCTTTATCAGGTCTGTATTTTTTATGAGCCTATAATAAGGCCATTACACGAGTATATTTCACCATAGCTCAAGAACAGTGTGTACGATTCATATAAATGATACACAAAAAAAGATGCGGACTACAAATATCTCCAAGCTATTTATTTGGAAATTAGTGTCCGAAAAAATTCTTGCTAAATTGAAGATTTTTTTCTTAAAAATTCTTTAAAAAAATGAGAACGCCGAAAATGTTTATATTTTTTAACTTTAACACAAAGCTGGTAGTGCTTAAAATAAAATAAGCCATGTTTCATCAAATTTAATGAGCAAACCTTGATTTTATCCACAGTTAAGTGAAAATAACCCTGTATACCTACAGTCAAGTGGAGATAGACTGATGGGCAAAAAAAATGTTTTTTTTTCTTTGTTAAACAAAATAAGTAAACTTTATGGAATTTGGCAAGCTAACCAATAATCTGCCTTTACTTTTTTTCTATCATATACTGATTCTTTTTTAATTCCATGACTAATATGACCATCTTATTCAGCGATTACGCTTGTATAACTCGAGAGTGGTTTGTCAAATTTAAACAAATAAAACTCCTATGAATGCCGATTAGAATTATTTTTAGGTTATTTTCACATTATTTTTTGATCCGCTCAATCTTTTCGGAGTTAAGGAGTAAAATTCTTTCAAATTTTCATGAAAATTTTATATTTTATTCGTCACTAATTTTCGAATAACTTCAAAAATATTAAGCTGATAAAAAGAACAATGTTAAGACCACTTGAGTACAATTTTTGTCTGTATCTTTTGGTATTTCAACTGTCTAAATTGAAGAACCCGTTCCTGAGTTATAGTAAAACATACTCCTGTAATTGCTTTATTAATGGGGAAATATTAGACATGCCCATAAAAAAATACATACCTGATAGAAAAAAATGTTGGCAGATTCGTGTTCAGCATGTTAATTTCCGCCTATTTTTGTTTGAAGAAGAAAAAACATTTTTTGCCCACCGTGTGTCTCTCCAAGGGCATTTTCACCTAATTGTGAATAAAATCAAAATTTTGCAAATTAATATTGATAATTTATGATATGATATGGAATCAAAAAATGCACATTTTTTACCGGTTTCATTTCTAAATAAATCCGAAACTGGTGGGCAGATAAAAAAAAAATAATTCTTAGATGACTTAAATATAATTTTGTTCTACATCTTTTAGTGTTTCAACTATCTGAATCTAAATAACACGTTCTCGAGTTATGGTAAAATATGTGCAATAAACAACATTTGATAGCATATTTTTTTGGTTTCCTTGGTCATTACATTAGCATTTTAACATTGAATTATTTTCAAAGTGTCGACCTATAGTTTATTTACAAAGTTTACATGGGAGGACGGACGGACATTAGATCGACTCAAAAAGTGATTCTAAGCCAATTGGTGGGTCTTGCACCAATATTTTTGGGTGTTACAAACATCAACACAAACGCATAATACCCTCCCCACCTATGATGGTTTCATTGCATTTCAATACACTTATTGGAAAACCATTTACAAAAACCCGAAATGGAATATAAACATGCAACTGCAGATGTAAAATTTGTCAAGTAAAGTAAAATTTGTTAAGTGATGTAAAATTTGTCAAGTGAAGTACACAAGTGGACCAAGTATTTAATATAGGATGTAAACAAAGAAAAATATTTCTGAAAATTTTTTAAATTGGGAGAGATCGCAATTAATAAACACTAGCAGAAACTGAAAATCCAACTCATTCATTTCTCACTACTGATTTTTTATTATTATTATTTTTTTTTTAATAATCTCCCTTTTCCGGGAATATTATATTATATAATATTAGTATGTCCAAATAGACAACATAATTTTTTAAAATTTTTATTTTTGGACACAGTATACTTAATTCTCGGTGTTTAAATTAAATTCTGCATGGAGAAAATATAATACATTATTAAATGCAAAAAATTTTTTCTCACCTAAATATACTGAAATAATTACCTTTTTTGTGTGATAACACAAACAAATAAATCAGTTAATTCAACTAAATTATTTTAATTCCATATTGATTGGCATCTTTTCCAAATGTTGCATGTATGAGTTAGCACTACAATACCGTTTTTTTAGCTTATGCTAATAAACAATTTTTTTTTTTTTTAAACCTTTGCTTTGAAATCTAAATCCTTAATCATCACAACTAACAACCCTTAAAATCAATTCATCTAAATTATACTCGTTTGTAAAGTTTTACAAAAAAAAAAATTTGCTATTTAAAATAATTTTCAATTCAAAATCAAACATTTACTGACAAGTAACATTCGTTAACATAATGCCACGTGACCTTTGACACATTAGTGTCAATTGTTGTCAGACAGAGGAAAACGCAATAAAATCATACAAAATTAAAACAAACACAAGTCAAAGGCAATGTGTATAAAAGATACATCCATACATCCATCTCTATGTAATTTAAGTTTTCTTTTACAAATTTTCAACACAATCCTGCTACTAATGACAACAAAATTAAAGTGCATCCGCTTGGGTGGCCACTTAAAAATTTTATAGTTGAAAATTCTTGTAACAAGAAAAGAAAAATTCTGACTTAACTAACTCTCAGAGACTTTAAATAAATAATCTTGCATGGTTTTCAAAAACAAATACGAAAAAAAAAACATAAAAATGAGATGACATAGAATCCCCCAAACAAATTTAATTTGAAATAATGATTATGAGCATATAAAAACAAGGAAGGGAATGATTTCGCCAGTTATTTAAGGATGTGGGTGCTAAAGCGTATAGTATGCCAGATAATGACATGTGTCCTCCAGTCCTCCGTCTTATGCTCAGCGTGTAAGTTACTTTTGTGTGTGTATGAGTATTAAAAAATGTTTTTGTTAACTTGTATGTGTGTGTATTTTCAATTTGTGGCCTTAAGGGCGTCTGTTTGTTGACGTTAATAAATTATAAAATTTTTTCTAATGACAACAACGACTTGATTACACTCACACTTATTTGGAAAAAAAAATTAAAGAATATAAAAATTTTAAAACTTTACCGTAACAAGGGATGATAGTTAAAGTTGTAAGGAATTTTGAACGTTATATTATAACCGCTTAATGAGCGTAAATTACTCGTACGTAAATAAAATGTAACCCACACTGTTTCATCAGTATGTACCTACTGTATTTTCTATTATGTTTTTATAGTTTAATTTTTTGTATAGAATTTAACGGAAGGATATAATTTGGTTTGATGGGTATAAATTTCAATTTGAACTTAATTTTTAAAGTCAACTCACCAAGATTCTCATCACGAATTCTGTAATCTATTGTGTCTATTTTAACAGTCACGTGTTCTTTTCGATTATTGCAACAAATTGTTATGGTTATTGTTTTCCGTTAAATTTTTATTCTGTTTTTAAATTTTAAAGCAAACAGAGTTTAATTTTTAAAATTTTTCTTAATACTTTCTAAATTTCTAAGAATTTTGCTTTGAATTTTATGAAAGTTAGAAAATGTGTAAATTTTATGTAATTAAATTCTAGGCTTAAAATAAAGTCATTAAAATGTTTTTTTTTTACGAAAATTTTGTAATTAAAAATCCCGAAAAATTTCTAGTCAACACTATTGACTAGTTCTAGCAAAAATTTCAATATCTCTCCTAATGTTGATAAAACCAATACGCATTTAAGGTAAATTTAATTAAAAGTTTTCTGATTTTGTCAACATTTCCTTATAAAAATAGCTTTCAGTATTAAATAAAATTTTTCGAAACTAGACATTGTGTCCAAGCAAAAGTTTTTAGTAGATTTAATTAAAAATATTCTTATTAGAGCTTCTAAGATCTAAGAAAATGCTTAACTTTCAAATGTTAACATATAAGTTAACAGTTTAAATCCGGTTGGAACTTTCAAAAAAATTATGGGTGAAAATCAAATCGTTAAAATTTTTTCATTTTATAAAAGATAAATTGGGATTGTTTTTCTTACACAAAATATCACAAAGCCTATTCTATGTTACTGTTATTAAAAATCAGCTAAATCGAATCAGTTATAAAAACTTGAGAAAAATTATATTTTTACTTCTACGCCTTACAACTCACAATGAATCGAATCCGTAGAAAAATGAAAAAAAAATAAATAGGAGATGTCTTACAGTCATGAACTTTAGTACGTGTATATGTAAATATTTGTGCGCTAATTTCAAACCTTAAATCACATCTTTAAAATTATTAAATTTTATTCCGATATGAGAAAATAACTTTTCAAAATCTCCCCATAAAATAATATTTTTTTAAAATTGTTGTTTAGTAAATAAAAACTAGACTTTTAACATAATCAACAGCAGTCCCATACATCAGTGTTGCCATATAAGTGAAATAAATTAATAAATATTTTATTATTACTATTTTTTTTTTATTTTTTTTTTTTTTTTAATTTTTAAATTTTGTACAATATTTATTATTTTATTCCAATAAATTTCAGAATAAGGCATAACAAATTTTAGAGATTGACAAGAGTAGATTACATAAAGTTTGTAAATAAGGGAATATTTTGAAAAAAATAGCATTAAATGAAGTAAAAATATGTGTAAGGGATTTTCATATTTTTTAACCAAAATCATGTAAATTTGTTTAGAAAATCAGAATTAAAAAAAAATCTTATTGAGACCAATTTTCATTACTTTTCGATCTTTTCAAATAAAATTTGGTTATTCTTTTTATACAAAAATTCTAAATATATGGTTCGTAAATTATGAATTTTTACATAGTAGAAGTTACGTTTTTGAATATTTTATTATTGGGATAAAAATTATGATTGCAATACATATCGTATAAACAAATTAAAGAAATCTTATTATCCAATTTTTTTCTAACATCTACTAAATTTAAGAAAAATTAAAAAAATGGCAGTTTTTTCAAACAAATTTAAAAAAATACTAAAATCTAAAAATGTAGAATTTGTAGAATTATGTTAAATTGAAATGGATACCATAGGGATTCCAGGATAATATATTCAAAAAAATTTAAATATTTGATTAAAATATTTTTTTTTTTTTTGCAAGTCTGTAAGAAAAAAAAACTATTTTAATACCCAAATATTCAGTTGTTATTACTGATCCATTTTTTTTAGCATTTTAAAATATTTTACTTTAGGAGATATGTCCCGCTAGATTACATTTCATCAATAAATAGCATTCTTGAGTCCTATTTGTACAATATTTAAAATAATAAAAATGATGTTTTACAAATTTCAAGTTTGCAAGGTTATATGCAATGGTAAAAATATTGAAAACAAAAATATATATTAAAAATGCACAAACTCTTGGCTTTCCATTGATATATTTAAATGTCTTCATTTAAATTCTCCAAACTTGACCTTCTTAACACTTTTGTACACTTAACCTATTCTTGATTTATCTCCCTCTCTATTTTAATTTATTTTACAAAGCAAGCAATACACTTGCTTATTCGTTATAGGTATTAAACTTTTTTTTTGTAAATTTAATTACATTTTTTTTTTTTTTTTGCAAGTTAATTAAAAATTTTTGTTGTTACTTACATTAAGTGAACATTGTTGAAGTATGAGTTTAAAAGTGCGTTGATGCAACGATATACATACATGCATTTATGTCCGTCCTTCTCATTTTGATGATGCCTACCACAGAAAAATAACAAAAGATCTGCATTGATATTGCAAAGTGTGCCGCACACCTTTATAAAATACATACTCTAACATATACACTTACACAAGGTTGTATGTTTGAAAGTTTTTCTTTTTTTTATATTTAAACTTTAATACACGTATTAAACGTTAAAAAAAATTTATTTAACATTTTACACGCGTGTTTCCAATCTGCTTAAAACCAATTGCTTACATATACTTGTGTATTAATACCCAACAGTTCTGATAACTGTCCCCAAAGTAGTGGTTTTATTAATCCTTTTGGATTCGAACTGTTTACGAAAGAACAAGTAATTTGATTCTTCTTAGATTACAAAAAGATAGTTTAATAAACGGTGTAAAACTTTAAATTAATTGCACTCTAGATTACATAGTGAGCCAAAAATGTACAAATAAAAGCCAAGTAAAAAATGAGTACTTTGTAACCAGCACAAATGAAGGTTTTTTTTTATTTATCCATTAGTTATTTAAGTATTAGTGTTCCGTTTTTTTTCGTATAGGAGCATGATGTACATCATCCATATTTTCACTTTGCAAAAGTTTCCAGTTTACATTAATAGATTTTTATCTTTTAACCTAAAGATCATTGGCATTATATGCACTTTATATATTATTTTTTATTTTTGTTCATGGTACATTGTAGCTTTTACCCACATTCAGCATGTTATCAATACACTTACACACACTCTTGGTTATAAAATTTAATTCAATGTAAATGGGAAAACTCAAAATTTTAACTTCTTATAAAGAAATATTTCTAAAGAAATTCATTTTTTATTTAAATTAACTTTTACTGCATAAATTTAGTAGGAGGATTTTAAGTTAAAAATGTATTTAATCAAAATATTATTTTTGTTAAAATTATACTATAGATAAGATCTTAATTTTGAATTCAATCTTTGAAAACTATTAACAAAATGACAGACATTTTATACCTATTGAAAAATATTATATTTCTCCCGATTAGGAAGTGGGTAATAAAAATAAATAACAAACAGGTATGTATATTTTTTATATAAAAGAATAAAATCTGAAGTACTTTAAAAGTTATAGTATTATTATTTTATTATTTTCTGCAGATTTATATTATATATCATGTTATATATACATTTTTTAAACCGGTTCATAAGCATTTTAACATTATTTTATACAGATCTCGCCATAAAAATGCATACGATATCCTTGAAAGTCGTTTTTTACATATATATTTCGAATTTATTGAACCCATTGTTACAAATAATTCCCTACTTTGTTGCAGCTATAAAAAGCTTACCAAACAGAGATTTTTAGGTACTACCTTTTGAAAATCAAAAGTCACCGTGAGAACGTTCTGTTCGATCTCATAGAAGTTGGTCGGAGTCATTATCTATGTTATCTCGATTACTGCAATATTTGTTAATTTTATCATCATTATAGTTGCTCTAATGATATTCAAGCCTGTGATCTCCACCTAAAGATTTATGGCGGTCATAAGAATGAACAACATATATTTTTTCTCTGATATTATGAAACCTCATGGTAATATAACTACACGGTGCTACAGTGAAAAAAACATTTGGAATGTAACATAGTGTAATTATTATACCATTTTTAGAATTTTCGATATACCTCCAAAATCGGGAGTTATATCCGTAAAACTGATTTTTCGGACTTCGCGGCTTTAAGAAATTTTATCTCGAATACCTGTTAACTAATAAAAGTTTTTTTGAACCTTACCTTTTTTAAAAAGTATAAAATAAATATGTATTTTTATAGTAAAACTGGACAAGATATTAAAGACACAAATTAAATTTTTTTATTTTTAATTTGTATTATTTGGATTTTATTTACATTTTTCACCCACACTACTTTTTTTTCGTATTCGCTAGATGAGATTTGTAGAACATATGATTTTTTCAGAGTTGTAAAACTGATAAAATCTGGTATTTTACGTGGATTTTGTTTATCCCATTATTCTGCTTCATAAGTATGGCAACAGAAAATACACGTAAAATAACCGATTTCTATGACTTCGAAAAAAACTCTAAAATTCTAATCCGATTTTGCGAAATGATGGCTCATTTTACTCCCAGTAAAATACAACATTAGTAAAAAAAAAGAAAAAAATATGTTTCCTATAATGGATCAAAAATGGCTGAAAAGTTCAAAAAATAAGAATAGAAAATAAAACATTTAGTTTGTGCTACACAGTTTTGCTATAAATAAAAATATGTATATACTTTTTGTAAAGGTTAAAATCTTTCCTTTCTAATGCCGTTTAAAAAAAAAAAAACTTAAATTGTTTAAAAGGTATTCGAGATAAAAATGTTAAAAGGAGCAAAGTCCGAAAAAACGGCTTTTTGGAAATAACTCCCAATATTAGAGGTGTAATAATCTACTCATCCATAACTACACTATGTTACGTTCCAAGTGTATTACTTTTTTTATTTTGTAGCACCGTGTTAAGTCTGTCCATACGTCCGCTACAAAAACATATTTATATCAATGTATTCTTATCTCTTGCAATTCCATTAAAAATTCTTCAGAATTTAATTTAAGAAATTTTATCAAATTTTTATTCAGTGGAAATATTGTGTGCAAATTTTGCATAATTTTAATCAGTAAATATCTACGATGTTGGAAATACTCATAATGTCATAATGAAAAGCTACATGTGATTCACTATTATGAATGCCATATTTCGGTAAATTTTCATCATGACCAATTAATTGTTTTCGGATTTATTAAGAAAAGTATACTGGTAAATAACACTTTTTCATACAAAATATTAAAAGTTTTTTATTGAAAAAAAAAAATAACTTCAAAAGAATTTAATTAAATTAAAATTTATTACTTATCAGAATGTTATTAGAAATATCTCAAAATCCATTCAAGTCATTATAAAAAAGTTTGTGAAGGACTGAATCATACATTACCAAACTGCATATTATATATATATATTTTTTTTTTTGGTCTTTATGAAACTATATGATGATCTTATTGTGTCCGTCCAGAGGTCTTTCCGCAGAATTAACCATTGACCCTAATTAGTGACCTATTAGGGTGATCCACTTCAAGTTTTTTTATAATTTTAAATAAAATGGGATGTTGGAATCTTGAATATGATCTGAAAGAAAATTATCTGGTATTTACTTTTTAAAGATAATTTAATTCAAATGTTGGCCCTGACTGTGCCAATTTTCGTTTCGAAATTCCAATTTTCGATCACAAGGATTTAGCTTTTATTGAACAATATTATAGAAGAAAATATTGCAAAGACATGATGTAAAATTGTGTTCATTTACTTAAAATCAAAGATGAAAAAGTTACAGAATTATAATCATAATATTACAAAAATTTCCCACTGTGCAATATTTCAATATTTCTTTACAAGTTTTACTTTAAGTTTAAACATTTTTTCAAAAGATATTTATGATTAGCATTTTCCACTATGAACATTATTGAGACGCATAGTAGAGAGTAGAGGTTTCCCACAGTCACACTTAACACAGATAAAATACGCTGTGGGAAATGGAGAGGTTGGCACCTACCTAGTTCACATACTTTCGAATGTTTAAGCTCTTGTAGCTAGTGCCGAGTCGAGCCTTCTTTTGACTTGAAATCTATTTCATTTTTAAAAAACCTTTCATCTCTCAGTGATATGCTGTGTAACTTTCTGAGCGATTTTAAAACTCATTGTCTAGACTTTCCTGAAAGTTTATTTTGGATAATTTTTACTAGTTTGAACAAATTTTTATAAAGTATGTAGATGATATATTAGTATTAGAAAAAGCTAAAAAGTTCTGTAAGGTCTTGAGAATATATATATACATTTACATTTTGAGTTCCGAGAGATCAGTCAATGAAAGAAATGAAAAAACAAAAAAATTTTATGTTATAAATTTATTCTACTTTTTCCTTAATTTCTTCTTGTGTAATAAAATAATCTATATTGGGTTTTCGAGGTCATACGTAAGTGCAAATAAAAAAGTTATTATTCAATTGTTTTATTCGACTTTTTCAGCCTCTTCAGATAAAATGTTATTAAAATCTGGCGACGATATATGAATATAAGTACAAAAATAGTAGTAATAACAACAATATTATAACTTTGATTCACTTACCTTCATACAGATAGTCTTCATCAAGTTTCACATTTAACAATATAATCAGTAATATAAACTTAAGACCTAGTATCACAATTGGAACAAAACTACTAACCAAAATGTTACAATCATAAAATCAGCACTGATGTTGTATCCCTGTCTTCCTTCCCATTTATTGCACCTGTTGTTCGTAAGCTTTCGAGAGTGTATCCTTCGTTTCCCCTTATCTTCCTGTCCAAAATTCTGACGTCATCAAGATTAGCATCATGTTGTCCTTCTACACAATGTTGAGCCAATGCAGTTGTCCGTCTCCCTTTTTCCTATATCCGCCACATGTTCTGACATTCCTGTGTTTAAGCACCCTTTATTTGTCCCCAAATAAACTTTTCCACAGTTTTCCCGATTATTGCCTCTATATGTTATTTCGTAAACTATATTATTTTGTTCACATTCATCTATTTTCGTTTCTGTATTTGTAAACAAGGAGATTATCATTCTGTCTGCTTCATGTGATATCATTGTCTGTCCATCGCTCATTTCCCTATTCTCCGTAAGTTTCGGTATGTAATAGAGACTGTAGTATTCTTGTGAGTTGCCAGATGTATCAATCTTGTGCGTATTTCTCCCTTGCTCAACATTATTTTATTTCAGTACCAAGCCATCAATAATGTATGTCGGATAGCTGTTCTGAATCAAAATTCCCTTAACTTTCCCAATATCCCTTTTGATATATTTAGTATCACTTAGTTTTCGCACTCCTTTAATAAAACTGAGGGCCGTAATCCAATTCCCGTACATGCATTGTTTACAGGAGTTGAGAAAAAAAGATGCTAAACTGAACTTAAAAAAGTCAAAAAAGGCTAAATGCCCCAAAAAATAAGGTCAGGAAAAAGTTTCTTTTATTTTTATTATTATTTTTTTTTTTAATTTCTAAACATATTTTTTCTCGTTCTCATAAGTTTTTTATATTTTTTAAAGATTGATATTACAAATAAGACATAGATGATCCATTGAAAAATCGCAAAAAAATTGTCATTATAAACTTGAAAAATGGCCCAATGTTTTGATTAGGCATTTTTAAATTTTGAACAAATTTTTCGCTCTTATAAGAATTTATTTAGTATTACATTTATAAATAGCTTTTATTATATTCGTAAATAATTTCTAATGAAGAATATTAAAAAATAATAATAAAAATTGATTTATTAAGTCCATAATATTAGTTAAGTTATTTTTAAATTGGATAATGAAGCGCAAGTAAAAATGTCTGTTATGTAAATAAATAAATAAAAATTCTTAAATGGATGTTTCTGAAAAAAATAAAATTATTAATAGCAAATAAGAAATTATTTTCTTTGTTTTAGCCTTTTTATGGCAATTTTAAGAATTCTAAAAAAGCCTAGAAAAAAGCTAGAAGCTAAAATGAAAATTTTGAGGCTAAAAGCAAAATAAAAAGGCTAGATTTAGCTTTAAAAAAAAAACTATACTGTTAATATTGGTTATGTGGAATTAATATTCATTAATATCCCAGATGCCATTGATCCCGTGTATCAGTCTGTAATTATTTTTACTCCTATGTATATAGTCTCATGTCCAAATAAGTTAAGGAGTTGTCAATTTCTTTTTCAATTATATATATATATATATATATATATATATAGATACTTTTCTCAATATGCGAGGCCCGAAGATTATTAACATGTTATATTATTTTATTAAATCCAAACCGTTTATTCATAGTCTTGAAAATTGAAATATAACACAAACTTAAATTTGAGTGAATTTTTTTTTGGAACCCAGCATCAACTAACTTCAAGTCGAAAAAAAGTTAGTTCTGTAAAGATAAATTCGGCAAATGATGTATCAAAGAAAGGACAATGTCATAATCTATCCATTAAGATACTAGACAGTGCACAGATCGATATTCCGACTAGATTTGACAATTAGAAGTGAATCGAAAAAATGGTTCGAATTAAAAACTGTAAAACCCACTGAATATGTGTGTTTTAAAAAAAGAATAATTGGGTAAAAAAACGAGTTAACTGTAAAAAAATTGTAAATATTTAGAAAAGTGTGAAAAAGTGTTCAAAAATTTTTTTTATGATTTTTTACAATTCTTTACAATTTTATAGAAAAACAATAACAATAAGCATATTTGTATTCTTTAGAGCCTCTAGTTTTATAAAAGCAAAAACACAAGTTATTTAAATATTTACATTTAGATATTTAAATTTAAAAATGTAAAAAAAATTTCATTTACATGCTTTATATATATATATATATATATATATATATATATATATACTCTTTAGTATCTAATAGTTTATTACTATCAAATGATAGAGAGAAAAAAATACAAACTTATTATTATTATTGGTTCAATTTATCCCCCTTCAAATGTTCAAAATCAAGCAGATTATTAAAGTTATTGTTGCAGATTTTAGAAAAATTAGTAGAAACAATTTTTCGTTTACGTTTAAAACTAAAAAAATATATATTTCTTTTAAGAAATTCTTAAATGCAAAATGTTTTTCTTCAGTTTCCTTATAAAATATACAACTATGTTTTTTTTCTCATTTCAATTAATAAATTTCCTTTAAATATTTAAAGGAAACGGAAATCCATTACTTGCACTTAACTAGTACAACAACACAAAAAAATGTCCTGCTTTAAGTTTTCAACGGTCATAAATCTACATAAAATGACAAAAACACTATACGAAGAAACCAAACGACAAGACAATAACAAAACACACACAAACACTAAAAAAAGCTCTTGAATTTTTATAAACATAATGTCGAAGGACGAAAAACAAGAAGCACAGAGAGGAAAACATTATGATAAAAAATCATGACAATACAGAAAATTTATTGATAAACAAGGATTTTTGTTTTTTATTCCACTAAAAAAAGGAATATTGTCAATGTTTTTATTATTAAATGTACTACTGCTTGTACTCATATTCGTATAAATACATTTACATTTAAACCAAAAAGAAAAAAAACGATAAAACAAAATCGTGAACAACAAAAGTTGTTAGTAATTTTATTCTACAGAATTATACATGGATGTTGATATGGGGAGACTGATAAAAACTACCACGAAAACATACAACAAATAAGCAAAAAATCGTTTATAAAAAAGATAAAAAACCCTGGGAGTCTGTACAGGAGATATACATAAACATTGAATTTTTTATACAATACATGTTTTTCGTATGTATGCGTATGTGAGTGGCTCGTATGTCATCATGGCCTGTATTTCCTGTTTAAGGATGCTGTTATATGCAGTAGTTATAGTAGTACGTTAATATGTCATGAATTTATAAATATTTTTTCATCTTTTAATTTTTTTGTGTTTTTTTTTTTTTGCACATTTATCAACAGTTTGTAATCGTAATGACGACAATAATAAAAATAAAATGCAACAACAAAACTACAATCAAAATAATATTTTGTGTGTTTATATTGTGTTTGTATATGAATAACGAGTGTTAAGGATATCCTTGACATTTCCTGTCAATAGTTTCTTTTATTTTCATTTTAATGCACTCAACTCAATTGAATACATTTCAAGTGTAATTGTAAACGTAGACTCTTTAGTATCTAATAGTGTATTACTATCAAATGATAGAGAGAAAAAAATACAAACTTTATTCTAAAGGATATATGTACATATGAAATCATAGATTTTCCTGATTTAATAGGAAATTAGCTGCATATGTTGTCATCCTTAAAGACAGATATTGTATATGTTACAATTTGATACTTTTTTTTTATAAGTCTAGAAGAAAAATACTACGCCTCTAAAAAGAAAACTTAAATATAATAATAAAATGAGACAAAAAACGTTATAGAAAGCAAATATTTATGTATACAGTGAAATCTTAAAGGAAACTACAGATCATATAACGTGGGTGTTTGAGGAAAGCAGATGAAGTGAAATTTTATTATTTAAATTTTATACAATCATTTAGTTTTAAATTATTCTTTTTTATTTTATTTTATTTTATTTTATGAATTACATTTGGTAAAATTTGCAAATGTAAGAGAAATAGAAAATTTGAAAGACATATATGTTTATAATTTTAATACAATAAAATATTTTTAAAGGAAAATTATTCACATATGATTTTGTAAAAATAAATAGTGGCAATTCTCAACACTAAAATTTATTGATTTCTTAAATTGAAATATTATAGATTTTTTTCATCATCTTTCTATGAATTATTATTACATTACGTAATTATTTGAACAATTCATTTAATTTAAAGGCATGAGATTAATAGAAAGTTGAATTAATTTAAACAATGCTAATATAACAATCATCAATTCAAAAGATAATTTAACAAAAAGACATTCTGACAGATATTTTAAATCATCATATAATTCTGTAACGAATCATTCTAAGCAACATGTTATTAAGTGTTATATACTTTAGTACTCTTATCTATCTGGTGTAACGCAAAACACACAATTTGTTTTGATGCTGAATAATTCAATCAAGTTATTAGGTAATAGAGCTGGGTTGCATGGCGGATAATCTACAATTCGATGTTTGCGCTGATAATGTTTCAAACAATGTGTAAAAGCTGGAGATATCGTAATGGAGAATGATCCGGATTGGTAGATAATTTCCTTGCTTCTTGGAAGACTTTTGGCAAACAAATGATGGCATATTATTCACAACTAATAATACTTTTGTATTCCAAACGTACACTACCAAGCGACCATTTGATTTTAAAAGCTTCGTCTGGGTGCAACTTTTATGGAGTTGGGTAAACTTAGAAGAAGTAATGCTGTTCTCTGATCTTTTGTTTTGGAATATTACGCACAGATCCAAATTTTTGTCATCTGTAACAATGTCATAAATATGACTTTAAGGACATAGGCCGAATTTTTTCTTCCTTTTCTTTCAAAAATCAACACGCATCTTTTTTAAACGATTGTAAACTTATATGGGGTTAAAAAAGAAAAGCTTTTCTGGACTTCCAAATTTTTAGGAAATATTTAATATTTACTATTGGAATTATTGCCCAGGAATTTATTGATCTCATGTTGGTGTTGCATAATCACTTCATGCATAGCATCAGTGTTTTTTAGCCCTTCACAAAATTCATTCTGGAGCCAATAGTATTCATGGTTGGATTCCGATTACCAGCATTAAAAGGTTTCCCTGTATGAAGCTATATTTCTAAAAGTTAAAAGAGTTAAAAAATATATTGTTTTTTCAATTAATTCACATCAAAGTTATAAAAAATCATTGCTCGAAAATTTTTTATTGTAAAATTAAATTTTTTGACGAAGACTATTTTATAAGTAACTTTAGGAAACAGAAATAGTCCTAGTATAAAAAATTTTCTGAGAACATAAGGCCTTAAAAACATCAAATTTTATAATTCCTTTGACAATTCTAACGTATGTTGTGTAGTTTTGCCATTTTTTAAAACATGAATAACACCTCTCGTATCAGTACTTTACAAATTTTAAGATGAGATCACTTCATATGTGGAAGAAAAACGGCTCATTTATTGAATTGCTCTGACTATTCTATCAGAAATGTTAAAAGAAGCTAGTCTGAATATTACAAGGCAGAAAGAGTTCGAAATACGATCATTAGAAAAAAATGTGTAGGTAATTAATTAAAATTATTAAGTTGAATTTATTTCAAAATTATAAACGATATCTAAAAGACGATCAAAATTTCTGGCATACTTTAACAAATTTCTGGTCAGGAATTCTATATCATAAATGTTAAGGGAAATGTATTAGATGTTATACTGTATATAAAATTAAAAGAAAATGGTCTAAATTCTAAACTAATGGGTTCATTAACACAGAAATAAGCGCGAAGAGGTCAATACACCAAAATGTCCAAATTACAACAAAAAAATACACAATAAAAGTTCTAATAGAGGTCTAAAAGTAAATATTAAATATTTTATTAAAAGCTGATTAAAAATAGCTTTTCCTTTTAAATTTACAAGTTGAATATAAAATTATTTTATAAAAACTAAATTTCTTCTATAAGCAGATTAGTATGCATTAATTCTTTTGTGCGCACTCCTTAGTGGTGAATTTAATAATTTAATTTATTTTAATTTAATTTAATAAATTTTGGGTCATCAAATATCTTTTTTTTTAGGTACATATTTTTGAAAATAACTACATAAATTTGTGGATAACTCGAATAAAAATAACTAGTTGTTATTCAGGAAAAAAATAAGTAGTTTATTTTTGTTTCCAATTATACTTGTTAGCTTAAGGAAAGCAAAGTTTTTGCTAGGATACTTTTTCATTTAAGCGATATATAATTTTTACTTTGTGTGGGAACTAACAATCCTTCTGTACCTAACACTGATAATTTCATCTCAATTGTGGAAATTGATGAGATAGTTATTACCACGAAATTTTAAGACTTTCATTTTAATAGTTCTTTAGATAGTTATGCGATAATTATTATTTTGTTTGTGATGGAGGGTACCATTCCCCCTGCTCCGATCGCAAAATAAAAGTAGCGTATTTGAATTATTTTGCTTTTCAAATTACTAACTATCTTTAAAATCACACATTGAATGACAATTAAATGTATTTTTTTACAATGCAAAACCCTTTACATAGTTATTTTCTTTCTACAAATATTTTAAAATTTGAAAGTTTGTACCTCTTTGAAATTGCAAATATTGTAAAATATTAAAAACAAATTATATTAGTTAGTCTTGGTTTTAAATAAATATTATAAAAGAAATTTTTTTAAGTATTTGAAAAAGAAGAGAAATAAACAGTTTTCCGCTCTCCTGAAAAGTTGCGTTTTTCGAGATGGAGAATTTTGATATAACGTGAAATACTTTTGTTCCAAATTTTAGAATAATTATGGGATTTTGTCATATTTATACGCAATATTCCGCGATATCCTTTCCCTTAGCCTCACTTTGAAAAATTGTTCACACAAATTTTTGAAAAACAAAAACAACATAAGAAAAAAAATTTTAACAAAATTAGGCCCTTTATTAAATTTCAAAAATTTTCAAAAAATATTTATGAATAGCTTGTATTGTGGAATTTCTAAAAACAGCTAAAAACATTTGAAATATAAATATGAAATCTTTTTTAATTTTTTTATATACAGCTAGTATCTCCATAGTATTTCCTTTGCCAATAAACCGACTTTTATAAATATTCTTTAGAATATTATCTCCAATATAAAAACTAAACATATAGCAAGACGTGATGTTAACATTGTCAAGCTTATCACATTAATTTCCAACCAATTAATAATAAAGTCCTAATAAAGGACACACTCTTTCAAACTATAAAGATTCTTAAAATAAACAAATGTTTTATTTTTTCTTTTAAGGAAAATAAGATGTAAACGTTAACAAGGACAACCTCCAAATCTAATCAAAATTAAGGAAAAAATACAATACTTTCCAAAAAGAAAAAAAAAAGAAACAACGACATATGTGAGCCTTGAAATTTCTAGTTTCATGCTACCAAATGTTCTTTCTTATCCACTTTAATAAATACCGAACCATTAAATACTTGCTCCTACTTATTCCACTCAAATATGCTGATTGTTGTCATGACCATTAGAAACGCGTGCTGCTGCCGCGACTTAGCAATGGAACAAAGAAAAGAAAATAAAAAAAAAAATAAAGCAACTACTATTCATACAAAGAGCCCTGAATAGCTGCTGGTGCTAATGGATCCATATAAATGACCAAGCAGTTTTTTCCCTCTATATTTCTTTTACATATAGCTGTAAGTATTACATGTGAATGAATGTTTGTTTCGAATACACAAATATTTTATTCAAAATGTTGTATTTTTATTATTCATGACGGGTTTATTGTTCTTTGAGTTATTCTTATGTTCTTTTTTTCTTGTTTTTATTTTATTTTTGTGGTTTTTATTTGTTTGTCATTTTATTTCGATAACCTTTATTTATTAGTTCTTGTAACCAGCTACAGGATAAAAATATTGTGTATTATTGTTGAACAATTGTTTGGTCAATTGTATACAGTTTAACACCCCTTTTGGTTGTGCTTTAGTTTAGCCACTTACTTACAGTCTATTTACTCCAAGTTGAATGAATGTCCTGCAGACAGAACTTTGAAGGAATGTTAACTTAGGTGCTTAATACTGGTCAAAGTAGTTGATGGAAATTTTAATACGAATTGTTTACAAAAATTTTTACATTTTTACATTTTTAATATATCCTTTACCAACAAAGTTGTTATTTTGCTAGCAAAGAACCAAGATAGTAGTACATCCATCGAGTCAGATTAACTTTCTGAGTCGATTTAGCGATGTCCGTCCTTCAACTTTTTAATCAAGCTAAAGGATTTCGCGTTATTTTATCATACGTTTTCAAGGAAACTTTTTGAGACTTTTAGTTATATCTTCACCTGTGGGCCCAATATTTTTTCTGGAAATAAAAATATTTTTTCTGGAATTAGAAATATTTTTTCTTGAAATAGAAATTTGGATATCAATATCCATCCAGAATCTTACGTATTTCTTATATAGACATTAGCATGAACATAAAATTTGATGTAGTATTTGGTACCTCACTTTACTACTATATAATTCCCACTTAAGAACCACTTCTGCAATTAATTTAACCGAACACTTGAATAACATAAAACTTAGCTCTAGCGTAGCAAATGATCTTTCTGATTTAAATTCATAGTTTTAGTTCTAACCATGTTATGAACGTATGCTTTTTTTTATATGATCGATATAAAAATTTTATTTGCTAAATAACAAAAATTATGTGGAAAAATTGGGTTCATATTTTTCTCAATATTAGGAAATTTAAAAAATATTAAACATTTAATTTTTGGAGAAATATTCCCAGGAAATTTTTATAAAATGTTGACTTTATTATTCGTTTTATTTATTATTCGTTTTTTAAAATTAATATTTTATATAAAATAGGTCAAAATCAGAATAGTTTGAACTAAGCGCTATTAACTAATTAGAGATCTATTTTGAATTCATCATCTTAAAGATGTCTTTCAGAAAAGTATAGAGCGTTTCTATACTTTTTATTAAAAAAACTGAAAAATTCTAACTTTTTAATTCAATATAGTTAATTATTGATTGACAGATAAAGAAGGTCATAAATACCACGACCAAGGCATTTTTGTCTAGCCTTCAATATTCTCCAGATCGAATAAATCTAACTCGTCTGGTTGGTTAGAAGGTGTAGAGCAACCCCTAGGTAACCCGATCTGTGGCAATCATAAACGACAATTTCTGAGGTCTCATGATGCATTTCACTGAATTTGTAATATTTCAAATATATATTAGTCAAGATAAATTGGTGGTTACTTAAGCCACAGCATGTCAAGTGAATAATCCTGTTAGTGCTTTAAGGTCAACCTTGTTCAATGATAATAGATGTTGGTCTTTATTCCGAGAAATAGTAACAAATCGCTTTGCTTATTTCCCTAGCATATTCTAGGGATGACAAGAAAAAGTTTCAGGCCTATAAAAACTCGATGAGCTGCTTTGTTGGCTATACATTCAAACCTTTCATTGCTAGCATGGTTTTCTTGGCCGGGCACCCAATATAGTGTTAATGTGTTATGAGCACCTAATACTTTCGGAGAAGCTACATTGTCTTAAACAATTCTCTGCTTAAATTCATTGGAGAAAACAAACCATCCTCGCTGTCCGACATACACAAGAAATGCTTAAAGCCCTTAACTATTTCTTCTAACACTCTGTGGTACAAATGAAGATGGCGCAAATTTCCGTCTGGAAAATCTAAAAGTATTTAGGTAAGGCCTATTGAACACATAGTGAGGTAGAATCACCAAAAGTGGCGCCTAATTCAAGGAAGGTATATAGCGCCTTATTTATAATTTTATTGCAATAATTAGCTCACTAATATATCGAAAAAATGCCCTTTGAATTTTATTTTTTTAGCGTAAACTTCTATCAAAAACCATAATCTGCTAATCTGTAGATCGCAGTTTTAAAGGTTTCTTAATGAAATTTGATACTTGACCCTATTTTGGACCAATAACGTAAACAATAACGTAAACAATAAAATTAACCAAAATATAATCATTGTTTTGTGAGCATTTTCCCTAAAATAGGTAAAATACTAAAAAAATTGTAATACATCCGTAAATATATCAAATTACGTTGAAAATCAGTCCAAAATCCCCTCCCAGAATTACTTTTTCGTTCATAAATCCTATACAAATGATCGCATAGATATAAAATTTAGAATTTTCAATTAATCGCCATATTTCTCAAGTCTACCCCTCTGTGCGTCAGAATATCAAACTTGATCAGCATTTTCATTACATCAATCGTGATTTGTCCACTGGTCCCTTATTGTTATGAAGATATTAAGATTCTATACAACTCCAGAGTCCAATAACATTTAAATATTAAACAATTCATTACTCCCCAGCTCTGTCAACAGAATGACAATTTATATTTTTGTAAATAATTTCAGTTTCCTTTTCATTACATTTCCAAAAGAAAAAAAAAAGAAAAAAATCCTAATATTGAAAGTCCTGATCACAAGTACAACATTTTCATTTGATTGTATTCAAATAATGAAACATTTTGACCAACAAAATAGCGTAACGAATTGATTAAATCGATTTGTTTCACCAACTTCTTTTTTTTATTATTATTATTTTCTCATACTTTCATGGCTCAAGTGTACATTAAATAAGGCGTAAAGGGGACCTGCACACTCTTTGTTTTACTTTTGCTATTGTCTTTATACTCTAGAGAGGGAGTAAGAGTAGTGTGTAGAGAGCATAAAAATATTAAGAATTTAAGTACTCATAATAATAATGGTGGTCTTTTTAATCGATTGTGTGGTTATTGAGGGTGTTTGAAAATGATTTGTTTGTGGTTTTGTTTTGCTTTGTTTTATTGTATATCTTTCTTTGATTTTTTTTTTTTTTCAATTTTTATGATTTTATTCACCTTTTTGTATTTAGTGTTAGTTTTATAGCTTTATTTTCCACAAAATATATGGCGCCACTTAGCACCCTCTGTGATGTGATTGAAAAAAACCGCATGTTCAAGAGTTTGTTGTGCGAGAGAGTATTTAAAAATAGGTTGATTTAACAAGACAATTAATCATAATATAAATTTTTAACTTTTAAAGCTGTCACTTATTGTGAATATAATATTTTAATGTTGTCATCTTTGATTTTACTTTTAGGAATATGGGCAATTATATAAAGATTTTTTAAATAAAATACTTTATTATTGTAGAATCATAATAATATTTTTCATTAGCAGGAACAAATTATTTTCTTTCTATTTTTAAAGCATTTAAAAATTGCAAGTTCTTTAAAATATTTTTTATTCAAACATTAAAACATTTTTTTTTTTTTTTTCGAAAAACTAAATAAAGCAAAAAAATATTAAAAAAATCGAAAAATAAAACCAAAATACATTAGCGGTATCTTTGCCATTTTCAAAGTAAACTATAAATTTTACCTTAAGTCTGTTTTACTTAAAAGCCATTAAACATTTGTATTTCATTTAAATTTATTATATTTTGTTGCTTCTTATACAAAAAAAAAAAAAAAAAATCATGAGAATTTAAAACCTACTTCTTTAACTGGGCAAACAAGCAAACAAACAAACAAACAAAAAAAGACAATCCTTAAAACACATTCATAATAATCAACAACAAATGTAATGAAATAAATAAAATAAAACTAAACCAAATGAAAAATATATTAAACAAAATGTGGCTGCAGTACGTACATAAATATAAAATATAAAAATTATTCTTTCATTCTGTATCTAAAACTGATATGTTGATGTTTTCAAAAGTGTACACTATAATTATCGAAAAAAATGAAAAATTTTGTTTAGCCGAAGGGTTAATGAAAACTGATTTATCGTATATATATATATATTTTTGTTGTTTTTGTTTTTATATACAACTGCCATATTTATGAGCATACATATGTTTATTTGATTATATGTAGGCAGAGAGATACAAAAACCAACATCTTTTCCAACAAACTTAACTGCCAACCAACATTTAACAAATGCATTCCATATCAACTAAATATTAATTTATATTTATTTCTTAAATTTTTTTTGTACATTTCTTTTGCATCATCACATTTGAAATGTAGACAACTTATCATAGTTCTTTGTTTCGGGGTTTTTCTTTTTTGATCATAAATTTTCAGCATACGCAGTAATATTTATTCAAAACTGACCTCTATTGAATTTTTTTTTTTTTTTTTAACATATGGCTGTATTTTGAAATACGAAAATGAAGAGTAAAACTTAAAATTACTGTGCTGTTTGTTCAAATATTTATATCATTGTTTTTAACCTTTTTATTATTTTATATGAAAATATGATAAAAAAAAATGCTTTTTGGGGCTAAGATATGCTAAAATAAGCTTATCTGCGAAATATTAAAAAAAAACATATGCCCAAACAAATTGATGTTTAATTTAAGATTTTATACGTTTGCGCTGAAGTTTGTAATGCACGGAAAAAATCTTCCAACCCCCATCTTAAATTATACCGTTTGACTAAGAATCATTTGCGATGTCGGTCCATCCATCCATCTGTCGATCTAAACCTTGTAATAAAACTACAGGTCACAATTTTGAAGATAATTTGATCAAATTTTACACAAGTACTTCTTATGTTCTAAGGGCGAACCCTATTGAAACTGGTTGAAATCAGTTCATTATTTCACATACAAAAGTCCTCCCAGAATAAGGTTTAACGCCCATAAATGTTTTAAATATGAAATATTTAAATGAAGTTTGGGACAAATACATTTTATAAGGGCATTGTACCAAAATTCAAGAAGATTGGCTCATAGTATACAATAGCTCTTATATATATAAGCCCCATTTCCGAAAATTATTTTAAAGTGCATAAGTCCTAAACAATGTTAGTATTAGGATAATATTATGTACCCTACCGACTATAACTTTCTTACTTATTTTTTTTTTTTTTTTTTTATTTATTGATTAATTACAATACAATTACAAATTATATTCTAATTCTAAACGAGCGAAGTAACGAAGACTATTGCTAGTTGTAGCGAAACAGACCAAAGTCTCTGGTGGGAATCGAACCACAATCCCCAGACTGTTAGACTAGCTCACTACCAACTAAGGCATCGGGGTACCCTTGTTTTTTATATTTATACGATTAATGTATATAAGTAAAAAATATATTTAAATTTTTTTAAATTCGTCTTCAGTTCCCTACAAATGCACATTAGACCCAATGATTGCTTTTGGAGACAAGAAGTCCATTTTTTAAATACGAATTTTAAAAAAAAAATATATAATTTTATTGCCAACATTTCAAAAGGTACGAAAACCAAACGTAAAAGTTAGCATTTTTTTATTCTCTATTATTTTTAAAGTATTAATACTAAAATTTGGAAATATAAAATCAGTATGCTTTTTATAAATTCTAATTAATATTGAAAATATTAATTAAGGCTCAATAATTTAGATGCCTATTTATAAAATTGTGAAACATTTAGATGTAATTAGTTATTTTTTTATTTTATTTATTTATTTATTTTTTAATTTCTGAAAATTCTAAATGTTTTATAAAGTACTTTGGTAATGCCGAGGTATTCACATAGTGTTATACATAGCTCATATATATCTGATACCAGATTCATCTGCCCTAACTGTCCTTTCTACAAATATAAATTCAAAATTCTCTTTTATTTTAAATTTTGAAAAATTATAAAATGTCTAAATTGTTTTGCAAGAAATTTAATATAAATCCCAATAAATAACATATGTTAAAATTAAAGAAAAAATTAATAAACTAAAATAAAAATCTTTGCGAATTTGAAAAATATGCGATTTATTAGTGCATATTTTTTGCATATTCTGTCATAAATGCATACTTTTGTATCATATTTTGGACAAAATTCAAATGTAAATATATTTTTTGTTTAGAAAAAATAATTCTTTATTCTATATCGCAAAATTTTAAGAAGACTTTTTAGAATAATAAAAAATACTATGGATAACTTAATTTTAGTTAAGCTATACCTTCAAAACTAAAAATAATAAAAAGACGCAGATTACATTGGCCACCAAGGTTTTTTCCTCCCAGGTGAAATTTGATGTGCTAAACAAACTGAAAGCAGTTTTTTTTTCGTTTTTCTTCAATGAGGTGCTGATTTTTTTATGGCTTGTCTAATATGACCCCCTTGTTAGTCGGTAGATTTTGTATAAATCGAGAACAAGTTTTCCAATTTACATAAATAAAACTGCAATAGATGCCGAAGAAAATCATATTATCATAAAATTTTTTTTTGTATTATTTTCTTTACGCTCAACAGTTTCGGAGTTATTCAGAAATTAGTGGCAAAAATATAAAATTTTAATGCAAAATTGGAAAAATTAATAAAAAAGTTAAAAATGGCGTTTTTTAATATTTTATCATAAAGCAAGATATTCCAAAATTCCACAGAATAAATAATTTCATTTTTTATTATTTATTACCATAATTATTCGTTAAGAACATGATATAAATAAATTCTAAATGTATCTATTTTTAATTAAAATGTCAAATACATATCGAAAAATAAATAAAGTTTTAAAACGGATGAAAAAGTAATGTCCTGTGAAATAGTCGACAAAACAATACCATTTAAAAAGTTTTTATTAAATTCCACTTGAATAGCCTAAAACATAGATATAAGTCAGCCTCTCAGGGTATAAATCCCAATCATTCATTTGAAGGCAGAATACATAAAACCTTGAATGAATTCACTGCTCTGCATAAACTTCCTGTCTCTGGTAATTACTTACCGATATTTACAAATGCAATTTTCAATACCAGAAATATTGCATAAATTGCATAAATTTCTATATATATATATATATTCGAATTTTCGAATTTTATTAAAATAGATGTACGTTAAAACTTGAATCTGGAAGGACATTTCATTGAATTACCTGCACAATTACGACAATAATTACATGGACGAACAGACGGCGGACATTGTAAAATCAACTCAAAAAGTGATTCTGATTCAGTGGGAAAGGGTGTCCGTAGATTCACTCAGTAATTTTGCAACCATCACCTATGGTGATTGAGGATATACAAATTAATAAACTTTGTACAAAATGTTTCTTTAGGAGTTGTAAGATTTTCACTAAAAATAGATGTGGCAACGGAGGTAACCATTCGAAATTTTGATTGAGAACTCTATGAAGAATTCATAAAGAATTTCAAAGTTCTATGTGCTTTTGCCTAAAAAAGAGTCATGGGGCCTAATGTTCAATTGTTGGAAAATTTAAATCGCAAAAAAGCAGTTTCTCAAAGCACCCTATTATACATATTCGTCCCTTTATACTGCCTCTTAGACCTGTGAAAACTTTTATATATCGGACATCAATCTACAATAAATAGAGGTATTGAGTCCTATAGCCAAAGTGAACGAATTATTGGAAAATAAAGTGTTTTAGGGTTTTGTCTTTCTCCCTATTATGACTTATAGTCTTAATAAGAAATAACCTAGCTTTTCGTAAAAAACATGCCTCACCTAATCTCTCGTGATAATCAATGGGGTGATTCCAAATCAAAACGGAGAAATATCAGATTTGACATCCCCCATTTCAATGAAATTTGCTATAGATATAATTAAAAAATGCTAAAATCGATCACATTTATTGTTGTCTGGTAAAAAACATTTACAAAAAATTTAGAACACATTAAAACTTCTGAAACAGCATTCCAATTGGTAGTTCTTGCTTTAAGAATTTGGATGAAAAAACTGAACCATGATTTTGTAACACATTGTCCGGTACACGACTCGATAAGAGATTAGCAAACTAACTTGAAAAATGTAGATTTTTTTTACTTATATGTTCTCCTTATAACTGAGATCTCAACTTATCTATGTGAATTAACGTTTGATCACTAATGAAGCTCAAATATTTATTTAATTTAAGATATATCGAACTACAAGCATTTTAAGCGTTAAATATTATTGTTCCTTCGTCTGTTTTTGAGACTTTATATAAAATATGGTACTGATTCAAATTGCAGTTTACGTTTTTTTTATAAATTTAATATTTTTTAATGTGATAAAAAATCAATTTTCCATTAAAAATAAAAGGAATCGATTTTTTACTGAATAATTTTTTTTTTTTTTTTTTGATTTATTATTTACTTTCTATTATTATTTTCAATTTAGTAGGTATTTAGAACGAATTCTTTAGATATTTAATTTATTAATACAAGTTACAACAAAAAAATGAATTCCCAAATATTTACATTTCAAAGATAAATTCTTTAATAAAACTAAAGATAAAAATGTCTTTAAAAGGCTCTCATATAAATAAAAAAAAAAAATTTTTTAACATATGTTTCGAATAATTGTTTATAAACCATAAATATGGCAAAAACAACAAAAATATTGACCAATTTATTAACTAAATAAAACAGAAAAAATATGAACAAAAAACAATAAGCAAAACCCTTAAAACATAAACTAAAAGAATAGCAGAAATATGACCAAGTGATGTTAGAAACGCCCACAACACCACAGAATAGAACAGAATACCAGAACAAAGAATACGCTCAGTCTAAGATACAAGTTACATCAACTGCCAAAATGAAGATGACATACTTTCTGGTTAAGTCATGATCAAAAATAAAAAAAAAAAACGACAAAACATGAAAACATTTTTTTTTTTTTTTTTTTTTTCATTGTATACATTTTGGCTACGGTAACTTATCTGACCAAAATTCTTAGACAGTTAATCTAATATAAATGTCCTTTTTTCATATTTTTTCTATTGATTTGAAATTGTATCTTAAAATTCTTAGAAAAAAAGGCGGTTTGTAAAATGAAACACAAAAACGAGAGATCTCGTGTTCAGTTTGACTTTCTGCTACATCAACAAAATGATCAAGTTGATAATCATTATGTACTTGTAAGTACTTACAAGGACACAAACCACAAGAGTACTTAAGGATTAAAAAATGTGTTGAACAACAAATTTTATTTCAGCTAGAGGCTACTTATTTTCTAAGCACTTTTCATATTTAAATATTCTTATGTTTGTTAAGTGTTTTTTTCAAAAACACTTGTTATATAATAACTTCATTTATTATTTACTATATTAGTGATCAAAATAGCTGTCAAATAATTTTCCACGAATTCAGTTATTCTCACTCGTTCATTTATTGTGTTGTGTTGTAGTGGTGGGGGGGCGGTGTAGATCACAAAACTTCAAGACGTTAATAAATCTAAATTAACAGGCATTTTTATATAGATAATTGTTAGAATATTTGAGATTATTGAATATTTTTGAAATGAAAAGTGTCAAATCACATTAAATTTCTTGGAAAGCAAAATATTTTAAAAAGTAAAGCGCGTATCGAAAAGACCTTGAAATTTGTATTTTGTCTTGAACTTGTGCTGATCTCACAAATGTATTGTTTAAATTGAAAATAATTAAAATTTTTTATTTAATAAATAAAATTAAAATTTACTGAGTAATTGATTATTAGTAATTCGTTTTTTCTTTATGCTAGAACGAAATTCTTCACTTTTGAGATTAGAAATCGCTCTTATCGATGTACTATATCTATAATTTTTAGAGTATTTTTGAAGGATTTTAAGAATAACAATCTGCGGCTCAATCATTGTTGAACCTTCGTTACATCTAGAAAAATTGCGTTTGTAGAATCAGTGGACCTTATTTATCAAAAGGATATCTAGCAGAATTTTGCAGTCATTATCAATATCTTCTTCAGGGCCGCCAGATACTTTTTTGGCCAAACCCCAAAATTTAAACAAAAATGGCCCAAAAAATCCCTATTTAACAAAAATTACATTTTATCACTCAAAACAATTATTATTATTATTATTTTATTTGAAGAAGTATTTGTGCTTTCTCTTTATAGAGATAATTTTTTGATGAATATTTTTACATGACTACATATGTATTTTAAAAATAAGTACATAATATACATAGATATTAAACTTCAGATTAACCTTCCTGTAAATCAAAAGAATTAGAATTAAAAATATAATTATATTTTAAATTAAATTCTTGTCAACAGATTTTATTAATATTAACATGCTAAGGTAATATCCAGGGGAGATATTTGTTCAAAACCTTTATTTTACTATTGTTTATATTTGATGAATAAAAATGAAAAATTCTTGAAAAAAAAAATATATTAGGCTCTTTTTCTCGGGAACGTATTTAATTGAGAGTATCATGAGATTTTCCAGGACGATTTTTTTTACAAAATAAGTAAAGAAACATTCATCATCATATTTTACAAATAAAGTATCATATTATCATAGAAATCAAATTCAAAACGAAGAAGAACTTAACCTTAAGAAATTGCCAAATGACTTGTTTCGTTCTTTTCCTGAAAAAGTAAAAATTCACAAACAACTTTCTGTTATTTATCATTAATATCTCCTAAATGTTTTATTACTTTTAATTCACTTTTTGACACTTATTTAAATAAGGAAGGGAAAAAACTACAACCTTTTAAACTTTAAAAATAACAACCGATAATTCTGCTGTACTCAATCAGGTACGATCGGATATTAATGAGTTAAAATGCCTCTCGAAATTTATATTACTTGCTATCCTGAAGTTTGGGTTTTGCTAAGCTCATAACCGAAAAATGCCTTCTATATATCCGTTGTTTTTAAAGATCGTTAGCATATTAAGGACTGCTTGTGAAATTTATTTATAATAACATTTAAACGTAACATCTTTAAAACTACATTTGTCCAAAATTCCAATTTTATTAACTAAGCAAAATATACAATTATCACATAATTTCACCGAAAAAATCACCAAAATATTTTAGACATCCCCAAAAAATTCCTCATTCCACAAACAAAAATTTTCATTCCCAAATTTGGGATTAAAACCAAATCTGGCAGCACTGATCTTCTTCGTACCAGAATGGAATGAGAGCGTGGAACATTGGGATAAAAAGGGGTCAAAAGTTATTAATAATATTTGAAAATCAACTTTTTGTAATAAAAATAAAAAATAAAATTTAACAATTTTTTTAAATATTGGAAGAAAGAAAAAAAATCAAATTTCATCAACTCTAAGTTCACTTCCAAATATTTTAATTATTATTATTATTTTTTTTTTTTTTTTTTTTATTGCCCTAAAATACACTAATTTTGAAGTTTGATGCAATGGAACCCAAAATGTCACAGGTTGTTTGTTCTCGTATTTTTCTGGAAAATATGCCTGATTTTAGAAATTAAAATTTTCGTAAAAAAACTCGATTTCAATTTTACAAGATCTTGGTCAAGTTTATTCTATTTTGGGCCCGCGAATTCTTCAATTACTTGATCTTTTTTGATAAAATTAAATAGAAACATAATAACAGTACACAATAGTATGGAATAAAAAATATTTTGGACACAAATTTGCCATTTTTCACAGACTGATCCGATGGACATAAAATTTCGCGCAGGTATACTACAGGAGTGTTAAAATTTATGCATAAAAATCAGAATATTTTGATTTCTAAAGAGCGGTGCTATAGGATCTTTAAATAAAGCACTTTTTTCAATCGATTTTTATTTAAATTTTAATGAAACAATGCAATTTTTAAACAGTGCAAAAATCCTTTTAGAATTAAAAAAATAAACAATTTTAATTTTGAAAATTTAAAACATATTTCAGAAACAACGATTCTTCTAGTTCTGTCTATTTTTACCGACAGGATTTTAAAGTTAAAAATATATCCAATTTTAAATAGTGTTATACTAGACCATTATTATTTTTTATACCAAAAGTAGAATTCACTTTCGTAAACCCTGATGTGTTCTAAATTTACTCTAATATAAAGTTTATGGACAAAATTTAAAAAATCAAAATATTCGCTTTTTTGTTTCATTTTTAGGACATGTGGGATTCCCCTTCTAAAACTTTAAATTTTTATATTTTATTATTTCGATTTACTAACTTCACATCCCCTGAAATTTGATTAGTTATCTTAATAAACAACCAAAAAAGTAAGTACTAAAGAGCTCTTCTAAAACAATATATTACCTTCTCGTTGCATCCAAAACTTTTCATTTCACACAGCAAGAAATTGATCTTGCCTACTACTTATACAAAGCATACAATACTGATAAAAAATATTCGATAATATTTTGCAATTAATTTGTTATTTAATTTTATTACAAAATTTAATTATAGTAATAATTATTTTTATTAACTTTTGAAAATTCATTGTTTATTATTTTTTGCAATTAATACAATAGTTAATTTTAAACAAAATTTCATTAAAAAATATTATTTAGTTATTGAAAAAAATAATAATAATAATTACATCTTTTTAAAAATTCAATATTATAATATTATCATTTTGAAGATTGGAACAAAATCAAACAATATATTAATTGAAATAAGCAATTTCGTAATTGAAATCCATTTTTATTTTTTCTGTGAAACTACCTTCATAGATAAGGATGAATGTGTTTTTTTTTTTTTTTTTTTTTTGTTTGAAAGGAAAGTGGGTACATTTAAAAACGTCTGGAGAATGAAGGACTTTCATATTTTGGCAAAAGTGTAAACACTACACTGCCGTAGATGGGGAGGCTATAATACGTTTTTGCTGATGTTGTAATGGTATTTGTTTCTCAAGATTGACTATAGTTTTCGCGTTCTCGCATGCTTTTGTTCAATATGCTATCATAACGATTTTTTGATGTTGATGTCACTAAAAGACTAATTTTAATAATATTCTAAGTATTGAATTTCATTCCAGCTCTTGTAGAAATATAGAAAAAGCTTTACAAAGGTGATTTCAAATGTTTTTACTATATTTACGAATATTATATACTCAGGAAAATGGCGTGAGAATTTTCAATATCTTGGTTTATATGGTAGAAAATGTTGGACAGTCTAACAAGCGTAAATGTAAGCGGGACCAAAAATGAGCTACTATTCCCGGTTCTCAAGAGAAAGATAACTTATACTTCAGTGACAGCATTGCCAGAAACTTTGTATAAAAAAATAATCAAAAAATCATTGAAAGAACACCTTTTTGATTTTTAATATATAAATCATACAAGTTAACACTATTTTCTTTATGAAATGTAATAACTATCCGATTTTTTTTTTTTTTTTTTTTTTTTCATCTTAATTTTGTTTATTTTTCGTTGAGTTCAAAGCAGTTCACAATAATCATTTTCAAACTATACTAAAATGCAGTTAAAAAAAACTCAACATTGACAATTTACTATTCATAATTTAGCATGAGATAAAAATTATACTCTAAGCATACATAATATGCAAAAAAAGGATTATGTTAGGCCAATTATATTCCTTCTTACATTTCATATAATGTGAAATTTAACATCTAAATTTAATATCCTTATGATGTGCTCTTTTATAGTATGTGAACTATTTTCCTATAATCTTCATAGAAAAATAATTGCTGATATTTTTGTTGCTACTATTGTGTTATAGCTTAGAAAAACTATTTAAAACGTATAATAAAACAACAATTTCGATATATGAAGATATTAAAATTTTGACGACTAGTTCGGGCATATAAAGTTAACGTTTTGTTATTAAGAATGCTAATTAAAGTTACATATACTAGTTCAGAAAATATATTCGAATTTGCTAGTGTATTCTTCTATAATATTTACATCAATAACTGAACTTAAGTCTGAATAAAATTTCACATTATTATCAATATTAAAATTTTCAATTTTTAAGTAAAATCATCTCTAGAGGCTTAAAAAACTTTTTTTTGGTGTTAAAAAAAAAATCATATTTTGAGGGAAAAAATCATCAAATCATATTCTGGTCAAAAAATCATCAAAAATATGATAAAATCGTCATTCTGGCAACGCTGTTCTGTGATGAAATCAACGAATTATTTGATTTTAATAATTCACAATTCAATATCATTTGTAGCGGAAAACAAAACTTCTCTTTTTCACAACTTTAAAGCGTAATACTTTCAAACCACATCTTCATATAACTTTACTTTATCAAGAACTTTTCCGAAGCACATAATCGCAAAGAACAAAAATCAAAAAAGATACATTTGTCGAACATAATATTCGAAAACTTAAGATCGACGGAATCTTTAAAATTTGAAGCAATTAATGTAGAGTTTGTTGCAAAAATGCCTCCAGATTGGTGCTCGAATGTTTAAAACATAATCTTCTCAATCTTCTTAAGAATAAGAATTTTGCAGAATTATTCGCGATATATATTTTTTTCTTTTTTTGCTATTTTGTTGACCTGTGTAATTGACCATAGGCCCCACATATAAAAACCATACCCAAATTACTTTAAAATGAATAAATTCAAATAAATCTTATGTAAGTATAAAGCAACAATTTCGATTGTATGGTCCAGACCCTCCCGAACTATTTTGTACTCATAAGTTTTATAAAAATATAAACCATAATTCCAAATTTTATAAGACTTGAATCACAATTAACCACAGGTCCGATATTACACCTCTTCGAAAATCTCAAAAATCACTTTGACGTTTCATATGACCGAATTGTTTATGTAAATTTTGTTTAATTTACTAATATTAGCTACAATTTGGAACCTTTTTTCATATTATTGGTTTTATTCCGACCCAATGTTTTATTTTCCACTTCTTCATATATATTTTTCAAAGAACTGGAATTGTTAACTATATTATTGTAGTTCATATTTCTGTTTAAAAGTTTGGATCAACTATGTCTTTTGGTAACAATAATTTCTTAAATAATTGTATTGAAACGCGATATTTCATGGATTTTTTGAAATATTTGACGAAATATCTTTCAGATAAAATCAATTTTATTGTAATTAAAATTTAGTAAAAATAGAGTAAAAGCAATTCCTACTTTTTCTTAAGAAATTCTTTCTAAATTCTTTACAAAATAATGCATACTCTTGTAACAGTTTTATGCTGTAGGTAATATTTAGTTACTCTTTCTCTATTAAGTTTCCTTCTAAATACGAATAATTTTCTTTTAACATGTTAAACGTTAAAAACAACATAATAAAAAAGTTTCCACTGTTTTCAACTTCGTAGAGTTCTCATTTTTAACAGCTTTTTCTTGTCTCACATTTATATAATATTTCAAACAAATTTTCCAAAAATTCCTAAGACATTCTTCAATAAATCCTAATTTTAACTAGCACAAGTTGTAGTTCATAAAATTGATTTATTATCTAAGCTGATCATAAAATAGATGAATACTTAATTTCCAGACTAAAAACATAAAATCTATTACATTTTAAGGAAACAAAAAAGCGTCACAAACGATTATAAAATTATTTTCTTAACAATATTTGTTAATTGTTCACTAAGAAAACGATCGATGTATGAGGTCGTTTGTATTTATTGTTTTAATTTAAGGGCGTATACCAGGCCATAAAAAAACTAGTAATTATTAAATCACATTTAGCCAAGGGCTCAATCAAATATTTTTTATTATACTTTTTTTTTAATTTTCTATTCAAACAACCAAAACCCAAAACCCAAAACCCTAAAACAAAAACTCCAATTGAAATTAAAATAAAATTTGATGTTAAAGATACAAAGAACCAACAAACAAAAAAAAAAAAAAAACAGAAACATCAAAAAACTATAAACTTTTAAACACCTCTCTGGACACGAAACTTCAAACTGAGGGAATAAAGTTAAATAACAACTACGCAAAACCTTAAACTATTAAATGCGTTGACAGTTAAACACATTTTGATGCATGATGATTATTTGTTGTTTGTTGCAGCAGTAAAAAATAAAAAAAAATGCTGCTAGAAAAATAAAACATCAGTTTGGTTAATGATCTCTCATATAATGTTTAGTATAACAGAAGAATTACAGCAAATAGTATTTTATTTATTTATTTATTTATTTATTTATTTTTTTTATTTTTTTTATTTTTGTTAAAACATGACAACAAAGTAGTAAGGGTGAAATAAACCGAGACAACTAGAGAGAAAGCCAAATATTCCTGTTTATTAGATGATGTCCAGAACATTTTTGTTTTGTTTTTGGAGTTTGTTAAAACTTAGCTGCTGTAGTCATTTTGGGAGTTACCACAAAAACACGCACTTTATTATATTTTTTTTCTGTTATAGAATACAACAACAGCAACAAAAATCAGTTTAAGTGCAAATTTAAGCCTCTAGCTAGATACTTGTGTAGTTAAATACCAAATAAAAAATATTAAATTTGATTGATTTATAACTTTCGAGTAAGGGAAAATATTTTTATGTTTTATGTACATATAAGTTGCAATATCTTGAAGAAATAAAAAAAAGAAGAAAAAAACAAGTACAAAACTAAAGACTGGCAAGCATGAATATGTAATACCCTTTTCCATTTTTTTTACTCAATTTAAACTTTGAAAATTCCTTGTCGGTATAAACAAGAAACAATAGATTTTTGCGACGATTATTATTATGTATTTTGAATTAAGTTTTAAAGTAATTGTGAGTCAGAATAAAGAACAGAATCTGATGTACATTAATAAGGCATGACTTTTATTCAAAAATAGCCGCTTAGAAGCAATAGACAAATTTTACAAAATTGTTCCCATAACATATTATATTATTGGAAGATATTTTAATTGAATAATTAATTGTATTGCTTCCAGCAAATTTTATTGCTTACAAAATTTGTATATTTTTGGCTGAGAAATATGTACAATAAGTGATTTAAAATCTTTGCTTCGAAAATATTTATAAAGACAAGCTATATATATATAAATCAAAGACCTATTCTTATTACAATTTGGGAAATAGTTTTGACCCCAAAGAAACGTATTTTGTTCGGGATCTCCCCACATATCTCAGTGATGTAGCGTATAAACAAAAATTCATGTTTTATAGAGAGAGCTTATAAAAACGAAATTTAGATTTGTGTTCTCTTTATTTTATACTCATATTTATAACCTACACCACCATAGGTGGTTGGGGTATTATACGTTTGTGCTGATGTTTGTAACGCACATAAAAAATTATCCAACACCCACCTTAAAGTATACCAAGCGACTTAAAATCACTTTCTGATTCGATCTAACGATGTCCGCGCGTTCGTCTGGTTGACTGGACGGTTGGCTGGTTGTCCATGTAAACATTGTGCACAAAGTGCAATTTTGAAGCTACCCAGCAAAAACTTTACTTTCCTGGTAAGCTAGACGGTATAATTGGAAACAAAAATAAACTACTTATTTTTGTTCGACTTTTCCACAAATTCATGTAGTTATTTTTTGACTCTAGAGGTACTCCAAAATATGTACCTAAACGAAAACAAAAATAAAAAAAAAAACAAAAAAATTTTGCCGTCAGTGATACTTGAACTTGGACACACACTAACCATTCGTTTTTTCTGACTAACGTCTTACTCAGTACACCATCTCACACATAGCATCCTAAGCGATAAAAATTCTATTTAGTTTAAAATATCTTTTTAGTCATTTTGTTATAAAAAACTAACAGCTTCAGAATGGGGTTGAACCAACAACCTTTTGGTTGTTAATCCGGTGCTCTAGCCAACTCATCCACGTGATTGCAGTATTACTGTGCTATTATACTACTGCGCCTCATTACCAAGAAACTACTTTAATAAGTAGTTGTTATTACCGAAAACCAAAAAGTTTTTTGCTGGGTAATTCAATAAAATTTGGCTTTCATGACATAAGGACGAAGCCTATTGGAACTGGTTATGATGATCGCTCCATAATTTACCATAGCTCCCATATACGCCCACTTTCGGAAATCACCCTAAAGTGCATAAATTCATATAAATGTTAGTATTAACGTAAGGTTCTCTATTCGTATATTTTATTTTCCACTTAGTAAAATTAGCGGTCCACAATTGTCCACATGTCTAATATAAGACCCCTCTACGAATTTTGATGGACATACACAATGGTGTGGGGTATCATACGAGTATAGTCGGTGTTGACCGACTATATCTTTCTTTCTCGTTTTTATGTAATATAGCACTGCATTTGTAAGATTTTTGACAAGGTTTGTTTTGGTTTTTCTGTAGTCCCAGTTAATTATGATTAATGACGCTGTTCTTATGCGTTAATATCTCTTTGCTTTTTTATGCCATAAATTTATATACGAGTCTGCTCTCTTGTTCTCCTACGCCAACGACGTGTACATACTTTTTTTTGTTTCTACATATGCAGTTCTGTGTAATTAGGGTTTTTAATATCCCGAACTTTTTCAACCCCCAGTAATCGAGATTTTATATAAGGTATTTCCGGGAATTCCCGAAAATTTTAAAAGCATGAAAACTAAAAAAGAATAAAATATTTTTACATACAAATTACATATATCTACTTTTAAAATAAAATATATTTTTGAAGATGACTTTTTTGTTATAATATTATACCTATGAAAACAGTTTTTAATATATATTTCTGTTGGGTAATAAATAAAATGTACGTTTAACGTAATCAACAATTCTTTCTTTAAGGTTTTATTATCTATGCTCAATTACATTATACTTAAAGAATAAATCATTTTTAGTTTTAAAAAAGTAGATGTAGATATGAATATATCTTTAAATATAAGAATGAATTTAAAAAAGCGTTTTTAAAATGAATACCCGTATTCACTAACAAATTTAAAATATATTTTGGAGTCAAAATTTTTATGCAAAATTAGTTTCGAATGACATTTTAAATTTAAAAGTTGCTTGTGTATAACACAAAACTTCAAATGGCAGTGGTTTCAAACAGAGGATTTTAAATTCGGATTTTCCAAATATTTAAGAAGTTTTATCATTTCAGTATTTCTTAATTCGGAAATTCTTTTTTCTTGTATTGGATGCAACTCAATGTTATCATTTAACCATATATTTCTTAATCATTTTTAATTTTAAAAATGTCAAAAATGCGCATTTTTTTTAGCTTTCAATTCCCGGGATTCCCAACAAAAAATCACGAAAAATATGTAATACAAAAATATTTAAAAGAAGCTGAGTGTCGAAAAACTATATAGTTTCCCAGATTCGCATTAACTCTAAATATAATAATCTTTTTGAATCAATTATTGCGACTATTTATTTTCTGTGAGCCATTCAGTTGATCAACTCAAATCAGAACCCAGAAGGACATAAGCAGCCTAAAGAAGTAATTATAAATTTCATTGTTTTATGCTTGAACTTGACAGGCTGAAACAAACTGCAAGTTACCCTAAATCATTAAATCTAGCATTTAAATTGTCTTTTTAGATTATTAACGAATCGACTAAACTATTTATACAAATTCATTATGATCAAAATCTGTTTATTATTTGAAATGTCTGGGTGTACGTAAATAAACTCTATAAAAAAAATTATTTAAATTCATGCAAACATTGTTTACTAATTTAGTAAAAGTGTAAAGAAATAAATCTTTATATCAATTTTAGATGTTTTAATACAATTAAATTTAATTTGTGCTACCCATCGAATTTTAATCTTAATGTTTTTGATAATTTAAATATCACTTAAATAGGTTATTCTTTATTATGAAGATTTGTCTGTAAAATTAGATAAACAAATTACTAAACCTCGAAATAGAAGTCGGTGAAACCAAGCTTGCCACATACATACTTAGTGTCGGGATTTGGTGACATTTGGCCGTTAATATCTTGCGTAGCGGATACGTAATTATCGGTAACTTTTTACATTTTCTATAAAACTCCAAGTCAAAATTAAATGGTAGTCTTAAAGAAATTGTAGAGTATAATGTGTTTATGCTTATTTCTTTAACGATTAAAAATATTGGTCTAAGACCCACCTTTAAGTACTCCTATCGACTTAGAATCACTTTATAAGTCTGTCCGTCTATTAGTTCACTTGTAAATACAGGTCGCAATTTAAAAAAAAAAATTGTATGCAGGTAGTTTTATAGCCCTAAAGTACTCTATCTTATTTATATAATATCGATCCATAATTATCCACAGCTTCCATTCAAGGTCTGTCCCGAAAATCACCTAAAAGTGTATAAATCTCACAGTACCAGAATTTCGGCCCATAATTGTCAATAGACCCCATATAAAGTCCCCATCCGGAAATTGACTTAAAACGCATAAATCTCATATAAATGTTAGTATAAAGATGGTACAATATTATGCACACGTGAGTTAAATATCTGTATTAATCATAATTTCAAATTTAACATGACTCATCCACAACTGACCATATTAAACCCTCTCCAAAGATCTTGAAAATCATTTTAACGTACACAAAAGATAATGTAGGATATCATATTGTCAAACTTGACGGTCTATAGCTTTCTTACTTGTTTTTAAAATTGAGATGAGTCCAGGTCCTCTCCTAATGCAAGTGTGTAAAGGGTGGTCCAAAGTGCTTTTTGCCATTTTCAAAATGCAGTAACTCAGAAACTAATAAATACATTTTCATAATTCGTTCACAACCTAACTGATGTGAGTCCAAATAATATGTGTGTAAAATATTATAACGGTCGAAGTCGTATTACAAAAATACAAAAAAGGAGAGAACAAATTTTGGACTTTTTGGATAAAAATTATGGTTTAATTTAAAATAAAGCCAATTTTTATTCTTATATGTACATTTGGGTGAAAGAATTATATATTTTAAATTTGCAATCAATTTGACTATTAAATGAAAAAAAAGTTTTTAGTTCTAGTTAATTACATATTTGACTAATTAATTACAAAATTTATATTTTTTCACTGATATTATTAGGAAATTAATAGTTGCAAAATATTTTTGCACAAAATTGGTCTGAAACATAATCATGAGATTACTATAATACAAATAAGAATAAATTATCTTTAAAACTTTATACATTTGTATAATAATAAATAATCATCTAAATGCCTTCTATATATTGAACATAATTAAGCAACAAATTACAAAGTATTGTAAAACCTGGTGCAAAGAAATTATTTTGATCATGATAGTAAAAGTTTTTGCGTCATTTAGAGCAATTCAAGTCTCAAGATATATAAGACATAATTGGATAATTATGCAATGATTTTCACCATACCAGGTTCAATTTGCGAATGAAGCTGATTACTTTAGACGGTAATACACCATGAACTTTAATTGGAGCCAATAAGTTGACCCCTGTGCAGTCACAGAGCATATGTTCTGAGGTCTCAACCTATGATTCTCAAAATCTGCAGACCTTTGTTCAAACGTTTCCCAATATATATTGGCCACAGTACTCTAAGATTGTTTTTATTTAACATCAGTCTATGTTAACAAATAATAGATTCTGGAAGCTCTTATTGTGCGAGAACTCACCACCTAAAAATTTCAACAAAAGAGGGACGCTTCAAATTGTGAAATGAAAATTTAAAAATGTTCAAAATTGTGTGTCTTTACTTTGAAGAAAAACAAAGCCATTATGAAATTCGATAGAACAAATACAACTTAAGTACTAAAAAATTAATTTTAATTACGACATCTATGTTCTTTTCAGAAAATAAGAAGTGGAGAACTCAATTGATGAAAAAGCTCAATATAAATTGAGATCAAAAATAATAAATTTAATTAAAAATATAACAAAAAACCATAACAAATTCATATAAACTATCCAATAATGGCCAAAGGGAATCTATAATTCAAGAGAATGACATAAGTCACAAGTGTCCCCTTAGAAAGGTAAATTGTAAACAAATAAATCATAAATTCTAAAAGCCATATTAACAGTAAAATGTTTTATATGTATAGGTTTAAAAAAACAAATTTCTTTTATAAACATTTGATAGATTTAAAAACTATTTAACCCTCTAACGGTCAACGCTGCCTCAGGGCATCTTTACATCTTTAAAATTATATTTTAACTTTTTTTTCGTATTCTAATCATTTCGTTAATTAGTTGACATAATAAACTAAATATCTAGACATAAACTAAATATCCGACCGTTAGAGGGTTAAAACTTTCTCAAATTTTCAGCAGTATATCTGGACATTGTAAACTTTAAAATTATGTTTTCTATAACTTAATTAAAACCTAGTCATAAGATATTATCCAACTTCTTCCTTTATTTCTTCCCCTCAAATAAAAAAGACAAATTTTTTTATTATAATTTTTTCTCAGTTTTATTGTTATTTTTCTTTGTTATTTTTTTTCTTTTATTTTATAATTTGTTTAATATCTTAAAGATAATGTTTGTTTTATTTATATGAACATAACAAGAGTATTATTTAAATATTACTATATTATTGGTTTGTTTGTGGGTGAGAAATCTTTTGTCTGTTAATTTATATATACAATTAAAGCTTAAAACTATAAAACTATTCAATAGTAGCTAAATATTTACAAAGTGTATTGATTAAATGTTTAATTAAATACAAATGGTTTTCAATATTGAATACAAATTTTGAAGAAAAAAAAAATGAAGCATAAAACAAAACCAACAACAAATTCTATTAAAGCAACTAATAATGAAATGAAATTATTTAGGCATAAAATGAAAGAATTACACAATTAGGCAACAATAAAATCTACAAAATCCCTTTAAAAGGATTCAAAAATAAAAACAATACATCCTTAGTTAGAAGAAAAATTTAAAAAGGAAAAAAAACGGTCAACCGTTTTGTATAAATTTACTGTGGAATATATTTTGAGCTTAGGCAGTTGCATGATGAGGATGTTGATAGGCTGCCGCTGCAGCCCAAGGATTATGAGGATGATGATGAAAAGCTGAAGTGGGTGTGGGATATGTTGACGTTGTTGAAAAATCAGCATATGAGGGATATTCTGATTTCATTTGTCCTATTAAATTGGAATAGGTTGATGAATGTTGCATATGATGTGGCATGTGATGTTGCATATGATGATGATGCGAATGAGAGTGGGGATGATGATGCGAAATAGGTGATGTATTGCCATTATTTGTATGAGGCGAAGACATTGTTATGCCGTATTCGACAGCTAATTGAGTTTCACTTTGCATGGCCAAGGTGTTGTAATGTTGCGATGTTTGGGAATGTTGTTGTTGCTGCTGAACTTGGGAAGTTTGTTGTTGTTGCTGCTGCGTTTGTTGTTGTTGCATATTTGGAGATTGTGTTAAATGTCCATTATTTGAGGTAGCTACGGTTGTGGCTATTGTATTGTTATTGGTATTTGTCTGTTGTTCCATGGCACTTCTTGTTTGTTGCTGCTGCTGTTGAGTATTCCACAAATCAAATGTTGGTGGTGTTTGTTGCACGTTTGTGGTTGCTGGATTTGTTGTTGCATAACTTGAAGGCGATGTTAAATGAGGTTGGAATAGTGAGGAGGTCTGATGATACAAATTTGTATAGGGTGTATAATTTGTGGGAATTTCTGTTTGTTCCGTCTTTAGCTGAATTTGTGGCACAACTTTTTGATGTTGTTGTTGTTGTTGCTGATTATTGTTGGCATTGTTATTTAAACGACTGTTTAGGGATAAAGAACTCTTGACGGTAGTGGCTGCTGAAGCTGTGGGAGTATTTGGCATACCATTAGCCATATTAGGAGACTTTGCTGGACTGGACTTTTCAGGTTGCTGCTGCTGTTGTTGTTGTTGTTCCAAAGGCTTTTCTTGTTTAATAGCAGCTTGTTCTTTAGCTTCAGCTGCAATAGCTTTTTTACTTTTCTTATCCTTGAAATGGGTCTTCTTGTGCTTACTCAAATGGTCACTGCGAGAAAATTTCTTCGAGCATATAGGGCAAGCATAAGGACGGTAATTGGTATGAGTACGACCATGACGTTGTAATTCATCGGAACGTGAGAAACGTTTACCGCAGGTTAAACATAAAAAGGGTCGTTCTCCAGTATGCCAACGTAAATGTGTTTTCAAATGGGAAGCCTTTCCATACAAACGTTCACAGCCAGGTATATGACAGATATGCTGTTTACGTCCTCTCTCATCGGGACCCACAATTGGTGGTAATCCTGACATTTCATTGGTACAATTGGGGCAAGTACAGCGTACGGAACGTCTTTGCAATTGAGTTTGAAATGCAATATCATCGAAATTAAAGCTAGGATATGTTTGACCAGACCAAGGCTGATATAAACGATCCTGGTGCGAAAACCAAGCACCCGCAGCAGCTGAAGCAGCCGACATACCAACAGCATTACCATAATAATCTGAAGCATATTGAGCATACGGAAATTGTGTTCTAGAAAAAACGAAAAAAATGAGAAAATTTAAATTAGTATGATACATAACTCAAAAGGAAACGGAAACATAAGGAAAATAAATGCAGAAGTTAAGCTAAAGCTAAACTTGGCTAAACTAAACATCCCTTTCCTTTAAAAGGATGTCAGACAATTAAGTGCATTTTGCAATGTTTTACAAATATGAATGTACATACCTTGTTGGCAATGCAGCTGTATAGGCAGCCGTATTCCATGTATAAGCAGCCGAGGCAGCAGCAGCCGCACCCAATTCTGTATGTGAGCCGGATAAGGGTGAGGCTGAGGTGGCCGAAGCAGGCGGACTGGAGGAAATTGAAGCAAATGATTGGGCGGGTGAAGGGAAGATGCTAGGTGACACTGAGGCTGATGATGGAGCCGACTGTATACTTGAATTTGGTGAAGCTGAACCCGTAGATGATGATTGTGGCGGATATTGCATTTCCAATTTCATGGGATTGCAGGCTGTTACCGAAGATGACACTGATTTGCTGTTATATAAAACCGAAGCGGCAGCAGCAGATGGCGAAAACTCATTGACATTTGTCAGTGAGCCAGTTGATGAGTTTGACTGTGTAGAAGAGGCAGCCAAGGAAGCTGTGGCATAAGGATTTAAGTAATTACACGCTGAGTCAATCATGTTGATGAAATTTATAGTTTTTTTTTTTTTTTATTTTATTAAATAAGCACTTGTAATTATTGTTAAATTATATTAATGGATTTAAATTAGATATATATTTTCTATTTATTTACAATCCAAACATGTCTTTTAATTTTTATATATTTGTTAATATGGCACAAATTATTTTTTAATTACACTTCACTTTTTTTTCTTAAAACTTTTTTAGTTCGATTAGTTATATATTTTTTTAACGTATTGATGTTTAAACGTTTTTATTACACTTGTTTTGTTTATATATTCGTACCATAATTACTATAATCGTTCAATTTTGCAAAAAGAACCTAAAGGTTTTTTTCTGTATTTGTATCTTAACCAACTTAATTGCAGGAGTCACTTATGAACTGACTGAAGAACTACTGCACAAAATAATTTCATTGCCGATAATAATGATAATAATTTCCAATAATGTGGCAACAGTGGCTGGCAGCTCTTTAAGCATATAGTTAAGTTTTTTTTTTTTTTTTTCTTAAAAGATCTCTAGAAATTTTTTTTGTTCCAAACACATTAACGACGTCCACGATACGTCCACCGGTAATTATCGATGCCGACTGAATGTTAAAACGCAGCGAGAGAAATGTTTAACGTACGAATTACGAATCATATACTAAAATCGTTTTTTGTAGTAGTTGTTTGTATCTGTATCTGACGAATATAAATGTAGAATTTGGTTGGTATGGTGTGTGGTGGTGTGTAGATGAGGAAGGCAAAGCAGAGAGTGTGAGGTTAAAAGCAAAGAGCTGCGCATTTTATAATAATATAACTATAGAGTATACAAAAACAATGAGTGGTGCAATGCCCAAGAAAGAGATGACAATATAAAAGAGTTTCATCTCTCTTCTGTAACTTGGCCGCAGGATATAAGCACGCGTGTGCTTATGTAGGTAGAAAAAAATAACTAAAAATACAAAAGCAAAAAAAAACTATGAAAAGTCGGAAAACAAGAAGAAGAAGAAGAAGCAGAAAATAAAAACAAAACAACAAAAGCCATAAATATAAAAGAAAATGTTGTTTTGTTGTTTGAATTTGGAGTAAGAGCTCAGTATTTGAAATGTATGTAGTTTATTTGTTTGTATTGTATTTATCATCTCTTTCTAACATTCATACATATTTGTCTTTGCTTGTATTGAGAGTAATATGTGCGTTTATTTGCCATAAAGGATGCTCACGCACTCTTTAAGGTTTTTTGTTCCTAATTTTATTTGTTTGTGTTGTATGACTACAAAGGATTTTTTGGGTTATTGTTACTATGTGCTCTCCTCTATAACCTTCACCCAAGAGCACTACTTACTAAGGTTTACTCCCCTTCATTAAATTTTAAAAGAATTTCAATAAAAATAAATAAAAAATTATTAGAAAACATTTTTGTAAAAGCCTTTCTAATACTCTTGGAAAATACCATGAAATTTAACATTTTTACGGAAATTATTAAAAACGGAAATACTAATCTATGTTTTGTTTTTTCGAAATATTCTTACGTTTATCCCTTTTGGAAATAAACATTTTATGTACAAAGTCATCATGACTTCAAGCATGTCATATAGTTTCTTTTTTAGCCAAATCTTCTTAAATAGTATTGTATTATAAATAAATATATAATTCTTTTAATTTTTTTTCGTGGTTGCACCCAATGAAATAACTGTATTTAAAGGGGCGTTACCAAACACCATCGCTTTTACCATACAAAGTAAAGTAAGTTGCACTGTTGAGCATACATTTTTTTTTGCTTTTTTTTTTCTTCTCCTTCTTCCCCCTTTTTGTTTCTTATTTTATGACGACAACAACAAAAACAAACGTTCCAGCGTGTAAGCTTTATAAAATTATGGTAACCCCGCTTAATCTTCAGAATAACAACAAATTTTTAATTTTTTTTTTTTTTTTTTTTGTTATTTATAAAATGGGGGTTTAAATCGAAAGAGAGTACAAATGCTTAAATTCTCCATGTAAAAACTAACTTTAAAATATCATTGCTAATTTAGCTGACTTTAGAATAAAAAGCGCTTAAATTCGTCTGAAGACAAATTGTATACAACGAAAAAAATTGCAAAAATACACCTCTAGAAATGAATATTTGTCTGTTCTAATATGATTTCCAAAATATTCCATATGAATAATTAAATTTACGTGAGCTGGAGTCCATTTTTTTAAATACATATTTCTTTCAATATCATTATCAAAATGAATTTATGAAAAATATAATAACTACCTTTAAAACCGCGATAATAATACGACTTAAAGAAATTTTCGAAATTTAGTTACTATTTTACACGAACTTATAGTTTTTATGATAAATTTATGCGTTTGGTGACATTTATTTTCTTAACTAACCATTTATTTGACATAACAATTAACTTAACCAATTATGGACCGGAGATTCCAAAATATTACTTATGCAACTAAAGGGTTAAATGAAACTTTTTTAACCGTAAAAATATTATTGAATGAGACTTTTGTAATGATGCACATAAATATAAATTATGGTTGAAAATGTTGAAAATATTCAAACTTTAATAAAAAAGTATTTAAAATAAAACCATAGATAATTTTACCAAAATTAAAATTTCGCAAGAATGAAAACTAAGTTTAAACATTTAAACATTTTTTTACTCATTATGTATTAAAAGTTATTTGTATATCATATGTTGTAATTTCATTTTTTTTTTTTTTTTTACAAAAAGTTTGAAATCATGTGCTCTGTTAATCGAAAACTATATTTTTGCAGTTATTTTAAAAATGGTCCAGCTCAGGTAACTTTTTTTATGGCACATTAAAATCTATTTGTATAAATATAAAGTGATCCGAATGCGTGTTTTCGTGTTAGTCATTTCGTACAGAGAGCACGAAAGTTATAACGGTTTTAATTTGAACATATAAAAATTTTTACAAACTAGAAATTTATGTATAATTCTGGTAAAAATTACGCACAATATCAAAAGCTTAAAAGCTATTGAAATAAAATTTATAATATTTGCAGTATTTGATGGTATTATTGTGACATAATTTATGATAGGAATCTAAGTTATTTCTCTACATAGTGTATGGAAATATATTTTATTAAAATTTATTACAAAAAAATTCTATTTAATATTGTGATCCTTTTTTTAACCCAAGTGATTTTTTTCCATAAAATTTTTGTCTTTCGAAATTTTTTGAACATTTCCGTTAAGCATTACCAACTCCAACTATTTATGCCAATTATGGTCAATATCATGCTGTCCATCTATCCTATATTTGTAGAAATTGCAATTTGCTATATAAAAATACAAAAACAAAAGGTGCAACTTTCGCGTAATTTTCAAAAAAATCCATACATTTTTTTATTAAATTTATTTTTAATGCTCCTTTGCTTTTATTGTGTAAAATAACAAAAAACTAAGTTCACGCAGTAATCCATGCTATTCCATTAGAAACTGTGAATATGCCTCACGAAAACTGATTTAAAAAATCGCTCTTGTTTTAAAAACTTTGAGATAGAAAAGTATAAACCAACGAACAAAAAATGTAGAAGGATGGTAAAATTTTAAATAATTTTAAGCCCTTTTTCTAAGTTTTTGAACTTTAAACAACAATCAATCATGATTATAAAATGAAATCTATGGTGCACTCTCTTTGTTCCAAGTCTTGTGTGTTCAGATTTTACCACAAAACTTATTAAGGATTAAAGTCAGTTTCAGCCAGATTAAAAATTGTTGCTAATGGGTCATTATCAATAATTTTTAACCTGGCTAAATTTGATTGTGATTGAAATTTTTAATAAGTAATACGACTATGTATTTATATTTATACTATTGCATACTATAAATATATTTACGGTCCATAAGTTCTCTTTATATACTGTATATACATCTTTGACGCTTATATTATATGCTCTCTGAGATGTCTGTTTTGTTAACCCTTTAATTTTTTTTTCAGCTATATTTTTTCGATATTCTTAATTCTAATTTCTAAATATTTTAGGTTCCTCCTCAATCAAGTTTATTTCTTAAGGTTACTTTACAAATACTTCCTACTGCACGTCTTAAGCAATAATTAAGGTTAGCAATAAACCTTAATTTCTAGGAGTGTGAATATTGGCAATATTTGTTATAAAAAACATGCTTCCAAACTAGCTTCTGAGGTATATACACTTACCTTTTAAGATTACAAAAAGGTCGTTTTACATTAAAAATGTAATGCTTCCAAGTGGAAACTCGTCTATAAAAATCATGCCTTCTGTAAGCAATATCTGTGCGTTTTCTTCGAAATGTATTAGGGCTTACCCTCTCTCCTACGAAATAAACACAGAAAAAATATTATCTTATATTTTTATACTCTTCACCACAAGTGTAAAGGGTATATATATATATATGTTTGTTATTCCGTTTGTAATTTCTACAATACTCATCCAAGACCCCAAAAATTACATATTTTCTAGATTCTTATTGATCGATATAACGATGTGCGTCTGTCTATTGAAACCACTTTTTAGAAAGCCCCAGTTATCGAATATACATATATATTGTATACATCGAATTATAGGGAATATTCCTTAGAATGACATTAGTAAAATTCAAAAAAAATGGTTCGTTAATGACCTAAAAACGTATTTGTTTCGACTTTTCTAAGCCCCTATAAAACTAGCAACTTCGTTTTTGCACAAAAAGTTCAGAATCTTTTTTTGGAATGGTTTTGCGGAAGAAATAAATAAAATCGGTTCATTAGTAACTTAGATATCGGTCAAAACGCATTTTTGGACTTTTTACAGAAATTTGTTGTAAATATTTTTCTAAAATTTCGGTTTTTTAATTAACCGTATCGGTCCACAAATAACCGAGTTATAGGCAAAAACTTGAAAAAATTATTAAAAATTTACACACACAAACATATATAAAAAGCATTGCAATGACTTTCAGTGTTTTTGATTTTTGTATAAGCAAGCAGCACTTGTTGATTATATATACATACACAAAATCATTTTTGTGTTTGTTTGGACGGTTTTTAGTTAGAAATAGAAGATTTGCAATAATTGTTGTTGTTATACCCTATACCACCATATGTGGTTGAGATATTATGCGTTTGTGCTGATGTTTGTGAAGCATATAAAAAGTTATCCAACACCCACCTTAAAGTATACCAATCGACTTAGAATCACTTTTTAAATCGATCTAACGATGACCGTCCGTCTGACTGGACGACTGGATGTCCATATAAACCTTGTGCACAAAGTACGGGTCGCAATTTTAAAGATTATTCAATGAAATTTGGCACGTGGGACTATGATACAAAAACGAAGCCTATTGAAATTGGTTATGATCGGTCCATTATTTCGTCCAGCTCCCATAAAAATATCCCCCCCGATATAGAGTTTAAACACTCAAAAAAGCCTTAAAAATATTTTAAAGAAATTCGGTGCAAAGAAGTTCTATACAAGTCAATCAATATTTGTATCAAATTTTATAAAGATCAGTCCACAATTGACCATAGCTCCCATATAAACCTTTCTTCCGAAAATCACTTTAAATTGCATAAATCCCATACGAATGTTAATGTCAAGTAAATATTCGACACAAATAATTTCTGTGTAAGTAATTACAACATTGCCAAATTTTATGAGAATCGGTCCATAATTTACCATAGCTCAAATATAAACTCACTTCCAGGAATCGCCCTAATGTGCATAAAATCATCTATTATTTTATATTTGTATATTTTATTTTACATTCAGTAAAATAGGCCACAAGTTTAATATAAGTCCCCTTCCGAATTTTTATGCCCGTACATAATGGTGTAGGGTATCATAAAGTCGGTCTTGGCCGACTATATCTTTCTCGTTTTTTGTATAAGCATGTATCTAATACAAACTTATATATATAAATTTAGTAGTCATCAGAAGCTATCAACATGTAGTTGTTTTTTAAGAAAGCATAGCTTGCTATAGTAGTAGTGCTTACATTTTTGTAATTTAGAAAAAAAATGTAAAAAAATGTAGATGTATGAAAGCATACTTTAAGGCTTAGGGAACTGAGGAAAAATTTTTATTTTTTCTATATTTAGCATTGTTTGAGTGCAGTTTTTCAGGACATTTTAGTGAAAGTTTTGACTAATATAATTATCTAGAAAAGATATAGAATTAATAAGGCTGCTTAAAGAAATGACAAGTTAAAATATGGAGATAGCATATTTTTCGATCTAAATCACGAAAAATTGCCAAAAGACATTACCTAGAAAAGATAATTATATAGGGTGAATGAGGCTACTTAAAGAAATGACGGGTTAAAATATGGTGATAGCATATTTTTCGCCCTAAAGATCGCAAATCACGAAAAATTACAAAAGACATTCGAATCGACGAAAAGTATAAAAGTTTTGGAAAAATCAAATTTTTTACTGTTATACTGTGTGTTCTGTAAGTAGGATTCTAATAAGCTAAGTTTTTTTTTTTAGAACAACTATAATAAAGTAGAAAATTGCAAATGAGTAATTGCATATAAAAATGGATAGCAATAGGATTTCACATCACCGATTTCAATGAAATTTACCTCAGATATTGCCAATTAAAAGTGTTTCTAAAATCATATACCTTAAGACTTAGGGATCTTTCTGGTCAGAAAATTTTAAAATTGAAAAAATATAAATTATTTTTCTGTGTATTTGTAAAACTTTTATTTACTAATACACAGAAAAAAGTATTACTTAAATTTTTTTCAATCAACACAGCAGTTTGATTTTATATAAAAGTTTAATTAAAGGATTAATTAATTCAATCACTTTTTTAATTGGTTATAAATATTTTCAAAAGATACTAAAAAATTTTACGTTCTTACATAAAAAGAAAAAAAACAAATGTAAGAAAAATAAAATGTCAAAATATTGTTTGCCAAGAATGTTATTATTTTGCCGAATTTGACCTTCTCCATGGAAAAAAACGGGACTGCAGTAATGATTTCTTATTTATGTTGCACAATTTTGTCTTATATTTTTATAGAGTGTTGGTGATATTACCAGTCGGTAATGCTTTTTTATGGATGATGGCGAGTGCGATTTATGAAGGCAAGTTGGTTAACTCTTTGTGGAAGCTGTATTACAATTGTAAGTAGGCCGTTAAAATATATGATTTCGTCTTGTTAAGTCAATAATTTTGCTGATACAGGCTAATTTTGCTGATACAAGGGATATCAACCTTTAACCAGACAAAGAAGCCTAATTGTGTTCAGAAATTTTATCATATAATGTACAAATTTTCATTACAGAAAGTGTCATAATAAGGACCATTTTACAACTTTTAGTGTCTAAAAGAAGAGCTAAAAAAATTTGTTCATTAAAATTTTTGTTTCATTCAATCATCTACTTGATTGATTTAATAAAAAAAATTAATTAAACACATAGTTTAATGTTTCAAAATTTTAAAATTTTTTAATTGGAAATTTTTTTCGATTTCCTAATTTTTCAATTTTGGGGAAAAGTCAAAATAGTTTTTGATTGAATGAACCATTCTGGTAGTTAAACTCATTTTTTACTTTTTCTTTTTTTTTTTTTTTTTTGTGTAACTTCTAAATTTAACGTGATAAAATTATAAATTTATTTCATTCGTTTTGATATGTAAAAAAAACTTCAACAGTAAACCAATAAAATATACGCAGAAATATTCCCTTTAATTTTTATTTTTATAACTACAAAATTTTTTTAATTCAGCGAATAGAATGAAAGTTTTTTTAATACTCAATTCAATGGCAACGCTCTTTTTGCCATTAGATGAAATAGTTTTTTAGTACTTAAAGAAATCCTGAAATGCCTACTTTTAACATGGTCACGCTTATTGGCAAACAATTTTAGAAGTTATCATTAAATTTACTAAAGTATTAATTTCATAAATTAAGTAAACAACTACCAACATTTTGGCGCTTTTTTCTCTCTATATTCCCATTGACAACACTAAATCTATTCGGTATAAAAAATACATATTTTTGAAAGATATTCCATAAGTTTCACTCTCTTTTAAAAACCTCAGGCTTTTGCAATGAAAATTATTATTATTATTTTATTTTTATATATTTTTGCTGTTAGTTTTCATTATTGTACTTAAAGATAAAATATCTAATAACCCATGTGAGTGTATAACATATAATGAAACGGAAGATACAATTATATTTTATATGAAAATAAAAACATGCTTAATAAAATATCAATTCACTGCAAACGTTTGTTGAACAAGTATACTTAGGTGCATATAGCACAATATTAAAAAACCTTTGCCCCCATCTGCGTGTCCGTCTGCTATATTTTTTTTATTTATAACTATCCTTATGCCAACAATAAATTGTTTGGCTGAATGTCTGTCTTTAGATGATTGGGCGTGATTCATTGTAGATCTTCTCACAATCTTTGTAGTGTACCCTACATTTAGTCACCATTATAGAATTATTAAGTTAAACGTTTTGTTTGTAATGTAAAATAAATAGTTTAAGAATAACTACTTATGTATAGTAAATAGAGAAAACAATTGAAATAAAATTTGTTATATCAGAGAATCTAAAGTTTCTCATGGCACTTTAATGGGTAGCTGATGAATATCTTATTGTTACTTGAGAATATTCGCCTTGAAATACAAATGATAACTTCTAAACAATTTTCTTAACATATATGTATATATATATATATATATATATATATATATATATATATATATATATATATATATATATATATATATATATATCAATTCAATTTAAATTAAAAAGAGACATTAATATTCCATTCGTTTTTAATAAAATATATTTTCTGGAATACCCTCCATAAGAGCTTGATGGTGTTTTCGGTTTCTTTTTTGTTGGAATGGGTCCACTTCTTTTTATTAAAATGGTCAGAATTCTGAACAGTTTAGTGAATTGGCCTCCTTTGGTACATAGTAATACCATTTGTTTAAAACCACTTACTTACTTTTTTGTTGTAATAATGAACATAAAATTTAGAATACGTTATATTTTCTAATTTGTGCACATTTCTCTGTTAAAAGTATCATTTATTATGAACAGGGAAACCAAGAATATGCAAAAACATATCTTTTTCTTAGGCTTCAAATGAACCAAATTGTTAGTTATTTATCCGTTTCAGACAGTTGTAAGAATTTTGACATCGATTTGCTACAGCATATTTGTGCATATTTTGATTCTAACTGCATATTTTAGCATATTCTGAGCTTTTCTGTATATTTTATCATAATTTCTTACAAAATATATATTTTAGAACATATTTTAGCAATTTAAGTGACATATTTTTGCATATTTTACATTTTAAGAACAAAATTTTGCATATATTTTACTAAAGGGTATAATGTTGCATATTTTACACTCTAGAGATAAATTTGCCCATTTTACAATAAATTTGTTTAAATAATTTGACATTAGTGAAATTTTCTATTTTCAAATCCGATTCCCTAATTTGATATCTCATAAATTTATAGAAATTTTGTAATTTCCTGAGCTTTGAAATGCAAAAAGAAAAATTTTTTACCAGTTGCAAAGTAAATTAAGTTATTTTTAGCATGAAAAAATAATATTTTAAAAGCATATTTTTTTAATTTTAAAGAAATTTTTTCCGATATTTGGTTGCCTTAATTATAAATGAAGAGTTTTCGAGACTAAAAGTTTAATTTTAATCTGGCAATTTTGATTTTTTTACAAGATATTTATCTGATACATTTTTTATAATATCTGTGATAATGAATTTATGACCAGAATGTTTATTTTTATCACCCTTTAGGCAACATTCACATTCTTGAATCATATTTCATCCAAATATATAGAGATTTTCTTTTAAAATTCACAAATCAACTATTTCTTCGGTTATTAGGATTATTTTCGTATTTCCCGACTCACCTGCATTCCCAGCAATTGTTTTATATGTTCGACATGTGTTTCGATAATTTTAATTAATAATTTTAATTGTGTGGTTCAACTAATTATGCATTATGAACTAACTAATGTAAAAAAAAAAAACAAAAATAAAAATGATAAGCCTCAAAGTGTGCAAGCATTTTTTCGTACGCAGTCCTTATGTAATATATTTTCGCCCATTTTATATACATATATATTTTGAAAGAAAACCAAACTAAGAATAGTGGAACGGTCTTAAAAGAGAAATTAAAATTCTAAACTGATTTATTGCGTAAGAACCACATAAACTTAATAGGTTTAATATAATTTTATTGATAAAGGACAAACATTTAGGGCACTTCAAATTCGCCTTAAACTTGCTTTCAAATTGCATTTATCTTCATTTAAATTAAAATTGTTAAGTACATACAATTTGTTGCCTTCATCTTCTTTTGTTACACAATCGTACGCAGTCTACGAGAGATTTATAGTGCTTTTATAGTCTTTTATAAAACATCACCATCTTTAAGTGATTTTTTTTATGTTTTGTTACTAACATTTGTCTGTTTTTAATTTCTAGATTGATTGTCATCAATTAAATGAAAATATGTTTTTATAAATGGCGTTGCACGTACTACGTTGTATGTTTCTATAATGGTGGTGGTCTCTGTTTAAGTTGAGTTGCTAGTGGGTCATGGTTTTTGGAATTAAATACTTACTTTATACATCCACTCAATTTTATGTTTATTTTATATTTATTACACTTAATCGATGTATTTTGTAACTTTTGTGTTGGTTTTCTATGGGAGAATGTTCTGTTCGTATAATGCTATTTTATGATTAGTGCATTATGATCTATACTTTAATTAATTGCAGGGTATTAAATGGAAGCTAACAGTTAATGTATATAATACTTTAAAATCTGGGGAATTATATTTTAAATTCCCCACTAGTAAATGAAAATTATAAATTTTAAAATATCCAAATACGTAACAACTAAGAACTCTAAATTTTTGGTGATACCTGACATACCCCCAAAAATGGATCTTAATTTGTATTACAAATGATAACACACTATCTTCTGAAATATTTTTGTCTGTACCATTAAGCTTATAAAATATTAAAATCTTAACACTTTTGTTTTAATTAAACTCGTGGTTTTGCATACTAAACTTAAAGTGATCACTTAAATAATCCCGATCAATTAATCAATAACAATCACTCACTCCTACCACTAACCACATAACCAAAGGGTCATTTTATCAAACACGTGGTCTAATTTCAAACTCACTTTGTTATGCATGTAAATCATAAAGTGATCACTGATACCCAATTAATCCTACTCAATTAATCAGCTCGGCCCTTTAGCAATCTCACCCAAATCGCTAATCAAAAGATCCTCTTCTTACTCTAAAGCAACTAAATTAAAACGCCTCTTATTTCATAAAATTTAATTCTCACTTCCTATCTTGTGATATCGCCATAATCAGTTAGATTCAGCTCTTTAATCAACAAAACACAAACATGATGTTTTGGCCTCCTTGTAGATTCTCCAAAACAATCTTGCAAGATGAACCTAGCATTTAGAGGCTCTAGCCAAGATCTAAGTCTAATCGTGGTACATATTGCAGCTTGAGCTATGGATTATATGCTGTAAGCTTAGGACTTGGACGGGATGTTTCAAATAATCACCAAAACATTTACACTCGCTGAAAATCTCCACTAAGCGTTACGCTTGATCATCAATTTGTAGGGATAAATTCAAAAGGTTAAGCCTACATTTGCAAGGATTTTAAAGAAGGCTTGATCTTTATCTGGGCAAAGGTTCTTATTACTTGCGCTCTCTAACAGGATACATAAAGAGAAAGAAGAGAGCTAAATAGAAAGAGAGAGCAACAAATATAGAAATAATTGTTTTTATTGTAAAGTGTAAATCGACAAAAACATTTTAATCCTTTCATCACTCTAGCATAGTTAAATGTGGTGGTCTCGGATTAAACCACAGGTCATAATCACCCTCACTCACAACTCAAACACTCACACACACTCACATCTATAGCAGGTAGAGAAAATAACTCTCATTCTAAGAGAATAGAAGAGTTTATACAAAAATCATTGATAAGCTTGTCATAAAATTTGTACTTAACAGGAAAAGTCAAAGGATACATTTGCGGTAATCCACAAGATCACCCATACACACACACAAACACACATTCACATACAATCGAATATACGCAAATACTTATATTTCTATTTTTCATTAGTTAGCTTCCTTTAATATATTTCTCATGTTATTTGCTCCTTCTAAAAATAATGACAAAAAGTTTCCACACATGTTTTACGGAAAATAATGTGGGAATGACCAAAAGAGAAAAGAAAATCATTAAATTTACATTGTTCAAATTTGCTTTAAAATGAAAGAGTTAAACCAGGCTTCTGCTATCTTATCTTGCTTACAAATGCAGATTTGTTAATTGGATTAATGCTATCTCTAGTCGCGCTGTAATCCTCGCAGTGTAAGCAAATATTTTGTGATCTTTTTGTATCGGTCAACAGCATTTTCGTTGGCGATTTATCATCTTAATCGTATTCTAATCTGGGGGTTTTCGACAATTGACTCGCAAAAGTCATGCTGTTTATCTTGGCACAATATTGTTAAATTTTAAATTTAAAATTAAATTTCTGTATAAGTCGGTTATTTTTCAGTTTAAATGAATTTGACTTTTTCTTTACTTAGATTTTCGTTGTATTTGATGAAACAATGGAAACATATTAGTTTTTGTAGAGAAAATTATATTTTGTTTGTTTAATTTCAGAACAAAACCATTTAAAAGACAAACAATTTAATAGGGGAATAATGTTACTACATAAGTATGTATTAGAAGATTTCTTAAAATATTTTTCTTCTGGGGTTCAAAAAAAAAATGTGAAAACTTGTTTATGGCCTATTTCGTACTAATATTAGCTATGTTCAGTGAAACATAAACCTGTTTGGATCTGTTTCAAAATATTTCAACCAAAAATTTAGAAAAAATTGTTAAAATTCCATTTTAAGTCCTATATCAAAAAATTAATGCACATACAGTGGTACACAATCGTTTGTTATAAAACACCTTTTATTTCTTGTATAACAAATTTGTTTAGTTTGAGTTTATACTCATTAAGTACGCCTAAAATTAAGGAATTAAAAAGGATAAACCATTATATAAACTGCTTTTGCTTAGTACAAATAAATGCTTTGTATGTATTTTCGTGGGACAATCCTTTGTACGCAGCAACAATAAATATCAAAATTTTGCTGAATTATAGCATTATTCTTCAACGAGCTTTAAGTCTAAAATGTTAAAAAAAAATTTAGTGTTGAAATAAAACTCTGAATAAAAAATAAATTCTAAAAAGTTTTCTAAAATAATGGGATCTGAACCGCGTTTAAATCAAAAACAGAAAGAAATCTAATTGATACTTCAAAGAAAAAGGTTTTTCGAATCGCGAAATTGTTCGCATTATAAAGCGTTCTGAAGGAGTAGTCAAAAATTATATTAAAAAAGGCAAATCGTATGAAATATAACTTAAAACTAAGGGCTTTTTCAAATTATCATTGCACAAGAAAGGTAAAATATAGCAGCTAAATATCACCCGACTTGTTGGGAAATCAAAGAAAAATTGCAACTATCAGACCCTGAACGAACTAATAATAATGCAAGTTTTAAAAAAGAACTCAAGAAACTGTGTTTGATAAACGAATAATTGAATATTTTTCAATAAAAAAAAAAATACTTAAATCAATGCAGAAGCTGCATTTAATTTAATTTTGTCCGTTATTTTGAGTTTTAGCATGATTTTGCCTGCATCTTGTCTGAAATAGCAACACTTCTTCATTTTTGCAATTTCTTCTATAATTTTTCTGCAGATGAAAAAAGTGGAGGAAAAAAATCGACTCAATAAATTCAAATTAATGAATATTTTTAAATTTCTAATAAATAAAATACTTGAATTAAAGAAAAATCTGTATGAATTGCAATTTGTTTGTTATTTTGAATTCTAGCATGATTTAGTTTGCATCTTGTATGAGAAAAAGTATGGGAAAAAACTCATATGTTTAGTTGCTTTTTGACATTTGACAAGATAGCTTGACAAGATAAGTGTCGAGTACAAAATTTATATTAAAAAAAAAAAAAACTTGTTTAGGTTTCAACGAAACCAAAATGGATAAGTCACCACGAATGCTGACGAAGTGTGTAGCGGCACAGAAAATACGTATTCCATTCTGCTGGTGTCTAATTATAGTCCACAAACTCTGCTTTGGTATTGTCAAACAGATACAAGAAGGGAATTTACGATTGTTTAAAACTAAAATACAATAATTTAAAACAGATGAAGTAAATTAATTCAAATATATTTGATTTCAATAGCCCAAAAAAATGGGAATGAATTTGGTAAATTGATACAATTGAGATCATGTATAAATGGCAATTTTATTGTTTTTCCTGTATCTTCTAATTATAGAATCAGATGCCACATATTCTCTACAAAGTCCCAGAAGCAGAAGTGTGTCAGGAACGAGTTTGATATTTATTAGCAAAAGGTTCCCAAAAGAGGTTTTAGCAAATGATTGAGTCCAAATCAACCAATGACATTTTAAAGAAGGAACGGCGTACTTATGACCATCCATATTTAAATTGGTATATATAAAATTCTCTATATTTATGTCTATTTAAGTTAATTTTATATTTTTCCAGATTAAATTCCACCTAGTCTTACATGTTGATGCCAAGGATTTTAATGGATGGAAAATTATCCACGTACTTATAATTAGTTCGGCTGTAATTTTGAAACAATTACCAGATATAATATCATTGGACGAAGGTAAAACGTTGTTACTTATTTATTTGATTACAATTTTTAATTAAAATTTTCGGTTTAAAACTTTTAATAAACCGTTAATAATAAAATATATATTTTCTGTTATTTCAGAATAAAAACAATTTAGTAATTTTTGGCATACGCACAATTCGTTACAAGTTTTTTATACTTTTCGGCCGATATCTTTTACATAAAGACATGTGCATCAACAACATTTTACACAAATAGTACAAGGACCAATGTAAACTCGGAAACAAAAATGAGCCTGATCCTCTCACCTCCCATACAAGATGAAATTTTAAAAAGTTGTAGATGGTAGGTATATAAATTCGGCCAAGACGAATATAACATTCTCACTTGTAGCTATTAATGACTTCAATAATATTTTAAAATCAATGACTTATTGAACGACTTTTAAGTAATTAGTTCTTGTAATGACATCTAAGTAATGAAATTCTAAAAGACTACTTGTAATAATATTAGGTAAGTGTCATCACCGTGTCAAAATAATGGGTTATACAGCTAATGTGTAAGTAGTGAAGAACCATTTGGCTGGGAATGTTGCACAGAATGCAGCAATAAATTTATGCAATAAATTTTTTGTTAGTGAATATTTTTTAATGAAATTTTACACCTCAGTAGATTTTTTGATGCTTAATTTCAAGTGTAATTTTTAAAGATTTATCAACAGAAATCTAGCAATTCCCAAAAAAACTTCAAAAATTTCTAAAAATGGGATTTTTACTTTTTTTGCTATATCTTTCCAACCGATATCGGGGAGCAAAAATTTCTATAAAATGGGAAACTTATGTAAAAAAATAGGTTTGGTTTGGTAGACCCTAGTACTAGGACACATAATTATATATTACTAACGAAAATTTTTATATAACAGAAAAGCAATGTGACAACTTTTTTGGAAAAAAAAATAAATGCCTATAACCAGAGACCAAAAATAATTATTTGTATAATTTTGGATCAAAAAAATCAATATGAAGGAAGCCGTTTAAAAATATCCTGATTAAAACATTATATTAAAAATAAAAACAATTTTAAAATCTTTGAATTCTGTTAAAAAAAACATTGTGGCGTATAAAATGTGAATATTGTATATAGATATATATGCTCCTGACGAAGAACGTTCATGGTTCACGTTCATTTCAATAATTATTATATTTATTATATTTATTTTTCAACAGTTTGACTTAACAGGGCATAGAATACAACTAGAAGTTTATGTGAGAGACAGTTCAAACAAAATTTTATTTCAAATCACTACTACATATATTTTATTGCTGCATGAATTAGGTTTTTGTCTCTCACATAAATTTCTAGTTGCATTCTATGTAACAGGGCATAAAAATTACAACTCTCCCTAATAATACTACCTGGTCTAGTTTATCATGTTACTGATTTTTGTTTTATGAATTTCAAATTGCAATTATTGATAATAAATAAATAAAATAAATAAAACTCAAGTTGTGATTTTTATTTTCTCTCACAAAAATTAAAATCAGCCATTTTTTTGTGGCATAAAATAAAAGTCTTGCATTTATTTATATTTATCAGGTATATGTGCTAATTAATCTGCTAAACTTTCCGAGCGACTTCAAATTAGTATTGCAAAATACATAAATTATCCATTTGACTATGTTCCCATAAAAATTTGTATTGATATTTTTACTGCTATAAGTAACATAAGTAACATAAAGTGGCGGGTAGAGAAGTCGCAAAATTTCAGTCATAAAGAAATTTTGAAGGAATATCTGATCATTTAAGTCTAAAATAAAATACAAGTAAATATATCAGGTACATTTTGAACTCAGAATTAAATCTTTTGCTTCAAACTAACTTCCATGGCATCTACGCATAAATACTTACTTATTTTAAAATATTTATGAGATTTATCTAAATACATTGCATTAAAAATCTTATCAAGATATTACAGAAACCGTGTAATGGTCGAAGTTGATTAAAAAACCTTGCCGACATATCAATAAAATGTCCATTTCCTATACATTTTAATGCAAATTTGATTACATTATATTTATTGTTTAAAAACAATATAAATATAATGTATAAAATATTTATTTCTTTTCATTTGGAAACATAAAACTCATTGTTGGATTTTTATTTTTGATTTCTATTTAAACAAAAATCAAAACAAATTTTTATTTTTCAGACAATGAAATAAAATCAAAAATACCAAAAATAGCACTATAGCGAAAAAACGAACGTTAAAACATGTTTTTTGTAGATCTCGACCTACAGAATCCTCTCATATAAAAATCTTTCAAAGCGGTCCAGATATAACGAATCATGATCGTTAAAAGAATTTTTATAACCGAGGTGTCCAAATTTGGGAATCTGTGAATCCGGTCGCCGGTGTATATAGTCCAAACTCAAAACTTAAATTCACTATCACTATGTGAAATTTCATTTAAATCGGACTGACCGCTCCGAAACTGCATAATTATTTCAATTTCATTTCTTGAGCCGCAAACTGTTCGTTGTGATTTTAATGTGAATAAGTTTTTTTTTATTACTTACTAGCTGACCCGAGCCGCGTTGCTGGCCCTAAGCAAACATTAGTGTTGTATTACTGAACGATTTAAATTGATATTTTAACGAAATTTACGACCTTTAAATAAAAATCTAAGGAATACCTATTATAGTGTTTTTTACAGAAGAATTTAAATATGATGTGGAAGCTGACCCGAGCCGCGTTGCTGGCCCTAAGCAAACATTAGTGTTGTATTACTGAACGATGACCCGAGCCGCGTTGCTGGCCCTAAGCAAACATTAGTGTTGTATTACTGAACGATTTAAATTGATATTTTAACGAAATTTACGACCTATAAATAAAAATCTAAGGAATACCTATTATAAAGTGTTTTTTACAGAAGAATTTAAATATGATGTAGATGTGGGCTCAATCAAAAAATATACGCATGTATTTAAGGCAAATTTGAATTTATATTTATTTATTACTTCATCTTAAGGTTAGCGGATAGACAATGTCTTTTTTTTGAACGGAATGATGAGAGCTGTAGTCGAAATTGCAGTTGTAATGGAACGCTGCTTGATTCAAATCAGAACTTGAAGCAATTCTTCTTATGCGTTGATTAAAAATTTTAAAGTTGTTGAATTGCTACATTTGCTCGACGATTTCTCATTGCTAACCGAGCCGTTTCATTTCTCGCCTGCCTTTCTTCCTGCGTTTGTGATGTACGAAGTCGGGCCAAACTAATACGGGGTTGTTCTCGTGCGATTTCTCGTTCATATATATTCAATTGATTGACGATATTACGATAAGTACTTGCATTACGTGTTCGACGCGAAATATTAGATCTCCGGGGTCGCGGCATTGTGAATAACACTTAATAACGAATGCCAAAAATACAACAAATGGTTTTAAATATCACAACCTCACTAAATGATGAGCTTTACTTGGAACTTACCGTTTGGAAATAGAATTCTACACCACCACCAGAAAACAAATTGCACAAAAAAGTAAGCGTTTCGATAGAAACAGAAACAGTAATTGTTATAATTTGTATTAAAAAAAATATTTTTAATGATTATTAAGGCAAAGAAATTATGACAAAAAAGAGTTTTTTTTTATCGCGGATTTTTCGCGAATTTTTTTTCGTATTATCCTTTTCTGGCCGGTGACCGGTCCGAATTGGTGAGAATCATCAAAATCGGTCTAGTCGTTCTTGAGTTATAACAATAGTAACTAACATCACTTTCTTTTATATATATAGAAGATTCCATTTTAATTAAAAGAATAAAATACTTAGTACAATCCGTAGATACCAAGTTATTCTTATGAATAATTCAGAAATAAGTTGAGTAATCATGACGAAAATTTACAGAGCTGTTACGGTTATGGCATGTAATTTTAAACCATTTTGGTGGTATAAATACATCCGTCCGTACATCTAGCGCAGATACAATATTTAGTTATTCCCTGTCTACATCCGCAGATATTCGCAAATAAAATTTTAAAAACCCACTACGAAAGATATCAATCTTTCGTTTTATATTGGTTTAAGCGTGGAGGAAAAGGGAGGGGCAGATACGCATTATTTTTCACCCAAAATCTTTGAATGTAATCTATACAAAAAATTTAACCACGGTCCTATTGTTTTTAAAATATACGACAAAAAATAAAAATCTGCGCAATGTTAAATGATATATGATATAAATTATATTCCAAAAACTTTAAGATGCGACAATACATAATAATCTTTAAAATGTGCCAGCTTTTTTTTCAAAAATGTTTTATTTCAAATATACTAAATTATCTTTAGTAAATTCAACATTTTATAAAATTTCTAAGATTTTAAAAGAAAATTTAATGATTAGCTCGTATTTAACATTCCCACAGTGCACTGGTTGAGGGTATATAAAATTCCTTGCAGCCGAATATAGCGCTCTAGCTTGTTTTTTCTACATATATTTCATGAAGAGTAATTTTTTAAACACTTTACACAAAATCCATCATTTAATAATCATCACCATTCGAAAATTGCTAAAGAAAGTATCAAACCATTTTAATAACAGCTCTTATTGTATATTTCACTTGAATTTAAAACCATTAAATAAAATAATATATATATAGTTTCTTTTCACTATTTAAAAAATTTGTTATAAATCACTTTCGAAAATCAATATATTTTTCTTTTCGTATGTACTTGTCTAGTTGTAATACATATACATACATACCTTTACCAAATTAAACAAGTGTTTTCAACCCAGTTAAAGGAATCAGGAGCGCAACTATACTGTGGCGGCACTTTTAAAAAGATTTGATTGTTTCTTTTAACAGTCTTGTTTGTGTGTATACGAGGACATTTATGCTATACTACAAGTGGAAATAATAACAAAAAAACACAAACAAAAATTATGTCATTTTAGTATTTTTATTGTCCCGTAAAGAAAAACCTTTTTTTTTTCTTTGTGATGGGGGTTGCACATGCTCATGAGACACAAGTGTGACACAAGTGACATAAAAAGAATGGGTCACATACACACACAAGAAAAGAAAATGCGGCATTTGCTAAAAGTAAAAAAATTAAGGAGTACATTTAGAATACGTAGAGAAAGATTGGTTATGTAATTCTTAGTAATTTGTGAAATTTTGATACTCACTTATGAAACCCGCAAAAAATCTTAGAAATTTAGAACAAATTGCCGGACAATAACATTTGGTATATAAATGTACATTTTTATAATACATACAAATACTCGTACGTATGCACTTCATATTTAGTAGGCTTGTAGATGATGCTGATGTAATCTTCAAAAATAAATAAATTAAATACATATATAAAATTTTAAGCTGCTGTTGTATTTCATGATTTTTGCTCATAAATTAAAACTAAGCCCCTACTTGCTTTTTATTTCTTTTTATAGTTTAAAACAATTGATTGTTATTATTTGAATGTATTGCACGCCCCTTCAATAAATATCTAACAGTAGTAACATAAGGGAGTCTTTATTTAATACCATGTTAACCGATTTTTAGATTTTGGATTAGAAAATTTTCTTTAGATTTTGTTTCTTTTCTTTTTATTGGCTGACCTCATGCATGGCATAAATAAATGTCATGTATTGACTCTGAATATCTAGTAAAAAAAGGAGTAATGGTATTAATTGTTTTAAATTGTTTGCAAAGGAAAAACGAAAAAATATTAAGCTAGCATATGGCTACTGTTTTGTTTGTTATACATTTTTATACCCTTCACCACAGGTGTAAAGGGTATATAATGTATATAAGTTTATCATTCCGTTTGTAATTTATGTATATATGTACATATATGTATATTGAAAAAATCAGGTTCAAAAATAGCGGACATTTTAAAAAACGGGTTTTCAAACCGGCTTTCGACTTTCTCCAAGTTCTAAATAAGCTACGGACTTCGTTCTTCTTTAAATTGATCACAAATAGTTTTCTTCAATTTCAGTTTTTTTGTATCAACCAAATCTGTTCGTAAACAACCGATTTATTGCAAATCTGTTTTTTTTTAATGTATGCTTCCTTTATAGTTGTTATTTTTATAGGTACTGAAAAAGAACAACTTTTTTTTCAACTTTTTGAAATACCTACAAGTAGAAAAAAAAATATAGTTGTAGTGACCATAATCTGAGACCAACATATTATAATTGAAACATTTGATCACAGCGAAAAATAGAAATGATTATAAGTAATAAATATTATTATTCCATTTTGTCATATTGTGTCCGATTTTATAGTTTGTTTTTTCGTGATATAATTCTAGTTTTACATATAATTGAACAATATTACTTCATCTTTATTCCGTTTGATGTTATTATATTATTATTCCACCTTATTATATTATTATACCACATTGTCATATTATTATTCCATTTTATTATATTATTATCCCATGTTATCATATAGTTATTTAATCTTATCATATTATTATTATTATTTCTTTTTGTCGTATTATTATTCCATCTTATCATATACTAAAATAAAACGTATTAATAGAAAATTATTTGTATAAATTTTTTTATTTAAAATAATAGAGAAAAAAACAAAAAAAAAATATTAACACATTATTTGTTCATTAATTATATTCATTTGTACCATCATATGTGGTTTTAATGGTAGTTAATCAATATCTTATCTTATCTTGAATCACACCGAATATAACAAAATCTTGTCTATATATTATTATATTAATTATATATTAACTAAATGAGAATTACAATAAAGTTCGAAAACAAATATTAAAAATAAAATTATTGAACAACAAACAAGTTATGAATTTTTCCACTAAATTTTTGAAAAGGATAAGTATTATATTTATTTGAAACATTTTATTGTCATGGGAATAATATTAATAAAGTTTATATCAATTTAAACGTTTTGATTTTTGCTTTATAACGTTTGTTGGATGTATATACACACATTAAAAATTAAATATATTTAACATTATTAATCATGATGTTGTGCATGTACCAAATGAGCCCCATGAACCAAATTGCCTCAAACTCCGATTAGTTAAAATGTATTAGGTCTTATTTAACAAATTATTTAAAGGGTACTAAAAGCTTAGAAGTACACCCATTACCACAAAATTTGCCGAATACACAGTAAAAGTTTGGCAAAAAAGCTTACAAGTTTTATTAAAACCAATAAGAAATTATTTAAAATTTAAAACTTTCTTTCATAAAAAAAAACATAGCAATAGATTGGGATAATTTTTAAAACCAGAATTATGCACTATAAGTTTTTCGATCATAAAATATATTTTATTTTGGAAAAACATATTTTCAAATACCAGGATTAGGAATAAAATATTAAAGAAATTTTATTAAATAAGATAAATCAAATAAATAAGAATGATTTAAAACTAAAAAATGATTTCTTTAAAGTTATAATATATTTTTAAATTATGTACATCAAAATTTATTTTGCAGAGTAAAACTTGTAGGCACCTATAAATTTAGGCTATTATTTAAAAATATTTTAAAAGAATAATATTTTTTTGTTAAAAAATTTAAAAGACTAAAAACCGGTTTTTTGCAAAGTCGAAAACCGGGAAACCTATTTTCTCTATAATAAGATTTTTCGGTTCAACCAAAAACCGGTTTTCTAAAAAAGTCTATTAAGGAACGTAGACGATTTGTTGAATCAGCATATTTATACTGAAAAATTTGTTACCAGTGCCAACATATAATGTGAACTCAAAACATTTGTATGTTGAGAGCATATTGACGATTTTAACATATCGTCTAAACACAAAATTATTAGTTCATAACAAATTTGGTTTTCAGCATATGAAAAATATTTCAATAGCATTCCCGTTACAAGCAGCAGTTTTTTTAAGCGAACACAATATGAAAATATTCTTCCTTTTCATACCCTACATCACTGAAGGTGTGTTATGCGTTTGTCCTGACATTTGTAGCCCAAAGAAAACTCCTACCATATGATATACAATTCGACTCAGTATCTCTTTCTATATCATTTTAACTATGTCCTTCTTTCTGACTGGCTGTCCATTTAAACCTTGTGAACAAAGTGGATTCCGCAATTTTAGTTATTTTGATGAAAATTGTCATAAGGATCGGTTCAATATTTCACTTAGTGCCCATACAAATATCATCCCGGAATGGAAACCTATTCCACTCATAAATGTCTCAATTATATTTTAATAAAATATACATATCCATAAATCATTATAAATGGCTATAACTTGTGTACAAGGCCCACCTTCGAAAATTACTTTAGTGTGCACAAATCCCATATAGTATATTTGTATAAATATAATAATTGACACAAACAAGTAAAGTGTGTAAATGACCACATGTGCCATACAAGACCCTCTTTACTTACTTGTTTGAAAATAGAATTGATGTTTAAAAGTTCATCCATTTTTATAAATCTACTACATATTGTGAATTTTTTACGTACAAAAAAAGTATTTATTAGCTTAATAGAGATTTGAATCCGTTGAAAGAAATTAAAAACTAAAAATAAAAAAGTAAAAAAACATTGGCCCAGTTGAGATTTGAACATAGGCAACTTTAACACTCAAAAAATTTGTATACGATTCAACATATTTATCATATGAAATTCAACAAATCGTGTAAACTCAAATTTCATATGCTTAGTCGGGGTTCACACACAACAATTTTTCTTGCTGCTATTCTAAGTTCGCTGGCAAGAGAGGTAAAGATAATGTAAATGTTTAGTATTCCCTTCTCCTATCTCTCTCTCTCCTACGTACTCAGAATTTTAACAAGAAAAATTGCTGTATGTGAACCCCGAATTAATTTAATGATATATTTTTTATTGATATATGTTGAAACAAAAAAAATTTGTAACTTTCAACAAATCGTCTAAACTCATAACATATAGAATGTGCTGACACAGGCATTTGTTGACACTTTTAAGTACATGGGTTTCAAAATACCATCTAAACTAAGCTTCACAAATTAGCTTTACAAAATATTTCTTAACTTTTTTTTTTTTTTTTTGTAAAAGATTAAAAAACAAAATATTAAAAACTAAATCAAAGAAAAATATTTTCATTCAATTTGTAGAAGATTTGAATTGACAAAAATTTAGTATAATTCTTTATGAATTAATTTAGTAAAAAATTACATAATTCTACTCGAACAAAAAAACCTTTAAATGAAGCTATTGAATCATGTTTTGGGAATGGTATTATAATTGTAAAACTAGTATTTCTTAATTCAGAATTAAAATTTGGAGGAATTAAGCTAAGATTTAATTAATTGATTAATTAGTTAATTAATCTTCGAGTTCCCTATACATATACCCTCACCGTGAGTAAAGGGTATATGAATGATATGTTTACATATAGAGGTTTTTTGAAAAACAAGTCGTTTTCTCCATTCGAGTTGTTTCATTATTTAACATACAAAAAACATACTAAATTTTCATATAGGGAAGAAATTTTTAGCATTTTTAGAATATAGAAATTTGTTGAAAAAAGAATTTGTAAAAAATGTGAAACAGTTTAAAAGCAAAAAATTTAAAATTATGAATGAAATTTATATTTGTTCATAAATTTAATTTATTAAATTTTATTTTTTAATTAGAAAATGTTTGTGTTTGTGAAATTTTTATTTAAATAAAACATTTGTGAAATTATTTTGGCAAACGAAAAACAGGCCAAAAGGAAAACACAATAAACTCATTGAGTTTTTCAAAAAACAAGTCAAAAACCAATGTGTGTGAACATAATATTAATAGTAAATGTTGACCGTTCAAGTTTATGCTAATGTTATTTTTTCTTGATGTTCAAACATCAAGCCTCACACACAACCCAACTGACCACAAACTTCGATAATGATATCGCCTTGGAACATCTCACAAGCATTTCTCTAACAAAAGAATCGAGAACGACTATCGATAGCGATGCGAATACGAACTTCTTGGGCTCAATAGCAAAACGTAAAAATATTCGTTAATAATTCGTTTTCGATATAAAAAAAAAATTTTGAAAATTATTAGAAATCGATATTGCTAACGACTTATGATTATTATCATTTTCAATAGTTCGAAAACGATAGTTTTATATTTTGTTTCATTTTCATTTTGTTCCAAATTTACAATTAAAAGCTGATTTAATTTTTAGAGTTATATTTTATTTCAAATAAGACAATAAATAAAATAGTAAAAAATATACAAACTAATAAATTATATTTCAAAGATAAAAATTCAAGAGTGCTAAATAATTGAAGCGTTTTGTCCAAATTTCAACTTAGCTCATAGTTTTTTTCTTTCAATAATATTACATTTGGATAAATATGCTATATTGCAAATAACTTAAAAAAAAAAAACTGCTAACATTACTTACCATTTATTCTAAAACTTTTTTATATTATTTTTTATTAAAAATTGCAGAGAATTTAACTAGCATCATGAATTCTAATGCGCAATATTTTACAACCAAACGCAATGAACTATGGACTCTAGAATGACACTTGCTTGATTCTCTTTATTTAAGTATTTCGCAAATAAGAAAATACAATAATTTTTATTTAAGTAATAAATCCACAAGAAATTGAAAAGAATAGATAATTTCTCAACGAATTTATTTTCGAAATTTTATTCATAAAGGTTGAATAATGCAATATCGTTATTTTTAAAATTCTCGAATATTACGCGAATGTTTACAACCGTGAAATTAAAGAGAAAAATTCGATGCTACGAACATTCATATTTAATATAATTGTCGATATTTTCTCAAACATTTAGTTTTGAAAATTTTTCGTTTTTATCAAATATTCGCTAATATTTAAACTCAGGTCAGGCGAATACCTAAAAGGCAGCATGAATGAATGTATGTATGTCACTATGAAAACATTTAAATTTGAGTAACAAATTTAAACACCATGTTTTAACATCATCTTATATCTAATGAAGGCTACACCTTACTCCTTGGTGAATGGTGTGGAAAAATGAGCAATAAAAAAGGAAAAACATTTGGTGCAGAACCAAAATATATTAGAAGTTGGATTAATAAAATTAAAAATATGCTATAAAAATCTATTAAGAGGAATAAATAACATTAACAGTGAATGTAAAAAATACAAATAAGGATTAAAAAATATGGCATTCTAATGTACTTAAAATATTCATTGATTGTAAAACGTTAAACAATTATTACGTTTATACGCACGATTATTGCAAATAAAAATAATTTGCATATATAAATAACTCACTGTTTATACGCAAATTTCATAAAGAAACATATTTCCTTATTTGTCGTGTCGGATGCGAAAAATACAACTATTATCATCGAAAATTCTGTGAACCTAAAAAGGAGTAACGTTTCACTAATCACGATTAGTTTTCGTGAGTTACTAACTTGCAAATAACATATTAATTCGCCTTTTATACGGCAAAATTTTGATATCGCAATATTTTTAATTACGAGCAAGAGGTGCGTGTAAACGCTATAAATGTTATAAATTATAGTTTTATTCCCACCATGCGCTTGAAAGAACTCCATGAATCTAATGAAATTAATCAAATATCAGAAAAAGTTTTTAAAGGTCTCAATTTAGATTCCTTAGGCTATATAGCAAATAAAGTTAAATCGCACAGAAAACATTTTTTGTACAAAATTACTTATATTTTTTACATTCCCACTTAATATTTTTTGTTTTCATATTGATATTTTTATAATTTTCGTAAATATTTTAATTCAAACGGTTAGTTCTTTCTAATCAAAAGAAGAATTTTGATACCCATATTGTCTGATAAACCGCGAAATTGCGAGAATATTAAAATAAAAATTAATCAGACATCAACAACTTATATTTATAAGCAAGTAGAAATTTTAAAATATGAATTTTCAATAAAAATAACAAACAATATTTTGAAAAAAGTCTTGGAAACTAGAATTTTTTGTGGAATATAAAAATATTTAAGCCACTCCTTATATACCAATCGGCGCGGTTTCAAGAAAAGTTAAACAAGAAAACGATCCAGCTCACGGACAGTCATCAGTAGAACCGTAACATTGTAAAACATACCAAGGTTTATTTTCAGGGGGTAACAAAAACACTTTTTTGAGTGATTTGTCTTAATGTACATGTATTTTAGAAAATTTTTTATGAAAATAAAGTCTTTATTGTCATTAGAACAAAAATTGCAAAAGAAGAAATTTTTTACTTTTTTTTTTTTTTTTTTTTTTGTTATTTCTTTTTGACTCGAATTCCAACTAGTACCCGATAATAAAAAGCTTCTTAATCACCACTAATATTTCGAACCTGATTTAGAGTAACAAGAAAATAGTAAGAAAAAGTGTTTTAATATTTTTAAAATCTAAATTAATCACTTTTGTGACATTTATGAAATACGATCAGTTAATATCAAATAAAAATATGTGCGTTGCTGGTGAACCATAACCAAATATTTTCTTAGAATTGTGTCAACAATTTCTTTACTTTCTTCTTCTTATATTTCATTTGTTGTTTTCCAGTTTTAAACTACTTACATACATTCATCTCTAAATGCAACGCATCATCTATCCGTTTAACTAAAACAGTGAGTGTGTCTGTCAGTAGTAAAAACAGTAATGATTTGTGTTACACTTGATACTTTAAGATGGGGTGTTGAAATCTACTACACTGGTTATCCTGCTGAGTCGGCACTTGGTTTTTATTTTCTTTTTTTTTTCTTTTTTTTTTTCCTGTTTTTTTTTTTTTTTTTTTGTTTTTCCCTTAGTGTCCACGCTCTGCTGGAGGTTGAGAAAGGAACATTATATTAATATTTGTACTGCAGTAAATAGAAATAATAGAAAATCTGCAAAAAAAAAAGCGCAATACGTAAGATGTTTTCGCCCATTATTTGCCTTTTGTTGAGAAAAATTCTCACAGTGTCTTTCCTTTCATCAGGGAGGTGTTAATATTTGCCGAAATGTTTATTGATACATCATTTTATTGACAAAAAAAAGAAACAATTTGTGGCATGAAATTTTATTTCCGGTTGATGTTGTCATCAGAAATTGATTTAATTATCTTTCTCAGCAGTTAAACTGAAAAAAATAACATTACTCAATGTTATAGATAAGCAATTCACAACGTTATTTAAAAACAACTAAATATATGTTTGTCTAAAGTAAAATATTAAAAATAGAGTTTTTTTTTATATTTTGAATTTTTATTGGATTAAGTTTTATTCAAGTTTTCTAAATTTTATTTTATTTTTTAAAAATATAAAACTTAAAAATATCAAATATATTTATGCTCCAAAAAAAAGTTTTATGCTATGTTCACATATAGTTTTTTTTTTTTTTTTTTCTTTTTTGTAAAACGAATCGTTTTCTCAAAATATACAAATTGCTTTGTTTTTTCATATATGTATTTCAAAGCCAAAAAAATATATCGATTGAAGTTGTTAAATTTTTAACCCCTAGTGTGCACGTAGACATTTTTATTTTGGCAATTGTCAAATTCTCTCTCTTTCTCTTCAAAATGTTACGTGTGGACCAATAAGAAATCTGTTTCGCAATAAATGTTTAAACACAAAACTAAGGAATAATGTTTAACATAATCTGTCAAACTTACTCGTATTGTTCTCTTTCAAAATTTGGTCCTTTTTTACAAAAATAGAAAAGTGCAAAATAATTAATTTTGTTTTGAAAAGACACATAAAGAATAAAAATGCGAAATAAGTTAAAATTTTCGATAAAAATAAAAAGACAATTTAACATATAAATAAAAAAAAATAAAAAAATACCTTCGTGTAGGCGTAGAGTTGGTAAAAAGTGATAAACAGTTTAAAATGAAAAAAATTTGGATTTATGCATTAAAATTATATTGAATTTTAATTATTCGATAATTTAACAATTAATTTTGTGCAAAAGATTAATTGTGATTAATTTTAATTGTAATTGAAAATATGTAAAAAAAATCTAACATACGAAAAACATAATATTAGCCGAAAAAATTGCTATTGTACCATACATATTGACTTTGGGAATATTTATAGCAGGGGTTCTTACAAGCGCGACCCACTATAACTTTGACTAGTTTAAAAATTTGATAAAATTTATGTAAAGATAAAATAATTTAAAAATAATATTAATAATTGCGACATTGTTTTGGCTACATGAGATCTTTAATATTAAAAGACTTTTTCGGATAATGTATATCTAGTTCTTTCTTTTGATAGACAATGCAGCGCAAAATATAGTTTCACATAAAAAAGTATGTTGATGAACATTGTTCTAATAGTATAAACTTTACTATATTTCAACAAAAATGCTTTAAAATCTATTGATTCAAAATTAAATTTGACACATGAGTTACATTCAACTCTTTTTCGATTGTCTTATTGAAAGGATTTTTCCGTCATTAAATTATAAAATTGTTTAGGCAAATTTTCTTTTTATATATAAAAAAAATATAAATATATAATAAAAATAAAAGTTTTGTGTACTCAGTACTAATCGAGCAAATTTTAACAATCTTATTTCACAGGATATTATTTTATGGTTAAAATTCGGAAAGGGCATTAAAACGGCTTTATAAAAAAGTTATTGGTATATGTTTACAAAAAAATAAAAAAAAGGTTTTTTGTGAAAATTCGAGAGTTTTATCAAATTAAAGTGAATTATTTATCTTTTTAATTAATTGTTCCCTACCAACGGAAAGTTTTCTTTATATTCTGTCATTGGACAGAATAACTTTCTTTATTTGATCATTGTTGCCTTTATCAAGCATAATATTTTCAATCGAAGCAAAGCACAGGTTCCTTCTTTAGTTTTTTTTTTTTTTTTTTTTTTTTTTTTTTGCAGCTAGTGCTAGTTGATTCTTAAAAGAACTCATTTAGGAAAAAAGTATCTTAATTTGTGTCTTTAATTCGTAAATGTTTTGTATAAATATTTTCCATTTTCAAATAGTTTCAAGCTTTCATTGGGATTTTTATTTAAAATTCGAATAAAATTCTGAAAAATATAAGAATATTTTTCAGAATCTCTTCGCGACCCCCCACGAATATCCTTACGAACCCTTGTGCGTACCCTTTGAGAACTGTTGATTTATAGTTTTCAATGTATTTCAGTCTTATTACTGGACAAACGTGGTGGGTTTATAAATTAACCTTTACAAGGTGTGAGATTTAACTTAAGAGTTGTATTTGTATCTAAATTGTGTTTATCTTTGGCATGAACCACAAGGGTTGCCACAAATTATTATTAAGAATCACTAACCCCCGTATTCTGAACTTTATGACTAATAGCTATACTTTGTTATAAATTAAAAAAAAATATTTTTCATGTATAAATTTGAAAAAAATAATTTTTTTATAATTTTGCCATTGTCACAAAGTTTAGAATACGGATATGAATCTACAAAAGGGTAATTTCAACAAATAGATAACTACGGCTTGTAAATTTTTTATAAAAATCTGTTTATTACTTTAGGAGATAGTGGTCTGCATAACAACATAATTCGTTTGATTTTACTTATTTTTCGAAATGTAAAAATTGTATAAATTAACATATGCTTTTTTTCATACTTCCAATATTAAAATTCATGATTGAATTTAATAAACTTATTTGAAATATGTAGTTTTTTAAGACAAAAATTTTATTTTATTTTGGAAATGGAATAAGTACATAACACAAAAAGTCCGGTCCGGTAATTTCCATACAAATTTCTACAAAAAATGCATTCAACATATTCAAGATATATTTTAAAATTCCATTTTGGAAAAAATTTATAACTTGAGTTATTATTTAAACAAAATATTAAATTTATAAAAGGGAAAAACAACACTAGTGGCTGGTAAAATCAATTTCAATTATGGTCGAAAAACGATTCTCTTTGTCAAAAATCGATTATTTTACAGTCGATTCTTACCAGCTAACTTTATACTGAAATCGACTTTTAGGCTTCGATTTATCGAAAAATCAACATTGTACAGTGAATTACTTTTTTGTAAAAATAAATTGCGAGAATTGCAAATCAAAATTTTAAACTTTTTAAAAAATAAATGGGATAATTTTTCAAAAAATAAAATAATCAATAAAAATACGATTCAAGAAATAATTATTAATTATAATGGAAGAACTTTGAGTACTAGTTATATAAAATCTACATTCGTTCCCGCAGTGCCGGACATTCACATAGAGAATGCTCCTAATCCTCAATAAAACAAGTCATCCTTTTCTCGAGCCGATATTAAACTTTTAAACCAGAGAAATATGATTATACGTCTGTGTTTCTGTTATATCCGTAGGCGACCAATTTCTTTAGCATTCATTCGTCATTTCGATCGCATGAATACCCTGTTACCAAAACTAATTACAGCATTACCATTCAAATTAAAATCGATAGTCTATATCATCCGAGACTCGGTTCTAGTGTCAGTTCTATATTTATTATTTTATATCACTGCATATTTAGTGAAATGATTAATTTACTTCCTATGTTTTTACGAAATACATGTAATTGAATTCTATGGTCCTAAATTTAATACATTTAGTTACGTTATTAGAGTGAAGTAGTTTAATAATAAATATATCGATTCTTTCTATTATCTATGGGGTTCGATTAATCGACTACGAAAATATAAATTAAAATGTTTGATCGAAAATCGATTATTAAGCAACACCATTACCTTTTTGCTATATTTTTCGATAGTCATGAATGAATTGTATACCTACGACATTTAATTTCAATTTCAAATTTGGAGGATGGTTTGAATCACGGTTCCATCTTAGGCTCCGGTGGCAAAAAAGTAGAAACTGTTTTTGACCTGATTCAAGTTTACGAATGTAAATATTATATTGTGGGTCCCAGATTAATGAACCGTATTCTAGAATAGGCCTAACAAATTTAGTAAGTAGCCTCTTCGTCACTTAAGGATGAGTGAATTCTTTCGACCAACGTTTTATAAAACTTAAAACTTACTTACAGTCATTATTATATGATTATTGAAGTTGAGTTTTTTTTATCAAAATTTACCCCTAAATCAATGAAGGAATTAACCGAGTTAAATTTTGTATCACCAATATAATAATCATTGCAAATTGGGGAATATCTATAAAGAACATGCATGCAATATCATTTCTTAAGACTCATTTCCATTAGGTTAATTTTGCACCAATTATTAAAGCTGGATATATCGTATTGTAGATTTTGTACGTTTTCTTCATTTGATAAAATTACAAATAGCTTTACATCATCTGCATATATTAGGATATTGCAATGTTGAATGGAAATAGGAAGATCATTTATAAAAAGAAATAATAGTGGACCAAGATGACTACCTTGTGGGACACCGGATGTAACGTTCACATAGTTAGATATTGTGCTATTGAACATTACACATTGTTTACGATTTTTCAGATAGGAACAAATCCATTTAAGGAATTTACTACAGAATCCAATTGCGTCTAGTTTACCAATTAATAGATCGTGGTTAACTTTGTCAAAGGCTTTGCTAAAATTCGTATATACTACATCAGTTTGCAAGCTTCTTCGACAACCGGAATTAATATGTGATGATAACTCCATTAAGTTGGTAGATGTTGATCGCCCAAGGTAAAATTAATGTTTTTGATATTATGGATGAAATTTGTGGCGATAATATCGATGTTATAATTTTCTGAAATAGTTTAGGAATGGCACTAAGCTTTACAATTGATCTATGATTTGTCACTGCATTTCTACTACCCGATTTATAAAAAGGAATTAAATAGAAGTTCTTCCATCTTTCTGGAAAAATACCGATCTTAAGAGAGTTATTATATATGTAAGTGGAATTGCTAATACTTCCGCACAGTTTTTCAGTATACATGTGGGAATGTCATCAGGGCCAGGACTGAATGAACTTTTTACACTTTTTAAATATTTTAAAACTGTTTCAACATCCAGGGGCAATAATTATAATTCTCTTATTCTCCAAATTATAACGGTTTCTAGCAATAAAGTATTGACTTTGGTCAAATATATTATTACTTTTCCTAAACTTTTTCAACAAACGATTCATTCGATTTTTCAACCATGGACAATACATTGGACAATAGTTGATTCACAGTGTCAGGACAACACTAGGGGCTTCAGTTTTATGTGGAATTAGTGTTGAATTTAAAGAGTTGGATGATGACGATCCTCAGGTGTACAAAGCGGATTTACTCGAACTACTTTAAATAAGGAAGTATTATTTACCAATACAAAATCTAACATTCTGTTGATACTCTATCAACATCATTTATTTGGAAAATATTTAAATAGGAGAGAGACTTCAAGAAATCTGCTATCCAATCGATGGGATTTATGGGTACAAGGAAGTCTGTTTCAAATAATGTGAGCCAGGAAGCCGTTGGAATATTAAAGTCACCTGTGTAACTAAGTGCTCATACAGATTAAGTCTATCAACAATGGATTTAATTGCCAATAAATGAGTTTCATACACAAAAGGATCAGAGTTAGGAGGAATATATGAACATGTCACGTACATTGACTTATTTTTGACTTTTATGACAACAGCAATTATTTCAGTATTCAAGGAGCTATCTATTAGAATTTGACATGGCCAATAAAACACCACCACCGAGTTTACCAACTCTATCTCTTCCAAAAATTTGATAATTATCACACATGATCTCGGAATTGTATGTATTACCATTAAGCCATGTTTCAGTAAAAGCGATTACTTGAAATTCAAGATAGTAACTATTTCGGAATAACATTCTGATGTATAATATTAAAACTTAAGGGTGGTTTTAGTTTTTTGAGTGTATGGAGGATACTGGAATACGAGCAATATTATTATCTTCATGATAAATAAATTCTAGCACAAGAGCATTTTTCGGCCAGAAATTAGGATTCACAACTTGATTAAATAATTCAACAATAACAATAATCTTGAATGATGCTCTATTTCTTGCATTTATTTTGTAAATATTGACATTATTAGGAATAACATTATTAAATTTACCTTTTAAAAGAGTTCCTTATATTATCGGTTGTATCATGATAAAATCTTGTAGCAAAAATAGTTTTTCTAGACGGAAGTATACGCAGTTCTCTATGTTCAGGTCAAGTCTCAAGAGATGCTATCGATGGATTCGGTATATTATTTGAAGATGAGATTGAGGATAATAATGGATACAGAAACTTAACAGTATTTCCTAACGGAGGGACTGTGACTAATAGTGAAGGAATTGGATTAATTGAAGTGGATAATGGAAGATTAGGAGCAATGGACTTTACCGGCGTTGCTAATTATGATGCTGGTAAAGGAGAACTGTGAACCGATGAAGGATATGTTATTATGGGAATAATTAGAGATTTATCAGGTAGCTTCTTTCGTTTTGGAGATGAATTATGATGGGATTTGGATAATTCATCCAAATTTGGATAATTATTAAATAATTCACCAAATTTAGTGAGTTTACCTTACAAAGACACAAAGTCTTTATTTAGTTGCTCAAAATCTCCTTTAAAGCTTTTAAGAAAGTTGTAAAATTCAATATTTACTTTCCTACAATTAGCACAAGTTCAATGTAAGGATTCAGAGACATCGAGGAGTACATCTACATCACGAGCCCTAAGACCACTACATTCTAAATGATAGTAACCTAAGCGTAGCCAGCAAGATACCATACGTTCCGTTCCGGAAATATTAGTTAATATTCGGACATTTCATTATAGGGAATTAATGAAAATTATTTAAGCAGTATTGTACGCTGGGTAATTAATTAATAAGTAATTTTTATATACTTCGTTAACTATAGAGCTATGTATTTATGAATATAATTTATCAAATTCTCATAAAGGAGATAAATCCCCTAAAATTTAGAATTATATCAAATTTATGGAATGTTCGTGAAACATACAAAAATAATTTCATGCAAAAGTAAGCCTTAAAGTATATATAAATTATTATTGTTGTTATTCAAAACAATAAATAAAACAAATTTAATTAAAATTTTGTTCACTCACAAAAATTAAATGGACAAAAATAAAAATATAAAGAAGGAAATTATAAATGAGAAGCAGAAAGACGGAAGGAAAACAGCAGGTGTCAAGTCCACCAAATGCGCAAACCGGCTTCCGATTCTGGAAGCGATGCGACTGAGTGAGACCGACGAATTATTTTATATATATATATATATATATATATAATGAGTTTTTTTTTCAAATACTGATTAAAAACCAAAATTATTCCAATAATTATTTACCTAACACATTAATCAAATAAAATGAATGCTGTAAAAAACATTATCTATTCAATAAGTCATACCCACTAGTTGAAATTGCCAAATTTTATTTATATCATATATACTACAAACTAACAGATACCTATATATTTGTTCCAATTATGAGTATTATTATGACCCAAGAATCATAATGGTTATTAGTTCAATAAAACTCAACATTATTATTATTATTTTTTCTCCAAAAATAAAACAAAAATAAGTTTTCAGGAAAAATTTTAAGTTTTCACAAAAATGTATTTTTTCATTAAAAATGTCAATTTTCAGTAATAATTCAATTTTTTACTAAAAATTCAATTTGTTATTAAAAATTCGATTTTTCACAAAAAATTCGATTTTTGACTAAAGATTTCATTTTTTACTAAAAAATTAAATTTTCACCAAAAATTCGATTTGTTCCTAATAATTTCATTTTCACTAAAACTTGATCCCTCACTAAAAATTAGATTTTTACTAAAAAATTCGACTTTTCACTAAAAATTTAATTTTATAGTGATTGGATAAATAATTTAATTAGCTAAATGAAAAACCACTTATTTATTAATGAGAAGAACAAATACTTTGAATAGTAGTTTTGCCGCAGTTACTGCCAACATTTGAAAGAAATAAGGAAATAATTTGAAAAACAGGTTAGAAAATCCATATGTTTTCCTTTAAGATTTTGTATGTGTGTTAATAGAAGATCCGATTTTAATTACGATATGAGAATTAAGATTTGAATTTGAACTATGAAAACAGCTGTAAAGTTCAGTCTCTTGGCGATATGCAAAATTAATTAAATCTTTTTTATACTCTTCACCACAGATGCAAAAGGTATAAAGCTGTATATATATATATATATATATATATATATATATATATATATATATATATATATATATATATATATATATATATATATATATATATATATATATATAAATTTGTCATTCCGTTTACAATTTCCACAATTTTCGTCGGTGAACCAAAAAGTTAATATTTTCTGGATCCGGTGTCCGCCTCTCCGTCCGTCGGTTAAAATGGAGTTTATGAAACCCACCGATAACTGCCATAATAATATATATGAAAATCTTGAATTTTGCTATTGAACTTCATCAACATCGGTTCATAAAAGGTCTAAAAACTATTTTTTAGGTTCCTTTTTCGGTTTAAATGGCGTTCGTGAAGCCTTCCGATATCATAGAAATGTAGTATATGTATCATATATATATGATATATATATATATATATATATATATATGCATTTTTGAGCGATTTCCAAGTCCTAAAAAAAGCCACGGACTTGGTTCTTATATAGATCGATCACAAATATTTTTCTTGAATTTCTGTTTTTCGCATCAACCAAATCGGTTCATAAACAACCGAATTATTGGCAAGCACCTATGTAAGCTAGAGACTTCGTTCTTTCACAGAAAAATCGGAAACTTTTTTAAGAATTTTTGTGTTGAAATAATTATCCAGTATTAAAACGCGTTATTAGATTTTTTGAAGCTATAAACCTAAATCTATCACAAATATTTTTTCAAATTTCGGTTCTTTAAATCAGTCAAATCGGTCTATAAATTTTCCATCATACCCTTTTTAATTTAATATTGTCATACATTACTAAAATATTTGTTCTTCACCGAAGTAATTATATCTTCCTTAAATATGTGCGAACTTTTGTAAAATTCCAAAATATTAAATTTGTTATGTACTAGCTTTTACCAGTGCACTTTGCTACCCTATTTGTTGCGATAACTAATACTTACCTTATATGGGAGCAAGTACTCTATCTGGACCTATTCACCCTATTACTTTAAAAACTTTTTAAGACTTTTACGGTAATAGTCCTTTAGGTGAGAAAATTTATATTTTCTTTGTTTGGGGCTAACTCTCCCCCTGGACCTATCGTTCCTTTTTGAAAGAATAATGTTCTTCTTCTTGTACGAAACAGCCCAGAATATTTCTTTGGGTAGATTATGTAAATTGTCAAATAATAAAAAATAAAAATATATAATAAAAAATTTGAACGAAAATGAACTATTTGTTTTTGTTACTAATAGGGAAGTTTAGTTAAAAACAAAAAATTAAAAACATATTTGCTCACAGAAAAAAGTTTGTGTATAAGAATTTAATTTCATTGATTTTAGTTCATAATATTTATTCACTTTTTTACATTTTTTGAAATGAATCAAGTCAAGAAGACTTAAAATAAATTGTTTAAATATTCATTTATATTTTCAATTTGTAAAAAAATGTTTGAAATTTTCTTCGGAAAATTTTAGGTTTTTAATGATTTTTAGCCACATTACAGAAGAGAAGCGCTTTTTATCAAAATAATGTGTTGCAGAATGTGAACGAAATTATGCAAATTTCTAGACATTATTTTTTACAGATTTTCCTTGGAATTTTGCCATTTTGAGGCGTTTGTTGTTATTATTTTCATGTATTACTATTTTCATTTACCATTTGCAATCAAATCTAATAAAATTAAACCAAAGATTTAACAAATTTTTTTGCAAAATTACTAAAATTTTCATTATGAACAATTTAAAAATATCTATGAACAAAATTTTATTTTTTATGAAAAAAGTTTGGGAAAAAAGTCATGTTCGATTCATAACATTTATGAAAAAAATTTTCAAATATATGAATTTTTTTCTGTGCTGAAAAACAAAATTGCATTCATATACAAATTTTTAAAACAGTTTGAAGCTTTATTTCTGGTAAACAATTTGGATTTTTCTGTTTATGTACTTTTGTACGTTATTATATTTTTGTGTTGATGAAATCTTAGTTTTTGAAAACTCGGTCTTTTATATATTCCAACATCCACCTTAAATTATACCAATCAACTTAAAATCTAAATCGATTTAACAATGTCCGTCCGTCTGGCGACTGCTTTTTGGACGGCCGACTTGTCTTGTGCACAAAGTACAAGTCGTATTTTTAAAATAAATTTATGAAATTTGGAGCATATGACTATTTTGGTATAACGACAGAACCTATTGAAATTGATTATGATCGGACCATTTTTTTATACAGCTCCCAAATTTTTAGTGAAAAATAAAATTTTTGGTTAAAAACCGAATTTGTAGTGAAAAATCAAATTTTAGGAAAATTCTAATTTTCATAGCAAATTTTCACAAAATTAGTGAAAAATCGATTTTATTAGTTAAAAACCTAATTTTTAGTGAAAAATCTATTTTTAGTGGAAAATAAAATATATAGTGGAAAATTAGATTTTATTAAAAATTTGGATTTTTTATTAAAAAAAATTCAAATTTTTGGTTAAAATTTGGGATTTGGGTGAAAAATTTTGTAAAAAAAAAATTTTGAATGAAAAAAGTTAATTTTTTTTTTTTTTTTTTTTGTAAAAAAAACAAAAAATTTTTAGCAGAATTCACACAGGTTTCACAATATTGTAATGTCATATTAAATTTCCGTATAAATTTGCAAGAAATGTTAAGTGTGTTATTTGTAAAAAAATTAGTATTCCCTTCTCCTCTCCCTCAGAATTGCAGTGTGAAACTCGAATTTGCGAAAAAAAAGTTAGTTTTAAAAAACATCTATTCAGAAAAAATGTATAGTGCTTCTTCAATTACAATATTAAAATTTATTTATTTTTTATATTTATTTATAATTTTTTCTTAAAATTGTTGACTTTTATTTCACAAAAAAGGTTTAATTGCCATATTTAGGAATCTACTGGAAATAGTCAAATAAAAGTCATAAATTAAATTAATTTAATTAACGTTCTTTGTCACGATTGCCCTCCCAAACAAAAGCTTGATATTTTGAATTTTTGGTTTTTTGTCTCCAAAAAAAAAAAAAAACCTGTTCATTGCAATAGGCAAAAACATACAATTTACACTGATAAGCGCACTTTAATTTTAATTTTCGAGATTTACAATAATATAATAAGAGAAAAGGATCACCCAGCTATACTAGAAAATCAGTACCAAAAGCATCATATTTGCCTTTAAGCCAATAATTGCGGAAAACTACATCGGGTAGAAAAATTAACCAATTGGGCCGCTAGAAAGTTTTTTTTATTAATATTTTTAGATAAATTTCCGGATGATGACAGGGTATATCCAGCAAAACATTTTTGCTATCAAGTTTAAGGCCATTACGGATTTCTTAGAGATTTCTGGGAAAAATACTAATTTTTTTATCAAAATGACACAAATTAACTTTGAAAACCAAATGAAACCAAAATAAAATAAGTAGGATGATTAAATAGCATTTTAGGTACCCTTTTCTGCTTCTTATTGCTTTAAAAAGTTTTTAGCGAATTTTTTTTTTTTTTGTGTTCCACAACTTACTGTAATCATTAACCGACCATGGTCGTGTAGTACAAGTGCTTACAAGAGCTCCCACTATGTGGTGTTGCTTTCTTAGGGGCATATAATATATTTCAAATAGATTTTTATAAAATAATAAATTATTTCAATTGTTCAATGTTATTACTTACCCTCCACTTCAAAAACATAGCCAGCATTTTTCTGGACAATTTTGTGAAATAATTTTTGCTAAAATTGTTTTAATTATTCTAACATTATTAGTACATATGATACTAACCTACAATTTGGTTCGCGATCATCATGAAGCAAACTAATGCTTTTCTTATGAGCGCCATGTTGGTTCACCGCGAACCAAAAACGTCCAAAACCGCCAGAACATTTTTATGGAGAAAAATATTAGTTTGTGCGACGTTGATTCACGACGAACTACTAATTTGATTCGGCGAAAAAACATATTTCCAGTGTTGACAATTTAGCGCTTTTTAACAACCTATTAGCGCTTTTTTTCAAAAAAGTTGCGTTTTATTTTAGTAATATGCCTATTAGAAATATGTGTTTACGCCCTTATTAACTAATACAAAATTGTATCTTAGTATGTTTTTAGTAAATTTTAGACAGCTATGAGCGGAAAGAAATGTAACTCATAAGCTAGTAGAATTTTTAACAAAATTATATAAATTTTTGACGTTTTAAAATTGATCGAAAAAATTCAATATTATTCAATATTAAATTCAGTATTATATTATAAAACAATTTGAAAATTGCCGTTAAATTTTATTTTTTTATTTTTTATTTATTTTATTTTCAATAATATTTCATAACCTAGCCTTTTGGCCATAATCGGTCACAAATTTCTACTAACAGATAAATTGAAAATACAATTCATAAATAAAAATTTAAATATATAATAACATAAAATAAAAGGTAAAAAATACATTTAAGAAGTTATTGCTAATTAATAAAAACAGTTAAATTGTACAAGTCAACCCAACAAAGCCCCATCGACCAAAAAATAATAAAAACAAATGTTAGAAAGTGAAGTCAATCATGTATCTATATAAGCAAAAGCTTGGCAAAAAAAAACTAATTACTACAAACGTGGTATATACCCAGAAAAACATGTCACACCAACGCATGGCACAGAAACTTGTATAAACTCTTTATATTCCAAAATACAACAAACATAAAGTAGCACACACAGGGTCAATCGGAAGTTTATTAATACTAAAGTCACTACAAATTAAGGATTTTCTTTCTATTTTATATTTCATTTTTATTTTTAACACGCTTGCGTAAGCATCAGTCCTTGAATAAGATACCCTTTGAAATTCTATAACATAAAGCAGTCCCATGAACAACATGATCACAGTACAGGTAACAATTTCTCTCACAAAACCAATAAAAGCACCTAACTTTAACAACATACCCTGAGTTGTAATGCAAAGAAGCAACAAATGATGTAAAAAACATCCCACAGATCTTGCACACAACTATTCAGTAAAGACACAAATTACTGAAACTAATGGCATTGATCAATGAATTCTAGACCAACATCTAAAGTTCCAGCAAGAAAACATTATAAATTCTGATGAAAATTAAAGAACATTAAGCTAAACAAAAATAAAAAAAAAAAAAATAAGACCAATTATCAGAAAATGTATGAGAAGAGCAAAACAACACATTCAAAGAATAAAACAAGTAGCCGATTCCGCATAAACCCAACAGGAACAGAGAGTAGATAAATAGATAAGCTCAAAATATCAAAACTAATAACCGGAAAAATCTTCTTTCTTCAACAGACCAAATTATGTTCTAGAACATTAATGAAAATCAAAATAAACACCCAAGAGGTACCACTTTTCATTCACAAAATTTTTAATGATTTCCACAGAATTCATCCAATAAAGAAACAGCCACTAGAAATGAGGATATACCCCAGCTCATTAAAATATTAAATAAAAGATATGAGACCATGTACCACACTTAGCAAACATAATAAAGACCATACCATATTAGATTGCAATGGAAGACACCGAAAACCATTCCTAAAAGAAAAAAACATTTAATCAAATGAGAAAGATATGAACAACTTCCACCCATATTGCTGAAACAATCCAAAACGGAACACCTTAAAAAGACTAACACTTAATGAACATTTCAATGCAAAAATTACACCACAATCATCAATCTCAATCACATGCAACCGTAATACAAACACACAGCAACATTATCAACTCACATCACACAAAAGACAAAATTTCCAATCACAGTGGATGTATACAAATAACATGAAATCAGACAAAATCAAGTAGTACAAATCAGAAATCTATTATAAAAAAGCATAAGCCAGGACCACTAGAAACACTATGAAAAACCAAAATACTCCCATCCTCCTGAAGAGCACAAAGTCATATAGCAGGATTACTTCTGCTTACCGCAAATTAGTAACACTTTTCATCAAGAAACTATAATTAAATATCAACCCTTCAAAAACTAATAAATGATCTACTAGCAACACATCAAGCAGTATGAAACAGCTGAAGATGACAAACAGATATCATTCAGAAGGTATGCAGAATCACCCAATAGCATGCAAAATATCATTATAACACCACTAAACAATTATGCAGCCAGATTACTGAAACGATCAATACAAAAACACAAAAAAGATCAAGGAGATGCTGCTTATTTTATATAATATATGTCTTATGTTTTCATCACATTACACTTTTCAAAATACTTCATTTAAATGTCCATTCGCAAAATAAAGAGTTGCTCTCAAAATAGATTTAAAATACAATAAAAACATTTAAAATTTGTTCATTCATATCTCTTATCTTTTCTGTTTACTCATTTATATTTTTTAGTGATAAAATTTTAATTTGTCAATATTTTATAGTTTTATTTTCATTTAACAGAAATAAGAATTTTTCTCACCAGAGAAAAAACATTTTCTGCCATAGAATAATATTATTATTTTTATTAATTTTCGAGTACACCAAAAACTAAAACGAGTTTTTCTTTTGTTTAAAGTCGTCATTTGAGGTGTTTATCCATTTTCCCAATTCCGCGGAATAAAGGAATTATTAGCAATTTTTCAAATTCTTCCAAACATGGTCCTATTTATTTTAGGAATTGCCTTTTTTGAAAAAAAAGGAAAAAAAAAATATACTGATTAAATCAAAGGTTTTAGATTTTAAAAAATCTAACCGAAGATAACAGTTTTACAAATTGAAATTTTTGGAAAAAAAACTATTATGAATCTAGAACTTTAAATGTGCATAAAATTTTACTACTTACTTTTGTAATAAAAACACTAATTTTTCATTTAATTTGAATATCAAAAAATAACAAATAAAAATCAGATTTTAGTTTAAAAAATGATATTTGGTTCAATTTAGCGCGTTTTGAATTTTGTCCTGTGCATTTTGATTGCATATTTCCGATCTCAGTGCAGCGCAGCATCACCTGTCAGTTGTAGCACATCTCATAGCCATGAAGAGCAAATTCCTTACACGAAAATTCGCCGACTTTATAGGAAAATTATGAAAAATTTCTAAAAAATTAATGCTAATGTTTTAAATTTAATGAATTTACTGAAGGTTTTACGTTAAATTTACTAAATGTTTGAACAAAATCGGCGGCTTTATTTAAGTCGAGATTTTCACGGCGCTGGCGGCTTTTAAAAATAATCATGTACCTTGTTGAAGTTTTACTTTGTCTATATGAGACAATTCTTTATCAAGACAAACGTCAAAATTAAGCTGACTTATGGAAGGTGTCAACAGATACAATTTAATGATTTTTATTTATACAGTTTGGCAGCTGTAACCACCGAAAATAATAATCAGCTGTTTAATTGAGGTCACCTTATATAAATTCGTACTGATTTTGATGTTTGTCTTGATAAAAATTTAGTATAGACACTACTTAAATGGGTTTGCAATTTAACTTAAGAGCTGCATTTAATGGTATTGAATAGCATTTTACAAATGCTACGTTTTGTTGTTGTTATGTTTTGTGCTAGAACTAAATATAACTTTGATGAAAAAATAACCAAAAATTTACATTACTCAACGTCTACACGAAGACATTTTTATTTCTTAACATTAGGAATGACGTCGGGAGAATAACGGGAAAACTATTTTATTATTATTTTATTATATAAGGGGTGGAGAAAACGTACATGAGAAATTTATATGTTAAATTATGTTTTTTTTTTTATCAAAAATTTTAATTTATTTAGTTTTTTATTCTTTATTTGTCCTTTCAAAACAAAATTAATTTACACTTTTCTTTTTGTTGAAAAGGGCAAATTTTTAAAAGAAAATTTTGACAGCTTATGTTAAACATTATTGCTTAGCTTTGTGTGTAAACATTTATTGCGAAACAGATTGCACAATAGATTTCTTATTGGTACACACGTAACATTTTAAAGAGAAAGATAGAATTTGACAAATGCTAACATAAAATACGTGTAGACTAGGTGTCAGATAAAAAAAATTATCATTAACCCCAGGTCTACAACTAAGATTAACGCTGATGTATTATGTGAGATAACTCAGGCAGAAGAGAGTAACCATTTTGTTTATATTATGTTAATTCTTAAATAAGGGTACGTATTGAAATAAATTCTATAAGATAATTATTATTTTTAATGAGTCACAGAGCAAACATGTTCTTTTATTTAAGAAATTCGCACTTTTTTATCACAATTTTTATAAAAAATGTTTTTTAAAATGTAAAACAATCATTAAAAGGAAACAATTTTACAATTTCCGAAATACATAAGCAAACAAACTTTCGTATATGTGTATTTTTTTCAAAGTTCTTCTTATAAGATAATTTTAGAAATCTCATCACAGCAGTCTCATTATACTTCTTATTATACTAAAATTTGATCTACATAATTCTCTCATAGAGCGAATTTAACACTCTCTGATAGAAAAGTTTTAACTATTTTATTACGTGTAGATGGGCTGTAAGAGCCTGTGTGAAATGGTAGGACAATGTAACTATTTTAGCATTTTTGCAGCTAAATTTAGCATTTTTACTTCGATTTAGCAGCAGAATTTTCATTTATCATTTGGCATATTATTAAAAGTTTTTAATGAAATATTTAGTATTTTCTAGCATTTTTCAAAATATGGACAAAATTCAAATATTGAAATTAAATTCAAATTGTTCGGTTTTTCTCTTGTTCGAACAAAATGAATAATTTTAATTTGTTCGAATTATTCGATCATGTATTTAAAGTTATTTGAATTATTTGTATAATAAAAAAATAATAATAATAAAGGAAAATATTTATGACTGTAAGTTTTTTTTTTTAATTTGGTTATAAAAAAAAATAATAGTAACATATAAAAAGTTAGAAATTCATTAGAAATGTCTTTAAAAAAGCATTCACAATAAAGAAAAAGAACTATTTTTTGACAGAATGTTATCAGATTATCTTCATATTTGGTAAACTGCATTAAGACTTTTTCATTAAAAATAGAAATTTTATTCAAGATTTTAATTTTTCTACAAATTAAAAAATTGTCAAAATGCGTAACTTAGTGTCTACATTAGGCAAATTTTTATCAATACAAACGTCAAAATCAATACAAATATATACAAGGTAACCTTAGTTAAACAGCTGATTATTATTTTGGTGTTGCAGTTATCAAACTGCTTAATAAAAAAAAAAAACAATTATGAATACGCCATATTGTTGTTTTTTGCACACAAATTCGCGTTAAGTTTGATGATTGTCATGATAAAAAAAAATCTCTAATGTAGACACTATGTAAGAGCCTATTTACATTGGGGATTATCGCAGTGTTTCTTCATGTTTTGAAGTTGCTGTGAAAATCCTTCTACGTGAACACATTTAAATTTTTTTGCGAAACTTTATAAAAAAGTTTGACAAAAAACAACTAATTATAAAAATAAAATTAAAATCCCATGGAATTTCTTTCTGTGATGACGAACAACTTTTCTTAACCCGCTTTCTACATCCCTTGCCTATAAATTTTACAGGAAAATTTAAAAATCAATTTTTATTTCAATCTTACTTAATAACAATCAAAAAATACGACGAACAAATTAATTTTCTTTCAACTATATTGCAAAAGCAAACAACTCGTCTTCAGGAAGTTCCTTTTATGATTAAGAAAACCTGAAGCCTGTTAAAATTCCTCAGAAATTTACTTAAAAAACAATATAATTTAAATTAATGGAATTAAGTCGATTTTGCTTTTCATTTTTATAAAATTTGTTTTCGAAAAAGCTTAATTTTTCGTTGATAAAATTGCCTAAAGAAAATTCATTTAAATTTAGCACAAGGAAATAAAATCACTTCATTTGCAGAAAAAAATAAATTATTCGTTTTATTCGAATATTCAATATAAAAATATTCGAATTATTGCTATTCAAAAAAAGAACATTTTTAAATTCTTCGAATAATCATTCGTAACAATTGTTCTAATAATTCGAACGAACATTATTCGAATGAATACCCTAGTATTTACTATTATCTGCAAAATATAGACATTAATGAAAGTAGCTATAAGTTTAATGTCAGCACTCTTAAGAGGTCATTAATGAAATCATTAATATAAGATGCTGTTTAAAAATGTATAAATGTTATTTGATGAAGTATTTAGTTTTTAAGCTTATATTGTTATTTGCAAAAAAATGGTATTTTAACATAAACTTGAAGGTATTGAAAAAGTGGATCTTGAACAAAACTAACCATGCAGTTTGTAAGATGTCAAGGGCTTTGTAAACCGGTCTATATACAGTAATCCTACGCATGAACAGAAGAAGTTAAGAATTACAGATGGTATTATTCGAGGTTAAGTTCACGGTTACAACAGTCAGATGATACGTAATGTCAAGACAAACTGGGTAATGTAACTAGGTGCAAAGTGAAGAATATTGTGGGCTTTATTACGTGAATTGCATGGCCTCTTCTTATTCTCCTTAGTTTCTTCTCTTTCTTCATCTGTTTTTAATTACATAAAGTTAACAGTATGCAAAAATAGCATATACCACTGAAAAAAGTATTGTATAAGTTTAGCATTTTTTGGCATTTTTAAATAACTTTTAGCATTTTTAGCTTTATTTGAATAATTCTTTCACATCTGGTCACACTGGGTAAGAAAGTTCTATGGTAAAAAATATTTTCACTATGGTGAAAAACATTTTTATTTCTGCTGTGTGAAATGACAGCTTTGTAAAATATTGACAAATTAAGTTTGTATTATTAAAACATTAAAAAATAAATATACAAACAGAAAAACACACAAGTAAAAAATACGATTGCAAGAACACAAAATGATTCGTTCCATTTCAAATTCTTTTAGAAAGCAGTACTCCTCTTTGGGGTCATTTTATGTGCATGTCCATTTTATATATGAATAAATGTCTTTGAAATCTTAAAATTAAATATACATTTTCTAAATATTTTATATTTTTAAAATATTTTCTATAAAATTTAAAACGCCAAAAAATTAAATACATTTGTCAAAAATTTTACTAGCACTATGAGCTAGTAAAATTTTATTCACCTAATTATAATAAAAAATTTACTAGTATGCATACTTTCCTATCATTTCACACAGGCCCTGAATGTTCTTAAATGTGAATAATTTTTGTCTTAAATTAAGATTACCGGCCCACTTGATTTTTAAACAATTTCTACAATGATTCAGTAGTACTTTTACTTGTGATTAAAGTAATGTAAAAAATTTTGCTCGCTATTTTACAAGTTATGGGCCTCTAAGTTTTAATATATTTATCTCAATATATTAGAACTTTAGATGCTCACATGCGATTTAAATTATATCAACAAAAGTACCCACAAATGCCTTTCTAATGATATATAATAAGATCATATTCATTAAATCCTTGATAGGAAAATTTAATTTTTTATTGCTATACCGGAACTTAAAAAATTTTTTTTATTTTGAAAAAAGTTTATTCGGCTAAGACGGTGTTCGATCCCTGAAACCGGTCAAAGGCCAGCTACACGTAAAAACTTTTACTACCGTTAAAAAAAGAAAATATTATTATTTCAACTGTGTGATCTTAATTTGTTTCAAAATATGTTTAAAAATTTTCATTTTTATTTTACATTGGTGCCTGAAGATCGGAAGAAGTATTTTCGAAGAAAACCCGTTTTTTCTGTAAACAATAAAATAGGTGTGTTTACAAAAATTTTAAAATTATAAAATAATTTCCTATTTTTAAAACCAAATATAATTAAAATGTCAATAATAGCATGAGAAGACATAATTACTTTTTTAAGATTCCTTTATTATTCTTCCTATAGCGAAGTCATACACCCCAAAAGTTATTATTAAATACTTCTGAAATAATTGTTCTAAGTTTATTTAACAATTTTAGATTTTATTTATTCTTTTGATCGTTATAAAGCTAAAACTTCCACAAAAGTGGTGTGTAAGGGCCACTATATTCCAGCATAACCATTTTCAATACTGTACAATTTTTGGTACTACGGACTTCTTTGAATAATGCAAAATATTCCAAATAAGAGGAAACAACTTATTCAGATACATAAATTATGACACGAATCTACAATGAAAAAAGATATAAAAAGCAATTAAAGATGATTGAAAGGAGGAAATCCTCATTTTATATAAAGATAATGCGTTATGATAACAAGTCGTAGTATGTGAATGCCTTTAGTCGGACTGGTTATGTCTGAAACATTTTAATAAAAAGAAAAATGTGAAGTTTTTGTGCTAGTGTTCATTGGAAATAATCATGGGACCCAAATCTGAGTAAAATATTCCACTTTTATAGAGAATCCTCTATCATGTCAGATGGGAATTTGGCCCTGTGAACATAATATGGAAGTAATATAAATTCTACCTAAAATATTTTTATAATTCTTACATTTCAAGAAGTTCGTACCTATTATATATATATATATATATATATATATATATATATATATGTAATTTCAAAAATAAAACAATTTTCTACTGACTTTACTACACCATTTAGAAATACAACTCTGTCTGTATAAATCATTCACATTAATGAGAAATTATCAACGAGTTGACCCGATTATTAATTTTTCAACGAGTAACGAGCTAATTTTCTTCAATATACAACGAGTTTTGTCGAGTTTCTTTTTTGCTTTTTTATATTCAGCGTCATTTTCATTTTCGGTGTTGGAAGTTGATGAAATTTTGTAATTTTTTTATAAAAAATTTGCGGTAAAAAACTGATAATAAACGCATAAAATATATTTTAAATAAAAAGTTGAACTGATCCAAAAATTAACGTAATATTGAGAAACAAAAAATACGGGTTTTGTCGTTATTGAATGACGAAAAAATAAAAAAGTAGGAAAGAACAGCACGGTTGATTTTCCATTCTTCGGTAGAGCATAATAAAAAATATATATTTTACAAGTGAAGGAAATTAAATAAAATCAATAAAGTGAAAAACAACAAAAAATGTTTAACGAAAAGTGGATGTATTTAAATGCTATACGAAAATAAATAATTAGAGAAAAAACTAAATGTAATTTTAATTGTGAATAAAGAGTTTTTATTAAAAATGTTGGGCCAGCTTGGCTGAATTTCGATAGAAAATAATTTTTTCATAAAAATTTTCTCTCGTCTCTGGTTGAAAATTTTTCTATGTTGTATGGTCGTTCGTTCGTATCTTATATATTTTTATGATGCTCATGGACAAAACGGGCGAGTTTGACATGCAAGTGTGTGTTTTTCTTCCACATACAGCGGGTTGTTTGTGTGTTCGTTTCTTTTGTCTATATATTTTGTGGAAGAGTGAAAGAGATGGCTACAACAATAAATAACATGTCGATTTTTAGAGATGGCAAAACAAAACGTTTTTAACTATTGTTTCGTTTGATTTTTAATACTGGGAATGATTAAGTTTTTACTCTACAGTCTTTTAAATATGTAATATTTTAAAATAATTACTGGAATTTATACATTTAATGAGATATTTTATTAAAATCTATAATTATTTGGCACAAAGCGCTGCTGTACTCGTTTCTTTTTTGTGCTCCCACTCGTTATATCTCATTGTTGTGTGTGAAAGCCGAAAACACCCGAAGTTCTTTTTTTCTACACTTGCTTAAATGTAGTAAGTGTTACCATTGTATTCGATTTTCACGCCCTTTTCTTGGTTGTTTTAAATCTGGGTAGAATTAAGGAGGGACAAAAACTAGTTATGATTTTTAAAAATTAATTATATAATTGCTTTCAGTATCAATTAAATCCTAAATATATTTTAGTTTGTCAATTAAAAGAAAAAATATATAAAAATTCAAGTAATATAATATATGCGTACTTATTTCGAGTAAAAAATCATAATTCCAAATATGAGATTTTTAGTTTATATATTGAACTATAAAAAAGCATTTAGTTTTTTACTCAACTCGAAAATTAACTTGCTCTTTATTTTGTTTTCTGTTTTATAAAGATGTTGCCAAATTTTAATCAGATTTTTCTAATATGTACTTATGTAAAATACAACCCGTTTTTACCCCCTTTTGGTAGAAGTTTACAATGGCAACACTGGCTGCTTTAATGTTTAGTCGCATTCGGCTTCAGTCTTCTTCCTAGTTCTGTTGCTGCTCGTTTGCAAAATCAGTTGACTTTTTCGCTACTGCAAGATAAACGGACAGAAAATTTGTGTTTTATTGTTGCAAAAAATTTTTTAAAAATTCTTAAAAATCAAGAAAAAATCTTAAAAATATGAAATTAAAAACCAAAATTAAAGAAAAATTTAAATTTTAATTCGAAATTAAAACATCTCTAATAAAAGACCCAAATTAAAAAGTTTGTACAAAAAATATTTGAATTAAAAAATTACGAAATAATACTCAATTTTTTCTATAATTACGGTTTTTGGTAGAATAATTTTAAAAATTTTTTTTAATAAAGAAAAAAATTAAAACAAAAAGTTTTTATGTGGTGTATGTGCATTAGAAATTTTAAGATACGACGTGAAGAAAAACGAACAACCAAAAATTTTACAGTCGCCAGTCTGTGTTTTTCTTTCTTTTTTCATTACTGCTCGCACTCGTTATATTTAAATGGTGGATTTTTTTTTGTCGAAAAGAAGACCAAGAGCTGTATATGAAAAAGTTTAAGATTGTGTGAGTGCGTTAAATGTGATTGTGTGTGTGTGAAAAAATTAGTTAGAGAAGAGAAATTCATGAACGAATAAACGAATATAAACAGAAGTAACGAGTAGTGTAGAGTAGCTGAAAAAATGTATGAAAAGAAAAAAGAGATTTGTTTTCATCGAAATTTGTTATAATAATGTTAAAATGCAATAATATTTAACGAGCGGCTCAATACCTTTCTTAAAAATATTTCTTTTTATTTTATATTTTTTACATTCGTGTATTCTTTTAACTCAAAAACGAAACGAAGTAATAAAAACAATATAGAAAAAAGCGCGCAACACTTTTCTACACTAGAAAATTCATTTGTTTCATTGTTTTTGTTTTTCTCTGTGATCTTTTAGATTTTTGTGCAATTTTCAACAGGAAAATATATAAAGATATTTTATAAAATGAACAAATATTAAATGTTAAAAATACATAAAAACAATATAAGAATAAAAGAATAAAAAACATTACAAGAAATTATAAAAAGTTAGAATTTACAATACATATAAAAAAATTATAATGTTTATAAAATATACAAAACCAACATCAACTTCAAATCATGCCACTCTAAAGGAGGCGGTGGTTCATTGTCAGCTTTAAAACTGACTTGCGAACCATTCATCCAATGTGTCACCAGTTTCTTCATTTTATTAACCCGAACAGGAGAAGAATATGCAAAATAAAAAGGGCCGTAAAAAATAAATAAATGAATAAATCAAAAGTACGGCATATAAATATTTTTAAAAGTGAATATTTGGACACAAAATGCACTCAAACGTATTCATTAATAACGCTTTGGGATACTTGTTGGATATAAACTGCAATAAATTCATTAATAAACAACAAATAGAACAATATTTTCATCAAAAAAAAGAATATCAACAGCGAAAGCAACAAAATAAACTACAGAAGAAAGGTAGATTTCTGTTTAGAATACTACAACAACAACGACGTCGACGTTTACAACCTTGGCAATTTCAATTCCTGCTCCCACAGATATTTAGATCTGCAACAACAATTACAACTTCAACTGCAAAAATCAAATCAACAATACGTGCAGCAGCAACACGTAGAATTCTTTTAAAAATATTGTTTTAAACTATCAAACATAAGAAAGTTCCTCTCTCATTTCTCAATTTTTCTATGCAAAAGTTGTTCAAAACGTCTACGTCGTTTAATTAAAAATATATATTTGCAAAAAAAAAAAAAAACATTAATTAAAAATTAAAAAAAAGGAAAAAATTTACCAAAACAAGAAAAAAGTGTATTTAGTACAGAATAATAAAATTTCTTTAACACAAAAGTAAAATCTGAAAATATAAAATTTTTTAATGATGGCCGATCATATGGAAGAACCGCCCCAGAAGAGGGTAAAAATGGATGAACTATTTTTATTAGAAGAAAATTTACCCGACGAATTAGTATCATCATGGGGCGATCCAGGCGGTCCCACAGGACCTCCCAATCATGGATTAGGCGTAAATGTAGTCGGTGGTCCAAATAAACCTCCTGCACAAGGACCAGGTCCTGGTGGTCCAGGACCCCAATTAAATGGTTCAGTAGATGACGGCAGCGTTGTTAATCAGGGTCCTGGTGGTGGCAATCCCTTAAGGCAAATGCAACATCATCAACACTTACAACATTTGTTACAGCAACAGGTATAATGTTAAATTTATTATATTAACAATATATTTTTCTTTATTATAAAAAATAATATTTATTATTTTAAATTTAAATATGGTTTAATATTATTATATATTTTTCATCAATATCTTTCTTAAAGGGCAATAAAAATCCTGGTATGGTTGGAAATCCCATGGGAGCCGGTGGCATGAATCAATTAGGCAGTAAATCACCCAACCTACAATCACCAAATACTGGAGGCATGCAAGTCAATGTTGGACAGATGTGTGGCATGGTTAACTCAATGCCAATGTCTATTTCAAATAATGGCTCACAAATGAATTCTATGCCAGGTAATGAAAATATATATATTTTTCTAAAATAATTTTAAAAATACTTTTTAGATAGAAATTTTTAATAATGAACAGTTGAGAACAGTCTTTCTAGTTTCTATAATACGTAATTGGTTTTTTCACAGGAATGAACACAATTGCCCAAGGCAATATGGGTAATATGGTGCTAACTAATAGTGGAATGGGTGGAATGGGCACCGGTATGATAAAACAACAAATTGGTTCGGGTCCTGGTGGTATGATGAATGCAGGTCCCGGTGTTGGTCCCGGTAACATGGGTCCAGGTGGTGTTGGGGGACCAAATCAAGGAATGCATATGGGCGGACCAGGTCATCCACAAGTTATGCAAAATGGACCTATGATGCGCATGGTTGGACAACAGCACATGATCCGAGGTCCAAATCCGCATCTAATGAGTGGAAATGGTCCAGGGGGTGTTGGAGGAGGTCCACGTATGCAAAATCCAAATATGCAGATGGGTAAGTTTTTCTTCTCATTATTGTGACAAAAAAAAAAAAAAAAAAAAAAATCAATAAAAAAATAAAAGATTTATAAAATTTTTTATAAATATAAAAATTTATAGTTTATTAATGTGTATTTATAACTTTAAATTTTACTAAAAGTTTTACAATTCCTGAAAAGTAAAAGAAAAAACTTTAAATTAAAGGGAATTAAAATGATTATTGAAATTTAAATTTAAGATATTTTCACTAGGAAGCAGTGGTGTATACGAAAACATTAAAAAAAACATTACTGATGCAATTTCTCCGCCAATTGTTTGAATTTTTATTTAACAAATTTGTTTCGTTTTGAATTAATTTTGCTTATTTAATTATTAACCCACATTTTGCAATATAGTTTAAAGTGGTTTTTCATAATAAGTTATAATAAGTTAAAAAACATTTATCTATCTAAAGAGTAATATAGTTTCACCAAAATAAGAGGTCCTTTTCATTTTAATCACCTTTTGGTCATATTTACATCATATTCAAGGAAACAACGGTCATTTTGTGCGTCAAAAAATAGGGATAAGCAGCTATGAAATTACATAAACGCGGAAAACGATGTTCTTTCATGGTGAACACCGACTTTTTCTGTCTAAACTAAAGCACTTTTTGCAAATATTCTTGGATAACCGCGAATCTATTTACCTTTTTGAAGTTAAGATACATAAGTTAGGTTTTTACATTTTAGTACGTAGGCTTATGCTTCCCAGTGTTTATATAATATATAATTAAATAAAACTTCTTTTATAAATTGAAGGAAGAAACTCTTGGTGTGCGTTTTTTTCGCAATATCTTCGAAAGATATGCCAGATTTAACAACAGATCAACTTTTTGAAATCTGTTGGTTTGTTTGTTTTCAGAAGACAGTCAAAGAAAAATAATAAACAAAAACGTTTTTTTAATTTATAATTTGAAGTTTTTAGAAAATCTCAATTGAATGACTATACCAAACAATTGGATTTCTTCAGGGTAATCAAAAAACTTAACAGAGAATTGGTGAATGAGACGAAATTTGGTTTAGGAAAAGAAAAAGTCACAATAATGAATTCCAATTCAAAAAAGTGAGAAAGATCCTAACAGCAATGTCAAACATGTTCGGCCGTGCGCGCAATGGTTTGTTGTGTACTTTTTTCTAAACCCAACATGGGTCAGCTATAAGCTAAAAATGGGCTTTTATTAAAAGAAGTTAAGAATGTTTTAAATAATAATTCTAAGAGCAACTCTGAAATCCAGAATAATCTAAATGCAATGCTCTAAATACTACAAGATATGTATTTATTTTGTTGATTTAGTCTGAAAAAAACTTAAATAATTATGTTAGAGTGTCATAAAAAGACATTAATACTAATCTTACCATAAAAAAATACATTTAGCATTTTCTGACCTGATTTAGAATTTTGTCTTTATATAAATGGTACAGTGGATAATGTTAATTTTGCCTTACAAAGTTCCTTAACAGCTAATAATTGTCGCAATTATAGAGGAATTGGAACGAAGTCAAAAGTGAGCTTAAAAAGGCTCAAGAATAATAAATTCCGATTATAAATTTAAAATATTTATAGACAAATGACGCAAAAAATTTGGTGAATTTTTTTTTTCAGAAGGTACCACAATCTAGTTACCAATTAATTTACGTATAAAATGGTACATCAGAAGAATCTGCAGAAAAAAATGCTAAATGGGCTTACTTTTATTCCTAGCTTATTTTCTTCATATTTTATTTAAAAATGTGTTACATTTTATATAAATGTGCAATATATAATGTAACACATTATACCAAATACTTTTTATATTCTGTTATTGATAAGATGTAACTGTTAGAATGATAATATTAAAACATTACAAATACCTGATTATAGCACTTTTAAATACAAATCTAAAATGAAATGTTGGTTTTTTCTTGGATTAAGATATACTGATCCAAAACATATCTACACAAAAAATTTTATATTTATATCTCCAAGAATGACATAAATACTAACAAAAGTCAAAAAGCTGTAACATTAACGAAACAGTGGGAAAATTAGTTGCATTAATCCAATAATTTTTTTGTAGGCTTTAAGTTCTAGATATATATTTCGTTTATTATGTCAAGTATTAAACCAAAAGATTAGAATACGAAAAGAATTTAAAATATACATTTTTAATTTTTCCTCAAAAAGATGAAAATTTGGTTTAAATAGTGTTTTATGCGTTATCTACTTTTAAGAGAACGATTGACAATTTTTTTATAATTGCTTAATTTTAAAGTAAGAAAAAAAAATTGCATTTTAGGTGACGATATATTTAATATTTAAAATTGTGTCCCAAAACGCGTCAGCTACCGTTAAAAAATTTAATATTAAACAAATCATAACCTGTAAAAGTCGGATATCCTCAATTTGTGTAGAACATGAAAATTTTTTTCTGAAAATTCATTAGTATTAATTGAATTAAAATTTATAACTGATAAAAAGTTATGATCATTATTGTTTTTTTTTTTTTTTTTTTTTTTTTTTTTAAGGTTTTAAGGTTTCATTAGACGCTTAAATACATCCGAAGATTTGTCGATTTTACTTACATAACTATTTATTGTTTTTCCTGCTACATTCTTTTAGAATTTGATAAATTATACATTTCAAAAACCTCTTGTAAACATCTACGCAGTATCATTTATTGCAAAACTTTTTGTCTATATATTTAGAATTTAAATCGTACAGTTGTACTTAGACTGTATAATTTGTAGTCAGACCAAAATAATATTAAAATTGTTTTTCAAAAAGTCGTATTTAAAGAATTAAACGCTTAAATTGTTTGGTCGAAACATATTAGATATATTTTAATGTCTAACTAATATGTGTATTAGGACACTTCATTTAAAATGTTGGTTAAAAAAAAAAAAATAAAAATAATAAAAAAAGAAAAAAATAAATAAATAAAACAAATAAACCGCTGGACCAATTTTAATGAAATTTTAAATGTATATGAATTTTAAGGTGGAAGGAGGATGAGGATCTATAGGATATAATTTAATAGCATTTTGAATATCGAAAATATTGCAGTTTTCATTTTTCAATAAAAACTGGAAGTTTTAACAGAAGCTTTAGGGAAAACATTGATATTTGAGGAAAACTGGACAAATTTCAATCAATTTTTTATTAAACTTTTAAATTCCGTGAAACGCAGGGGCATTCAGCTATTTGTTAATAAAAATTAAAAATTGATGAAAAAGTTGAGTTAAAAAAATTGTATTAGCATTACTTTAATGGTAATAGTAATGCTAATTAGTCCATCTAATGAAGTCCATATATACTCTTTCATATGGAATTTACAGAAATTGAAAAATTAAAAACAAACAACTTCGAATCAAATTAATTTATTTATTTTTTTATGGAGTTGAAATTTGGCACCTATCTTTGTTTCAAGCTCAAATGAAAATTTAATTCATTTTAAAATATTTTTTCTCAAAATTTTCGACCTAGCATTATCTTTCCATATGCTGGAACAAAATGATAAAAAAGTTTTTTTTTTAAGTTTTTTGGATTTTTTTTTTTTTTTTTCATATTTCTTCCCAAACAACAATATGAAAATTTGGTATCTTAAGAAAAGTCTGTGGGGAAGCATTTAATAACATAACTAAAATTTCTGACCAGATCCAAATCTGTCGAAATTTTGCAATTTTTCGTAAAAAAATTTAGATATTTTAATTTCTTACTAATAAATATTTCAAGAAATAAGACCAAAATAATACAATATAAATCACCTATCAATTATACCGAAACAGTTTTTTTCGTTTTCGAATTTTTCGAAACATACATTCCTACATATATAATTTTTCTATATGAGGAATTTGGTACCGTACACATATTTTTATAAGCTTTTCATGATATATAATACTTTATACTTCTTTTAAGTAACAATAAAAGAAATTAAATTTTCAGTAAATTTTTTTCTACGCACTATTATTCCAGGGCTTATTAAAACAATGGAGGTAGAATAAAATTGAAATTTATTGTTGTGGGGATAAGCTAGTTCCGATGCTCTCTTCGTTGATGCTTAAGCCAACTCATCAGTAAACCTTTCCCAATTTTTAGAACTAAAAATGTCTTATACATAAAAACATATTTAAACTCAATGAGAGTTAAATATGTTTTAAGTAGAAAACATCAAATCTTTGACAAAAAGCAACAATAAACCAAGATTTTTTTTCTTACATTCCTTTTTACACTAGGTCAGCTGATCTATGTTTTGTTAGAAGTATTATATATCCTTAAAAAAACAAATACAAATACGCATATTTTGATACCAATTTCATTTAAGTTTCTTTCATATACCCAGAAAAAAAGAAGAAATAGAAAATGCATGAGTTCACGTGATAATGCACTGGTTAATTTTTAGGTGAAACATGCATGATTTTGATACTAGCGTGTCATTAGAGTGCATGTGTTCACTTTAGAGAACGAACTAACTTAAAACCAATGGAATTTTGATGATTCGACTGGGTGTTTCATTAGTGAGCATATTAATATATGCTATCTAATACGAAAATATTAAATATCTATATACGAAAATATTATCTCAGGCATAATTTATATCACAATATTGTATATAAATACTCATTTTTAAAGTTTATTTTTAATTTATGCGTAAAATATCCACAATCTTAAATAATTTACAATCGAGTTAAACTCAATTACTCCAATTCCAAAACTATTGTTGAATTCGTGAGTTCACGAATGATAAAATTATTAGGTTTAAGAAAGAAATTAAGAATGCAGTTAAAGAAATAAATTCTAAAGAAATGAAAATATTGCATTCCTTAGATCTATTAAAAAAAAAATTTGTTGGGTATATAAAGGAAGATATGTTTCGAAAAGTTCAAACAAGTTCGAAATTTAAAAAACGAAAAAAAAAAAAAACGATTCGGTATAACTGCTCGAGGATTATACTAAAGGTATTAACTTCAAAAAATGCAATTTCCCTAGACCCATGCAAAGTAGAAAAGTTGCATCGATTCTATGAACACAACAATTACATAGAATAAAATTAAAGGTATTTACCTCGAAATTTTTAAATCCTAGGAATTTTGCACTGTTTCAACTTTACGTGAGCAACCACTTTTGAAAAAATTAAAGTTTGCAAAAAAAGAAAAAACATTATTCATTTATTAACATTTTTCTTTTTATATTCTTGTTAAATTCCAAAAATCCTTGTATTTAAAAGTTGCATAAATTTTTATAATGTTGACACTGTAAAAATGTGTAAATAGTACTAAAAAATCCATTCTAACCTGGAAACACCGATGGCCGTCCCATTTGAATTTTTCGATAGTTTTTAAAACAACTATCAATACTATCGGATCTTTTTAAGAGTTGTAAAAGTTCGCAAGGCTTAATTCTTTAATTCACTGTTAAGAATTAAATTAAATTTGACATCTTAATCATGTCAAACGGGACATGATTTTGCAATTATAAAATCCCGACTACCGTGATTCAGAGATTTTTTGGGATTCAGCGATTTCGGGATTTATATGCAATATAAAAACACATTTTAAATATAAGGATTGTATTTTTTTCTTCCAATCCCGGTATTCTGAATTTATTCAATCACGAATAATCCCGGGATTTTGGGATTGGCATCCCTAATTCATAGTATTTTAATTCATAGGCTTAAATTCTTTGTACTTCACATGTATTGAATTAATTCTATAGGGTATTAATTCCTTAAAGAATTTGCAATGAATTAATTCAATTTTAAAAATATATTGAAACGTTAAATAAATTTATTTTAATTCAAATCTGTTACAAATTAGTTTTAGAAAATATTTCTTAATTCATTTTGTAAAAGATATTAAAAATTGAATAAAGGAAAAATATTTTCACTCAATTTGGCGAAGATTTGAATTAACAAAAATTGAGTGTAATTTTTTATGAATTAATACAATAAAGAATTAATTCTATTTGAACAAACGCCTTTGAATGAAGCTATTGATTTATGTGTTTGGGAATAGTATTAATTCACAATTAAGATTTTTTTAAGGGAATTAATCAAAGATTAAATTAATTCTTTCGAATCTCTGTTGGTAATCGATTCAAAAAGGTAACGGTAATTGCATTTTGCATTATTTTGGTAAGAGCTATTTTTAGCGGTAACGGTATTTTCAGTTATTTCGGTAGGGGTATTTTAGCTTTATCGATATTTCGAGTTATTTCGGTATTGACATTTTAGCGGTAACAGTATTCTTTTTGGTATTTTACTAACGGTAGTCAAGTTGATTGGGGGTTTTTTTTAGCGGTATCGATAGTCAACCTTGATTTTAATTCAGTTAAAGAATAACTTTATTTTAAAGAACAAGAAATTTAATTCATATTTTATTTGAATACAAGTTAATTAAAAAAACATTACAAAAATTATTTAGTTCATTGAGATCAATATTTGATCCAAAAAAAACCAGTAAGAAAGATATAAGACTTACTTGTGTCAAATAAAAAATTAAACAGTTGTTGGGCAAATAATTTTTAACGTTTTATTTCATGAGATGTTAAAAATTATTTGGTTATAATTTGGTTAATAATTGTTTATGAATTTAATTAAAAATAAATATTTATTACATCAATAAATTACATATACATATAATAACTAAACAATTATGAAAATATTTTTAAATGGTCGCATTTTTTTAAATTTACAATAAAGTGGCAACAGTATTTGTTAGTCAGGTTTTTTGTCGATAGTATAGCTATCGGAAAAGTAAGTATCGATAGTGCATGCAAAATTAAACTAGCACTATCGATTGTTTTTTAAGCTTTTGGAACAACAACAATAAAACAAAAAAGTTAAAATTATTTAAAACATAAAAAACAGATTAATATGAATTATATAAATGAAAATATCTTAGAAATGAGATATGTCTTATTTCGGTGTCTTAAAAAAATATTTTTTACTTTTTTTTTTTTGCTAACTTAATTTAATTTTGTCAAAAGCGGTTGTTGAAATATTGCAAAATTACAAGGGTTGCAAAATTTTTAGGTGAATATCTTTATTGTATAATTTTGATCTTATTTCTAGAAATATTTATGTGTAAAAAATTCAAATTTTGAATTTTGAGAAAAATTGGTCCGAAATTTTAGTTATGTTATTAAATGCGCCACTCAAAGACTCCCAAACTTTAATTTTTTTCTTTTGGCAGAAATATGACAAACACCTGAAAAATAAGTCTATTTTGATCCACCTTACGAAAGGATAATGTCAGGACGAAAATTATGAAAAACGGTATTTTAAAATGAACTAAATTTTCATTGAAGCTGAGACGCTAATGTACATTAAAGTGCCTTGATTTGTATGGAGGAAAAAAAGTGTAGCAAATGTACTCCCCTAAAATTAAAGATATATATGTTTTAAGGTAATCCCCAAAATATTTCGGTCTAATTATTTCGTTCGTGTGAGTTCAATGATTTTTAAAACACCTCCAGAAATATAGTTTTCGACCAATAGTATACATAAATTTTAACTTATTGTATTAAAAGAAAATTATGTAAAGGGTTAATTACGTGTAATCTTCAATAGCATCAGAATCGACCATTCCAATAGTACATTAAAACCCAATATATGTTAAAAAATGTTTATATGTTTCAGTAAAGAAAATATGAGTAAAATCTTAATGTTCCGCGACTCAAAAAAGACATAACAATTATTTAAGTGAATATTCCAGACTTTTGTATGCCTTTATTACAATTTGAAGTTAATTTTCTTTTAACGAAAATTTTGTTAATGATATTGAAAGAAATACGTATTCATTGAGGAGTTTTGAAAATGGTCCAGCTCACGCAAATTTAAACATTCAGATGTAATATTTTGGAAATCATATAAGAACAGACCAATCTTCATTTCTGGAAGGATACATGTCAACTTTTTTTGGTTAGGTTATATATATATATATATATATACATACACACACACATATTTTATTATAAAATATCAATCATATGATTAAACTATTATTGAATTATTAAATTGTACAGGTCAAATGAATAATATGGTTGGTGGCGGTGTTGGGCCGAATGGACCCTATGGCGGTGGGGTCGGAGTCGGCGTCGGCAACGTTGGCAACTATGGAGGACCTGGAGGTCCTCAGGGCGGTATTAATGTAAACGCAAACAATCCACAACAGCAAATGTTAGCACAGCAAATGGCAGCACAACATGGAGGTGTACCTCCAAATATGACGGCTGCTATGCAACAAGGTAATCGTGGACCTGGCGGAGTTCCAATCGGTATGGGTGGTGGAGGTGTCGGTGGTGATGGCAATGGTGGAGGTTTAATCAGTGGTCCCCAACAACAAATGAACAACGCTCAAATGAATCCTAACCAACAGCAAAACCCTCAAGGCGGCTTAATGGGTCCTGGCGGTATGGGTATTCGACCACCTCAGGGTGGTGTGGGACCAAGCGGTCCGCAACAGAACGCAATGATGCTTCCGCAACAGCAGCAGCAGCAACAACAACAGGGTCCGGGAACGTCACAGCAGGGTGGCAATGCCGGCGGAGCGCCAGCTGGAGGCAGTGGTACGGGAGGCACTGGCAATCAACATATCACGGATGAGCGCAAGAAACAAATTCAACAGCAGTTAATGTTGCTACTTCATGCCCATAAGTGTAATCGGCGCGATAGTATCAATCCAAATCGTGAGAAATGTAACGTTCCGTACTGTAAACCAATGCAAGATGTATTAACGCACATGGCGACTTGCAAGCAAACCAGAGACTGTACTGTACAACACTGTATATCGTCACGACAAATTCTGCTGCATTATAAGACATGTTCACGCCAGGATTGCGTAATCTGTTTCCCATTCCGTCAAAGTCACGCTTACCAAAACAATAATCCAAATGCGAGTAGTGGAGGAAATGCCGGACCAAATAATGCTAATCAACAACAACAGCAGCAACAAGGTCAACAAAGCGCTAATGACAAACAAGTTCCTGGTGTCATTGGTCCTCAACACGTTGGAGGACCACAACAGACAGGTGTCCAGCAAGTCGGTGGTGCTCCAAATGTAGCGGGGGTGACGGGTATGTCTGGTCCTGGAGTTGGACCCAATCAAGGTCAAATGAACATGAAACCCAATGCAGATATTAATCAACAAATGCAAAGTGCTGGCCAAAATCCGAATCAAGAGATAAGACGATTTGATAGCATGGGAATGCAGGGTGCTGTAGGAAATGCTGGCGGTCCCAATAGCATGCTGCAGGGTAATTCCGTAAATCCCCAACAACAAATGCAGGGTATACGCATGGCAGGAGTACCACAACCAGTACGTGTCATGCCGGCTCAAGTAGGGGCTCCAGGCGGTGGTGTCCCGGTTGGACCAACATCTGGTGGTAGCAATGACCAAGTTGCAATGCGACAAGTGGTAAATAATTTGTTAATTAGTGGAAGTGGTAATGGTACTGTACCGGATGGCATTCAAAATCAACAACAACAGCAACAACAAATGATGCTACAGAGTGCTGCACCAAGACACACACCGCGATTATCGGATTTGTTGAAACCTGGAACAAAGATGCCGACAGATCCAAATCAAGTTCAACAAAATGCGGTTAATCAACAGCAACAACAACAATCAAATATTCCACTGTCGGTTAATGTACATAATAATTTTAACAATTCAAATTTGAACACACTTTTGGGCGGTGGTAATGCCGGTGATATGGGCGGCCCTGTTACTGGTGGACCACCAAACAAGCAATTAACATCTCAAGAAATAGCTAAAATGAAAATGCAAGCTCAGGCTGGTGGAGTAGGCGGCAATGGTCCAAACAATACTCCAACTAATAATGCATCAGCACCAGGCAGTGCAAATGCTACTGGTGTTATGGGTGGTGGAGGAGTGTCAAACGTATCGGGAAATAATACTGTACCAAGTGGTGTTGCAGCGAACGCTCAAAATGCAGGGGCTCCTGGAAGCAGTGGTGGTAACAATGGTGGAAGTGAAGAAAACAAAGATTGGAGAGAACTCGTTACAGATGACCTTCGCAAACATTTGGTTCACAAATTAGTTCAAGCAATATTTCCCACATCTGACCCTGCTACAATGCTAGACAAGCGTATGCACAACCTCGTTTCTTATGCGGAAAAAGTAGAAAGAGACATGTACGAAATGGCAAAATCGCGATCTGAGTATTATCACCTACTGGCTGAAAAGATTTATAAAATCCAAAAAGAACTGGAAGAGAAACGGCTTAAACGAAAAGAACAACAGATGCTTCAAATGCAACAACAACAGCAGGGCGGCAGTGCGGGTGGCGCAGGTGGTGCTGGTCCTAGTAATGTTGGTGGTGCTGCAGGTGTAGGTTTACCGGTTGGTGGACAACAAATACCCCCAGGACATCCACAAGCACAACAACTTCAGCAACAGCAACAGCAGATACGGCCAATGGTGAGCCCAATGGGTGGAGCTGTTGGTCCGGGCGGACCTGGTCCGAACCAAGGAATGCCAATGGGAGCTGCAGGAATGATGCAACAACTAAGAGGCCAAACACCTGGCAATGTAGGTGGTATGATGCCCGGCCAAAATATGGCCGGAATGCGTAGTCACTCACCCGGTGGGAATATGCTTGCGTTACAACAGCAACAACAACGAATGCAATTCCCTCAACAACAAAGCAACATGCTAGTCGGTCCACCAGGTCCTAGTCCTGGTGGCAATAGTATGAGCGGCGTCGGCGGCGGTATACCAACATCACAACAAAATATGGTGGTGCCAAATCCAGTTCTGTCTCCCTTTACTGGTCAAGCAATGCAAGGACAGCCAGGAACTGGAGGTGTTGCAGGAGTTTTAACAAGCCCTATACCTGGTCAACAACAACAGTTTATGAATTCTAATGGTGGAACTGGTGCACATACTACACAACAATTGAATGAGATAATGAAGCAACGAATGCTGCAACAGCAACAACAACAGCAGCAGCAACAGCAAAGTGGAATGCTTTTGCCTCAATCACCTTTCAGTAACAGTAACACTCAAATGCAACAGCAAAACACCTTTACATCACCAATGTCCCAGCAACAGCAGCAGCAACAACAACAGCAGCAGAAGCAAAATATGATGTCTAGTGCTGGCATGGGAAATATGCCTCCTACACCAACAAGTATAGAATCGCTTACAGCTGCTAGTGCGGCGGGACCAACTGGTGTAACGAGTAGCACAGCATCCGCAACAGTAGGTGCCGCGGGCGGCATGGTAGCGGCACCCAGTCCTTCGCCTAACTTTGCATCAAATGGACCACTAGGAACTCCCATAAATAATCCACCTTCTGTTCCGTCTCTAATGCAATCTATGGGTGACCGAGGAAGCACACCACCATTAAATCCTACATCTCCCGCCTCTGCAAATACTGTTTCAACAGTTTCAGGTGCTGGTGGCACCGGCACGGGAAGTGGTATACAACCACCACCTCCCACATCAACTCCCACGTCTGTATCAACTTGTTCGACTGGCTCAACATCAACAACAACCGCAACTACAACATCGTCATCATCTTCACTGTCAACATCTACTACCTCTATAATGGCAACATCGGGAGCAGTTACCGTCACATCTACAGCAGTGTCATTGTCATCGTCAGCAGAAGCTAGTGTTTCTAGCAATGGCTTAGCACAAAATCAACAACAAATGTCAACTATGGGTAAAGGAAGTGCTGGAACAACTTCTACCTCAACTACCAGTACATCCATGTCGTCGACACGTCCCTCAGCTAGTAGCAGTAATAGTCTTTCGTCGCAAATGGCGGCTCTCGAAGCAGCGGCCCGTGATAATGATGATGATCCTCCAACATCTCCAAATGGAGACTCCCAAAATGCTGGCGGTGGAAAGTCATCCAAAGGCAAATTAGATTCCATTAAGCAAGAAGATGATATTAAAAAAGAGTTCATGGATGATGGAAGCGGAGGTGATAATTCTCAACAAGAGTCTTCTGCAGGAGTTGGCAAAAATGTAAATAACGATGGCACCGCCAAATTGGAAATTAAAAGCGAAGATGGTGATGTAAAGATTAAATCCGAACCAATGGAAGTCGAAGAATCAAACGCAACCTCGGGTGCGGCAAGTGGTGATTCTGCAATGTGCACATCCAGTGGTGATAGTAAAGATACTAAACCGATGGCAGACGGTGGAGGCGATGTTAAAGTTAAAACTGAAACCAAACCAGTTGTTCCAGAGCCTCTTATGCCCAATGCTGGCGATAAAAAGAAAAAGTGTGGTAAGTAGTCAATTTTAACAAATATGAAAAAAGACAAAAATTTAAGAAAAATGTTTTATTGACAAAAATAACCTTTTAAATTATTTAACAGTTTTCGATCCAGAGGAACTTAAACAAGCTTTATTACCAACATTAGAAAAACTCATTCGACATGAGCCCGAATCAGTGCCATTCCGCTATCCAGTTGATCCACAAGTACTTGGTATACCTGACTACTTTGAGATTATTAAAAAACCCATGGACTTAGGAACCATACGTAACAATCTAATGAATGGCAAATATAATGATCCTTGGGAATATGTTGATGATGTCTGGTTAATGTTTGACAACGCATGGTTATATAATCGAAAATCATCAAAAGTTTACAAATATTGTACAAAAGTAAGTGTGATTCTAAATAAAAACAAAAAAAAAAACTATGAAGAATGTATTTTATTAACTTAAATTAATTCATTTTGAATTACATTTCTATTTAACCTTTAGCTTTCTGAAGTGTTTGAACAAGAAATTGACCCCGTCATGCAAGCTTTGGGTTACTGTTGTGGCCGCAAATATACATTTAATCCACAAGTGTTATGCTGTTATGGTAAACAGTTGTGTACTATACCTAGAGATGCCAAATACTACAGTTATCAAAATAGGTATGTTGTTATTATTTTATGTTATACATTAGGGATATTTATGTAGCATTAATTCCATTTATTAAAACATTCAAAAATAAATATTTGTGTGTAGAAAAATTTTTAATATCATTGATCTTTTATGTAGTCAAAATAACCATTATTATTATTATTAACTCATAATTAATTAAAAAATAAATAGCTTGTATATAATAAACCAATTAAAAAACCATTAATATTTGTGTATCAAATTCTAATGCCAACCTTGTTTTTTTATTTTCTTTCTATACTTGCAAATGTCAAAAAACTTAAATCAATACATCCTGGTTATGGTTTTTGTGTGCGTCTCTTTTTTTTTTTTTGATCTCCTCGAATTATCACATATCCCTATGTTATGCATATAATGTTTTAATCCATATAATTTAATCCTCTTTGATTATAAATGTCTATAAAAATACTTCTTAAAATAATGTTTTTTTTTTAACTTGTCATTAACGGTTTTACTTTACTTTTTTTTGCTTTACTATTTCGTTTTTAAATATCCAATCTTAATTACATTCGTATTAATTTTGTTTTGTTTTGTTAATTTTGTTCGTATTGTATTTTGTTTTGCTTTACTTTGTTTTCCATATTCCCAACATATTTTCCTTCCCATCATCTTTATCAAAAAAAATTTTTTCTCAAACATAAATTTAAAATAAAAAAAAACACAAATGTCTTAAATTAACCTCAACAAAAATCGTTCGCACGCACAAAAACACTATATAACAAAATAATTCATTCACCATAATTAAAAAAATAAACGACGCTAAATTTATATTATGTATGGCCGCTCTGCTTGTTTCTATTTATTAATTTGGATTGCGATCACTCTTGATAATCAATACAAATCATGTAATCAATTAAACAAACACAACATACACAAAAATAAAAACAATCAATTAAATACTTATAATGAACCAATAATAGTCTAAAGGATTATGGCGTATCCTCAAACAGATATACCTTCTGCCAGAAATGTTTCAATGACATTCAAGGAGACACTGTTACACTTGGTGATGATCCATTGCAATCTCAAACGTAAGTATTTTTTCATATTTAATTAGTTATTATTTATTATTTTTATGTTAGAAAAACTGCTTTAAAGAAAAAACGCGATAAAAAATAAATTTAATTGAAATAATGATTAAATAGAGTTGAATAGAATAATAGACGTAAATCATAAGACCAAATAATAATATTTAATATGAATTATGAATGTTCGCAATATTTAAAAAAATAAATAAATAAATATAATTTGAATTGGAATTCAACCTAACAACCGACACAATCTTCGACACCGATAAAAATAATTTATATATTGGAACGCTTTCCTGTAAATATGGACTAAAACATTTAAATCTGATTAATACTATATGTATTACTCATATGTATTACTCATACCCAATATAACTTAAGAATTAAATTAACCTTCAAATGTTCGGGATTTTAAACTTACGTAGACGGTTGGTTGACTACATTCGTAGTCATCCATGTGTTTCTATGGAAATTAGTGGAAATGAGTGTAAAATTTTGTAAAATATTTTAGAAATAAATAGTTAACTTCTATGTGGTTAATGCAATTAACTATATAAAAGTTCGCACAAGTATAGTGGAGGAGTATATGGTTGTAAATTTTGAAAGCGAATCTCAACGACCTTCAGGGGCGGGGTTATGTTATCTCATAGTCGGACGCCAGTGATATTATTATTAAACGGTTACTGAATTTTATTTTTTTTAACTGATTTTAATGATTTTTTTATCCCACATTAATTAAGTTTTTAGTGGATACGGACTCAGTTATTAGAAGTAGTAAAGTGTACAAGAAACTTAGAATGGTGCGAAGGGAATCCCAAAATTCCGAAATAAAGAAGCAGAAATCCCAAAATTGGAGATATTTCTTATCTATGTGCCTGAAGTCCACATTTGTCCTAGACTTGACGAAAAATCTAATAGAATAGATTCATAATGCATTAGGGTTTCCAAAAATGCCTTTTTTTTTTGTCAATCGCAGCCCTCGAATTTTAGAACAATTATGATGAATTCAAAATTTTGATGTAAAATGGGTAAGATTTGAATGGGTACAAACAAAGCACTCTCGACATAAACTTTAAATTTATAAGAAAATGTGTAGACACTTTTTCGATCAAAGAAATTAAAAAATCAACATTTTCTATTTCTCAATTTAAAGTCGATTATCTTTGGTCTAGGAAATTAAAACGATTAAGAATTATTGTTATATGAATTAAAATTTTGTTACTAAATGAAAATAAAAGGTTAAAAAATAATCGTTCGAAAATTTTATCTAATATTTTGATAATTCAAACCAAGGTTTATTGAAAAATATTAAGGGTAATCATTTGAACACTTAAGTTTACCATTTGTGCAATTGTGCATATTTGCGCCACATGTTTCAAATGTTGTGCAATATTAAGGATAAGAAAATAAGAAATCATTGTAAATAATTGAAAGTTTTTGTTGAAATCAAAGATAAATGCAATGATTTTATTTTAATTAAAGTTATTATAGTTTTTTACATTGCAGTTATTAATAACTTTTAAATCTAGATAAAAAACAGTGCAAGTTTGCGAGACTAAATAGTCGCACAAACTTATAAGTGTTGTTCAAATGAATTTCCATAAAATTTTTTACAGCTCATTTGCGAGTGTGCAAACTTGCACACATTGCACAGTTCGCGGGGGTTTTGCGCATTTTCATGACAATCATTTATTTTTCACACATAATTTCACATATAATGAGGCTTTAAAGATAGAGGTTCCTAACTTTAACTCGTAAACTCGTCTGTTACTCATATGTAAAGTTTTGTGTTAATCGGTCCAATGAGTTAGAAAGTATTGATTTATTAATTGCACATTTGCAGTTAAAAATAAAATGAATAAAATAAATAAAAAAATAAATGTATGAATTTAAAGCTGTTTGGTATAAATTTTTAGGAAGCTGCTAAATTCTGTGATCATATTACTGTGGAACAATTTTTTTAATTCTAGTTTAAAAACGTAATTACTACAAATGTATTCAACCGAGCATATAACAGTTAAAAACGAAATGGATGAATTTATTAATTATGTTGTGCAAAACTCGGTTTTGTTAAAATAACGTTTCAATATAGATATAGATTTTCTCGCAAAGACATATATTTGAATTAGTAATAATATTTTAAAATTAATTTTTTTTATTTAAAAAAAAAAAAAAAAAAATAGTCAAATTAAAAAGGATCAATTTAAAGAAATGAAAAATGATCATCTTGAACTGGAACCATTTGTTGATTGCATGGAATGTGGTCGAAAGCAACATCAAATTTGTGTTTTATGGTTAGATTCAATATGGCCAGGTGGTTTTGTTTGTGACAACTGCTTGCAGAAGAAAGATTCTAAACGAAAAGAAAACAAGTTCAATGCCAAACGGTTACCCACAACAAAGTTGGGTATTTATATAGAAACTCGTGTTAATAATTTCCTTAAGAAAAAAGAAGCTGGTGCCGGTGAAGTCCATATACGTGTTGTATCCTCATCGGATAAGTGTGTAGAAGTGAAGCCTGGTATGCGCAGACGATTTGTTGAAAATGGGGAAATGAATGCTGAATTCCCTTATAGAGCAAAAGCGCTTTTTGCCTTTGAAGAGGTAGACGGTATTGATGTATGTTTCTTTGGTATGCATGTGCAAGAGTATGGTTCCGAATGTCCAGCTCCGAATACACGTCGAGTTTATATTGCCTACTTGGATTCTGTACACTTCTTTAGACCACGACAATATCGTACAGCGGTGTATCATGAAATTCTTTTGGGTTACATGGACTATGTTAAGCAGCTGGGTTATACTATGGCTCATATTTGGGCTTGCCCACCGTCGGAAGGTGATGATTATATATTCCACTGCCATCCTACGGATCAAAGAATACCTAAACCCAAGCGCTTGCAAGAGTGGTATAAGAAAATGTTAGATAAGGGTATGATTGAACGAACAATACAAGATTACAAAGATATTTTGAAACAAGCCATTGAAGATAAACTGACATCAGCAGCTGAATTGCCCTATTTCGAGGGTGATTTTTGGCCCAATGTTTTAGAGGAAAGCATAAAAGAGTTGGACCAAGAAGAAGAGGAAAAAAGAAAACAAGCAGAAGCCGCTGAAGCAGCAGCAGCAGCGGCAGCCAATGTAAGTGCGAAAAATCGTCATTAGGTTCATTATAATTAATGCGCCCTTTTTTGTTTAGATTTTTTCAATGGAGGATACAGAAGTTAGTGGTGATGGCAAGAAGAAAGGACAAAAGAAGGCTAAAAAATCCAATAAATCTAAGGCTGCACAACGTAAAAGCAACAAAAAATCGAATGAACAACAAGCTGGCAATGATCTCTCTGCTAAAATTTATGCCACAATGGAAAAACACAAGGAAGTATTCTTTGTTATCCGTCTTCACTCTGCGCAATCGGCAGCAAGTTTAGCTGTAAGTTTTTGGTTTTCTTTCAAAGAAAAAAATAATAATAATAATAAAACATTTGATTTGATAATAAAATATTTTCTACCATCTCTTTTCAATTTCAGCCCATACAAGATCCTGACCCTTTATTGGCTTGCGATCTTATGGATGGCCGCGATGCATTCCTTACATTGGCTCGTGACAAGCACTATGAGTTCTCTTCTTTACGCAGAGCGCAATTTTCCACATTATGCATGTTGTACGAGTTACATAATCAAGGCCAAGATAAATTTGTTTACACTTGTAACAATTGTAAAACTGCAGTGGAAACACGATTCCATTGTACAGTTTGTGATGTAAGTTTGAAAATAGAAATTTATTTATTAATCGCTAAATTAAAAAATTGCATTTACCCTTTTGTGTACTTTTTTTTATTAGGATTTTGATTTGTGTACGTTGTGCAATGAAAAGATTGGTCATCCACATAAAATGGAAAAACTTGGTTTCGATTTGGATGACGGTTCATCGCCAGCAGATCTTAAACAAGCTAATCCACAAGAAGCCCGTAAACAATCAATACAACGTTGTATTCAATCATTGGTACATGCTTGTCAATGTCGTGATGCCAATTGTCGTCTACCTTCGTGCCAGAAGATGAAGAGAGTCGTACAACATACCAAGAACTGCAAGAGGAAAACAAATGGTGGTTGTCCTATATGTAAGCAATTGATTGCTTTATGCTGCTATCATGCCAAACATTGTCAAGAACAAAAGTGTCCAGTGCCTTTCTGTCCAAATATCAAACACAAACTCAAACAACAACAGTTACAACAAAAGTATGTATTAATATGCATGTTTTTAAAGGAATAAAGTACAAATGATATTTTTTTATTTTAAGATTACAACAACAACAACTGTTGCGGCGTCGTGTGGCTCTTATGTCTCGTACTGTAACAACCCCCGCTGCATTACCAGGTCCAGCTGGTGCTGGTCCTGTTGTAGGTCCTGGTGGTGTACCAGTAACTGCAGTCGCCATGTCAGGTGTTGGTGTAAATCCACCTGTAATGGGTGGCCAACCGTCTATAATGCCAGCGGGTGCAGGCGCTATGAGTCCCTCTACAGTACCAGTGCCATCTCCGGTGGCTGCACCAATATCGAGTGGAGGTAGTAGTGGAGGAGGTATGACATCTCCTCATCCTCATCAGCCGGGTATTGGCATGAAACCTGGAGGTGGTCATTCACCATCACCAAATGTGCTGCAAGTTGTTAAACAGGTAAGATTTTATATAATGGTATAATGAATTGGCTGGCATATGAACGTTATTTTCATGTTGTTTTTAATTTATTATTAAGGTTCAAGAAGAAGCTGCACGTCAACAAGTACCACATGGTGGCGGTTTCGGTAAGGGCGGTGCTATGGCTCCGCCTGTTATGCAGCGTCATCATATGGCTGGCTTACCAAATCAACCAAATCCTGGAATGGTGGGAAATGTAAGTAACGTTGGCGGAGTAGCAAATGTCGGACAAATGGGTCCTGGTGGAAACAATGTAATGGGTAATAATCTGTTGCCAATGGATCAATGGGGCGCTAATCGATATCCGAACAATACAAATCAAGGCATGCGCCAACCTAATCAGAATCAGGTTATGCAACAAAACGCAATGCAGCAACAGGTGAGCCAAAAACCTTTTTGGAAATCATATATTCTTTTCTTAATAATGATTTTCTTTTTTCTGTTTTATTTGAAGAATATGATGGGTGGCATGGTTGGAGCTAGTGGTTCGCAACAAATGGCTGGTAGTACTGGTAATATGCCTGGAAATGCACAGGGCGTTGCCGGAATGAGTGGAAATGGCGGTATGGTACCTATGGGTAGTTCAGGACCCATGGGAGGACCTGGTGGCATTCGTCCGCAAGGACAGCATCCAAATGCAGGTGGTGTTGGTGGTTCTGGACAAATGCCCAACGGACCACTGAACGCTCAACTAAATACTCAACAGCTTGCTCAAATTATGCAAAAAATTAAAAATAATCCCACCAATGAAGGTCACCAACAAATTTTACAAGTTTTAAAACAAAATCCCCAAATAATGGCTGCTATCATTAAACAAAGGCAACAAAGCCAAAATAACAATGCTGGACAACAAGGAGGCGGTAGTGGTGGTAGCGCTGCCGGAAATGGCCCTCAACAACAACAGCAGCAACAGCAACAAGTCATTCAACAGCAGCAACAACAGCAGCAAATGCAACACATGATGAATCAGCAGCAAATGCCTCAAGCCAATCAGCAAGTAATGATGCAAGCCCAACAACAAAATCCTGGTCAACATCAACGCATGCCAGGAATGCAAAATCCAATGATGATGCAGCAACAGCAACAAGGACAAGTAAGTTATTATTTTTTTATTTAATTTATTTTTCTTTGTTTCAATAATATAATCCGCAAATTCTGCAAAGAAGTTAAAGTTAAAAATAGTTTTAATTTAAAGTGCTATTTTATAAAATATGAATTCCTTATGAATGGATACACCTTAACAGAACTAAAAATTTATGTTTGTCCTTTGCAATCCTTGTTTTTATTATTCTTTTATTATTTATCTATATTTCCTTATTGTTAATTTTTTTATGAATTTAGACCTCAAACGCACAATGGTTTAAAATGCAGATGCGTCAAATGCCGAATTATCCACCGCCATATAGACAGCGTGCACCACAGCAAATGGGTGGAGTCGGTGCAGGCGCTCAACAATTTGGTGGCGTTGGAGGCTTCGGCGGAGCTGGAAGTGGTGTAGGAGGTCCCACGGGTAATCCGGTAGATCAATACGCTGTTATGCAGCAGGGACTTAAGCCATCACCACAACAGCAGATGGGTGGTGGTATGCCTGGTGTACAACAGCCACAAATGATGCAAGGAGCTGGTGGCATGGTAGGTGGACCAAATGTTATGGGCCCACCAACACCACATACGCTACAACAACAACTTATGCAATCATCCCGATCGTCTCCGCCCATAAGATCACCACAACCCACTCCCTCACCCCGTTCGGCACCATCACCTAGAGCTGGACCCTCAGCATCGCCAAGGGCTCAACCATCACCACACCATGTAATGAGTCATTCACCCGCGCCACAAGCACCTCACGACGGTTTGCACAATCATGGAGGTATGCACCCACACCAATCACCATTGCCAGGCGTACCGCAAGATGTGGGTGTAGGTGGTGTGGGAGGAGTGGGTGGTGTTGTCGGTGGTCCCGGAGGACCTGTATCCGATGCTTCCGATCAACTGACCAAATTTGTTGAACAACTTTAGTGTAATTAGCTAATGGCAGCGGCTCAAGCCTTCCAATCACCTCCCCAGCCTCAGCCTCCTCCATCTCCCCACAGCAGCCGCTTCAATATAAATCATCAACAACACCGATATTTTTAGGAACAACTTAAAAACTACTTATTTCTTTAAAGAATACAATACTAAATTAAACAAAACAATTTATTAATTTATACAATGACATTTAAAACAAATTTTGTTTTCTTTTAAAAATTAGCAACATTATTTTTGTTAAATCAATCAATACGGGAAGAAAAGTTATAATGTTTGACTTTCCTTTTTTTCGTTTCATATTATTTGTTTGCCTAATTTAAGTTTCATATTATAACATTTTAAATGTTTTATGATTATTATTATAACTTTAATACTATTAAGAAATTGGAAAAGTATTTTTTTTCGTTTTGTTTTAATATCATATTCTCTACAGAGGTTTCAGTTTATATGCTTTTCCAAGCATAATTTTTTTTATTTTGATTTTTTTTATATTTAAATGATATAAATCTTCCTTCCAAGCATAATTTTATAAATAGTTATATTGTTTTCTTTAGTTTTCACCAAATAAATACTACTATTAACACCTATACAGAATAATTAAATGGCTTATCGTATTCAAATTTAAATACATTAATCATCTATATACAATACAATATAAATAAAACAATATACATAAATAAACGCCTCTAGCTTTAGTAAAAAATAATTTTAAAATTCTAACATATTGATGAAAAAGTAAGTTTTAGATCATAGGCATTTTATACTTTTCTCTATATAATAGTATATTTTTTGTAAATCATAAGACGAAAATGTTTATTTTTAGCACTTTGAGCTATACACATTAAAAACAAAAAATAAAAAAAAAAAAAAATTCAAACAACTTGTAATAATTATAATTTAATGATTATAGAGAGAAATATATTAGTAATATAACAGCTTATAAGTAATTTAATTAAAACTTCCTTCCTTCCCCTTAAAAATTTGTTAAAAAGAAACTTGAAATTATTTTGTAAATATATTTTTTTTTTTTTCTAAATTAAGACAATTTAATGTTAAATACATACTACATATAAATATAAAAAAAACAAAAAAAAAATACAATTTCATATACATATAAATCTCCAAGGAGTTTGAGACATTACTAAATACCTACTAAAATAACAACAGATAAAATCGTGTTACATACGTATGAATGTATATATATATATATATATATATATATATATATATATATATATATATATATATATATACACAAAAAAAAAACAATAATACAAAGAAGATACTTTTAAATGTATCAAACAGATTAAACCACAATATTTTCTTAAAAACAACAAAGTTTACGACAAATGTCCTGCAGTTACATTTTACCATGTAATGTTCCCTTGTAAAGTGTACTTACGAAATTTTGAAATGTTTCCTTCTTGTTAATAAAACATTTTTTCATTTCCCATTTTTCCAATTTAAAATTCTAAACGTTTTACTAATATCAATTCGAAATAAAAATCAAAATCTTGTGACTACTGTAAATTGAAATCTCTTTTACATTAGTGGAATAGTTTTAATATTTTGTTTTAAAATAATTTTAACAGGGAATAAAAAACAATTCGTAAACATGACAATTGTGAAAAAATAACCAATAACTATTTTGTCAAAATAAGTCTCCATCATAGTATCTTACCTTAATAAAAAAAACTGCCGTTTTTAATTTTGTACATTAGTAGTTATAAAAAACACACAACATTCTATGGACATATTAAAAAAAAAAAAAAAAAAAAAAAAAAAAAACAAAGAAAGCCGCCCAATCTTTGTTTATACTGTAAAGTTTTTTATATACTAAATACTACAACATTAAAAAATATAGATATAAATATTAAAAATAAATTTGCCTTAACTTTTAAAGATCACATAAAAAATGTACATAAAAAACAACGGAAATATTAAAATAAATATCTTTAAAAATTACCGCCGCCTTTTAAAGAATTTGTTTTAATTTAAATTTTCGTTTTTAAAAGAAAAAGTCAAATAAATCCTTAAATCCTCTTTTATGAAAAAATATGTAAATATTAGTATTTAAATAAAAAATAATTAAAAATATTCCAAAACTATTTTGTGATTAAAACTAAAAACAAAAAATATTAAATGAATTTAAGTTTAAAGTATTTTAGTTTTCTTTTATTATATTTATAAAACTTTTTTATATAATGTAATTTAACAGCTATATTTAGTTGTTTTTTCATCGTTGCAGTCTTAGTTTATTTTTTGTCTTTTCTGTTTAATTTATAAAATAGTTGCACTTTTATATATATATATATATATATATATATATATATATATATATATATATATATATATATATATATATAATTTTAGTTTTTTTTTTAAGTCACTTATAAAATATAATAATTGTTTGTATAAGAAATGTAGTTGTAAAAATATGTGTTAAAATTTTAATATAGGAAAACATATATTTAACAATTTTTGTTTAAACAAACGCCGCCACTGTTTAAAAAAAAATTGTTAATATTTATTATTCAACGCGAGAATGTGTAGATATTTTTATTAAACATTTCAAAATGTATGTATATTTAAAGTAATAATTAACATTTTTAAAATATCTTTAAATTTATAAAATTGATTTATTTTTTCTTTAATAATTTAAAAGCAAATACTTGGTTTTGTTATGAAAAATCAACTATACTCACATTTATTTTGTCTACTAAAAAAAAAAAAAAAAAAAAAAAAAAAAAAATCACATACATTTACACCCAATTCTCAAACAAAATAATTTAATTAAGTAAATACTACCACATTTTTTATACACAATTGAATAAATAATGTTTGTGTGTGTGTGTGTGTATGTGCATGTAACCTGCGTAAATATTTGCATTAACAAATATCTATAAAAGTAATTTTGATCGTTATAATTGTATGTATACAATAAATGATAAAAGAAAAACTTAAAAAAATAAAACATAATTTCACGTAATTTAATAATGTGTAGATGAATATTAAAAAAATAATAATAAAAACAAAAAAAGAGATCATAATCAAGTTAATGCATTGCATTCACTTTTAGTAAGAAAAAACAGCATTATTTGTATATTATATAATAAAAAAAATCGTTTATAAAAAATAAATATTATTTAATTAAAAAATAAAAAAGATAATAATATTATACTGTACAAGAAAAATTAATTTAAAAATACGTATGAAAATAATTGAAAATAAAAAAATAATAAAAATATATTGTGTGTTTTAATACAAAAGCAGTAACATTTACATGTAGTATTTAATTAATATGATGACAAAGTTACTCCAAATTGCTATATATTAATACAGAATATTATTAGTATATATATAGAATATTATTAACGTATTCATGGAAAAGGAAAGTAGAATCAAAACTGAATAAAAAGTTTTTGTACAATTGAAAATATTCAATACATAAAATGGGGGCAATTATTAGAGGACGGATTTTTATGCATTTATTTTTTGAAAATATGCGCCTAAAAAATACATTTAAGAATTCAAAATATACCCTAAAATTTTAAAAACATACACTTATTTTTTAATACCGACCGATGTAACGAATGAGCAAATATTTACATTAGTTACCTTGTATATCACATCGGGACCAAATTGGAACCGAGTGAGCTGTCTCTTGTTGATTAGACAGCTGCCCTCAGAACCTTACCTTGTATATCGAATGAATAACGAATTTTACTCCCGATATAACGAATTTGAAGAAAAAATACAAGTTGCTAAAATAATAAAAATATCATCTTCAAGCGGCTTTCTTTGTATTTTTAAAATTTTAAAAATTTTCTTTGTTATGCAAAATTAGTTGTATTATTTGAATTATCGAAAAATAATTTAGAACCCAATAAAATTTTATTCGAAAACATATAAATTTCTTTATTTCTTTCAAAATTTAATAAAAATATATTAAAAAGTTCATTTCCGATATAACTAATATACCTATTTAATGAAAGGGTCTGACATAAAATACATTCATTAAATTGAGCTTCCACTATATTAAATAAAAAAATCTATAAGAAAAAAACAAAAATCAGTCCACAGTAAACTATTTTTAAACATTAAACTACGTTTTAAAAGATTAATGATATTTCTATGTACATTTTTTAAAATTTTGTACTCTTTTCAGATTAATTTATTATTTTTTTTTTTAATTTATATTCGTGAAACTAAGGCTTTCATTTACATAAGCAAACATACTTTTTACTAAATTGTAAAATGTAAACGATTGTGTATTTTGCCGTAAAAATTTTTTACATAGAATGTATTAAAAACGTATTTAAATAATTGTAGTTCAGAGTATTCTTCTAAACACGAGTTATCATCTGAATATAGAATGATTGAGTTTGACATTTTTTTTTTTAATTTTCTCAAATCCTTTATTTTTTTTAATCACAGCTTCCAACTTTAATTTATTTTTTTTAGCAATAGCACCTTCTGTAGCTTCGATTCTCTCAATGGCACTATCAATTAAATTGATTTAATAATAGCAATAGTTTCAATAAGAAGTCCATAATTGGAACAAACAAACGAGCGGATAATTTTCATATTTTTTATGTTAGTTCTCTATCAACTTTTTATAGCTTTGATGTCGTTATCATTCAACTCATCTACATAATATTGTTCGTAATATTTTACAGCATCAATCCAAGATCTCCATCACGTTAACCGGTTGAGGAGAAAGTGGTGTATTTGTATAATTTTCCTTTACGTATTTCCTCAGCTACCCGGTGTAAAGCGTGGGCTAACTTGCTTAGCTTACATGCAAAATTTTTGTATACAATTGCTTTTTCTGACTTTACCATATATTGAGACGCGTCAGAAAAATATGAGACTTTGATTTTTGTTAAAATTTAAGACATTTATGAAATCTACGACAAATTATTTCGTGGTTTATACTTTCAAGTTGTACATTATTAATTATAATTTTTCGTTTACTTGCATCAACGTTGTGATCGAAAACTCCAACAATTATATTAACAATATATCGGCCGGCAATGTTTGAGGTTTCATCCATGTTAATCTATATATATTTGTTTTTTAGAACGAATATTATACTTTTTCCTTTCTAGTTGAATTTCGATTCCAATTCTTAGTGTTTTTTCTATTAACGTGCTGATGAACAAGCAACTTATTTTCATAATTTACTGCCTTATTGCAATTTTAATAAATAAACTAAAAAATGTAAAATAAGAAAAATTAAAAAAATATGTAAATTAGAAAAAATATGACAAAATGTGTATTTTACATTAAATATGCAATAATTTGCACTAACAAATCGATGCCATTTTTCATTAAAATTTGTGATTCGGATAGATAACTATATAAGGTAGTTTTTAAATGTTTCGGAAAAAACATGCATTTGCATGAAAATCCGCTCTCTAGTAATTATAAATTGTAAGTACTTTATTTATTATTATTTTTTTGATATGTAGGTGTAAATTTTTGACAACACTGAAATAATACATATAATATTATATATTTACTCAATTTACAACTTCGTTATTGTTATTTGTTAAAGTATTATATAAATAAAAATAACATTTTTGAAAAATACTACACTTTATGAATAATCATGACACAAAAAGCAGGTAGTTCCATTTAATATTTTTTTTGAAAAGAAAGGAGTTTACTGAAGTTATTTTTTTGTGTAAATAGTTTGATAAGCGTTGCAACTTGTAGAAAAAGGCAAAATATTTGATGAAAAATATTTGTGAAAATCCTCCAACATTTACTTCAAAATCACTTTCTGAGTCGATTAAATCCATTCCGCCGGAATAGGTTTTTAATACTCATTAATGCTTTATTTTTGTCACAATTTCAATAAAATTTGGTGCAAAGAAGTGAATCCGAATAACCGTCTACGTAATGAAAATCATGCGATTGTCATTCCACACGTGGTTTGTAAATCGCCAAATTTATTTTAGCATGTGCTGCGGTTCACGCGTTTTACTTGTTTGCTTATTCTCAATTCGATCAGCAGTTTCTATAAATCGCTAAAGTATGAGAAAAGAAAATAATAAATCAAATTTCATATTTTTACTCGAAATTTATTTTTTTATACCTTTTTTAAGCAAAATAGATAACATGCGATTTTAAATTGCCTAACTTCTTGCGATTGTGAACCACACACCTATTACGCGATTTCAAATCGTAATCGCCAATTTTATGCGATTCTCATCACATGGCAGAACAAATTTCATCGGTCCATAATTCATAAGGAGCGGTCCATAATTACCCATAGGTCATATATAAAATCAAAACAATTTTGAAAGAAAAATCGTTCGAATTTGTATGTTTTATACATAGAGTATACACATAGAGATCAAACATTAGGGTTTTATACACTACAATTCGAAAGTATTTTATTTCTAATCGAAATACGCAATAACTTCAGGTTTTGTCTTAAGTGCATGACTAATATGATCTCCTTGTTAAAAATATTAAAAATCTTTATATGTATTTACAATAGTGATGTCAATGACTAAAAATGTAGGTGTTTAGTGAGTGTGAAAAAATGAGCTCAAAGAAAAGTTGAGAATAGTAAATAAAATAAAATAAAATAGTAAATAAAATAAAAAATATAATTCACATTTCTTCAACTTTATCTAAAAATATTAATATTAAAGAAGTTGATGGTTATTAATTACCAAACAATTTATTTCCATAAATTTCTTCCAGTGCATTTTGTACTCTTAGCACTTCTCATCAACGACTAAACGAAAGAGCGTAAATAATACGTGTAAACTCAACCAGTACCTGTGCACAGTGGGGCAGAATCGAAATTTTTTGGAAATAAATCTGTAACTTTTAATCGGCTGGTTGGATTTTCATGAACTATAGGCGTAGCAGAGGAGTGTACAATGTTAAGTTTGGAAGGGGGGGCACTACAAACCCCTCAGGGGCGGAGCTAAAGGGGCTCAAAGTTAGGTACCTCTGACATAAACAATTTTTAATCACTTGCAAAATTTTTGTTTTTCGTCCGGTTTCAAATATTTTTATATATTGTTGTAGACCCTGACAAGACCTATAAAAAACATGCTTACATGTCCTATTTATCTTTTATAGTTTTCGAGTTATTTGCGTTTGAATTTTTAAGCACCATAATTTTGCATGTTCTTGGTCCAGTTTTATCATATATATCCTAGTATTTCCGACCGATTTTATTACTTTTTTTTCTTAACTAGTTAAAGAACAAAATTAGGTATTGAATAACCAAAATTTGAAGTCGATATCTTTACCGAGTACAAAAATATACGTTTTTGAATTTGAAAATTCCAAAAAAGATGACTTTTTGTGTTTTTTTTATCTAAAATAAAATTTTCTTTAGCAACATATAATAATTTTGCACTTTTCTGAAAATTAACTTCACAGAGATGACTTTAAGATAAAAAACAAGCCCAATAACTCAATTCGACCCATTTTATATCAAAGTTTTGACTTTCGACCATTTTTTCTCAAATCCCAAAGCACGAACCGACAAGCGGAATATATTTTAAGAATCCTCAATATGTTGTTAAAAGTTCTAAATCAAAATCTACGGGCCTTCGGAAAAATGTGGATTCAATTGCCAAAAATGTAAAAAATCCCATTTTTGGGAATTCAGGAAAGCCCTACCCCTGATTGAAATTTGGTTAACGCGCTTTTATTTATATTAATAAGATCCACATTTCCTGAAAATTTCATTAAGACATATTTATAAACAAATTTGTTATTACAATTAAAAAATTTGTATTTTCTCCAAAAACCCCAAATTGGGCCTTTTGTTTTGTTTATTTCTAAATAGCGAAAGAAATTTTAAAAATACGTAGTTCAAATTAAACTTATCCTTTAGCATATATAATTTAAGATCTTTTGCAAAAAGATTCATGTCAATATCATGCCTCATTTCAGAAATATGCGCCTTTAAACTTTTATATTTCCAATTTATTGTATATATGACTATATTCTTACAAATTTGCAACTTTTACCTTACGGTTTGCGTGAATAATTACTTAGAAAATTATGAATATTTCTCTATACTTTTAATAATATCTATACACAAAATATTTTTATAAAAATACTTAATAAAATTTTTTTATTTTTAATAGCGTTGCCACATTTCCCAAATTTAAGTAAATCTTTATCCTTTTCTAAGCATTCATATATTTCTATTAATGAATTTAAAATAACAAAACAAACAAAAAATGTCTATTTTAACAATAAGTATTTTATTAGTTTACATTTATGGTGTTTACCTAAATTTAACAAATGTATTTATCTATTCGTGACGGTTTATATATTTATGATCTAGTGGCAATGTACAGGTATCCTTTCCGGTGATACCTAACAGCAACATATAATATCAATGAATTCGGTATAGATACTCTTTCAAATTGACTCTTTCAGATATTTTACCTAATGAAAATTCACAGAATACCTGTAAATATATATACCTGTGCGATATATCTAATAGATATATATAAATGCGCAGCTAATCCTTGTTAACATCATAACGAAGTTGATTGCCATGGTGATTACATTGAAACATTAACAATTGTGTTGTGTTCTGTGGAGTTGATCTAAAAATAATCTTAATCGCTTAGAAGCTATAGTGGAATTCATACAAACTACATATCATGCAAAAGTCGACGTCATTGGTAAATCTCAGATAGAGAGATTGTTAAAGTTGTATGACGTAAAAATGAAGTCCTTGAATCAGCGTGCTAACAGATTAAAAATTAAACATTCCAATTGGATGGATACTGATATAGAAATATCGGCGTGCAAAATATCAACTGGAGCACCCTGCAAGACATATGATAATTTAAGTACAAGATCTAAGAAGAGAAGACTGGCCCATAAGGATTTAGTGGAATATATTAAAGATGAAATAAATGATTTACAACCTATTAATAATAACCATAAACCAATACACATTCGACATATCCTTTCAACTTAGTCTAACAATGATTGATGAAAATGTTAGTAATGCCATTACGGAAACATCTTCTTTTTGGAAATGCTCACTATGTGAAGGGACGAAATCACAATTTTCGGATATTGGTAAAGCAAGGAGTATTAATGAAGAATTTCTGTCTTTCGGAATATCTCCACTTCACGCCAGAATACGGTTCATGGAGCATTTTCTGCATATAGCATATGATTTAAAGTATAGAAGTGTGCCAGAAAATTTAACAAAACCTACCAGAAACAACGAGGATTTAAAAATAGTTAGAATATCCTAGAAAAGTAGAATCCAGGATGAATTCAGAGAAGAGTCGGGATTAAAAATCGACATCGAAATATTCTTCCACTTCGAGAGCTCACAGAAGAGGCTGAAGAAGCAAGAAACAGAGATTTTCAATTCCATTCAGCTCCAGAAAATGCTCCAGAACGTCACAAAACGAGGATATTTTGAATAGCCTATTGTTATCATCAGACCCTGTACTATCATCAATGAGAAAACTTTGGATTTATTATGAGCCTTTATCAACTCAAAATACTGAAGACTTGAAGGAACTTTATTATCTTTTAGATATGTATACAGATACAACAGATTATTTTATAGAAAATAAGTAGTATAAGTTTAAAATATTAGAAAAATTGTCTACATAAATTTAATGTAAATAAGTAATAAAAAATCGTATTAGAAATAGAATATTTATTAAGGAAGATGATAAATTCCAAAAATAATAATATTGATTAAGTTAAATAGACATTTTTTGTTTGTTTTGTTATTTTAAATTCATTAATAGAAATATATGAATGCTTAGAAAAGGATAAAGATTTACTTAAATTTGGGACTATGTGGCAATCCTTTTAGAAATAAAAAAATATTTATTAATTATTTTTATAAAAATATTTTGTATATAGATATTAGTAAAAGTATACAGAAATATTCATAATTTTCTAAGTAATTACTCACGCAAAACTAAAGGCAAAAGTTGCAAGTTTGTAAAAATATAGTCATATATACAATAAATTGGAAATATAAAAGTTTAAACGTGCATATTTCTGAAATGAGGCATGATATTGACTTGAATCTTTTTGCAAAGGATCGGAAATTATATATCCTAAATGATAAGCTTAATTTGGAATACATATTTTTAAAATGTATTTCGCTATTTAGAAATAAACCAAACAAAAGGCCCAATTTGGAGAAAATACAAATTTTTTAATTGTAATAACATATTTGTTTATAAAGATATCTTAATGAAATTTGCAAGAAATGTGGATCTTATTAATATAAATAAAAGCGCGTCAACCAAATTTCAATAAGGGTAGGATTTTCCTGAATTCCCAAAAAAACTAATCAAAATTCCCAAAAATGGGATTTTTTACATTTATGGCTATAGAATCCACATTTTTCCGAAGGCCCGTAGATTTTGATTTAAAACTTTTAACAACATATTGAGGATCTTTAAAATATATTCCGCTTGTCGGTTCGTACTTTGGGATTTGAGAAAAAATGTTCTAAAGTCAAAACTTTCATATAAAATGGGTCGAATTCGGGAGGGTGTGTACCATGACCAATTGAGTTATTGGGCTTGTTTTTTATCTTAAAGTCATCTCTGTGAAGTTGCCTTTCAGAAAAGTGTAAAATTATTATATGTTGCTAAAGAAAATTTTATTTTAGATAAAAAAGAGTGTAGATACTTTTTCGGCTAAAAAAACACAAAAAAACGTCTTTTTTGCAATTTTCAAATTCAAAATCGTTTATTTTTGGACTCGGTAAAGATATCCACTTCATTTTTTTTATTCAGTAGATAATTTTGTTCTTTAACTAGATAGGAAAAAAGCTAATAAAATCGGTCTGAAATACTAGGATATATATGAAAACAACTGAACCAAGAACATACAAAATTATGGTGCTTAAAAATTCAAACGCAAATAACTTGAAAACTATAAGAGATAAATAGGACATGTAAGTATGTTTTTTATAGGTCTTGTCAGGGCCTACAACAATATATTTGAAAGCGGACGAGAAACAAAAATTTGGCAAGCGATTAAAAATTTTTATGTCAGAGGTACCGAACTTTGAGCCCCCTTAGCTCCGCCCTGATGAGTTTGTTTTGCCCCCCTTCCAAACTTAACATTATACACTCCTCCGCTACGCCTATACCAAATTTCATGAAAATCCAACCAGCCGATCAAAAGTTACAGATTTATTTCCAAAAAATTTCGATTCTGTCCCACTGTGCATTGTACATATTAACAATTTATGACTTTCACGACATTTTTTATTTAGAGTGATGTAACAACTCTTTAATACTTTTATAGTTATCTTTTTTTTCGACACTATGTACACTGATTTTGCAAATAATAAAATCAAGTAGCAATATGTTCTTATCAAATAAACTAATAAACTATTATACAAATTTTTAAGTAACAATAATGATATATAATATCCCAGCAAACCAAATGATATCATAATGATATCATAACAATATAATTTCAATGATAAAGAAGCCCGAGAATGATATCATTTATAATCATGTAGGTTGATTCCTAAAAGGTACATTTAAAGATGATATCATAATTTCTGAAAATAACGATATTAGTAATAATATCGTTGAATTTTAATAGCGTGATAATTTAGCAATATATTCCAGAATATATGCATTGGTTAAATATATTATATTCTAACTATTTTATCAAAAAATAAAACGAGATAATAATAAACAAAAGTACGTCCTGCTATATATATATATATATATATATATATATATATATATATTTACAAAAATTTTCAAATTATTTTTATTTTCCTGAAATATTTGAAGTTTTTTACTAAGAAAAAATAATTTCTATATTTTATCATATAATTTTAAAATTATGATATCATTAATAATACAGTATCGTTTCATGGTTTGTTGGGATATGCCATGTTTCTGTAATTTTAAATACAAAAGGTTTTTTTTTATTGATAATGAAAATTATGATTTAGTATAGTAACCAATATAAAAATAAAACAATTACCAAAAATAACCTTATGCAAAAAACAAGTGGAAGTGTGATATTCTGCTGGGATGAATCTTTTATACCCTTCATAAATATATATAATTCATAAATATATAAATATATTGAAATTATCTCTTATCAAAAATGTTGCTTTAATCTGGAAATATACTTAATATTTGTAAACTGGAAATTTTAGAAAGATCGCTTAGACCATCTGTGTTCAACAGCTGAATAAAGAAGAGGTATGCAAAATTCCTTCCTTGTAAATTCCTTTTCAGTTTTTTACCAACATTTTTTTTTTCGTAAAAGATACCTTAGAAATAGATATTTTAAACTTGAATTATTTTAAAATATATACATATAAATAGTTTAAAATATCTATTTCTAAGGTATCTTTTACGAAAAAAAAATGTTGGTAAAAAACTGAAAAGGAATTTACAAGGAAGGAATTTTGCATACCATAATTCAAGTTTAAAATATCTATAGATATATATATATATATATATATATATATATATATATATATATATATAAATACACATATATTTCCTTTTGGAGTCTTTACTTATTTACTCCAATCGGACGTGTCCCCAGGTGGTGGATAGGGGGTTCGGATGTAAAGTTTCTGATCCAATTGTAGTCAATAAACTGGAGATCACTTACCATTGGTTACAGATCCCCATGTACTGACTATATATACCTCTATCAGTGTGGATGGTGCTGTTTTGCTGTCATGGGGGGATTGCATGGAGGCCTTGATGACTCATTTCTTTCCTCCAGTTTTACTGGAGAATGCTGCTCCTGCTGCCTTGGAGAGGGATGAAGTCATTGAAAGTGTCTCCCGTGTTAGGTGCAGGAAGTCTCCTGGTATGGACGGTATGACTGGCGAGATGTTCAAAAGCATCTGGAAGGCCGTACCTGAGTACTTGGAGGCTCTCCTTGGACAGTGTATTGTTGAGGGATATTTTCCTGCTGCTTGGAAAATTGCTCGCGATTTTAGGGGTGCATTCGATCACTTGAAATGAGGAGCCATTATTCGTAGGTTAGAAGAAATAGGTTGTAGGGAGATTGAGTTGTGGCGTAGTTATTTCACTGATAGGAAGGCTTGTGTGGTTGGCGCTAATGGCACGGTCTGGAAGGATATTGTGAGAGGTTGTCCTCAGGGGTCTATTTGTGGTCCATTTATTTGGAACCTGATGATGGACACTCTGTTGCGATCACTTACAGGGTTCTTTCAGACTGTGCGCATACGCTGATGATCTTGTCATCCTTGTTGAGGATCAATCTCGGCTTGACCTTGAAACTAAGGGTGGACAGGCCATGGGTATTGTGGAAGAATGGGGCGCCAATGTAGATGTTGCTGTGTCTAGGGAGAAGACTGTGATGATGCTTCTTAAGGGAAGATTGTCACATAGTAGGCCTCCGGTAGTTCTTTCTGGTGGTGTTAGTCTTAGGTATGTGACTCAGGTCAAATATCTGGGCTTGGTGATGTCTGAGAGGATGAACTTTTTAGTTCATTTTGCTCATATTAGGTCGAAGTTAGTTTCTGTGGCAGGATTGCTTAGGCGTGTACTTAGGAGTGATTGGGGCTTGAGCAGGCTCGTATTATATACGAGGGCCTATTTGTTGCTTGTGCAGCATTTGGTGCTCCGGTATGGTACGGGGCTGTCATGACTGTTAAAGGTAGGGATAAGATATTGTCGTGTCAGAGGGGGCCTTATTGGCATCTTTGCCTGTTTGTAGGACCGTCTCTACGGAGTCATTACAGGTGCTGATGGGAGTGGCACCCCTTGACTTGGAGGTGATCCGTAGGGTCGTTGGATTCAAGATCAGGAAGGGATTTCCTCTTCTTAGTTCTGATTGGGTCTCTGCGGATCAAGTTGTCGGGTTAGACAGGGTGCAGTTTAGGGAAGTTTTGTTCAGTAGTGTTGTTGATAGGTGGCAGAGTAGGTGGGATGCTTCCGATACGGGTCGTGTGACATATGCGTTTATGCGTACTGTCACTTTCGTTAAGGACCATCCTCACTTCAGCTTTGGACTTGGCCTGGGTCTCTTCCTGACTGGACATGGTTCTTTTAATGCATTTTTGTATTCTAGGGGCTTGTCCGAGTCGTTCAGGTGCTCGTGTGGAGCTGATGTTGAGGATTGGTTGCATCTTTTGACGACGTGTCCTCGTTATGAGGTTGTTAGGAATTTGGGTAGTATGGGAATCGTGCGAACTGGCGATTCGTACGATTTCAGTAGCGTATTAGTGGACCCTCGAACCTTGCGTCTGCTTGGTGAGTTCGCGAGGGTCGCGCTTAATAGGAGGAGGAATAGTGGGCCTTAGGCCTTAGGATTGTACGGGGGTTTCATGGTGTTCTTCCCGTCCTTGCTTTGGAGTCGGGTTCGGCCTGGGATTGTCTCGACTGGATGGGTTCCTTCGATGCATTCTTTGCATGGTGGGGACTTATCCGAGTCGTCTGGTGGACAGGCTGCACGCCTTGATGGGAAGGTCGGTCTCGGGGGTGTGTTTGGTGAAGCATCGGCATCCTTCTGATGCTCTGCATCATTGATGTGCTGATGTTTCAACGTCCAACGGGGGATCGGCCACCAGTCCGGCACCATTTGGGGTTCAACTGGTAGTAGTTATGACTACGAAGCTGACCGGAGACTTTATTCGGTACCACGGGAACCAGGACGCCCTTGGGACTACGGTCCCAACCTGGTTAATGGTGAGGCCCTTCGGGGAGTAACGTGGTGGCTGTGGATTATACCCAAATCGTGGGGAGAGCAATTATTTGCTCAATGTGGAGTTGCATTGCAACCAATTTATGCTGTTATTCAAAGAACAGTAGGAGTGTTAGATAGGCTCCGCATTCCGCCAAGGTGGAAGAGTAATGTCCAAATACATTCTCTTCATTTGGCACCTCTACTCCAATGGCCATGGCTTTGTGGCGGGAGGTTTAGAGGGGGCGCCGGTGAACGCTTTTTTATTTCACCCAGTGGCTGAGACCCACCATGACATTAAGTCATAGTACAGGTGCTCATGTAAAACTTTGACATATCTGTACTGACTATAGTTGGGTCCTACGCATTACATCTAAACCTAGAAACTTATAGAAGTTCTCGCGGACCAAATAAATCAAGTGCACTTTTAAGATCAAGGTAAGAGGTAGCAGTGCCGAGGATCTGTATGGTTAGTGCTTAAATAAACTAATCGCTAACAGCTCCCATGGCATGGGTTGGTTGTAATTCTTTTAAAAGCCTAGTCCGCATATGCTGTCACTGCGTTGTCCACTTAGTACGTGCATTTTCGTGGGACCAAAATTAGTGGAAAAAATATTAAAACAAAGGATGTGGAGAAGAATAAGGTAGTTTCAGTAGGAGTTTCGGACACTGACTCTGACGTTTTAAGAATTCACGAGGACATAATTGCTCAGGAGGGAAAGTTATTGAGTGAACTAGCCGAAACAGACGACCTTTTGGGCTCACCTGGAGACTCTCTCGGGGGGACGGGCACTACGGAGAAATCCTCCAACTTCTCTTGGTTCTGATGAGGAATATGAAATCACAATTATTTCAGTTCACGCTCAGGAACAGAATCCTCCAGCATCCGAGGTGTCACCCGCACGGGTTGGTGGACAGGTGGGTTCAAAATTAGTTCGGCAAGATGCGGTAAAACCAAGTGTAACTGCCGTCGTCGACAGCCGAACAAAAGAAGAAAAAGCTAAGAATTGCGTCAGAGCCTCCTTGATCTTTCTTAAAAAGATAAGAATAATGACAATGATAGCAGCCGACCAAATAAACCTATCACATCTTCGGAACGATCGGTTGAAACTGGGAAGCTGGCAATCATTGCCAAAAAGGGGGCTGATCGTAAACCATCCGGCAACTCTAGTGAATCTATCACTAAAGGAGCAAGGTCTGGAGACGACCAACCCTCTACAAGCAAGAAAGATGCGGCAAACAACACTCCCAGCTCTCTTAAAGTTCTTCAAAAGAAGATGATAACGAATGCTGGAAGTGGGGCTGGTCATAAGCTCTTAAGAATCACCGTAAGAAAGTCGTTAAGAGAGCTAGGTCTGGCGATGACCAACCAGTCCCTACCGCCAAGAAGGCGAGTCACACACCGACTGGATCTCTTAAGGGCCCCCAAAAGGAAGTCATTAAGAGAGTTAGATCCGGTGACGACAAGCCTTCTACCTCGAAAAAGGCGAAGGAGTCGATGAAGCCGGCATATCTGCAGGCGGCTGTCATAGACCGTGCTGACCTAGATGGGAGGATTAGCACGGATCTATAAAGGTCGATTGAAGATAGGCTCATCGACGAGATCGCCTTAATGAAAGGAAGGCCGGATGAAGTGTCCTTCAAAGGCGCAGACTGGTCAAAGGGAGTCAAAACTGTCAATTGTGGTAATGAGAAATCGCTTGACTTTCCCAAGGCCACGATTGCCAAGTGTGGCAGCCTTTGTCCAGAGGCGAAACTGGATGTGATACTCGCATCTTAGTTGCCCCTGAGACCAGTAGTGACAGTGTGGATTCTACCACCCATAAAACCGGTGGAAACTATACTGACAGTGTTGGTCAACCAGAACGAGGGTCTGGATACAAGTCAGTGGAAGTTGTTAGCTTCTCTGACTTGTAAAGAGAACCTCGGAAGGGACTTCAGGTTTGCTATAGACCAGGAGTCTCTCAAAAAATTGGAGTCTATGGGGGGAATCGCTAATTTCGGTCTGGGCACTATCAGGTTCCGGTATCCGAAATCTGACAGTACCAACAAGGCTGCAAGTGGTGCAAATTAACTTGCATCCCTGTGAAGCAACCTCTATCGAATTAGCCTTATTGACTCCAAAGTGGATGTGGCCTTAATCCAAGAGCTCTGGATCAACAACACCAAAGTATGTGGATTAAGTGTACCATCCACTGAGGATAAGGTAAGAACGTGTATACTAGGAATGAGTTAATTTTTTTATAAATTTTCATTCTTTCAGCAATGGAGACCTAACGGTCGTGAAAAGAGAGAATATAGACTGGAGGAAACTCGCACTCGCCTCCGTTTATACGCCCTACGATGTGGCCAACCCACCGGGTGATATGGTGTGCAAACTAACGGAGTACGCAAAGAGAAGAGGCGTATATTTGGTACTCTGTTGCGATGCTAACGCACATCACTGCCAGTGGGGCAGCGCTGATATCAATGAGAGAGGTGAGTCAGTTTTCAATTTTATAACTACTAACAATCTTTTTATCTGTAACTTGGGTAATATGCCCACATTCAGAACTAAAGATAGAGAGGCAGTTATAGATATAACACTGACGAACTTTAGGAGCGATTACATTACGAACTGGAGGGTAGATAGTGAATGTTCCTTTTCGGATCATAACAGAATATCCTTTAGTTTAAATTTCGCGAGGCCAAAGGGAGAACCATATAGGAACTCCAGGAGAGCCGACTGGAACTCCTTTAGGGCCATTATGGATAGGGAACTAAACGCCGCTCTAGGATGGCAATTGTCATCAGAGGGAATTTAGAGTTTAGTGGAGGACTTCACGGGGAAAGTTAGGAACAGTTATGAACTAACTTGCCCGGTAATATTACCGGGAAAGAGGGAACAGCCTAAATGGTGGACCAAGGAACTTAGGAACCAAAGGTCAACCGTCAGGAAGCTGTTCAATAGGGCGAAACTGATACGCAAGTGTGAGGATTGGAACAGCTACAGGGAAAGTTTTAATAGGTATAAGGCAGACATTAAGAGGGCAAAAAGGTACTCATGGAGGAACTACTGTGAGTCCATCGACTCTGTATCTGATAATGAACTTAGTGAAGTAGTCGGTGACATAGTCTCGATGGATAAGGTAGCATGGGCGGTGAACACCTTTGAACCTTACAAGTCAACTGGTCCAGACGGTGTTTTTCCAACCATGCTGCAGAACATCAGTGACACGGCACTAACACTTCTCACTGAACTTTTTAGTTTGTGTCTTATCAGAAGATATATTCCAAGGAGGTGGGGAGAGGTTAAGGTAATTTTCATACCTAAGGCAGGTAAGGCTAGCCACTCGAAACCTAAAGATTTTAGACCGATCAGCCTATCGTCTTCTCTTTTGAAGACATTAGAGAGATTGATCGATCTTTATCTGAGGACGATAATTGACAACCATATCACCAGTGGGGCTCAGCACGCTTATCTAAAGGGTAAATCTGTTGAGAGTGCGCTACATGATGTGGTGAGTTACATTGAACGCGGCCTGCAGTATAGGGAGTATACATTGGCAGCGTTCCTTGATATAGAAGGAGCTTTCAATAACATTAAGATTGAGGCTATCAGAGAATCACTAGAATCATTATGCATTCAAAACTTCCTAATCGAATGGATTATTTTGATGCTGAATAGCCGGATAATTAATTCGAACTTGGGAGATGCATGCATAAGGAAGATACTGACTAGAGGGACTCCGCAAGGAGCAGTTCTCTCGCCCTTGCTATGGCTCTTAGCCGTCAATGTCATTCTAAGACAATTTGACGCAAGAGGGCGGAAAATAGTTGCCTATGCTGATGACGTTGTTATTCTGATCACAGGTAAATTTCTTTCCACGATCAGTGACGTCATGCAGTATGAACTTAACGAACTGTCCTCATGGGTCACTAGTAAGGGTTTAGGGGTCAACCCGGGGGAAAACAGAGCTAGTTCTTTTCACCAGAAGGTACAAGATTGAGCAGTTTAGGCTACCGGTACTAGGGGGAACTGAACTAAGACTGGCAAAAGAAGCAAAATATCTTGATGTGTTTCTTGATAGTAAATTATCTTGGAAGAGGAACACTCAGGAGAGGCTTAAAAGAGGTCTTAACGCCTACTACACATGCAGGAACTCCATAAGTAAGAGTAGGGGACTCAAACCGATGGTAGTAAATTGGATTTATACCTCGGTGGTGAGGCCAATTCTGACGTATGGATGTGTGGTCTGGTGGGAGGCAATGAGAATAGGAAGTCGTAGGAATCTTTTTTCTAAAGCCCAGAGATGTGCTTCGATTGGCATAACAGGTGCCTTAAGAAGCACACCTCAGGCGGCACTTAACGTCATTCTGCATCTCCTACCCATTGAGAAGTTCGTGATGGGAATGGCTGCATGGAGCCTGCTTAGACTTAGTGAATTAGGACTTACAAGATCAATCAGAATAGGACATTCCAAACTTTTAAACGAGGTTAATCTCGGTGGACATGCCCTGGTTCCCTCTGGATCCACGGACTATATGTGCACGGAGGTCGATTTCAGGGAAAATCCTATACTGATTATCCCGAGTAGGAACCAATGGTCAGATAGGGAGAAACATTTCAGTGGAGTATTGGTATTCACTAATGGATTCAAAATGAATACAGGCACTGGTGCAGTTGTGTATCTAGTTGAGGAAAACATCAGGAAAACGTATAGAGTGCCGGATAGTTGTAGTGTGTTCCAGGCGGAAATTCTAGGTATTCTTAGGGCCACAGAATTGATTGCAGGGAGTGAATGAATACAGAGATAACTCTGTATGTATATAGCCAGGCGGCCTTGAAGGCCTTGAAAGGACATTTTGTCAAGTCTAGGCTAGTTAGTGACTGTAAGAAGGCTCTTACCTACCTATATATATATTTATTTAAAACTTAAAACCGGAAAAAAACTGTGATGTGCATACACATTTCGATTTAATTTCTGTTTTTACTTCCAAATTTGTCCAATGTAAACAATATCCATATGTATTTAGACGTCAAGAAAAGCGAAATTATCATGTTTTTTTTCGTTTTCAAATTTTAGTACCCGTTTTAAAATAGATTTTTTATAAACAGTTGCAAATATGTTTTATGTTACGAAAAACGATTTCGAACAAAAACGACATAAAAACGAAAATAGGTGTGATAACCATATATTTTTCGATTTCATCTTCATTTTATTGTAATAACGAATTCGATTATATTTTCCATTTTTTTCCAAGAAAATGACAGTAACTTATATTGTGATGAAAAATGAAATTAACATGTTTTATCGTTTTCAAATCGAACAAATTTTGTTACCCATTTTTTCATTTAACATTTCACTAAAATATAACAAAGTGTAATTTGAAATGAAAATAGAACAAAAAAGAATCGAAAAATAACGTTAACTAAAGGATTCAGAAACGGAATCTGTAAATAATAAAATTATTTATTCTGTAGTGCTTAAAACGACATCAATTATTTAAATTTTAAAATGCATAGCCGATCAGGTGTCATATGGATGTATTTTGTACTTGTGGTAAAGGAATTAATGTACCAGCCAAATATTAGCACAACCCTGAAAATTCGTGCCTATTTTAATATATTCGAACATTTTTATTTAAACGTATTAGAATCGCGTTTTTTAATAAACGTTCTCCATTTAAACTATAACATAGTATGCGGCATTATAAATTTAATTTTTAAAGTTTCTGGATGTGATATCAAGTGGTAGCATACCACAAAATAGAAAACCGCTTGTTACTACTCAGGGGAATCATTTCACTCTCTAAATTTAAAAAAACGGTTGAAATTCGGCACGTGAGCTTCTCTTGGGCCAATAATATAATATGTTAAAATTTGAATTTATTTACAGAATTTATTATTTACAAAATTTATCATAGCTCCCATATAGGACACCCTTCGGAAAATCACTTTTCCAGTCATAATTCCTTTATGAATGTCCCTATAAAGATAAAATTAAGTATAAATGCAGTTTATTCAATCCATAATTTACCATAGCTTCCATATAAGGACCTGCTACGCCAATGCCAATTTAAAATTATTTAAATTGTTTCTAAGGGAATTTAATAAGGCAAAACTTGCTCCACTACAACTTCCTTACTCGTTTTCAATATTCTCGTAAAATTCTACATAGATCTTCTTTTAAAATAAGTTAAAGAAGCTTTATTTTTAAATATATACAATTTTCATTTTATTTTGTTTTTGTTCGGAAAACAAGCATATTTTTCACATATTCTTTTTGGAGTTTCATTCTACACATATCACATAAAAATACAAAATTTTTATTTTCACCGAAGTTCGTTTAAAAACTTTTTGAATTTCTATATAAAAGTATTTTTTTTTTTTAATATTAAAAATATTTCTACAGCATTAGCTTTAACAAAAATATGTAAATATTTTCTAAATACCTATAATAATTTTATTAAAACTAATTATTATTTTTTTTATTTTTTTATTTTTCAATGTTTATTTTTTTCAAAATCATTGAACTAAACTTGCTTAGCATAGATTGACCAAAAATAACTAGTTTATTGTAATTTAAAGAAATTGATAAATTATGTAACTAAAATAAAATATTTGATAATTGGATAATTAAAGAGTAAATGGAAATATTGATAAAAAAAAATAGGAACACAAAAGTAAGATAACAATAAATAAGTTAAAAGAAAACATATTTAATTTACTAGGGATAGTCATAGAATATCTAACTCTATGCTTAACAACTCCATTGTTTTTACCACTGTGATAAAAAAAATTGCAGAAAATCTGTGACTTTGACTGCGCACTACACGGAGAGTGAAAAAATTAAATAATTTTTTTTAACAGATAATGATGCCTTACTTTTTAAAAATATTAATTTTTAATTTAAATTAATCGCCATTTTTCTCAATATCTCCCCTCTGTTCGATCTACCGTTGTAGGAAGTAAATTTGTAAGTAAATTTGTAAATTTGTTATCCCTTCACAAAATGGTTATTTTATAAGCACGTTGATTTCTCCTCTGTCATGTTTTTCCAATACTGTCCTTTGTCCGAAAGCAAAGATTGTTTCTTTTGTAGTGGCTTCATCCAGAAACTTTAATTTATAAATAACTATTTTTTTTTAATAATTTTGTTGTCATAGAACTGAAACAAAAATGAAATATGAAGTCGATCGTTTTCTATTACACCTTTTTGAACATTCGATTTCACATCAAAACGAAACATTTTTCATCACATGCCTGTTTATTTTTATAGAAAAAATGTGCTAGATAACGAAAAATAACATTTTAAAGATTTAGACAGGAAATGGGTGAAATTTCCTCTGTAATGTTTCAAAGGTAAAATTTGAATAGAAAACTTAAACGAAAGTTCACTTTGGTATTTTAACTATACTTCATTTTTCTGCATTTCTGAATTCGCCTATGACTGAAGTCATAAATAATGTAAACTTCGTTCCTAAGTTATATCTCTTTAAACCTTCTTATATTATGTTCACACACGTTAGTTTTTGGCTTGTTTTTTGAAAAACATAATGAGTTTAAACATGATTGTTCACATATAATTTTATTGTGTTTTTCCTTTTAGCATGTTTTTCGTTCGTCAAAATATTTTCACAAATTTTTGATTTAAACAAAAATTTCATACAAACAATTTCTAATTCAAAAAATAAAATTTTTAAACATATAAAATTTATGAACAAATATAAATTTCATTCATAATTTTTAAGTTTTTATTTTTAAACTGTTTGACAATTTTTACAAATTCTTTTTCCAACAAATTTTTATGTACTAAAAATACTAAAAATTTCTTCCTTCTATGGAAATTTAGCATGTTTTTTGTGTATTAAATAATTAAACAACTCGAATCGAGATGTTTTTGGCATTGATATATATAAAAAAACAAATCAATTTGTTTGTGTTTTTTGAGAAAATGGATCGTTTTTCAGAAAACGTAGATTCACCAATTTAGCTGGGTATCGCCATACTATACGGATTGCATATAACTGGAAAAATTATTACACAACTTAAAATTTAATTTATACACAGAATCATATAGGAAAACATAACTGGATAAATGTTGTTTATTAATTCTGAAATGTTATTGGTCTATACCGATGTTTGAAATTACAAATAATTACATCTTTCATGTCTTTTGCTTTTTGGTAGAGTCATAATAAAAATTTTAACTTTAATAGTGTTTTTATTTGAAACACAATTTTTAAAATAAATTTGTTGCCATTTGACAAAAAACACTCAGAAATTAAACAAAAATGAAATATGAAATGAAATATGTTTTTTTATCACACAATTCGTTCGTTTTGAGAATTCGATTTCACATTAAAACTACTCGTTTTCTATCACATACCAGTATATTCGAAACATTATATTTAAAAAATAATAGTGTTAATTTACAAATATACTGAAGTATTGAAAAAAAAAAATAAATTTCGTCGCATTTTATCAAAAATGAAGTTTTGAAATTTTTTCGTGAAACAGTTTAAAACCATCGTTTTTGTACATTAATATTTGATTTAAATTCTCTGACTTTAGCACCCTCTCGTCGCCACAAAAATAATTATTAAATAATTATTAAAAATCTTTAAAAATTATATTATTTTTTCAAAATTATATTATTATGTAATATATAATTTATACTATATATCATTTCAAGGGAAATATTTTTATCTTTAATATGAGACTTAAACTAAAATTTTAGTTCAGAAGTTATTATTTCGGAAGGACATTTGAATATGTGAAAAAATGGACTGATCATTGGTTCTTATATCAAAAAAATCACACATACCAAAATTCAATAAATAATTTTCAAAATTGCTGTACTTTGCGACAAATTTTCAGCCGTCCTCATGGGCGGACATCGTTAAATAAAAGGCTACTTTAAGGTAAACGCAAATATTACAACCACCTGTGTAGGTGTAGGTTATAAAAAGTTCAGTACGAATATAATTATAGACCCTTGCCCTATTAGTAATGGGACGAGTTTAGAAATGTTTTTTGTTTTTAATTCTAAATTTCAACAAAAAAGCACGTAATTGAAAAATATTTGGATTATCTGTGCAATAATTTGGCGTAGAAAGTCTTTATCATGACAGTGTCATAATCTATTATTTTGTTTAATATGGATTTTATTCCATTAGTTATTATATGACTATAAAAACCCAAAATTTGTCATTTCATTTTATTTTATTATAGGTAATACTTAACTTTGTAGATTTCAAATTGAATTATTTAGAAAAGCAAAAAAAGGAAACTATTTTTCTTAAATTCTGGTAAAACTTGAAAGTTTAGCTAGGCTGGAATTCTATGTAATAAATATTGTTGGAATATATATATGAAAATAACAAAAATCTTTTCGATATTTTTTTGTAGTAAAAAATCTAAAGGATTCTTCGCTAGTTTCTTATTATGAAAATCCATTTTATTAATTTAATCATTATGTAAATTCTTACCATCATACATTATAATATTTGTTAAATTAAACTAGAACCTTTATTAGGTAATTACGCACCCAAATTAATATCAATTTAAATGTTTAGGTCTTACAGAAAGTTATTATTATGAATGAATAATATTAATTTGAAATTATTTAATATACAAACAAATTTCCTTAAAAGTTTATTGAAGTCATGATAATCTAATGCCTTTTTTGTATAATTTATTTGTATTTTAATCACGATCTTAAAACATTTTCAATTGATAAGATAAAACATTTAGCACGTTGTCTAAATAAAGTTTGTGTATAATAAATCCTTTTTTATGATGAGGCAATGTTTATTAAAAAAAATCATTTTATTGTTTTTTATATATTAAAACTAAGTATTTATTTCATGTTTACTTGAGTTTTTGTGAAAATTCGAATTTTTTGTCAAAATTTGATTTTTTTGGTAAAAATGCCGTTCTGTGAGGAAAATTCAGTCCAGTCCAGAAAAATTTTCGAAAAATTAAATTTTATAAAAATTTCATAGCAACATTTTAATGTATCCGATACATATGATTCGAAGATACGACTGATTGGCAAAAATACTTGGTTTTATTTTTTACCGCAGTTATTTGTAGAACATTTTGTTTGAAATTATCTGTCATATGGCTCATAGTCCTTTACAATATTTGAAAAAGTGATTATAGTTCACCAAAAACTTACATAAATATCTCGAATGATTTTTTTATTTAATACGACTTCTGGAAATGGGTTGTAAAAAGAAAGTTTTATAACATTTAGAAAGGATTATATTAAAATCCTGGAAAAGTAGTAGTAGTATCTTAGTAGTATGATTTCTCCTTCTTTATGTGATGAAAATCAATCGATAAAAAAATAATATAAATTTCTTGTTGAAATTTAGTTTAAATTTATTTTCATTTCATATATATTTTTGTTACATCTTAAAGGTCATTTATTTATCCAAAGACACTGTTTGAATTATGTATGAGATAAAATAATTAAATGGTATCGAATGCACTTAAAAATCGGAAATTTTACTATTATAAATTTATGCTTTATATTTATAAATTTAATTGAAATTTCTAAATTCTTTATTAAATTATCTATATTTATTTTTTTTTTACCTTTTTTCCATAAACTTTTATATTTAAGTGTATACGAATTATAGTTATCATAAAATTTTAAATCGTTAAGGATTTTCCATTGTTATTTAGAAATTTATTGTATTCTCAAGAATACTCTATTACTCTTCAAAAAGCCAGAGATAAGAGTGCGAAAAAATACTTAATGAACTGAACTCTTTTACATATTAGTGTTATATATTAAACAATTCAAATTGATTACATTATTGGCTAATACAGTAGTTGAAAATAGTAAAGCAAGAAATAAAATAAAAAGAGATTAGCAATAAAATGAACTCACTAAGCACACGAACTCGAATTTACTTACTCATTCATATCAAAACGAATAAAAGAATCAATTTGTTTTATCAAAATTAAATCTAGTATAAATTTAAAAAAGTTTAAAAAATACTAAGTAATGAACTAAATTTGTTATAACCTTCAAGAAATTTCAATATTCGTTCATATCGTCACCTAAAATACAAAAGTCCGCACTTTTTAATTTTTTACAGTTTTTAAATATTTTTTAAGTATTTGCTTCAAAATTAAGCAATTAATAAAATTTTTTTAGTAATTCACTTTAAACAAAAATAAATAAAGCGTTAAACACTATTCAAACCAAACTTTTCTTAAATGAAAAAAATTTTACGACTGTTTCGTTAACGAAGCTGATGTTAAGGCCTTTTGACTTTTGTTAATATTGATGTCATTTTTGAATTTTTTTGTGTAAATGTAGTTTGGGTCAGTACATTATAATCCAATAGAAAACCAACATTTGATTTTTCAGTAGATACGGCCTTTTGAATTTTAGGTGATGATATGTTATAATTACTTTCTTCATAATTACTTTTTTCGATAAGGCATTTTCATAATTTATGATTGTAATGGTTTCAACTATGTATTTACAATTGGGATCAATTTGGTTTAGCTTATTTAGATTCCGTCAGATTTTGTAAATTCCAAAAAATTTTAACAATTTTATATAAAAGGAGAATATCAAAGACAAATCAATGGAAAGCCTTTTTTTTTTGAAAACGCAAAATTTGAAATTAATTCCATTAAGTCGGAATGAAAATCTGTAATAGGCTTGATATTTATGAATCACTTTTTCTTCATTGCTCCATAAGAAAATACAAATAATACCTTAAAAGTATTTAGTAAAATAAAAACTAGTCGAAAATTACATAATAATAAAAAAGTATTAATTTTCTGTGTTCATCCTGGATTCAATATTTTAAATTTAAAATCTGCAAAATTCATATTTTTTTAATCTAAATTGAGACTTAAAATTCTGATTGTAAATAAGAAAGCAAAAATAAAACTAGTAAAATTTGTAAACTAATTTATAAACTAAATTTTCTCTCAATTTTCTCTCAAATCCAGTCGTGGTACAACAATTTAACAAGGTATATGCATAAAGGCAACAACTACAACAATGCCATTTTTGTCTTAGATAAGACTGAAACGTCGAAAAGAGAAAAAAAGAAATACATGCAAACGTAAAAAAATTTGACATTTCAGTCTTACACTAACAAATAAACCAAAAAATAATTAACTGAGCTTATAATGACACCTTGTACTGGTTATACCATGAATCCAGTAAAAGTTTTTACTGGACAGTAAAAATTTTTGCTAAACGAACGCACTTAATAATCCTTGTTTGCAATAGGCAAAGATTGAGATAAATATATTATATTTATTTATTTATTTATTCAAGGTTGTATTTTTGTTAGGGTTTCATTATTAATTGAGCAAAAATTGCAAAATAAAAAATCATATTTTCGGATCGAAAATTTTTTTAATCTTTCCAATGCCTCAAAAAATAAGATTAATCTTCACATAAGGCAACATTGATCAACACACTCATAACTAGTCAACCACTACAGAATTTTGAAAATTATCATTACATTTCTCTCACATTTAAATTTTTAAATATATTAAGCTGGTATAGAATTTTTTTTGTTATTGGTAATAACGATTTACTATGGCTAAGATAATCAAATCAAAAGAATTAGCTATAAAAGCTACTAGTTCTTGTCAGTATATATTAGTCTGTAAAGTACAACTCTCGACGAGTGTTTAACGGTATTAAACGCAAAAATGGTTCGGCATATCGTGACGGGTGTGTCGTTAGCACTTCTTGTGCTGGTTAGTGTTACCCTTGCTGAGGATTTATCGAATAAGCAGCTGGCTGCTGGTCAAACGCCATTCAAAAGTGATTTAGCGTATGAATTTTTTAACATTGGTTCCCAAATGTCTTCGGATTTAAGAAATATTACAATTTCAACCCATAAAACATACGATGATACTCAATGTGATATTGATATCGAAGCAATTAGAAACGGTTTACGCAATTACGATGAATGGGCTATTGAATGTAAGCATAAATAAATTATATTTTACATTTATTACGTACAGTGAAAAATGAATTAAACGAAATGGACAACTTTTTGAAAAATTTAACAATTTAAAAGAAAACAGTGTTATAATAATGTGGCTAAATATACTTAGAAATTGATCTCCTACAAATTTGATATATTCGATTGCAAAAAGATCCTTATAAATTTATGTTGTTTTAAAAGTGTGATTTTCGATAATGATATTAAAAAAAAATTCTAAATATTTTATTAAAATTTTTTCTCATTCGATTTTAATAAATGAGGAGCCGCAAAACTTTTTTATTTATTTGGATTTGTGGGAAATTGCTTTGTACCATGGAAATAGTAAGAAGTTTTCTTTATGTTTTAATCGCAATATTTTGACAGTATGTATTAAATTACCCAAAAATAATGCTCGGGAAAAATTATGGACAAAAAAAAAAAAAAAAATAAATAAATGAAAATACTTAAAAAAATATACTTCTTCAAATAAAAAATAATAAAAAAAAAAAACATTTTTTGTGACAAAAGAATTAAAAACTTATCCTAATATAATTTTTCCTGATAGACTTCAACCCATCAAATACAAAAAAAATCTGAAAAATGCAAAAAGGACGATTATTAAATTTACAACCCTACTCAACCTCACCTAAACTTCACACCAAAAGTAATTAAGTAATTCAATCTCACTTTTAAAATTATAAGTTTTTAATTGTAAAGTTTTTCAATTATCTAAAAAATGTTTTATTTTATAAAACTAAAAATGTTATTGATTTTAAATATTTTTGTTGGAAAAAAATGTAAAATCCTGCTTTAAAATAAATATTTTTTCATATAAAAATATAATCTTAATTTCTTATAAATATTATGAATTTCAAACAAGGCTAATTTTAATTTATTATTATTGAAATTTATTAAATAGCGTCTTATCACTTATTTAGTTTTTAATCTTTAAATCAATAATTCCATCTATAAGAAGTATTACGAATTTTTTCTAAACACAAGTAAGTATTAAATTTTCCCCAATTAAAGATTTCGTAAATTTTGAAGAGGTTTTGATTATAAATCAAAATTATAAATACAGTCATAAAATAATTCAACAAATGTAGTGGTGTAATTCTAACTGATAAAAGTTTTTAACTTATACAATTTTGATTAAAAAGTTAATTTGCTAATCTATAGTGATATGACGATTATTGTGCAAATTTTATTAGATTTGAGCAGTCATTATAATTGATATAATTTCTAATACTATCAGCCTATTTTAATTCTGACTGCTTTTGTTTTAGTTTCTTTAGATTCCGTTCGATTCTGTTAATTCAAAACATTGTACAAATTGGGAAATGTTAAGAATACAAGAAAAATACGAGTATTTAAAAATATACACGATGCTACTCGTACAAAACGGCACTTTTTATTTTCACTCGAAAAACGGTCTAATATGGGCCGCAGATCTTTTTCAATAAACTTAAAATCGATTTTTAACTATATTCAAATCTTGTATATATGTTCCAAATAAGTAATGACTTTTTCAACACTTTTCAGTAAACAGATTTGGCTTCAAAATAAAAAGTATAGATGTTTCCAGCTCAAATGAAAATTTACCTCATTCTCAAAATTTTCGTCCTGACATTATCCTTTCGTGAGCTGGGTCAAAATGAAAATTAATCGAATAATCTATTAAAGCTTTTAAATTACTCAAGTTATTCGAGTAAGTTATGCCTTAAGATTTTGCTGGGTTTGAAATTTTATTTACAATAAAGCAAGCATTCTGTGCTGTCTTAGAGTTTTATTAAAATATAAAATAAAAAATTTTAACAATTAATTTTTATAAAACATAAAAATAAATTGCCGATCTGAAAAAAAACTTTTAAAAATAATATATAATTAAAATTTGAGAGTGTTTTTCTCTTTTGTTTTTATAAAGCTATTGTTTCTGTTTACTTAATTCTTTGATATTTTTTATAAGTAATTTAATACAATTTTAATCAGTTTAAAATTTGTTTGGAAAAAAATGTTTGCATTTTTTTGCATGCATTTTTTTGCAATATTTATTTATAATTTGAATTATTAACACATTTTCATTTTTTTAGACCCACAATTGTTATTTTACACTTTTAACGCTTGAAGATGGTCCTGCAAACTACCAAACTTCTCTTATTTTGAAAAATATCATAAATTTAATGTATTGTCTAATTAAAAAAAAACGGACTATCTGAATATTTTATAACACACAATTATAATAATATTAAGAAAAACGCCTATATGAAGTAGACGTATTATTAATAAATCGTAAAAGATTGCAAAATGTTGAAAAATGAGTAAATGAAAGAGTTTTAATGCTCTCCTGAACAATAGGGGTTTTGCCAATAGCCTTTTTTGAATATACATATTTTAAGACAAACTAAATATAATAAATTGCATTTAAAATTGAAAATTGGGAGAAAATGTTATTTTATTTTTTAATGTTAAAAGATATGTGGTTATTACTTAACCAAAACACACAAAATTGTATACGATGGACCTGATTTTTTTACTTCCCAAAAGAGTTTAAAAAGAAAAATTTAATAAAAGAATAACAGAATTAGGGAAGCATTTGCACAGGAACCTTCCCAAAAACAGTTTTTTAACATAATTCAAAATTTTTGGGGTGTATTTGCAAAACTGAGTTATGATATTCTCAAGAAGACCTATTACGTACAACAAAATTCGCGATTTTATTCACATTTTTAATTTAGTAAAAAGTCAAAATATTTCACTGTGTATGTAATATTAATTATTCATATCATTTTGAAGTTACATACCCATTTAATTGATTAAAAGGTCATTAGAAAGGCTGTTAAGTTCAATTCTAATAACATAATTAGAAAAACAAATAATTTTTTTAAAAATGCATTTACATATAATGCAAATGCATTTTTTGTGCATTTTTGAAAACTTTCCCTCCTTTCGATTTTTTATTTTTCTTAATAAACTATTATATTGACCCAGTATTTTTTCTGAAAAACACCAATAAATTTATTTAATGCAATTTAGAACTAAAATTTTATTTTTTAATTACTTAACTTAAAGTGAAAATAAATACCACTAAAATACAAAACATTTTTGAAGTAGTTCAAAGGAATGCAATATTTTCATGATTTCTTTAGAACTTATTCATTTAAATTCATTCTTAATTTTTTCCTTAAATCTAATAAATATATTATTTGTGAACTCCTGGAAAATAACTTTCACTTTAGCTTTGGAGTTGCAGTATTTGCCTTTTGTACTCGTAAATTATTTTCGGATGTGGATTTCTTATACTTAAATTAGAAATAAAACTTTAAAAATTAGAGCTATTCATTTGTTTTTAAGTTGATAAAATCTGCAGTTTATTGTACTATGCCCCATATAATCTTTAGGTATATAAATGTGCATATATTAATATGCTCATCAATGAAAAAAACGTAGTCGAATCATCATTGGTTTTAAGCTCTTATTTTAATGCCGAGTCATGCACTATAATGACACGCCAATTTTAAAATCATAAATTTTTTATCCAAAAATGAACCAGTGCATTATTACGTGAACTAAAAAGAAAAAATTAACAAAATAATAACAGAATTAGGGAAGCATTTACACAGAAACCTTCCCAAAAACAGTTTTTGAGCATAATTTTGCATGTCTTTTTTTGCTAGGTAGTTTTATACATATGTCTTAAGATGTGCGCTCTTTGCGTAAAAGGTGCAAAACACTTTTCGTATGGAAAACTGTTGACATTTTTTCTAAAAAAAAAAATAAAAAAATAATGAAATAAAATAAAAAAAAAATAAATAAATTAATAAATAATAGGGGAAGAACAATTTCAAAAATGCATCTGAAAAATGCACTTGCATTATAAATGTACTTTTATAAAAAATATTATTTTTAATTATGAAGTTTAAAGAAGGCATAATCGCCTTTTTATTTCAATGCAATCGGATTGCAACTATAAAAGTTGGGAATACATATATTTATAACATTTTTAATTGCAATATTTAAAATTACACGTAGAGAAAAAGCATAGTTACGGCATTTTCACTACAAAAATATTATGTTCTCATTATTAATTTACATTAATTTCAATAGTACTATGTTCATGATAATAATGTTTTTGGTTCAGTTTTATCATTCACTGTTTACATTCAATAAAAAATTTTAATGTAGTTGACTACAAAAATTTTATGTTTTTAAATATTTTTACCAGAAACAAAATTTTATTAATATAAAAAATATCATTATTTCTACAATCATTAAATATTATCAATCTTTTCGCTAGTTCTTAAACCATATTTTGTTTTCATACCATATTTATATTATTATTTCCATAACAATAAAATATTACAAATAAAGATGGTTTCTTCAAATATAGTTGAAATATTCATAACTTGTTTATTTTTGAATATATTTCGTTTTTAACGTTTGTTTTCCACCTTCATTATAATTCTCATTTAGTTTATACATGAATAAATATAACTAGACAAGTTTTTATTATATTTGGTGTGATTAAAGCAATATAAGATTTGCTTAACTACTATTAAAGGGTTTAATTAATAAAATATCTTGTATTTCTTGCACAACATATAATGGTACAAATAAATAAAATTAAATAATGAATAAATTAATAAAAATAATAATTTTGAATCAATGTGTTTTATATAATATATGATAAGTTGAAATTATAATACGATAAAAGGAAATCGTAATATGATAAGATTAGATAATAATATGATAAGATGAAATAATAATATTATTCGATAGGATAATAATATAGTAAGATGGTAAAAAATAATATCAAAGATTCCAATCATAACATGAAAAAACAAACCTTAACATCGGACACAATATGATAAATTGGAATCATAACAATTATTATTTATAATCATATCTATTCCTATCTATGACCATATATTCCAAACATAATATATTGCTCTTAGGTTATCGTCACTACAACTATATTTTTTCTTTGCGTGTAGATACTTTGTATATTTTTGATTATTTTCAATAAACAGAAATCGCAAGTTTTACGAAATTTAGAAAAATAAAAAATTAGGCGTCCATCTTGCCACATAGCGTAAGAGTCTGTTTAATTTGAAGAAAATCGGAAAACCGAAGTTAAGTGTGCTTTCTGTGTTGAATGTCACGTTAATGCATCCAAGAAAATTTTAATTTTTTTATTGGGTATCTGGAAACGTATAGTCAATGTTATATGAATTAGATGATAATTGTACGTCGTGCTGGATAAAATTGCAAGCATAATCATTGACAATGCAGCAATTTAAACTTTTACCAGTATTCTGTTAAAGGAATTGTTTAACTTAATATGGTATTTTTTTAACAAAAACAGTTTTTTAATATTTCTAAATTTTTAATTACATTTTTTTTTGCTTACTTTAGATCCCGACTCATGGGGCCGTTTACCTTTCGGTCTCTTGTGGGGTCATGTCATTAGTATGGGTCAATTTGAAGAATGTATTGCTGCCACTCGTAAAGTATCTGAAACTCATGAAATCAGAGGCCAATATTGTTTGGCTAAAGTTCCCATTAAGCGTTTCATGAGCGAAATCAACAAACGTGATGAATGGAGCAGAGCCATTAGTTACAAGCGCAAGGATCCTGAAGCTTTTGAATTGGGTGTTTGTGTACCCAAATCTTGTTCACCTACTATGACTAATAAAATCTTAAAAGAAGTTATTAAAAATTACTATGGTCAAGTAATTACATCCGATATGATTAGAGAAGATTTCTGTAAAATCGATGAGCCCATTGAATTGCGCGGCATTGATATTTTCGCCATGTATGTATGCTTAAAGTTTTTAAATAATTGTGCAGAAAAATAATAATTACTTAAACATTTCAGCGTTTTCATCTGCTTTATTGTATTCTGCATGATTGCAAGTTCTATTTATGATTATATTCAAACCAAGAATAAACGTAAGTATTTCAAGTTTAATCTTTACAATCGTTGTATAGTTGTAAGACGAATATAGTTTTCACAAAACATGATTAAACATTTTTACGACATGCAACGATACAATACCAGTTGTGAATTTATTTAATTATAATCATGTATATCTATTTTTTTACTCAGAACCCAAAAAACCTTTATTTTTGGCCTTTTCTGTTCTTACCAATGCCCCTAAGATTTTTACTGTTAAGAAAATTGACAATCCTAATGTAATTCACTGCCTTAATGGTATTCGTTGTTTCTCTATGATGTGGGTTGTATTTGGCCATGGTTATATGACTTTCTACGATTTGCCTCATATCAACAAAAACAAAGTTTACACTGTAAATATTTTTATCGGACTTTTTAATTATATTTTGTATAATGATTACTTTTTTTAATTTTAATAGTGGGTTGAAACTCCTTACTCCATGTTGGTACAAAACGGTTCTCTATGTGTAGATACTTTTTTCTTTATGTCTGGTTTGTTAATGTTATGGGGTGCTTTCCGCGAAATGGAAAAAACGTAAGTAATTTATTTACATCATATGTATACCAAATAAATTTCATAAATCATAATGAATATTTGCGTCTATATATATTTTTTTTTTTTTTCTCAGCTTTAAGCGTTCTTTAAATATTTTTTACTATGACCCAAAACAATTCAAATGAATTGTGTTATGAATGGTTTATTTATTGGAATACTTTGGTACATAGCAGCACTATTTGTTTTACACCACTCAGTTATTTGTTTGTAGTAATAATGAATAGAGGGATCAATTCAGAAAAATTAAAATTCTTAGTGTTTTTCAATGATAGGAATGAATCTTTTGAAACGGCGCTTATTTGCAACATTTCTCTGTTAAAAATGTTATTTGTTATGACATGTTAAATTTTTTCTCTCTTGTACAAGTGTATTGTCAGACCAAAGTTTATTCGACAATTAAAACTTTTTTACACGATATTTATCTGATACATTTTCCATAACATATTTGATATGAAATTCATATTTTTGAAAAAAAACTTCTTTCTAGCATTCCTATTAGGAATACTAGAACTATACTTTGAGCGTCTTCAGTCCAGCTTTTTTAGCTTTTCTGATAAAAGATACAGATAAATTTAAAGAATGAGTCACATCTACAGATTTACATATTTTCGCTTTACTCTACAATTATTTTGTCTGCGATCCTACAGTCCACATTGGTTAAATTCCAAAATAATAATTTAAGAAATTGTAGAAAGTAAATGTATTTTATAACTGATAACAGATCAAGCAATCAAAAACGATAAAGAAAGATATAGTCGGTCAGGACCGACTATATGATATCCAACACCATTGTGAAGTATAAAATGGGAAGGGGACTTATATTAAACCTGTGGCCAATTTTACTAAATGTAAAATAAAATATACAAATACAAATAAAGTGCATAAACATCTAGATGACTTTATGCACTTTAGGGCGATTTCTGGAAGTAGGTTTATATGGGAGCTATGGTAAATTATGGACCGATTCTCATAAAATTTGACAATGTTCTTTAAACTTATAAAAAAGTTATTTGTGTCGAATATTAACTTGATACTAATATTCATGTGGGATTTATGTACGTTAAAGTGATTTTCAGAAGAGGGATTTATATGGGAGCTATGGTCAATTTTGGACCGATCTTCATAAAAGATTGATACTTGTACAAAACTTCTTCGCACTGAATTTCATTAAAATATTGTTATTTTTAAGGCATTTTTCAGTGTTTAAACTCTATTCCGGAGGGACATTTATATAGGGGCTAGGTGAAATAATGGACAGATCACGACCAATTTCAATAAGCTTCGTCTTTGTATCATAAAAGTCCCACGTGCCAAATTTCAATTGAATTATCTTTAAAATTGCGACCCATACTTTATACTTTAAGGTGGGTGTTGGATAACTTTTTCTATGCGTTATAAACATCAGCACAACGCACAATATCCCAACCACTTATGGTGGTGTAGGGTATAGATATAATGTGACAAAGCTGATAGCTGATAAATAACTGATTTTACATTTTTATTAAAATTGAGCTTGAATTTTAAAACATGTATCACAAAACCAGAAAAATATATAACAATGTTATATCATGTAAATTGCAGCCTAGAAGAAGTATTTTGAGACCTTCATTTTACATTTTGTATAAGTCACGCGTTTGTGGTCATATGAGTTGTTTATCAAGATAACCTATAAGTTTGAAGGGTGAACGAAAGTTATGTATGGGCATGAACTTGCATGAACGTAAAAACATGAAAATGTTCGCCAAAGTGTCTATTTTATGCAGAAATTCAGATAACGCTAACATTTTGCGACAAAATCTTGCTATTGTCAATTTTCTCTTTTTTTTTCTTGTTTTTCATATACAAGTTGGAAAAAATATTATGCCCTAACCCATTGTGTAGTTTTACTAATCAATTAAAATCTAAAAACTTACAAAATAATTAAAATAAAACCAAAAGCAACCAGGTAAATCTCATATTTATAAAATATATCTACTGTAGTAAAAATATGTATTATAGAAGTTTAAGCAAAAATACTTAAAATCGGTTTTAATAAATATTATTGTTAATTTTATATAAAATTACTTCAATGAAACCTCAAGAAGGCATTAACAATGATTTTTAAATTTATGCCAGAAAAAGTGAATTTTTGACCAATGTGCAGTCTGTAAATCAACTATTTCTTCAGCTATCAGGACTCTTTTCAGTGATCGTGAACCTTTTGTATTTTTTATAACTATTGAAACTGTATTTCCCGACTCTCCTGTGTTTTGTATGTTCGACATGAGTTTCGATAATAAATTTGTTTCTAAACGAATTTTGTTAAATGTACATTTAAGACAAACTAATTATGCATAGACTCCACTTTTTTCACGTATTTTTAATACCGACATTGCAGAATTTGATGCAATTCTAAGAATTTTTCGTCTTTCTTTTGGAGTTGCTGCCATTTTCTTCTGACCTTTCATGTTTTTTCCATATCTTTCCACATTGTTTAAATAATTGTACACACCTGTCTTTCCTCTATTAATGTTTTTGGCTATTTGAACCGGATTCTGACCCTGAGATTTCAAAATCAGATTTTTTTCTTTTTCAGAGTTATTAAGAGCCTTACCACGTCCCGTTTTGAATAAAAACTATTTAAAAACTATTAAATTAAAAATTCTCTAGCCGTTTATATTGAAAGAAATTCAAATCATAGCCTTCCTGATTAATATTAAAAGAATTACTTATTCAAGTGACACACGAAAAAGTACTACAGAAATACATGTCTTTAAATCAATGCATAATTTTAGTATAACAAAATATGTATATTTCTTCAGGAAACTAAAGCCAACAATTTGAAATTTGGTTGCGCAAAAAAATATTTATTTCTGAACTTTAATTTAGGAGATAAAGTTAAAAAAAATGTGATTCCTTATTCAAGTGGCAGGCAGTGTAGTTACTGAGAATAATAGCAAATGTAAGCAAATTAACGGTACTTATTTTTCACGTAAAGTAAAAATTATAAGTAGAGTTTCTCATGGAAATCTCGAGACGGGAATTCCAAAGAATTCTTCAAAAGTTTCAGTCTTGTGTATGCAAAATGATTATATTTATTAAGTCATGTATTGTCGTTTTAATACATAAATGTGTTATTAAATTTATTTTTATTTATTTTATTCGATTTTGTTACGAGTTTAAAAAATATCTTTAAGGATTCAGCATTGTGGTCAAATGTAATATGTTACAAAAGGACTAGCAAGAAGTAAAATTCGACAGTTGAAAAATATATTTATTAAAAGATTTGAAGATATGATTTGCATTCATTTGAAAAGAGAAATCTCTTTAAAATATCGGGAATCCTTAAACAACATATATTTTTAAAGTACTATTGAAAACGTGGACCTAAAAGTATCTAAACCATTAACTGTATATGGATTTTTTATGAGATAAATTACAAAAAGTTCACTTATAACATAAAGCAATTTAAAGTACCCAATTATCCAAGAACTGAACATGATGTAAATTAATTTTTGAGCTCAGTTTTTCCTTAGCTATAGATTAATGTGTAACATAAAAATAGATGGAACTTAATTATATTTTTGTAAGAGAAAACCATTATTCATAGAAATGGGTTATAAACCTGGAAATTCTTTATGACTCTCTTAACAACAAGCTTACTTCCGTAAAATTAGCTAAAGAAGTTTTATCCACAGGGCAATATGAAAACCAAAAGTGATGATTCGAGTTGTTATATTATAAAAAGTTGTCATTTGATTTTCAAAATGTCAACATTTCGAAAAGAGTTGAATTAGTTTATCGTTTTATTATTAATTAGCAGGGCAACAAAAAATATGCAAAATCATTTTTTACTGGATTTCAAATAAACGAAACTGTTGGTTATTTATCCATTTCAGAAAATTTTAAGAATTTTGGCATTGATTTGTTAAAGCATAATTTGGCATATTTAAGTCTTATTAGCATATTTTTGCATATTTTGTGATTAGCAGCAAATTTTGTCATATTTTCATACAAACTTGTTATTTAGAGCATATTTTAAATGGGATATTTTTCGCATATTTTACACTAAAATGCATAATTTTGAATATTTTACACTTAAAAGAAAAATTTTGCACCCTAAATGATTTTAAGAGCATTTTTTATGCGCATAAAACGCTTTCTTTAGAGCACATTTTTAGTTGCCCTGTTAATTAGTTTATTTTAACATTTTTTATCCTTCGTTTAATCGAATTACCTTATAAACATTTTAATTATTTATTTTCGGCGGGAATTCCCGTGATACTGGGAAATTTAAAAATCAATCCCTCTATTTACAAGTCTTAAAACATGCAAGGATTTTTCGTGCAAAGTCCTTACTTAGGAAAGTTTTCATTTCAAATTAATCATAAAATTTTTAGAGCAAAAAGTAATAGATACAATATTTCAGACATTTATAAACATTTAAATTTTGAGTCACAAGCTATGTATATGCACATTATAAACACATTCATAAACACAAAATCATTTCACTATCGGTACGACTTACACACATAACTCAACATGTATATTATTCATTACAGCAAAGGCTACCTAAATATTAAAATGATGTATTTCCATCGTTATATTCGTCTGACTCCAGTGGTCGCTGTTGTTATTTTATACATCATGTCCTTGTATAAATACTCTGGTGCTGGTCCCATGTGGATGAAACTTGGTACTCAAGATAAACGTTGTGAAGATACCTGGTGGGCTACTTTGTTGTATGTCCAAAATTACGCTTTCCCCTATAAAATCGTAAGTTTAAACATTATATGTTCTGGAACAATGAATATTTTTATTTTTTTTTTTGTTTTCAGTGTATTAGTCAATCTTGGTATTTGGCTGTCGATACCCAATTGTATGTCTTGTCGCCGCTCTTCCTCATTCCCTTATGGAAATGGGGCAAGAAAGCTTTAGTTCCCATTGTAATATTTCTTATTTTATGCTTGGGTTGTACATTTGCAACATTTATGTACAATGACTTTACGCTCTTCCGTGTACAAGATAATCAAGTTAGTTTGCGTCAACGTCTTACATATTATCCAACTCATACCCGTATTCCTACTTGGTTGATTGGTGTCATCTTTGGTTACTTCTTGTTTACCAAAAATCGAGGCAGAAAGATTCCCATGAAAAAACAATGGGTTGTTATTGGTTGGTTGTTGGCTTTCGGTGTTATGCTTACCGATTTGTGGGGACCTTACTGGCGTATTCGTCCTGAAAATCCCAATTCTCCCATCTATGAAGGTGCCATCTTTGAACCTTTGAGTCGTACCTCTTGGGCTCTTGCTATGGGCTGGATAGTTTGGGCTTGTTACAATGGTCATGGTGGTATTATCAACGATTTTTTGTCATGGGGATTCTTTACTGGTTTCAGTCGTTTGACTTACTGCATGTATGTCATTCACCGAATTGTTCAATTGGTTAATGCTGCACGTTTGCAAACTGATACACACTTTTCGAATTATGATGCTGTATGTACAATAGTTTTTATATTAAAAATAATCTAGATTTAACGCTTATATTTTTTCATAATCGTTTAGATTCTTCGTTGGTGGCATGATTTCGGCATCACTTTGACTGCTTCCATCTTTGCTACTTTGGCTTTCGAATCACCTATATTAGGTATCGAAAAGGCCATTTTCGGACGTGGTGAAGCTAAACCTAAGAAGATCGAACCTGTTGAAACTGTTCCTGAAGAAAATCCTAGCAAAGCTTAAGTTTTAAAAATCAACTAGTCTAATATTTGTTTCACGCCATATGAATAGAAATACAAACAAGTTATATTTTAAGTAATGACTTTAATTTATTTATACAATGGAAGTAAAAAAATATATATCTTTTTTACCATATTTGTACATCGTATACCTATATATTAAAAATATTTTTATTAAATTAAAAAAGTGTTATTATTCAATGATTTTCAAAAGGTACTGTAAAATGTGTGTATTTCACATCGTATTCAAACATTTCAAAAATTAACAAATTTCAAATGGTTTTTATAAATAAATCTTTATCTTATATTTTTATACTCTCTAATTAAATGGAGAGGTACTTGTCCAAAATGCCAGCGTATCCCACGTCTATCCAAATGGAGTCCTAATCGACCTATATCTTCATAATTGTGTAATTTCGGAACGGCTGTTCCGATTTCAATGAAATTCCATATAGTATAGTGAAGCTGTAGGCGAGTTTAAGTTTTGAAGTTCGACCATATAGACCTACAGGGTCCATAAGTAAAGCAGCTCAGGTATTTTTTAAAAACAATCCTGATTCCTTATATCTGAACCGATTTAAAAGGCTTTTATATAGGTGGATACTGGTGGTTAAGATCTACAGAAAACATCCTCGTATGCATATCTTATCTCTTTTATAATTTAAGAGATATTAAGCTTCAAAGATTTTTTATTTCATTAACAATAAATAGCAAAATTAAGTAAAGAAAACATTTTAAAAAAATTTTACGGAGTTAAAAGTTATAGGCATTTAAATTTGAACGGTAATTTTTTTCCCTTTTCTTTTACCAAAAACGTAGTAACATTCTGTTTCTGTTACATAAATTTTTTCTTAAGTATATACGAGTATATATACTTATTTATAAGATTACATAAAGTATATATAAGATTATATAAGATTTATATTTTTCTAAAAGATAACTACACACAAAATATTTTAAAGAAGAAAACAAAATTTAAAAAATTGATTTTTGCGAAAACCAGGGTTTCCCAAAATTTACCTATTTTTCCAACAAATTTCGAATATTTACTAATTTCTCAAATCTCAAAGCTGGAATCAAAAAAGTTATTATTTTTATATAGTCTAATGTGTTTTAATTTTTTTTTTTTTTTTTGTAATAGAAATTTTTGCTCCCCGATATCGGTTGGAAAGATATAACAAAAAACTAAATAATCCCATTTTAGAAAATTTGTTTTTTTTGGGAATTGCGGAATTTTTATTTATAAATCTAAAAATGTAAATAACGCTTGAAATTAAGCATCAAAAAATCTACTCAAAAAAAATCTTCAACTAATTTTCTTATTATAAATATTATTATACATTTTTGAAAATAATACACTATTACCTACACAATGATGTATAATATGCTTACCTCTCCACGTGCCAAAATTAGCTTCTCCACAATTACTAGGTGACGTAATGGCTTAGGTTATGTTATTCGTCAGTGAATCATTTATGTTAGACTTTCATTAACAAATATTACAGTTAAATATTCAGCGACTTTTAGAATAGGTAAAGCTTTGTAGAGTAAGTTGCAATGAATATGTAAACGCAGTTAATCCATATTAGATCTCAGTTATACTCGTAAACAGACAATCATGGAAATTTTATTGAAAAATTCAACTTTGTGTTCCATTTTGTTTAAAAACAGTTCCTTTTCAAGAAAAAGTTAATCTTATACGTACTACTAATTACAAAAATAACGTAAAAACTAATTATAAAAATAATCTGGACAAAGAGGAATCATCGAAGATTGAAAGCTATGTAAAGTTATTCGATGTAAGATGGAAGCCGGTGAAACGGTCTACTAAGAAGTGTGAAACAAAGTATTCTGATTGGCTGGATGAAAACATAGAAGTTGTACTTGTACCAGATGCAAATATTTTTCCAACTGCATCACCAAAACAAGATGTGAACATTTTACCATCATATGGAGCATTGCAGGAAAAAAGAAAAACATTATACCATTTCCCATTGAAATTACCGACCGGAAAGCCAGAATTGGGGTTTCTATATTACTTAAAAATACAGCATCAAGGATTGCTTCGTAGTAAAAGAGATAAAATATGCATTTTCTAGCTATGATTTTTGTAAATCTTGAACAACAGAATCCTCCTATAAAAATCTATCAAATCGGTTCAGATATAAGGAATTAGGATTGTTTTTAAAAATTACCTGAGGTTCCTTACTTTGGGATCCTGTAGGTATATACTCATAACTTAAACTCGAAAATCGAAATGTGTGTTTTGGTGTTACTTCAACAAAATCAAATAAGGATTGGTACATTGATTCAGCAGCAACATGTCATATGTGTTGTGATGAAAATTATTTCATCAAACTGGATAAACAACAAAAATCAAAACACATACCTGTAAATAAAGTATCTCTTCGTAAAGCAGTATATATTCATATGTGGCATCGTCGATAAGGACATAGAAATATTCAAGCAATTCAGCCTAGCGTTACTAGAGGTTTACTGGTTGGAATGAATATTAACTGTAATTTTAAATGTGATATATTTTTAAAATCTAAAATGTCAAGAAAGCCGTTTTCCAAATCTTCAATATCTAGAGCAGATAGTATTTTAAAATTAGTCCATGCAGACTTTTGCGGTCCAATGCAAAACGCAACTCCAGGTGAAAATCGGTATTTTTTAATAGTGATAGAAGTCGTTGGTCGTTATTGCTATGTATATTTTATTAAAACAAAAGATATGGCTTTCGAGAAAATAAAAGAGTATATTAAATTAATGGAAAATCAATTCTGAAAACGATTATGAGGGATAAGAAGCGATCGTGGTGGCGAATTCTACAATAAAAAGTTCGATAAATACTTGAAATTCATCAACACAGTGCTCACCTAAGCAGAATAGGGTCGCAGAAAGGAATTATGAATTATTTAAAATATAAATTATTTAAAATATGTTCGAGTTTTTGGATTAACTGCAGACGCACATATCAATAAGCAAAAGCAAAGAAATTTGGATGATGTTGCGGTTAAATGTACTCTTGTTGGCTATTGTAAGGAATCAAAGGTGTTCCGTTTAATAAATTTAAATATAAACACCATTATAATTAGTAGAGATTTAGAATTTATTGAATTGAATAAATCTGGAACCGGTATCAATATTTGCTATGTTTATGTTTTACGGTTTATGAATAATTTTGCATGTTTTTTTACATTTTTATATTCATTGTTAACATACCTTCGAAACTCCTGCAAAACTTCTTTTAGAAATATGAAAATATACTAAAAAAAACTATCCGAGTGTTTAGTAGTATCCGTTGCACCTCTGTCTCCGTATCTTTCTATCAGTTTTGCATGGTAGATTTACTTTTATGGACAATAAATAAATTAGATATTATTTTTGGGAGTAGTTCTCACTATACAATTATATTATTAGATTTTTTGATTTGTTGAAAGATGATCTCTCTTTTGAGCCATTTAAATTTATCTAATTTATATATCAAAATTGTATCAAAATGTGTATATTTGTATATACCAAAAACTTGATAAATATTAAAGATTTTTCGTGGGTATAATTACCTAGTATATTTTCAAAATTTAAAAAGGAGTTTGAACGGAATTTAAAAGGTATGTAAAACATTTATATAAAAGTATAGAAAAAGTGCAAAATGTATCCATGTCGTAAAATCTTTCATCCAAAATGTGAATGCACTGCAGGTATTCCACATTTAGCCATAACAAATTGTGAATGGATAATATATTCCTAACTTTTTCAAGATTTTATCAGGTAGGAGATTCATAAAATATAAAAACAATTGGTATTTATTAAATTACCAACCTTTTTCCTAGAATGATTCACTTTTTATCTCTGCAAGACTGCCAGATATGAATGAAATTGCGGTAAAGTATCTAAAACACCAATTTCTAAAATTAAATATAAATCCAAAATTTGAAAATATGTGGATATCTAATAATAACTAAATAATCTTTTAATTAATATCAATTTGGATACATTATACTCTTTTACACAATAGTTATATCCGATTCAAATAATGTCTCTTATGCCTCGTATACACACTTTTGCGATGTAAATTTTAGAGACTCTTTTATATAAGAGGTTATAAGAGCTGACATAATAGGAATATCTCAAGAGCTTCTTGGGTTTATTAATGTAGAGAGATGCCATTAACTATAAGACCAACAAGATTTAAAATAATATAAACAAAATGGTTACTCTCTTCTGCTGGTGTTATCTCACATATTATATCAGCGTTAATCTCAGTTGTATATCTAGCGATACGTGTAGATGGGCTGTAAGGTGTATCTATTATTTTGAGCAGATGGGTATATCAGTGGAAAATATGTCTATTATTATATTATGTTCATATTTTTTTACAGCACATCTACACGTAACAGAATATGTAAGTGTTTTTGTCAGAGAGTGTCAATACGCTCTCTGAGAAAATTATTTCACGTGTAGATTCAAATAATAATATTATAAGAAGTATTATGAGATTTCTCCACACAACTATCTTATAAGATGAACAGTCAAAAAAATACACATATACGAAAGTTAGTGTGAGTGCGTTTGAATTTTGAAAATGACTAAAAAACAATGTTTTTTGTAAATTTGTTTTCTTCTAATGATTGTTTTACATTTTAAGAAACATTTTTATAAAAATTGTGATAAAAAAGTGCCGGCGTTATCTCACATATTATATCAGCATTAATCTCAGTTGTAGACCTTTGGTTACATACTTAAAAATTGGAAGAACCCAGCAAAAAATTACATGACAGTGATGGAGTTGAATCAGGGATTCAAGTGATGATGATGTGGTTCAATTTAGGTGAAACATATATGATTTTTACATTAGCGTGTCACTGGAGTTCATATTTTAATGCGAAAACTCAATGAAACGGTTTTACATTTGAATGATTGCCTTTATTTATTAAAAAAAATTGCGAAAATAAGTGATATTCACTTAGATCACAGTTAAATAATATTTTTGGATGTCCATTTTAATCACTTCCATAATGACGAAAAATTTCGAATTTAAAAAATCATTAAGAATGATTTTGATTGTACTATTGGTTTAGAAGTCCTGAAAATGGCAACCACTTCAATTTATTTTTGCTGGAAAAATTGTACATTTTGGTATTATATTACAATTAAAAAAAATGTGAATTGAAAATTTGTACAAAATTATCCTCTGAAGCTAGCAAAATAGGTTTTGGTACACGAAAAAATCGTTCTTTCTAATGCACTACATTAGAAATAAATTAAAAAAATTATTTTAATACGTTTTTTGTGTTTTTAATAAATATGATTCTAAAAATTTTACTATTTTCATAAAATATACTCTTCTGTTTACATTTTTGGGTGAGCGGGAACTTTTTTTCTAGACGTATGGAGCAACTCTCAATTAAATAAAAATTTCTTTATTATATTTATTATCTTTACACTTTTTTTCAAAAAAAAGCATCAATTATTCGTACTCAATTTAAAGTCTTGTCTTTGATTATTTTTTACGGCTAGAATTGAGATATTTCAAAAAATTATTTTGGAATGCATTAAGAATTTTAGGATATTTTAAAAAAATTTTCATTCTGTACAACGGAAATTATTTCAGAAAAAAAGTCAATACAAAATATCGAAATTGCTAAATCCAAACGCAAATATCTTTTCAACCATGAGGAAGCATATTTTTTCTCCATCTCATCAAGTTCTTCGTAATGGTTTTTGTTTTTGATTTGTTTTGTAGAAGTTACGATTTTTTGAGACATTTTCGTATTCGAGGTGGTCAACTTTGACACCCTGTAGCTTATCTCGTGATATTACATAATTTTTCTGAAGGTCTAGGTCCTACTCTACAACTCTGCCATACACTTTAACTCGATCCGTCTAGTAGTTTAGGAGATAGAGATATTTGCGTTAGGCCTATTGTGCTGCGATTCTACGGAAATTGGCAAAAAATTTTTAAAGTAATTCAAAGTGATATAATATCTTAAAGCTTTCTATGTATTCTAATGTATTCTTAATTTCTTCCTTAAATCTAATAAATTTATCATTTGTGAACTCATAATAAAAGTAAATGAACAACAATATATACATATTACCATCATATTGCGGAGAGATTCGTGCCTCCCAATCCGAATAATCAGATTATACCCCAACAAAAGGAGGTAAAATTCCTTGGTATGCATTCAGATCGACGTCTTATGTGGAAATCGCATATAGATACAAAATTGATCTAAATGAACTGGTCGAAACTCAAAATTAAGTCACATTGCAAATTGTTGATCTACAAATCAATTATAAAGACAATATAGTGCTATGGTAAACTATGGGGCACGGCCTCAGCCGTAAATGTTGCAAAAATTCAAAGATTTCAAAATAAATTCCTGCGAATAATAATCGCAGCACCTTGGTATGTGAAAAATGATAACATTTACAAGGACCACAATGTTCCTCTTGTTAAAAATGAAATAAGAATCGTATTTAAGGAAGCTTGAAGTACACCCTAACCCACTTGCTCGAAACATAATGAGAAATTATGGCTACAACAGACCTGCGCCGAATCTAAACTCCTAAAATAAATATAGAGTAATTCCATTTTAAATTTAAAAAATTGTGACCCTTGGTTACCGATTTAGATAAAATTTGATGCATGTGTAGAATAAGATACAGAGGCATGCAAAATGAATTTTTCTCATTTTTATTTTGAGAACTGTGGCAGCTCAATAGCTTTGAAGGTGATTAACATATTTATTTAAATGACCATAACTTTTGTTATATAAAAGGCATCAAAATATATATATATATATATATATATATATATATATATATATATTTAGTGGATTTGTCAAAGTTTGTGTTTTAAAATGCCATATAAAAATTTTAAAAATATTTTTATTAACATATTTTTTGCAAGAATTTTCTTTAGCGACGTGTATCTAAAAAAATCCATCTTAAATTTTTTTTTTATATTTCTTTGGTAGGAAGCCTTATCGATATACTTGCTGCAGAGAAAATTTCAGAGGTCAAAATTTTAATGGTTGGACTTAATATAAGTTAAGACTTAGAATTAAGATTTGAATATTTATTGTTAATTCACTTAATTTTTGTGAAGATTCAATAAATAAAGATAAACGAAAAAGAAAATGTGAACTCATTAAAGCAACATTTAATGCGTCTGTATTTTTCGAATTGGACTTTAACTCACTTGTACTTCCAAATTATTTAAGATTATGGATAAAGATAAAAAATGAGTGCTATTTATTAATAAATAAATCAATTTGTTTATAAAATCTGAAGTTTAATTTATGTCCGATATAACCATTTAGTATATAAATGTACATATAATAGCTCACTAAAGAAAAAACGTGGTCGAATCATCAAACTTTCATTGGTTCTAATCACTCACGTTAACACATGCATTCAGTACTTCTTTTGTATGTCTTTTTTGCTGGGATTATTTGAACAGTGGATTATTGTTTTAAATTGCTAAGTAAAATATTTCCGAAATTTAAATTTAAATTACAATACTATTAATTTTTAATCCAACAACAATTTGTGTATTTTTTTATAAATCATGCAAAACTAATACATAATTGTTTTATGAATTAAATAATCCGGTTAGTTTATACACAGTAATAATTTCTATAATATAATTCAGTGTAAAAAAATTCTGTACAAATTTAAACTTAAAAAAAAGACTATTTATTATACTGATTGTGATTATTGTTGTTATTATATATAGGACTGCAATTGGGACAAATGCTTTTGTAAAATCCCACAGTACCACACTGATGGCACTTCGGGGATGGCGTGTTTATACAGCGCAGTTTTGCTGCTAATATTTTGTTTGACGTTTTCCCATTAATGGGTGCAATTAATTTAGTTGTCAGAATAGGATTAATGGACTTTTCGGAAATATTATTTAAAATCACAGTAGATGAAGTTGTAACAATAGGAGAAGTAGCTAAAAGAGGGCTAAAAGGTATTGAGGTAGTTGGAATTTGATTTAAGATGAGAGGTGATGTTACAGTTGGTTCCATTGATGAAGTATTAGTAGTAGCTGTACTACTATTAGTATTTAACGGCAAATATTCCGTTAATTCTTCAGTATTTTTTGTTGGCAAACTTTTATTGGTTTCATTTGATTTTGTTGGCAGAAATTTTTCCGGAAATAGTTTCATATGTTTAGCTTTTTTAAAACAAACTTGAGCTGTATGATTAAAGTGGCGACAATAAGAACAACGAACTTTAACTTTTTTAGTGCTTTTTAAAGACGATTTATAGTGATTACTTGGTGATTTATTTTGAGGTACTTCTGGTTGTATTGCTTCCATATTAAATGCTAAAAACTCCAATGGTGTAACATCATTCGTGGGTTCTGTTATAAGAGCGGGTTTATTTTGATCATTATTCATTGCTCTCATATTCATTTCAGACTCATCAATTATGTTATTAATTTGATTCATTATATCGTTATCAATTTGGAAATCGTCATGATTTGAATTGACTATATTATTTGTATTTGTTGATGTATTATCGTTACCTATAAATTCTTGTTGAGTGGTCGTTTCCTGTTCTTCTTTTATACCTTGGGGCATTAAGTCTTGAGTTCGTCTCACTTTAATTATGGGATCTCTTTCAGGGTCTTCATTAGTTTCCCTACTAGAGTTTGTTGTACTAATAGGATTCTGGTTATTCGACTCAGGACAAACTGGTTTGCTATTACAACCATTTACGTTTTCTACTTCAGGTGTCTCTTTATTTGTCACCGCTATAGTTATTGAATTTGTTACTATATTCTCTTCATTAGATGTGTTGGCAACACCATCTAATTTTATTAATTTCAATTGTTCTTTTAAATCTTTTATACTTCTGATATTTACAATTTTTACTTTATTCTGAATATCGCTTGGCAATAATGCGTATATTATTTCCAATTTATTCTCTTCTCTTAATTCTGGTTGAGACAATTCACTGAACAATTCGATTTTATCATCGATAAAGTCATCTTTGGACTTGTAATCTTCGTAGTGGTGTTTTAGTATTTCCGTATAAATTACATGGGCAGGTCGTCTTTTGGAATATTGATTTTCTAAAACTGTTAGAGCTTCTGACCAAGTATTGAGATGGGATTTTCTTCGTAACCACCAGTTATGCGCTTGATCCAATAGAAGATATTGTAATTCCTGTAAAGCTTGTTCATCTGCTATGCACTTAATTCTTTTATAATACTCAATATATTCAATAAAATTGTGTACTTTTTGTTTATCATACTCTCCCGAAAAACGCACAGGACAATCTAATAATGTGTTGAAATTTTTTATTAGATTTTTAAGTATTGAATTTATACTCGTAGTTATTCCATCCATCATTTGACCTCCCCAATTACGCCTCTGGCTGCATTAGGAAAAATTAAATTTACATTATGATAAACTTTGTTTAATTCAATTTATAATAAAAGCATACCTTTGTGCACGGCAAATAAATTATAAATATCACAGCAAGTGCTTATATTTTATTATTATTATTATTATTATTATTTTTTTTTTTTTTTGTAATAAAACGGATAATAAAAACAAATATTACAATACAATAGCAAAAAAAAAAAAGCAAAACAAAATAATAATTTGACATAATTAAATGTCATTTTCAGCCGCATTGAGGAAGCTCACAGATCGAACTTAGCTAGCGTTCACACACAACTAATTTTTATTTTTCTCTTTGGACTAGCTTTCACGTTCACACGAAAAAAAATGTTCTTGAACAATTTTGACTTTACTTGCATATTCTTTTTCCTCTTTCTTCAAAGGACTCAGAATTTCGACAAGAACAATTATTGTATGTAGACGACAGCATAAAAATTACATATTTAAAGTCATAATATTATAAATTAACAATAGTTTTGGTCCAAGATATAATAAATATAGAATTTATGTACATGATTATGTATAGTTCAGATATTTAAATATACGTTATTGTTTGTTAAGTATAAATCTATATCCAAGAACGTTGATAGTTTAAGAAATTAAATAACAAAGGAAATTCTGTCTAAAATCTGCAAATTTAAGAAGTACTGGAATAGATCTAATGTGTATAAAATATCCAATATTAAATTTTTAAAAAGAAAATATCAGAATAAAAAAATCGTAAAATTACATTTAATAAGTATTGCCAACACCAAATACTTATTGATAAAGCTGCGTTTCGTAAGCAATCCAACACATTTTACTGTTTGTAGCGCCACCTACCGCTGGCTAGATAAACTACTATAAATGACAACACAGTGACAGCTGTCAACTCGATTTTCCTTTCTTTCCGGTGACTGCTCCATAGAAGACGCTAAAGTATGTAAAATTCTTAAGAAAATCATTGAAAATCTATACAATCATTAAACTAATATGTGAAAATAATTATAAATTTAGTACTGTTCAAAATATGTTTCAATAAAATCGATTAGTTTTTGACCATAATGTAAAATTAAAAAAAATTCCTACCCCAGAGGTAGGAAAGTTTTTTTTGTGTGATGTGAAAATAGATATGTAAATAATCAAGTCAATAATTACAAAAAAACTTATAAGTGTTTGTATTCTAATATCATTGCAGGATGTTTATGCCAAAGGCTCATCGTGTCGCTATCTACGAATACCTCTTCAAAGAGGGTGTTATCGTAGCCAAAAAAGATACCCATGCTCCTAAGCACCCTGAGCTTGAGAGCATTCCGAACTTGCATGTCATCAAAACAATGCAGTCGCTCCACTCCCGTGGCTTGGTTAAGGAACAATTCGCCTGGAGACATTACTACTGGTACTTGACCAACGAAGGTATTGAATTCTTGCGCAGTTACTTGCACTTACCTCCTGAGATTGTTCCCGCCACTCTCAAGCGTCCAACCAGACCCGAAACTGTACGTCCCCGCCCAGCTGCTTCAGCCCGTTCTGGTGACGTTAGCAAGACCGGTGAAGATCGTTCAGCTTACAGACGTGCTCCAGGTGGTGCTGATAAGAAGGGTGATGTCGGCGCTGGTGCCGGTGATGTTGAATTCCGTGGTGGTTTCGGTCGTGGTCGTCCCCAATAAATAATTTAATTAATTGGATACGGGTGATATTCAACCTCTGCAAGTAATTTTTAAATCTGTTTGATCGCTATAAGATGTTTTTCTATTTTAAAACAAAATGATAAAATATAAAAATAATTAAAAGAAACACAAAAGAACAAAGTATATTTTATATTGCTGAAACAGCAACAAATTGAAAGTTATTGATATCCTAGATAAAACAATTGTATGTGATGTGATCAATGATATTGGTAAACAACTTTAATTTTTGACATATCTGCTGTGACTGTAACATAAATTAGAAATCTGAAAATGGAATTAAAATTTAATAGAAACACAGCTAAAATTCAATTAACATTTTTTATGGAATCGAATTTGGAAAGTTGAATTCGGGCTTTGAAGCCGTCTAAATAATTAAATTATATGTTTTATAAAAAATAGTTCAAAAACATTCTACTTTAATAGCAAATTCAAATTCTAGCAAAAATTAAAAAATTTTGAATTGTTAAAGGAATTTCAGAACAAAACAAGATTTAGCAAGGCGCCTTGCTTATTGTCTGTGGAATTTTGACAAAACCACCTTATTCGAATTTTCAAATTTTTCCAAGAGAGTAACTGTTAAAAAAAAATAATAAATACTAATGAATAGTAAAATTTTTGGTGCGACAGTTTCACAGTTATGAATCGTACAAAAAGGCCTATCAATGTAAGCGATGCATCCTTAAAATGTACATTTTATAATTAAAAAAGCCTTCAAGCATTAAAAAATTATACTTCGTTGCGATGTAATGTTATTTTGGAGGAATGCTTTAAATAAAATTTCGCTTAAAAGATTCTGCATATTATAACAACGAATTAAAATTTTTCAGTTATTTGAAAAAATTGCCTTAGGCCCTGATTCAGTATGACAATCAAATTGTTTGAAAATAAAATTTGTATGAAAACTACTAAAAAAAAAAAAAAAATTTGAATGTGTAATTTTCATACAAATTTTATTTCCAAACAATTTGATTGTACTGAATCAGGCCATTAATCTTTTCATCAAGTGAAGTAATACATAGAGCTTCGTTTTCAAGGAATTGGTTTTTTAAATTTCATTAAATTTTCTTTAACCGGATATTGGTTTCCGAAGTGGGACCAAGTGTGGAGATTGATAAGTACCTATTTAATAAAAAAAATTTAATCTCAGTACTCAAAACGCAAACAATTTATTCGCCGATTATTTCTTTATGTTAATAAACACAAATTTCCATCACTGATTATAAAGCATTAGAAAGTTCATAAAATGTTTTCTAATACTTCTTGATATATCGGTTGCAAAAAAAAATCATTTTCATTTTATAAAAATATTCTTATAGTAAACTGGTCATCTTATAAACATTTTTAAATGTTTTATCTTATTTTTAAATGATGCCAAATTTCATTCCTTAAAATTTTATATGGCATTTTGAAGCTGCCTTAACAAAATTTTCATCGTAGTAGGGCATTATATAAATTATCTTGAAGTTTTAATCTTTATGTAAAATCTTAAATGGAAATTTCCGAAAATTCCCCATATAAATACTGCGGGAATCTTTAATAAATATTTCGCGGAATTTTTCCCGATAGGAGTCCTTCCTAATAAAAAGTACAAGTTGTATCCGATTGCAAAAGTTTAAAATACCTTGAAAGTAGGGTTCATTAAATTGAATTTCTTGTTGCCAAATAGTTGGAAAAAATTAAAAATAGTCGAAAGTAGACTATTGTAAAAGGTGAAAAGTAGAATAGTCGACTATTAAAAAATGTAAAAAGTCCGACTTTTATCAAAAACGTCGTCTTTTCTCTCAACTAACGAACCCTACTTAAAAGGGTAAGAACAAAATATTTGCAAAATGGTAGAAAAATAAATTTTTGACGGTTATCCTATGAGGTGAATAAAACTTCATTAGCCCATATGGCTACATAAATTATTGACAAGTGAATAGACAATTTTGACAATCATAAAATAAATAATAAATTAAAATATTTTAAAATTGTGTATTTTTATGTTTATTTTATAAAAATTTTTCATAAACAATTATTAAAAATATTGAATTTTCTAAGCTTGTGAAAAAAAAAATTCATAGAAAAAAGTCTTGATTTGGCACAGCAAGATGCAAAATAGTTTACAGTTTAAAGTGATTACAAACTCAGTTGAGAGAAGGAAGTCTCCATTTTGAACTACAAAGCGGAAAATTTCCTGAAAATTTTAGAAATTTCAGTTATTTTTTTTCAACCCAAAATTCAGTTGAGATGAATTCCTAGTGGTAATGATATTTCATGTTAATATTTTATTGTGATTGTAACATTATTAAGAAGAAGCATGCTTGAATACGTGATTTTTTTTTTAATGTATACATACAAAATTTCAAGCACTGTCAGCTGTATTGAAATATTAGTTTGTTTAGTAGAAGCAATTTCCAAACAAAGTTAAATTCAAATAGTTAAAAGAAAACACATGTATTGAAAGGAATAATATATACTAATTATCTTTTAATATGTATAACATGGCAAGTGATGATGAGCGTTTTGCAGATTACAACGAGGATTCACGTTCCAATAACTATGAACAAAATGTTTATGACAGTGAAGAAGGTTCGTAAAGTAATTTTGTATTCACGTACAAATTAAAATAATTTCTTTTTTTAATAAAAAAAACAGATACTGATGATGCTAGCGAAACAGAGTTTCGCAATAATGGAAGAAGTCACGGCTACAGCAGTGCAACACATAACACAACCAATGGCACAAATCACGAATTAAAGGAACAGTAAGTAAACAATATTTACAGGGTGTGAGGTCGATTTTACCTTTGTTTCTTCGCTTAGAATGTATCAACACAAATTGGCAAGTTTAAATAAACAATTGGAAGAACTAAAAAATTTATCGCATCCGGAATATATGAAAAGATTAAAAAAATTGGAAAATCAGTATAGAGAACGTTTAAGGCTCAATGAAATTTATCGAGACTACCTACAAGAGTGTGTAGAAAGAGACTATATTTTGGAAAAGAAAGCTGCCCAGAAGGAATATGATGAAAAGAAGGTACTGTTACTACCAATTATTGAAATTATCCTTTATTAAAGTTCATGATTTTAGATTGATCTAAAAGACAACATACTAACAGACTTTGAAGAACGTAGAAAACTTATAGAAAATGAGAGATATAGTCTGGAGTTAACAAATGATTCTATGGAGGTTTGAAAACCAATCTTTGTTATGCCAAATAGTAAATTTCTTACTAAATATTTTTATATTTTATGTAGATAAAACCAACAGTTACAAGAAAACTTAGAAGACGTCCAAATGATCCTGTTCCTGTAGTGGAAAAGCGTCGAAAACCAACTACGGGCCAGTTATTGGTATATATGCTCGACGAAAAGGACATAGAAAATGATTTGAAAACAATACAAAGAGGAAAACCTCTTACACCAAGTAAGTTAAAAACATAAAAAGATAAAGAATATAATAACTAAGTAATACTTATGATAGCTCTGCAACAAAATGGCATTGGCAGCTCTTATTCCACAAATAATCATCAACAGCAACAACCCTCTATAACCTCGGATAATGGATGTCATTTTGTGGAAACCCGTATAGAAGATGGTAAATTATTGTACGAGAAACGTTGGTTTCATCGTGGCCAACAGATTTATGTCGAAGGAAAAGATCTGCCAAAGTTTGCTGCTACAATCACTGCAATTGGAAATGAAGTGGTAAGTAAAGCTAGAATTTTTGTGACCAACAAATACTAATATCGTTTTTATTATTGAAAAAGGTTTGGGTGAAAAAAGTAAATGACAGTAGTAAAGTTAAAATTAACATGTCCCATTTAGCTAAGGGCAAAGTAACAATAAAAAGACGCGCCAATTGATGACTAGCCGCATTGGAATTACCTGCTAATATTGCTTTGACTCATCCTTAAATAATATTAATGTATTTTAATGTAAAATGTACAGAGATAAATAATTTTAGTAAAAAATATATTTGCTTCAGCAGTAGTTTGTACCTATAAATATAGAATTTAGTATGTATGATGTTTTGTCCCTTTAAGACCACACAACATCCATCTACCCAATAATTGTTCTTTTAGCTGATCAAAAAAATATAAAAAATTGAGTTTAAATTATGAAACATAAAAAATGTACATGTATACGTAAGGCTTTGAGTTAACATATTCTTCAAACTCTAAAAAGCAATTCTCAGAACACAATTTTTGGGTTATTATTTAAATAAATGTATATATTGTTAAAATATCAATACAAATAACATAAAAACAAACTTTTATATAAATACAAATAATTAAACAGTGTTTTTTTTTAGTTTCCGCAAACAGCAGGTATTAGTTACATTTATGACAATATTAAATGATGTATTGGCATTGTTCCATTATAAAATGAAATTATTGCTATGGCTTAATTCCAGAAGTAAACATTTTACTTTGCAAATGTATATAATACGCTCGAGCTAAGATTTTGATAATTTTAGTTGTTTATTGCTCCTTAGCCAAATTCATAAACTCTGAACATATTTTCTCATTTATTTCTTCCACTCCCGGTATATCTGACATGACCCAAGTATCATCAGTACTTTCCAATTTTTCGCAGCATATAGGGCAAGTTTTATTATTCACATTCCTAAAAGGGGTTTGAAATGAGAATATGTAATTCTAAAAATATGTAATTCTACTTACCATTGTTCAATACATGGTGTGCAAAAACTGTGGGTACATGGTAATATTACTTCCGTTGAACGATCCAAACATATTGAACATTCATCTACATGATCATTGTGTGAACAAGTAGATGTCGTTGGACTACTTAAACCACTACCACTGTCTGTACTACTACCCAAAGCACTTATAAACATGGATGCGGTAAACTGAGTTGGCAAATTTGTCACAACATGGTTACTGGATTGTTCCTCATCTTCTGGAGTTGATTGAGAGCCGCGTCTTACATCCTTTAAATAAATATGTCTGTATATTGACATATTAGAAGTTACATGATAAAATATAATAATTACCCTTTGATATTCGCTCCTCACTAAGCTTTCCAAATGTGACTGAAATGTTTTAAATACACATAAAAATTGTTTCAGGTTCAAGAATTTGTAGGAATGTATGTGTCGTGTTTGGGGATCCACTTTTATACATGCTATTTTAACTGTGGCCTTCCACAATAATGAAGTATCCGTACCACGTTTAACTAAAAACACTAGTTGCTTACCATTAGGATCAATGCATTTGCGAGAACTGCGTTGTAATTAGTTTTGTTTGTATAACAAAGAAAAAATCAATAAAATTATAAATTATTTCTGGAAAATTATTAATGTTCTTACAGTGTATTTAAATTATCCAAACATGTTTTAAACTCCTCATAAGTTAAGGAATTTATCTCGGACAGCACTTTAGTGTGCCGAACTAATTGCATATGTACGCAATCTACATCCGGTAGAGAATTCGTTAAACTTTGGCCCTGTCCCATAATAATTCACTGTAGTTTTTATTGTCTTTTATAACTATTTGTAATTAACAAATGTTGGTCATTTTATATATATATTTACTTTATTATTGTGTTTTTTAAAGTTTTATTGAAAATTTGACTAAACAAGAAGTTTTGCAAAATTGACAGTTTGTGTACATCAAGAAATTTGCTTATTTGTTTATAAAATAGCAAGGCGATTTCAAACAGATGATCTCACTTAATCATGTGATTACTTTTCCTAGTGCTTAGAACTGTCAAAGTCCATATAAGCACAATTCTTGTTACCCGCTAAAGTATCAAACTTCATGTATAAAATAAATCCATTAATTCGCCGTATTTTGCAGAACTATGGCCACCTGTTTCATTTCAATTATTAATTTTAATTATTTTGTACGAATGGCTCTTCTAAACAAATCTGGTGACATACGGTAATTCGTTCCGTGCTTGAATGAAAGTTAATGTGCTTGATTATTTTAAAATTACAAAATAATTTTAAAAAGTGGTTCAAAGTTTATTAAGAGTGTTAAATTGAATTAACTATACAAAAATGGACCTATTTGTGAAAATGTAAGTTAAATTTGAACTTATTTATACCTTTATATACAACATAACTATGAATAAGTTTAGCAATATAAAAATTGATCAACATGCATATTTCGATTGAAACCTTAAGAAATGACATTGAATCAAGTGATACAAACATAAACATCTACTATTTATTTAAAGTAAGTAGCATTTTTAATTTTAATGATATAAGCGAAGTTACGGAAGTTGCGTTATTTGACAATATATCAAATTTTATTCCATTCTGCGGCTAGTCAAAACTTGAGTAACTCTAAAAGCTGCTTCTCCACTAAAATTATCTTTTTGTTTTTAAAAATGTTTAACCAAACTTTTTCGTAATGATTTTTTTCAGGGTTGTAAGTTGTTCAATGTCCTATAACTTCCGATGGTAAACATTATTATATTTTTAGCGTTAAAAGTATAAAAATCGAAAATACATCAGAACTTCAAATATATGTATGGGTTTAATTGTTTGATAAAGTATGATTTTTTTCTTATAAGGAGACTTTCGGCCTGGCGCAAAAGTTCTTAACTTTGTAGCATAACTTTTTCCTTTTATCCAATTTTTGATCGCAATAAATTTTTCTGCTGTGATTTTTTTAAGGAAATATTTTTTTCAAAACCTATAACATACAAAACATTTGATTGCACTTAAAAATTTTTTGGTGAAGAAATTTTAAAAATCGAAGGTGAATTAGAACATTTAATACCAAGTATTTTACCTAAATAAATTAAAAAAAAAAAAATTATTAAATTTCTTTAAATTTTCTCAGAATAAATCTCGAATGGAAGAAAAGGAAGTAGATAATATCGCTTATCGTTTCATTTCTGTGTTACTCCCGGTCAAAGGTTACAAAAACGTGTCACACTTTCATTTAATTTTTTTTAACCGATTTGGAGTGCGCTTATTTTAGTCTTTTAGAAAAGAAAAATACCTTCATATTTATATTTTAAGACGTAAACCATACAATTTTAAAGAGAATGCCCAGGAAAAAAATTGAAATGGGACTTTAAAATCAAAAATGCAACCTTTTAAGAAATGTTTTTTTAGTGCCTTTTCATACAAACCACCAAAAAAGATGGGGTTATACTGGGTTTGTGATTCCGAGTGTAACATATCGAAAAAATCATTTAAGACCCTATAAAGTATTTATATCCTCGACCGTGGCAAAATTTTGATTTAATCTGTCTGTTGAAAGCAGGATAGGGTTCGGGTTGGACCACCTAGGGGGATAAAATTTGGTAAAAGTTTTTAATAAAAATAATAATTTTTTACTAAAAATTAAATTTTTACTAAAAATACGACATTTCACAAAAACTTAAATTCTTTACTAAGTCGAAATTTTTACGAAAATCGATTTTTTAATTTTTTACTAAAAATTTGTTTTTTTTTGCAAAAAATCTAAAAAATATACCTTTTGTAAAAAAATGTTTTTTTTTTGTAAAAAATTTTATTTTTATAAAAATTTAGATCTTTTGAAATTTTAAAAAATAAAAATAATCAAAATTGATTTTTTAACAATAATAATAATAATAATGATAATGATAATGATAGTGATAATGATAATGATAATGACAATGATAATAATAATAATGATAATGATAATAATAATAATAATAATAATAATAATAATAATAATAATAATAATTAGAATAATAATAATGATAATAATAATAATAACAATAATAATAATAATAATAATAATAATGATAATGATAATGATAATGATAATGATAATGATAATAATGATGATGATAATAATAATAATAATAATAATAATAATAGTGATAATAATAATAATGATAATAATAATAATAATAATAATAATAATAATAATTATAATAATAATAATAATAATAATAATAATGATAATGATAATAATAATAATAATAATAATAATAATTATAATAATAATAATTATAATAATAATGATAATAATAATAATAATAATAATAATAATGATAATAATAATAATTATAATAATAATGATAATAATAATAATAATGATAATAATAATAATAATAATAATAATAATAATAATAATAATAATAATAATAATAATAATAATGATAATAATAATAACCAACCAAGAAGACTCACAACCTCCGACCCTTTGGGGCAGGTGGACACCGGAAATGGTATTGCAACATCCGTTACAATACCAGCAAATGTGAGCAACGAGATCAAATGGACAAGGAATGAAAAAGGATTACGATTAGAATGGATAAACGGATAGGGTTATGATTGCTTTGGGCTGACGGCTTGCAGTATTCCATCACCTTAATAGGCAGGAGTGACATCCACTGAAACGGCTGGTGGGTTAATGCTGCAGCTGCCACCGTCCCGTTAAAACTGTGGCTGGTCTCTGAATACGTTCCACACACGTCGCCACTGAGGTGGCTGTACAGGTACAGTTGAGAATGACTCCTGTTTTTACGCTGAGATCCTGGCTCTGAACACAGGTACTCATAAAGTCCTGTGTCAACCCTCGCGTGGACCTCACTGCTTGCAAAGGGACCCACGGGGATTGTTTGAGGCGACTGTACAAACGTGGAAGGATAGCGGTTTGGAGCGGGGACCCAATAAAATGAACAAGAACCAGGAAAAAATTACGGAGAGAAACAAGATAGAAGGAAGTATAGAGAAGCACAATGAGTGCAATATAGATCCGAGAGTGGCCTTTAGGAGGAGCAGTATGATGCTAAGATCACCACCTACAAGGTGCGCGTCGCCCTCGGCCACGGCCCGAGGTAATGTAGCGCATACGGAGATTAGGGATGTCGAAGTCTTATCTCATACCTCAACAAATGTATGCACGCAGTCGGGAAACAATACAAATAGGAAGGATGCCCTTGGGACAAATAATAGAGCGGTAGGGACATCGTTGAAAACTTCAACTGACACCCGCGCAGCGCGAGTATCGCCTGGCGTTGTCAGTCCAACGAGTGACAATACAGCCTGCGCAGTATTGGCTCCCCAAATAGAGAACGCGACAAGAGGGCCAATAGAGAGTTCGCCTCGACTGGAACTAATCCAGAAGACGAGGAATTTGGAGGAGGACGCGATATCCCAATGCATATCGGTAATACGCGACATGCAGCAAGCGTTTAAACGCCAAAAGAATATTAGCAGTGAGGTCAAGACTGGAGTTGCAAAAATATCCGAGTTATTGGACGTCACGCTAAACTACAGACGTACTTGGCAGGCAGCGGAAAAGGAGAAAGTGTTTTCGAAACATTCCAAGAAGGCTGCAAACCAGCAGATACCAGTCGTCGCAACTCCTGTGACGAAAATCCGGAAACGATTGGCTACCAGCCCTGTTGTGTCAGCAAGCAGCAAAAGGGCTAGGGCAAAGGAACCCACTGGAGACAGGATGGAGATCTCTGAAAAGGGAGATGAAAATTGGAAGACTGTCACCAAGAAAGATAGAAAGAGGAAGCCGAAGGATAACTCATCCAAGCCCAACAAGGGGAAAAAGCCAAGACTTCAACGTGCAAAACCAGAAGCGGTGATAATCAAACCCGCAGGTGTTCACAGCTACGCAGAAGTACTGAAGAACCTACGTAGTAAGATAACGACTGATGATTCAGTCAGGATAAAGTCTGTAAGGAAAACGCAGAGTGGAGCCATCCTGCTGGAGATCGGTAGAGGGCAGCAGGTTAAGCCGGAGTTTCTTCAGCAGCTGAGGAACACTATCCGGGATACAGCCTCCGTGGCGGAGATAAGGCCGAAAGCTACGATAGAGATACGGGACCTTGATTTGATGACACTCAAAGAAGAGGTGGAAACGGCAATTCTGAAACTGCTCACTGTTCCAGAGGAGCAGATTCAGACGAGGATCACGGCACCGAATGTACGAGAACAGGTACGGGCTTTCGTTACATTATCGGCGGAAAGTGCTGCCAGACTTATTGAGATTGGCATCGTAAAAATCGGATGGATTCGAGCTAGGATGAGATTGTGCGAAAATATCAAAAGGTGCTATCGTTGCCTTGGGATGGGACACACTCAAGCAAACTGTTCCGGCGTGGACAGGAGGGATAGGTGTATCAGATGCGGACAGCCTGGGCACAAGATAAGAGATTGCAATGCAGCTCCCAAATGCATTCATTGCGTGGAAGCAAAACTGGAGCGGACTGATCACATTCCAGGCTCAAAGAGATGTTCACTAGGCGGAAAATGATAACAGTTCTGCAAGCAAACATGCATAGAAGCCGGACGGCAGATGCGTTGCTTGAACAAATAGCGGTTGAGAAGAAGGTGGATGCTGTCATTATCAGTGAACAGTATAGGCAAATTCGTCGAGGGTCCTGGTACGAGGATGAAACAGGCACGGCGGCACTTTGGTTACCTAGTGGCAGTAAGATTGCGGTCAGACAGCAAGGTCACGGGTGGTGCTACACATACGTACGAACAGGGCAATTTACATTAATGAGCTGTTACCTCACCCCAAGTGATATCATGGAGCAATTTAGGATAAAGCTGGATCTAATTGAAGATAAGATTCGAGAAATAGGTGGTGCCTTTATAGTAGCTGGGGACTTCAATGCCAAGGCTGTCGAATGGGGAAGTCCTACAACGAACACACGAGGAAGGTGCATTTTAGACATGGCCGCCAGATTAGGGCTGGTTGTGGCAAATACTGGTTCCGCCACTACTTTCAGAAGACCGGGATGTGAATACACCACGCCGGACATCACTCTAGTGACTGAGAGCCGGACTGCAATGGTTGAAGGATGGAAAGTACTGGAAGACTACACTGGAAGTGATCACCAATATATTACCTTCCAGATCACAGCGCCGACAAACGCCACTCCGACATCAAGAGAGAGGGGCACTCGCAAGTGGAACGTAAGACACCTGGACCCTGGAGTATTTCTGGAAAATTTTGATGGGGCTATAACTGCGACCAATAGTGACGCTGCTTCCTTGGCGAACGCGATGATGCTACGCATAGTTCGAAGCTGCAATGCCTCAATGCCACGCATGATGCAGCACTCGAGAAGACAACCCGTGTATTGGTGGACACCGGAAATAGCTGAACTCAGACGGACATGCCACCGCGACAGAAGGAGGTACACCAGAGCTAGGCGAACCGGCGAAGCTTTGATGGAGGCTGAAGAATTCAGGCGCTCCCGGAAGGCGATGAAACATGCGATAACTAATAGTAAAAAAGCGAAATGGGAAGAACTCCGTGCGGATCTGAACAATAATCCTTGGGGATTAGGCTATAAGATCGTCACGAAGAAGCTACGTGGCAATTCTTCTCTCCCACACCTTGAAAATGTGGATATTAACAGTATAGTAGGAGAATTATTTCCCACACACCCTGTACAGCATGGAGAAGAAGATTACCAAATTGATGAGACGCCAGAGCCCTTCACTAGGGAGGAGTTGAGAATTGCTGCTAGGAGTCTTAAAAAGGGCAAAGCTCCTGGCCCTGATGGAATACCGGCAGAGGTGCTCACACTTCTGGCCGAAGAGCGACCAGACGCGATGCTCGAAGTGTACAATGCTTGTATAGCCCAAGGAGTCTTCCCCAAACAGTGGAAGATACAGAAACTTATGTTGATTAGCAAAGGCAGAGGTGACCCAACCCAACCGTCGGCATATCGCCCTCTTTGTATGCTGGATAGTGCCGGCAAGCTACTGGAGAAATTATTGCAACGCAGATTAGCAGACTCCGTCGAGATGGCTGGAGGATTATCACAGAGACAGCATGGCTTTCGACCAGGTAAATCTACTCTTGGTGCCATTGAAGATGTAGTAAAAAGCTTCGAAAGTGCACAGCGAAGGCGATACTACCCAAAGCGTATACTTGTTTTGGCTACACTTGATGTACGCAATGCATTCAACAGCCTACGATGGGTTGATATTATGAAGGCACTACGGGAGAGATTCAGTATCCCTGGATATCTACTGAAAATCCTTCAGAGTTATCTGAGAGATCGCAAGTTGCTCTACGATTCGCCTGAGGGACAAAGGGATAAAGCGATCACATCCGGTGCAGCTCAGGGATCAATATTGGGACCCGATCTTTGGAACCTGAGTTACGACGAGATACTCTCGATAGAGATGCCACAAGACACACACCTGGTAGGATATGCAGATGATATAGCGGCGGTAATCTCAGCACGAGATACAGATGACGCCAGAAGAAAGCTGAACCAAGTCATGATAAGGACTCAAATATGGCTAGAGAACCATGGGCTGGAGCTTGCTAAAAATAAGACCGAGATCATAATGATGACACGAGGACACATGCCACTTGAAATTAGCATGCATATTGATGATACTCCCTTGGTCACGAAAAGAGTGGTAAAATATTTGGGCATCAAACTTGACTGCAGACTCACTTATTGGGCTCAAATTCAACACGCGGCCACCAAAGCGGCAAAGGTTGCGGGCATGCTAAGCCGGCTAATGGCGAATATCGGCGGACCAACACAGAGCAAGAGGAAACTGATTATGGCAACCACCAATTCGATACTACTATATGGTAGTGAGATCTGGGGAGAAGCGATGAGGTCGAAGACTAAACGTAAAGTGCTGGGAGCAGTACAGCGCACGGCAGCACTTAGAGTCGCTTCAGCCTATCGTACGGTTTCGGGCGCTGCGGTATTTGTTATAAGTGGGGAAATACCGGTTGATCTTTTGGCGCGTGAACGAAATGAGGCATGGCAAACTAGGGGAGAGGTTCCTGGTATAAGTGCTGTAGAGCGGAGATCTCAAACCATCCAGCGATGGCAAAACAGATGGAGTACGGAAACGACCGGCAGATGGACGGCAAGGCTAATTCCCAATATAGAAAGGTGGACGCAGAGGGAATTTGGGGAGGTTAACTACTATCTAACCCAGTTTCTCTCAGGTCATGGATACTTTCAAAAGTATTTGTACCGCATGGGCAAGACAGGTGACCCCACTTGTATCTACTGCGGAGAGGCGAACGATGATGCGGAACACACTTTCTTCAACTGTACCAGATGGTATGCTGAAGGAAACGCACTGAGGGAGCAAATCGGCGAGTTTAATCCTGATAATATAGTTGAAAAAATGCTAGAATGCGGAGACAAATGGAATGCAGTGGTACACTACGTTGGAAATGTTTTACGTATGAAGAAAAGGGACCTTGATACTTTGGGGCAACGTGAATTCCAAAGAACAGGAGATGAGCAGCAGGTTCACGATAGCTATGAACATGATGGACCCAGACGTGGGTGAATAGAGTAGTCTGAGGACGAAGTTTCTGGGCCTTCCCGAAGTAATACGAATAGTAGTTCCGGGAAGGCAAAACCCCAGATAACGAGGAGGGATTGTTTTTAGTGGAAACACCACTCGACGCAGTTGACGACGGTCACTGTAAGTGAGAAATCATTTTTAACCCTACCTCACGCATCAAAAAAAAAAAAAAATAATAATAATAATAATGATAATAATAATATTAATAATAATAATGATAATAATAATAATAATAATAATAATAATAATAATAATAATAATAATAATAATAGTAATAATAATAATAATAATAATAATAATAATAATAATAATAATGATAATAATAATAATAATAATAATAATAATAATTATAATAATAATGATAATAATAATAATAATAATAATAATGATAATAATAATAATGATAATAATAATAATAATAATAATAATAATAATTATAATAATAATGATAATAATAATAATATTAATAATAATAATAATAATAATAATAATAATAATAACAATAATAATAATAATAATAATAATAATAATAATGATAATAATAATAATAATTATAATAATAATGATAATAATAATAATAATGATAATAATAATAATAATAATAATAATAATAATAATAATAATAATAATGATAATAATAATAATAATAATAATAATAATAATAATAATAATAATAATGATAATAATAATAATAATAATAATAATAATAATAATTATAATAATAATAATAATAATAATAATAATGATAATAATAATAATAATAATAATAATGATAATAATAATAATAATAATAATAATAATAATAATAATAATAATAATAATAATAATAATGATAATAATAATAATAATAATAATAATAATAATAATGATAATAATAATAATAATAATAATAATTATAATAATAATGATAATAATAATAATAATAATAATAATAATAATAATAATAATAATAATAATAATAATAATGATAATAATAATAATAATAATAATAATAATAATAATAATAATAATAATGATAATAATAATAATAATAATTATAATAATAATGATAATAATAATAATAATAATAATAATAATAATAATAATAATGATAATAATAATAATAATAATAATAATAATAATAATAATAATAATAATGATAATAATAATAATTATAATAATAATAATAATAATAATAATAATAATAATGATAATAATAATAATAATAATAATAATAATAATAAATTTAAATTTTTAGAATAATGATTAATTTCTATCCTTGGTTATGAATGGTTGTTTAAGTGTTAGTAAAGTTGTTATATACCCTGCAAGCATTTAGTGAAGTCTTTTTCGAAATAGCTCACTTCTTCGCCACTCTTAGAAGTGCAATAGAAGATTTCTCTCAATTTTCCAACAACAAAATATATTTGTATACGAATTGACTCTTCTAAACGTAACTTCTTTAATCGCTATTAGAAGTTGTTTGGATAACAGTTACAGTTATCCAGAAACGAAAACGTTATTTTCAACACCTTTGCTAGCATTTGGAAGATTGCTTTTATCAATCCTTATAATCTATCGAATTTGACACTCTAAGATGATTAATAGTACAATGTGCAAAACTTTACAAAAACAACACACATTAGGTTCGAAATTTTATGATAAAATCATGATTTTGACGATTATTTACATTTCATAATGGGAAAAAGAACAAGCAGAAACAATATAATTTTGCTTAGTAAAAATATCAATTTTGAAGTGATTAGACTAAAAAAATATTAACATTAACTAAAATTATTTATGTAAGCTAATAGAGAAACAAAAAATTCATAAGTTTTACTTATAAAAAAATAAGAAAATAAGGTAAACGTTTATCATAATTTAAAAGAGATTATCAATATTTCAACTAGTTCTGGGCAAGCGAATAAATTTAGGAAAACATTTTCATTTTCTATATAATTAAAATATGATATTAGCAATTTCAGGGCTAAAACATGGACAGAAAATTTTGTTTTATATAAAATTCTTAATAACTTAATTAAGAATATATTAAAAATTCCATTTTACAAGTCTATTCTGTGGAAGATTAAAATTTTTATGTACAGCAATCAAAATTTTTTTAATGCATCGTGTTAGACTATCCGAAAAATATTTTAGCAGAGCTGAATGTTTGCATTTTAAATTTGAAAAGGAATTTATAATTTTCAAAATTTTAAATTAATTTTTTTTTTAAAGTTTGAAAAGAATTCAAACATTGTTGTTATTTAATATTTTAAAGAAATTGTTTTGTTACTATAATGCTTGAAATATATGGAATAGATTGTCGTAATTTCTGGTTAAGCAGCGGTATTTATTTCTGAGTTTCAAAAATGATTGAAAAAACTTTCAGGGCCAAAATGAGATTTAAATAAAAATTTAAAATGGTACATCATCAGTAAAATTAGTAACAGAGTATGGAAATGGTTAAAATACCATGTAATCCTTAATAAAGGAAAACCCCTTTATAAAAATATTTCCAAAATTCTTAGTAGGCAGCTATTTGTTCAGCGAGAAGGTATGATTTTAAGAAATTATATGGTGTTCGCCTTGTAAAAAGTGTACTACATTTGTTCTTTAATTGTTTTTTTTTTTTTTTTTTTTTTTTTTTTGTAGCAAAACTGGCGATTTTAGAAAAAAAATTAACTAAAATAATTTTATTTATTTTAATTACAAAGAAAATTCAATACAAAATTAAAATAAATAATAATGAAGTCTTGTAATATTTAGAAATCTTATATTATATTACTGAAAAACATTGGGGAAATATTTAATTATACATTTTATAATGAGAACATCACAACCTTTCCAAAAATCATACATTGCACAGTGGGGCAGAATCGAAATTTTGTGGAAATAAATCCGTAACTTCTGATCGGCTGGTTGGATTTTCATGAAATTTGGTATAGGCGTAGCGGAGGAGTGTACAATGTTAAATTTGGAAGGGAGGCAAAACAAACCCCTCAGGGGCGGAGCTAAGGGGGCTCAAAGTTAGGTAACTCTGACATAAATATTTAATCGCTTGCCAAATTTTTGTTTCTCGTTCGATTTCAAATATTTTTGTATATTGTTGTAGGCCCTGATAAGACCTATAAAAAACATGCTTACATGTTCTATATATCTCTTATAGTTTTCAAGTTATTTGCGTTTGAATTTTTAAGCGCCATAATTTTGTATGTTCTTGGTTCAGTTTTTTCATATATATCCTAGTATTTCCGACCGATTTTATTAGTTTTTTTCCTATCTAGTTAAAGAACAAAATTATCTATTGAATAAAAAAATTGAAGTCGATATCTTTACCGAGTACAAAAATAAACGATTTTGAATTTGAAAATTGCAAAAAAGACGACTTTTTGTGTTTTTTTAGCCGAAAAAGTATCTACACTCTTTTTTATCTAAAATAAAATATTCTTTAGCAACATATAATAATTTTACACTTTTCTGAAAGGCAACTTCACAGAGATGACTTTAAGATAAAAAACAAGCCGAATAACTCAATTGGTCATGGTACACACCCTCCCGAATTCGACCCATTTTATATGAAAGTTTTGACTTTAAACCATTTTTTCTCAAATCCCAAAGCACGAACCGACAAGCGGAATATATTTTAAGAATCCTCAATATGTTGTTAAAAGTTTTAAATCAAAATCTACGGGCCTTCGGAAAAATGTAGATTCTATAGCCATAAATGTAAAAAATCCCATTTTTGGGAATTTTGATTAGTTTTTTGGGAATTAAGGAAAACCCTATTCCTGATTGAAATTTGGTTGACTCGCTTTTATTTACATTAATAAGATCCACATGTCTTGCAAATTTCATTAAGATATCTTTATAAACAAATATGTTATTACAATTAAAAAATTTGTATTTTCTCAAAAACCCCAAATTGGGCCTTTTGTTTGGTTTATTTCTAAATAGCGAAATAAATTTTAAAAATATGTATTCCAAATTATCATTTAGGATACATAATTTCCGATCTTTTGCAAAAAGATTCAAGTCAATATCATGCCTCATTTCAGAAATATGCGCGTTTAAGCTTTTATATTTCCAATTTATTGTATATATGACTATATTTTTACAAACTTGCAACTTTTGGCTTTAGTTTTGCGTGAGTAATTACTTAGAAAATTATGAATATTTCTGTATACTTTTACTAATATCTATATACAAAATATTTTTATAAAAATAATTATTGCCACATTTCCCAAATTTAAGTAAATCTTTATCCTTTTCTAAGCATTCATATATTTTTATTAATGAATTTAAAATAACAAAACAAACAAAAAATTTCTATTTTAACTTAATCAATATTATTATTTTTGGTATTTATCATCTTCCTTAATAAATATTCTATTTCTAATACGATTTTTTATTACTTATTTACATTTACATATTCTCGATATACTGTCTAATTCGTCAAGGAATCGACTGCCTAACCATTTATGCTTACTTAGTTGTAGACATGGACAGTGACATATGATATGTTCCACCGTCTCTAGCTCCTCATTATCTTCCCACATTCTGCAAAGACCGGAGGAACCTCTATCCCAATTTCCTATCATTCCCCCTATGGGACAATGACCTGTCAGAATACCTATCATAGTCTTCAGGTTTTCCCTTTTCATGCTTAAAAGTAAATTTGTATCTGCTTTATCAATTTTGGTCCATAGGACTCTTGATAATCTGTAGTCCGTTCTACGTTTCCATGCATGATTGGTTCTATCCCGAATCCACTCCCTAATTAACCTGAAGTAAAAGCTTAATTTGGAATGCATATTTTTAAAATTTCTTTCGCTATTTAGAAATAAGCCAAACAAAAGGCCAAATTTGGGGTTTTTGGAATACACATTTTTTAATTGTAATAACATATTTGTTTATAAAGATATCTTAATGAAATTTGCAGGAAATGTGAATCTTATTAATATAAATAAAAGCGCATTAACCAAATTTCAATCAGGGGTAGGGTTTTCATGAATTCCCAAAAAAAGTAATGAAAATGGGATTTTTTACATTTTTGGCTATAGAATCCACATTTTTCCGAAGTCCCGTAGGTTGTGATTTAAGACTTTTAACAACATATTGAAGATTCTTAAAATATATTCCGCTTGTCGATTTGTGTTTTGGGATTTGAGAAAAAATGGTGTAAAGTCAAAACTTTTATATAAAATGGGTCGAATTCGGGAGGGTGTGTACCATGACCAATTGAGTTATTCGGCTTGTTTTTTATCTTAAAGTCATCTATGTGAAGTTGGCTTTCAGAAAAGTGTAAAATTATTATATGTTGCTAAAGAAAATTTTATTTTAGATAAAAAAGAGTGTAGATACTTTTTCGGCTAAAAAAAAGTCGTCTTTTTTGCAATTTTCAAATTCAAAATCGTTTATTTTTGGACTCGGTAAAGATATCGATTTCAATTTTTTTTATTCAATAGTTAATTTTGTTCTTTAACTAGATAGGAAAAAAACTAATAAATTCGGTCGGAAATACTAGGATATATATGAAAAAAACTGAACCAAGAACATACAAAATTATGGTGCTTCAAAATTCAAACGCAAATAACTTGAAAACTATAAGAGATAAATAGGACACGTAAGCATGTTTTTTATAGGTCTTATCAGGGCCTACAACAATATATAAAAATATTTGAAATCGGACGAGAAACAAAAATTTTGCAAGCGATTAAAAATTTTTTATGTCAGAGGTACCTAATTTTATCCCCCTTAGCTCCGCCCCTGAGGGGTTTGTTGTGCCCCCCTTCCAAACATAACATTGTACACTCCTCTGCTATGCCTATACCAAATTTCATGAAAATCCAACCATCCGATCAGAAGTTACAGATTTATTTCCAAAAAATTTCGATTCTGACCCACTGTGCATTGATGCCGAACATACTAATAATTGCAGGAAATTTTGCAAATATTCTAATAGATACTAAATGTTCACTTGAATTCAAAATCTTTTTCATTGCTTTCTGTAATAACACAGTTATTTTCTGTAATAGAATAGTTTTTTTGTTATTTAAAAAATAAATTAGAATATTAATAATTATTATTTTATTATATATACCTACTTTTATTAAATTTGAAAGAAACAAATATTCTTTTCTAATTTTGTACTTAAAATATTTCTTAGTATTCTTTTTTAATTTATTTATTTATTTTTAATGTTAATTTGAATTGAAAATGTTGTGCAATTTATTTAATTTTAAAATGTAAATATTACTGACATTATTTTAAAAATTTTATGCAAAATAGTTTTAAAATTCTTCAAATATTTTCTATCGAAAGTGTAACTACATCGGCACACCCGGAATTGTGATATAGTTAGAAATAGCATCTTTTGAGTAACGCTTTAGTGGGGATTGGAAGATTCGAATTAGGATTTTTTATTAGACACTTTTTACTGCGTTATAGTAGATCTTAATACGTGACTATAAAATTCACTAAAGCGTTACGAATTCTGACCTACTTAGTAACACCGTTCGGGAAGAAATGTGCCACTAAGAGATAGTTCCTTTTGAGTAACGCTTTAGTGAGGATTGGATGATTCGAATTAGTACATTTCATTATACGCCTTTTACGTGGCATTCAATACTGACTAAATGGTTACTCAAAAGAAACTATTGCTTAGTGGCACATTTCTTTCCGAACGGTGTTTTTTATATCTATGCCCATAATATAGATTTCCGGACCAGTACCAATGTCCATCTTTGATCCGTCCGTAAATACTGCACAACCTTTGTACAGTCACTCGATGCCGGACCAAACCTCCTTATCAAGTATCACCACAACAGGATTTACCCCAAAGTCCAATTCAGTGGCCATGTAATCTGATGCCCCCGTTAACCTAGATTAATCTCACCGTAACTGACCTAGTATACGATCTGTTCTTGATGAACCTAATAATCCTAATTGCTTAAGTCTCAACAGACTCCTTACCCCCATATCTCATTGGGGAAGAGATGAAGTATGACTCCAGAGTCGCCTGTGGTGTACTTCTCATTGCACTTGTAATGCCAATTGAAGCACACCTCTATGCCTACGACAAAAGGTTCCTATTACTCTTCCGTTCCACTGCCTGCCGCCAAACAGAAAAACCATATGTAAGAATTGGTCTCATTACCGAGGCGTAGATCCAATTCACAACACTCGGTTTCAGTCCCCAGTTCTTTTACCTATAGAGTCCCTACAGGTGTAGTAGGCATTAAGGCTTTTGAGTCTGTCCTGAACATTCCTATTAAAAATCAGCTTACTATCAAGAAGTACTCCAAGATATTTCGCTGAGTCGGATAGTCTCAGTTCCGTTTTACCCAGTACCGGTAATCTAAAATTCTTGACCTTGTATTTTCCAGTAAACAGAGCCATCTAAATTTTTTCAGGATTCACTCCCAACCCCTTATCAGTGGCCCGGGAGGACAGCTGTCCTAGCGCAGACCGCATGATCTCACTGATTGTGGGGAGAAATTTCCCTGTTACCATTATGACCACATCATCAACATATGACACGATCTTCCGTTCGACGCAGAATCACGTCGACAGCCAATAGCCCTAACAGGGGTGAGAGCATTCCCCCTTGTGTTGCTCTACTAGTCACCAGTTTCCTTAAACATACTCCACCCAAGCTCGAGTTGATGATCCTACTGCTCAGCATAAAGTTTATCCATTCGATCAAGAAGTCATGTACTTTAAAATCCACAAGCGTTTGCTTTATAGCGTTAATCTCGATATTATTGAACGCATCCTCTATATCCAAGAATGCAGCCATGGTAAATTCCCTGTATCGTAGTCCTCGTTTTATATAGCTCACCACTTCATGAAGCGCACTCTCAACAGATTTACCCTTCAGGTAAGCATGTTGAGCACTACTCATGCTGTTGGTGCCAATAGATGATCTTAGATATAGATCTATCAGTCTTTCTAATGTCTTCAAAAGAAAAGACCATAGGCTGATAGGTCTATAATCCTTGGGCTTCGATTGAGATGTCATACCAACCTTAGGTATGAATATGACCCTTACCTCTCTCCACCCGCTTGATATGCATAACAGAGGCGGAAAAATACCATCCGGGCCAGGTGACTTATAAGGCTCGAATGTATTAACCGCTCATGTTACTTTCTCAACCGTGATCAGGTCTCTTACTACCGTTTCAACCACCCCGATGGCGGACTCTGTGAAGAAATGCTCTTCTTCACCTGATCCTTCCATCAATGGGTCCTTACAATCAGTAAAATGAGTTTCCAAATGTCTAAAAGCACATTAAGTAACTCAGATCTACACTCCGTCCATGAAATATCTGATCTCTGGATACTACCCGGAACACTAGGATAGTTCAATAACAGAGTCAATGGTCTCGTTGAACTCAATCCACGAACACCTTTTAGCTCGTCTAATGTTCGTTTTGTACTTCTGAAAACTCACCCTGTAGGTGCCCCAGTCTTCATCCTTACCAGTTCCATGGGCCCTCTTATAATCCTTTGACCACCGGACAGGAGAGCTCATAGCTTCTGGTAATAGAATGCGTCATTCTCTTCACTATCGCGTCAAGACGGTCCCTCGACGTAAACTCCCTCGGAGTTTCAGGTAGTCTTGAACCCAAATCACGCTCGAAAGCGTCCCAATTCGTCCGTCTAGGATTCCTATAAGGTTTCCTCTCCGAACCCAGAAAGTTCTTCAGTCTGAACAGTTATTCTGCTATGGTCAGAGAAAGAACACCAAATAGCTACCCTCCAGTCCTCCACCAGATCTCTAGAGTTGGTCAACGTGATATCTATTACCGAATTCCTATCGTTCGTCCTGAACGTAGGGGTATTCCCCTATTACAGGTTCTAATTAAACACATATTTTTATTCATTTATATATGAGTTGTTTTTATTTTATTTTCTTTCAAGTACAGTTTTTAATACTTATTCTTTACATTAATTATATATTTTTATTATTTGCTAAGGAAACTTATTGAAAAAATACATATAATTCTTAAAATATAGACAAATAATAAGAACTTCAAATAGATTTAATTGAGCAATTTAGCTGTAAGTAGTTATAAAAGAAAAATTAAATAAAACATTAAAAAATTATACTAAGAAGTAGTTGCACTTTAAATTTACATATTATTAAAATACATACAGTAATCAGTCTGTAGACTCATTTCAAATGTTTATTTTTTATACATAATTAAAAAATAAAAAATAAATTTAATGAGACTACATTGCATTTTAAATTATGGCCTATTTAAAAAAAATAATAATACAAAGTAACTAAAAAGGCATTGATTATGTATGAAAAGCACTTGTTGTTTTTTTTTCGTATAAAATAAAGAATAAATACTAAAATATTAAACTTAAATTGTAAAATTAATTTAGCTGCACTTTGTGTGGGATTTTCCGTAAAAATGTTGTAATTATAAAATACATATTAAAATATTTACATTTTTATTTAAAGTTACTTAAATTAAAAAAAAAATATAAATGAGATTTTCATGGTCATTTTCTTTCTTAAATCTAAAAATAAAATTTACAAGCTAAACCAAAAAAGTATATAAAAAAAAATATATATATATTAAATAAATATAAAAATTATGAAAAGATGTTTACCAAAAAATATTTATATGTAAGATGTTTGGATAATATGTATTTTAGTATGTTTTAGTTTTAGAAAAGTACTATTATCACAAGTTTGAAAATGTAGTTCAAACAAATATACATATTTATAATTTTCTTAAAATGAGTGAATTTGCAGTTTAATAGATCACACACTTATTATGTACTATTATTTTGATTAATATTTAAAATTATAGACAATTGTAGGATAGAATTTTTATAATTAACTAAAAAATTACTAAAATTATGCTTACATATCATCAACTATTTCATTTATACGTAAATATATTATTTGATAACCTAATGAAAAATATGTATCTATAATTGCCAATCTCTTTCATTAACCGGAAACTTATTGAAAAAACAAACGAAAAAATACATAAATTTGAGGCTGAACCATTTCGGCACTTCTTTCTTTCTAAGATTAAAACCCTATCATGGTTCTATAATTCTGCTTAACAATTTGTTATCATTCTTTTTTTTTTCATAAACGTACTCATAATCAAGAAACAAATGTTAACTAATAATTTTCCCCTAAGATAAATGAAAATACTTTTTAATTATTATATGTTTCTCGTTATGAAAAGGGAACGAATATGAATAGAAACACAAACATCTGAAATTTTTTAAAAGACAAAAATATCAGAACTCAATAAAATGTATGCGATATATTTATATTTGCTAAGTTTTACAAGCTCTTTATAGAATGTAACATTTAATAAGAGCCAACTTTTAATGTGAACAAATTTATATATATATATATATATATATATATTATAATACAATTAAATAACTCAGTTATTAACGTTTCGCTTCTCGCACTTTTAAAAGCTATTAAATGAAGCCTTTAAAAAATAAATATTCTTAAAAAAGAAAATTTATAATCTGATTCATTTAGAATAGCTTTTAAAATTTTCAATATAAACTTAGCCTTGTATGTATACAGTACATTATATACTAAAATTTTAAAATTAAATACATATATGTGTCCAAATTAATTATATTAAAAATTCTTACAAAAGACATTTAGTAAAATTTAATTAAAAATAATAGAAAATAAGTCGTAGATTAATGCTATTATCTGGTACCATATTTCTGTATCCTACATATTTAATCAGTTTCGCGGTTTGTCACTTATAGCTAAAATTAATAATTTTGTTAGGTTAAACACTAATTAAACACTAAAAATAAATAGGCAGACAATTTTCTTTATATTTTACTTATAAATAAATTCTGATTTTTTTACTTAATGATTTGTAATTATTTTATGTACGGATGTGTATTTGTGTGTTGTTATTGTTAAAAATAAAATTTAATCGATAACAAAATATATAATTATTTATATATTTAAAACTCTGTAGATTGTCAGACAAAAGATGAGAAACCAGGCAGTGGTGCTCTCGATCTGGCCATATTATTAACAATAATTTGACCACCATTGAGACTCATCACTGCACTACCTTCAGGTTCAGAGTCTGTGTAACTAGAATAATTACGTACGGGCTTTTGCTTTTTCCACGACTGTCGTAGAGAATCGTTAACATTGGCATAATGATTCACAAAAGAATGAGGATCTGAACGTACACTTTCATTCTCACTTTCCGAATGCTAGAAAGTAAAAGGAAACCAAAGTTAATTATGTTTACAAATTTATAAAATATATCATTTCACATCTTACCTGTGATGCTTCTGATGAACTAACTTCTGACGGTTTTTCTGTGACACTGCTATCATCAGGATTTTCATCATAACATTTAAGACTTTCTTCGTCGCTATGATAAGCTACTGAGGCAGGTGAAGGTCTTGGGGGACTTTTACCCAGTTGTATATTGGGTGGCGGTCGATTATTTGCCTTGCGTCCCATTGTACCTAAATTTCCTCTGCTTAAAGTACCAACACTATTTAAGGTACCTGTACCTACACCATGTCTTGATCTATATAACTCTAAAGCTAATTCTTGTCGCTCATCAATTGACATGGCCATAGATTCTTCTAATGTTTTTTGAGCTTCTTCTGGAATTAAAAGTTAAAATCAATAAAAACAGAATAATTTATTATTAATTTTATTCACTATAACTTACGTTTATATTTATAACTTTTGCTTTTAACACACAATACTGATATAACCATTATGATTATAACAATAGATGTGGCAGCTAGGGCAACCATAAACCATGTCTGTCTGTAGAATGGTTTATGCTGCAGATAACCATACTCCAAATGTAATTTGGAAGGCGTTAATATGGAATCCTTAGAGTAGACTGGGAATGATATACCATAACGATTATATGAAATAACTCGGAATGTATAGGCAGTGGATGGCAACAAACTTTGATAACTGACTGTAAAGTCCTGTATCGTGCCGGTAGTCGTTTTAGTTATAGTCTCCCAACGGGAGTCGTCTGAGCAAATTATATATTAAGAAAAGAAAAATATGTATTAATAACAAATAATAGTAAAGTATGTATTTTGAATTTATTAAATGTTACAATCAATCTACTGGGATATCAATAAGATAATATTTTTTATTCGTTTAGCTAAATAAAAATAATAGGATTATTCTTTCTATTGAACTACAATATATAATAGCTACCTTGACCAATACTTACAAATAAATGATGGTTCTCCTCTTTCTACGAAAGCAGGTTTAATTTTCAATTCAGCACACCAAAATTAATTTTAAAATATAGGAAGAAATAAGAAATTTTAAGCAAATAAATAAAAAAAAACCAACAACCAAAATAGTGATAAAAAATATACACCAGATGTACAAAAACTTGGTTCGATAAGCTTATTAGCGAATAAGGTTAATTTATATCCATATTTACTATACTATCTTATATACATATAAGCAAAAGATTTCTTATCGAACTAATATCTTTGTTGCAAAAATCCCGAAAAAATAAAAAGTAAAACTAAACCAAATACTAAAAATTATTTAAATTCAATATAAAATACTCACCTCGTTTTTTAGCTTCTATATAGTAACCCAATATGGGACCACGACCTGACGGTCCGTTTAACCAGTGCATTTCTACGCTGGACAATGTTTTCGATAATATCAAGTCTCTAGGTGCCACAGGAGAACCCTCTTGCGGACCGGTTGTAACATTTTCACTAACTGCTGGTCCATAATCAATAGTTTGCGCGCGGACGGTAAATGTGTAGGTGACTTCCTCTTCCAAATTTTGTACCATTAAACTGGTGCCTGAAACCTTTTGCTTAACCTGTTTACTAAATTCTGTAAAGAACGTCGAAAGTAATATACTAAATCGTTTGGAACTTCACATTTAAATTTAAAAACATACTTTCATTTTCTTCTGTAGTCTCGTACGTAACCAAATATCCCAAAATTTCGCCATTTTTAAATTTAGGTGCATCCCAAGACACTTTCAACGATTGCATGGTTATGTCCTCAAATCTCAGATTCTGTGGAGCACTCGGTAAACCTTGCAATGTTTTTACAGTAATAGGTGATGACCGAGGTCCATCACCAGCTGGATTAAATGCTAATATTTGTATACGATATTCGGTAAATTTATCTAAAAACACTAAGCTATGTGAAGTTGCTGTGGCTGAAACAACCTCAATTTCTTCCTCCCACGTTTTACCATCCTCTAGTTCTTGTGGAGAATCCGTAACCAAATAGAAGATTTTGTAACCCAAAAGATCTCCGTTTTGCATACTTTGTTTTGGTGGTTTCCATCTTAAACGAACTTCTGTACTCGAAATTGGAGCTGCATCCACAGCTCTTGGCTCTCCTGTTGGTACAGCTTCTCCTACATATACTGCAACAGGTGGAGTTGCAGGACCAGGGCCTTGAGAATTAAATGGCAGTACAACAATTTCGTAATTACGATCCTGCTGAAGGTCGGATAGAACTACAGAATTAACATTAATACCCATAACATCTGTTTTAGGTGTGGATTGCAGGGCAGTAGGAAAATCAGACAATTGCTGATAGAGTATGCGATATCCTCCTGTAGTGGCGTCACCATTCCACATAGATGTTTCTAATGCATTCCATTGCACACGCACAGATGTGGTTGTTATTGGGACAACTTTAAGATTCGTTACTGAAACCGAAGGAGCTGCTGATAGCGTTCGTACCACAATGCTTTCTCTACTAAATGCTGATGGTCCCAAATCGTTGGTGGCTTGTATACGGAACTGATAAGTGGTATGTGGTTTTAGATTTGTCGCTGTATATGAGGTAAGCGTAGGATCTACTCTCTCGGGTAAAAGACTCCACGGGCCATCATTTTCACGCATCTGTACAGTGTAGTACCTTAAAGGCGCAAAACCATCTCTTCCAGGTGTCCAACTGAATGTTATCTGGTGTGCCTGTATTTGAGATCTAGATATTTGAGGCATTGAAGGCGGTTGTGGCCTTTCTCTATTATTTGTTGTATAAACCAATACTGATGCTGTTTTACCCCAACCTAATCTTGTTTGAGCAGTAACACTAAAAATATAGTAGCGCTCGGCTAACAGTTGTGTTGCGCGGAATGTACGATCGGAAGGTGAAAACTCTCGACTATAATTCAAATTAGAGCTGCCATTTAGTGAGTATGTGACTTGATAGGCCAATATTTCACCATTAGGATCTTCAGGAACATCCCAAATAATACGAGCCGTTGAAAATGAAACATCTGGGAAACTGACATTTGAGGGTGCTCCAGGAGTATCTTCAAATGTTTGTACTCTAATTGGTGGGGTACTTAAAGCACCATCACCCAGACGTGTAAAAGCTAATACTTGTATGTGATATATGACAAATTTATTCAATTCTGTCAAGGTCGTGGTAAATGAGCTATTATTCGATATAGTTTTATGTAATACATGGCCTCCACGATTAGTGGCAGCATAGAACACTTTAAAGCCATCAATTTGTCCATTGCGATGTTGTTTTGGTATTTCACCCCATCTTACCACAATAGTGGTAGATGATGTAGCATTAGCCTGGACATCCAAAGGACCATATGATGGAACAGCCTCACGAGTTCTTTCTACAGCCGTTGCACTATCGCGCGAACAACCCACATCATTACATGCATTCATTACAACTTCATACACCGTCCATTCTTCAAGACTTTCCAAGACATGAGAGTTGGCTGTGTGGTCCTCAATAAGAGCACTCTTTGGTATGATTCTATTTTCGCTTTCAATTTGCCTATAAGTGATATTATAACCTCGAGGATTACCAAACCATTCCGTTTGTTGTAAAGGTATCCATCGAACTCGTAACTGTGTGGCTGACATAGCTCTTACCGTCACATTGAATGGAGGATGCATCGGTCGCGCTTGGATTGTTTGGAAATCTTTGGTAGGTTCTGAAGCTTTTGAAGTACCTACTACATTTGTAGCACTCAATCTTAGACGATATTGAGTAAAGGGTGTAAGACCTGTTACGGTTAAAGTTTCTGCATCTGGATCAGATATTTCACAAACCGTAAACCATGTTAGGTTTCGTGCAGTTTGAGCCTCTACTTTCCATTTAGTTATTGATGAGTTACCATCAAAACCTGGAGTAAATTGTAAAACTACAGAAAACGCTTCAATATTAGATAAAGCTAAATTTGTGGGTGGTTCTGGCAGCACTGGTTCAACGCCAGACTGTATAGTAGCTGTTTTAGGTGGCCCACCTCCTATTCTCGTCCAAGCTCTTATTTCAAACCAGTAATGTGTTGTAGCTTGCAATTGATTGACCACTAACTGAGTATCTTCAGCAGTAAGATTGACTGATTTCATAGTTTCGGGACGATCTTTTACTTGATAGCGCACAGTATAGCCCGTTAAAATGCCATTAACATTTTTCGGAGGTGCCCACAAAACTTTCACAGAGCGATCAGAAACTTCATCAAAATGCAAGGCGGTTATTTCATCTGGGACATCTTCTTTAGTTTTAACGGGTACACGAAAACTTCTTACACCATCGCCAGGATCAGTAAAACATAAAACTGTTATGTTATAATCTTGATATTTTTCTAAACCATTCAATATAGCAGTTTGTTCGGCCAATGGATCCAATAAACTAGGTGGTACTGTTACCATTCTCTCTTCAATTTCCCGTTCTTCACCATCAATCGTTTGATAACGCCATGCTTGTATTTTGTAACCCTGATTAATACCATTAATTTGTTGCGGATTTGGTGGTGTCCAAGTAATTGTTATGGCAGTCGAGTTGATAGCTTGTACTTCAACGTTGGTAGGTGGTGCTTCAGGTACACCTTCTTTTGTTTTTATCTTAGCACCTTCGTTGTAAACACCAACGCCCATATTATTGTAAGCTGCAATTTGTACAATATAATCCTTCCAAGTTATTAATTCTTGTATCAAATAGTTTCTCTGAGCCTCGTTGGTAATGTTTTGATACATCCAGGGCACATTGTTGTAGCCATACAAACGATACCGTATTATATAACCCAAAATTTGTCCATTACGATGCTCTTCCAAAGGTGGCTGCCACTGTGTAATAATTTCCGATTGAGAGCGTGCCGAACCCACAAATCCAACAGGTGGTCCAGATGGAGCTATTTACATGAAGTAAAATTATTTTTAATTAGTTTTTGATCTATTTTAAATACAATATATATAATTTAACTTAATATAAATTAATGAATTAAGTAAATGTTTAATTATTTTTTACAATATATACCTCGGTGTAGCGGTAATTCTACATATTTTACAATACCACAGAGCCAGTGCACGAAATACAGATAAAAGGAATTTTATTTTAGCATTAGTAAGATGGTTTTATTTTACTAATTTATAGTTTTTCTTTTTGAAAATAAACATTGGTAATTATTTTAAAGTATAACAATGTCAAACTAAAACAACTAAGGGGTTAAGAAATTTTAACTAAAAAGCAAAATATTATAATTCAAAATAAATTTTTTTGATTTTAATTACAAAAATTATTTATAGATTATTTTTTGCAAACTGGACTAAACCAAGGTTGGCAACGGTAATACAATTCAAACATCGGTATACATTTTATGCCCATATTACAATTATTTTTTTAACTATGAGAAAATTTAAATTTTGTTAAACACCTTTACATTTGTTTTTTATTTGCCGTAACATAAAGTCTTGAATTGATTTGTGGGTACATATTTGCTTAGAGTAATGATAAGGAATGCGCACGAAAAAATTAAAGCATACAATTCAGCTTATAAAAAAGAAATAAATGGGTTAATCCTTTTGAAATTCTGTTTTCTTAAAGACCGCTATATTCTCGATTAAATTTTAAAAGAAAAATTAATTTGTTGTTCGTTATTAATAAAATATTTAATAAATTCTGGAATGCCCTGAATAAAAGCTTTAATTCGTTTTCGGTTACTTTTTTGTTGGAATGAGCCCACTTCTTTTTAAACAATTTTTACTCAGCTTTAAGTGTTCTTTAAATATTTACTTTCTTTAGTCCAATATATTTCAAAAGAACTGACTGAGTTTTGGACAGTTTAGTGGATTATACTTCCTTTAATAAATGATTTAATAAATGAATACGTACAATTTGTAAATTAACTTTTTCTTCGTTTCTATTCGTTGATCGTGAATACTTTGTATTTTTTTATGACTCAAGAAAACAATTGTACTCGTAACAATTGTTTTATATGGTCGACATGTGTTTTGATTATAAATTTTAATTATGCGTTTGGCAGAAATTTGTGCAATTTTCATTTTAAGAAATGTTAATTGCGCTATTACAACAAAATTTAGCACGTGGTTACAAACCAAAAGGTTCCTAGGTTCTGAGGGGAAACCTTTCAGGAATCCTAGGAGGACAGATTGGGACGCCTTCGGGCGGGATCTGGGGTCAAGATTGACTGGAACTCCGATGGAGGTCTTGTCGAGGGAAAATCTTGACGAAATAGTGGAGAAGGTAACAGGGTCCATTAACAGAAGCTATGAGCTTAACTGCCCGGTGAGCTATCCGGGTAAAAGGAAACAGCCGGTCTGGTGGTCGGAGGAGTTGGAGGCTCAACGGACCACAGTTGGCAGGCTGTACAACAAGGCCCATAGATCTGGTAGGGACGAAGACTGGGGCACCTATAGAGTGTGTTTCAATAAGTACAAAAAGGATATTAGAAGAGCTAAAAGAGCCTCGTGGATTAGGTTTAGCGAGGCCATTGACTCGGTCAATGAACTTTCCAGATTCAGGAAGATACTGTCAAAGGACCCTAGTGTTCCTGGGAGTATCCAGAGATCAGATGGTTCATGGACGGAGTCTAGTTCTGAGTCACTTAATGTACTTTTGGAAACCCATTTTCCGGGTTGCAGGGATCCATTGGTGGAGGAATCGGGTGAGGGAGAACACTTCTTCACGGAGTCCACCAGTGGGATGATTGGAACAGTGGTAAGAGACCTAATAACGGTGGAGAAGGTCACATGGGCGGTGAATTCATTCGAGCCTTATAAGTCACCAGGCCCGGATGGTATATTTCCGGCCATGTTGCAGAATGCACCGTTGGTGGTCCGTATACTACTGGTTGGGATTTTTAAGCGGTGTCTAATACATGGACATATTCCAAGGGGGTGGAGAGAGGTAAGGGTTATATTCTTACCGAAAGGTGGAAGGACCTGTCACTCGAAACCCAAGGATTATAGACCTATCAGCCTATCGTCTTTTCTCTTGAAGACTTTGGAGAGACTGATAGATCTATATTTAAGATCGTCTGGTAGCTCCAGCATCATGAGTAGTGCTCAACATGCTTACCTGAAAGGTAAATCTGTGGAGAGTGCGCTAAGTGATGTGGTGGGTTATATAGAACAAGGACTTCGGTATAAGGAGTACACCATGGCCGCGTTCTTGGATATTGAGGGAGCGTTTAACAATATTAAGATTGACGATATCAAGCAGGCGCTGGTGGATCTTAAGGTACATGACTTCTTGATCGAATGGATAATCCTCATGCTGAGCAGCAGGATTGCCAATTCAAGCTTGGGTGGAGTATGCTTAAGGAAACTAGTGACTAGGGGGACTCCGCAAGGGGGAGTGCTCTCACCCCTGCTGTGGCTAATAGCTGTCGATGTGATTTTGCGTCAATTCGACAGCAGGGGGCGGAAGATCGTGGCTTATGCTGATGATGTGGTCATACTGGTAAAGGGAAAATTTCTTCCCACAATCAGTGAGATCATACAGTCAGCGCTGGGTGAGCTGTCCTCGTGGGCTGCTGATAAGGGGTTGGGAGTGAACCCGGAAAAGACAGAGTTGGTTCTGTTTACTAGGAGGTACAAGGTAGAGAATTTCAGACTACCGGTACTATGTGGGACTGAACTGAAGCTTTCAGACTCAGCGAAATATCTGGGGGTGTTCCTTGATAGCAAACTGACCTGGAAAGACTCAAGCGTGGCCTCAATGCCTACTACACCTGTAGAAACTCCATAGGTAAGAGTTGGGGACTCAAACCAAAAGTTGTATATTGGATTTACACTTCGGTGGTGAACCAATCCTTTCTTATGGTTGTTCTGTCTGGTGGCAGGCACTCGAACGTAAGAGTAATAGGAGCCTTTTGTCGAAGGCGCAAAGGTGTGCTTCGATTGGCATTACAGGTGCAATGAGAAGCACACCACAAGCGGCTCTGGATGTCATACTTCATCTCTTACCCATTGAAGAGTTTGTGAGGGATATGGCAGCAAAGAGTCTACTGAGACTTAGGGAATTGGGACTATTAGGCTCATCAAGAGCAGGTCACTCCAAGGTCATTTACGAGATCAGTTACGGTGAGGTTAATCTGAACTCTACGGGGGCATCAGATTACATGGCCGCTGAATCGGACTTTGGAGTAAATCCTGTCGTGGTGATACCTGATAGGGAGATCTGGTCCGGCACTGAGAGACTATATGAAGGTTGCTCAGTGTTCACGGACGGATCAAAGATGGTCGAGAGTACCGGGGCGGGGGTCTATATTATGGGCACGGATTTGAAGGGCTCCTTTAGACTCCTTGATGAGTGCAGTATTTTTCAGGCTGAGATTCTCGGCATCCTGAATGCCGCGGAAATGATCAGGCAAAACATTGCGAGAGGTACCGAGTCACTCTCTATGTGGACAGTCAGGCAGCTCTGAAGGCCTTGGGGACACATTTGGTGAGATCCAGGCTAGTAGCTGCCTGTAGGAAGACACTAAGAGAGTTGATGGAGGACTACATGGTGAGACTCTGCTGGGTGCCTGGCCACTGCGATATTTCAGGCAATGAATTGGCTGATGAACTGGCAAGGCAAGGTGCGGCAGGGAACGTCTCGGAGAGAGAGACATATGTGAAACCACCACTAAGTTTCTTCTATGGGAAGATCAATGATTGGATCTTGGTCAGAACCAATTCGGCTTGGGAAGGTAGAGAGGACTGCAGAGTGTCGAGGGCGATATGACCGGTTTTGGACAAGGCAGGCACTACCACTCTCCTGGGCATGAATAGGAAGAGCTTAAAGGTCATGATAGGGGCCATAACAGGTCACTGTTTGATAGGGAAGATGAGGTCTAGAATGGACACTAACAGTTCTGATTTTTGCAGACTGTGTGGGGACATCGATGAGACCGAGTCTATTGAGCACATTGTGTGCCATTGCCCGCGATTACAGCATCGTAGGATGAAGTGGCTGGGTAGACAGTTCCTCGACGGGCTAAATGACGTTCGGGACGCAGATCTTGTTGACGTCATAGGCTTCGTCATGGGAATCAGCTGCTTGAGGGAGAATCAGGGGTTTAACCCTAGGGGGATTGGTAGCATTGCTGGTCCCCCCTTATGATTCGTTACATTTCTATTCCCTTTTTATCTTTCACTCTACTTTTTCTGTATTCTGTATTTTCTATTTTCTGTATTCTATACTCTTTTTCACAGCTATTCTGTTGAAGGGATTCACAATGGACCGGGATCGGTCTCTGGGTGGAGATGTGGTACTATCTAGTATCACATCTACCTTCTCTATCTATCTATCTACAAACCAACAGTACAAATTTCTTTCATGTAAAACTTATAAACTTTAAAGCGTGCACTAATTTCTTCGTGTGCAGCTTCTATGTTAACCATTTCGCTATAATTTTTTATTGCGTAGATCAAAACTTGTGATATTTTACGTTATGTTCATCTTGGCTACATATATGGAAACCAGTACTCATTTAAGAAAAATCGCGTATAAATAATTTTTTTGGGGGAAGAAAATTTTTTATGCTAAATATTAATACAAACCTTTTCCTATACATTTAATATGTTTTTATAAAAATATTATTGCATTTGTTTTGTTAATTAAAATATTTGATTAATCTAAACGTTCCATAAGATATTGTTTTTCATTTTTTTTTTGTTTCAAGTTTTGGCAATTCTAAATGATTTGTTTATTCCGAAAAGGTATTATACCGATTAATGTATAATACCAGTAGCATATTTGAAATAGTAATTTATCGGTATTGGTTGCCAACCTTGCCTTAAACCATGTATGCTTAGGGATATAAATCTTAATTTCTAAAATGAATTGTTTTATTAAAAATTTGTATTTTATATATTCTTTGGATACATCAGTACCACATTTCCGTAACTTTTTTTCATTTACTACCGATATCGTTAACTAACGAAAAATGTCGGTCGTTTTAACCATTTTTGATATTCTCTACTATGATTTTTTTCATCAGTATATTTAACTGCTAATATCGATGATAGAACGTCATTATTTAAAAAACAAAAATTTAAATTGGATTTTTATTTAAAAATAAGACTATTATCTTGAGAAAATGTGAAAAAAAAAAATTATATAAAAGAATGTCAACATGCCAATATGAGTATATGTATGGTATGTTGTTAGAAATATTTGATAAGTTAATTTGGTGTTAAATGTTTATTATATTAGTCCCTTTCATTGAAAATTTGTGCTGAAATTATAAATAACATAACGATGCACAGTGGGGCCAAACGCAAAATTTTTGGTAATAAATCTGTACCATCCAAACTACTGATCGGATCGAATTCAAATGTATGGAAGAGTTGCAGATGAGGACCTAAGCTTGTAGTCACCCTGTGATGTGTATGAAGGAAATTTTTCTTTTAAATATTCTGTAATTAGTAATGCATTCCGAAATAATATGCTGAAAAAATTTTTTAGTTAACTCAATTCGTCTAGATATGAAAAATGTTTAAATTCAGCACTCGGAAATTAATATGAAAAATGGATATTTTTTTTACAAAAACATAGTGCTATTCTTTCACTTTTTTCTCAGTTTTTTTTTTAATAAAAAACTTTTTCTTTGCATATTTCAAAAGACAAGGCTTCATAAATGGTAAATAAAGAAATTCTAAATAGATTAGGTTTGCACCCTACACCTACATTCTACATTGGTAGAAAAAGATGAATTTTAGAAAAAAGTTTAATTTTTGTCGATTAATAAAAAAATGTTACGCGAGTTTTCTTTTAATTTATTGACGATATTTATTTATAAAATAGATTTAGATCGTTTTGACACTAAATAGTTTCCCAACCGGCCGCAAACGAATGCAGGAGTGCAAATTTTATGAAAAAAAATTAAAATTTTCTTAATCTTACCAAACACTTTACAGAAATATAAAAATATTTGAAATTTGACTTGATCTGTAGAAGTTAGGGGTTTTTTTTTTGAAACTTTTACATTTTCAAATTAGTCAAAATTGACACCATGTAGCTTATCTCTTGTTATCATAGGGTGACTGCAAGATGTTTTTTCCTGCTCTACAACTCTTCCATACTTTTCAATTCGAATTGATCAGTAGTTTAGGAGATACAGATTTATCACCAAAAATTTTGCGTTTGGCCCCACTGCGCGATGGGAAACTTATTTTTATAAATTCCTAAAGAATATTTTCCATTAAAAAAAAGATTTTCCATCAAATATTTTTTATATGTTCTAAAAATTCACTGAAACAAAAATATTTTTCTAAAAATATATTAATTTTTACTAAAAGTTCATATTTTACAAAAATCCACATTTTTAAAAAATTCAAAACTTTTACTCAAAATTCAGTTTTTCATTAAAAATGAAAATTTTCACCAAAATTCAGTATTTTCACTAAAAAGAAACTAAAACTATTCACTAAGAATGTTATTAAAAATAATAATAATAAATCGGTAAATTTTGTTTTCTTATTTTTTGCCAAAATTTAATAAAAACTTTTAGTAAATGAAAACTTAGTAAAATCTTTTACGTAAACGAACGCACTTATTATTCATTATATTTTTCTAATTAAATTATTTATAAAACAGTGTTATCTAAACTAAAAAATGGTATTTAAGATTCAAATCTGTTTAACGATCAAAATCGGTAAAATTTTGATCGTTAAACAGAATGGCACTTAACGACAAAATTTCTTAACTAACGAATTTTCTATACTTAACGACAAATTTTTGTCGCTGAAAAGTTACGGAATTGCGGCACAGATAGTCAGGTAGTTATTAAGGAAGTCATATTTTCATTTTAATATTAGTGTTGTGTTATTGGGTTTAGAAAGGTATTATTATACATATATACAACAAAATGTGTGCTGCATTTTAGTTGCATTTCAAAAGCACTTTTATACAAATTTATTTCATTCTCGAACTACTTACATATTTGTTTAAGTTGACCATAGAAAAAACTTTATTTTATAATGTGTGAGTATTTTTAATGATGTTCTGTTTTCATGATATTTAAATCCAATGTAAGTAGCCAGAATTTTTTATGGAAATATTTCTAATCATCTTTTAAATAGAAATGGTTTGATTGATATTTTGTTTTTTTGTTCTTTATCAATTAAACCACCCTAATGTACACATATTTAGTCAAGTTTCTTGATAGTATTTTTTCAAAGAGTACTTAATTTATTTAAGTTTAAATTTTTTTGCAATTATTAAAATAAAAATCAAATAATACATAAATACATATAAAACGTAAATTGTACACACAAACAATTTAAATGAAAAATAATATAAGTACATGTATAATGAAAAAGGATTGTACTTAATAAACTTACCTTCTTGTGGCAGTTCCACAATATTACTTGGTTCCGAAGGTGAACCCTCACCAACTTGATTGACTGCACTTACACGAAACTGATAAACTGTGGCTGCTTTCAAATTGCGCAATAAAATCCAACGATGTTCTGACGACACGTTACTGAGTTCGGTAATCCAATTTAGTAAAGGATCTGGTACAGGACCTACGAATTTTTCTGATGTTGTTAATGAATTTTAAATGTAAAGTAAATATGGGAATAGGATAAAGGAGAACATTAGAGGAAAAGCAGTAATAAAAACATGACAGGTAAATTTATAAAATTTAAAAATAATTTTAAGGCATTGAAAAGTGCAAATATACAATTTAAAATGAAAGTGTATTTTCATTGAACAACAGGATAATAAATTATAAGCAGATTGAAAAAAAACAAAAACAAAACACAAACAATTTTTAGTTTAAAGGAAAACAATCAAATTTAAAACAATAAAATATAGATTAACATTTTACGTTGGAAAGGTCATAGAGTGTTTAGTGAGTGATTGAAGGAGGTGGTGGAAATAATAGTGAATTTATTTTGTGGGTCAGTTTAGAAAGAGTTGAATAACCAGAAGCAGCCGTTCCAAGTTGTTGTTTGGTTGGTTCGTGTTGATAATGTGAAAATGTTTGGCAGTATGTGTTGTGCATTTTTGTTTGGTTTTATTTAAGTTTTTTGTTGCAGTAAACCCAAGTGTTTTCAACAAAAAATAATAAAACGAGAGAAAAAGAAAGAAAAAAATAATAAAATCATTTTGGTGAAAAATGTTGTAGTTGTTATAGTTTTGTGTTGTTTTTAAAAAGAGCGCACAAAATAAGGCTCTAATATATTGTTGTTGCTGTGTATCGTTTTTATTGTTTGTTAGGTGAAACTCAACAGTAAATATACAATTTTGCTTTAGTAACTTTAGTAATTTAAGTAATCTGATTTCCTTTACCACATACGTACATACACTTACATACATAAACATTTAGTACAATAGATATCAAAATTATTATATAGAGTCCAAATATATATTTTTATAATTTAAGCAGTGATGTATAATCTTTAAAAACCTACATAATTCAGTTTTAAAATTTTCCAATATAACCTCAAATTTTTTAGTTATGATCAAAAAAAAAAAGACGTTTTTGGATAGGTTCCTGTAGAAATGCTTCCCTAATTCTTTTATTCTTTTTATAATTTTTTAGAAGAAATAGAAGAATCAAGCTTGTTATTAACAGAGAAAAAAGTTTCCCAAATTCTTCAAGTTTAACTGCATTTTATTTTTTCTATAAAAGAGTATACAGCGATGCAACAATTTTGAAACATATTTTTAGTTTTTAAAGATTTATTCTAAATGGCATTTAAAATTATGTACACACATGTGCTTAGAACAAAAAATTAAAATAAATAAATTTAAAAGTCTTGAATAAATCATTACTTATTTACAATATATGTACATACATATATAGAAGATTTTAATATAGTTAAAAAACTACCTTCTTCTGCTTTATAAATCGATTAGAAAATGTAAAATTGACTTCAAATTTATGGAGCTACGTGATCTTTAATGCAGCAACTGCCCTAAAAAACTTTTTTTCATTATGTCTAGGGTTTTTAATTCCCCGACATTTTTCAACTCCCGGGAATCGGGAGTTTATTTAAGGAATTCCTGGGAATCCTCGGGTATTCGGGATATAATATAATATTATTCAAAAAGCATCAAAACTAAACACAAAAACCTATATTTTATATATGACTTGCTAGCAATTATATCTATCTATTTTTAAAATGGAAATATATAGTTGGAGATGACTTTTTTGATATAAGATTACATCCATAGAAATTATAATAGGTTTAGAAAATAGTTTTAAATAAATATTTCTGTTAAGTAACAAATAAAATATACATTTAATATTTTAAAATGTTTATTTGGAAATTTATTATTATCTAGCAAAAAAAAAAAAAAAAAAAAAAACTGAAGAAAGCTGAAAAAGTCATGATTTTAACATTGTGTCGTCATGTTGAAAAAGAGCTGCAAAAGTTTTTTTTTTTAACCCATGGTTGTTACTGGTAGGATGTTCTTCTTTTATGCTTTTTGTTCATTGCTTATGAAGTACTTCTCTTAAACTATATTTAAAAATTTTTTAATAAAAATATGGTTTTAGCTTTATTAACAGATAATAAACATATTTTTCAAAGAAACATTAAAATTATTCTTTTAGTTTTAAATATATAAAATAATGTATAAAAATTGTTGAGGATGAAAGTTCAAAATAAAAAAAGTTACATTACAAAACTGTGACGTGATACAACCATCTAAATTGGCAAGGTTTCTTAAGTTTCCTGTTCTAATATTAGTGTTTTCAAACAAACTTCTATGAAACAAATTCGGATTTTTTTAAATAGTTAAGTAGTCTTGTTACTTCAGTACTTCTTTGCTCGGAAATTATTAGTATTTTTTTTTCAGAAATTTTTAGTATTTTAATAAAATTATTAGAGTTAATTACATCGAATATATCGAATATAAAGATGCAACACAATCGATATGTTTGCTTGATTAGGAATAAACGATTTTTTTTATATATAATTATTTATTTTTTAAAATAGTAAAAATGATAATTTTTAATTCCCGGGATTCCCGACCAAAAATTCCGGGAATCGGGATAAAACCCTGGTTATATCACACGGTTAATCGTTCAAAGTAAAAATATTGCCACTTTTATCTTAAGATATTTTTTACTTTTAATATATGTACATATATTTTTGTTTACAATATTTTTACCATTGCACACCAAAAAAAGTGAATTTTTGACCACTTTTTCTGGCATAAATTAAAAAAGTATTGTTTGTTCCTTTTTGTGGTTGTATCGAAGACATTTAATCTAAATTTAGCAATAAAACTTATTAAAACCCATCTTAAGTATTTTTGCTGAAACCTCTATAATACATAATTTTGCTAAAGTAGATATATTTTTTATTTAATTACTTTAATTATTTTGTAAGTTTTTAGATTATTAGAGATTAGTTACGTTAGAACGTAATATTTTCTCCAACTTGTTTGTGAAAACCAAGATATTTCCGATTGGGTTCACCAAATTTAATTGAAAGAAAATTGACGATTGCAAGCGAAGTAAACACTTTGGTGAACACTTTCATACTTTTACATTTGTGCAAGTTCATGCCCAAACATAAATTTTCGTCTTTTCGCAAAACCAAAAATAACGACAAATACGCGATTTATATAAAATTTAAAATACAGGTCTTAAAATACATCTCCTGGGCTGAAATTTACATTATACAACATTGTTATATAATTGGTGATAGAAGTAGATATACTTTTTTCAATAGCCTTTTTTTTGACAGATTACGTGTGAGTAGTGTCATGCAGTCATGTTATTTTTGTTTAGTATTGTTTGGCATTTCATAATGGAAAGGCTTACGCCTGAACAACGTTTACAAATCGTTCAACTTTATTACGAAAATTCACGTTCTGTGAGGAATGTGTTTCATGCACTTCGCTGAACTTATGGTCAACATAATCGGCTCAGTACTATTCGCAACACCATCACCCATTTTGAGACCCAGCATTCATTATTGGATAATAATCGACCGAATAGACCACGGCCATAGCTGAGAGTGTACACGAAGACCGTGGAGAGTCGATTCAGCGCCGTTCGCAGCAACTCGGACTGACGTATGGAACGACTTGGCGCATTTTACGTCGAGATCTTAAATTGAAATCGTACAAAACACAGCTTGTGCAACAACTGAAGCCGCTCGACCTTCCCAAGCGACATCGCTTCGCTCTATGGGCTTTTGAAAAGTTCCAAGAAGATCCGACGTTTTCGAGGCAAATTTTGTTCAGCGATGAGACCCATTTCTGGCTCAATGGGTATGTAAACAAACAAAATTGCCGCATTTGGGACGAAGAGCAACCTGAAGATATTCAAGAACTGCCACTTCATCCAGAAAAAACAACGGTTTGGTGTGGTTTGTGGGCCGGTGGAATCATCGGTCCATATTTCTTTAAAAATGATGCCGGTGCGAACGTAATCGTCAATGGCGACCGTTATCGTGCCATGATAACCGACTATTTGATGCCTGAAATTGAAGCTCGTGATCTCGACGACATTTGGTTACGGAAAGACGACGCCACTTCCCACACATCGCATCAATCTATGGATTTATTGAGAGAACACTTCGGTGAGCACATAATTTCACGTTTTGGGCCGGTCGATTGGCCACCAAGATCGTGTGATATCACACCGTTAGACTATTTCCTGTGGATATGTTAAGTCTTAAGTTTATGCGGACAAACCCGCTTCGATTCAGGCATTGGAGGAAAACAAACCAGTCGAAATGCTCGAACGAGTCATCGAAAATTGGACTCAACGGATGGACCATCTGCAAAGTAGCAACGGCCAACATTTGATAGACATAATCTTCAAAAAATAAATGCCTAAGAATGTTCTTTCAAATGATAATAAATATTCCCCATTAAATTTGAATTTTCTGTGTTTTTTCTTTAAAAAAGTAGGGAACCTCGAAATGGATCACGCTTTATTTATCTGGTATTGCGATACCGCTTTTATAATTCTAGCTCCAATTTAATAAAAATGCTGAAAATAATATTAAACTACCAACTTCAGACTGTCAACGTTGCCACATTATATTCTTTAATATATGTTCTAGATTACTTGGTCCATTACTATTTATAAAATATAGTTACTTTTTGCAAAAAAATTTTATTTTGGAATTTCTGCCAGAAAAGTTGCAGAAAAGAACTTGAAATTTGTCATTTTTATTGTTTTATGTATTGCACAAATAGGTCTGGTTTACTGATGCAATATAATTTATCATGGTATGATATAAGTCTTAAAGTCAAGTATTTTCAAATATTGATAAAATTGGATTAGGAATAACATTTTCAAACTTCGTTATAAAAATAGTCTTTTTTTTTTTCAAAAATTTTATAGACTTGCAGTCTAGCAAAAAAAAAAAAATTATTATTGGATTTTAACTATTTTTGTATATGTTACACTTGAATATCATCGCTATGGTATCCATATTTTTCTTCACATAAAAGACAACAAAAAAAAAAAAAAAACGCAAGGTCTTTTCTTTAATGCCATTTAAAAAAACTTAAATTTTTCAAGCTGAGAAGTCCAAAAATCTTTTTTTTTTTTTTTTTTTGGATGTAACTACCGATTTTGGAAGTATATCGAAAATTCTAAAAATGGTATAATAATCAACTCACCCATATCAACAGACTACACTATGTTACATTCCAAGTGTTTTTAATGTAGCGAAGTGTTATCAATCTTCATAAAAAACGAATATTAAAAATTTTGTTACTAAAATTTTATTGTCTTTGATATGCTCCGCAATTTGGACACCTTAGAAACAAATTAATATGATTCAAAATTATACTAAACTTTGAACTCTGTTTATGTGGAGTAAACGTTCTAAACTGCCACAAATTTGCCTGACAAAATGGCAAAAGCTTTAACTTGTTAAGGTTATATATATATATATATATATATATATATATTGCTTTATTATTCTGCAACAATATATTACCATAATAACGTTCATTTATTATATTAACACGATAAAAAAGTTTAGAAAAAAATGTAAGCATGTAAGTCTGTCTGTATTATCCTTTAAAAAGTAAAAAGCTAATCATATAATAAGTAATAATTTGCACACACGACTCATGCAAATAAAATTAAAATAAAAAGAAAAAAAAAGTGAACTTACCTAATTCTGATACCTCACGCCTCTGTATGATAAACTTGGATATTGGACTGTTGCCATCAAAACCCGGTGTCCATGATACATTTATTGCACGTTGTTCGACTGTCTCTAAACGTGTTGCCTTTACGTTAGATGGCGGAAATGGTAGTTCAATGACACTTAAACGTGCTGACCGTGTTTCATTGCCACCCGGTGAGGTTACAACACATGAATAGGTGCCAACATCAGAAGCTCGTACAGCTTGTATCTCTAAAGTACCATCGGATTGTACACCAATGCGTTGTGAATTACTAATGGCTGTTGGATGACCTTCGCGATACCAATCAATATTATATGGTACTGTTTTATCACTAGAGACTTTACACTGCAGCGATGCGGTTAGGCCCAAAAGAACAGTAGTGTCAACTGGTGGCTGTATGATTTGTGTGCGAACTATTTCAAAAAGAAAGTATAAAAATAGTTATGAAAATGCAAACAATAGAAAAAAAGAAGTAATTCTAATTTTGTTTATTTTTGTGTTGTAGATGATATATTGCTTTTAAGGGAATTAAAAAAAAAAAAAAAAATGAAAAGTTAAAAAAGATTTGAATTTTGTTGTTTGTCAGCAACCAAAACATATTGATGGCATACGCTGATCTGTAAAAAAATCATATAAAATATAATTGTGAACATTTATAAGAATTTGTGTAAGTTTAATAACACAATAAAATAAATTAAATATTTGATACTTTATTAAAAAATGCGTATGTAGGTCATTTGCCTTAAATATACTCGTATCTTATTAAATTTTCTTGTCAAATGCAACCTAGTTTCGGAATTTAAATTTATTTTCACAATTTGTATAAACAACTACCAATTATTGCAGTATCTCTATGTTGTTTTCAAAATTGCTATTATTTTTTGTTGCCAAAAAATTAATATCTTGGTTGGTTATTGCTATCGTCATAAAATCTGAATACTAACAGTTTTGGTTTTTAGATTATACATTCCATTTCGTACAAAAAACAAATTAAATGTCATAATTACATGGTTGAAATCCAATTAAAATTTTTGCAGGACACAGAAAACAATGGCAAAACGACCACAGAAAATCACTTAAAAAATAATATGCTAAAAACTGCAATTAAAAATTGTCACATGTAGAGATATGTGACAACAATGATTAGAAACAAGATTAGTTATAAAACATATAATGTTGGCAACAAACACATTGCTAACATAATATTTATTAACATAAGTCCTTCTAATGCGAATAATTCTGAAAACTATGGCTTTGAGAAAAAAGCAACAATTTTAGAAGTTCTAAAGAGTTTATTCATTGAGTATTTATTTTTCTACGGTACGGATTTCTTAGTCAAATTAGTTCTATGTTATATGTTAATTTATTCGGAAAAAACTAGATAAATCGTTATATATAAAATTAATGGGGTTGCCTTCATATTGCTACATACTTATCTCAGAACTATTTTTACTTCGAATTACCTACGAGTCATACCTACATTAATGTTTAATTGGCATTATAATTTTGGAGATATATAGGTCAATGTGTATTAAAAAATTTATAAAAAAAAATCAATTTATTGAATTGAATTGATGCAAAAATGCGTTTTGTTCGATACTTCGGATACCGATTTAGTTTATTTCTTCAAAATTAGAAATGCCTTACTAAATTTTTTAGCTATATAGGGGCTTAAAGTCATAAAAAAACGCCTTTTTTCCGGCAATATCTCAATTTTTACGATTTCTGACAGTAAAACTTTCCAAAGCTTTACCGATCTTATGATGTATGTATATATCATACAATAAGTTATATGGTTCTATAATTGGAACAAAAAGTCAACTTTTCGACTTTTTTCAATATTAAAATAGTTGATTTTTCGATTTTTTTCAATTTTGTAATACTCAAATTTTTTCGACTATATGCGATAATTTCGAGACTGTTCGCCTCTTTTAACTATTTGACTATTATTTGTCTTATAAAAACTAAAGTGCTGGTTACACATAAAAATATGTTTTAACGATACTATTTCTAACAGTTAGGTGATTCTGTTTAAATAAAAACTGCTAAGAAGCTATTTCTTTTAAATAAAGTGCATTTTTCGACTTTTCCCGACTCTTTTAAATTTTTTACAAATTTTCGGCTTTATCCGCTTTTATTGTACTTATTGACCATTTCCGTCTTTTTACGACTTTGTTTTACTTTATTTGACTTTTCGACTATTTGGCAACAAGAAAGTGGATTTCTCGAAAATGTTCAAACCAAAATGTCGATTTCGACTTTTTTCAACAAAATGTCGATTGTTCGAAAATTGTTTTAAGAACATTACTTCATAAACAATATAAAAACTGACACACTGACATCGACTTGCTCCTTATAAAGATCCAAAATATATATCGTCAATTCCATGAAAGAACGCACAAAAATTTATCGAGTGTCGATTTTCATTTTTACTTTCAAAAAAACCTAAAAATTATCAAAATTATCTAGCTTTAAAAAACAATTAAATAACAAATAACAATATTTTGAATGCATTTTCATGCAATTGCATTTTTTGTTGAATATGCAGATTATTTATTTTTATTTTTTTGACATATTTAGAAACTAGGGAATCTTTACATTATATGCCGTTTATACCAAAACGAAAACTAATTAGTTTTTGAAAAACAAAATTTCAAAAACTACATCGTTTACATATCTTATTTCTTCCCAATATAGTTTTTGTTGACATTCACATTTCTTGGATATTTTTTATTTTCGCTCTAATTGCTATTTCTTCGATCAGAAAATTTTTAATAAATTATTTATGGTAATACTTTCACAAACAAAACAAATAACTTCTATAAATTTGAAATTTAATTTTCTATTTATATATAAAAGCTCCGGTTCTAAAATTTGCTAAACAGGATGTGTCATAAATAGATATTTTAGTGGTGGAATTCGCGATTGTCAAAAATGCATCTAAAATATAATTTGTATTTGGCAAATATTTTTAAACGAAAAGGATAGTTTGGTAATGGTGTCTAAATTAATCAAATGCTTTTTAAATTATACAAATCCTTCAAAACTTCAATAGATAGATTTCCATACTTCCTATATTTTGTTAACTTTTATACAAATTATAATTATAATCATTATTATATGAAAAATTTATAATACGTTTTTCTTTAAAATTGTATTATGTAAAGTAGATTTGCGCGCCCCAAAAGTTAGAGATTTTTATTTTAATGTAAAGATTCAATACTTTCTGTATATGCTAAAAAATCAAATATTTTAATTAGCATATGTAACGAAAAATGCAATTGCATAAAATGCATTTTTAAACAAGTAAGAAAGATATAGTCGGCCAAGTTCGACCAAATAATACCCCATATTTGTGTCGAATATAAACTTGATACTAGCATGTGTAAGTGATTTATGCACGTTAGTGATTTTCGGAAGAGGGTTTTATATGGAAGCTATGGCCAATTATGGACCGATCTCCATGAAATTTGGCACAAGAAAAATTGCTATATTTAAGGTATTTATGATCGTTAAACCCCTATTCCGGGAGGACATTTGTATGGGGGTATAGGGTATAAAAATCTTTCTTATTCTTGAAAAATTCGAACGTCGTTTAAATTAAAATTCACAAAGCCTTCACAAAGATACTCCTATCTAAAGTTACACACTTTTGAAATTTTTTGGTTTTCTTGAAAATGAAAAAGCGAAATAAAATCACGAGTTTTTGCAGTTTCGCGAAACTGAAAACTGAAATCGATAAATGGTTTAATGAAGTTTGTGTATATAAATTGTAATGGAAATTGAAAGACTCCAGCTAAAAAATATCATTTTTTCGGGAGTTCTGTCGATATACTTTTTGAGCCTCGGACGAAAATTTTAGAAATTACAAACGAATTGAGAAGGGTATAATATGTAAGAAAATTGTCATATATAGGAGAATGGTTTGTCGGATTCGGTACAGTTCAATATAGTACTCAAAGTTTATAATTTAATATATTATTTTGTACTAATCTAACAAATTTGTAGCTACATATGTTAATAGTTACATAATAATAGTAAAATCATTTAAAAACTAAAATGATACTCAGTGGTTTCAAGTTTTCGGAATGTAAGTTTAAATTTCATTAACCTGCGTCTGTCAAAGGGGTTATATTATTTGTCCGAGTGTATAATAAGCTCTAAATATGTGCTTCACAATTTTAAAATTACATGGTTGGTGTTTAGTAAAATATATTGCTATATTCTTATTTATAAAGAATTAATTTCTAAAAATATCTGCATATTAGTAAAAAAAAAGTGTGAACTAAAAGGCACAAAAATCATGATAATTTGCATTTTGTTATTATAACATTAGAGTAAAAAACATAATAAAAAGAAAAAACATAAAAACAAAATAATTTTAACACAAACTTGCAAATTTGCATGCTTAACAGCTGAAAATAAGTACTCATACATACATAAATACATACATACATGCATACATACATATATACATACGTATGTATGCATGCTTAACAATTGAAAATAAGTACTCATACATACATAATATACATACATACATACATACATACATATGTATGTACGAGTACATATATCTGTATCTGTTTATTCTTATGTAAATGGCAAAAATTTTAGGTACTTACCCAAAACACCCAAATAAGCTTCACCATTAACCGTACCAGCTTCATTTGAACGAACACAAGTGTAAAGACCAGCATCAGATTCGCGTACGTTTGATATTAATAAATCTCCAGATTCCAGTATTTGCACACGACTTGAAATCTCAACAAGTTGTGTTTCTGTTTTAATTGTAATTGTAGGATGATCATGATGTTATTTGTAATAGTGGTGGTAGTGGAATTGGCGATGATGGTGTTTGGTGGAGTATTTGTGGCAACATCACATAGTATCATTCACAGAAATGGAAGTGCCATAAAATTGTAGAGATAGTGCAATATTTAAATGTGTAAAGTTGGCAACATTTTACACATAGTCAATTTTATAGGGTTTTTTTGTATTTCATTTGTTTATTTGTATTCACCATTATTAATGATGATGTTATAGTTGTTTTTGATATCAAGTATACGTAAAATTTACAGTGTTATGATGATGTTGGCGATATGAAAGGCAACCAATGGTAATGAAGATTCCAATGGTGATGTTGGTGTCATTGTGCGTATTTTTTTTCATAATAGATAAAAGTTTGTTGTAGATATAAAAACCCAACAAATGTAATTCCGGTTCGTTGGTTAGTTTAGTGAGATATTTTGTTTTCAGCATCAGCAAAATATCGCCAACATATGAATGAACATAAACAAATTTTTGGCCCCCAAACAAGACAGGATCAGGATAATTAAAAAAAAAACGGAAACAGGTGGGGGTGGTGTTTGAGGTATTATTATTGTTGTTGTTGTAGTTGAAATTTCAAACAATAACAAATTATGTTGTCGTTAAAGATGTTGTCAATGCGATTTTTGGTAAATATAAGGCGACATTTACAATTCATTGTGTCATAATTTACAAATGCACAAAAATATTTATTGCACAATTGTCAATTTAGATGTTGTTGTTGCATTTGTGTTAAGCATTAAATTATAGTTTTATTTTTGTGAACACGTTAAGTTTATATTTTTAATAGACCATTTCATCAACACCAATACATAAACCAACCCACAACACGCAAGCACATTACAACATTTTGTTGAAAATTTAGCCAGTGACCGACCAACCAACCAACATTTAGCACACAATACATATTCATAGTTATAAAGTATGTTTTAGGTATTGCGATCCATTAAAGGCCAATTTTGGATTTGCATGGTTATTTGCATTATTTTTTATGGTTGTGTGTGTTATTTTGGCATTAATTCAAACCATCATTTTTAAAATTTTTTTTTACGGTATTTTTTTTTGTTGAATGTTGTTAGTGTTGTAGTAGTGGTAATAGTAGTTGGAACACAGGCAAACAATGTTAAGCAAGGAAATAGAAAAATAATAAAAAAATATTATTTAGATTAGTAAATAAAAAAAAAAAAAAAAAAAAAAATAAAACATATAAAAATTTACATTTCAACAAGAAAATAATATTTTCATGCAAAATTTTTTGGTTGACAGAATTACAAATTCAATTTAATTTCTATATCATGATTAGAACAAGAAGATTTGTGTTTTTTTATGTAATACAGTTACAATTCTTTGTATTAATAGTGGCGATGATTTAAAAAAAAAATATTTTTAAGGTATTCTAATAAGCACTAAAATTTAAATTCAAAGCATTGGGAAATTTTTTTGGACTCCAATTTGAATTCGAATAAAATAAATTCTGAGGAAATTTCCATGCAAAACTATTGAAAGTATTATTTTCAGATGTCAATATCTCCTGATGTACTTATTAAATTTTTGTAAACAATTTACCCAGGATGGAATTGGATACAAAGAGTTAAAAAAAATGGGAAAACACAATTTTTGCATATCTTGAGTTATGCATTTTTTTCTTGTTGCCACAAAATTTCATTTGAAATTGTTTATATTAATTATAATAATTTCCCAGTAAAAGGAGGGAATTTATTTATTATATATCTCTTCTTAGCGAAAAAAATGAAAGGTTACATAATTATATAGAGATCTTAAAAATAACTAAAAATATTTTTAGAGTACAATAAAATATAAGAAACATTATTCCTACGACAATTCTGTCTTAAATTCATTGCTTCTGAAGATCTTTTTCAGCAATTCCTAATGTTAAATTCTTTTTTTTCTACATTCTAGTACTTTTAAATTAAAAAACTAAAATGTTTCCAAATTCTTTATCCATGTTAAATGTTACAAATAACAAAAAAACTTCAACAAGTAAATTTGAAACACCCTATTATATGTATTTGAACTATACTATAAGTATAAAATGATTACCGTTATAAATCCAAGTGATATTTGGATTTGGTGCACCTATAGCACGGCAGGAAATGGTAGCATCTTTGCCATCTAAAGCAGTTACATTTTGTGGTGGCTGTTCCAAAACTGGCGCTGAAGCTAAAGATAAAGAAAATGATATATTAAAAATATGCATAAAAAATAAAAAGATATTTTGTTTTCAAAAATTTTAAATTTAATAACAGGGACCATAACTGTTATGACCTTTATCATAAAAGTCATTGACTTTTTATATATACTTTATACATTATCATGAAAGTCAATGTAAAACTTATTTTGTGCCTTTAATTTTTTCGAGCAAAAATGAAAGTTATTTTGTGATTTTTATTTTTTTGAGAAAGGATAAGTTACTTTTGATTTTTTTTCTGAAAAATTTAGAAGTCATTTTGTGAGTTTTAGTATATTTAAAAGGAATGAATTTATGAATTAATTAATAGTGAATTTAAAACTAATTATTATCGGTCCCTGTTTAAATTTAATTTTTTTTCAATATAAATAATAAAAAAAACAAACTAAACATAAACCATTCCCGGAGCCATTTTTGATGTTAAATGTTAGTAACTAAAGAAAAATAAAACAATTTTTATATATTACAAATATTAATACAAACTTAAGACAAAAATATTTCATAAATTTTAGTTTTTGGTGTTTTTTTTTTTGGTGAAATATCATTTTAAACATGATTTTTAAACTCTAAGAGAAGTTTGATTATTGGACTTTGTGTTCAAACGAATTTAAGTTTAAAACGAATAAAGTGTGTGTTCGAATAAAACATAACAAAAAATGTTTCATAATAACTTTACTGTCGTTAATTTTAAATGTATTTTTTGATTAGAGACATGTCAGATTTAATAGCACATCGAATTCTTGAAATCTGGTCGTTGTCCGCATGCAGATGGCAGTCAAAGAAAAATTTACAAAATAAAATTTGATTTTTTTTTTTTTTACTTTTTTTAACTTACTAGAAAATGTTGATTGAGTAAATTTGGACAAAAGTATTACATTTCAGGGTAATAAAAAAGCTAAACAAAACTGAGAAGAACTCTAAGACAAAGAATGATCAAAGCTCCTCAATAATAAAAAAAATAAAAATATTTTCAATATTTTGTATTATCCTGGAACACATACGTTATTGCTGAAATTTCTCACCTGAAGTTATTTTTGGTACTTTTGCGATGAAATATTATTTAGTTTGTTCGTTGACATATTACACAATTGTAATTTAACGTTTTTAAAATTAATTTGTCAGGAATTCCCGGGAAGGGAGGTTTTGTGTTCCTTTTTATCTATATTTGTATTAATAATTACTACTTTTTGATTTTCAATTAAAAATCATTATTTAAAAATGGCATAAAACCGTATTGTTATATTTAAATTTTAAAGATAAACTAAGGTGGTAAACCTTTAACATTATACTTAGAAAATAAGGCTTTCAATTTTAATAATAATAAAAAAAAAAAAAACTAAAATTATAGGCATAGTATAATGTGATTTGTAGTTACATTAGTATTTTAACTCATAACATGTTTATCAATATATAAACATGGAACACAGGATATCAACACTTAACAGAGCAGACAACAAATGCAACATTTATCAATGACTTCCTTTTTTCTTGCTTGTTTGTTTGTTTACTTGTTTGCTACTGCTGTTGTCTTAATACTTCAATGTCCTTTTTTCAAACTCATGTACTTTATAGAAAATAATCCTCATCATCACCATTGTGAGTTAAGTAGAGAAGAAAGCTTTTAAACTTTTATTTGAACTTTATAAGAGCATTTTACTAAAATGAAAAAATGTATAAGAATTTTATATACAGAGTTTATAGCATACATATGTATGTACTTATGTTTATGTGGAAGTAAGTTTAAACACACATGCATAATATCCCTGCCAGCATTTGGAAGAGAGTATTTTCATTCATTCACCAAAAAGTGTTTTTTTTTTGACACTAGTGGATATTATAAAGTAGAAAATACAAAAATTTGTAATAATAAAACACATTAGTATCGAATTTTGATCTAAAAAAACTTGAATTGGTCGACTGTTTACATTCTAGAGCAAAGAAAAGAACTTTAAAAGTAATCAATATTGTTGCTTATAGTGTTGAATAAAAAAAGTCTTAATATAAAAAATTGTTAATTTTTAATTAGTGATTTTTGTTATTAAATATTTCATATTTAATTTTTAGTTATAGTGAGTTATTTATTACAGCATGTTTACATATAAAGTAAGCATTTGACTCAATTATAATTAAAAATATTTAACTGCATTAAAATCATGTTTATTATACAAAAGCGATTATATTTCGATAATTTCTTGATGTACTTTTTTACACTTCTGAATAATAGTATTTCAAGACCCAAAGAATGCACTAAATAGTGTAATCAATTCTTCCCGAACGGTGACTCTTCTTCGATAAAAAAATTATACCATATTCGACAGTTTTCAACTACATTAGGTGTCGGTTTAGTTAAAATTTAGATAGAAAATGTTGGCGGGGATAAATAACAAAACACAGGAAGCAACAACATATACATATATGTATGTATATATTTCATTACTCTAAACTTTAATATGTATAAAAAGGATAAAGAAAAACATTTGAAAGTAAAAAAAATTTTAACTTGTCCACACATATTCTGCAGTAACTTTTGCCACATTAACAACACCCTTCTCTAATAACGAAACTGAACCAATGCATACCACACGCACATACACCTTTTACATTTACTTAAATTGTATTTGTTTGAAAAATGTTGCACATAAACTTTTTTTGTTTTTGTAGCATCAAACCAACAGTTTAGATCCTTGTAATAGTTATTTTTTTTCTGCTTGTTTTCTTATTCTTTTTGTGGAGAATTCTTTACTAATCGCATGCCATGACTCGTATAAGTGTTATACATTAAATACACAACAACACGCAAACAACAATACGAAGGACGAAAAAAGAACTAAACAACATGAAACATATTTAACAAAAATTGTTATACTTCTTTAAAATTGTTAACAAATGTACACTGTTTCCTAGTTAATAAGCAGTCCACACCTAATATAAAATATTTAACATTTACTCTACTTCACGTCTAGTCGAATCAATTTTTATTACAACACAAGCAATACGTTTAAGTTTGTGTTTTTTTTTATTTTATTTCGCATTTTTATTTTTGGGCATGTTTTTTTTTTTTTTTTTTTTTTTTTTTTGTAAAAAAGAGCAAATTTTTAAAAGATAACAATAAATTTGACAGCTTATTTTTAAAAGAGAACAATAAATTTGCAGCTTATGTTAGCAGATTATTGCTCAACTTTGTGTTTGAACATTTATTGCGAAATAAATTCAGCAGAATTGAACAGATTTCTTATTGGTCCACACGTAACATTTTGAGAAAAAAAAAAAAAAAAAAATAGATTTTGACCCAGAAATATCATGTCAATAGTTGATAGAGCAAATGTTAAGAAAACAATGTTTAAACAAGCGTAACACACAATGCTTTTTACTAGTGCTGTGCAAGTATTGATTATTAAGTATCGAGTAGCGATACTTTTTTGGGTAATCATTACTGTAAAGTAGTTACTCAATACTTTTAGAGTTTAATTTTTTAATGATGTCGTATTAAAAATATAACAGCTAAAACATAACTCTGCATGTTTATTTCAAAATACATGAAAACAACTTTATTGATTTTTATTAACGTTGTATTTAAAGTTAGCGTATTTATTTATTTATTTTATGTTTCATAAAAATTAATTTATAAAATTTCACGATAATCGAAAAAATATATTTGCTTTATTATTAAATAAAAGATTCTTATTTAGAAATTATATTTCAAATTAAAAAAATCGTTAAATATCGAGTAGTATCGAGTATACAAAATGAAAAGTATTGAGTAGTATCGAGTATTAAAATATAGTTGAATTTGCCAGCACTACTTTTTACTATCGCACATAAAGATATTAATGCAGATACCTCTAGGACAACAACAAAATAATGAGATAAAGTAAAAATTAACATAACTATCCTTATTATGTAACTATTTAAAATTGTATTTTACTGTAACTATTGTAACCATTTAAAATTTTAAATGTAATTGTAAAATAATAAAATTTGTCATATCTTACTGAATAGGTGTTACAAAAAAAAAAAAAAAAAAAAAAAAAAAATTGTTGAATACATGAATATAGCATATTTTCTTGTTGATAATATGTTTAGATTACTTCTTAGTTGTTGAAGTGTTAATAATAGTAATTCATTTAAAACTTAGAATGGAAACATTGTACATACTTGTATAAAAAAAAAAATCTAAAAATGTAGGTGATATATTTTCTTTGAATTTGGCCAAAAATGTAAACTGATTTTCTTAACTTGAACATTTGTTTGCTTGTCATTTTTTCTTTTTCCTTTTGCAGATTTATTTAATATGAACATTTTCAAAGACGGTTTAAATCTTTTATTTTCAGCTGCTTCTCTTTATAAATACATGCATATTGTAATTTTTGTTTCTTTGCTTAAGGATACTTGTTTTTATAAATTTTTTGCTTTCATATTTTTCTTTAAAATACAATACTATTTGTCTTTTCGAATGTATTTTTCACCGAAAAAAAAAAAAAAAAAAAAAAAAAAAAATATAAAAAAAACTGAATTGTTGTTCACAATTGTCGTTACATTTTTCAGTTTTTGTTAGATTTCATTTTTTTATTTTTGTCGGCAAAACTAAAATATGCATAAGAAATTTTGTCTTAAAGATGTAAATTTATTATTTCTTATTGTATTTTTCTTTTTGGGAAAAATATTTATTTAAGAATATCTATAAAATTTACAGCTACATTTTGTAGACTCGCTACATATTTTATATTTCTTTCTTTAAGATAAATACATAGATACATATTTTTAGTCTGAATATATATTTTTTTATGCAATTTTTTTGTGTCACTTTATTTTCTTGCTGTCTTACGTCGAGAAATATTCCATAAGATTGTATCATACAAAAATTTCTTTTAACATTTTAAAACTATATGTCGTGTGGTTATTTGATTTAATCCCTAAATGGTTAAGAAAATAGAACTTCTTTGGAATTTGTTATAAATAACACAAATTTACAAATTCGGGTCAATTTTTGGACCAGAACGAATGAGAGCTGATTCTAATGTGATTCGAGTCGCTGAATTCAAATATGGAATTCGTTTTTCAAGATTGGCTTTAGTTTTCGAGTTCTCGAGTATTGGAGAAGTCAGCTGTCATAACGACTTTTTGAATACAGTAAAAGCATTACAAAGATGATTTGAAGCATTTTTACTATGGCTACGAATATTATAAACCGAGGAAAATGTTCAAAATCATGTTAAATGCTCAGAGGTGGGTAATTTCATTACCACTAACAGAAGTGAGTTACTGAATTTACTAACACAGTTGGCAGGTTGACAGAAGCCATTAATAAAAGCCTTCTGTCGGAGTTAATTTTATTCAAAATTGTGTGTAACAAATACTGTTTTTATAATTAATAACCAGGGCAACCAAAAATGCGCTCTAAAAAAGATATTTTATGCGCATTCAAAATGCTATAAAAATCGCAAAAAATATGCCCTTAAAATTTAAAAATATGCTTGAAAATTGTTATTTCTTTTGAATAATTGGTTTTGAAAAACGAATTCAACAGTAGAAAATAAAATTTCTGTAATTGCAAATTATGTAAACAAATTCTCTTGTGTGCAAAATATACAAAATTATTTTCTTTAATGTAATATATGCAAAATCATGCTGATAAGTATAAAATATGCAAAAATATATGCCATTTAAATTTAAAATAAGTATTTTCCATGAAAATATGACAAAATATGGTGTTAAGCCCAAAATATCCTGTAACAAATCGACGCCAATTTTCTTAAAATTGTATAAAAGTGATAAATAAATAAGAAGCACAGCAAAAATATAATATATTGCATATTTTTGGTTACTCAGTTAATAGTTTATATCAAATTATTAAAAAAGAAAAATAATAATAAGTAACTGAAATCTTTAAGGAAATAACTTTAAATATTCTATCAGGGGTGTCATAGAATCCAAGTCGGTTTTGCTGATTGTCGGTTTTACAAACCAATATTGGTTTCATTTGGTGTCATGAAAACAAGTCGGTTTTGTTATTTTCGAAGGCAAATAAAACCGATGTTCGAATCAGCTGTTTTATGTTTTGGCTCATTTGTTTACAGCTTTTAATGTAATTTTTGGTTTGAAAATTTTGTAAATTATAGTATTATTGCTAAAATATTGTAAAAACTCGTGTTTTTAATAAAAAAAAAGAGTAAATAAAAGAATATAAGAAGTGGTAATACAGTAAACATACATACATACATATGTATAAAATAAATTCTATCTTTATATTATTTGTATTTGTTGCTTATATTTGTGAAATTTTGTTTTGTGATAATATAAAGCAAATATATTGAAAATATAAGAAAAAAACCTTTTGATAAGAAATTCTTGTTTAAACTATAAAAAAATTACCACTGCTGCTATTGCATATTTGCTGTTGGAGGAAGAGCGCGCAGAAAAGGTGAGAAGAAGACTTTTGCGAGATTGCAGCAACCCGCTTGATTTGCCGGAGACAGCGTAAATTCATTTGTTATAACCTGTGTTCATATTTAAACCTGCTTTGCAGTTTCATAGGTTATTACCGTTTAAACAAAGACGCTTTTTGCATCGTACTAGATGTAATAAAAGAACACCTCTCACGTTCTAAGATCCCGCCATTGCTGCAACTGTAAGCTTCGTTGCGATTCTTAGCTAAAGGTTCCTATCAGAGAGCTGTTGGGAACGATTCTAGCATATGTCTAGGAAGAAGTACAGTCTCAACTATTCTAGATGATGTACTCAATGTTATAGAGCGCTTTATTTGTCCACAGTGGGTGCAACTTGAAATGAATTCTAGCGAAAAGCAAAGATCAAGAGACTATGTCTATAATAAACATAAAATTCCTTCAATATTTGGCTGCATCGACGGGACACACGTCAAGATTATAAAGCCTACCTTTAATGAGCATTTATACTTCAACCGAAAGGGATATTTCAGTATGAATGCCATGATTGTAAGTACTTATTGTACCAACACAGTTTTATATTATTTATTAAGTTTACTATGAAACTAATTTTAATGCACATACTATGCATTAATGTTCAGATTTGTGACCACGAAATGAAAATTCGGGCGGTTGATGCACGGTATCCCGGCTCAAGCCATGACGCATTCAAATGGAACATAAGTAGCGCCAGAAATCATTTCCTCACCAGGTATGAATCAGGAGATCGGACATCAAAATTATTAGGAGATTGTGGATATGGCATTGAACCTTTTTTTTGACACCATACAGGGATCCACGTTGCAACTCAAAAGAATATAAATTTAATATAGCTCACTCATCAGCCCGTAATATTGTGGAACGAACTATAGGAGTTTTGAAAAGCCGGTTTCGCTGCTTAATGAGCACACTACATTATCAACCAGAAAAGGTTGTAAAAATAATAAACTCCTGCTGTGCACTTCACAACATCTGCAGAAGCTACAAAGTACAAAACATTGAGGAAAACATAACTTTGACACCACATGATAATGGAGATAATGCAACATTGCCATCAAATTCGTCTCTTCAAAGTGAAGGTCAAAGGATAAGAGATGAAATAGCCAATACCTTGTAACAAAATATGTATATACAAAACTAAAATAAAACTAATTTAAAATAAAAGTAGAATTAAATTTGTATTTCAATAAAACTGTGTATTTCCAATAACTGTAAGCTGCTTGGTTTATTTTCAATAACAAAACCGATAACATTGGTTTCTGTGACACCTAAAACCGACACTAATTTTAGTTCGAACAAAAAACCGATAACATTGGATTTCATGACACCATCGTATTTTTTTTTGTCGGTTTCAAATCCAATACCGATAAGATTGGTTTCTATGACACCCCTGTATATTTCATATATTAAATTAAAGAATACCATTATGTCGTACATTTATTTTTTTGTATAATTCACATTACAAAAATAATGTAATAAATCTTAGCGTTTCAATGTATTCTATTACAAAACATTGCTGCTTACTCCCTATTAGCTACTCGCTGTTACAATCATGAGAAATTTTTTTCTTTTTTTGGAACAAACAACATTTTCCTTTCATGAAACAGTAGCACGAACCAACTTAGACTTAATCATCATGACTGGTAATACTCTGAACGCACATACTTAAGACTTCATTAAAGGAAAAAAATAAAATAATGTTGTTAGGAGCAAATTAATAAAAAGAACGTAACATTTGTAATTAATTTCAGCAAAAAAAAAAGTAATAATAATTATAAATAAATAAAAACCGTAAATAAAATATCGGTGAAAATCTTAAAATATTATTGGTAATAACATGACATAAAGTTGTTTAATTGTTGCTGCTGTTAAGCTTTTGGTATTTTAAAATTTAATATTTTCACAAATATTATTATAATACATTCATATGTATATATTACATATTTATTACCAATATTTATTACATACATATGTAGTGAAATTTATTCATTAATTAAACACTATCGGTTTATGATGAATCGTTTTTATTCACCGGTACGAGAGAAAAATCAGTCTGTATTATGAAATGCACTTTCAAACGCACCACAATCCTATAAAGATTTTTTTTTTTCCAAAACCACGAACTATTTACGCATAATATTGAGTTATGGTATTTATGAAAAAATATAACAAAAGTATGGCTGTTAAGCAGCGTGGAAAGATTTTAATCAAAAAGGAAAAAAATATTTTTTGGTTACTTGGGTTACCAAGTTCCCAATCTGCACTCGGATTTTTATGATTGATACTAGATATTAAATAAAGATACTAAAGAAATTAATTTTTTACTGTAAACATTGTTAAGTCTATTTTATTCCAGGCAACACGATACATAATAATTATCGGTCGAACTTAAGCGTTCGTATTGTTTGGAATCTGTTTAAATTATCAAAATTGAAGAGTAGTCACTCTCCATGTTTCAGTCTCAAAATTATTGATATATTATTTCTATTTTAATCAAATCTTGGTGAAAACGCTCTTCCAGTTCATCGCTCTTAGCCAATTTGAAAAACAATTTGATTAAGTACCAGTGCTGCCAATTTCTTTTTAATTACCCAAAAATTTCTTGGATAATTTTTGGATAATAAAATTTTTGTGTAATTTCAGCGTAACATAAGTTCACAAAATTTACTGTTCATAAAATGTCTCCAATGCTCATTTCTATATTTATATTATATATTTATATATTTTTATAAATTTTTAATATTTTAAGGTTTTGATTGCATAATATGAATTATCGGCACGGAAACACTAAATTTAAAGCAGTTTCTTCATATGCTTTCAACAGCTCGAAAACTAGAATCTATATTGAGAGAAGAGTCCCAGGCATGAATTAAACTTCTTAAATTACGGTTTATTCTTATTCAGTCGGGCCGAAAAGTTCACCAGGATGTGAAATGTTGTGCAATTTTTTTTTTTACTCAAATCTTAATATATTTCTATTATAATAAAACTTTAAATTAATATGTATACTAATATATTTTTCATATATATATATATATATATATATATATATATATTACATTATTATATCAATATACACTCGTGTAGGAAAATATTTTTAATAAATATCGTATCATGTTGCATCTTTTCAGAAATATTTAAATGGTTAAGGGCTTACAAGGGGAACAAACGCAATTTGAAATATATACGTAATCGAAAACTGCAGCATCAACAGCAAAAGCTATATAGAAGCAACTGAAAATATAATTCCTTAAAGCTGAAGGAGAGCTGAAAACTATTTTAAGATGTTCTAATAAAAAATGTTTTTATTAAACCAACTTTACTTATTTATTTTTAATTTTAAGTACATATTTTTATATTAATTTGTGATATTTAATTATAATAATTTTGTTAAATCTAAATTAAATCCCCAAAAATCCCTAAATTGCCTTAAAAAACCAATAAATGCTTGTAATACTTGTAAAATAATACTTATGAAAAATAAAACTAAATCATGTTAAATGTAATAAAGCGTCAAATTGGGTTAATTTCATAAAATCATCCCTTTCAGTAAAGTGGTTTTTTAGTCCCGTATAACTAAAAAAAAATTCACTCCATGCGTGTGTGTGCTTTTTTTTGCCCGTAATGTAAATTTGTTTTTTTTTTTTGGAAATGCCAGGTGAACAGAATTTACAGTAGAGTATTTTTTTATTTAATTCTTTTGGCGAAAAAATTGTCACATATTTTAAGGCATTAGTCTTATTTGATTTAACGTACATCCTTAAGGTATGCAACAAAAATTGTTTCAAAAAATTATTGATAAATAAGGGGAATCATTAAAAAATCTGAGATTTTCAGATATAATTTAAGAACTACCGAAGCGATATAAATGAAGCAAATGTTTTAATGAAATAAAACATGTTAACAACTTTCATTTAATACTTACAGTTGAACGCAGTTATAGTCATAGTTCGAACACTTTTATTTGAACTACGAACGAACGTAACGAACATGGTTATATAAACTTTTTTTTTTTTATAACAAACTCCCACAAATACTTGTTTCAGATAAGTAAAATTCTACATTTCAAAATGTTTCAAAAATGTAAAAACCAATAGAAATATCTTTTATTAATTTCAATTTAAATTAATGGACAAATAAAAAAGAGTTTATAGTTGTTGACCCTTTTAACATAATGCATAATTATTTATCTAAAATATCTAAAAACAAAAGTAGAATTATAAAAGGATTGAAAAATTAATATTAGAAAATTGCTATTCCTGAAAAAGCAAAGATCGCAAAACATAGCAATTTCAAAACCCCAGTAATAAATGAAAACATAGAATTAGTATAAAAAAATATTAGTAATCTCAATTTGCCACTTGTCAAATGGCTGATGAAAAAAAAAAAAATTCATGATGTATTGAAATCATTAATATATATTTAAAGATCATAAATATACCCCATTGTTAAAAGAAGCAAAAGAAACGCTTTAATTATTAAATACGTATATTTTGTTATCAAATAATGTTTTTTATTGTTTTACGGATATAACGAACTAAATTTGTCAGTCCCTTCCAGTTCGTTATAGCCGTGCTCGACTGTATTTATATAATTAATTTAAAATTCATTTTATTCACACATTTTCAAAACAAAAAAAAAAAAAAAAAAATAAAAAAAATTAAATATATTAATAATAAATAAAGTTAGAATTAGTTTCAAAGTATCGTAAAGTTTTGTGTCGATTGTAATTTTTTAAGTTATAAAAAAAATTTAAAATAAATTTATTTTTCTGTAAGGAATCGTTGCGTTTCAATTTTCTGTAGAAAATAGATTTTCTGAAATATTAAAAAAGCAAATAAAAATGTAAAAATTCAATTGAACAATTTTAACAAGTAAGAAAATATAGTCGGTCAAGCCCGACCATATGATACCCCACACCATTGTGCATGTCCATGTGGAGGGGTTTTATATTAGACAGGTGTACAATTGTGGACCGATACTTTTACTAAGTGTAAAATAAAATATACGAATACAGAATATTGCGTTAATACTAACATTTATAAGAATTTATGCACTTTAGAGTGATTCCCGAAAAAGGGCTAATGTGGGAGCTATGATGGAGCTATATGGAGCGATCCTCATAAAATTTGTCACTATGATTTCTACTTATACAAAACTTATTTGTGTCGAATATAAACTTGATACTAACATGTGTATGTGATTTATGCACGTTAAAGTGATTTTCGGAGGAGAGTTTTGTATGGGGGCTGTGGTCAATTGTGGACCGACCTATATAAAATTCGACACAAAGATTGATACTTATACGAAACTTCCTTACACCGAATTTCATTAAAATATTGCTATATTTAAGGCATTTATGATCGTTAAACCTCTATTCCGGGAGGACATTTATATGGGGGCTAGGTGAAATAATGGACCGATCATAACCAATTTCAATAGGCTTCGTCCTTGTACCAAATTTCATTGAATTATCTTCAAAATTGCGACCTGTACTTTGTGCACAAGGTTTGCATGGACATCCAGCTAGCCGTCCAGCCAGACGGACGGACATCGTTAGGCGATTGGTATACTTTAAGGTGGGTGTTGGATGATTTTTTCTGTACGTTTCAAACAAACGAACTAAAAACAGATATACAAAATAAAAGAGACAAAATTTTCATGTGCAGTCATAAGAGGTGCGTGGATTATTGCATACGTATTATAATTATGATTTATTTACAGGGAAATTTATATCTTATATAACGAGACCCTAAGATTTACAAGAAGGACCTTTTAATAAAACTAATAATAAATAATTATAAAATATTTATCCACAATATAGAATTTTTTCAAATTTTATTTTTAGTATTAAAACAGTATAATATTTTATATAACATTAATCAAATTGACAGTCATCTAAATACACAAAAAATCTTCCCTACAAGCAAAATAATAGGAAAGTGATTCGAGTTCGTATTGCTTGGAAGAAATCATATTTGTATTGCGGAAGTTTCCCCCATCGGGAGAAATTGTGCGTCAAAGGCGATACAATACGCCTGGAAGAAAATAATAGGCAATATTGCTAGATAATCATCTAGGTGAAAAAAAGAAAATACCGTCAGATAATTTTCTGGAAGATATAATAAATATATAGAAAAAATATCACCAAATAAATCTTAAAAAATATAATAAAGAAAACTTTTACATTTTTTAAAGCATGCATGCACATAAATCTTAACATCAAAAGCACGAAAACTTTAACGCTCATATAAAATATCCAATTTTTTTTTTGCTAAAAGATAAACAAATTTCTTCAATAAAATTGTGACTGAAAAATAAAAGTTGCATTAATATCTTCCATATGATCTCAATGGGATATCATCAATTTAATGCCGAGGTGATAATCACCCTACTGATAAAAGTGCGATATTTTGAGGATAAAAATAATAAAAAAATTTTAAATTTTAAATATTTTTTGTTGTTATTTCCTACTTTTTTTTTAAACTGATAAAAATTCAACATTATAAAAATATAGCTTTGATGATTTTCGTCTAAATAATAAAAAGAAGATATTGCGTAAATTTCTTCCAGGAAGATATTTTCCAAATGTTTATAGGGTTAAATTTAAATTTTAAAAATAGAAATAAATACATATGTAAATGAAACTTTAATTTAAAAAGTTTATTTTCAATTTTTATTATACTGAAATTAAGATTTAGGACGATACTGCAAGCAAAAGTACAAAAGTATTGCTGATAGTATGCTTAATTATTTAAGAAAAAATTCGATTTCTAAAAAATAAAAGTTCTTCGTGAATCATGAACATTCGCTTAAAACATGCTTAATATAATTTCTGAAAACAAACTATATCCCTTTAATATGACGCCTTTTGGGAGTATTAAATAAATTTCAATAAATTAAATTTTATATAAATTGATTGGTCAACAGTCAGAGGTTAAATATACATTTTATAATAATAATAATAATTTCATTACATAACAATATGAAAATGAATAACAAAAACAATAAAAATAATAAACAAAAAACCCTGAAACACCAAACATATTTGCTTATTAATTTACTGCAGGGGTAGGGTGGCAGAGGTCAAATAAATGAATATTGTAAATAATTGGGAAATTTGAAAAAATTATTTTTCTTTTACGCTTGTGCTGGTCAACAAATTTCTTGGTATATATGGCAGTATAATAAATGAATGTGTAAAAATATGAAGGATACCTTAAAACTGGTATATAATTTCATTTTCAACATTTACCTGCAGGTAGACTCTATCCAGATATTTGAATACCACTTTATTTGTTGAAACTAGTACAATAATTTGTAGGATTCTTTACATTTAATTTTTGCCTTAACTTGTAACTTGTAATTTATTTTTGCGTGTTGGGCATGAATTAATTTATTTTTGTTATTTTACGTTTATATGTGTAGTGTTCGTTTAATATGTCATATTTTTTAAACATTTTTACAATGCACTTTAGAAGCAAACAATTTGAATAGAGAAGTTTCCATTTGGTTGAAAATATACAGAACTTTTTTTAAATCTGCGAGTTTTCTTTGGCAGAATCTTAAATTGTCTCCATTTTATATTGCAAAAATTTGAGTTCTTCAAATGGATCATTTCATTGTAATGAAATGCCCACATAATCCAAAATTTATGAAAAACCACAATTTTCACTTAACATCTCATACATTGACTTAATACTACAAATGTATATATGTACATACATACATACATACATACAATCTTCATACGCACACAATGATGTGTAAAATGACCAACAAAACGAAAAAAGGCAAGGAAAAAAATTAACATGATGGGAAAAAAAAGGAAAATTAACATTAAAAGTCCTTTTTTCACTCTTTAACATTTCTTTTCTCTTTATTTTCATTTTATTTTCCCATGGAAATTAAATTTGCATAACAATTGTTTACCTACATTTCGCATTTAACAACTTTCATTTGTGGTTGTATAAAAGTATGTGTGAATGAGAGTAGTATTTTAAATAAATTTTCTACAGTAGTTGTTTTTATTATTTTGCCATATAATTGTTTATGATTCATTTCACTATTTGTAGTTGTTGTCGTTGTCGTCGTCCTCATAGTTGTTGTAGGTTTTGCGTGTGTTTGCTTTACAAAACAATTCATACGCATTTAATGAGGATTTGGTCGTCTTACAGGGACCAAACCAGAATAGTCTTCTCTTTTTTTTTACTATATAAATATTTCAAATTTTATGCTAGTAGGCATGTTACAGTTATTGTTGTTTTTTAAAGGATATATGTATATGCACATGTGTATGTATATTAAATTTGTGTTGTACATAAGTATGTATGTATACGTACATACTTACATACATGCATACATACATACATATATAATGATAATATTTGTAACTTGTGAACTACGTTGATATTTATACATTTTTAATTATGCAAAATATGGTGGACCTTCTAAAAGACTTTTACTATTTTAAAAACTTTGCTTTAATATTACAAGTATCATAATATGTACTATGAGCATTGCAAGAACTTTTTTGCCTGGCCACCAATTGAAGCCTACATATACATATATGTACATTAAAGTGCCTAACATACAAAGTTGCAAATGTATATACGTGAGTACGTAATTTAGAGTTGTTTTAAAAATGGTCCAGATTTTTAAAATTTTATACATTAGGTTCAAAAATGGTTAAATGAGCAATTTTTTGCAAATAACCTGTATTAAGTATTTATTATACTTAAATATTAATGAATCGATGAAAAATATAATATTTTTTTTTAAAGCCGCGTTCATAATCGAATAAAAGAAAGTCTTTGAATTTATAGTTTTATGACAAGTTTATGGTTCTTCTGACATTTATTTTCCTAAACATTTATTTCCCTTAAAAATTAACTTAACCTATTAATGACCGGTGATCCCAAATATTACTTTTGTTACTAAAGCGTTAAATGAATATATTTATCCATAGTACTGAAAAAGATCATTCCAATGATGCTCTATAATGTCAATTACGATCGAAAATGTCTGAAATATTCAAACTTTAATTAAATATTATTTAAAAAATTTCGTAGAAAATTTTACTAAAATCTTCATTTCACGATAATGAAAACTAATTTTAAAAAACTTTTTGCTGATTACGTATTAGTCGACATGTGTCTATTGCATATTGTAATTTTTTGACAAAAAGTTAAAATTTGTGTACACAGTTTGTCGAAATCTATAATTTGGAGGTTTTTTAAAAATGGTCCAAATCACGTGAACGAAATAATGAAACCGAAATATGTTGGGGATTAGTTTATAACATATCAATCTTTAATTTAATTTAGAAACATTTGTATATGATGGAAACTATGTTTCGAAAAATTCGAATAAAATTCGAACAAGTTCGAACTTAAAGACCGGAAAAAACCGCTGCAGGATTATATTGTATTATTTTGATTTTATTTTTTCAAATATTTATGTATAAAAAATTCAAATATCTAAATCTTTTGTGAAAAAGTGCTGGTCCTAAATGTTATTTATGTCATTAAATGCGGTTCCCTCAGAGCTTTCTTGCGATACCAAATTTTCATATTGTTCCTATGTCTGAAATATGAAAAAAATTTGAAAAATCGGAAAAAAGAAACTTTTTAATTTTCATTTCATTTTGAGAAACGGTATCTTAAAATGAAGTAAATTTTCATTTAAGCTGGGAACATTAATACTTTTCATTTTGAGCCACCCTAATGCGCATACATATTCATTTATATTTTTATAAAGGAATCATGATGTGGATGATGAAAATATTAATGAAAAAAGCATAACAAATGAAAAGCCTAAATAATCCAAAAGATTTACATTAACAATACGTTACACATTACAAGGATAAACAAAAACGACAATGCTTTTACAAGTAGAAAGGAACAAGTGTAGTGTTAAAAGTGGCCAATATCAATATATTTATATTTGGTTAATGTGAAAGCGGTTATAAAAGAACACTATACAACATACTATTACCATTTATAATAGTACAATGTACATAATATTATATATGGCCACCTTTGCACATACAAACAAATACATGAATCATCTTTTAACAAATTCAGACTTAACAGACCAAATATTCTTTTGGTTGTTTATAAGCAGTGGTATCAGCTTTTGTTTACCCATCCACACGCATATAAATATCTATAGTCATAAGCTTTAATAATTGCAATAAAACAAAATTGCAAATTACGAGTTAAAAGGGAAGAGAAAGCGAGAAAATTCATCCATATTATTCATCAATCAGGCATTAAGCAACCAACTTCCGTAATAAGCCTTTTCTTTTGGACGAGCAATTACACGTGTTGCACTTGTGTTTAACATACAAACACAACAAAGGTCTCCTTGAATACTTACATCCCTATACATTTACACACACACAACTAAATACGTATCGATCATCTATTAGCTGGAGTCCCAGTCCCGTTTCCTTAACATCCTGTTTGTTGGTTTTGTATTTAATTATGCCCTGTAAATCGTTCAAACGGTGGCGAGAAAGAACAACATTCAAAGATTAAACTAAGAACATGAACATGATTCAGGGGCGGTATAGTAAAATAGGGGAGAACGTTTTTTGAAACTTTATTAATTCTAATTTCGGGATTTAGTGCCTTTTTAAATATGATTTCATTGAGCATTTTTAATTAAGTTCATCAAACTTCTTATTGTGAATCCTATCGGTCGAAATCTACTTTCCAAAGGCACCCAAAAAATTGGAGGCAGGGATACCAGGTTATTTTTTCCGCTATCCCTAAGCCAAATCAAAAACATCCCCAAAAATCACCAAATAACACAAAAAACTTACACTTAAAGAAATGAACATCAAATTTTACTAAACACTATTTAAGAGATGGGGGTACATTGGGTTTATCATTCCGTGTGTAACGCATCGAAATATTCGTCTAAGCATACATGTATATTTTCGGTCCTCGTGGAAATCTATAACGATCCGTCCATCCGTCTGTGTGTCTGGTGAAAGAACAATAGGCCTCAGGGCGGACCAACTGGCTCAATTAATCCCCTACGATAACGATTGTTTGGTATAGAAAATGAGAAAAATTGCCTTATAAACACAAAAGCTTATAGACCAAATACTAGAAATAAGTGTTCATCGTAACTCCCGTTCATATTTTTTCACCGATATCTCCTAAACAAAGGCATTGAATTTTGAACAAATAGCTCAGTGATCGATATAAACTTGGAAAACAAAAATTTGCATAATCCGTCCACTTTACTGCATAACATCTATTTTTTAATTATTTTATCCTCAAAAAAATTCCAAACGCTATCGAAATACCCAACTTTGGGGAGAAATCGCCAAGTCTGGCAAGCCTGCTAAGAAGTATGTAATGTCAATATATCAGATAAAATCCGAAGAATGTTACTAAAAGTTATCAAAATAGGTTCATAAATTGCTGAGTGACTTTTTAATGCTACTAGAATATAAAATATACAAAATTTCACAAAATTAAAAAAAAAAAAAAAATACGCGAAAAAAGTAAAATTTTCTTCATTACCCCAATGCCATAACACCCCTATGCACAACATTATTTTGTATTTGTTTAAAACAATTTTTTTCAAAAATATATATATATATATATTAGAGGATATTTCGATTTTTTTTAAATTAGTTTGTCATATACTCAAGAATAGGTTTGTTGGATTGAAATTCTAGCAAAACTTGTAAAAAAGAGAAATTAAAAAAAAGAAAATTCTCAAAAATTTACTTTTATTTGAAAAAAATAAGAAAACGGAAAATATTAAAATAAATTTTGATGGCAATAAAAAAAAATTGTTATTTAATTTTTTATTTGTATTAAATAGAAACTTGGAAACATCTCAAAAATAAGGGCATATATTCTTTTGCAGATAATTTTTCACATATTTCCTTATAATTTCTTCTATGATTACAATTAACGAAAAAAAAAAAAAAAATAATAAATAATTAAATATTAACGGTTTTTGTTGAATGTCATCAGTAGTTCAGTTTATTGATCTGCTTGTAAATCTCTTAAATGTGTCAGAATCCAACACAAGTACAATTTTTTGTAACCTCAAACTACCACATCAATTTTTTTTAGTATTTTGTCTATAATTGACCATAAGCCTCGTAAAAGGACCTTCTCTAAATTACTTAAACGTGCACTAATCAGACTAATTGACACATCTTATTTAAATACAAATCAATGTACCAAATTTCGAAAGAATTAGTCCTTAATTGACCACGGCACCCAAAAAAGTTCCTTTCCGCAAATCACTACACGTAAGTTTTACAAAAGTATAAATCATAATTCTAAAATTTGCACGAATTGTTTCAAAATTGACAACAAAATTAAACATATCTTATAATTATTGTTCCTCAAAATAAAATTCAATAGGAACTTGAAAACACAAAACTAGTAAATTGCTCGTACAAAATATTCAAGTAAAATATAGTAAAAGAGAAAAATATTTTCTCTTGAAATGTTTACTACTTCTACTATTTTTATGTGCACAGAAATGCTTTTAGAGTAAAATACTTGCAAAAATAGTAAAACTAATAAAAGTATCATGTAAACGAACAGACTTAATGTCTACAACCCACATTAAGTCGTTTTTCGAGAGAAAAATGAAAGTATAATTTTGTAGCAGAGTGTAACACATGTTAAAATCATTTCGTTCACAGCATTACCCCTAGTCTACAAGTAGACATCTTTATGTTGGCAATTGTCAAATTCTATCACTTTCTTTGAAATGTTAAGTGTAGACCAGTAAGAAATCTATTGCGCAATCTAGTTCGCAATAAATGCTTAAACTGAGCAATAATGCTGTCAAGCTGTCAAATTTATTGTTCTCTTTTAAAATTTTGCCCTTTTTATCAAAAAGGAAAGTGCAAAATAATTAAAGAAATAATTAAAAATAGAAATAATTAAAGAAATGAAAAGACAAATAAGGAATAAAAATGGGAAAATAAATAAATTTTCGATAAAAAAGACAATTTAACACATAAATTTCTCATATACGTTTTCTCCATCTCTTAACAAAAAGTTAAAAATAAAATTGTCTTCCCGTTATTCTGCCGACGTTATTTCTAATGAGAAATAAAAATGTCTTCGTATAGACCTAGGGTTAAGAACTTTCTTACAATGAAAAGACTATATTAAATATGTTGCTTCTAAATCCTTTCTTTGGGAGTTTTTCTTACTTTAATTTTTGATAATAATGTAGCTACATATATGTCTAACTTTTCTTTTAGAAGATTATCTAGCGTCATGTCATATTTTTCAACTAGAAATAGTTCCTCTTTTGTTGGGTATAAGACTGGTATAAGACTGGTCATAATATTACAATGGATTACTTTAGAATTTATATACTTAAGTATTTATTAATATAATATATATATTTGACATACAAAGGATATATGAATCTTTAAGCTTTACAAATACATTCCTTTTTCCGATAAATAGAAAAAAGATGTTATGTCACAACTCTGGTTTTAAATAGCCGCTATATTGTTATATTTTATTTTTTGTTGCCTGAAATGACCTGAATTATAACTGGACTCCTTTTTATATTGCAATTGTGTTGTATTAACTCATGACCAAAGACCTACTAAATGGAATGACCATATAATGTTGCGTTACAGGAAATTGCATGTATTATAATTTTTAGCTTGTTCTGTGGTGCATTTTCTGTTATTTTCTGTTAAATTTTTATTTGATGCCGACACTCACAAACTAACACACATATACATATAAACATGTAATAGAGAAAAAATCAAGACAAAGGCAGTGATGCCAACCTAGCTCTTTTCGGGCCTGATTTTAATAGTCTAAAACGCGCAAATTTATCACTTATAACAATTTTTTTTTAGCTCATTTTGGATTTTTTTTTATACTTTTTTCGAAAATGGAAAATTATGTCAATGGGATAAGGTTAATTTTACTAAATTTTTTACTTTTATTTGACAATTTTTGTAATAAGTTCTCTCTATATTTGTGAAAAGACTAGAGAGAATATAAACTTATCCACAGATCTTAACAATTCGTAAAGAAACTTTATTATTAAAAAAAAAACTGTCTTCAACAATTAAAATTGTTTGAGTGGAAGTGTTGAAAGAACTGAATAATTTTGGATCGAGGTTACAATAATAGAATCTCCATAATCTGCATTTTAATATACCCAATTTGCTATTAATATTTTGAGATGTACGTTTCAAATGGTTGATTAATGCTAAAAATGTTGCTTATGAGTTTCCTTTTCTTTTCAAAAGAAATTTTAATTTTAGCTCATTTTTGCGCTTTTTCAAAAAACTTGTCTTGAATGTATCATAAAACTGTTGTCTTTTTAAATTTAGCAATTTTTAGAACTTTTAAATAATTGGCATCACTGCACAAAAGGTATTTAAATCATAAAGTAAAGAAGAGACAGGAAGAGAGAAGGCGAAAAAAGGAGGTGTAGGAGATTTACAAACATGCATGTAATTTCTCATAAAACATAAAATGAACAATGTTCATTATTGCTTTTCTACCGTGCAACTTTATATTCTCCGCATAAAATTTATGCACAAATACATATATACATACATTTGTATATTGTATTTGAATGTACATATTAATCTTAAATATGCATGTATGATGTTATCAATACTTTTCACACAAAGTCCTACATCCAAGCTCATACTATATCACTCTAAGTGTTTTTTTTTTTTTTTTTTTTTTTAATGCAACTTCAAAAGGATAATCGTTGTTTGTTGTAGTTCTTTTTTTTATAAAATAAAAATGTTTTGTTATTTTTTTCACCTGCATTGTTGTTTCCTTTTATAAAACGTTAAAACATAAAACGCCCACAATTTTCATTACTAGTGTTCGTGCTTTAAATTAAAAATAAAAAAATATTGTATGTGAATGAATGTTTTAGTCCCTTATAGGAAAAATAGACATTATTTTATTTTTAAAATCGGGTCATTCTATCATTATTAAAGGCTAAAAGTTTGTTAGCACGCCTTCACTAATAGTATTTGATATAATTTTTATGATAACAAAACAAAAACTAAATAACAGAAAATAGAGAACAAAACAAGTTTTAATATTATATTGTAGTTATTATCATTTTTGTCATTTATGAATTGTATGTTTAATAATGCATTATTTCAAATAGTGTGCATAAAAGTTTGGCACACGTAAAGCGGATTATTATTAAAATATTTACAGTGTGTTACAAAAATGTACATATAAGAGGACTTTCGTGTTTTTTTTTTAATAATTTGGTAAATTCAAACGAACTATTATCTTTTAGGTTGTATAAATTGTTTAGATTTGTTTTAAATGAGATCCTAGATCTAGATTTTCACTGGAATGTTTTGTCCAGCTCAATAAGCTAAAGTAAAGATAAACAAAGCTGCATCGAGAATATCTAATGGTTTGTTTGGTGTACTTCATAGGATGGTGGAATTATTCTTTTTTACTATTTATTGTGTGAAAATATTGCAAAATTCTAACTAATACAACTGTACTAATATAATCGCTAAATTTATTAGGGGAGATTGGGGTAAAGTGGAGCATACTTTAATCTAACTTCAATAAAATACCAACCAATAATTTTTTGAACCCTGCAAAGGATCTGTTATATAGAATGGATTATTGTCTAACGTTTTGTATAAAAACAATAAAGTTAATTTATCTTTTGGATTTTTTTTGCGTTTTTTCAAATCAACTATTTTTGTGAAATATTGGGGTAAAGTGGAACGTATTAAAAATGATAAATTCGAAAGATATTTAGTGCTTATTAATATATTTTAAATTCAAGTATGGGATTTCATCATGAGATATGTAATAAGCGATAAAACTAATAGAAAATAATAAAACAAAATTTATGAAAATAGGCAGTTATATCCAGTATTTGGAACAGCCTAACTCATAGGTGTAATAAATTGCTATCATTTTCGCACAATTTGGATGTGATTCATCATATCAAGTGTGTGTTTTTACAGCATTTGCTATTTCCGCGATTTTTAAAACCAAATTTTGATTCTAGGAATTTTTATTCGTAATTACCACAATTTCATAATTTTTATGTTAAGTAGAGATCTGAAAATTATGTTTTTGGGACAAAAACTATTTGCAATTGACCGATTTAAAAAAGCAATTGATTTTTATCTCATCTTTAGAAACATCAGCACTTAAAAAAAACTTTTTCAGTATATTTTATTTGGTTGCGCTCGAAAAGCAATAAAATCGCATCTTTCATGAATGAAATATAATTTAGAAATGTAGTGCAATAATGGCATACATTTACCTGCTGTCTTTTTTGCAAAAAAATTAAATTTACATAATATCCCAGTTTCCCCTATATATTAAATAAATAAAAAAAATTGTTTAACAAAACGCTAGCACAATCTAAAGAGTATTATTTTCGTATCCTAAACTTTGTATAATACCATTTAAGATGGAGAACTTTGCGTAATTTTTTTTTAATCATAAATTTAAATTTGGTTGAAAATTTTTAATGGAGTGCGTATTAGCTGCTCTCTTTCCATTAGCGCTTAAATCAATACGCTTTTTGTGTACTAAATATATATATATATTAAATGGAATTATTTCAAAAAAACTTATCTACATTAAAATGTATTACTTACCATAACGTTTTTATAAAAATCTCAGAATTTTATTAATCCATTAAAATGAAAATTTTGTACGAAGCTGGAGGAGATAATACTAAATAATACACCATTTACTACAGATCCATTATACAATGGTGGCTACATTATGTCTGTCCGCCTGTTTTTCCGGAGAGTTAATCTTCAATCATAAATAGTGTTCTATTATCATGGTTTCAATAAATTAAAGTATTTATAATAATTCTTTGTGCCAAGGGCTTTCATGTTCCTCCTCTAAATGGCATAAGCTTTTAAAATAATTTAAACTTATGCAATCAAATAATAATAAATTTAAAATTCAAAGAAATTTTGCAAACAAATTTGCAAATGGATTTAGCTAATAATAACTAATATTATGTCAAAAATTTCCCAATGTGCAGCCAAGGTGGCTATATGGATTAATGTTTTATAAGAGTGAAAATATCAATGTAGAAATATCTACTCATTTGTCTTAATTTGCTAAGATGTTAAAATAGCTTTTTTTGGATTGTTTACATTACAAATAATAAACTGAAATTTTGAAAAATTTAATTTATTATGTAAAACTAGTTGAATTATTTAAATTATCAAAAACAATAGAATTTTATCAAAAAGTCGATATCTATATAACGAATATGCCTGTTTAACGTAAAAGTTTGACATTAAATAGAGCTTCGACTGTATGACTAGATATACATAGGCATACCAGGCACATGCAACAAATATCCTTGTACATGTATGTATGTGTATATAACTAGAAAACAAAGTTTAAAATAAAATGTGGAATAAAATGTTTGTTTCCTTTTTATACATTAAAGCTTTTGTTAGTTTATTCAACTTTAGTGTAAATTGTATTAAACTTGTCACATTATTCATATATGTATATGTGTGCATGATAGCGTATTCGTGCATGTATTTCACTATTTTGCATATATCGATATTAGTTGACCAAATGGTCATTGAATACAATATGTACACTACTATTAAAATAGGACACGATATGTAAATTTTATATTGTTTTTGTTTCTTTTTTAGTTTGGCTTTTTAAATAAATTCAGAATGATCTATTAAATCTGATGTACGTATTTTAATGTTATTTATTCCTTTGGGGCGTATGAACATTTTATAAAACAAAAAAATATATGATAATAGAGATTAAATGCATTTCTCATGAATAATATTAAAATATGAAATTATGGTATTATTTCGGTAATATAGATGAGTAGTACTAAACATTATATATTATTTTATATGTAAAGGCTTGTAATTCTATAATATTGTAGTTTCTATAATATTAATCTAATACCCCAAAAAGTATATATTTACTGGATCCTTATTGATAGGGTTGTCGATATAACGATGTCCGTCCGTCTGTTGAAATCATTTTTCAGTAAATCAAATTATAGGGAATATTTCTTAGAATGACACTAGTAAAAGTCAACAAAATCGGTCTACTAATGGCCGAGATATCACCATAAACCCGAAAAGGAATCTAAAAACGTATTTGTTTTCGACTTTTCTAAGCCCCTATATAAGCTAGTGACTTCGTTTTTTCACAGAAAATTCGGAATCTTTTTTTATGTTTTTGCGGAAGAAATGAAAAAATCGGTTAACTGAGATATCGGCCCAAAACACATTTTTTGGACTTTGTGAAGCTTCTATATAAGCTTCGGAATTTGTTTTTGTACAAATCTGTTGTAAATATTTTTCTAAAATTTCGGGTTTTTCAATTAACGATATCGCTCCATAAACAACCGAGTTATAGGAAAAAATCTGAAAAACATTAACATATATAAAACAGAAACATATCTAAAAAGGATTGCAATGACTTTCAGTGTTGTTGTTTTTTGTATAAGCAAGCAGTACTTGTTGAAATATCCCATAGAATTTCTGACTTCCCTTAGAAGGAGAGCAAGAAGTTTTATTTTTTTAAATATATTTTGTTTCAAGCAACAACAAATCTATGTATAAAAAATAAGGCGTCTTAATTCCCTTCTCTTAGAAGGGAAGAAAGATTAAAATATTTTTTTCCTTAAAAAAAAAAACATTCAGAAACCGTTACAAAAACAATATCAAAACTCAAAGCAGAAATTCGAAAAAAAAATAATAAGAATTCATTTAGTTTTGTTTAATGCTTTGTTGAGTAGGTTATGTTTTTCTAAGTTAATTGTATTTTTTATTTATAGCTTTTTATTAAGAACTGAATTGTTTATATTATATCTGTGTATTTTTGACAAAATAGATTAATAAAAACTAAATTGTTTTCAATAGTTAAAAAATTAAAAAAAAAATCAACAATTTCTATAAAAATGTAAATATTTGGATAAATTGTCTTATATTATATCTCAGAGGGTCTGTTGGTAGCACTTCTTCAGAAGGCCTGTTGGCAGTTTTTATTTAAGAGGTCTTTTTGGGTCGCGAATGTGTAATTGACATCTCGTCTGGTTACAAAAAAGGCCTTATAGAAGGGCTCTTTACACCTTATTACCACTGATATGTTTGGACATTTTTTAGTTGGAAATATAAGTATTGCAATGGCTCAGTGTTGTTTTTTTTTAAGGAAGCAACGCTTGTTATGACAGTTTAACTGTGTATTTAGAGTTTTCTAGTTTGGAAAAAATATAGATTATTTTTGTAAGTGTAAATGTGAAAATATGAAAGCATACTTTAAGACGTAAATTTTATTATTTGTTGGTAAGGTGGTGAAGGGTATAAAAGATTCGACAAGGCCGAATAAAGCGCTATAACTTGTTGGAGATCAAATAAGTTAAAAATCATTAAAAAATTTTATGATTAATGAACAATCTAATTCTTCCATTTAATAATATATGAAATTTTGTAAAAACTATGATGTTTATTAAGAGTTTATAGTTAACATTCAGAAAATATTATGATTATTAGAATGCGACAATTTAATTTAAAACTAATAAAAAGCATATGTTGTACAGAATTATCTAGATGAAAAAGCTGTAAAAAAAGTTAACAGCTTTTCTTTATGACGCAAAATATATAATAAGTATATAAATCAGTACATACATATTTTTCTACTTAAATGTGTGTTTAGAATTACCTAAATTAATACTCTGATTAGCAATGTGCTTTTAAACTTTTAAATTAATTATACAAAATTATCTTAAACTATTTTAAATAATTAGCCCTAATTAATATTGATCAATAAGCATTGTAAGGCATTAATACTAAATTATTTAAATTTGTAATAATAATCCTCTTAAAAACAAATCAATAATAACTTAAATATCAATTCATCTTTCTTGGGTAACAAAGGAACAACTTTATTATTAAAATATGTAAATGTTAAAAAGTTATTGCTTCTGAGACTGTACCCAGCAAACACAAAAGATTGATATCAAAATGAGAATGATTTGAAATGAAGCCATCCCTCAAATGTCAAACGTTTGAGAAGTATTTGAATTTTTAAATACTTTTTAATTTTTTTTATTAATTTGTTTTAAAAAATTTAATTTTTAAAATATCTTAAGTTGCTTAGCATTTAAGAATGATTTGATAATAACATTTGATATCTAATTGAGAAAATACCATTCTTCAAATATTTTTGAATTTTTCTTTAGATTCAGGAATGATTTGATAATACATACATTCAATATTAACTTGTGAAAATATAATTTTTCTTAAACTTAAAATTGTCTTAAGGTTTAAGAATGACTTGAGGATAACATTTGATATCAAATTGAAAAAAAAACATTGTTTCAAATATTTCTAAGCTTGTCTTTAAATTTAAGAATAATTTGATAATAACATTTGATATCAAATTCTCAAGTGATTTTCAGTTTGAATTCAAACTTAGAATTCAAACCAGTATCTGGATTTGAAACAAGTTTGAGAAACACATCTGATATCAAAATTCAAATGTTTAATACCGTGTTTGCTGTGTATGTCCATATTGGTGTGTATGTGTATGAGTAAAATATTTTCAATATCTTAATCTCACTTAAGTTAAATACTCAGTACAAATAATTGAAAAGGAAATTCAAGGAAAACTTTTACTAATTGCCCAACTGTTAAAAAGACATTCAATAATTGGCCTTTTTAGAATATGTACTGGCACTTGAAATTAACGAATGAATGAAACTGTTTGTGTGTGATGATGATTACTGTTGATTTCATTTTGTTGGTTTGCCCGATGAAGGAATGAATGGATAATAATTGTTTTAAATTAATATAATTTTTTACTCAGCTCACGAAATGTGGCAGACACACACATACAAACTGTACTTAAAAAAACAAATAGTAGAGGATAAAGGCAAGAATAACAAATATTTTATTTGTGAGAGAAATAAAAAAATTGGAATAAATGAACAATTAACACTGTAAATGGAGAAAAAATATAAAAATAAAGCAGTGTTTATTAAATCTCAGGGATGATAAAGAATTTAATTTTGTTTGTAGTGTTAATTTAAAAACGATTTTAATTCAATACAAATCTAAGTCTTTAGTAATATTTTCAAAATCCATCTAAATGTTCAAAAGTGATCTGATAAGTTTTAATGCCATTTCCCAAAAACTTGCTTGTATTATCTGATATTTTCGTTAACATTTTCTAAAACGCACTTTGGATCTAGTTCTTAGAAAAATGAAATAAGATAGAAAGAGATGTCCTACAGTCATGTAAATTTGTCCGATAATTTTAAATCTAAATTCAGATTTTTTAAAATTTTAAAATTTATTCTGATATGGGAAAAACAAAATTTCCAAAATGCCTACATAAGTGAAGTAATCAATATTTTCTAAAATTTTTGTATAGTTAATAATTACTAAAAGCCTTTAAAATAATTAACAGCAATCATATATAGCAGTGTTGCCATACAAGTGAAATAAATTTAATTTTTGTTATTATTTTTACTATTTTATTGAAAATAATTTACCCAGAAAACACAAAAGATTAATATCAAATTGAGAATGATTTGAAATGAAGCCATCCCTCAAATGTCAAACGTTTGAGAAGTATTTGCATTTTTAAATACTTTTTAATTTTTTTTTATCTTGTTTTAAAAAATTTAATTTTTAAAATATCTTAAGTTGCTTAGCACTTAAGAATGATTTGATAATAACATTTGATATCTAATTGAGAAAATACTTCTTCAAATATTTTTTAATTTGTCTTTAGATTTAAGAATGATTTGATAATACATACATTCAATATTAATTTGTGTAAATATAATTTTTCTTAAACTTAAAATTGTATTAAGATTTAAGAATTACTTGAGAATAACATTTGATATCAAATTGAAAAAAACATTGTTTCAAATATTTCCAAGCTTGCCTTTAAATTTAAGAATAATATGATAATAACATTTGATATCAAGTTCTCAAATGATTTTCAATTTGAATTCAAACTTAGAATTAAAACCAGTATCTGGATTTGAAACAAGTTTGAGAAACACGTCTGATATCAAAATTCAAACGTTTAATACCGTGTTTGCTGTGTATGTCCATATTGGTGTGTATGTGTATGAGTAAAATATTTTCAATATCTTAATCTCACTTAAGTTAAATACTCAGTACAAATAATTGAAAAGGAAATTCAAGGAAAAGTTTTACTAATTGCCCAACTGTTAAAAAGACATTCAATAAGTGGCCTTTTTAGAATATGTACTGGCACTTGAAATGAACGAATGAATGAAACTGTTTGTGTGTGATGATGATTACTGTTGATTTTCAAATTTTGCTCAGTGTTTATTATTTCAGCGTAAGGCATAACAGATAAAAAATTTTTACTTTTGACGTTCAAGAATTTTAGAAAAAATTATATCTTTAGTTTCCCCGGAATCTTCAAATCTGTGTTTTTATAATTAATTTTTTATAAATTCTGGACCAAGAAATTAAAAAGAAATTTGCAATTCTAGAGATTAACAACAGTAGATTATATAAAGATTGTATATAAAGGAAAATTTGAAAAAAATAGCATTAAATGAAAAAAACAAAAAAATAGATTTTGGTATTTTTAATGAAAAATTTTTAAATTTATTTAGATATATAAAAATTTACATTACAATGAAATCAGAATGTAAAAAAACATATTTATTTTATTTTTTTATTTTATTTATTCAATAATGTAATACAAAGCCGTTTCATGGCCAGAATATAAATATGTATTACATAGTAATAAAAATCCTGAGTAATTAACAATTAGTTAACAATTATATATAATAACAAATAAATATACAAACATATATAACATATACATGTACAATAATATAAAAATAAAAAATTCATAAACATAAAAATAAGAGTTAATAACATAATTGGGTCCCCAGCCATAATGCTTTAAAAATAACTTCAGTAAAGTACAAATGCAAGTATAGTACGTTATAGGGGTCCCCATCAGTGGTAATTATGGAAACAATACTCTGACAAAGATATTCAGATACTATTTGACAAGATAGTTGACGATGGATAATTGTTATATTACCAGAAAAAAAGTGTGCAGAAAATAACCATCAATATCAATTAGTTAGATTTGTATTAAATATTAAGTGATATATCTAATATAATATTGAGGACTTAGTGAGTTAAAAAATTAATACCCAAGAAAAAATAAAAAAATGTCGCATAACCAGCAAGTAAACTACATCTAATACTTTCACCAATCATTAATATAGTCACTATATATTATAAAAAAATAAAATATTGATAATAAAAAAGAAATAATAATGCCTAAAAAAATGTCGGTGTTCAAATGAGATAAATAAAGTAATTTAAAAGTTTAACACAAAAGACATTGTTAGAGTGGGAAAAAATACGCAATTCATAAGGTAAATAGTTCCAGCATCGAGCAATTCTTACCACAAAAGACCTCTCAAAACTCAACCTATAAATCCGAGGAATACAAATTTGAGGGTTCCTCAAATATTCAGACCAATTTTCGTTGCCTTCCAATCTTTTTAAATAAAATTGCATTGTTTTTTTTTTTTTTATAAAAAATCTTAAATATATTCGTAAATGATGAATTTTTAGATAGAAAAAGTTACGTTTTACGTTTAATTTTATGGGGATAAAAATTAGGACTTTATTACATATCATATAAAAAAATTAGGGAAATCGTATTATCCAATTTTTTTCTAAAGCCTACTAAATTTGAGTAAAATTTTTAAAATGGTAATTTTTACATATAAATTAAAAAAAAAAAAAAAAAAAAAATCAAAGTTAATACTTTTAAAAATGTAAAATTTGTCATCACTATAGTGATGACATTCAAGGATAACATATTCAAAGGTGATTAAAATCCAATATGATTAAAATCCAAGACTGCAAAAATCTACAAAATTTTTCAGAAAAATATATTTTTATACTCAAATTTTTAGTTGCTATAACTGATCCATTTTTGTTAATATTTTAAATTATTCCATCAATAAACTGGATCAACGGGGAAAGACGTAATTTTGGGTATTTTCTTTCTTGAGTCTTATTTGTACAATATGTCAAAATAAAACTGCAATGGTAAAAATATTGAAAATAAAAATATATATTCAAAATACTCTTGGCTTTCCATTAATATATATTTGATAAAAATATCTTAAGGTATAAGTGACAATATTTTCTACTCTGAACGGTTCACTGTGAAACGCCTTAACTGATGAACAAAGTGATTGAAAATATAATTTTGACATTAAATAAAATATAAATTTTGAAAAAAAAGAAATTTTGTAATTAAATTCTGCTAGTTTTATTTTTTCTAAGGTTCCAAATTTATATTATATTTAATTTTATTCATAGTGCATATGATTAAAATTTAATAAAAGAAAATTTCAAAATTTTCAATTCTTTTAAGTCTCTGTCTATAACGAAACAAGTTGAAAAAACAATGTACGTGGTTTGCCCCTTCAAGCTATGCTGATGCTTAATTGTAGGAGGCAGTTATTTAGCCAGTCATTCAGTCCGTAACAACAAGTGGCGGTTAAAAAGAACAAACTAAAGTTATCCTTGAGTTTCAAATTGCTTAACTGAAACATGCTATCTCTGTTTTTCTTTCTAAGTTGATGTTTTTGAAAACATTTTACGAGTATTTTTCATGTTCAAGAATATCTACTATGAACATTCCGACATTTGAATTTAAGATTTCTACTTGAAATTTTCAAGAGATTGAGTGTGGTAAAAAAAGGAAAAAAAAAGGAAATACAAGTAACAAAAATATAAAATAGCAACACTGTTTTAATTACAATCTCAAGTGAATGATTAAGTCGTTTTAAAGAGAACCTTGAAACGTATATATATATATATATATATATATATATATATATATATAAATGTCTGCATGTAGTAGTAATATTTTTTTATTTTTGTTGTGCATTCACTTCCTTTGCACTTGAACTCTAAACTGTTCTTGTTATTATTTGTAAACCCTGAAAAATATGATATTTTCTTTTTAATCTTTTCGTTCGCATTTTTATATACAATTTAATTTTTAGTGTTGTTTATTGTAGTAAATCTTGAATAATACAATAAATTTATATGAGAAAAAAATTTAATAAAAAAAGTTTTGTGTATGCTGAAAAATATACTATTATTCTTGAAAAATTTTACGGTAGAGAAAGTAACGAAAACAATGATATAAAAACTAAAAGGAAATAAACAAGAAATGTAAAAGAATAATGAAATAAATTATAATGTAGAAATTTGTTATCTTTTATTATTTTGTAAGATTTAATTTGCTTCAATTAAATTGTATTTATAGGGAATTATTATCATGCTGCTTACTTCAAAAACTGCCATCATTGTTGCAGCAGAAAAAGAACAAAATGTGTTGTGAATTTATTATGAATCTTTTTTTTTGGTTTATAGTATTGTTGGTTTATTCGTAGCACTGTGATTGTAGTGGTATAAAAGTATAAATGTCATGAATATAAATGCACTTGCAGTAAGATAAACAAAAGTGGAGGAAAAGGCTTGTGATTTTTCTTAAAAGCAGGGACGTAGAGTTTAAACCTTAATTCTGTATATATATTTTTTAATAAAGCTTTGAATTTTTCTTAAAGATTTTGGAAAATAATAAAATTATAATATTTTACACATTTAGAACAGTTGTCTTGATTTTTAATTCTGTATTTTATTATTTTTATTATCAATTTTGTTCACGAATATAAGTCAAAGAAATACCAATGTAAAATACAAAACTAAGGTATAAGAAAAGCTGAACTTAAATATTTAATACATTTATATAATTAATAGGCAAATACACCGAGAAAAAAAATCGAATAAATAAAAAAAAAAGAAAAACAAAAAAAAATTATTAAACGAAAAAATATAGCATGAACGGAAAGAACGCCAAAACGATAAAAACAAAAAGTTCTTAAACGTAAAAATCGTAAAAAAAATGTTAAAACCTAAAAAAATTGCCAAAACGGGAAAAATCACTAAAAAAAAACGAAACGAAAAAAATCGACTGAAACAGAAAAAAATTGCCAAAACTGAAAAAAATTATAAAAACGATCAAATATATTGACGAAACGAAAAAAAAAACGCCAAATTAAAAAAATTTACTAACTGAAATAAATCACAAAAAAAAAAAAAAAAAAAAACATCGACTGACCGAAAAAATAACCAAATGAAAAAAAGGCATCATGAAAGAATTGATGAAACGGAAGAGAATTATTACAGTTACTCAAGTTTAATTCGCCCTCTCTGCTTTAAAGAATTTTAGAAGAGAGAAAAAAGTGTTGAATTGATACACTCGCAAGTATTTTGTTTTTGTATTTAACGATTATATTTATGTTTGTTATATTATTCTTCACTTATTTTCAAGATTTTGAGTTTTTTGTAGAAAAACCAAAAATATATGTTTAAATTAGTAAAATAAATATTGGGAAGATGTTATTATATATTTCATAGAATACACTTGGTTCAGTATTTGATTAGCTAAAATCGTTAATCTTTTTACTAAAATTTTTATTATATTTTTTATTATACTGTTGTGCAAAATATTGTATACCAAAGTTTATTTACACAAAATTTTTTTTATTTCAATACGATAGGGGTAGCGGAACATCTCAGGTATAATCTAGTACTACATTTATAAGCCAGGTTTTGCAAATAAAAATAAATTACAAACAATCAACTTACTGTTTGTTTATATGGCAAATTGCGTAAAAATATCATATATACATGTACTTATTTGTCGTGCCGAAAGAGAAAAATACAAATATAACCGAAAATTTTAAGAACATAAAAATAAAATTGTTTCACTATTAACGAGTTGTTTTCGCGAGTTACTTTCTTGCAAATAAAATATTTACTCAACGTTTATGCTGCAAAAATTTAATTTTGCAGCAAAAAGTAAAGCTTATGACCTTTACAAATTTGTTTACAGTAATTTTGAAAATGTTTGTAAACTACGTATGTATGTACGTATTGCAAACAATTGTTAAAATTACTCTCATTGGAAAATTAACCTGTTAATGAAGGTGTCTACCAAATTATAACTTTCCGCTCTGATTTAATTTTTACTAAAAACTAAAAGCCCTTTTGTAGCTAAAAAGTTTAATGAAAACTAAACCCCTCCATTTAATTGCTTTCCGAATTAAAACATTTAAAAAGTTTTCAACGGCTCTGCTGGTAAAGAAAAAAAAAAAAAAAAAAAAAAAAACTAAGAGGCGTTGGTAATGGTGGGAGTATAAAACAATGATTATTAAATAAACTTTCCTAAAAACCAACAATTGTTTTGCGTTGCAAGGGTAAATTATTTAATTTTGCACTGCAGAAGATTGCCTAGCTTAGTTTGGTTTGGTAAACACTTGTTGCTGCTATGAACTACCCAACTAACCAAACCTCTAAACTGCCAACCGGTCAGGAAGGTTGAATGGCAGTCTAGCTAGTATAAGTCGGCAATCAACGGGCTTAAACTAAAGAATTGCATGGTAGTAAAGTAAATCTAAACAATAGATACTAGCTTATGAAAAAAAACCTAAAACAACAAAATAAAACTTTAAGTGGAAAAGGGCTTTATAACAGTTGCAGCTACACCTAAAGTACAACTACACTACAAAAAATGTTTGAAAAAAAAAAAAAAAAAAAATAGAAAAATAATCATAAAAAATACGAGTAAAATAAAGTTTTAGTTTTGTAACTTCCTTCATTTATCGGGCCTTGTTTTACAACAAGTAAAAACTTCATTGTCATTATTATTTTTTTTTGTTGCTGTTCAGTTGTTGTGGAATTTATTTACAAATAAAACGTGTCTAGAATAGCTGTTGTAGTTTGAGGGTTTGTTTAACTTGGTTAGTGCTGGTATTTTATTTAATTTTTTCAATTCAGATTTTGTGGTTTAAATTAGTTTTAATGCCAATTGAAACAGCAACAACAGTAATTTTGAATATTTTTATTTTAAGCCTCTAAATTAAATTAAAAAACTTTTTAATCATACTTCTTTCTACCAGCAAATGGCGACCACAACAGCATATTTGAACAAAAATTTAAGCTTTTTAAATACTTTTTACTCACAAGAACAACAATACGAATGAGTCAAAAGAATGTAAAGAAACAGTTAAAGGAATGATTTCCTTAAAAGTGAAACAAACATGGCATTAGGTATTCGGCCATGCTGTACTAAAGCAGAATTTCTGGACTATATAAAATATGTTCGAAAAATTTAACTTTAAAAAGTTTAATTTTTATTTGCAAAATAAGAATTTATTCTTTTCAATTTCTTTTAAACAGGTACACTTCATAAACTCGTTCTTTAAACTTCAATGGATCTTTCAAAGTCAATTGGTCTTTTTTTTTTTTTTTTGGTTTTTAATTTTGTGGAATTGGTATCATATCAAAGGGTTAAACTGATGACACAACACACTCTCAGTTCATACCATCTTCAAAAAACCAACCAACTGACTGAAAAATAAACAAACCAACCAACAATCATTTAATATCCTTTTACTCATTTCATTAGAAAACTAAATTGCAAACTCTCTAAATTAAGAGGAAACCATGAAATTTCTTAAAAAACAAAAAAATAATAACAATTCCCTTTTGAAAAAACTGTAATAAAACCTTCTAAATGTCAGTAAAACCTCTTTTATAGTGGCATACCGAATGTTTGTTTGATATGCTTAGGAAGTGGGAAGAAAAAATAAATCATAAAAATTGGCTTCAACTTCTGATTTGGAAAAATATAAAGAAATATAAAATGCAATTTTTGGCCACAAAATGTTAGAAGAACTTTATTTGCTATAGTAAAAGGATTGACTTAATGAAAACAACATAGATTTTCCATGTAATGTTTATAATGAAGACTTTAAGTACTCAATCCTAAAGTTAATGTCTACTGTAGGGCAGATTATATATATATAAAAAATTGAAATCTAATGGAATTTATGTGTCAAGGGAATTAGAATTGCATATTTAAAATTTTGGAAGCTATAAGTAAATTTAAAGAAAAACACTTTAAAATAAAGGAAAGACTATAAATCATTTTTTTTTGAATTGGCTTTAATTCGCGATATAAAATTAAGGTTATTGCTCCACATTTTGTAGTATATCTCGAAAACGTCTTGTCCGAAAAATATCAAATAGTTAAAAAGTTTTTCAAAAAATTATGTCGAAAAATTCTAAATTTAATAAAAAATTTTAATTATTTTGTTAAAAAAAAAAAAAAAAAATGACAAAAACTATTTTTATTTTTTTTTTGTTATAAAATCCATGCATAACTTTTGACTATATTCCCAATTAAGTTATTGCAACTCATTTACAAATTATAAAGAATATATATAAAATATATTATTTAAAAAAAATCTATTATTATTATTATTGTTATTATTAAAACTATTGTTTTTCTTTGCATAATTTGTATTTGAGATACCATTACTTAATTATAAATAAAGTCAGTATTTAAATTTAAATAAAATATAACTCGTTTGTAACTTATTTAGCTTTGTATCCAAGGAATAAAAGCTCATATTTTTGTTGTTCTCGATTTTTTATAAATTAAAGAAATAATTTTTTTATAAAATCCCAGCAAAAACTTTTTGGTTTTCAGTAATGACAACTACTTATTAAAGTAGTTTCTTGGTAATGAGGCGTCATTATTATTTGCCTACTCTGTATTACATTAATAAGTACTCAATAGTATAATAGCACAGTAATATTGCAATCACGTGGATGAGTTGGCTACAGCGCTGGATTAACATCCAGAAGGTTGTTGGTTCAACCCCATTCTGAAGATGTTAGTTTTTTATAACAAAATGTCTAAAAAGATATTTTAAACTAAAAAGAGTTTTTGTCGCTTGGGAAGCTATGTGCGAGATAGTGTAATGAATAAGACGTTAGTCATTAAAAACGAATGGTAAGTTTATCTCCAAGTTCGAGTCTCACTGACGGCAAAATTTTTTTGTTTTTTTTAACTAGTTATTCAGGCAAAAAATAAGTAGTTTATTTTTGTTTCCAATTATACCTGCTAGCTTACCAGGAAAGCAAAGTTTTTGCTGGGGCTATTTCTTTCTAAACTATTTGGCAGATTTAAAAAAAGGAAAGTAAAAAAGAAAGTAGCGAAACCGGATAAATTTTTCTTGGGATATACCGCAATATGTGGAGCAACTCCCTCAATTTCATATATAAATTTGTATCTTGAAAACTAGAGTCAAGTAATGTATAGGCTTAGGACGCCAAGATTGCGTGCTTTTGAATTGACTTAAAAAGCCCGTGGAACAAACAAATAAATTGTTTGTCAGCCTGTGTAATTAACTTTATCGTAATTTTTATTTTAGCAAAATTAACGTTATAAGAATTGTAATCTTGTCTTTTTTATTACTTTATTTTCCAGAAAATATGTCATAAACCTAAACATACATTAATAAATTGTTAATATCTTGATCTTTTTTGCTACTTCACTCTTTTTTGTTGTTTTTTTTTTAATATAAAGTTCACATTTTATTATAACAAGTCACGTGTAAGTAATTGTTCGTTTTAAACAATAAGTGAAAAGCAACGAATAATATAACCGAAAATAAAAATATGTTTATATTTGTTAAGGTATTCATAATTTAGAAGAAAATACTTAAAAAATTGAGAATTGACATAGGAAATCAATACATCTCCAAAATTTGGATCTACACTCCAAATGTATCCCTGTTGTGTTAGTCTTTTGTGGATTTTTTGTTTTTAAGCGATTTTAAAGATTGATATCTAGTTTTATTTCAAACAAAATATCATTTAAAATTGAATAAATAAATAAATGTGTTAAGTTGAGTTAAGTTTGAAAGAAAAAATCGAAAAAAAATTTACAGAAAAGTCGCAATTTTGAAAAAATAAAACAAAAACAAATTTAAAAATTTTGGACAAATTATTACTTATTCAGAATATATAAATAAAATATTAACATAGTGAAATAGCTATATTCTTTTGCTTATTAAATCATTTAAAAAATCTAAAATTGACTTCAAATATAGGGAACTGCGAAGTCTTTAAGGTAGGAACTAATCTCGAAATGATTTTTTCCAAATATTATCTTAAAATTTAGAGGGTATTTCGGAATTTCTGAAAATTATTATGTGAGGTGTGGCTTCGAAGCAGAGTGTAATTCTTGTAAAAAAATATGTTTTAATTAAGAGAATATATTTGCTGGAATATTTTCCAAAATAAAATTTGATTTTTCTCCACAAAAACACAACAAGTTTATAATTTCAAAGTTAAAATTGTCTTCTTAAAAAATAAATAATAAATAAAAATAGTGCTGTAAATATAAATATTAAATGACTAATAATGAAATTTTAGATAAATTTAGTTAATTTTTTTAACTGAAAAATCCCAGCCAAATTAAAACATAAAAAAATCATTTTTAATATAAAGTTTAATTATGAACCCCGCTAATGTGTAAGCAAACAAATATATAAACACATTCATATTTAAGAATATATGGGAGTACGAATATAAAACACATATGCATAATTTAAAGACCTGCAGATTGTTGGTAATATTTTCACACAAACACATACAGTTACGGGGAAAAAAATAGCGTCGACTATAATTCTTTTAAACTTTGTAATTTTTCGACAAAATTTTATGCAAAATAATAAAACTTTTAGTGCCAAATCATTGCGAATACATTGAATTGTAAAGCTATGCAAAAACAATATCCTTTAATATTATTCATTATTCAGTAATTTTTCAGTGCGGACAAAAAAATAGGGTAGCAGTAAATTTGGAAAATGTTTTTTATTTTTTGTAAAATTTGTTCGAAACCTTATTAACAACTAAAAATTAAAAAAAAGATATGAATCAGGGATGATCTTTAATTCCGAGAACAAATTTTATCAAAAATGATCCATAGAATAAGAACGTAAATAATATGAGGGAAATCTAAGCTCCGAACAAATGCTGAGTACCAAAATCGATTTTTATATTTAGTTATATAATTTCAGTTTCAATTAAAACGCATTTTAAAATGGTTTAGTGTAACAAAAGTTCCTTTGAATTATAAAATTTTCAACAAATTTTATCAAGCTGGAACTTTTAATTTCATTAAGTCGGTTCAAAATCTACTATAAGTATAAATTTCTTCTGGAAACCTAAGAACATAATCGAGGGAAATATTATTTCTCTTTAAGATTATTTTTGAGTTCCTTGATGCTGAGATATCGACCTGACAATTTGTTATGGTTTCCAATTCTCTATATTTTTGGATTCCTACGAAAGTTTTGTGATCAAATTTAACATTTGTTGTTTGAGTACATGATACCGTTAATGGAATAATGATAAAGGATATTATTTTTAGATAGGTTTATAACACTATGTATTCGCAATGGTTTGACACAAAAAGTCTTATTTTTTTCATAAAATTTTGTCGAAAACTCAAAAAGTTTAAAATAAAAATATTTGACCCTATTTTTTTGTCCGTAACTCTGTAACTAACCATGGCAATTTAATTTTTTAATAATAAAGTGTATAACAGCAAGTAAGAATAGATCCCAACTGCCAAGACAAGAAGAACGAAAAAAAAAAAAAAAAAACTGAACCTGTGTGAACAACATATAAGTATGATTATTATTTAAATATTAAAAATAAACCAAAGTAAAATGTTAAAAAAGTATGTACATATGAAACTTCCCAAAATTTGTTTTAAAGAAATATGTAAATGGTAATAAATCTAGGTCTTCTAAACTTGTAAGATAAATTAAATTATATAAAATTAGATAACTTATATTTTATGAATTAATAAATATTTGATTTTAAATCTTAAATTTTAATTTTTGGCTTATAACTTTTTTTTATAAAAACTCGAATCAAAGTTTTAGATTTTTTTGCCAAAATAAATTTTAGATTTTTTTTTCCTAAAATAATTTTATTATTTATTATAGATTAGAGCACCCAACACATATTATCATTTCTATAAAGTTTCGGAATGTCTACAAAAAACTTATCATAGGTTTCGAAACTTGTTGGAATCATCAGCTAAGTACTTGCTGGAACTACGAAAGCACTTTTATATAAAAGTAAATTTTATTTAAAATGTTTGCTGTAAAAGCATTTTTAAATCTGCCCTCTTTATGTCTTTATGTATTATTAAATAAACCTTTAGTGAGTTACTTGAAAAAATAAACAAAAATGAAATTCAAATGAGCAAAAGAATTAATAAAAAAAAAAAAACAATCGCAGCAACAAATATGACAACAACTTTTAAGATTAACAGCAACAAGAACTTAATTTAGCTTTGTTCACTCACTCCTACAAAACAAAACGACGAAAAAAAATACAGTTACTGTTCTTAATTTTCATATTAAATCTGTTAAAATAATGAGACAGTAATGGTAAAAACAATATTCATGTATAAGAGTAAAGGTTTTGTTCGAGTGCAAGTATACGAAAAGTATGAAATAATAAATAAGTTAAAAAAAAACATACAAACTTTTTTCATAATGTCTTAAGTAGTTCTAAAGAAAATTATGAGATAAATAATATACCAACAATAAAAGCATTGAAGACACAGACACTCTTACATACTCCTACGTTAAAAACAAGGAAAAAGTTAATACATACATATGTATGTGTATTTTATAAATAAAATATATGTACATTAAAAAAGCCCTACGGCTGTGTATATTGTCAAAAGAAATTTTAACATTTTACTTTAATAACAAATAATAGTTTGGTTTATTTTCATCATTATAAACCTACATCTTTGTACAACTTCCATCCTATTTAAACCACAAACAAACACTTATTATGGTAAAAGTTAGTAATTTTTTTCCGATCTTTTTCTTTTCCCGATCTTTCTTCACTCCTGGGAAATCGGGATTGACTTTTAAATATCCGAAAAAAAAATAAATATTTTAAAATCTTTATAAGATAATTCACTTAAATGAAGGATACAAGACGGTAAAATAACTAAATTTATCATAAAACAATAAAAGAACTCAGTTCTTTTTGAAATATTGACATTTTCAAAATTAAATAAACACATTTTATATATAACAACTCTTCCGAAAGTTGAATCATCACTTTGATTTTTCATATTTCCCTGTGGTAAAACTTCCCTCGATAATTTTACGGAAGTGATCTTGTTGCCAAGAGAGCCCTAAAGAATTTTACAGACTTTTGATCTATATTCTTCCCAGGAAACCTGAGCCCAAAAATTAATTTACATCGTATCCAGTTCTTGAATAATTGGACCCTTTAAATTGCGTGAACTTTTTGTAATTTATTTCATAAAAAATCCATATACAGTTAATAGTTTGGATACTTTTAGTTCGACGATTTCACTAGTGCTTTCAAAAATGTATGTTGTTTGAGGATTACAGATATTTTAAGGAGATTTCTTTTACAATTTTCACATGCGTGCAAATTTCATCTTCAAAGTGTTTAATAAATATAGTTGTAAAATGAAGAATTTTACTTCTTACTAGTACTTTTGCACCATATTACTTTTGACCAGAATGTATAACATTTTTCTTTTTATAAAATTTCCATAAATAGAATTCTTTGATTTTCCATCTATTATACAAAAATATATGAAGGACTCAGAAACTACCAAATATATTTAAATATTCCCTTAAAGATATTTAAACTCGTAACAAAATCAAATAAAATAATTAAAAATAAATGTAAAAACACATTATATACTAATACATGAGTTAGAAAATATAAACATTTTCCATACACAAAAAGAAACCTTAAATTCCCGCATAATTTCCCGAGATTACAGGACTGAAAATTTTGCGAAATTCCCGGGAAAATACGATGTTAAACGTTTGAAATTTGATGACTTTAACGTTCAATACCAAATGTGTTTCTCAAACTTGTTTCAAATGTTGGTAGAGGTTTGAATTTTAAGTTTGATTTCAAATTGAAAATCATTTGAAAAAAACGTTTGAATCTCTCCAAATTAATATCATATGTTATTATTGAATCATTTTCAAACCTAAAGATAACTTTAAAAATATTTGAAAAATAGTATATTTTTAATTTGATATTAAATATTTTTATCAAATCATTCATAAATCTAAAGACACAAGTTAACAAATATTTGAAAAATAGTATTTTCTCAATTTGATATCAAATACTATTATCAAGTTATTCTTAAAGATATTTGAAACAATATATTAAAAATATTTGAAATATTATATACAAATAAATAAATAAATTAAATTATTTAATCAAATATTTTCCAATTAATGAACACGTATATTGATAGGACAAAACTTCGCAAAAAATTAAAAATGCAAATTACTTTTATTTATGTTCCACATGTGGTCACAATCCACATTTGAAAAAGGTTTGAGAATTACATTTAATAATGATTTGATAATAATAGCATTTTTCAATTTGACAATTAATTCTCCTTTTTGTTGAGAAAGCTATTATCTTCAAGTTATTTTCAAATAATTTTCAAACATTTGACATTTGAGAAAGGACTTGATTTCAAACCACTCTCAATAGGATATCAAACATTTGTGTTTGCTGGGGTTATACATGTATTGTAGTCGATTAAACTGTGTATATATGTATATGTGTAGAGTAGACTGTCATATAATATGCACATTTAAATGAGCCTATATGAGCTACTCGTCATTATCAGTGTAATTATAATATACATATTACTTTTACTTTTATCTTATACATAGATACATACATATATGAGTATATGTAAAAATTACATGCTCTTCTATGCTGGAAATTTTTGTTGATTTTTTTTTTTAATTTCATATAAATATTTTGTGTCTTAACTTTTTAATATTATTTTTCTTTAAAATAACAGGTTCTAATTGCATTAAACAGTATGAAAATTTTTTATAGAATGGGGCTGCTTTAAATTTAAAACCATTGAAGTGAATGCGTAGCTGGTGTAATATTTAATGAAATGAATACAAACTTAAGGGAAAATATACGAACATATGTATGTACATAAATATATTTAATTTAAGATAGTATTAGGATTTCTAAATTTTAATTAAACAATAACCATGAAATATGTATTTTTATTAAAAATGTAATTAAAAATGATCAGAGAAAAATGTTTTAAATTCAGTTAAATTAATAAAAGCAACTCTTTCGATGACAACAGCAAAAGTTTTAGAAGAACAATGATTTGAGTACTTAAGCTGGAAAACTATCTGTTTGAATGTGCGGATTCAAAGACATGTGTGTGAATAAAGTATTAAGATACATGATTACAAAAATTTTAACAATTCAATATGTAAAAAGTTGCCTTCATTCTTATTACATACAATGCACAATGGGTCTCACAAACAGTTTTCCGAAAGTCCAATTTTAAAAGTTCGAATTTATCAATTTCTAATATATTTATATCAATTTATGCTTTTCATAACCCTTTTGTGACCAAAACATTTAAAACAGAATCACTATATTTTTTTAATTTTAATTAATTTTATAATTAAATCCAAAATCCTTCAAAATATATTGACTAAGAATTTAATTCTTTTCCAATTTATAGTGACCTTTTAGACAAATTTAAAAAAATTTAAAAAAAGATCATTTTCGCAAAAAAAAAAAAAAATACCTTTAGACTCTTTTTTGTTAGAACTGGTAGGTTTTGGCAAAATAATATAAATGAATCTAACGCTCAACAAATGACTCTAATCTCGGTTTATTGCTTATAGCTGGAACAATGCGGACATTTTTTTTATTGTCCAATAAAGTTCATATAGTTTAATTTCTGTAAAATAAAATTTTTTAAAGTATAAGAAAAACACAATATTTTGTAAAAATTTTCTTATTTTTCACACTTGATAAATTGAATATGTATAAATATTTTGGATTACTACAATATATATTTTATGGTCTTGTTTCCTCTAACAAAAAAAAAAAAAAAAAAAAAAAATTAAACTAATTTAAAAAGTAATCACTTCAAAAAATATAAGCAACAAAATATTTAGTATTTGCGAAATTATTTTTTTAAACTTTGACTTTATTTTGCCCTTAACAAACCGACCTTAAGCCTTAAATATTTTTTATTTTTGATTTTTAAACAAATTTTTGATACACTTATGTTAATAACACTTTATAGAGTAAAGAAATAAAAATTCGAGACCAAAAAAAAAAAAAAAAAAAATATATATATATATTAGAATAAGTATATCTATTCTATTTTAGCTGAACGAAAAATGGGTTTCAAGCAAAAGATTGAATAAAAAGTATTCACGACTTGAGATCGCGGTGTCTTTAATATTTCATACATCGACAAGGCACAAAGAGCTGATTAAAATTGCTAAAAGTGTACACCAATTTGTAGCCGTTACTATAGGCTATATCGGAATCAAAACTAATTACGCGTTTCAATTTAATGCAAGTTTAAACATTTATTTGGTGTGTATATTTGTAATGTAATTAATATTTGCAACTTTTTATTTATTACATTATTTGAAGAGTTTTTTGAGGTTAATATTTTTCTCATCTAATCTCAAAAAAACTTAGTGAATTAAATGCAACTAAAAAATTAAAAAAAAAAAAAATAAAAATTTTCTTATTTTTCACACTTGATAAATTGAATATGTATAAATATTTTGGATTACTACAATATATATTTTATGGTCTTGTTTCCTCTAACAAAAAAAAAAAAAAAATTAAACTAATTTAAAAAGTAATCACTTCAAAAAATATTTTTAAGCAACAAAATTTTTAGTGTTTGCGAAATTATTTTTTTAAACTTTGACTTTATTTTGGCCCTTAACAAACCGACCTTAAGCCTCACACTCAAAGAGCTGATTAAAATCGGTAAAAGTGTACACCAATTTGTAGCCGTTACGATAGGCTATATCGGAATCAAATGGCACTCAAAAATAATTACTCGTTTCAATTTAATGCAATTTTTAACATTTTTTTGGTGTGTATATTTGTCATTGAAAAATTTACTTTATAGTAATATAATTAATATTTGCAATTTTTTATTTATTACATTATTTGAAGAGTTTTTTGAAGTTAATATTTTTCTCATCTAATCTCAAAAAAATTTAGTGAATTAAATGCAATTAAAAAATTAAAAAAAAAAAAAAAAAAATTAAAAATTTTCTGATTTTTGACTACTATAACATAAACGGCCGTTTTTTGTCCGTTAATGTAAATTTAATAAATTGTTTGATTCTCAAATATTAAAAATATATCAACAAATTTTATGAAATCAAAAGATGAGAAAATTTATGCATACTTTTTAATGAAATGTTCAAAAAATCATTATGATCTATATCATATCACATTTAATTTGTATTTGAGTCATTTTGATGTGGGTTACATAAGTATGGTAATTTTTTAAATATTGTTCAAAATAGAATTTTCGTAATTTTTTATAACTTTTTATCTCAAATCGCCATAACACTGACGCCGTTCGCTAAAAGCCATTCTGTGTTTTGTTAAAGCCAGCTAATATTGGTACTAAATAGCATTAATGTGCCATTAAAAAAATTTTCAAAATTTTCAAAATTTTTTTTAACTTTAAAAGTAAACAAGTTTGAAGAAATGCCCATATATGGTAACATTCCCAGTTTATCACCCCTTATATTATAAATTATTTAAATCTTAAAATGCAGAATCATATGTTTTTAATGTCCGTTTATTAATTAGGCAATGACTAATGTTAAGACTAATGTTTAAGTTTTGAAGACTTTGTTCTGCCCTGGCAGCCCTGTTGAACAATATTTTTAATTTTCGAAATTAGCTTTGCAAAAAATATATAATTTTAAATTTAATTTGTATACCTACATATTTCCATACAAAATTATTTTTAAAATTATTTATTTGACATAGAATATTAATTTTAAACTATTTAATAATGTTAAAAATAACAAAAACATTTATATTGTCAAAAGATCCATTTATTAAATTTTAGCACTCTTGAAAGTTGCAACAGAAGACTTTTGTATGATTTTGCTACGGGAGTCTTATGTGCAAGATAATTTTGGGCCGATGTTCAAAAAAGTAGGCATCATATTTTAACTTAAATTAAAACTATGTAAAAATACTTTGCGGGAAAACATTTTTGTGACGATTTCAACCAAATTCGCTTGTCTTCCTTGCAAATAATGTTGTGTTTCAAATTTCATTAAGAATCTTGCAAATGGTAACACGCCGTTTGATTAGAATGTTTATATTTATAACGGTTGGACGAACGGACTGATTGGCGCTGGTGAATCATTTCAATAAATTATTTAGTACCAAACTAAACACCTGAAGATGGCTAAATAACATTGCGCAACTTTCAACTTACAATGATATTTTTACATTTTATTTATGTTTTCCAAATGCGACATATAACTTGTTTAACATTTTTGGAATGCTAAAATCTTTTTCTTTTAAACGATATCAATATCTTGCTATAAAAACTTACGGTTTAGTTAATGCCCCACAACCTAATTTTCTACACCAACGTGCAATTAGAAATCCTTGTTTTTTTTTTTAATATTTTTGATTTAATGTAAATTCTGTTTATAACAAATTTTACTGATTTTAATCATATATTTTCATTTTGTATATTTTAGATTACAAAGGTGCATATGCGTTATAATTTCAATAAAACATAAAACTTTTTACTGTAATTCAAATGTGTATACTAATATTTGTTACAGTGATAATTCAAATGGATTTTCTATGCTAAAATGTGTAAGTAAACTATTTTGTTTCCACAAAGTGTAATGAAAAACTTAAAATTGAACTACAGTGCAAAAACTAAATGAAACTATAAAACAAACAGTGAAAAAAGTATGTAGAGGGAATTAATTTCTAAAATCCATAATGATAATATCAAACATTTACCAAAGCGAAATTCCTTATTGCGTCTATTATATCCTGAACCCATGCCACCAGCTTGTGAAGATTTGACGCGTAATATACGCGGTTGGGCCAGGCGCTTAATACGTTTTAATAAATTACTAACGTATGCAATATTATTACTATCATTATGAGTATAGTTGCTATTGTATTTGTTACTATTATCAACAACAACAAAATCCCTATTTATGTCGCCAGAAGAATATGAAGAAGAGGTGGATGTGTAAGCGGATAAAGATGATGACGATGATGGTAATAATAATGATGTTTTAGCTTTTGCATACAACACCGCAAAATGTTTGTTATATTTATGAGATTTTGCTGTTGTTTTTGCTGTTGGTGGTGTTCTTGCCGTAATAATGAAACGTTTAATGTTTTTTGCGGTTTTTTGTTTGTAATTAGTAGCGGATATATGAAGATTATTAGTATTATAATCCAGACCATTATTACTATACGTATACAACGTGTTGGTAGCTAAGCGTTTTTTGTTTTTATTTTGGTGTTAAAAAATTCATATTAATATAGAAATAGAATAGAGAAGTTGATAAATAATAAGTATGTTGTTAATACGGTAATACATTATTAAAGCGGTTAAAAAATATTCCATTAGCATCAAAAAATAGTATTTAAACAAGTATTACAGTTATAAATATAGGTTAAGATGTACTTACTCTTTACTCTTAACCAGGTATAGGCGGATTTTTCACCAGCCTCATTAACAGCTAAACATTGAAACATGGCAGAATCATCAATGGCAAGATGTTTTATGTGCAAAGAATTATCATCGGATAAGGAAAATCTAGAAGAATTAAAAAAAATAATAATCATAATAATAAAAATAATAATAATAATAATAACAATTGTTCTGTATTATTTTTCCAAATAATTATATACTTACTTATCATTTTGATAATCCATTGGTTCAGCATTTCTAAACCATGTCACTGATGGCTGTGGATCTCCCACAACATCACATGGCAGCGTCACTAATGCTCCCAAATCACCAAATGTTTCCTGACGCATTTGTGTAAAAAACGAAGGCGGCTCTAAGATTTCAATCTTCGCTTTTGACGTTAATATTTTGTAGCCTCCGCTACGTAAACGTACTTGACATGTGTATTCTCCTGAATGCGTTAGATTGACCGACAACAAGGCCAATGAACGATTCCATGGATCATTAAGTGTATGGGCAATTTCAGCATTTTCAATTGGTATGCCATCTTTAAACCATAGTGTTTCCAACTCATGCAATGGCCGTGCATTTGCAATGCACTGCAATTCGGCAACTTGTTCGCCACGTTTTAATTTCATATCCTGCGGATGTACAATAATTTCCGGTGGAACCTCAATATATGGATCACCGCTTACATTCAAATGTATAAAGGCACTGTTCTCCTCTTTGCCCAATTGGGTGTTGAATGCACGCGCACGATATGACCGGCGATCAACTTCATCGGCACTGAGTATTATCAATTGATTGGCTTTTGTAAAGGCATATTTAATGTCATAATTTAAGGGACCCTCAACGGTTTGCCACGTAACTGAGGGTATTGGTGTGGAGTCAATGGCAGGCAAATCAAATATGGCTGGATGGCCAGAAACAACAGTTAAACGGCCTTCTGTTATATTATTAAATGTGCCCATATCTGCAACAATAAAAAATGAGAAAAAAAAGAAAGATAAAGTTGTAAACTCACATACAGAAAAAATGTTATACATAAATTAAGAAATTATAGGCATTTATTATTTCAGTTGTAACAGTTGCATAGTAACATTCATTCTTTCGTACCCTGAGTTTTTTCATTTATTCATTTATGTAGGTTTATTCCACAAAAAAATCGTTCTGTTTATTACTCCTCATACATATTCCTTTGCAAAGTCATGTTAAATCGAAAAAAAAAGAAAAATATGTTTAAAACACACAACAAGTCTATCAGTCAACAAGTCCACTGCCCTAACGTCCCACCCTTCAACCCACCATTTAAGAATCATGTTGTTTGTTAGTGTGTATAAATAAGCTTCGAAATTCCTACACTCATGCAATATGTTCATCATTCAATTGTGATCCACATGAATTTGAAAGAATTATTGCATCAATTCTCACAAGCAACATAAGTACTGCGCCCGCAAATTATTAAAATAAAACCAATAGGTCAATCTCTTTGAAATGTTGATTTTGTTAAAGGGTGTTAATGAGAAGAGAGATGAGGCTAAACAAATTAGAATTCGTTGTGTTTTCTAATGATAAGAAAGAATCTTTTCTGACGGCGCTCATTTGTGTGCATTTCTCTATTAAAAGTTTCATTTGTTATGAATGAAGTCCTTTTTTCCCAAAAAGTTTATTCGACAATTTTGATTTATTTATGCAATATTTATCTGATACATTTCCTATAACATTTCTTAATGGAATACATGACCAGTACGTGCTTTTTATCACCTCTTAGACAGCAATCATATTTCTGAAAAAATACAAAAAAAAAAAAAAAAAAAATAGTTTCAGTAATTTCGAGCTCCCTTTTGCCTTCACATTTTTTCTAGCGTTCCTATTAGGAACTTTTTTACTTCGTTGTCTTCAGTCTAGCTTTTTAACTTTTATGATAAAAAATACACAGTAATTTAAAGATCAAGTCTCATTCCATCCAGATATCTAGAGATTTTCTCTTAAAATTCCTTTTATTTTTGCGATCCAGTTGTTTTACAACTTTTTTTTTTTGGTTATCAGGATTTCTTTCGGTGATCATGAACTCTTTGTATTCTTCATGACTCAAAAAACTGAATTTCCCAACTCACCTGCACTCCTAGTAATATGGTCAACATGTGTTTTGATTAGAAATTTTGTAGTATGCATTTGCATGAATTGTGTTAAATATTTATTTTAAGAAAAACTAATTATGTTATTAAAATAAAGTTTAGCACACAATTATTGAATATAATAACTATTTGTACGAAATTTCATTGCCGCACATGCTTTTTTTTAAGAGATATCGGTTGAAAAATATGAAATTTATTTGGCCCATAACTTTTTTGTTTAAGAACCAATTTTACCCATTTATAATACCAAACAAACCTCCCTCGAGCCCTATCGTGCTTTCAACAGACAGACGGACATTGCTAAATCGTCTTAGAATTTCATGAGAACCCAGAATATATTTACCTATATACTTTATAGGGTCTTAGAGAAATATTTGGATATACAAAAGGAATGAGAAATTTAATATACTCCTAATCTTTTGTAGAGTATATTATTATTAATAATTAAAAAAAAATATACATTCCTTTCCATTTCTGTGTCGACCACAACAAAGTCTTTGCTAGAGTTGAAGTACTGACACTTGCATTAAACAAGAATATAAACAAACTTTATTTTATCCCGCATACACATACATACTTTGTCGTTTTTTGAATGAGTTTGAATGAATGGACAAGTGTGCTAATTAATTTAAGTAACTGTCACTTAATTGCTAATCGTCGAAGTAGAAGTCGTTTTAGACGTTTCTGTCTTACTACTCGACCTCTTTATATTCTCTATTTTTTTGCTCATTGTTATTTGTTGTAGGTTAAAGTTTTAGCTTTACAATTATATCTTAATTTTTTCTTTGTCATCTTTTTTTTAGGCCTTTTAATTGAAAGACATTCCGTTGTTTAAATTAAAAGAAGAAAACCATGGGTAGTCTGTCTGTATGTCTTTCAGTTTTTTTTTCTTTTGTTTTTATTGCACTGCCGGAGGAAAATTGTTTAATTAAGTGACACTTAATAAATGTCAGAAATTGTTATATGTATATGTTTTCTTTGGCGTGTGAGGAGTTTTGTGGGGAGAGAATTTCTTAAGAAAAACTGAATAATATTTAAATTTATGGGCATAACGAAAAAGTGCATTTTAAAAAATTTACATTCTTCTATATACATATGTATTTATTAATGTATTAAGGCCAAGTTGCAATTAAACTTTTATAGATATTTGTCACTTTGAGAGTGACTAAGTTCACACGTTTGCTTATGATTTTTATAGCAAATATTTTAAATTTTATATTCATCATACAATTTTAATTTTATGTTTGAAATTTGTATATTTTAACGATTTTTTTACAACTTCAAATTATTTAACAACCTGATAAGCATCATCAGATGAAAATAATCTTTTTTTATTTTTTGTTAGCTTTTTGTAAATCCCAATATGTTTTTGAAGATTTTTGTTTTTATGAATTTTTATAAAAACCAGACGGGTATTAATGTGTATATTATACACTACAGATGTTGTAGCACTTCCGGAATTATATTCAGCATATTTTTTGAAAATTACTTTTTATTCTGTTCGTAATGAAAATTCAAATTTTTGTATAATTTTGCTTTTTATCCCGTTTTTTATTAAAATTCGGATTGGCTAGTGCTGAGATATTTTGGAGTTGAGCTCATGTCCATAGCGAATCAGGAGGGGTATCTAATAAAAAAAAAAAAAATCACCAATATTGCATTTATGAATTGATTGTAAAATAATTCTACACATAGATAGTCATTACATATGTAAAATATCTCTTTTAGTTTTAGTTTTTTTGTTTAACTTTGTGGACTCAATTTGCATTCTAAAATTTTTCAAAAATATTCGCTAGATTCCCTACAAAATTCTAAATAATATTGCAGCAAGGATCATATAAATATATCGTTCCGATAACAACTTAGATAACTCTCAAATTGGAAAAATTCATTTTTAGATTTTTCCAAAAATGTTGTAATATTTTTTCACTTTAAAGTAATTTTTTTTGTTTCGGTCCATACAATTTTTTCTGTGTTTCCAAAAGAAATCTGATCATAAATGCGTTTAAAGTTAATTGGGAGGCATTTGGGGCAACGGTATTCCCACTAGCCCCATCCGAATTTCGTGAATTTTAATTTTTATTGCCTTCACCACAGGTGTAAGGAGTATATATTATTCCCTTTGAAATTTTCACAATTTTCGTAGGAGAGCAAAAAAAGTTTATATTTTCTGGTTCGTTATAAGAAACGAATTCGATAGGACGATGTCTGAACGTTCGTCCGTTTGTTGGTTGAAATGACGTTTATGAAGGCACCCGTTATAGTAAATAAATGATATATGTAACAAACGATAGGTAATCCTTTCGAGAATTCAACAAAATCGGTTAAAAATGCCGGAGATGTCTTTAACAAAAAAAACCAATAAGCTTTTATTGGTACAACTTTACGTGTTTCTCCCCTTTTTACACCTTCGTAACACAATTTAACAAAAAAAAAAATTATAAATTTTAAAAATTTTAATGCATAACTATTTTCAAAAATTCATTTAAGCCTAGTAAACTATCGTAAATCCTTTTAAATATTTATATGTAATTCTTTATATCAGCAAACCAATATTTATAAATATTTATATAATTTCTTTAAAAAAACCCATACACTTGAAAATAGCAGCAATAAAGAACATAGTAAATTTTAAAACATCAGCAGCATTATCATACTTACGGGCAACGACAACATCAATTTTTTCACTAAATATTGAGCCGGCATCATTTTTAGCAATGCATTTATAACTGCCGGCATCCTCCCGTTGTGTATTCAATATTCGTAGATACTGACTGGATGAAAAATCACCAACGGGTAAACCATTCTTTAACCAGCGATATTGAGGTTGTGGATAACCTGCATTAAAAAAAAAAAAAAAAAAAGAGAGAAGGAAATGAAATATTTATTATTAAATATAAATAAAAAAAGGATACAGAAAGAAAACAAGAAAAATTTTAAGTAAGTAAAACTGGAGGCAGAATATTTTAAAAAACATAGCATAGTTATGTGGGCAACTTGCTTATATATAAATAGGTATAGAAATTTAAGTTCTTGTGTGTTAATAAGAAGTCACTGGACTTTCATTTTAGTAACAATAACTAACTTTAGACAGTCTGTGTTTTTTCTGTTATTCTCACATATATTTTTTACTACAATTGATGTGGCAACAATGTACATTTATTTGTATTTATTATGTTTTTTGTTCATTCGTTCCCAATGAATAGAATTTCAATACAAAATATTTATGTTAGTATTTAGAGGAAATCGAACAGTGTTCTATTTTTTCTATTTTTTTTGTTTTTGCAAAGCAAACAAAACATCTGCAATAATTTTAGCAAAACGTGTATGTGCATTTTTTACAATTGTTTAATTTTTTGTGTTTGTTTATACTTTGCTATTGAACATTTATATCTAAAAGGTAGAACAACAAAAAATCTATAGCATGTATTTATTGAATTTATTAGACATTAGACAGTTATTTACGTGTTTGCGCTATTTTTTCCTATAATATAATCTCTTTCACTGTAATCCACACAAATTATGCTTAAAAATGTATATGTATAACAGATAGATATGAAAAAAAGGAATTATTTATTTATTCGTTTAGGAGTAAGCATATCAAATTTATTTATCAACCAATTATTCAGAATTAACATATTATTGATAAATATTCAAAATTTAATTAATTTATTGAAAAAAAAAAGAATAATAAATTATGATATATAACGCTATTAGATTTTTGTGTGTTTGTGTTTGTTTCAATCTATTTCTTGTGCTCTTTTTCAACTGTTACCTAAGTTTTCTAATAGACAATGTGGGGGGAACTTCACGTTAACAACAAGACTAGCGACAGTCTTAACTACTGTCTTCTTTTAAACGCCTTTGACAACAAAGGCGTTGTTTATTTTGGGGATGACAAGGATGGCGACAAAGTATAAAATGTTTCCTTTGTGAACTTTATTGATGACAAACTAAGCGACCATATGTTTTATTGTCGTCTTTCATTTCCTCAATTGATGACGAGAAAACAGAAAATACTTTAAAGGTTGTCACCCATAAACTATGTTAATGAGAACATAAGAAACAATGGATTATATACTTTTGTATAACTTTTTTGACGATAGCATGTTGTCCTCTAACTAGCTATGTTTACGACAATATAAAGGACAATGTTTTAAATACTGTCTTTTATATAATTCCGGTATATAATAATAATGGTAAATTAATGAAATTTATAAATAAAAGAAAAAAAAAAAACAAATGTTTTATATATTAGTAAAGTTAAATAATTTTTTCATTATTAAAATAATAAAATTTGTAAGTGTTTATAGTAAAAAGGAATTACCATAGTATTAATATTAACATTGTTTTTTTACAGGAAATTTAAAAAAAGGGGTACAGTTTTAATCAAAGTCCTCAACATTTAATATACTTTTTTCTTTAAACAAAATGTTAATTTAATTTAATATTTTAATTATAATACTATCTCCTTATTTGTCAATTAGTCGTTGACGACTGAGTGGATCATATTGTTATCTCTATGATCGTTAGCGACAAAGATCATGGCGCTGTCATCTATACAATAGAGAATATTGTACCCCAAGTAATCGTTGTCGATTTAATGTACGTCTTTGCCGCCTATATAATCGCTGACGATAAAACAGACGACATAGTCGTTATCGACAACATTGAGGAAAAAAATCTTTTACAATGTATTTTACATATTTAAAAAGAACATTTTTGCTATAAGGACATATAGCACTTGCCCCCAAAATCTTTCGATTTGTATGTGCTTTAGACTATAAGTTGTGATATATATTTTTTTTAATTTATTTGAATTATATATTTAATTCTATAATTCTAATACAAAATTCATAGTTTATTAATCAATTTTATTATACTGCTATTTATCTAAAAATAATTGCAAATTAATTTAAAGCATTTTTTTCAACAGACAAAACTATTTATAATGAAATTTCATGTATATATTCTAAGCAAGTATAAACATTTATATATAAAACCAATTAAAATCAGTTTTCTGTCAGGATATTCCATTTTTTTTATAGTTTTAACAATTCACCATAAACTAACATCTATTTGACATTTATAACATCAGATGGCTTGACTTTTTCCCTAGAAGAAGAGAAAGAAAAATCTAAATTATATGTAAATGTCCCTCAATGAAATGAAAAAAGGTCTGCTGACTCTTGTGGCCTCGGTCACAAAGAAGCATAGAGTGCGAAATGGGGTAAAAAAGAAAAATCTCAAGTTTTCATAAAAAAAACATTTTTTACAGATTATCTATAAAAAGAAAAGGATAATAATGGATAAAAATTTCTCATTTATATGTACTAATGCTAGTAATATTCATTTTCATTCACTCATTCAAAATCAGAAGTCTTTCCATTAAAAAAATATAAATTTTTTTTGCTTTTTTACATACATATATTTTTAAATGAGATACTTTTTTTATATTCTAAAGAGTAGCACAGCTCACATATCCTGTCATTTTGTCTATATAGAGACTATTACTCTCTATGGGTGTTAAAATCAGTTACTAACAGTTTTGTTTACTTAGTTGTTGTAGTTTTCCATTTTTTTTTTTTGCTAAGGAATATGCTAAACTAAAAAACTATACAGTGAGTGAATCGTATCATACCCGGCCATATTATATGTAGTTATACATATACATATACATTCAAGAGGAATGGTTTGTATGAAGGTTTTTTTGTCTTCTTGTCTTTTATAATCGTAGAATATTTTTCGTTTTTTCTTGAAAAAATATTTTACTACACATTGACAATTGTCTGGCTGGTCAGGCATTCAAATACAGGCAACACTTTTGCAAATTGTGTGCCAAATCAACAGTAATACAGGAAGATCTTTTTATTTTCCCCTCAAAACTTCATATACTAATGTTAAGCAAAACAAATGAATGAGAAAAAAAAAGAACAAATTCTAAATAGAAAACGATAGTATAATAGTTTATCCGGCTTTTCAAAAGATATAGTGTAGTAGTGCCATGGCATTATACTGATATTTCAATAAACATCTGCATATTCATTCATGAACATTTGTGTACGATGGCTGTTTAAAAATTTAAATAGATAAAGTCAAAATTGAAATCCGAAATCGGTTATGTTAAAATTTTTTTATGTATTGATTATTGATTGATTGATGCTGGGTTCTTAATGTAGGCTTAAATTCCTGTTTAACTTATCTTTTGGCTTATTTATTTTTTTGGTTTTAGTTATTTGCTTTATAATTTTTGGTAAAGAAATACAATTTGATCATTTAAAACCCAGTTGGCCAAATTTTTATAGACAATGTAATAAACCCGTGATTTTTAAACGTTATTGAGGATAGGATAGATAACAATTTCATTTTTTGTCCTGTTACAATTTACATTTTTATTTCTGAAAAATAAACATATCTTGTTGGAGAAAATTTTAAAAATAAAGAAACTGAAAATTGAAAAAAATGAAGTAAGTACAACAAATGCCAAGATCTTTACATCTTTAGAGATAAATTGTCTGTACGACCAGTTAGCACTTTTATGAAAAAATTTTCGAAAAAATACCAACATTGCTAATATGTGTCAAAGCGTTTTACAGAGAGGAACCTGTAGTCAATTTTAAAGTGGGATTTATGCTTCCATAAAAATTTACGTTTGTAAAATGTTAATATTAGTGTTGATACTACTAATATTGATACTAATATCTATATAGGATGAATGTGGCTCAATAATGGAACAAAATTTTGCATTGAGATTTATGAATATTTTAAAATTTCTTTAAGACGAATTTTATTAAAATATTGATATTTGAAATATGAACATTAAAACTCAATCCGGGTAAACATTTGTATTTGGTGAATCGATCATAACTGATAATTGATCAAGATATCTTAAAAAAAAACAAAATGTCTTTGTTCATAAGGTTTACATGGAAAGATTTCCATATGAACGGATGGACATCATTAGATTTCCTCACAAAGCGTTTTGGATCCAATAAGTCTACTTAAAGGTGGGGATATGACGTTTTTTTCTGTACAATAACAATATTCCTTTTTACAGAATGTACCAAAAAATCTAGACACTTATAAACATTTTTGTTATTTCAATCGATTCCAAAAAAAGTAATTAAGCAAATTATGTAAGAGATAAAGTGTAGAAAAGGCAAATAAAATAATATCAATAAGATAGTTTGGACTTCTGTTATTAATTAATTACTTAATTAATTAATTTCAGTTATTTTCCAAAACTTGTATGTCAACTCAAACGTTATTTTAAATTATTTCAATATATGTAATAATAAAAATATAGCATAAATTAAAAACTTAACAAAAATGCAAATAAATTTCTAATGCTATTATTTTATACTACATTAATCATACAAATTGTCATCGATGACAAATGAAATATATTGTTGTTAATACGTTTATCAACGATCGAATGGCAAACATATTGAAAACATATTCATTGACGATATGTTAAATACTATTGTCATACATATAATTGTCAACTATAATTTGCACAATGTCGTAAATGATTTAGTTGACACTTGTTTGAAAAAGTCGTCGGCGATTTGTATTAGCGTTGTACGCGTTGTCGATGTTATCTTGAAGACATGGCCAACTGGAAACTGTTACTCATAAGGTTGTGTTTGTAAATACGAAATCAATATTGTTTCCATGAATTTGTTCTCTTTGCAAATAATTTTGGTTGTAGTAAAAACTTAAAATACCGAATGGATAGGTTATGAGCAGGGTAACCAAAAATATGCAAAATCATATTCTTTTCCGGGTTCCAAATGAACTAAATTGTTAATTATTTATTTGTTTCAGACAATTTAAAGAAATTTGGTATGGATTTATTTTTACATATTTTAGACCTAACATCATATTATTGTATATTTTGGTCTTCTCTATTTTCATTTTCTATTTTCATAGAAAAATCTTATTTTAGAGCATATTTTAGCAAAATATTGCTTATGTTGCACTCAATACATTTTTTACATAATTATCTATTAATTTTCTATTTTTACTGTCACATACCTTTTTCCTTTTTGATAGATATTTTGTAATTTCCTGATACAATGTATTAGCTTTAAGTATTTTAAAGTGTATAAAGAACATATATATTTTTTTTTATTAATTGATAATAAAAATCAAGTTGTTTTTACCATGACAAGTAGATAATTTAAATTTCCAATTTTTTAGCCAGGAAACGTAACACTTTAAGAGCATATTCTATCATTTTATGGTCATATTTTCACATACAATATTTCTTTTAGAGTTATTTTTGGTTGCCTATTTCTTGGAGTTATCACAAATAATAAATAATTTTTAATTTTCCTTTTATCAAAACATAACTAGTAACCCTCGTATGTATATGTAATCATGTATTTATCTGTGTTTATTTCGTCCTTTTTTTATTTTTATTTATTTTTTTTTGAAAAGCAAACGGAAGTTTAAGCAAATGAAAGGCGTCTGTTGTGACACAAAATAATATCCTTTATTATGCAGGCTCGATTCACAATGTGACAATACTAAACAATAACAACACCAATACAAACATACAAAATTAGAAATATTAAAAAAGAATGAGAAAGAAAAAAACTGAAAAAAGTACTTTACTTATTATTGCACAAGTAACCCATCATTAACTTTTTAATGAAGTAAATATAATCCGAAAAATATAATCAGTAGAACGATTGAAAATAGTGTTTCAATTAATAACATACAGTTGGAAATGAAACGGATAAAAAGGAAATTAGCAAATGAACTAAAGCTGAAAAAAAGCAAAAAGATAAATGAAATGAAAGATTCACAAAAAAAAGTAAGCAAAAACATTAATGATTTAAGTATTTAACGAAATTGATGTTCCAAGTCATTATTGATTTGTACTTAAATGAATCTGTAGAATACATATTATATCTTAAGCATTTAATACATAATGTAATACTCGTATTTTGGCAGCAATGAGAAAAATCCTTAATTTCCAAGGTGTTAGCAGTTCTTACTTACATATGTATATGTATGTATACATTTTTTTTTAATTTCTTACATAATTATTAAAAATTTTAATGGGTTTAAACATGTTGTGTAACATTCAATTTTTTCCTCAATATGACCAACTTAAAATAAAAACTAATGAGACGATAACCTTTGATCTCATACAACTTTACAACTGAGAAAAAATCAAATGATAGCATTTTTTTTTTTAACTAATATTCCTTTGCTTGTAAATTGTCTACATTACATGCTTTTGCAACAAAATGTTGCTTTATTACTAGGCATGAACAAGGGATAAATTCATTATTTTATACAATTTTTAAGACTTAAATAGAAATTAAACTTTTAACTCTTTAAAATTGCAAACGGTTATTATTTTTAATCCTTATTGCTTTTTTTTTGAAAACAAAGTAATATCCATATAATTTAATTTTGTTTACTCTAGTTGAAATTTGTTTTTTTTTTTTATACACATAAAAAATTATTTCGAATGAGATAAAAAATCTATTTTATAGTTTAAATAGCTCAAATTTCTATTTAAATACTACTACTATTTAGTTTTAACTAAAGAAAAGTTGTTAAAAGATATTTTCAGTAATTTTTTGCGTTTTTTTAAGGATCAAAAGGAAACCGATTAGAAACAAGTAAAAAAAATGCTACAAATCTCTCGACAATATGACGACTTAAGTAAGTCATTCTTTTAACTGAACTGTAAATAACTTGTTTTATTTCAAAGAAACATTTGAAAAGACAGGATGTTAAAAGAATGAGTTATTTATTCTATTAACATTATTAAAAATAAAAAAAATATAATCGCATCATAAATCAGGTTTATAAATTTTGAATTATTCTAAAAATAACTGTTTTTTGGGAAGGCTCTTGTATAAATATCTTTTTTTTTTGGGAATAATGTGGCTTTTTAACCGTATTAATTTGTTTATGTTTTCGTCAAATATTAAAATAAAATTTTTAAACAAATTAAAAAAAAAATTGAATTTGTTCATATTTTTCTTATTTTTGCTGCAAAAATATTAAAGCTGAAGGAAGGAAAAAAAGTGTTTTATTACACCCCTAAAAACAAAACTAGTTATGTTTTATAATGTTTGACAAAATACTACGATTCTATTGATAATTGTTCGTGAGCTGCACCGTTTTCAAAAAAATTTTTTTTAGATTTTTTTGTATTTTTTTTAAAGCAACACGAAGAAAATATGTTATCATTTGGAAGGTATTTGGAAGCCGCGTTCATTTAATTCTTTTTTATTTAATGTTATTTATTCCTTTTAATAGTATTTTTTGCAATTTTCGTAAATATTTTAGTAAGTTCGTTTATGAAAAATTTTATATTAGATTGATTGTCTGGTAAACCACGAAATTGAAGGAATATTAAAGTAAAAATAAATCAGACACCAAAAACTTATATTTATAAACAAGTAGAAATTTAAAAATTTAAAATTAACAAAATTAATCAGACACAAACAACTTATATTTATTTATAAGCAAGTAGAAATTTTTAAACTTGACCTTTCGCTTTAAAGTAGCAAATAATATTTTGAAAAAACCTTGAAAAATATGATATTTTGTGGAATATAAGAATATTGAGCTCACTCTTGGATATGTTTTATATACCAATGGTCGCGGCTTCAAAATACCTTTCAAATGGTACCATATTTTCTATGCGTTGCTTCGGAAGAAAATACAAAATTTTCAAAACACTAAAAAATACCTTTTTTAAAAAAGGTCTAGCTCACGAACGTTCATCAGTAGAACCGTAATATTTTGGGAAACATTATAAAACATACCAATGTTAATTGTTAGTGGGTAACAAAAAAACTTTTTAATAAATACGTTAAGTCTTAAATAAAAAATCAATCAAATTTACATCAAAGTAGACGCTTAGAATAAGAAAAGGGATAAGAACATTTTTAATAAATCTTTACTTATTTGCGTAAATATAAAAATATAGTTAAAAAGCTACATATATACATTCTTCTGTTTTTTAAGTCGATTAAAAAATGTAAAATTAATTTTAAATGTAGGGAGCAGTTTTTTTTCGAAATATCTCAAAATTTAGTGGGTGTTTGGAAATTTTTGAAAATTGATTTGTGATGTACTCAAGAACATCTAACAGAGCTATTAGAGTGTAATTTTTTTAAATAACTGATTTATGATAATAACTAGTCTTTAGGAAAATATTTAAATTGTGTATTTAAATTTGATAAAAGTTGGAGTCATTAACACTCTAATTTATTGTTTTCCAGAAAAGGACTAAAATTGTTTACAAATTGTACTCATAGCCCTTTTGTCATGAAAAACAATTTAATTTAAATTTTAATGCAGAGCGATTTAGAAAAATATACATAAATTTTTCACAATTATTCTTTTTATTTGAAATTTTTGATAAATTTTCTTTTTATAGAAATGTTTAACGTATGTTCTTTATTTCAAAAAATTTCTTTTGAAGGAAGTTTTGGATAATTTTTTATAAATTTACTTTTGATATAATATTTTCTATTTATTTATTTATTTTATTTTAGATTTTATTTTCAACAATTGTTTCTTTTGTAGGAAATTTTTTGTAAATTTTCCTTTAATAACATTTTTTTAAATATCTTAAATTTTATAGTTAATTGTCTGTTAATATATTTTGGGGACAGATAACATTGAAGCCATTTCTTGATATGTTTTTATAGAAATTGTATATTTAAATTTTAATTTATATTCATCAATAAGTTAGCTTGTTACAACATTTTAAAACCTTGATTTATGTTAACTATAACAAAAGTTACAGACAAATTTTCAAATTTTCAAAGTTCTTAGATTTAATTTTTTAAAAAAATATGAATAGAAAATAAATAATATAAATCTGTATTGATCTATAACCATTCATTGCCACAATAATCAATACCTGTGGGTACTATCCTTTAATCAAAAAATTTAGAAGTTAATTATTAATATTAATCATACGCACTAGATAAAATAAACAGTAATTGAAGGATAACTTTTAAAACGCTGCAACGATTTTCATAATATTTGAAGTAACAAAGAAGATAAGTTATTCAAATATTGTTAGAACATATATGGACTATTATCAAAAATTTTTGATAATAGTCCATATATATGACTGAAACTGACTTTAATCCTTAATAAGTTTTATAGTAAAACTATCTTAAACAAATGGGCTATAAATATACACTTACAGGACTTGAAACTAATAGAGTCAAAATTTTAGCATCATAGCTTTCATTTTATAAATGTGATTGGTGTTCAAAGTTAAAAAAAATTAGAAAAAGTCCAAAAAATTTTCCATTATCCTACACTTTTTGTTCGCTCGTTTATACTTTTTGATCTCATTCGATGTTATATAAACTAATGGGACTTTGTGGATAAATGACAAAATGATGACAAAATTTAATGGGGTCTGTGCGCCCCTCAACGAAATACAAATTTTGAAATAAGGGCAACAAGTATTGTAAGTATGCGTATTTTGCATTATATCTCACTGATGTGTCCGAAATAGTCGACATAGTAGATAGTCTCAAAGTTTAGAAATCAAGAACGAAACTTTTTCAAAAAGTTTTTCGCGAGGCACATTTACAATGGGGTTTGTGCGCCCCTCAACGAAATTTTTAAATAAGGGCAACAAGTATTGTAAGTATGCGTATTTTGCATTATATCTCATTGATGTCCCCAAAATAGTCAACATAGTAGATAGTCTCAAAGTTTAGAAATCAAGAGCGAAAATCTTTCAAAAAGTCAGTTTTTCGCGAAGCACATTCATAGTTCCATATAAAATAGCATGGGCTACTGAGTGAACTTAGTTTTTTGTTATTTTACACAATAAAATCGGAGGAGCATTAAAAATAAATTTAATAATAAATAAATATATATATATAAATTTTCGTCAAAACAGATTTTGCTAAGGCACATCGCATGGACAGTATGAAATTGTCCGAAACTGGTATATTTGGTGTTTGTAATGCTTAAGGGAAATGTAGGGGCGCATCAAAAAATTTCGAAAGATAAAAATTTTATGGATCAAAAAATTCTTTCTTTGGTTAAAAAACTATCACAATATTAAATAGCATATCTTTGTAATAAACTCTAATAAAATATATTTTCGTATTATATATGGAGAAATAACTTAGATTCAATCTCCATTTTTCGTAAAATTTTTAATAATTGCTATTTTTATTACAAAGACAATTTTTAAAATTTTACCTAAAATATACTACACTAATACCATTAAACATTGAAAATATAAATTTTATTTGAATATCTCAGTAGGATTTGATATTACGCATAATTTTTTTAAGAATTATAGACAAATTTCTAGCTTGTAAACATTTTTATATGTTAATCTTAAAACCGCAATAACTTTCACGTCACTTGCACTAAACGAGAACTGCTTTTACATGCATTCGAGTCACTTTATATTTATACAAATATATTTTAATGTGCCATAATTTATTTATTTTTTTTAACGTCTAATGGGTTTTTGATAATGACCCATATGCAGTGTTGCCAGAAGGTAAGAAAAAAGAGACTCAATTGGACTTTAATAAAAGGCCAGAAAAGGCTAAATGCCCCAAAAAATAAGGACAGAAAGAAACTGATATATTTTCTTATTTAAAAACCTATTTTATTTTTTTTTGTTCCGTTAGTTTTAAATATTTTTTTAAGGTATTGTAATAAGTTTTTAAATAAAACGCAGAATAGCTGCCAACAAAATGATCCAATGACAAATTGCTCACAAGATTCTTATGCAAATTTGGAATATATTTCATATTAAAAATGACCTAATGTTTTGAAGTGATTTTACGTAATTTTTGAATTATAATATAGACAATATTTTTGAATTATATTCATAAATATGACAAATGAAGTTTATTAAAAAATAATTATAATAATTGATTAAGTAAGTCAAGTTATGTCTGATTTGTAGAACGAAGAGCCGCAGGCTAAAATTTTTGTTCAATCCCAGCAAAAACTTTTTGGTTCTCGGTAATGCCAACTACTTATTAAAGTAGTTTCTTGGTAATGAGGCGTCATCGTTATTTGCCTACTCTATATTAATTAACTAAGTATCCAATAGTATAATAGCACATCAATATTGTAATCACGTGGATCAATTGGCTAGAGCGTTGGATTAACTACCAGAAGGTTGTTTGCTTCAACCCCATTCTGATGCTGTTAGTTTTTTTTTTTTTTTTTAATAAAATGTCTAAAAAAGATATTTTATACCAAAAAAGTTTCTGTCACTTAGAAAATTAAGAGCGAGAGGGTGTACTCAGTAAAACGTTAGTCATTAAAAGCGATTGGTTAATTTGTGCCCAAGTTCAAATCTCAGTGACGGCAAAATTCTTCGTTTTTCTTTAATTTTTATTTTTGTTTAGGTACATATTTTTGAGTACCCCTAGAGTCTAAAAACAACTACATGAAATTGTGGACAACTCGAACAAAAATAACTAGTTAATCAGACAAAAATTAAGTAGTTTATTTTTGTTCCCAATAATACCTGCTAGCTTTCCAGAAAAGCAAATTTTTTGCTGGGATATAAGTAATCTCGATTTTTATGCGAATTAATACACAAAAATGCTTAAATAGATGATTCTGTAAAAATAAAGTTGGTAAAAGCAAATAAGAAATTATTTTCTTCTTTGTTGAAATACTAAAATTTTAGCCTTTTCAAAAAAGGCTAAAAAAAAAGCTGGAAGCTAAAACGAATATTTTGAGACTAAAAGCTTCAACAAAGCCCATATGTATAAAAACTAGACAAGATTTTTTCTTAGATACAAAAATTTAATAATTACAGAAAATTATTGTAATACATATTCAATATATTGCCTAGAAAAAATTTTATGAAAATGTTAATATTTACTATTTTAATCAAAATTTGATGTTTTTTTTTCTTTTTATATATTAAACAGTATAATTGGTTACAAAATAAAAAATGTAAATGTGTGATAACTAATATCTTATTATTATTGTTTTCACGTTATTGAGTTAATGGATATATATATATATATATATATATATATATAAATGCTGCTTAAGTTATTCAAATGCCGAAACCGTGTCTTTTATTTCCCAAATCATTTAAACGAATTAATACTTTCAAATAATCAAAATTTTTTTATAAATTTAAAAAATATAGTTTAAGAAAAACATGTTGTATACTTAAAGAAATGGTAAAAAAGACATCTATCTTCTTCTTTTTCCTCCTATACTCAACACAATTCAATACATTTTAGTTTAAAACACAACTGGCTGACTTAGTGCTTAACCCTTTTGTCTTTCAATATGCTCTCATCTGTAGATTTTATGTTTTTTCTTCATATTCTTCTTATACTCGTAGCTCACATAAATTTATGTTTTCCATGCATGTTTGAAATTGTTACCACGTTCTATTACAGTTACAACTCTTAACACTACTAAAACTAAACTACAACACTGTAAATATAATATTTTGGATTTAAATGCATCTGGCAGGCTACTTGTGTGCAACACATGTGAATGCATAAGTTGTGTGTGTGTAAATAAAGAATACATACAAACATTTTTTTCACATTCTCATATCTTGATTATTTTATTTGAAGAAAGCTTTGCTCAACTAAGTGAAACTATTAAGAAAATTTCATTGTAAAATCATCTATTTATTGGATAATGAAAGAAAACTATAAATAGAATTGAAAATTTAGAACGAGTTTATAAACACTGCATTTAAATATAGTGAGTGAATGAGTGTGTAGGGATATTAAAGTCGTGTTGTTTAACAAAATAATTTATGAAAAATGTTATATTTGGCTAAAGACTTAAATTGTTGACTGTGATAAACTCATACGTAAAAAACGAGAAAAGGTAGAAAATATTCACGTGAACTATTTGCAGTTTCTTATCATCTTGAGCATGCAATATGTGCTATTTTTCTTTACATTTCTTTGAACAACTGCTTGGTTTTTTGTGTTTATTTTTAATTTTTTTTTTTAGTTTCTGTATGAGTTCCTTTAGCTTATTTATGCTTTAGTTTTGGTTATTTATATTTTAATTCTATAAGAAAATCCATTCTACTTGCTAAAGAAAGAGAGAATGAATAAAATCTTGTTTCACTTAATATCCGTAGCCACGAAATAAAGAACACTGTGAATTGAATAAGATGCAACCAACCATCTATCCATTCATCCATCCACTCATTCTTTCATACATATATGTATATATTATTTTCCCTAGTATACTTTTTGGAATTCTAGTGTTATTATTTGTATGTATTGTATATGTTTAAGAAATTTCAGCTGCGAATTGCCAGAAATTAAGCCAACAGCTATAACCATCCATTTGGTTCGTTGGTTGCCTTATTGGTATGTAGTATGTATGACTGTCAAATATTTTGTTGTTTAACTACTTGTCTGATAGTGTGTCAAATGGTTGAAATGTCCGTCCGACCCTCTGTCAATTTTACTAACTATTGGGTTATTCATTGACACGAGCATCTTCTGAACAAGTAACAAGTTTTTTTCCTTATTTTTTGCTTAAATTGTCAAAGAGACATCCAACTTGTGCCTTTTATTGATGCACATTCATGCAGGCACGAATTCAGGCAAGTATTTTCTTATCCTGTCGATTTCGATTTATGTATGTGCGATTGTCTGTCTGTCTGCCTGTCGGTCGTTTAGTTAGTCAATTGAAATCAGTGAAAACTAGGTTTCTTCCTGAGGCTTTAAGATAACACCTTATATTCGTATTCATATGTATATAGTACAAGTATGTTCCCAAAAATTTATTTATGTAGAATTTACACGTGTATGTGTGTAAGTGCATTTATATTTGTGTTGCTGATGACACCCGCTCTTTAAGACTTTTTAGATTTATTTGGATTTACCGGTACTTATTTAGTTTAACTTTCGTAATGGCCAGGGTAGGGAATGTTATGGATTATTACTAAGGATATAACATTTGTTGCTGAATACATTTAAGATGAATTGAAAAAGGTTGTACTGTTTATTAAAGAAGACTCCTGAAGATATAAAAATAGCGTTGAAAAAGAAATTAAAATAAAATAAAATAAGTATAAATGACTATTACAATAAAGTGTTATAACAGACAATCAAATAATTTTGTTTGCCTGTTTAATACGTTGAATATAATTAGTTAAATGATTTAGAATAGGCTTGAATCAAAATTCTAATATTTAAAAAAATTTTTTTTTAATAATATCTTAATATTCCCTACTCTGTCTTAATACTTTTCTTTATATTCTTCTCATGCTTTATTTAGATACTTCCTATAAAAAACAAAATACACACACCCGCATAGAAAATTGTTTAGTAGAATAGTCAATTCAAATACAAGCATAATATATAGAAAGTATAAAATTCATTTTCATTTTTTAAAGGAAAGGAAACTTTAACTTGAGCAGTTCTACTTTCTCCTATATAATGTCATACAATCATCATATGTATGCATCATCCTGATGCAAAACTTAAACAGGAAAATCGCAGTATAGAACACAGCAATTCTATGCAGTAAGTAGTTGCTATTGTTGCAACACTATGGCAACATTGAAGTTAAAGTCAACATAGTTAAGAGGGTACAAAGGAAAATAGTCCTCTTTTTTTTTCTTAACACATACCTTTTTTCCTCTCCCAAATATCTTATGCATTTACACTATTCAAGTTAAGCAAATCACATTTTTTATTCATGTATTCATTAGGCGACTACAATGAGCGACCGAAAAAAGTCATACATACATAAAAATAAAATGAATCCCGTATCCCTTTTTAAATAAAAAGGTTAAAATGCAACAAAATATGAGAGAGAAGGGAAGAAACAAAAAGAAGACAGCTAGACAGTTTAGAATGTATGAGTATTTAATGTGTATATGAGTATAAAAAAAAAGTAGAACTTATCGTTTGAAAAACTTCACTAGATCCTGAATCTTTTACTTACTCATACAACATTTGAATGTGAACTTATATTTTTTTATAATATTTGAAGTACTTTGGCATATGGTTTATAGTTTTTGTTATTATATATATATATATATATATATATAATATATATATGAATATATATATATATATATTCATGTATTCATGGTGATATGAATGTTTAGACGTGAATAACTAGGTCTTTTTTATATTAAGATGAATGTATAAATGCACAGATGCAGGCGCAGCATATGCAGGATTTTAAAGGAACTGTTTTAATTCTAAATTAAACTCTACTAAATATTCAGACATTGTATTTTCACTCGAAAAACTACCTAATATGGTTTGTAGATTTTATAGAGTATAACATATAACAATTTAAAAAAAAATCCAAAAAATCCTCTAAATTTTCAAATATTTAAAAAAAAAAAAAATTGGAACTACTTCCTGCACTAAACATCTCCTAGCTCGTTAAGTTTTAAGTCAATTTTAGACTTTCCAATTTATTTAGAAAACAAAAAAAAAAAAAAAAAACTTTTTAGCTGTAATATATTTTACATATTTGAATTAACTTATGACCAGGGTAACCAAAAATATGCTCTAAAAAATATTTTATGCACATAAAAAACTTTTAAATCAGGAAATAGGCCCTTAAAATTAAAAAAAAAATGTTCTTAAAACATTATTCTTCTGGTTTAATTTTAAATTATACTATACTAAAAATAACTTTATTTTTATTAGCAATTGCAAGAACAATATTTTTTTTGCACCTAAAACATTATATCAGGAAATTGCAAAATTTCTATCAGTTTATAAGAAAAATAAAAATTAAGTATTTAATAGTAAAAAAAAAAAGATTTATCTAATAACAAGTTATGTAAAAAAATTATATTTAGTGCAAAATATGCAAAATTATGCTCTTAAGTATAAAACATGCAAAAGTATGCCATTTAAAATATGCTCTAAAATAAGGATTTTCTGTTAAAATATGACAAAATATATTGCTAAGACCAAAATTAGCAAAAATATGCTATTAGGATGAAAATATGCAAAAGTATTCTGAAAATTATTTTTTTTCTTTAAACCAAACATATTTGTATGTTTTGTTTTAAATGCAATTTGTTTTAGAATAAAACCTGATATTACACGTTAAAATCGTTTAAAAAGTCGAAAAGTTATTATACACTTTATAAAGTTAATTAATAAAATCTTTTTATTATTTATGACATAGCAGTTAATTTAATGTTTTATTTGGAGCATACTTTCTGAGGCAAAAATATAAAATATATAGAAAGTTTAAGTAAAATATTAGGCATAAAATCAAATAAGTTCTACAGTTGTTATTCAGTTTGAAAAAATAAAAAAATATATAAATGTTGTGATATGTATTAGAGACAAAAATAAAAAATTTATAATAAATTGCTGTTGAAATCGAAAAACTGAATAATTTTATTTTTTTAAATGTCATTCAAAGATCTACTTTCAATATTATAATTCATAAAGCTGGATTGACTAATTTACATCCCCAAATGACAAGAAAAAAAAAAATAAAACAAATAATAAAAAAGTCAGGGATACAGAGAGCTATTCAAAAACCAGTTTTTGAGTATAACTAACAATTTTGAGGATGATGTATTCGATCGACATTTTTAAGACTGATTCATGATGTCCTCAAGAAGGCCTATTACATACACCATGATATTTTTCGAGTGATTTTTTAAAGATTATATTTTTAATATTGAGCATAATCTGTTGTTAAATAAAAAGATTTTAATGAAAGATTTAAAAAAGATTTTTAATAAAAAGAAACAAATAAACAAAACAAGAAGAGTGTTTAAACCTGCCTTAATACTTTGTATGAGGTAATATTATTAAAAATTTTATGAAATTATGAAATAAAATTTGATTAAACACCTTTAAACTCTTTCTTCTATGAAAGTCTGTACAATTTTGATAAAAAAAACACACATACTCACAAAATGTAAAAAACCTTTATACGTGCTAAATAGATAAAAAACTGGGTTGCATATTTTATTTTGCTGACTGAATTGCTTACTTGCTTTCGTGCCGCTCAACTACTATATAGTTCTCCCTAACACGAACAACTTGCTGCTGCTGTTATTGGAGTTGTTAGTTATTAAAAAATATTTTTTGAGCTCTTTAGTTATACATTTTCTTCTTTTTTTGTAATACGAAAATAGTATTTATTTTGGTTTATGGTTACCTTCAAAAAGGTGTGGGAGTGTGGAAAATCGCACACCTGTTAGCGTTCAGTTGAAATAATTTCCGTTAAGTTTTGTATTTTCTGTTTTATTTGAATTTTTTTTCTGGCATTTCTACACACCAACCGTTTAGAGTTCTTAATAAGGAAATCTACTTGAATGTGAACATTCTTCTACTTTATCATTCAAATAAATTTATTTTAAAACGAGTTAAAGATTTCACCAGCCGCAGCAGAGAGAGAGAGAGAAAAAAAAGCAAACAAAATGAAGTTCTGTTGTGAATTTTAAATTGTTTAAGGGAAATTGTGTGACAGATTTTGTCTTAGAAGTTAATTATTGTTTTAACGGGAGATAAAGTAACGAGGGTGGTATTAAGAGTAAATTTAAGTTTATTTTAAAGCAGGAGGAAAACAAAACCAATTGGTAAACAAAACAAATTGAAGATTTACGTTAAATGTTATAAAAAGCAACTTCCTGGCAGTATTTTTTAAGACTAAATAAATCAATTTTCAAAAAAAAAAAGATAAATTTTACATTTTTATTTTTGAAAAACCACTTAAATTATTATTGCCTAATTTTTTTTTTCATTCTAGAAAAAAAAAAATCATAATTTAAAGCTTTCTCTTCCATAAATTTCGCTCCAGGAGAAAACTTTATATTGTGTGTACTAAAAATCCTCTTGTGGACCAAAATTTATGCTAAAAATATTAATTTTTTTTTAACCAACTCAAAATTAAGATTTTTTGAGCCATTTAAAAAAAATCTCTAAATCTTTTTATGGGCAAAATGTACTTGACTCGTGATCTTTAAATCTTCGTAGGGAACTGAAGATGATTTTTTTTACGTATTTAGCTAATAAATACGTATCGCTTTCAACTTTCTAATGGATGTTTACCTTTCGTGTGCTGGATTGAAGAATAAAAAAGTCCTTTTTATGTTTGAAATTATATAAAATTTTGTCATCAATTGGTATAACTTTAGAGAAACCAAATGAGAAAATTTTGTAAAAAAAAAAAAAAAATATTAGTATTTTAATACCAATTTAAGTCTTATTTTGAATATAAAGAAAATTTTAAATTTAAGAATATCGAGAAAAATAATTTTAAAAAGTTAAATAAAATTCAACTACAGGAATTTTTAAAAACTGAACAAAACCGTTTCGGTGTACTTCTGTGGCAACAAGGAAAACAACATATGTAGTTTTTTAATATTTTCAGGAGAGGTTTATATTTTTTAATTTCCATGCTATAGAAAATTTTAATTTCAAATGTAAATACCTCTTAAAATATTTGCTAGTTTAAAAAAAAAAAAAAATGATACAAGGCAGAACTGGATAAAAAGAATTAAAAATTTTAAAAGCCAGATTTTTGCATATCTTGAGTTATGTAGATTTTCCTTGTTGCCACATAATAGTTTAAATATTGAAATGCATAATTTTTTGCTTCTTTCGTAAAATAATTTGTATGGAAAAAATTCAAAAATGCAAATATTTGTTACAAAAATGTAATATTTTGGATATATCAAAACTGTTTAGAAACATATGTTATGTCATTGAATGAGTCTTTCAAAGATCTTTCATATGTTACCGAATTATCATGTTAATCGTTTGGGAGAAATAAGAAAAAAAAAAAAAAAAAAAAATCGAAAAAGAACCTTTTTGTTCTTGATACCAGGGGAAACGTTAACTTAAAATAAGATAAACTCATGCTGATCCAATCTGTTTGAAACTTTTAAAGCTTTTGAATTATAACTTTGAAAATTTTGTATACGGAAATGCCTACTTTAACCCACTGTAGTGCAATCTGTTATTAAACTACATATAAATTTTTTTCAGATACATATCTAGATGCATAATTAATATTTTACTTCTTTAACATAATGACTGTCATATATTCAGAGATGATTATACCGTATTTTATAACTAATTTAATTTAAAATAAACAAGCATTTTATTTAAAATAATAAAAATAAAGTAACAAATAAAAATATTTTTTTTCCATTTTTTTTTTTAATTTCCAATGATTTATGGCCCCGACAATCTCTTTTATTATATTTTAAACAATGGTAAATGATGACTTTTGACCGTACTCTAGCAGTATAAAGCATTCGTTGCAATGGGAATTGCACTTTATTAGATGCTGATTATAAAACATCTTTAACAATTTTCCTCTTTAACAGTTTCAAATAAAACAATACTAATGCTGCCGGTTGTATGGTTGGTTGGTGGGTATTCGAAGTACGACAATGACAATGGCAATAGAAAAAGTGTCAAAAGCTGTATATGAAACTGTGGTAATGGTTAATATTCTGCATTATGGCAAAAATAATCTCTAGGGCCAGTATTTGCCAGTAGTAACCAACGGTTGTAACAAAACAATACAACATGCGTCACTTCAAGCTCTGTAGCAAAAAACAAAAAAAAAAAAAAAAAAAAAAAAATAAACAAGGAATATTAAAAAAAGCGGAAGAGCAATATCAGCAACTACAATAACAACACATTGTTTCTGTATTCCTTACAGAAATGCCAGAGTCATTTACTTATACAATTACACTTACCCATTGCTAGTGGTGGAGAAGTGCGTGACATTCGGTATCCTTAATACCATTTTGCTTTTTTTGTTGATTGTCGTTCTTGTTGCTAATGTTTATACTTTTGCTTTAGGTGTTCGGTTAATAATACCAGTACTACCATAACGTTACACTTCACAATGTTGCAAAACATTATTTTTTTGTACAAAACACACGTTTCTTTTTTATCCAACGCCAATGACACTCCTACACTCAAAAAATGTTTACATTTATAAAATTATTTTTTAACTTTTTATAAACGTTTTTCAAAATACAAACTACCACAAAAAACGTATTTTTAGTTACAATTAATATTTCCAGTATTTTTTTTTCCCCAAAAACAAAACTGAAATATTTAACTGCAAATATATATTAAAGCCTTTATTGTAAAAAATTAAAAAAAAAAAATAAAAAATGGAGAAATTAAAAAAATAAGGAAATAATGACAATTAAAAGAATAATTTGGTAAGTAATTGGACTAAATAAATAAATAAAGTTAACTAAATAACTATAAAAATCATGTTCCTTCGCAGTAGATGTTGCTTGGTCGGAAATTTTGTTCAGAAGAAGAAAAATTTACAAGAAATCTTTTACAATATTTTAAGAAAGTAGTAAGTACAGAATCTAAAAATATTATTTAATGTATTAGCTGACTTTAATATTTTATATACTTATTTTAATAGAGTATGAAACTTCAGAAATTGGGAAGACAATGGAAATTCAATAATATATACCACGGGCAAGCAATACTATTTCGAAGGAACAATTCTTTATAATTTTAGACTTAGAATACATACAAATATCTAAATTAGTGATAATGTGATGTACATATGTATTTATTTAACAATTTACAATTTTTGTTTACTTTTTTGGTTGCTAAATAGCTTTTAATGCCAATAAATGATAAAACAGCAGTTTTCACTACATTAGTAGGTACTTTTTTTGCAGTTTAAACTAAACGAATTAACAGTATATATTACTGATTTTGTATGTTATACAATGTTGGTTAAAAAATAGAAAAATCAGTAATTTGTAATGTTTTTGTTACTTAAAAAAATCAATATTTAAAATTCATTGAAATTTTCATTTGTTTCAAAAGAAATGTAAGCAGTCCGTATTTCTTAAATAAAATTATATATATTTTTTTTACAGAATTTTTGCATGTTCGGCTTATGTTCATTGAATAATTGTAGAAGAATACAGTGTAAAAGTTTTATTAGACACTCGGCAGAATAGAATGCATTTTATGGTCCGCTACGACCTTCATCAGCACTTCAGCGTTCCACCGTGGTGTTCTCTGTAAACATCATCTATTTAAATTTACAACTTTTTGAGAAATGGAATCTGTAACTTATTTTTCCTTATATGTTATTAAGTAAGACGAATGGTTTATGAAGCTTTTTTACAATTATTTTATATTCTCTTTTTTCAATTATTATTGTTTATATGCTTAAAGCTACTAGTTTTTAGGTAGTAAATCAGCAATGTATGATTTGTTATTGTTTATCCACTTATTAAGTAGCAATGAACAATGTTGTTGTTGTTACTTTTGATTTGTCCCTTCTCTTTGTTTTCTATTTTTTTAGAAACACTTAACAGGGGCAGGCATCAAGTAACACTTTACACTTTTTTCACAATTATTCAGTGAACTTAAGCCGAACATACAAAAATTCTATACATAATTATATGAAAAAGTTCAACAAATAAACTATAAACTAATTAACCATAAAATTATATTTTGTTTTTACTGATTTTTCTGTTAAATTTACTTACATAATTTTTTGAGTGTAACACATATACCTACAAGCAGTTCTGCCAATGTTCAGACAACGTACTGAAAACTAAACTGAACTGTGTTGTATACACTTGATAAAATTGCAATTTCCTTTTGTCCTAAGTGCGTCCTGTGGCACCTGAAAAATTGTTAAATTTGTTTGGCACATTATGTTGTTGTTGCTGCTGTTGGGTTATCAGCACCCTGTCAATCTTAATGTCTGTATGACTAGTGTCTGTATCTATTTATATATATGTCTGTGTACTTTTTGGCTCTATAGTTGGCTCTTCTGCAGTTTGCTTATTGCCACTCTCATATTCATCAACATCATTGTAATCATTTTGTGCGAGTATTTGAACCCACAATGTTAATGTTTTTCATGTTGATCTGCTCTTTGCTTCTTCATTTTCTCCAAATGATGATGATGATGATTTACCTTGTTTTTTATTTCTTTTATTCTTTCATTGGTAATAATTTTCGTTTGTTGGTTGCATGAACACAGAACCCTTCACAACCTTCATTTGCTCGTTGGCTTGATGATGCATGCTACTAGTTCTCTCTTTAATAAATCATTTAAATTGAATTATTGTTAAAGGAAAAGCATCTAATAGCTAGATTTTTCTTCTTCTCCTTTTTTTCATTTAGTTTTTTTTTCAACGAAAATAAAAGAGGTAATACTTTTATTTTTATCATGGTAATATTTTATAAAAAGGAGAAGTGCGAAATGATTTGGTCGGAAAGAAAATTTGGGGGAGAAAGTTATTTATTTTGTTCTTCTTATAAAATTTGTGTAACAAAAATAAAATTGTATTGGGTATATGCATTAATTCCCATACTTTTTTTAATGAAAAATTAATGTTCATTTTAAATTGAAGGTATTTTATTCAAAGTATTGTCCATTGGAAGTAACGACTTTTGAAATTTTTCTGGTAATTTATGGATTCTATCCCAAAACCACTTCTTTTCTTTTGAGACCAGAAACTTATCAATCCAATTTTTGATACCTTGTTCTGAAGTGAAGAATATTTCAGCTAAGACATTCCAAACCGAACAAAATTGATATTAGTCGCAAGTGGCAATGTCTGGGCTACATGGCGGATGAGGTAAAATTGTTTTCCAATTATTTCCAAATAGTTTTTAATTGGTCGCGCAACGTGAGGCGGAACATAGGCATAGTCGAAAATTTTGGACTTTTGTCTGGTTGCATATTCTGGCTATTTTTTGTTCAATGCTCTCTTTAAACGGATGAACTGTGTCCGGGACAGATCTCCCGTGATCGTTTCACCCCGTTTTAATAGCTTATATTATATGACACCCTTATAATATCACAAAATTCAGACTATTACTTTGGCGCCATTGATATTCAGCTTTGGTGTCAAGCCAACCAGGGGATTGGCTTCAAATATGATTTTTCGCTGTTTGGATTATCATAATCTCATCCACTTTTCATCGCTCATAATATTTAACGTCTATTGGCAACCAATTTCCTTGCTTTTGAATGAATCAAGAGATGGCGAATAAAACTCTGAGTAACTGTAATATCCAGTTTTTGCGATGCTTTTATGTTGGCTATTATTTCATTTTGATGATATTTTTATTTTGTAGTTTTTATTTTTGGTGTTTTTTCGTTTTGCGATAGTTTCTTTTCGTTTTGCTGAGTTTTACGTTTAAGTAATTTTTTTATTTCGACCTTTGCTTTGAGATTTTTTTCAGTTTTGCAAAATATTTTCACAATCAGGCGATTTTTATTTAATTTTTGAGTTTTTTTTTTAAGATTTTTTTCGTTTTGAACATTTTTTCGATTTTTGAGATTTTTCTCTTTTGGCGACTTTTTTATTTTAGCTTTTTTACTTTTTGGCGATTTTTTTCATTTATTCGATTCTTTTATTTTCGGACCAGGCGATTTTTTATTTTTTAATTTGGAGATTTTTCTTTAACTTTTTTTTAGCTTTTTTCTTTTTTGCATTCTCTTTTTGGTTTTGGCGATTTTTTCGGTCAAGGCGATTTTTTTATTTTTCATTTGTTTTGTTCGTTTAGGCAGTTTTTTTTCCCAATTTGGCGATGATGAAATAACTTTTATTTCTGCTCGAAAAAATAAAAATCATTAAATAACTGTTAATTATGACTTTCATGATAACAGTCATGATAGTTGCGGTCTCTAATTGTGAATAACCAAAATAAAATGAACTCCTCTTGATAACGGAAGTACAGTAATTAAAAAAAAAAACGATATAAAAACAAAAAACTTTTTAAAAAACAACTCAAATTGTTTTAAATTTTTACTTTTTTTTGATTATGCATAAGACTCAAACAAAAAATAAACGAAGCAATTCAAAAAACTTTAAGTCGCTGCTCTTATAACATTACAACTTTTCCAGTTTGTTTTTGTAAAGAAATAACTGCAATGACATTGCCTTGAATTGAGAGAGTGTCATGAGAAATAAAATAGAGATTTTTTTGTTTGATGTTTATACATATATATATATATATATATATATATATATATTAATTTAATTTATATTCTGCTCATATTCTGAAAATATTCCCTTCTAATGGAATATTTTTTTTATTAAAATCGGGTGTATAGTGTAAGGGATTACAGGAAATGTGTTTGCTTATTAATTATATAAATATACCCAATATATTTTGTACAGAATAGACACTAATTTTCTATCCTTTACAAATATTTCCTTGCGTTTTAATTATTTCGTATACATACTTTATTTACGTCTTAAATAAAACTGTTTGCTATATTAACTATTTTAAGAAAAACTGCTGAAAATGGTTTATAAGACAATTTGCTTTTAGTGTAAATCATTTTTAGAAAACGGATGTCGTTTATTTTTAAATTTATTTCCTAAATTAAATTGCAAAAATTTAATAAGGGAAATTTCTTTATTATCTGACTCATTTTATAAATAACTTAAATAAAATCTGTTCCATTTAATTAATATTATCCCCCTTAAACAATCAAAGAATATTAATACATACATCGTTTAATATAGGAAAAAGATTTAATTAAACTGCCTAAAAATCGTTTAACTTTTTCCCTGAAAAATAAATAATTCTGATTTGGCATTTGTAACATTATAAATATATTGCTTGTTACTTAAGAGCATGCACTTAGGCTCATGTGTACATTTTCATGTAGATTTTCCAAAACATTTTCTTTTCATCAAACAATTTAATATTTTATTAATTTTTTCATTGACAGTTAACACATATTGTTCTATAATATCAAGTTTAATAATAATGTTACAATGACAAATAGCAACGACAGATTACTTCTTCTCGACATCATAGAATAAACAACGAAAACACAAAAAGGGGGAAACATAATAAAGAACACACAATATCAATCAGTCATTTATAATTTTTCATATACATACATACAACATTTTATAAAACATTACATTTACACAAAATATTTTTCCCTAATTCTTTTTTCTTTTCATTTGTAATGTTTTGTTTTTATAAATTTTCTTTATTCATATTGCTATTGTTGTTAGTGTTGTTATTTTCATTTCATACACTTATTACTTAATTTTGTCATTTAAAGCGATTGACAGCTGACATGAATGATATTGATGTATGGGCTTTTCATTTACTACACTACAACGAACACTTGCAAACTCACACACACACACACACACACACACACACACATGCATAAATATGAATTACTCACAACAATATAAAACCACTACTACTTTTGTGAGAGTGATGCTTAAGTGAGTGTAAATAAAAACAACTATGACTACAAATATCAAAAACAACAAAAAATACCGTTGTAATTGAATTGTTTAACGAGCTTAAAACAAAATAAAAACATACAACCATATGAAAACAACAAAATTTAATAAAAATAATATTGAGTTAAAGTGTCCATATATGAATATTATTGAAGAGCATTTCTGTCAAGTGAGAAAATTAAATTGTACATAAATGTTTGTGATTTAATTTAAATAAAATTTTATGATATAGAAAAATTTAATTAAATAATCGTGAAGATAAGAAAATAATCATACGAATGTGAGTAAATAATATTAGGTAGGCGTATGATTAATATTTACTATGTTATTTAATAGTAAGTATACGTACTGACTAAAATTGAGAGAAACATCAAACTAAATATAAAAAAAAAAAAAAAAAATCAAAACACAAAAAGAAATTATATATGACTACATATAATTTGATGTTACATGAATTAAAGACAATTGAATAAGGGTTTTTTTTCTCTTAGATTACTTTTCGTGTATTTTAAAATGTTTTTTTTTTTATTTTTCCCAAAAGAAATTTTTATATTAACCTTTTTGCGAATTCGTTGCCATAATGCATCACGCACTTTTTGATAATTTGTCAACAGCTAAGCCGATTTTTGTTTTAGATTTTTCTATATTATTATTTCTTAAGGTCTTCTTGTAATTTTCAAATAAATTTTTAAAATTTTTCTTAAATTTAACTAAAAAAATATTGCGTTTAAAAAAATGCCTCTTAAAAATATTTTTATTGACTTAGAAATGCCTGTTTTAAGTTTACTAAAAATATAAAAACAACACGATAAAAGTTAGAAAATTTTGATAAAAACCGAATTGAAGGAATAAGGCTTAAAAAAAATCTTCCGAGATTAGTTCATTTTTGTATTTTTCGAGTGAACCCTAAAAGTCCATTTACACATATTATATCTTTAAATTGAATACAAATTGTTATTCCTAGAGCCAAAAAGAATAAAAACCGAAAATATTTGGTTTTTTGGTCCAGCCGTTCAAATTTGGCACTGAAAGGTTTAATGACATAACATAAATTTCCGAACAGATCTAAATTTATCCAATATTTTGCAAATAAGAAAGTAAGAAACAAATATAAAAACATACACAACAAACTGGTGTCAATATTTTTTCAAGCTTTCTAAAAATCTGAAAGTGATTGAAGCTGACTTTAATAAGTTTTGTGGCAAAACTATTTTAAACTAATGAGTTACAAATCTGAACTCACAAGACTTAAAATTAATAATTTATACAATAGGACTTATTTTATAACACCGTGTAACAATTTCCAAAAAAATTTTCACACATGACAAAAACGAATCCCTGCAGTATAACAAAAGTTTTTATTGAAATGTTGCAGCACAAAATGTTAAGAAAATATCCTTTAGATAAAGTATATATATATATAAAAAAAAAAAAATAAATATATATATATATATATATATATATATATATTTTCTTAACTTTTTGTACTGAAAGATTTAAACAAAAATATTATTAAATTGCAGGGATTCATAACTTTCTTTGGAAATACATAAAGGTTGATATAATTTTCGTAAATATTTTTTAATATACTCTTAAAAATTGTGCATCTTTCAAAACTTTAACGTCCTTTTGAGAGGAAATTTAACATTTTGTAGAAGAACTGGATACACAGTTTTACCATGGAAGGTCTCTAGTTTTATCCAAATAACGGCTTTTCGCGTGTGAGAATGATTGTTGCAGACTGAAAACAAATAGCGAAAGGTACAATTTTCAAAAATATATATATTTTTAAGTTTTTGTGCTACTACATTTCAATAAAAAAATAAAACTATATTATAGATTTTCTTAGCTTTTATTTGACACCCATAATAGTTTGATATAATATTCATAATATTCTCAAATATTTTCTTCTAAATATTTTTGGTTTTTTGGTCGAAGTCATGCGCTCCTCAACGGAATAAAAATTTTGAAATAGGGATTGATACCTGTTGTAATTATGTATCTTTTGCGCTATATCTCGTTCTCTCAATTTTTGGAAAGCAAGAGTGAACATTTTTAAAAAAGTTAGTTTTTCGCTAGCAAATTCTCAGTTTCATATAGAATAGCATAGATTACTGAGTGAACTTAGTTTTTTTTTTTGTTATTTTACACAATAAAATCGAAGGAGGACTTTTTGAAAATTACGCAAAAAAATCACTTTTTGCTTTTGTATATTTATATAGATAATTGCAATTTGGATAAGTTGATATAAGGACAGCACGAAAATGACATTAATTTTCATAGTTAGATGGTGTTTGTAATGTTTATAGAGGCGTATCAAAAAATTTTGAAAGATACAAATTTTATGAACCAAACAATTTTTTTCTTGTGTTAAAAAAATATCACAATATTAAATAGCATTTCTTTATAATAAACTCTAATGAAATAAATTTTCGTATAATATCCCCATTTTTCGCGAAATTTTAAAAAATCGCGATTTTTATTATAAAGTAAATTTTTAAAATTTTACTATGAAACCCTAAAACATGTTAAACTAATACCATCAAATATTAAAAATATCATTAACTTTATTTGAATAGCTCAAACATAAACATCTAGTTTGTAAAAATGTTTATATGTTTAATTTAAAACCGCAATAACTTTTGCGTCCCCTTTCGAGTCACTTTATATTTATATAAATGAATTTTAATGTGCTATAAAAAAAAGGCCCATATAACTCTTAAAACTTTCGTATATAAACAAAGTAAAAATATACAATTTCAAAAATACACCCACAATTTTATTGAAAAATTTTGTTGAATATTCTTATTTAAATGTTTATTGCTTTATATTGCAAAGGAAACAAAGAGATTAATAGAAAACTTAAGAAAATATGCGTATTTTAAACTAGTTAAATAGTGCATTTTACAATGTATTTTATTCAAAATATTGTCCATCGGAAGCTATGACCTTTTCTCATCTTTCTATCAATTTATGAATTTAATCCCAAACTCTCTTCTCATTTTTAAGACCAATGAACCAAGCTAATTTTTGATATCTTGTTCTGAAAAGAAGTATTTGTGCTAGGGCACCCCGAATCGGACAAAAAAAAAAAAAAAAAAAAAATAATAATAATAATAAAAATAAGATAATAATAAATAAAAATAAATAAAAATGGTATTTTCTGGTCGTTTTTAGTTTAACGCTCACTTCAAGCGGATCAATTGTGTTCTATACAGGTCTTCCGTTATCGTTTCACACGGTTTTAAAAGCTCATAATAAATGACATTCTTCTGATCACCATGGATATTCGTCTTTGATGTAGATCCTCTTAGCTGACCAGGCTTCACATACGATTGGTTTTTTAGATTGTTTTTTAAATTACCATAACGGATCCATATTTGATGCTGAAACGACATACCTTGGAGGCTCTAAAGCAGTTGGTGTGGCGTCCTGAATGAATCAAACTGCTTGCAAACGTCTAAAAATTGTTTTTGTTCTACTCCCAATTACTATGAAAGCATTTTTAGCGGTTGCACCAGTCTTGATTGAGTAAAAGTTCCAGTTCTTTATCTTCAATCTTTTTCGGTTGGCCATGGTACTCCTTAAAGTCGTTTAAATCGTTCACGATTATTTGCATAAACTGAAGCATAATCCCCGTAAACTTCCATCAAAATACAATGGCTATCCATAGCGGTTTTCTTCAAAAAATAATTAAGTACAATTTTCCGCAAATGCTCCTTTTTTGGTACAAAACTCTCCATAATCAAAACTTCAAAAAGCTGTGTTATTTACGTTTCAACAGAATACTGAACAAGAAAGCATACTGGTAGTACTTTCGCACGACATAGTTAGAAAATTGAACTACTTGGAATAAATACTATTAACACAATGTAATGGGAGTTAATACATACATCTAATAAAATATAACACATGAGGTGGAAAATAGGTTTCAAAAAATTCTTACAAAACTTAAATGGAATATAACATTTTAATTAAATCGAATTTTTAAAAATAAAATAACCTGCTTCGGTAAATTTCATGAATACTATATTGTATAATTACAACAAAATTTCTTCAAATATTTCTATGTGAAAAAAAATACAAAATTAAAAGCCATGCATATAGCTCCTGGTCCGAAATTTTTATTACGTCATTAAATACGCCTCTAGAAGGTTTGCATATGAAATCAAAATTTCATATTGTTTTCTTGAATAAAGTAAACTTTCATCCTTTCGTTTTAGGGACATCCTAACATACACACATATTCGTATTGTATTTAACAATCGAAAAAGCCATCTTTGAGTGTCTTAAATCACCATTTAAAACTAAAAATGTTTCAAAAATGAGCAGCCACTTACAATATTTAGAAAGAGTTTTTGTTTTATTGTATAAAATATAAAATTCTTTTTATATAATCTATAAAGTATATTTAACAAAATTGTAATTCTAATCGCAATTGACCTAAGTTAAAGCAATTTAACTTGCCATTGGTTAAATATTTATACATAGAACATAAGAATGCATGTGTGAGTGTGTACAATCCCAGTGATAAGAAGAAGGAGTAAAAAACTCTTCTAGATGGCCTTTTTTATAGCCGGAGGAGCTTCCCCCTGTATTCCATGTTTATGTATTTTTTACACTCGATGTCTTTCAGACAAAACCCTTATACATTCGCGACCCGATGCGGCCCTTCTAAAAGACCTCTTGAACCTTTGCCACCAGGCGTTCTGAAGAAGTGCTACAAACAATCCTTCTGATAAAAAGCAGTCAGCAGGTCTTCTACACTATTAATAAAATATTTTTCTATTTATATAAAATAAAAATTTTTTATTATAAAATATTATAAAAAGTTTAAAACTTAAAAAATCACTATTAAAAAACATATCTAAATTTTTGACAAAACATCTTAATAAGAGATAAGAAAATTTATACAAAAATTTACATTTTCATAGAAATTATTGAATTTTTTAAACTTTTCTGAAAAATTTAAGTTTTTGTTAATTTATTTTGTCAAAAGCACACAGATTTAATAAAAATGATTCAACTTTTAAAAAAACTATAAATAAAAAATAAAATCAACTTAGAAAAACACAACCTACTCAAAACAAAGCATTAAAAAAAACTAAATGAATTCTGATTATTTTTTGGTATTTCAGCTTTGAATTTTGATACTTTTTTTGTAACGGTTTCTGAATGGTTTAAGACGCTGTATTTTTATACATAGATTTGTTGTTGCTTAAAACGAAATATATTAAAAAAAAAAAAAAAAATAAAGCTTCTAAGAGAAAGGAAGTCGAAAGTTCTATCGAATATTTTAGAAGGCAAGGATGAGGCATTTCTGAAGGTCTTACTAAGAAGTTCTTATAGAAGGCCTTAATTTTTTTACCGCTGGGATACCATAAACACATTTACCATTATATAAAACTTTTAATAGTTACTTTATACTAAGTATTAGATGCTTCCTTGGTATTTTTTTTCCCTTGAAATAGTTTAAACTATAGACATTTTTTCTCTAAGTTGCTAAGATTTTTGTATAAAGTATGTGTGCATAAGAGTGTGAGTATATAAATGTTATTTTGCTGTTAAATTCTATAACACACATACATAAATTGCTTTACCATAGAGCAAATCGTTGAAAAGTGTATTTTTCGAAAAAAGCTAAAAGTATAAAATAGACAGATAGATCTAATACACAAAAAATTATATGTAGAGAGAGTTTAATAGTAGTAGCGTTGTTTGTTTGGTTGGTTTAGTTGGTTGGATGACGGCGTGACAAGTGCATTCAAGAATAAAGTCAATATTTGTCAACCACTTTTATGTTGTATAAATTCTTGTGTAGAAAATATTGAAAAGAATTGACAGCTTTTCTGTTCATTCGTTTATTTTTTCCTAAACCTCACACCGATAAAAGTATAAATATGAAAAAATGAAGAAATTGATATAACGCAAAAATACTTGAAAAATAAAAATAAGTTTCTTTTTTAAAGTAATAACTCCTTAAAATCTCAGATTTCGTAATACTTTATGTTATTGCATTACGATTTAAACTTAATGTTTTGAAAGTCACCAGAATTTGGAAATTTGATACTATTTTTCTAGTTGTTATTATAAATTTATGTAGAAATACATTTTCCTTTTTGTTCGTGGTATCAACAAAAGGCTAAAAAAAACTTTTATTTAGTGACTGGAAAATATTTATTACATTACACTTCAAATGAAAATATTTTGTCGTATAAGTACACAAAAGATCTATTTGAGAAAAAAAAAATACAATGCAAAGATTTTAGGAAATTGAAAATGATCAATAATGCAACGAAATATTTTTGAGAAAAACTTGATTTATTATAACAATGAAAGGAAAAAACTAAAACTTAAAAATGTTTTTACTTTTTTAAGCTTAATGCATTTTTACAGAACAGAGCAGATAATATTTGAATTGTTGAAAGGTTTTATGTGTTGGAGTGCCAAAAACAAATTAATGCTCAACTTAAAAAAAAAAAAAAAAAAATACAACATTGATAGAAAAAACACGTGAATTCATACTTTATATCAAAAACAATAAATAAATTGTATTTACGACAAATAAATATATTTTTATTCCAAACGATATAATGTTATTTAAACAAACATACATATGTTTTTTTTTTGTTTTGCAGAAAACACAAGTTTAAAAATGTGCAAGATTTGGGATTTCTTGCACAGAAAACTTTATTGAAAAAAAGTACTAGAGAAAAAGATAAGAAATATTTCAAACATGATGATGGTATTATAAATGTATGTAAATATAGTTTACAAAGTAGTTTGTCATTCGCATGATTGAATAAAAAAAACTTTTAAACTTTTTCTTCTTTTCTCATCATAATATAATTCTGGCTATGAATACATGTAAATCCCTCTTTTTTATGTTTCTTTTACGAATATTTACTTATATATTGTATTTTGTCATGTTATCACCATCCTATTTAAGAAATAAAAACATAAAATAAATAAAAGAAGAAAAACTATTATAAATAAAATTTCATACTTATTTTGTTGTTAAATTTGCAGTTTAAAATATGTAAAATGGTTTAAATATAACAGATGTTTTATATATAGAGTATAAGTCGTATGTAAAGTAGATGATATATGTAGATGAGTAGCTAAGTAAGATTTTGTATCATCTTATAAGTTTCATATGTATGTATGTATGTGTGTGTGCGTGTGTGTGTTTGCATTTGATTGGTTGGTTAAGTATGTATAGATGTGTACTTCAGTTACAAATGGTTGAATGAATGCAAGCGTTAAGTATTGATTTGAATGGTTACCAAAAGGCATAATCAACATGCAAATGAAAATGTAATTGTAAAATAGTTGTTCTTACGTAGGTACCTATTTGTTTATGATGTTTAAGTGTGTGTGTGTGTGTGTGTAGGAAATTTGTAAGTTCCAGAAATAGATATAGTAAACCTAAGGTACAGAGCTAATATTTTTTGAAATATAAAGTGCCTAGATATAGCAAATATTGTTGAGTTGATTGTACTGCAATGTAAATATGAATTTGAACTTAAATAGCATTGTTCGTATCGCTTTGCTGCAACAACGTCATAAGTAAAAAAAAGCAAATTACGAGTTAACAATGCATTGCAAAAATAATGTGATTTAATAACTGACAAAGAATTGTATACGAGTTTTTTTTTTATATTTCACGCAACATCGCGATAAAAGAATTTTGTCCTAATAACGTAACCTATTGTGTATTATTTGCTTGCAACAACATATTTTACTTGTGCGTCGGCTATTGTGTAGAAAAGCGATTAAATTTGACTATCAAAAATTATTAAAATATATATATATATATATATATATATATATATATATATATATATCGTTTTATATATTTTTTGAGTTATGACGTTTTTTCAACAAATGAGCGATATGTTTTGCAAATTGAAATTTGTTAATTGAACAAATCGGTCTATATATTACAAGGATATGGGAAAAAATCTTTTCATATTATCTTGTTGATGTTTCTTTGGTATAGTTAGAGAAAAAACAATAACAACAGGTAACAGCAGCAGTTTTTTCTTTCTGGCATTCCATGTTTGGCATAAAGTTTTTTTTTTAATCAAACGATAATTGCAAATTAATATATATATATATATATATATATATATATTAAAAAAATGCCAAATTGGGGGAAAAATCTCTAAATACAACAAAACGCGCCAAATCAGTAAACATTGCTACAAATAAAAAAATTCACGTTACGAGAAAGTTCTCAAATTTCAATTAAATCGCTTAATTTCCAGAAATAAAATATAAAATAAGATATACTAATTTCGCAATTAAACGATTTTTTTTATTTTTTTATATTTCTTCCAAGAAAACAATATGAAATTTTAGTAACATATGAAAGGCCTTTGGGAAGCTAACTAATATAACATCAATTTCAGAACAAGTCTGAATACTTGCACTTTTTATACTTTTTACGTACAACAAAATTAAAAATGTTTAATTTTTCACGATACATTAACATAAATGTTATGTATTCAAAAGATATCTTATTATAATTTAATAATAATAATTTTATATATTCAAAATTTATATCCCATTTGCGCACTTTGAGAGCAGTTTTGAATCAGTTTTTTATCATGAGTTTAAAAAGTCGATATTGGCACTTCTGTACATATATATATATATATATATATATATATATATATATATATATATATATATATATATATATTTATTCCTAATCCTGGTATTTGAAAATATGTCTTTCTAAAATAAAAATATATTTTGTACTTGAAATACTTACAGTGAATCAAATTCTGGTTATAAAAATTATACCAATATAACCATCTATTAGTATGTTTTCTTATGAGAGAAAGTTTTAAATTTTAAATAATTTTTTATTGGTTTTGATAAAGCTTGTAAGCTTTACTATGTGTGTATGTACTTCTTTTACTATGTCTGTACTTCTGAGCTTTTACTATCCTTTAAATATTTGTTGAATAAGGCTCAATACATTTTAGCTGATCCGAGTTTGAGGCAATTTGGTTGATGGGACTCATTTGGTACATATACAACATTATGATTAATGATGATAAATCCCAGCAAACATTTTCTATTGTGGAAGCCACTAAGAAATGTCTTCCAGAAGTTGAAATTCATCGCCAAAACTATTGCCAAAGTATCATAAAAATAATTTTCCGTCGGGAAGAATTGTTCCTCGTAGAAGTGTCTTCCAGACGACTCGAAGAAGTGATGATTCTCACAGAAGAGTTGTCTTAATCTTTTCTAGAAGATGATTTTGCAATTCTACTATTTCTGTATTTATATTGAATGTGTTTTTTTATATTTCATAATTATTTTTATTTCACACATATCTACATTACAAAAGAAACAATTCACATAAAAGTTCATTTTCATATTTAGAGAACTCCACATAAAATTTTGATGAAGAACTTCTTGTGAATTCCGGTACTTTAAAAAAAAAGAAGATTAATAATAATTTTTACAATTAAGTAAATTATATTCAGATTACCCTTTATGCAAAGAATGAGACCAGACATTTTTACAGGAAAAATTTTGGACCTTTTTAAATATGTAAATACTTGCTTGTCTGATGGAGTTTTTACTAAAATAAATAATTTTTGTTAAAAAAATTCGACATTACTAAATAAAAGTTTAATAAAATTAACTTTTTTATGATATCCTCTGATGATTATTTCAAAAATATGATTTTAAAACAAGAAAAAAGACACTTAATTAGGAATATTTTTCTTCTCATATTTAATGATACAAGCAAACTGTACCTAAGTCAAATTATTACTGAAGTTCATGATTTTATCTGCTTCTCTATTATGTTGTTTTCTTCTCATAAAAACTGACAATCTTCCTAACACACGCCAAGAAGATTAATGCGTAATAGTAATGTAATTTGTTTTTGTTAAATTCCAATTGTCGTCATTTTATCTTCCAGAAGTTACTACTAAGTATACTTTTGGAAGATGAAAGGACACTTGCAATTTGTTTTATTTTTGTAAATTTCTTACACACTTCTGACAATCATCTAGAAGTAGCTAAAAAGTTACGTCTGGACGATAAATGCACAATAGCAATGTATTTTGTTTTGGTAAAATTCGGAAAATCTTCCGACAATTATCCAGACTCACTAAGAAGTGACGTCTGGACGATTGGCAACAAATTTATCTTCCAAATGTTTGAATGGATATATTTCATTTTTAATATATATATATATATATATATATATATATATATATATATATATTATATATATTGAAATTGAAATGTTTAATTTTTTTTGTGTGCGCTGAATAGTTCGATTTATTTTAATTATTTAAAGAGAATTGTCCAAGTTAAATAAGCTATCTTCTTTGAACTGTTTTTCTGATTAAAATTACATCAAAACTTAAATGAAATGATGTTAAAAAACCAATTAACCGCCTTTATAATACCGGTTTTTAAAAGAACCAAAAATTAGAAAAAACCGAAACCGACAGCGTTTGTAAACCGATTTCGGTTTTGGATACTTTACTAGTTTATCTTGCAATTTTGCCGACAAGATTTTGCAAACTGTCGTTTATTTAAATTGGTGCAAAACTTATCAATCGATTTTAATTTAGAACTATATTTTGATATTTCTATTTTTTACAATTTGAATAAATTTAGAAATTTTTCCGTTATATACTGATATTAAAATAGTATTTAGTACCTCGATGTTTATTTTTATGAAATCAATCATATTTACTTTACACAGCTTAATATGTAAATAAAAAAAAATGTAGTTAAATCAGATTTTATAAAAGTTCAGAATAGAAAAAAAATTGTCACTTCTTGACTTCGATCAATAAAATTTACCTTAAAATACTTTTGTCAAATATATATTAATGGTAAGCCAAGAGTTTGTGCATTTTGAATATATATTTTCATATATTTTCGTTTTTGATATTTCTATCATTGCAGTTATTATAACCTTGGGAACTCGAAACTTGTAAAACCAAATTTTTATTGTTTTACATATTGTACAAATAGGACCCAGGAAAAAAATCTCCAAAATTACGTCTTTGTCCGTAGATACAGTTAATTGATGAAATATGATCTAGCATATTGCGATCAAAATCAAAAATGGATCAGGAATAACAACTTTGCAGTTTTTGTATAAAATTGTATTACTAGATTTTATTTTATTTTTTTTTAAATATATTACCTTTGAATGTTAATTTTTCATGACAAATTTTTCATTTGTAAAGGTATTCATTTTAGTATTTTTTATTAATTTGTATGAAAAAAATTAAAATTTTTTTAAATTCTACTCAAATTTAGTAGGCTTTAGAAAAAAAAGAAAATGTATTATACGATTTCAATGATTTCTTTTTTATATAATACGGATTAAAATCTTAATTTTAATCCCCATAACAAAATAATTGAAAAAGAATTTTTGTATAAAACAACAACGCAATTTTATTTGAAAAGATTGGAAAACAATGAAAATTGTTTTGAATAAGTTTATTTTTCACATTCTGATTTTCATTGTGATATAAATTTGTGTATACTTAAATAAATTTACACGTTTTTTAATAAAAATACAAAAATCTATCATTTTTTCTTCATTTAATGATATATTTTTTCCAAATTTTCCCTTATTTACAATCTTTATGTAATCTAATTTTGTGAGTCTCTAAAATTGTAAACATTTTTTTAAATCATTGGTTCAGAATTTATTAAAATCTGGAGTATAACAACACAGATTTGAGAATTCTGTCGTAACTGAAAATAACGCTTTTTTCCGGAAAATCTTGGACGTCAAGAGTAGGAATTTTTCGTCTTCGTTATTCCTTACGCTGAAACTTATTTGAATAAAATAATAAATACTGTACTAATTTTTCATATTATTTTCAATAAAACATTACCAATAAAAAATTAATTTATTTCAATTATATGACAACATTGATATATGACTGCTTTTAATAATTATTAACTATACAAAAATTTTAGAAAATTTTCTCCACTTACGTGCAGATTTTGGAAATTTATCTTCCCCATATAGGAATAAATTATCACAATTTTAAAAATCTACTTTTAGATTTGAAATTAGCTGACAAACTTAGATTTATGTCCTTCTATTTTTTTTTCGCTTTTCTATCGGCTCGATTTACTGTGCAGTGATACTTAATTTTTCAGCCGTACAAACGGGCAAAGCCATACGTATACGCAATTTTGAATAAGTCGGTATCAATCATACGCCTGCAACCAATTTATTCTATCACACAACCCATAATGTAATAAGAAAGTGACCTCGTAAGCCCAACTGATTTACAATTTTTCATTACGTGCCGCTCGAAGCTGTCAAGTTATTTTTGTATTCGTATGTAATATTTTTTTTACCACATTCTTTTACTCTTCTTCTTCATTTACTAATTTTTTCTTCATAGCATTTTGACATTTTTTGCGGTGGTTTTACACTAAAAACTACAAGCAATTGTTGTTTTTGTAGATGTGCGTTTAATTTGCATTACATTATGGACACAACTCATGCGACATAAATTTAAAGGTTGGTTTAATAACATTTGTTGAAATAAATTTAAATGTTTAGAAAAAGGCCACCATGATCTAGTATTATCAAATGAGAAAACCTATATTCCTATATAGGAAAGTAAACAACAGTTTCTATATTTTTCTATTTTGTAGAAAAATCTGCTGTATTTATTGTACCACAGTACGTATTCTTAAAATCAAACAAGTTAATTATTTTGTTCAATTATGTAATTTGAATTCAATTTTTTAAAATTTTAAATTGCAAAATTTTAACAAAACTACAAAAGAAATTATTTAAATTACTTTTTCTCTTCCTTTCTTCAAAAGGTTGGACTTTTAAATTTCCCCACCAAAGCATTCGATAAGCATGAATAAAATGTTTACAATTTAAGTTTTGTAAGATTTTCTTATTTCTTTATTTTAACTAACTGTTTATATGTAAGTAGTACTCGTAGTACAATTTTTGAAAGTTGTTTAAAACTTTCTCTATAGGGAATACAACATGATATAAAGTACTACACTAGCAGGAACATGATGCATATATTTATTCCTTACTGGATGTATCAAATTCCATGTGTACACGCAGAGAAGAAATATGGTTGCAGTGATCATAATCTAACAGCAACATATTATGATTGGAACATATGATCGCAGCGAAAAATAGAAATAATTATAAGTAATAATTATTATGATGCTATTCTGTCATATTGTGTCCGATTTTATGGTTTGTTTTTCATGTTGCGATTCTAGTTTTACATATAGTTGAACAATTTTACTACATTATTATCCTATTCCATTCTGTCTTATAATATAATTATACCACATTGTCATATTATTATTCCATTTTATCATATCATTATCTCATGTTATCAATCTTATAATATTATTATTATTTCATTTTGACATACTATTCCTTTTTTTATTCAAAATAATAGTCAAATAATAATAATAATACATATTATTTGTTCATTAATTCTATTCATTTGTATATATATATATATATATATATATATATATATATATATTAAACTTTTTATTGAGTATAAACATTAAATGACATTGTTATCATGAAAACAGAGTTATTAAAATTCAAGAAAATTAACAATGAGAACATAATATTGTTGTAGTGATAATGCTGTAACCATGTTTTTTTCTCTGCGTGTAGGTATATATAAATGTGTGGGAATTTTATTTTCTATCTAAATATAAAATAGTAATGTAAAATGTTCTCTAGAGTAAAAGATTATTGAGAAAAATCAAAGTATTTTTTTTATTTTTCCTAGCTATTCTTTGTTTTAAAGTTATAAAATCAAAAAAAAAAAAAAAAAAAAAAAAAAAAAGCCCAAAGCGAGAAAAACTCAGAAAGAAAATTGGAAAAAATACAATTTGAATTAGAAAAAATTCATTATTTGGCAATTTTATGTTTGAAGGAATGTGTAGATTTTTGTTTCTCTTTCTCTTTTACTTTCAGTTTTTATTTGATATGTTTTTGTATTTGTTTTCTTTTATTTGTGCTGAAATAAATGCAAATCGTGGTAGTACGAACTCAATTCAATATACGAAATTGCACAAAAACTACAATAGTAAATTGTATATGTTTGCACTATTTGCTTTTTTTATTTTTCTATTTTTGGTATGAATAGCAAAAGTAATTCTCCTTGATATGTATTCCTTCCTATTCGCTGAAATTCACAAGTGATTTATGCCACTTCTATTACATATACTTTTACATATTTAGAAGTTAGTCGTCGTCGTAGTAGTAAATGTAAATGTGAGTGTTTTGTTTACGGTTTTCTTTTTTAAATGAAAAAAAAAAAAAAAAAAAATACAAAATGAAATGATTTCCATGAAAATACTCGAATGTTGTTTAAAATATTACAAAATATATTGCTGCTATGATATGATCTGTATGTAAGTAAGAAGTAGCAAGTAAGCAGAGAAAATTTTCCATAATCTTTTGAAATGTATCTTGTGGCTTCATTTGTATAATAATTTTTTTTGCGACACTAATACGCAACCTTGTGCTTAAGAATTTTAAAAATTTTTTAATTCTTTTTAAGGAATTTTTCATATGTTTTAATTCTTTTAATTCTATACATATTAAATTTTTGGCCTTACATTATTTATTTCCGTTTATAATTATTTTCAATAAATAACAAATTTAAAAATTATTTAACATATTAATATTAATGAAATTGAACAAAATTAATCACTTTTGTTGTTACTTACAATTTATTCAAAATATATTTTACTCATTTATATTAGCAAATCAAGACAAAACTTCTTAATAAGTGAATGAATAAATAAATGAAAGAATGAATAATAAAATTTAGAAATGAATCTCTTTTAAATTTTATCCAAATTAAATATGAAATCATGTTGTTAAAATAAAAATATCGAAATTGAAGAAAACTTGAGAAAAACAAATTGAAGGAGTAACAATTGTTGTTTTTGTTTTTATGCAAGCTTATATTAAAAACAAAACATAAAAGTATATTAGACAATTTTTGGATAGAAAAACAATATATTCATTTTTAGGTAAAACAACATGACTTTCTATAGTTTACTTATTTTGCAATGATAGCAAAACTTTTTCAAAAATAATAACAAACATATGTTATAAAAAATATATATATGAGGAATTTCAAAAAATTTTACAATTTTGAGTAAAAATATTTTCAAAAATTTTTTTCTTCTGATACGAGGTGGAGGCATAAAATTGACTTTCAAAAAAAGAAAAAGAAACCAAAACATATCAAAATCTCTAAAAATAGCGGGTAATAACCCAGCAAACACAAATTCCGACATAAAATTGAGAGTTACTTGAAATCAAGTAGTTTCTCAAATGTCAAACGTTTGAGAATTATTTAAAAATAACTTGAAAATAATAGTTTTCTCAACAAAACGTGGAATTAATTGTTAAATTGGGAAATGCTATTGTTATCAAATCATTGTTAAATGCCATTCTCAAACTTTTTTCAAATGTGGATTCTGACCACATGTACAACATAAATAAAAGTAATTTGCATTTTTAATTTTTCATAAAGTATTCTTTTGTATAGACTTTTAATTTTGTTCTATCAATATACGTATTTATTAATAGGAAAATATTTGATTAAATAATTTTATTTATTAATTTATTTATTTGTATGTAGTTCAAATATTATTTTTTAATATATTGTTTCAAATATCTTTAAGAATGATTTGATAGTAACATTTGATATCAAATTGAGAAAATACTATTTTTAAAATTTTTTTAAAGTTGTCTTTGAGTTTGAAAATGATTCAATAATAGCATTTGATATCAATTTGAGAATGTAAAGTTTTTCAAACGTTTTGTCTCAAATATTTCTCAATTTGAAATCAAACTTAAAATTCAAACATCTACTTGCATTTGAAATAAGTTTAAGAAATACGTTTGATATCAAACGTTAAAGTCATCATATTTCAAATGTTTGACATCGTGTTTGCTGGGAATAGACAATAAGTAAGGATAATATTCCTTACTTCTTTTAAAGTGAATTTTCGCAAAACTTTAAACATGTATCTTATTTAGTGATAAGTTTGGCATGAAAAATAGTTTTTATTATTTTCAAAGTCAAACCATAATGCGAAACATATGGGGCTGATTTTTGTTGTTGAGAACATCTTTTTTGGTCTATACAATTATAAGTTCTTAACATATTAGTATTAAGCAAATAAAATGCTTTCATTTGACATCAATATTAATATAATTTCTACTTTGCGGTAGTTATTAGCAAGCGAAATGGGTTTGGTGAAGAATGCCGCCTAACTTTTCGACGTAAATTGTCAGTGCAAAACTGAAATAAATCAACAAGTCCTTGAAAGTTTCAACTCAATTTTTTTTATACTTTTTTAGGTTTAAATGCCTTGAAATTTTAGGTGAATGATTTAAAATTGGTAAATTTTATTTAGATATTTTCTAAGGTCTAGCAAAATGCATCAACAGTTTTTCTGCTTTTAAAACAAATTTTATGAATACAAGATACATAAAGTCGGTTTCAAAGAGTTTCGAAAATTTTTGAAATTCCTCATATATATATATATATATATATATATATATATATATAATATTTAAGAAAGGCTGCTGCTAGTAGCTCGAAATTTCAAGAAAAGTGAAAAAGCTTTAATTTTATATATTTCTTTTTGTATTGAAAATATAAAAAACTAGATGAAGAATTTTAGTTAAATTTCTTCTTCAATTTTCTCTTCATTTTCTTAATACATGAATATAAGTGTTGAGTATATTTAACAAAAACAGCAGGCGTAGCAGCAACAAACAAATAATATTTTGTTTACCAACCAAATGTATGTGTTTTGCTGTTTCATTCAGCGTCATTTTCCTTGCCATGAATCTTTTCTTGTTCTAAAATTTCTTTTTTGTTCTTCAAATGAAAAGTAGAAATAGAGAACGACTAAGTAAGTAAAAATGTTTTATTTCTATTGTGGTTTATTGTACTTGTGTTTCTTGTTAAATAATTGTAGAGATTGTGAAAAAAGGTATGTTCGTTGTTAAATGTATTTTTTCACAAAATTCTTCTAACAATGAAAATTTATTTTATTGTGAAAAATATGGTAAGATGTGGAAAAGAAAACAGGATATTTATGCAAAATATATAAGATCTCTGCAAAAATTCTTCCGGTAATGTAGAGAGAATTATTTTACTATGCACTATTAATAAAGCTGGTTAAAATAAATGAGAATGAATGACATGTTTTAAAAAGAGGGCCTCAAATTAACACGATATAGGAAATGGGCTAGAGAACTGCTAGTAGTAAGACATGGTTTTGGGCCTGAAATTTGGAGTATGCATTCTAAAGAGGACATTCAAGACTTCAAACCTATTAATATGAAAACATTGAAATAAAATTATCTTTGTGCGGGAAGTACGGAAGTACGGATGTGATTCACTATTGTGATCGTAATAAATTTTATTCTTGATTATTCCATCGTTTTCCGAGGTAATAGAGAAATATTCTCTTCTTATATAAACATTTTTCATACAAAATATTTTAATTTCTAATTAAAAAAAAAAAAATATTTAAAAAAGATTTTATTTTAATGAAAATGTTTTTTTGCTAATATCTCAGAAATCAATTGCTATATCATCACAAACGTTTGTATGCAACTGGAGAATAATACTCAAGAACATTTCATTTATTATGGGTTAATATAGAACGATATGACGAACTTATCATGTCTTTCCATGTCTTTCTGAGAAATTACCTTTTGACCACGATGCACAGTGCCACATTTGGCAGTTTTAGAACGACAAAAATCCAGTTTTGGAGATATTAGACTGAAATTTTATATTCTGTTAGCAATAAAAATGGGCGAGTAGAATCACTGCCACTCTCACAGTAAAAAAACTTTTTTTGTTTGAATTTCGGGCATATTTTTATGAATTAAAAAAAAAAAAAAACATTAGTACTTTAATGGTAGATGTGTTAGAATCTAATCACACCAATCTTAATGTACTATTTTTATAAAAAAATTTTAGCCAATATCTTAAAATTTTGAATTTTGAAATTCTGAATTGCTGAGGTACCGTACATTTTTTCTAATATCTTAAAAGATCGCATAAAGTCGCAGCCAATATTCTAAAATATAATTTTATGGCTGTTCTTTTATATACCAATTGTATTTTTAAATTGGAACTCGATGGAACTTTTTAGTTCTACTCCTTTAAAAATAGAACTTCTAAAAGAAATAACTTTTTTAATATAATGATTTATTTTAAATAAAAAAAAAATCCAATATTGTTTTTTAAACTAAAAAAATTATAATGCAATATATTTATTTTTACATATCAAAAAAATCATATCAATATCTACAGTATTTACTGAAATATATGCAGTTAAAATTAACATACATATTTCTTCACAAAAATTTTAAATAAAATTAAAATATTTTTTACAGTTGCAACTTTGATAAGCCATAATTCGCGCTATAGACACTTTCCAATATTCTAAGTGCTTTTTTCCATAATATATGATATATTTACTAGTAGCTGGGGAAAGAAATTACTTCTATTAAAAAACTTTTTTTTCGTATTTTTGTCCTTCTAATTTGGATAAATGGGACACTCTGCGATGAGTGCCTTATCAGTATGGTTTAAATTTAAATTTTCAATAAAGTTGTTAAGGGCTATAATTTCCCGACTTGCAAATCTCTATATTTCAGAAGTTTTTTTTTTTTTTAAGTAATTTCAGTTATTGTAAAATAATTCACATTAATCCATATTCTTATTAATATTATAAAATTAAGTATGTGTTTGTGACGCAATCACGTCTAAACCGTTGAACCGATTTTAATCAAATTTTGGACATAGATTAATTTTAAGGTGGAAGGAACTATAGGATATAAACTAACTGCATATTAATGAAAATGGCGAAAATATTGCAATATATTCGAACTTAAAATGTTTCTTAATTTTTTGTTTCAATAAAGAAATATTACGCGAAATTTTCTAAATTCCATGCAACGCAAGGACATTCAGCTAATAAAGAATAAAAATCAATTTCAATGAAAGATTACCAAACAATCTGCGAATGAATTAAACTAATACTGAACAATATTATGAAAAATGTTCTCAAGATGTTTAGTGTAAAATTGTGTTCATTTATTGTAAAAGGTCAAAGAGCTACACACTTATGATTGGACAATTAAAGAAAGTTGAAATTTTAGGTTTTTAAAAAAATATAAATACAAGTTCCTACAGATAAACAAATTTATCCGACTAAAAATTTTTATTTATGGTTCTTTGTTCTTAAATCAGCAATTTATGGACATATCTTTATGATTTTCGATAGAAATGCTTAGATTTTTACACGATATATTGATGTACAACACATGAAATAAATTGATCGGGCGCCTTCGTAAAGTTGATTTTAAATTACATACAGTGGAGTAGAAACGGCGAAAAAATGCGCATAATTAAGGGAAGTAGTATAGCGCTTTATTTATAACTTTATTATAAGAATTAGCTCATTAGTACATAAAAAATAATTTTTAATTAAAAACAATTTTTACCCTACTCCACTATCTATCCGGCGGTCCATGCATCAATAATCATTCTTTCAGTTAATATTAGGTTGCCGTTTTAAAGATAACTCAATGTAATTTGGTATGTTATACTTGTTTGGTCCTATGATATATATTAAAATGAGTTACAATCGAACCATTATTTCACTTAGCCCCCATATAAAAATTTTCCGATAATGATTCAAAAGCCTATAAATGTCTTAAATATTAAGGTATTTATATAAAATTCTAAAAGGTGAGTTTTGTCTATGCAAAAATCATACCACTAAATTTCATGAGGATTGGTCCAGAATCCTCATGATCCTCGGAAGAGGAGTCTTATATAGAAGAAATGGTCAATTATCTCCCATATAAGACTCCACCCAAAAATCACTTTCACGGGCATAATTCCTTCGCATAAAGATAAAATTTAGTTCAAATAATTTTTATTAAGGTAATTCACCTTGCATTCAAATTTCACAAGGATCAGTCCATATTAGACCATAGCTTTCATATCAGGCCTGTCACGTTAACAATCAGTTACAAATATTTTTGTTCATTAAAGTGATTTAATGAGGGAAATCCTGCACGACTGTAATTTTTCAAAAATGTCCTAAAATTCTATATAGACGACAGATCTCCTTGTAAACAAAGCAAATTAATAAGTTAAATTTCCTTTTTCAGTTATATTTTCATTTTATTTTGTTTTTGTTCAGAAATCGAGCATATTTTCATTAGATTTGTTTTCTTTATTTTCTTCTTCAAAATAAAATCCACATTTTTTTTTTTTTATTTTTATACCCCACATATTACCTAAAAATACAAGATTTTTATATTCACTCAATTTCATCTACAACCTTTTTAAATTTCAATATAAAAGTAAAAAATATCCGTTTGACAACTTCATTGTAAAAAACACTTTTTATCAAATAAAATATAAAAATTTTGACTTGAAAAAATTAGATTTTCAGTTTTTACCACTGTGATTAAAAATTGCAAAAAACTTATGATTTTGACGACCCACGGTGGCTCAGAAATTAATTTCATTGGTCAAAAGTTCAATTTTATGTTAACACCGATTTCCAAAATTTGAATGCCATTCAATAGTAAATATATTGAAACTAAAGTGGCCAAAAATTTAGATCAAAATATTGGTAATTGTGGGCGTGGCATGCTGTTAAAGACAAAAATTTTATGTTATTTTATAAAAAAAAATGTCATTTTTGTAAATCTGATCAGAATTTAATAATCATTACTCACAAGCTATTATCGATAATTGGCTGAATTTTTTTTTGCTATGTTGGTAGGATAATAGCCTTTAAGATATGGTATAATGTGTCACTGTACCGTTTATACCTGCTGTGTTTTCTCAGGTACTATATTTTAATCAAATTTGAATTTTAGTGGAACAGAACTTGTGAGGGTCGAAAGGGTTTAAACAAATTATACTACCAGAAGAAAGGCGAAAGTATCTCTATATATATTTCCGTACCGTACGTACATTTTGTTTTCATTTGAATGAAATTACTCCCAAAACCTTTTCATGGAACACATACTAAAAATCAGTTATGATTTGGATTTTAAACCTACAGGAGAAATAAGAAAAACAACACCAATAAGGAGTTAAGAAATAAAAACATGTTTAGGACGAATTTCTCAAATATGGGTTGATTGTATATCAACCAAAACAAGGATCAGGCAATACGAATGATGGGAACATAGCGAGAAGGGTCTTTTCAGATCCCGAAAGAGCATTTGAAATAACAGGAATCCCAGGGAAAAAAGGAATAAGGATTCAGATATTATATAGAGAGTACAATACCAGAAAAATATCACGAAATTCTACAAATGAAGATCTATTTAATATATTACTGGCAACGTCAGATACGAAGTCAATCGAAAGTTGAACATCGGGACTTAGATGAAGAAGCAAAAGGGCTGCTAGAGGACAGAAATAATATAGAACTAAATGTGGAATATTCGCAGGCTATTTTCCAACCGAATGAAAAATAATTCTAATTTTCTTTTATTGTTATTTAAGTAAAAACATAAAATAAACATTAGAAAACTTTTAGTTATTATAAAAAATAAAAAATTTTGTCCTTAATGTTATTTAAATAAAAAACGAAATAAACTTTAGAAAATCGTTATTTTTTTTTGTTCAAAAACCACCTATTCTAGAGGACCCTGTTCTAGAATTGATAAACTGGGAACCTGTTTACAAAATTATCCTGGGTATTATTAAAATGTTTTTTTTTATCTGTTTATAATTTTTTTATAAGTAAAGCTAATTCAAAAAACAAAAAAACGCATTTTCTTACTAAATGCTTTAAAAAATTAAAAGTTGAACTTTTTCGACAACTGCTGAATCGACTTTAATGAAGTTAAAACTGGATAAAAATTCAAGAAAATATCTCTCCATAAAAAAAACTGCGCGGCGCACTACATGGACAATGAAAAAATTGAATAAATTTTTTAACACATAATAATGACTCATTTTATCTACTTTTACTTGAAATAAATTATTTTTTTAAATATTAATTTCCAACTCTCAATCGCTTCCGTGTGACATACGGACATATATATCGTTGTTTCAATTGAACTCCAAAATTTCACCAGTAATAAATTAAATGAAAAAAATAACGAATTTTCAAAAAAAAAAAAAAAAAATATATATATATATATATTTTAATTGGGAGGTGGGCGGTAAACCACCATTTTTTGTTTCTGAATTTACTTTGGTACTTGGCCTATCTGTACAAAATATCGTAGAAGGTAAAATGAGCGACCGCGCCCATTTTTGTTTTCCGAGGTTATTTACTATTTTTGCAAAAATTCGTTCATGTATATGCTTTTTCGTACAATATATCGACCGAAAAGTATAAACTGGATTTACGACGCACACCCTGTTTTTCTAATATTTGGTCCATAATTTGTTTGTTTATATACCGATTTTACTCGTTTTCTATAGTAAACAAACCTTATATAAGTCAAATATTTGAGCCAAATTTCATGCCCCTAGGACGTCCCCACCGAGCTCTATCCTGTTTTCAATAGATAGACGGAAAGACGGATGAATATCGTTAGATCGTCTTAGATTTTCAGGAAACTCAGAATATATATTCTCTATGGGATTCTAGACGATTATATCGAGATGTTACACACGAAATGACAAAGCCAATATACCCCCCACCCATCATTTTTTTGATGGTGGGCATAAAAAAAATCATTAAAAACTGTATCCTTAAAAAAAGCAATAATTTTCACCAAAAAATTTTAAAAATTCTAAAGAAATTTTCATCATAATTCTGAAGGGATTTTCATTTTAGCCAATCCACATCTTTTTTTGTTGAGAAACGTCTTCGATCACTAAAATATATCTCATAGTCTCTAGGGTTTTAAAACTTGATAAGGTTTTTACAAAATTTACTGCTTCAACTGGAATGTAAAAACATGAATTTAATAAAAATATTATAAATATCTCATCACTATTAAAAAAAAAAATATATATATAATATAATTTTATACTTTTTACAAAGATATTATTTAATGCCATTACGAAATGATTTTATAGTAGAAACATGTCGAATTTAGGCTTTAGCCTAAAAATCTAAATGTTAAGTTTTACAAACGGATGTTAATTTAATAAGCTTATATTGTTTATTTTAGATATATATATATATATATATATATATTGAAATCAACGATTTTTAATCAAGGCCCTTTACCAATTACTCAACTTAAAACATTCCTTACAATCACAATCACAATCATTGCAGACAGACAGTATTATAAGCTTAAAATCTTTAGTTGTACATATAGTTTTAGTTACTGGCAGTAGAAATGAGGTGTTTTTATATTGTTGCAATCAATGGAAAATATGTTACCGACATATATAAATTCCTAACAATAGCGGTAGTGAAAGACAAACCCAAGCAGATTGTAGAATATACAAAGTTTTAATGCTATATTTTTTGTATATTTGTTCCACAACAAGCAAAACAACAACATACATATAATACAAACAACAATAGCAAAAAAAAATAAATAAATAAAAATAATAAAAAAATAAAAAAAAAATTATAATTGTTTTCCTAGATTTTAGATGCATTGGAACAATTTGTTTTCATTCCTTTTTTTGCCATGTTTTTATTTGTATTATTTTTATCTTTTTTCTTTACTTTTATTGTTATTAAATGAGTAACAGAATTTTTTATAAAATCCTGGTTGGTTATTAAACAAACATATAAAAAAATTAAATTATTTGTATGAGTACAAAGAGTGTTGCAACAAGAATAGTATTAAAACCAGATATTTAAGTAACATGATGTATTCAACTACCCTGTTTATCCCATTAGCGATATAAGATAGTTCTCGTGTATATATATTTTTTAATGTTGAAAGTTTATTAAAACAAATTCAATTGTTGTGTGAAATGTAAAAAAAAAAAATACATTTCATTATGTATTGTATTTATGAAAACAGCAAAAAAAATAATAATAATAAAAAACAAAAACTCAAAAGAATAACAGACAATTTATCTTTAAATGGCACATTGATTTAATAAGATTCAATTAAAAAAATATATATATATATATATATTTTTAATATATGTATGTGGCAAACGACAGAGCTTTCCATTATAGTTGATTATCATCAGCTTCATTATCGTCATTATCATTGAATTGTATTTTCATTAACATCATTTTATTATTTTGTTATTGTTTTTGTTTTTTGCAATTATTGTTAAATTTAATGGAATTTAATGCATCTGTTTATGGACTGAAATATTTTTATATGCATGTGATGTGTTTGTGTTATTTTGTTAATAAGTTTTAAAACTATTTTATTTTTGCATTTAATTAATATTATTTAACTGTGTTAATATACAATGTAATTATACTATTATTTAAAATCTTTTTATGTTTTTTTTTTTTACTTTTTATGTTCATTTACCATCAAACGAACCAATTTAATATGATGGCATTTAATTGGTTAAAGACATCATAGTGTGTGTCAGATAGTTAGTCTGAATGGAACCCTGCTGTTACCGTAATAAATGAATGATACGACATACATTACTTTATAAAAATGTATGTTATGTCATTTATTTAGTCAGTCAGTAAGTCGGTATGTCGATATGTGTTCAATTAAATTCACATTTAATAACATGTGATGTTTTATTCCAGTGGTAAATAGAGGGGATAAAGAGCCCTTCTAAAAAGCCTTTTTTATAGCCAGAAGAGCTTGTCCTTGCATTCCATGTTCATGTATTTTGTTACACGCGATTGAGAGCAAGGCCTTACACATTCGTGATCCAATGCGGTCCTTCTAAAAAAGACCTCTTGAATAAAAACTGCTAACTGAAGAAGTCTCCTACACTATTTAATAAAATATTTTTGTATTTATATAAAATAACAATTTTTATTTTAAATTATTGTAAAAAGTTTAAAACTTAAAAAAATTAGTATTAAAAAATATAACTGACCTTTTTAAGATTTAAATTTTTGTTAATTTATTTTGTCAAAAGTACATAGATAAAATATATTCGTAAACAAATCAGTTTTTAATAAAATACCTATAATAAAAACTATAAATAACAAAATTAACTTGGAAAAACACAACCTAGTCAAACAAAGCATTAAACAAAACTAAATGAATTTTAATTTTCTTTTTTTGGAATTCTGCCTTGAATTTTGACATTTTTTTTTTTAACGGTTTCTGAATGGTTTTGTTTCTTTTTAAAGCAAAAAAATATTGTAATCTTTCTTACCTTCCAAGAGAAGGGAATAAAGGCGTTGTATTTTTTTAAATGTACATAGATTTTTGTTGCTTAAAACGAAATATATTAAAAAAATTACTGCTTCTTACTCTCCTTCTAAGAGAAGGGAAGTCGGAAGTTCTATCGGATATTTTAGAAGGCAAGGATGAGGCATTCGTGAAGGTAGGTTAGAAGGAGCAACTGCATCTTAAAGAAGGTGTAAATCGAACTTTTAGAAGACTTGCACGATGGAGGCCTTAACATTTTTACCGCTGGGATGTTTATGTATGTATGTATGTATGTATGTATCTGCGTGAGTAATAGTTCAAATTCATGAGGAATAAGAGTAAGTGACTCGTGTGTCCATAACACATGATTGCAATATTTCATATTGGCATTTATTAGCATTTATCTTACATACGTACATTAGGGTGGTACGTTTGGTATAGAGAAAAAATAAATTATTGATGTTCATAGATATTATAAAAATTTACTTCATTTAAAGATACCCTTTCCCAAAATTTTAACTGCGTTTTCCTTTCTCAAGCTAGACTTAATGATAAAAAGGTCACTAATTCGTTTTTTTAAATTTTTTCTTATTTCTCTCAAAAGAACTGTAAGATATTTTGGTAGCATATGAAAGGTCTTTTTTGAGAGGATAATTTTACGTCATAACATAAAGGTCCGAATATATCGGAAATTTAAAATTTTTTAATCTTTTACACAAGAATTATTTGTAAAAGTAAGCATAAAATTATAAATTACAATATTTACACAATTATATTGAAACGATTTCTTTTTTAGTTTTTGGAAATTCGTGCTAGCTCGTATTTTATTTGATTTTTTCCAAACTTTTAAAATTGGACTAAAATTGTTTTCAGACTTCTTTTCTTGATACATTGAACGAACAAAAACCAATACTTCATTGTTTAAAATTCATTTGCGTGAACCATTTTTGCGAAGGGGCTCAAAGTTTTCGCGGTTTAAAATTGAAAATTTTAAAAAATTCTCAAAATTTAAAATTTTACATATTTACATTATAAGTGCACACATTAATAAATTTTATGAATAACCTATCACCACTCAAGACTCATAATATTATCATCACAAGCTCAGCTGCACAGAAAAACAAATATTTTTAAAATAATTCTTACACAATTTTTAAAATAACAAAAATGAAATCAGGGGCAAATTTAAAAAAATATTTACATTTTGTTTATTCCAAAATTCTTTGTAACGAAAAAAATTAAATTAATATCTTTAATGGTTTAAAAGTTACAGTGGTTTAAATCATGCAAATTCTAAATTTTTACTGAATATTTTCAAAAAATTATTACCTTATATTTTTCAATTAACATAGTTGTTTCATTTTATATCAAAATTTAATTAATATATTCAAGCAAAAATAAAATAAAAGAAATAGTAGAAACAAAATTCAAGTAAAATTTTTTCTCATTTAAATTTTTAATTCATTCAATCTTCTACTTAATTGATTTAATGATTCTTTTAATTGGAAAAATGTTTGGTTTTTTATTTTTTATAGTTACTAGTAATTGATATAATCATTTTTGTGAGAGCTGCAAATTTAAACAATTTTTAATTGAATGAATTATTTTGGAGATTAGTGCCTTTTTTCTGTGACAGATTTTTTATTTCTTGTGTAATTTGGTCGTAATTTTTTTTAACATTCTAAATTTGATTTAGGGAGCTAACTTGCCAACCAAAATTCTCCTATTAAAATTTTTACTCTATGATATTCTTATAATGTTATTTAATGGTCAGTTCTACACGATATATGTGTGTATTTTTAACTATTAAAAACTATAAAAAACTGAAGAAAAATAACCAGAAACTTTTCAGATCACTCAATAATTTGTTTTAACGAAGATTTTATAATGTCATCAATTTTGAGATTACGAAAAAGCATTTCTATCCATGAATTTTACAAACTTCGTAATTTTTTACGCCGCATCTATTATTCTTGAGGGAGATTTGACGGGATACGTAACAAGCGAAGCAAAATTTCCTCGTTTTTAAATATATGTCAGCAAATTGTATCCTTATGGAGGGGAGCACATACAGTGACCAAAAAGTAGAAAAATATTAAAATAGCTAAAATTTTGATTTAAAAGTTTTCCATCCTATAACTATTGAGCGAATAGCGATATAGTCATAACATATAAAGCAATATTTTTCCCTTATGTCCGGAGTGGAGTCCTCTAATGCAGCTCTAATACTAAAAATTTTAAATTGTGGGAAATAATTAAAAATATGAAAAAACCATAGTTCTTTTCAATTACATTTTTTACTAATATAACTGAACAAAACCATGTTCGAAATTTTTACAACATTTATTCGGTTTCATTGATTTTAAAATTTTTGTGCCCATACACCACTAGCTTATAAAAATAAACGTATTTTGATAAGTTTTGATAACGCTATGCAATAAATTTTAGGTCATCAAATATTGCCTCAATGACTTCAAAGCGAAATTTAAATGTACTACAAAATCTCCAGAGTTTTGCAAAGTTAGTTCGAATTTCGATTTTTTAAACACTTAAACTTTGTATATTTTGGAGCACTTTTTTTCATTATACGTGAAAATAAAATAAAGACATTTCAGTAAAGAACGATTTTGATACATTCTTCATGCAATTAACATAAAATTTGACATACCCAAGAAACAGAAAATACTATAGATTATAAACTTTAATTTGTATGGATGCCACACCTCTTTTTCCACTACTTTTATAACACTGTGATATTTTTGTGATTGTTTCAAGATTTTAATGAAATTTGATCCATAGCACAAATCTGAAAATACATAATTACAAATTTATATAAAAAGGGATGCTCCTTTATAGGTTTGGTTTTTGCCTATTTTGGCGAATACTACCCCCCTTCTACCCTATGTATTATTTGACAGTATAAAACTCAACTTTTTTATGCGACAATAAAACAACGCCAACAATAAATGAACCTCAAAATTGAAGTCTAAAACCTTTGACATGGATGTCAAGGTCAACATTACACTCTCCATTCAAACAATTCCCTCGGAAGAAAAGTTATAAAATGGTAAAAAACTATGAAATAACATTACTAACGCCAGGACAAACATTTTGAGAAATTGAGTCTTAGAATGGAGTAAACTTTCATTTGAGGTAGGGACATCGGCACATTTTGTTTTTGGACCATCCTAATGTACATATATTTTTTGTATGGAAGAATAAAATAGATACTGGGATTTAATTGTACAAATCGATTACCATACATTTAGTTGAGGTGGTCAAGAGGTCTGAGTAAAGCAAAGAGAATTTATTGTGTTAACACAAACACTTTTTTCTACACAGAACCAGCTGTAAAATGTCGTACTTTTGCGAGAGGCATTGACCAGGACTATAGTTTTTTAATAAGGGATCTTATATGGAGTCGAAATAACGATGTACGTCAATCTGTCTGTCCGCTGAAATTAACATTCCGAAAGCCATGAATAACTTAACAACAAAGGAACTATTTTTCAAAAATATCCTTTCCAAAATAAAAGCTGCTAAAAGGGCAAAGCGTAAATAGTCAGCTTGACATCATGACATGTAGGCTGGTCGATATAACGTGTCCCTCTATAAGTCTATCTGTTCAAATCCACTTTCTAAAAGCCCTGGATAACTAAAGAAAATGTTATTTAAAATTATCCACTTATTTTTGGTTACCATGTAAATTATCATACAAATCTTCCACTCTAGTTTGAATCCAATACATGGCCACACTAGTTAGGTCAGCGTTCCATTGTGTAATTAATTGAAGTTCGTTGACACATTTAAAGTGAAGTGTTTGCATGCACTTAATGCAACAAAGGTGCTAGAAAAAATATTTATTCTTATAAATTGCCATAATGCATTACTTTTCTAATGTTTTGCTTAAAACATGCAAAGAAATAGTCATTAATGTTAAATTTAGTAAGAATGTTACAGTGAATATTAGATATGACGAACACAATGACTATGAAACCATGACAAAATATAATATTGACTTATTACCAGGTGAACCAAAAATATGCAAAATTATATTTTTTTCCTCGGCTTCAAATGAACCAAACTGTTAGTTGTTTCTGCATATTATTTCATAGTTTGGGCTTTACAGAATATTTTGTCATATTTTCATAGAAAATCCTTCTCTTGGAGCATATGTTAGCAAATTTAATTCTTAAATTTTTGAATATTTCAGAGCATAATTTTGCATTCATTACACTAAAAAGCATGAATTTGCATATTTTGCACCCAATAGAATTTTTTACATAATTAATCGCTAGTGAAATTTTCATTTTACCGTCACATATGTTCTTCAAATCGGATATAAATTGACAGATACGCTTTTAAGTGAAAAAAAAAAAAATATTCTTTTTAGCAAATGTGAATAAAAAGTTTTTATCATGAGTAAGTAGTAGATACTTTAAAATTTTGTCAGAACAAATGGTATTTTAAGAGCATATTTTTTAATTTTATGGGCATAATTTCCGATGTTAAGATATTTTTCTTGTGCATAAAACATTTTTTTAAAGCATATTTTTGGTTGCCCTGATCATTACTGTAGGCATTACTAAGTAATGTTTACTTGCTCAATAATATATTGCTTTAAAGTAAAAATTAATATTTACTTATTTTAGAGAAACAAACAATAATCAAATTAATAAGTTTTGGAAAATATTTTAAATAATATCCTAATTAACATGAAGATAGTTTAAGAGGGGGGAAAAAAGTTTTTTCTAATCATTTGAAAGCCGATATCATTAATATTTAATTAATCGATTACTATGTTACTTTCGTATGCTAAATATTTTTCCTACTCACTTCTTTGTAATTACTCTTTTCATTATATTTTTAATACATATATTTCTCGTTTACATTTTTCATACCTTTCTATGCAAATATGTAGTTGTCTAACCTAAATAAAATTTCTTAGTGTGAAATTTAAATATTTATTAATTTTATAAAGAATATTATGCAACATCTTCTGCATAAGACATGATTTTTGTTCGACATTGCTCCGAAGGCTGCAACTAGGAATATGCCATCTTTCTTTATGACATTTCTCAGGACTATAGTCATTTTTCGGAAAACTTTACTAAAGGCTTTTGGTTATAACAATGTCATTATAAACAAATTCAACTGTATATGATAAGTAAAGTAAAGAAATAAATATATTACCCACATTATTGTTATTTGCTTTGTTGCTTTGTTGTTTTTTGTTTTATTATTTATTTATTTAGTTTTGAATATTTAATTTTCCCTACCAACATTAAGAGAAATGAAAAATCAGTTCAAGGTAACTAAAACAAAACTTGTGTTGTTAACTTTTCGTTTTCTTGTTGATGATATTTTTACTTTGCTACTTAAAGCTAACTTTTTTCCTGTGTCTTTTATGGTTTTCTTGCTAAAATGATTAACTAACCACTTTAAAAATCCCTTAAGTAGCATTAGTAAATTGTACAACAACAGCAGCAGTAGCAAAAAATGAAACAAAAACTACTTTGGTTTCTCTATTTAAAGTAAAAGTATCAACTTCATTTAACCGATAAATAAACAAAAAAACCTTAAGTATGAGAAAGACACAAGAAGGAAAAGGATATATTAGCATTACTTAAATACAAATATAAACTTTTATACATATATACATATTATAGTTACAAGTATATACACATACCTTAAATTTTTAAAAGGTAAAGTATATACTGAACAATTTCATAAGACTTAAAGGAAAAAAGAAGCAACAAAATTGGTAATAAATATTTTATGCAAGAAGAAGAAAAAAAAATTAAAAAAGAAAAGTAAAAAAATGACAGTTCTGAACAGCCAACATAAGAAACTTAAAGAAAACCAACAAAAAATATATATACAAAAGTTGTTGAAGAAACTATAAGAAGAAGTCATATCAATGAACAATGAATGACCAAATGACAACAGCAAAGTGGTAAAAATTGTGAATGTAAATAAAACTGTTTTTAAACTTCTTAAATTTCTTATAATTTTTATTTATTGTTTTTTTTTTTTTATAAAATTGCATTGCAGTTTTTCTTTCTTTATTTCAGTTTTAATTTTTTGTTGTGCTGTTTCAAATGTCCTTCAATTTCAATTTTTCTTGACATTTTTAATTTAAACTGAAAAAAGTATAAAAAATCGTTATGATACGCTTCAATTGAACCATAGTTTTTCTTATTTTCATTTTTTGGGAAATGTGTGTTTTTTGTTCTTGCTTTCATAAAAAAGAAAAGTAGCAAAATTAGTGTTAAGAACAAAAGAAACATATAGAAAGAGTATACAGACATATGTGCTATTTTTTCTTTTTAAGGAAAAAGTATTAGTTAAATAACACTTTAGGAGCCTGATCGATCTTAAAGCGAATGATGATGGGTAAAATTCTTAAAAATATTGCCTGAAAATATGTTATATAATTTATTGTTCAAGTATAAAATGTTAAAATGTAAGAATAGTGCGTTCATTAAATTAAAAAATTTCCAATCATATTTCTTCAGATCTAAAACTCGACATTTTGTTCATCGAGCTGCATTCAGAACTATAAGAATTGTGAATTTATTAAACAATTTATTTAAACAATTAAATAAATTGTTTTAAACAATTAACTTATTTATTTATTTGCTTACTTACTTATTAATTTATATACTTAATTGTTTACTTACTTAGTTGTTTGTTTGTTTATTTATTTATTCATTCATTCATTCATTTATTTATTTATTTATATTTATATCCACGTTTACATTTATTTATTCAAAAACTGAGTTATAGAACAATTTATAAATATTTGGTCATTCGAGCCGGATTAGTTTTTGTTTGTTTGATTTACATTGTTGTCAAAATTTTGGAGTATTTCTTGGAAGAAGCAAATTTTTAAGTAACATTGTTACTTCGTTACTTTCAAATATGTCCAAAGTGTAAAATAATTGATGCATTCCGTTAAACTAGGAGCACAGTCTTTAAACATCGTAATATTTGGTCCTTCAAACCAAATCAAAGTTTTCTTTAGAAGAATGAAGGTGACAAATTCTCATCAAAAACGATAACAACATTTAAGATAATTGGACCAAAGTAACAGTTAGCTTTAGGCAATATTAGCTTTTAAATTAGATAATAAAAAGGAATATTTCTTATTATCCAAAAAGTCAGGTAAGGCCCTTTTGGCATTGACATAATTAACAGCCAAAATTGAGAAAAATTCATTTTATTACCACTTCTTTATGCAAGGAACAAACATATTAAACTTAAAGGCTTGTAACACCTTGCAGAGATTACTAACAGGGTTAAATCTAAAACCTCTAATAAGTCTTTGGTAGCCAACATTATTCCTTCAGGTCTTATGGTAAATATACAATTTGCTTGTCTACTTAAAGGATTAATTGTGTATTTCAAAACTTATGAAACTATTCTTAGAACGGCTAAACATCACCTAACAGGTTAAAATTGTCATTTAGGGAAATAGAAATTCAATACGAGAATGTATGAGGCAAAAAAGAAAAACAAATTTTATAAAATAAAACTATTTACTTAAGGAAAAAAAAGAAACTTGTGCGACTTGCTCATGGCTTCAATTGTAAGAATTTATATTTGTTAAGTGGTACATACATGCATGTATGTGGCAACTACACGGGTTTGCCACATCACAAGAAAATGGCAAAGCATGCAATAATGTTTAGTTGGTTGTCTGGTAATGAAAAATTGTTACCTAAAACCAGGCATAAAGGCAAAATGACTGGCAGGCAGTCTACAAAAGAGCATTGAAAATAACAGCTGCAAAAAGGGCGAAACGTAAATAGTGAGCTTCAAGTAAATAATGCCTCTAACCACATTACAACGCATATTGCAGTACGTTCAATAGATGGTAGTAGCACGAGAGCCATAGATGTAAGGAATGGACTGGTCAAGCAGCAAGTAACAAACAACTAAGTTAATGAAATGAAGTAAAAACTGAAACTAAAAAAAGTTTTCTTCCAAGGCCTCTTTCTTTTCTTATACAGTAAACTACCTTTACTTTTTTTAATTTCTTTTTTGTTCGCAAAAAACCTCATAAAAAAAGTTATTATTATTTTTTTTCTAGTTCATTATCTTGACAAAATGTTTCTTTTTTATTTTCTGTTTTTATTTCTGGATATCATTTTTCAGTATGAATCAATACATGAACAACGAAACAAACAATATGCTCCCTAACCAATCCTTTGTGTCGTTTATGTTCATTATTTTCTTACCTTTAATACCAAAGAGTACACGGTAGAAAAATATCAAATAAGAAAAAAATAGAAAATGTAATAATAATAATATAAAAAAATAATAAAAGTGAGGCTCTATTGTAGTAGTTCTTGTTAAAAATTTCTGTTGAACTTACCCAAAGCATGACACTGTAGAATTTTTGTACGTCCTTCACTAACTATTGAACCTGAAGATGATGGTTGTGTTGTAAAACGAAGAGGCTGTAATTGTGGGCCATCTGAAAAGTGGTAAAAAAATAATAAAAAAAAGTTAAACAAATAAAGATGAAGATAAACAAATACTCAATATTAACAATATTATTTTGTTTTTTGTTATATTTGATTAAGAGGTGTATATAGTAATTTAATAAATATTTGATCAGCATTAAATAAATATTTTATGTTCAATGTATTTTATATGTACGCATGTATGTATGTATGTATGTATGTATGTACAGAAAGGCTTTCATTATTATATTGTAATGCAAAAGCTTTCATCATATACTTTTGTACATGAACATGCATGTTTGCACACCTATATTTGTTATATACATATGTATGCGTTAGTTCATTAATATAACAAACAGTTTCTATTTGCTATTTGTTTTTATGATTAAATAAATGTTTATATTGAACAACAAATAATCAAGAGACAAAATATGTGGTCAAATGACATTTTTGTTATTTTATAATAATTTAATATATATAAACAAATGATTTTTGTACGTTTAAACATTTTTATAATTGTTTATACTTTAACAAAAAATATTATTTACTTAAATGCTTGAATATGACTAAAACTCATATTTAAAAAACAGTAATGCAACACTGAGGGAAAAAAATTATGATCTAAATAACCAACGAATGTTATCACAATGATAATTTACGGTGTCGACCTTTTGACACGATTCGTTTACAACTTTTGAATACTTGGAATAAAATACACAATGTTATTTAATAATTCGTCACTGATGTAGTGTCAAGTTGATACTAATGCGGTATAAATTTTCGTTAATGATTTGAATATGCATTCTCCAATTTGAACACATATGGGGTTGATATAATAATGACACTGAAAGGTGTCGTGTTTGCTCGATATTTCTCTGGGTGTAAGGCGAATAGCTCGACTATGATTTCCTAAATTGCATTCCTAATTTAAGCAAGGAATCATTTGTCTTTGGCTTAATAAATAAAAATAAATAAATTAAGTGGTTGATTTAAATTAAGTTTAGGAACAATTTTGTAACTTGGGAAGTAATTCTGTAACTTGTGTAACGTAATTTTAGCCCACTGTAGCATCGTATGCGTTTAAAGCCATATTTTAGCAGACGAAAATATAATTAATAAATGGCATAAAATTTAACATGAGCTACAATTTTAATAGTATATTTTCATAAAATATTTTTTTAAAATTTATTCTTGATTGCCATAGTTACGTATTAGTTTAAGTTAGAATAAAGATTTTTAATATTTTTTCTTATTTAATAAATTTCCTTTCTTTTCTATTTCTTTCTGAAAAAGTATGTTAAAATATTTAATTTTATTATTATTTCCCAAGTTTTACTAAAAATAAATAATAAACAATAATAAATTTAATATAAAAACAAGTAAGAATTTTTATTATTTTACACAATAAATATTCTAAGAAATTCTTAAGACAATATAGAAAATAAAAGTTAATTAAAAAATATTTCTGTCGTTTTGTTTTCATTTTAACCTGCAATATTTCATTTATATCCTGGTGATAAAAATACATGTTTAATATATTCTGTAGAGTGTATTAAAAAAAAAAAAAAAAAAAAAAAAAGACGACACACATTATAATAAATATGAAAGTGTATGCAAGAGCAAATTGTAAATTGTTTTTGTTGCTTTCAAACTAGTGTCAAAAAATATTGTTAAATAAATATAGCAGACATAAAATAAAAAAAAGGAAAAAAAAATTTAAATTATTATTTCTATTTTTTTCTTCCTATATGCACAATTTTGATTATGTGTGACAAAACATTAAATAAAATATGAACAAAAAAATATATTATATATTTAACCACATTGGCGTTAGCAGATAATAAAAAAATTATACAATTTTATCTGAAAATTTAAAAAGTTTGAAGCCGAATAAATAATAATGGATAGATAATACTATGTATTCACTGGATTTGTTATGTGAGTGAAGGGAGTTTATTTTAATTTTTAATATGTACTATTTGTGCTAAAAAAAGTTTCCGAATTATTACTTTGTTTTTAAGCTAAAAGCAAAAAGTTTGTTGTTGCATAAAAATTTATTTGAAAATAAATAATGTTTACTATATTTTAAGCTAAATGTAGTATATTTTATATGAAATACAATAATAATCAATTTTACACCACAATGATTTGTTGCAATAATAATTGAACAAATATATACAATTTGCACAAATTTGATTTTGAACATTTTTATAAAATATTTATGAAAATTATTAGTTTCATTAAATGGCAATTAGTAATCGATAGTTTTACAGAGGTATTGGAATTAATTTTAAAAAGTTTCTATACAAAATATTTTTGGTCAATAACAAAATGCATAGAACAATAAATTGTATTTACTTTATATATCAAATGAAAGCTTAACGTCTTAACATTATAAAAAAATCAAATTTCAGTTTTTTATTATGATAACAGTTTAGATTTAATTTTATATTATAAAACTTAATTAAAGAAAAAAATCGTTAATTATTAGTTTCAGTTATAAATTTGTTTTTCTTTAAATCATATAATCAAAGTTTTTAGTAAAAACTTAATTATGTATTATAACTGCATTTGCTTCTTCTATGCATTACATAGTAATCCTACTCACTACTCTATTCATTACCTTGCATCGGTACTCTAACAATTTTCTTGCAATTCAGTAAAAATCTCTCGCTTTAATTCCTCAAATTAATTACTAAAAATATAACATTTTTCCAATTTTCGCAATAAACACTAAAATTATTTTTCACATTGCAATATCCCATCATAAGCCATTTAAGTTTAGTTTATCATATTGTTTATAATTATTTTGCTTGAGCCAGCAAATGCTACTAATTATTTAAATAAAATAATGAAATAAATATTTAGTTAAACATAAAACAACATGAAATTATGTATATAATAATTGTGGTTTCAACAAAAAATAGCAAACAATAAAATATTTAAAATTAAAATGTGGTTCATATTTAAAAAAAAAAAAAAAAACCTTAGTTCGATAATGTCATATAAATTTGATAGAAAACATATTTCATAACAAACATAATAAAAGAAATAAAATTTATGTCTATAAATAATAATTTAACACACAAAAAGTATTATAATCATCATTATTAAATACTAAAGTATTGAAAAGTATTGAAGCTATTTTAAAAATTTTAATTTAATAAATATTTTTATCAAAAAATATATATTATTTTAAATTGCATAAAAAGTATTAAATTATTTTTAAACCGGCATCGATCAATATAACAAACCACAATTTATTTTTCATCATTTTAGTTATGGTTTTATTATTTGTTGTTATATAAAAACTTTTGGGAATTGTTCGTTTGTACATTTGACCCTCTGATAATGGACCATTGCTATAAATCCCCCCACTACATAAAGTGTATTAAATTGTAGCAATTTATTTGTTATTTTAAATTGAAAATAAATACATAATAGTTTTTTCTTTTAATTCTTATTTAACTTGTTTTCCAAAATAATCAATAAACCATTTGTTTAATATTTAATAAATAAGAAAACAAGTGTCTGTATGGACAGCAGCCATGTAGTTGTGAATTAATTAAACAAAACATAAAAAAATATTTTAAAATTTTGGAGAAATTTGATAGGAAATACAATTTGCGTTTATAGGGGATATATGTAGTTCAATTTATTAAATTGATACATTAACCACTTTTTTGGTTCATCTCGTATATAAATCAGTTATTTTATTTTTCATTTTTATATCCAACACCACTATAGGTGTTTCTGCGTCAATTTTACAATTTCTGTCCGTCTGCCCCTCTGCGTAAAGTATAGATCGCAATCAGTGGTGCTAGTTTAGCCCTTTTAAGGCTAAATCTAGGCTTTTTGTTTTCCTTTTAGTCTCAAAATTTTCGTTTTAGCTATTAGCTTTTTTCTAGCATTTTTTGATTCTTTAAATTGCCTTAAAAAGGCTAAAATTTTAGAATTTTAACAAAGAAGAAATTAATTTAATTTAATCGATATTATTTGTATCTAACAAAAATTTTCGCCTTTCTTCAAATCAAATATAACTTAACTAACTCATTTTACGGACTTACTTAATCAATTATTATAATTATTTTTCAATAAACTTCATTAACCATAGAAACTATTTATGAATACATATATTTTAGAAAAATTCTTATAAAAACGAATAATTGCCCGAAAATTTGGAAATGATTAATCAAAAAAGTATTAAGTACAATTCAAAAATAACGAAAAATCATTTCAAAACATTGAGTAGGTAATTTTTCATATGAAATATAACTCATATTTGTATGGAAATTTGTGTGGACAACTTTTCGTGGATCATTTTACATTTTGCATTATACAGTGTCTTTAAAAGGATATCAAAAACTAATGAGAAAAATAATAATAATAATGTTTTAAATAAAAATATTAGCTTTTTTCTACTCTTATTTTTTTTGGGTCATTTAGCTTTTTCTGACCCCTTTTTAAAGTCGAATTTAGCTTCTTTTTTTCTCACCTCCTGTCAACACTGGTCGCAATTTTTAATCGCTTTAACGATCATGTACTTAACATTCTTAGTTTAAATACCACGGAAGTCGGAGCACTGATTTAGAATTGTGAATTTTTATAGATTTAAATCGATTCACAATTTTACAAAGCCCAAGAATATCCATGCATATATATACAACCAAAACTTGGTAATGACATGTAGTTACTGATTAACATGCTTTTCAAAGTTCCAGCAACATACCGTCTGCATTATTTAGATCTGTAACTAGTTACGTTATAACTGAGCTGATATATGGGCATTATTATTAGAGTAATCAATAAAATTTGCCTACAATGACATAATCGTGTTAAAATAATGAGTTAAGCTGCTAAAGTATAAATATTGCAGTATTATTAGCAGGGTAACCAAAAATATGCTCTAAAACAAAGTGTTTTATGTGCATTAAAAAAGCTCTTAAAATCGTAAAACATGTCCTTAAATTTAAAAAAAATATGCTCCTAAAATTAAAAAATTTGCTCTTAAAATAATCCAAAAATGTTCAAGCTAAAAAAACTCGAGTTTTATTAGCAAATGCTAAAAAATATTTTCTTTTGGCACTTAAAATTCAAAAAATTAAAATTTAAAGCTAATGCATTGTATCAGGAAATTACAATATTCCCAGCAAAAACTTTTTGGTTTTCGGTAATAACAACTACTTATTAAAGTAGTTTCTTGGTAATGAGGCGTCATTATTATTTGCCTACTCTGTATTACATTAATAAGTACTCAATAGTGTGATAGCACAGTAATACTGCAATCACGTGGATGAGTTGGCTAGAGCGTCGGATTAACAACCAGAAGGATGTTGGTTCAACCCCATTCTGTTAGTTTTTTATAACAAAATTTCTAAAAATATATTTTAAACTAAATAGAGTTTTTGTCACTTAGGATGCTATGTACGAGATGGTGTACTGAGTAAGACGTTAGTCAGTAAAAACGAATGGTTAGTGTGTGTCCAAGTTCGAGTCTCACTGATGACGGCAAAATTTTTTTGTTTTTTTTTTATTTTTGTTTTCGTTTAGGTACTTATTCTTGAGTACCCCTAGAGTCAAAAAATAACTACATGAATTTGTGGACAAGTCGAAGAAAAATAACTAGTTATTCAAGCAAAAAATAAGTAGTTTATTTTTGTTTACAATTATACCTGCTAGCTTACCAGGAAAGCAAAGTTTTAGCTGGGTTTCTATCAACTGATAAGATGAAAATTATTAGCTAAATTTATTTGAAAAATGTATGTGACAGTAACAAAAAAAAAAAAAAAAAAAAAAAAAAAAAAATTAATGACAAATTTTGTAAAAAATTCTTTTATGTCCTAAATATGTATGTAAAATTTTTCTCTTAAGTATAAAAAATGGAAAATTATGCTTTGAAGTATTAAATATGTCATTTAAATTTCCAAAATATGCTCTAAAATAAGAATTTTCTACGAAATTATGATAAAATATAGTGTTAAGCCTAAAATATGCAAAAATATGCTGCTACGATAAAAATATGCTGTAACATATCGATGCCAAAATTCGTAAATTTGAAGCCTGGGAAAAATATGATTTTGCTCCTTAATCAAAAACAAAAAATAAGTAACAATATATATATATATATATATATATATTACGCTGATTGGCCATGATCAAGCAGTTCGATGTAATTAACTTTAAAGAGTTTAAATGTCAGAAAAAATAATTTTCGAACTACTATTAGTACATAAAACGTAGAAAACCTTAGCAATGTTAGATAAATGCACGTCATCGTTTTGTAAGATTTTTTATTTTAAACTTCAACAATTTTTACAAATTATTTGCTACGTTTGAGGCTAAAACATTATTTTTATCGATCGGGATCCAAGCGACATTTCAAAAAAAAAAAAAAAAAAAAAAAACTATTCTCGAAGACATACTTAATTATGGTTTCTTAACAAATGTTCTGTGCTATGAGAAACGAAATCCAAGATTCTTTCTTAAAGTTTTTATTGTCGATGATGAATAACCAGATACTAAAATAGTAAAACATTTTTTATTCTTTTTTTTTTTTAATAGATGTAGGTATTAATATATGTTTTAATATAATAATGAATTGCCAAATAAACATTTTTAAAATATTAACACCCGTATGTATTCACAAACAACAAATTTAAATAAAAAAATAAAAATAAAAGAAAATAAATTTTCCATACAAATTTTGTCTCTAAAATGTATTTTATATTTAAAATTTGTTTACCAATACGTTTATAAATGTATACTTAATTTATTACCCAACATATACATTTACAAAAAATATTTATTTAATTACATTAAAAAAATTCACCATCAAACATTTTTAAATAATATTGTATTTTTCCCGAATACTCGGGAATTCCTTGAATAAAATCCCAATTAAAAACCCTCTTAGTGTTACATACGAAATAAATATTTGAATATTTAGTCTCTTCCCTCACTAGTGGTGGTGGAACAAAAAAATGAACACAATACTTTAAATCTAGATGAAACCTGTAAAAAATATCTTAGACATTATTTTGTTGGACGTCAAATTTCGTAAAATATTTAAATTTATTTAATATTAAGATATAAACATTTACTCTGTGTAAGAACAAATTTCATGTCAAGTTTTCTTTGCTTTGAATATTCTAAAGTTTATTTTTCTAAAAAAAAAAAAATATATATATATATATATATATATATATATATATATATAATATATAAATATATAAAATTTAAACTTTCAGAATATTTTTTGTAGATATCGCTCTTTTGCTGTCAGGTTCAAAACTCAAAAAAAAAAACTGTTTCGAGTAAATTGTTGAATGTTGAGGTGGCTACAATTTTTAATATAAAAGTTTTAGGTTCATTGTTATAATACTGTTTAAAATTCGGAATTATTGATTTTGAAAAGCAAAAAAAAAAAAAAAAATAATTTTTTCTTTAACATAAACCTGATTTTTCTTGATCTAAGAAATAATTGTAATATGTATACCTAAGTAAAAATTGTTGAAATAAAAATATTCATTTTCTAAGTTCTGATATTTTACAGAAGCTAAGGTTATCTAGCAGTAAATGTAGCACTCTGCGTATCAATAATTTTATAACACCCAAACCCAACCCAAAATTTTTTTTATGTATAAAAACCAACAATATATTTTATGCAAAAAAGTATGAGAACAACATGTATATATAATTTTTTTATACATATGTATTTTACAAAACATATGTGAATTAATAAAACGAAAATGTTTGAAGGTAAAAGTTGTGAAACAAATTCAAATTGTTTTTTTTCACGGAATTTTTTCTTGATTTTTATTTTTTTAATTTTTTATTCGAAAATTATTTATGCAAAAATTTTATGCTCGACTAGTGAAATGATGGTGCTCGTACGTTATGATAGTAATATGAAACAACATTAAGGCATACATTCTACTGAAAACATTAAAATATTAAAGGTTTGTGAAACCTTATAAAAAAAAAGGAGCAAACTATGCATATTTGTTGGTGCCAAACATTAAAATAATAATGGAAATTAATGAGCATATTTTTTACTGAAACTTGATATTCTTAAACTTTTTTTTATTATTTAATTTGAAAAAATGTTGGCGGCTCCAAATAAACAGGTTGTACTGAAAAATCGGAACCAGAATTTTCTTATTTCAATTTATGTTGTCATGTCAATACACTATGCAGTTCGGTCTAGTAATTACAAATTCTACATAGAAAAATATGTATGACAATTTATGCATCATATTTTTTTCTATTGTCTTAATTTGCAGGGTTCCATACATTAGTCCAACCCTAAATGTTTGTTTTTTCTTTTTTTGTTTGTGACAATTAAAAAACCCCTAATTAAAAGCCAAACATTAAAGCGGGCCATAAGTTGGTTATTATAATAATTTAAATTTGAATTATTGCATTGAGGTATGTAAGTATGAACTCGTAATGAAAAGAAGCAAAGGAAAAAAAATTAAAACATAGCCTGAAACAAGAAAGGCAGGCATGCATTAAATTATTAAACGTAAGTCGGTATATATTTCAAAGTGCATTGTATACTTACACACACACAAACAGCTGCTGTTAATAAGTATTGAGTGATGCGTTGATGATGACTACGATGACGATGTTGATGATAATGGCGTTGATGATAATGTAAAATACATATAAATACTTATGTATACAATCATAACTATAAGTATTTCATATACTCTTACTTTCAAACATTCAATGTAATAAGCTGTGTGATGTTATTGCAATAAGCTATGTAAATTTATATTTTTTATGTATATAAGTGTTTTGCTACAACAAAAATGCATTTATATTACTATTTTTTCGTTTCTTATAATAGAAGAAATTCTTTAAAGAGTTAAAAGGTTTTTAAACAAATAATAAATATGAAAAAGTTGAGGGTTGGAATACTGGGGTTATTTATAAATTTAATGCAAGAAGAAGCACAAAAATTTTTATATAAAAAAAATTAAAAAATTGTAATGTTATGCTTGAGTGCACTTGCGCCTAAGTTGATTATCAATTGTTAATTGGTTTGTTATAAAATTGTGAAAAAAAGAACAAGAAATCTAAAAAAAAAAATAAATAAGAATTTAAAGGAAAATAAAAGTAAATTTATGGAGAAGATTGTAAATATTATTTGATAGTGTCAAATTTACTCAAAAAAAAAAACTTTCCTACAAAGAAATTCTTCAAAACTTTGATCAGCAGTTTGATTCTAATGTTTACATAGTCGGAAAGGCGGACGGACATCGTTTCGAAGCCGATTGGTAGTAAAAAAAAACATCAGCCCAAACGTATAATACCCTCCCCAATATGATGTTGTAGCGTATAAAGAGTCCAACTTTTTGGACTCTTTATCCGCTGTGAATAGTAAAAAAATCATATGTCTGTTTCGAATCAAAAACATTTTTTTCAGATTCAAAATAGTTTATTTTTGGTAGGGACATTTTTAAGATTTTGACGCATTGCTTTTAAATTAATCAATAAAAATAAATAAATAAATGATAGATTTGCGAAAGGATGTCGAATTTTCTAAAGAAGAAAATTTTGATAGTTCCGGCTTTTCATTCTTAACTCAGTTATTTATATACAGAATATTCTATCTATGTATCATAAATGTCCGCAAGCTATCTAGGGTCTTGGGAAGTTGGTAAAAACAGGCATTCTGACACAAGCTAAATCAACTACTTATAAGGAATATTTTGTTATATATACACACACGAAATTTCTTCAAATGAAAAAATTTTAAAATTTTATGTTTTAAAAATGTTTAAACTTACATAGAAAAAAAATTAAAAATCGTTTTCAATAACAAAATTGCTTACATCAATTAAAAAATGTTTGATTTTGCTCCAATCATCAAAATGATATTAAAATATTATTAAACAAAATAAATAATTGATTTTTTGCACAAATATCAATTAATTTTATTAATTCAATGAATTATACTCATGACTGAGACATGGTTGAAATTGCTAATAATTGGTTCGATTTAAAAATTATCTGAATCTGTACCATTGCACAAGAAATAAAATACAATAAAAATTAGGTGTAAAACATTTATTATAATCTTATGTGAATACATGAAATGTTGGCTGTGTACTTACGTAAAACATGTAATATGTTACGTAAATTGAACATTATGTGATGTAATCTCCTGAAAATCGATAAAAAACATTTTCAGACAGAAGGAATTGTCTCCACGGAGATGTCCAAGAAAGTGGCGAGGTGTAAAATTTAGGATGATAAAAAGAAAAAATAACCGAAGTATTACACCAAAATTAAACAAAACATATTTACCTTCTTTTACAGATTAGCTCGACCCCTATAGCTTTGATGATTTGTTGTAAATATTCCGTGTCAGTGACGGGCACATCTGCAATACATCAAAATTTTTAACAAACACACTAGACATTAAAAACTCAAACGAACTAACCGATTACAAAAAATCTTTTTTTGATTTATATTTCCAGTTTGTTTTACATAGACTTTACTTAAAAAAATCACAAAAAAGGCCAAGAAAATCATCAACGCATGGACATAAAAACGTAATAGATATATTTTTATATTCTTTTAAATATTTTTCTTTTTGGTTTGAATTTTTTGAAAGTAACTATAACCAATTGAAAAAAATTTAATTTAATAAATTCTGATTATAATTAATATTTAAAATCAAATGAGAAATCAGATTAATTGAAAATTTTTTTCGAATATTATTAAAATTTATGGCTTTTTCATTACTAAATGAGCGAGTATGCTTCTTAAATTATTGATTTAGATCTACGAGTATTTAAGCATTTTAGATAAAAATTATATTATAGAATGTACTTGATCATTTTAAAACTATCATATTTTATTCCAAGGGCCATATTACCATTAGACTTGATAAACGATTCGAGTCGTTATACTTCCAAAAACTCTATAAGAGTGGAATATTTTACTCAGATTAGGGTCCAACAATAAATCTTAACACAAAAGCTTCACATTTTTCTTTTCATTAAAATGTTTCAGATATAACCATTCCGACCAAAGGCCCTCACATACTACGACTTATTACCATAACGCTTTTGGTTCATAAAATATGAAGATTTCTCAGTTTCAATCATCTTTAAATCGCTTTTTACATCTTTTTTTTATTAGATAGATTCTTTCTTTCATAATAAAATTACATTTTTATAGCTTTTATATGTTATATTGTTCCTATCATAATTTATGGATCTGAATCAGTTGTTTCCTCTTATTTGGAATATCTTTCATCATCATGAAGTATGTTGGGAGAGTCGGTCTAAGATCCAATTTGAAGGTTAAATAAGTTTTTCCTGTGATTAAAGTTCTGGCTAAAATTATTAAATAAATTTAAGAAAGTTATATCCGAAGTATTTCAGCCTAATTATTGAGAAAAAATTAAATAATTTTTGATAATACGTTATTATATCCTAGTAAGGAATTTTGGGGTGTATGTCTTCACTATAGGAAGGATAATAAAGGAAATTCAAAAAGGTAATTATGTCTTCTCATGCTATTATTGACATTTTATTAATATTTAGTTTGAAAAATAAGAAATTATTTTGTAATTTTAAAATTTTTGCAAACATTTTTGCCCACAGAAAAATATGTGCTTTCTTCCGATCTTCAGACTACAATATAGGTTAATTCGAAAATAATTTTTTTTTTAATCCTTAGATAGTTGTATTTAATAAATAGTACATAAATATAAATTTAAAACAATTTAAAACATAAAATTTAAAAATTTTTTCATTTGAAAAAAATTCACATCTATTTTATTGTGCAGGTAAGTTCCCAGGTCCCAGATTTTAACAATAAGACGATTCTACAAAAATCGATTTGAAGAACTATTATATAACTTTAAGTATGAATTTAATTAACCCATTCTAAAAAGACATTCATAATTCATTATTTTAAAATTGGACAATTTTTTATTTTGTGTTTTATCGAGAATACAATTTATTTTAACGTTATATTATTTTATGTTTAAATTATAAAAAAATACAACTTACTTATAAGTATCTAATATATATATATATATATATATATATATATATATACATATATTACACCACATTAAACGACTTCTTTGTCAAAAATATAACCACTAACGTTTTTATTTTAAAATTTTTAAAATACTTTCTATGGCCATTAATATTAAAATATTACAATAGGAGTATTCACTATAGAAAATAAGAATACTCTATAATCCCTAATTTTATGAAAGCTGGGCAATGCAGAGTGTAAAACTAGAAATAAGTTAAAATAATTCATTTGCTATAAATTCAAGAAAAAATATTAATATATCATGAATACCCGTAAAGATTTCCCCCTTGGTGTATTTATAAATTTCCAAAAGTGCTTGTTGAAAGGTATTTTATTATTACTTTTTATCTTCTCTCTGTTTTTCTAACTCAACTTTTTTATTGGGGATTTTAGTTGCCCAAAAATAGTGAGCTCCTCTCACATTAAATAATTTTATGAAATTTAATATTTTACTTCTATTCATACTTTGTTGTTTTGTGTCATTATTTTGTTGTTTTTGTAGGTAAAATTTTATGCACTTTCTAAGGGAGCAGATGCAGACAAAAGAACATTTTATAACTTACGTTCTTATGTTTGTATCTACTTTTGCCCTTAAGAGACAATAAAAGTGCTTCACTGTGTATGTGTGTGTGTGTATACTTTTTGTATTTTTAATGAAATTATTTTCAAATCATTTGCCAAACATTTTAATTACTTTTGCAAATATGTTTGCATATGAGTGTATAGAAATATTGTTGGTATTTAAGTGTATACAACGTTAATGTAAAAAAGAACACAAATACATGCATATATTCAAATTGTATAGGATGCAACATGAAATTTTGAATGCTTTTGATAATATACTGCATACTTGTAAAATATATACCAAGTATATTTAGTAGTAATGCCTTATAAATAAATACAAGTCTTTTAGTAAGTAATATAAATTTTATAATACCCTACTGAATATTAAAAATTTTAATTAAACTTAATATGTTTTAAAAACGTTCTCAATAGTATTAAGTTTCAAATTATTATATTATTATATTTCTTAGATTTTATGAGTTTTAATTTGTTGGTTTTTTGAAAGGTTTCATTTATTCAAATACTTAGTATGTTTAAATTAATTTTGTGAGACATAATTACTTATTTCATTTCTGAATGTGTGATTAATTGAATTTTAAAATTATTTTTTTTTTTTCAAAATTCTAGTTTAAAGGCTTTAAAAATTCACGTTAACCAAATTTGTTTGTTGTTTTTTCTAATACTTCTCATAGAGTTTTTGCCTACATGCTTTTTTATATATTTTATTCATTTTGTCAACTTTTTAGATGTGTTTGTGTTTGTACACACAAAACGAAAAACAAAATTGTGAAATTTTGTTTAAATACATTTAATAGAGACGTGTAAAGTTTTGTCATTAAAAACTGTTTTTGTGACAGAATTTTCTATAAAAAAAAAATCAATTAAAATTGTCAAACTTTAATCCCTAAGGATGTGAAACTTGTTAAATTAGAAAATCTAAAGGCATAAAATCAATAAGATAATATAGACGACCATGTGATACTCTACAATAGCTTTGAAGGCAAGCAAGGTGACGTAACAGACCGATTTTAACCCGTTTCAATACACAGCATGTCACAAATATATTTTATCAAATTTCAGAAGATATAAAAGTAATAGAGTAATTAAATTTGGATAAATGTTAAATTAAATTATTTCGGTTAAAAATATTTTTGTATTTTACTACCTATTTTGAGGAATACAATTTTGCAGTGTTTCATAACTATAAACGCACTTAACTAAAATCTTCAAAATTTATAAATCTGAATGAACAAAATACAAAAGTTATATTAATTAATAATGGTTGTGACCAGTCTAAATTTTAGTTAAATGAAAAATTCTCTTTTACATCCTCTTCACCAATTTTATGCTCAATTTTTCGCTGAGGGAAGTCTTCATATTCATTACTATTCTTTTTACATGGAATACTTTTTTAGATATGCAGCTTTCTGGTTAAATCCAATGAAACAATATAACTCAGATATTTCCTATTGATTTTGCGAATCCAAGAAATAATATTTTGCGAATGTTTAAATGATTTTTCAGATGAATTTTGAGGACTTTTCTGGTGAAAATTTTTTCCATATTTGCGACAACTTTCAATGAAAAGAATAAGCCTGTCTTCTAACACTCCAATGCACTGAAAAATATTGGTGGTTTAGTTATCTATAATACGTGCCAGTGCAGCCAAACTCCAGTTTAGGTACTACTTCAGTATGGAATGAAATCAAAATCATTGGAGATTCACCTTCACAAATTTTATAGGTCTTTATCATAACTTTTTCACCCTTCTAGATCATCAAGGGTAAATTATGCTCTCAAAAAAGTAATCAGGTTGGCCTACAAAAGGATTCTTGATATTTCATATCGAGATCTTTCTGTGTCGGATTCTTGGTTGAACCTGCATTTCCTACCACTCCAATTAATTATACTTAAACTTTTTAAAAATTTTGTTATAGAAAGTTCAACAGTTTTCAATATATTCTGAAGGAGTTAAGGAAAGCGTTTAAGTGCAATTTTGCAAAATTTTTAACGTACACTCGACATTTAGCAGTGATCAAATATCAAAAATTATTGAATAAAACTTTTACTTTTCGTGTCGGTAAAATAATTTAGATTGATTTCGAACTTTTTCGAATCAAGTTGGAGAGAACAATGTGTTGTTTAAGTTTTTGCAAGCAATTATGATAACCTACTGGAAAGTTTAATCATACGAGTTGATTTTGTGAACAATCTCAAGTTTCCAAAAATAAAATGTTTTGGTTTAAAAATTATATAAAAAAATTATACAAATTTTTGCATTTTAAAATTTTTATTATATTATTTTATAACATCTGCAAAATCAACTTTGATACCTATAACCGTTTTACAGATATTCAGACTCAAATTCATGAAATATGATCCCGTAAACACGATTTTCATCACTGGTCACACTATGCAATTGGCGATGGTAGATGTGTCCCCTTCAAAATCGTGGTTTGATAAAGAGGTTAAAATGGAAGGACAGACGGACGTGGTTAAATTGTCCCAATTAGTGATTCTAAGTCAATTACTATATTAAAGTAAGTGTTGTACCAATATTTTTGGAGGCTACAGACATACGCATAAACCATCATTAGCTTTTTACAATAAATACATTTTTTTTCTAACAATTTCCCCTTCTAAAATAACGTCACTGATTTTATATCAAAAATATACATTAATCTTTTAAGCAAAATTGTATTTTTCTCAACCAAACGAATATTGTTGCCGTAATTTTGAGAATAAATATGATATTATATAACAATGTTGTTATAGTATTTAGTCAGTATTTTTTATGTTGTTGTAAACTTTCTTCTTGTTGCTGGTTTTATTCCTGGAAAAAACCATTTCAAGTTGTTCTCAATTCAGCAGCACTTAGTGTTACTAACAGATTTACAATGCCTTTATGTGTCAGGATATAGTAAACTGTGAAAGTGTTGGTAAGTATACATGGATGTACTAAGTATGTGTACTAACAAACATACAAAAAAAAAAAAAAAAAAAAAAAAAAAAAAATAGACAACATAACCAAACTAAACCAAACAAAGTGATAAAGAAAATGACTTTTTTTGAGATGAAAATTGAGTATGAGAGGAATTTGAAAATGAGGTGACTACTACTGCTACTGCAACTGCCAGTCAGTAACAAATTTGTTTTTACCATTGATGTTCCTTGAGAAAAACTAAATAAAATCAACAACAAACTTACACATTTATACAAAAACATGCTCTCAATATCAATAAGAAAAAAAAAAAAAAAAAAAAAGTATGAATGTGAATATACGAGTTTAGTTTAGTGGTTAGTGTTGTAATGTTTTTAACCCATTTTTAATTTTTTGTTTTTATTTTGCACTTTTTGTTGAAGTTTTGTACTTTAACACAAATAAAAACAATTTAGTTTACTATATGTGACACAAATAAGGTTGACTTTATATATATCCGTTAAATGTATAGGTATGGAAGTGAGTATGTTGTATGCAACAGAATAAAGTCATTGTAACAATGCGTTGTCGTTTTTATGTTGCTGTACATTTGTTGTAGCAACACAAATTAGAATGAACAAAAAAAAAAAAAAAAAAAAAAAAAAAAAAATGTAAATACATTTAACATTGTTCATGATGTTAAGCATATGATATTATTGTTCATCTACATACACAAATACAATCAGTGTGTTTAGTGATTTCCATTGGTACCTTAAGTTGTGTTAGTGCTTATGACTACTGCTGCGACACACAATTTATTTCTCTTTGAATGGTTTTGGTGGTTATATTTTAGTATTATTACTGTATAAAATAACACTTTTACTATTTTTGTTTTGTTCACTTCTACTGCAAAATGTTGTTTTAGTCTGATGCTTTGTTTATTTATTTAAATAAATAGATCAGAAATTCATAACACTTTCATTTTAGTAAGCATTATTTTCTCTGTGGTTACTTTATAAAAATCTATAAAACATTAAAGTTATTTATAAGTTTTAAGTGTTTTGTATAGTTTTTTCTTTATAAAAATCTGAAGTTTTGGAGGATATTTTAAGTAATTGCAACTTTTAAACTCCCTCCAACACATAATTCCACCCTGCAATTAGGGCTCGGAAAAATCATTTTTCGCGATTTCTTGACATGGAGTTAAATATCGCGCAAAAGTCTATATTATATGCGGAAAATATTTTCAGTATAATAACCACGGTTTTCTGAAACAACGTGTACTCGGTTATTGTGAACAATGAAAATATATTGCTAGTCAAAGGTGGCTACATAAAATAATTTAATTAAGTTTTAACTTACGCCATGAACGGCATACCTTTAGCTTCCACTAATCATTATATAAAGAACATACTTGTTATTTAGAGGAATACCTTGCATCTATGCTGCAATAACTTCCTTGTAGCTCGTTAAGTAATCCATTTTAATTTGAACACAAATACGTAGTTCAATTCAGATAGAAGAAAAAAATTTATACAGATTTGTAATCTAGAGAATTTAGATTTTATGGCCATATAATTTTATATTAATGCGGCTTACTGTTGCTAAGAAGTAAGAGGTCAAAGTCAAAATATAATTTTTGCTGAAATTTTTTATTATAAATAGTGTACATAATTCATAAATACACAAAAAGTTGTACGGAATTAGTATTAGCTTAAAGAGGGAAAAATAAATAAATCTAAATAAAATAAAACATCTTGACATTGTAAGGCAAATCTTGACATTATAAGACAAAATGCTTGAAATCGGGTCGTTTATTCGCATGCAAATGGCAGTCAAAGAAAAATGTATAAAATAATGTATAAATAAATTTGATTTTTTTTTTTTTTAACTGGAAAATGTCTATGGAGAAGCTTTTGACAAAAGTATTAGATTTTAGGATAATAAAAAAGCTTAACAAAGATTTAGAGAATGAGATAAAACTTGGTTCAGTAATAGAAAAAGTCATAAGATTGAAGCCCAAAAAGCCTAAGCCAAAAAGCTAAGCCTAAGCTTTCATCAATCAAAACTAAGAACATTTTAAATGATAAGAAGAACTTTGAGACACAAAAATATCAAAGCTTCTCAATAATGAAAAAATAAAAAAATTTTAATATTTAGAATTACTTTGGAAAACGTACGTTATTTCTGATTTTTTCTCACGTTCAAAGGTAATTATATACCGAATAATCGAAAAAATGGTCCTGTATAGTTCCGAATGAAAAAATAATACACATTTACAAAACAAGTGGTCGTATAGTGATTTTACTCAAAATGTACTTCTTTAGTCTAAATAAACTCGAATAATCATAACAAAGAGTGTCATAAAATACATTGATTACACTCGCGACATGCACGAGTTCATAAACTCGTAAGCTATATCCTTTTCCTTCGGAAGTGATATAAAAAGTACACTGATTGAAATATTTTCAAATCTGCTCATGTGTACTGATTATAATATAGGTTTTGCAGATGAGGACAATCAGCGGCTTCAAGAAGAGGGTCTCAGGGGATCTCCAAGTGCCGACTTTCTAATTAAATCCTGATTGCCTACGATCCTTGAAGCGACAAGGTAAGTTTTTCTTTACATCAGCTACTCGTTTTAGATAATCGATTAATAAAACCTTAAACAACGAAAATGAATCACGATCGAACACTTTGATGACAACTTTTAGCTTCAAACATCGGGCATAATTTGGAACATGGAACGTTAGGGATCTTTTGGATCCGTAGAAACTCTTTCAGATATGTCGAGAGGTAAGACATAATAATCTGTGTTTCCTAGATAGAATTTGGGGTCCGCGAATTCCCGGGCGGGAATCCCCGGGATTTCCCGTCAAAATGCTGTCGGGAATTCCCGGGATACGGGGAAATTAAATATTCTCGTAGTTTTAATGTTCTATAGCAAACATTTTGCTATTTTTAACACCTTATATAAATGAAAGATTGATCATATCAAATAGCATCGGTTGTATTGACTTTGAGGGCACCGGTTACTTGTGGTTTATTGGCATAGACTATTTGTTTTGGAACAAAGGAAACTGATTTCAAAATGCTTATTGTAAATAAATAATCAACTTCAGAACCGTTGGAGAGATATGAATAAAATTTTACTGACGTGCTAAGGTATTTTCAAGTTCATTTGAATAAGCACATACCTCTAGTGGGTCAAGGGGTTGCATATTCCATCTCAGTCCTAGTTATAGTATAGTCCAGGATTATATTATTTATATGAAACATATAAAAAAAGGGAAATTTTCTCCTTTTCCTCTCCGTGTATTCGCGGGTATTCTTTCAATATCTACTAATTTCTATCTAATTTCGTTAATTTCGTTTCTATCTAATTTCGTTTCTATCTAATTTCGTTAAGTCATAGGAAAAGATCTTAAAAAAAAAAAATTTTAAATCCCTAGTTTTCCCACAAACAACTAACAAACTAACTTTAAGCTAATTTTCAACTATTAAACAAAATTAAAAAGTTTTAATTTCAAGTTCCTTTTTAAAGGCAACAAATTTACAGTGAATACTTCTGAATAACAACATAAACTGATTTACTACTTAAAGTTCTTATCGAGTTACCTAAATATTTTTAAATTAAACTTTTATTTATGTCCGTTAAAGGAGAAAAAAATATTTTGCTCAATAACGAATTATTTCTGGCCGTTAGTAACTAACTGACCCACTCACTTACCAACTGAGTGAAAAGCTAACTGGCTGGATGACGTGTTTGACAGAAATTTGCTCCAACAAAACATAAAAAAGAGGAAGTTGGGGTTGAAGGGTGTTTGTCTTACAAAAAATGTCATTTAAAGTTGGAGTATTATAAATGTTTGGGTTTCAGTTCAGGTTTCATTTTCATTTTGCTATTGTAGTTTGTTGTTGTTTATTTTATTTTTTTGGAAACTATATTTAAGTTGGTCACACTATAAACCGGATAACTTTAGTCAACATTTGCATACAAAATTACCATGCAATGCTTAAAGTTAAAGTTTATTTGTATTTAGTTTTAGTTTAGCACTTTGATATATATACATATATATACATACACAGATTTACTAGTGTAAATGTATGCGTACATGCAGAGAAAAAACATGGTTGCGGCATTGTCACTGCAACAATATTATGTTCTCATTGTTAATTTTTATTAATTTTATTTAATAATACTGTGTTCATGATAACAGTTTTTTTGCTTCAATTTTAACATTCAATCTAAAATTTTGATTTGATACAGTTGAATACACAAATTTTATGTTTTCGAATATTTTTACTAGAAAAAAATTTTATTAACATAAAAATATCATTATTTCTACAGCTATTAAATATTACCAATCTCTTTCCTAGTTCTTAAACTATTTTTTTTTATTTATTTACTAATTACAATACAATTACAAATTATATTCTACTATTACCAGCGGGGGTGACGAAGACCATGTGCTCGTTGCAGTGAAAGAAACCAAAGTATCAGGTGGGAATCGAACCCACAACCCTTAGACTGACAGTCTAGCTCACTACCAACTAGGCCGTCGGGGCACCCTTCTTAAACTATATTTTTTTTCAGTCCATATTAATATTATTTCCATAACAATAAAATGTTACAAATAAATATGCTTTTACAAATATGGTTGAAAAATTCAGAACTTGTTTGTTTTTGAATATATTTTGTTTTTATTGTTTGTTTTTCACTTTTATTATAATTCTCAATTATCTTATAAATGAATTAATTTATTATAAATGAATAGAAGTATAATCTATTATCTTGCATAACATATGATGTTACAAATAAATTTAATTAATCAACAAATAATATGATTAACAAACAATTTTATCTATTATTTTGAAACATATGTAATGAACTCAATACAAAATTTATAAAAATAAATTAAATTGAATGCTAACATGGAATAATAATATGATGAAATTTAATCATAATATAAGATTGGATAATAATATGAAAAGATGGAATAATAATATAGTAAAATGAGATCATAATCTTATAAAATGGGATAATAATGTAGTAAGATGGTTTAATAATACAAAAAAAAAACTCGAATTATAACGTGAAAAAAACGAACCATAAAATCGGACATGATATGATTAAATGGAACCATAACAACTATTATTTATAACCATATCTACATATGATCATACGTTCCAATCATAATATGTTGCTCTTAGATTATGGTCACTACACCTATATTTTTTCTCTACGTGTGTAAGTAAGAAATTGCTATAGTATTCAAAATATTAAGTAGTACATACATAGTAGCAATATAATTTTGTTAATGTAGTTGCAATACACTTATACATACACCAGCAGAAAGATGTGACGTGAAGAAAGTATTGTGTAGATGTTGATATTGTTATTTTATTGTAAGTATTTTAATGTTTTGCTATATTGTTGTTAGTGATGCTGATGTTGATGTTTTTGGTTGCTATTATTGCTATTGCTTCCAGTGTTTGTTTGTTCGTTATAACTTATTGCTGTCATAGTTTAAAATGGTTTTTAAGTCTATGTGTGTATTTCTGATAATATTGGAGTTCTTGTTGTTGTTCCTGGAATGAGGAAGAGTATTTAAAATACACTTTGGTGAAAAAATTAGCATTTTCTACTACTCATGTATGACTTTAGCTCCTTCATCTTCAAGTAAGTAACAGAAGAGTATTGTCGCAATGAAGAGCAATTCTTCTTTTTAACTTGTGGTTAAACAATAGAACATAGATAGATGTTTACATTCAAGTTGACCAGATTTAAGAAATCTAGTAATCCGGGGTTTAGTAAAAAAGAAAATAGTTGAATCAATGTAAACATTTCTGGTTACTGTGATCCAGTATTGTGAGATTTATTAATGTTATTTTAGTCTTTAAGGGAAATAAGACCAACATAAATTAAACGTAGATATTAATATATCAAAACCTGTTAAAAGGTTTTGCACAAATAACTTAAATTAAATTTTAATAGCTATTTTTAGAGAAGAAACTTAAATTTCCGGAGAGAAATTGTTTGTTGCACAATGTTCTCTGAAGTAAAACTAAACACACGGTAACATCTACTCCAAACACAGCAAACGCACTTAATGCTACTCTATTATTTTATTTCAAATATAACTTTATTTAATAGCTATTTTGGTGGTTACAAGCAACAACAACAACAACAATTTAAATATTATTTAACTAAAATAATTCAAAAATCTATAAATAAATGAGTTTAGATAAAAACGGAAATGTATTTTTACGCAACATTGGTCACCTCAATATAGAACATTGTAAAGTGTAACCGCATACAAATTTACAAACCAAATAGAAACATCTACATGGCAACACGTATACATATAAATTTATGTAAGTATTATAGATATGTGTATGAGGCTCAGTGAGATCGAGTGCATCCAACAAAATAAGCATGACACTAATACATACTATCACAACAGTTAGAGTCACACTTTTACAAAATACCAACAAAACAAAAACAAAAAAAAAAAAAAGCAAAACTAGACAATGTTGCATGTATATTTATGGTTGATGCAGCAATAGTTTGAATTTAGTTTAGATTTTTCTGTAGCATGAAAAGAACATACTACATAAACAAAATATTTTTTAGTAAATGTTGTTGCAAGGATTTGAGAATTTGTTTGAGTCCTTTACCATGCAAATTAGAGCAAGGGTAGACTTGTTATGCCGCTCGAAATACTCTATATATTTAAAGTATATATTTTCGATCTGTGAAACTTTAAATTATGTTATTGTATACTAGGCCACCATTCTTGAATTTTGAATGTAATTAGAATACTTATAATATACGTATAAGGTTTTTAGGGATGCTATTTACGATTCTGTAAGAAAATATTATAAATTCAATATGGCTGATCCAATATGGCGACCAAAATATTTTTATTATTTGAAGAAATTTTAAATAATCAAATTTAATAGACTTGTGGTCCTTAAATACGATTTTTTTTTTTTAATTTTCCGAATGGCGGAAGCAATATGTCGAACCAAAGTGGAAAACTATCCCTGAATTTTGGTCACAATTAGAATATTTGGTGTACTTAAAAAATATACATTACATATAGAAATACAAAATGGCGGATTAAGATGTTTTTATTTTAATAAAATATAAAAAAAATATATAAAATATAAATTATTGTCGCCATTTTGAATTCGCCATTTTGTTTTGATTTTTATTTTATTATTTATTTATTTATTTATATTTTTTTTTTATCTGAAATCATTAAAAATTAACATAACAATAAATTTTTTATTTTCTTAATTGTTACAAAAAATAAAAAAAATACACTATTTTTTACACTATAAATTAAAAAAGTTTGAAAGCCTTCTTTTGTTACAAGTCTTTAGCTTATAACTATGAAAATTTCCCTTAGCACTAGGCTTTGAAAAATGTTTGACAAAAGAGGTTATTATTTTATATGAAATCGCCTTATAGTGTCACGATTTTTTATTTTATTTATATTTCCGGACACCTTTTTGTATATTTATGTTTTTAACGTTTTATTTATACATTGAATTTGCCTTTTTTAAGGCCTCACAATATGTATTTAAATCTTAAAACTAAATACTAAAGACTAATTGATCTCTAATGAGATCATAGCTAATTGAATAATTGGTCCTCCTGGTAACGGGGTGGAAAATCGGCTCTACGAAGCCTAGAACTTGATTGAACTTCAGTAAGAAGTCTTGCAAGAGAGTTGGGGTGAGTCTGCAGTTTTATAATGTAATGTTTATAATGTATTCACCGTGCTTTTAAAGCTCGTCTTTTACTAGTGTAACCTCTAAGTATTTATGGATATTCTCATTTGTTATATACCACAGTGCACCCGTCATGGTTATAAGAATTTTTTACTGGTCCCTCTGTGTAATATCGATACTTGTATTACTGGCTGTTCCCCATAATTAGATGCCATATGTCCAAATTGGTTTTAAAATGGTTTTATACAGGATCACTTTATTCTCAAGGCTTAGTTTTGTTTGATTAGTTGTTTATTAACCAGTGAAGTCTTTTGATTTCTATATGACGACGCGAAGTTAGTCGCCTATCTAAATGAATACCAAGGTATGTAACATGATCTGACTGAGGTATACATATGCCATAAAGTGTAACAGTAGGACAATTTCCTCTTCTGAGAGTGAATGTAACATGGTTACTTTTCAATTCATTTTCTCGTATACGCTAGTTTTTCAACCATGTCTTCACACGTAGGAGGTAAATATTAAGTTGACTGAATGCTATGTGCGGGTTTTCGTTGGAACTGAGTAACGTAGAAACAGTCAGTTCATCGCATACTGCTAAGTCAGAAGTGTAAATTAAATACAAGGTAGGTCCAAGAGCACTTCCCTGTGGAACACCTGCTTTTTTTCTGTCACAAATTCGTTATACTTTACTCTAAATAAATGGTCAGATACATAGGACTTCAGCAATTTGTGGGTACATGGTGGTAGTAAACATTTAATATTAAACCTTTGTGCCATACTTTATCTAAAGCTTGCGCGATATCTAAAAAAATAGCTGAACAACACTTCCTTAATTCAAAAATTTCCTTATATCTCCAGTTAGACGATTCACTTGTTCCATTTTTTTTTCACGAAACCCAAACTGAAAATTATTGACAGCACGATTATTGCAACATTTGGTACTTTTTTAATCATGGATGATGTTATTGAATCATATCCAGATGATTTTCTAACATTTGTATTTTCTTTGATAAAGTAATAATGTCCTCCGGGTTAACAACAATTATATCGTAATTTGACGTAGACACCTGTCTCTCCCAATAAAAAATTATTTGTTTTGGGATTAGGTTGAAAGACTGAACGTAAATAGCATGCAAATAAATTGGCTTTATCTTCTGAACTACGGGCCCAGGTACTGTCAGCTTTCCTTAACGAACTTTGCGTCTCTACTGGTGACTTAATATCTTTCGCTCTATTCCATAAGAAAAAATTAGTATATTTATTATTTGCTAAACTTGCAATGTAACTCCTACTCCGGCGATCTTCTTCTATTTGAAGAGCTTTTCTTAGTTTTTTAATTGCTGGGGACAGCCTCAGCTTTACAGCTGGTGATCCGGTTTGTTGCCATTCTTTTCTAAGTTTTCTTTTTTTTTAACAAGAAGTTTCTCAATGTAATAATTGGAATATACTTATTATCTCTTTTAAAAATTTTACTTTTTGAATGATTCAAGGCTGAATTAATTAACGACGAAAAATTAAAAAGTACACATTTTCCTCACACTGAGAAAATGGATTTGTGTGGATGTGACTACAAATATATTTTCTATATTTTAGCCGTATTGTATATTTATGAATATTTATTTACAATACAAAAAAAGAAATTAAGCAAAAATATGTTATTTTGAATTTGACCTTTTATTATTTAAGATAAGCCGCGTTAATATAAAAAAAAAATTATAGGCATAAAATCTAGTCATTAGATTACAAATCTGCATATACTTTCTCCCTCTACCTGAGCTGAACTTTTTGACAAAAAATCGAACTTGTGGCCCAAAGTGTATTGGTATGGCAGACATATTTTGGAAATTGTTGCTTTTTTAAATCAACAAAATTTAAAATAAAATTCAAAATAATTTTAAATTTCAAAAGCACATTTTCATGAACATTTTTTCATAAAAAACAATAAATGAAATCATTCTTTAATTGCATTATAAACTAAAACTCTTTCGAAATAATGAATAGATATCAAAATATATATCTCTCTTCTCTTCGGATAAAAGGTATATACGATTCGTTAAAGTCGAATGTAGCCTATTTATACCATACACCACCATAAGTGGTTGGGATATACTGCGTTAGTGTTGATGTTTGTAACGTATAGAAAAAATCATTGGATCACTACCTTAAAGTATAAAGTTCGATTTAGAATTACTACGATGACTTATCGATGTCCATTCGTCCGTCTGACCATCTGTCTGTCCATGTAAATCTTGTAATCTACAGGCAGCATTTTTAAAGTTAAATCAATTAAATTTGGTACATGATCTTCTATTGGATCAAGGAGCTCTATTAAAATTGGTTATAATCAGTCCATTATTTCACCTAGCCCCCATACAAATTTCCGCTTGGAATAGGGGTTTAAAGTTCATAAATGCCTTAAATATAGTAAATTTGGCACATATACGTTTTATATAAGTATACATTAAATATAATATATATTATTTGAAACTTCACGAAGATCGGTCCATAATTGACCATATCTCCCATATAAATCAATTTATCATTGATAAAACCTACACAAAATTTAGTATCAAGTTAATATTGACAAAAATATATTTAACATCAGCAAGTAAAAATCGTAATTGGCCACAGTTCCCATATAAGGACTTCCTCGAATCTTGATGCACAATGTTGTAGAGTATCATATGGTCTGGCTTGACAGACTCTAACTTTCTTATTTGTTTTTTTTTTATTTTTACTTTTGCTATTCATACCAACGATATTCAAAGTAGTTATCAACACCACCATGATTTTATTTATTGTTTCTGATTCGGGTTTCTAATATAAACTTTAAACATTTTCCAAAAAACAATATAGTATAGAGTAATTGATTTTAGACAACTGTTCTGTGAGAGGATTGTTTGTAGTTGCTTTGACAATAATTTAAGTTTAACTTATTGCAAAGTGGTTATTTTGATTTGATACATACAAATTTTTTAGTACTTAAACTACTAGGGAAAATAATTAATCACAAACATAAAATTAAGGTAACCAAATTTGTTAAAAATCGGTACATACCCTAAATAAGTAAATTATCATTCTTTATTTTGCAGCACGTAATTTGTAAAAAAAAAACAAAAAATAATAAAATGGAAAATTTCGATGTATTAGTGTGCTGAATACATTCGATATTGTTAAATATTCTCTAGTTGCATTAATATTTGCTAATAATTCTCTTCAATTTAATACCTTTAAGTGACTTGTTTTATTTCGTCACTCGAAATGAAACCAGCCCTAAATAACATTAAAAAATTTTTGCAGGAAATTTCGTTAGAAAAACTTGTTAAATTAAGAGATTTAAGGTCTGCACACGAAAAATTAGTACAAACTTTAAGGAATGTAACTTTTTTTGAGAAAAAAATTAGTACCGCAAAATGCTCTAATATGCTCCAGAAAAAGTGTTTTATGCGCATTAAAAAATGGAAAATGTGATCTAGAAACACGAAGATGTACACTTAAAAAAAAAAAAATGTTTGTAATATTTTAACAATACTTATGTAATTAAAATAAAGTGTTTTAATAATATTTTAATATTATAAAATAAGGGAAAACTTAAGTTTACAATCTGTGCCGAAATTTGATTCTCCATTTTTAAGCTTCCATTTGCTTACCCGTCTAATTGTAGACATTTGGATATTTTATTAAAAATGAAAAACAAAATTCCTTTAAATTTAAACCTTGAATATAAAGGTCTTTATGAAAAAAAAAAAAAAAAAAAATAAACAAATTTTTATAAGCTGAATTGTAAGAACTAATTTTTTCGTGCGCAGTCCTTGTGTTCGTAAATAGGAAATTTTCTAAATAATAATTATAATAAAATAAATCGTAAATTGTTAAGAAGTTCTCTAAGTGTACAACAAAAACAGTGATCAAAACAGAAATTTATTCGCACACATATTTTTTATTTAATCAGTACTTTATCGTTTGTTGAATTTTCAAAATTTCAGTTAGGGCCAGTTGCCTTTTAGGAACGATTTTCACTTCTACATGAGAATGTATTTGATCTTTAAGATATATAAAAAAAAAGCAGTGAGTGCCAGTGACACAGTAAGCAAAGACGTCAACTGTTTAAAAGTATAAAAGTTCTTGTTAAAAGTTGAGTATTAATTTGCTAAATATTTTTCTGTCAACATTTTTGCTTTTTATTTGTTTATTTTGATAAAAAGTGACGGTAAAAAATTTATATAGAAATACTTAATATGAGTGATATGAGTTAAATAACAAAATAATCAATATAAATAAGTAAGAATATTATATTCGGCCTGGTCGAATCTATTATACCCAACATCTGCAAATTTCCTTCTTTATATCGATCCTTGAACTATTTGCACGAAGTTTCATTCTAGTACATGCTTTTGTTTAGGATATCGGCGGAAAAATATGAACGGGAGTTTCGCAGACACTAATGGTTTACGACAGATACAATTTTTTTTAACCGATTTTGCCCATTATCAATACCAAATAAACACATACACATACCGACACAGAGGGACGGACATAGCTAGATCGTCTCAGATTTTTATGAGGACCCAGAATATACATATATATACTTTATGGGATCCTAGACAAATATTTCGATGTATTACACACGGAATAAAAGACCCATTATGCTCCCATATTTTTGAATTGTGGCATTAACTCTTTAATGTCCAGTGGCAACTTTAGTTGCCAATAGTTACAACACTTTTCATTTTCTGAGAACTAAAGTTTATGTTCATAACTTCGTCTTAAAAAAAGTCCTGGGGATAATGGGTTAAAAAAGTTACCATTTATATAGTAATTAGCAATATATATGTATTTTAACGTTAATTATTAAAGTAAAACAAAATAAATTTCCGTTTTAGAGTTCTTAAAGAACTTTATGGTAAGACTATATACTTTAAAAGTAATTTGCATTACGATTTAGTATTTATTAGTACATACCTTTGAGACAATTTCAATTTTTTCAGCTTTATTTTATGTTTTAGTTTTGAATAAAGGAATAAATAGAAATGGTACTAATTCAGCTTTCTAGGTTTATTAGTGGTTAGGTTTCGACGAAAGCTAAGTAAAAAAATCATGATTGCTGATAATCTGTGTTGCGGCTTAAAAAATTTGTACATTCACAATAGTCTGCAAACTCTGCTTTGGTACCATCAAATAGAGGTAACAAAGGCAACTAACGGTTATATCTTAGTTATGGTCCTTCGAACCGAATGCTAATTGACGATGCTACAGCCACATTTATAACTTCAGCGTTGAGTATATCAGATTTTGTTACTTGACACAAACGCCAAGTGCTACTAATTTGGATCTTTAAAATTGTACCAGTGCAAGTTGGGGACCAAAAGATAATTTGAACTTGAAGACATAATACAATGCAAAATTTGTATAATCATTAATGTAAACAAATTTAATTACTACTTCGAAGCCGGAGAATTCCATTATTATAAATAGTATTATAATAGTGGAATTCACTTCCAGGATGTTAATTCTTCTTGTTTCCTTTTTCTAATTTTATACATATTTTAAGTATTTGTATTATTATAAAGTGTCTTATTTATTTCACTTTTACTATATAAAAACTGTTTTAAAAATTTTAATAACTAAAAATTTTAATAACTCTAAGTGGAAATACTTTTTAATGAAAATCCATTAAATAATGACATAAAATTTAAAATTAATGATCACATTACACAGAACATAAAATTCAATGCGCAAGCGCCTGCTGTTTTTGAAAAAATACATTAAGAGATAAAATCTTAATCTCTTTAAAAGGCACTTTGACACACTTACGTGCATTAAACATTCAACAGGAGATTTTGAGCAAAAACCCTAAGTAAATCATTCTTATCATCATTTATAGCTAAACCACAAGATTAGAAAAATATTTCAGTTTGCTTTTTTTAAAACATTATGACACAAAACAAATCTATAAGTAAGCAAATCCTTAACAAATCTTTATTAATTCTTGGAAATTGGGGAAATGAAAATTTATTCCGTGATTTGAGAATTTCCTGTTAAAAAAGCAACCCTGTAATTTTTAAGGAGTCTTACGCATACACAAAAATAACAATAATAATAATAATAATAATAATAATAATAATTTGCCAAAAAAAATATGAAATGTATTGAGTATAATAAAAAATTAAACTGCAATTTCTCACGTTTATTTTTAAAGACTAACTCAACAAATCATAAAGTATTTTGTATTTTATTTTTATTATTAAGTAGGTATAATTTGGGTTGATTTTTCTTTCTTTCTGTTTTTTTTTTTTTTTGCTTTAAATCGTGCCAAACAACCATAAGACTTTTTTTTTGATAATTTTTGTATTGTATTGTTTGTATGTATGTAATGTATTTTTAAATAAAAATATTTTCAGGCCGTAAGGTGTTAGAAGAAAACCAAGGTTTTTTTTTTTGAACAATTGCTAGTAACGTTGACTTTAAGCTCAAACGCCACGAGTAGTTAATTTAACTGAGGAAAATATATACTTATTTTCAATTTTATTGACATGACTTCTTCCCTCCAGTAAAATGGTTGGTAGGGATTTAACGAAAAAAGAAAAAAATTAATAAAACGTTTTTGTTGTTGTTGGTTTTTTTCGCACTAAAAAATTTAATAAATATACCTTTCGATAAGGTAGTAATTTATTTTTGTAAATACTTTCTTATTTAGTAAGGAAAATTGTGTGCTATTTTCTTTTCAATTTAAGGAAAAATCCAAATTAATTGCCTATTTTTTGTTGTTACCTTGTTAGTACTTATTATTGTTATTTGTGTGTGCGTATATTTTTTGAAATATGAAAATTATGCATTACGACGTTTTTGGTTATTGGTTTAGAGCTTATACTTTAAACCACATTTGAAGAATTCTTAAATTTTTATGTGCATTTTGGGGTTCTTTTAAGCGGATAAAAGTTTTGTGGGTTGGTTATTTTGTGTTTTGAATTTTTATTATCAAGTTTATAAGTGCTTTGTTTAAGCTTCTTTTAGTAAAATATTTAGAGGGGTGTTGTTAAGGGGTGTTTTATTTTATGTGTTAAATGAATAACATTAAATAAACATTTAAGTGAAAAAAATATGTTCGAGGACTAAATGTTTTGTAAATTATAATATTTTTTTATTACAAATATGATAATATCCAAAGGATATAAATTAAATGTGTTTGAGTTTATTTTTTTTTAATCCACCACTATGATGATTAAGAATACAGATTTTTATAAAAATTTAAAGCATTTTAATTTGTTTAAGGGTGTTTTAACCAGCTTTTGTAACGGAAAATTTTGAAGTAAGAAAATTTTAAAATTCAGCATAAAGCTTTTGAATAATCTGTTTTATTTGTTCGAAAGAAAGTTTAGTTTTAATTTTTTAAAATGCATAAACATTGATTTTTGAAGCTAAAATTACTTTTCATTTGTCTGTAGGAAACTTTGTCATATCCTAAACTTAAAAACAAAATAATTGAGCTTAGCTTTGAAAAACTTAATGTTACTTTATGCTGTTTTTATTGAAAATTAGTGAAATCGGTTGAGAATAAATAATGTTATAAAAGAAAATGTAAGACAACTTGCAGAATTTTCAAATTTAATGTATTTAAAAAAAAAAAAAAACGTACATTTTCATCTGGAACTTCATGGAGTATATATGTATATATTTGGAGTCCTGATAGGTAGAAGTGTTGACTTATCGTGCCACACAACACGGAGGCATATGTGATACGAAATCTATAAGAATATCTTCATAGATGATGTTTGTTAAAAATTAATTCAATTTGTTATAAAGCAATATTTATCTCCAGATAAGGTATATCTATATATATATATATATATATATATATATATATGTATATATGTAGTCCATTGATGAAACTAAAATATTTGGCTAATAAAGCAGGTATTAACTTTCTAAAGTAGTAATGTTGTGAAAGTTCGAAAGTTACAAAAAAAATGTTCATATTAATATTTGAATAGGATGGTTAGGTCGAAGGCGAGTAGTAGATTTTATATGAAGTAAATATCGCATCAAAAGAGATGGCGAAGCACCCCAGAGTAAGCTACTAAAAAAAACAATTAGTTTTTCAATTTTGCGCGTTATTAGTGGAGTTATTTACATGACATTTGACACCCAGATAGTACTTGCACTGGTCAATGCTATAGGCTATGTTTAATCTTGATCAGATGCCACGCTCACATTTTACGCCCACTTTTTTAAACTATTAAACGGCTGAACAGATTTGATTAAGATTTTCACATCATCCTGTGAATCTCTATGCTTTTTGCATTTGCAAAGGCCTGAACAATCTGGGACTATCATATTTTCCCGCTGAAATCTATAAACTCGGAATTGATGTTTTATTTACAATTTGCCCTAAAAGCCTAGTGCTTGCATCAATTTAAGTCGGGCGCCATGTTTAGCTCTCAACTAAATCTAAGTGGAAAAAGCAGCATGAATGCTGAGAGTGTGTTGCTATTATACAGAAAAATACGGCTTATTAAACGATTTATCATATATAAAAATTATTTCAATTACTTTTTTTTATTGTATCAATTATTTAAATTTTCTAATATTTTTTACCAAAAATGAAATATAAATAAAAATAAGTGATAATTTGAATAATTTAATATACAATTTTTTTCATTTTAATAAAATAACTGAATATGTATTATTCGTAATTGAAATTGGATTTTAGATTTCTCTAAAAAAAAAATTGGAACTTAATTTATTAGAGTACTTTGATTCTTAGCAATTTATTTAAGTATACAAATATTTGAAATCATTTTAAAATTCTGATTAATAATTTAATCGAATTTTTGAATTATGCATGAATAGTTTTAAGCTCAAAAATTTGGAAAAAATATACTTTTAAGAACAAAATAAGCAAAATTGTGTTCTAAAACTGATGATTATTTCCAGCTTAAATTTGGAAATCAGACTTATGTTTTGCTGCCCCATTAATTAATTAATAATTAAAAAAATTATTATATATAATACGTTCAAAAAGTAATTTCGCTCCACCTAACACATAACAGAATAACCTAATATGTTATCCAAAATTAATAAAAATCTCTAAGAAATATTTTTCATATCTCACAGATTTAATGGCTGCTGATAAACTTTTCTTTCGTTGTATTTCCCATCAATTTGCAAACTACATATATTTATTTAAGAAATTTATAAAGAAAACAAACATATAAGTTACTCATGTTTGTATTACTAAAATAACATTAGTTAATATTAAATTAATCATAATTGAGCAATTTCTTTGAAAATTTAATTATAAATATATTCAAATAAAAATAAACCTAAACAACCAAAAATATTAAACCCAATGTAATAAGGATTTGCTTTAAGAAATTTAACAAAAATTTTTAACCATAATTCTTGATAAAAAAAAACGCTTCCGTCTTTTTTTTTTTATTGTTATCTCTCTTTTAACAATATTTAATCAAATTTTTAAAATAAGCATTAATTTTAAACTATACACATCTAATGATAAATGTACTTTATTGATGATAAACGATACTTGGGATTCATTCATTTTTTTCTACTTTACTCATTGTAGTAAATATATATATATATATATATATATATATATATATATATATATATATATATATATATATATACATATAACACAAAGTTTTTGTTTTATTCTTTGTAAATACTTTTTTGACAAAGTCCATTGAGTAAATTACTGTTGGTAAACTTTTACATTAATAAATTGTTTACGGATTTCCGATGGGCTAATTTATTAAAAACAACATTAAGCTATTCGTTCATGTAAACACAAAAGCGCTTGTGAGAAAAATTAATACCAAAAACTTTGCTGTAAAACTTATTAATTGTAATTTCAAGCAAAAAAAAAAAATGAAAAATTATTTTGGCGCATATTTTTTTTATTTTAATTTTTTACTTATAATGTTTATAAAAGAGACTTAAGCTATGTTCACATTTGGTAAATATTTGATCAAAGTTGCGTGACCACTAGTTTCATAAAAATATTGTTTGTCGTCGTTTGATCTTGTAAACGTTTTGTAAGGGAAAACAGCGTCAAACAAAATTCGATAAAATGTCACCTATGACTAATAAGAAAAAATCATTTTATGTTGAAAAAGATAAATTAGGAAATATTTTTTATAGTGGTTACGTCATATTTGGTTAAATATTTGACTAGTCTGAACGTACCTTTAGAAAAGTAACTTTTTGATTGTAAGCAAATATTACTTTAATAAAATTTATTTTCAAATATGTCTCACAGTGCACAGTGGGGCAGAACCGAAATTTTTTGGAAATAAATCTGTAACTTCTGATCGGCCGGTTGGATTTTCATGAAATTTGGTATAGACGTAGCAGAGGAGTGTATGTTATGTTTGGAAGGGGGCCACAACAATCCCCACAGGGGCAGAGCTAATGAGGCTCAAAGTTAGGTACCTCTGACATAAAAAAATTTTTAATCGCTTGCAAAATTTTTGTTTCTCGTTCGATTTCAAATATTATATATTGTAGGCCCTGATAGGACCTATAAAAAACATGCTTACATGTCCTATTTATCGCTTATAGTTTTCGAGTTATTTGAGTTTGAATTTTTAAGCACTATAATTTCGCATGTTCTCGGTCCAGTTTTTTTCATATATATTCTAGTACTTCCGGCCGATTTTATTTATTTAACTAGTTAACTGATCTGCAGAAAAATCTGCAGCTATCCTGGTAGCTGTATTCTCAAGCAAAGAAAATAGCTTAACACATGCTTCCTTTTCGGTAACCGAAATAGATGGTAAAATAGTGCTTTTTTTTTTCTTGAATATCCTTGTACGATGGTAGAAATGATTGTCCCTACTCAAGCAGAGCTTTTCTTAAAATTTGATATTTGTTTCGGCTGAGGTCCAGTTCAAGCATTAAATCAATTGCTTCTTCCTCTGTAAAATTGGATTGTGATGTGGGAGTAGGTACACTTTCAACAATCCGTTTAAGACGTTTTGGTGATGCAGTTGGCAGTATTTCAGCAATATTAATTGCACTCTTAGGTTGCTTCTCCTTTTTTAACATTTCTTTGAATGTATCAGAAACTTCCTCATTCGAAATTATAGAAAGCTTATGGGACAGTCTTTTCTTCTTAGATCTTGTACTTAAATCATCATATGTCTTGCAGGGTGCTCCAGTTGATATTTTCCACGCCGATATTTCTATATCAGTATCCATCCAATAGGAATGTTTAATTTTTAGTCTGTTAGTACACTGATTCAAGGGCTTCATTTTTACGTCATACAACTTTAAAAAGCTCTCTATCTGAGATTTACCAATGAAGTCGACTTTTACATGATATGTAGTTTTTATGAATTCCACTATAGTTTCTAAACGATTAAGATCATTTTTAGATAAACTGAACAGAACACAACACAATTATTCATGTTTCAGTGTAATCACCATGGTAATCAACTTCGTTATGATGTTGATAAGGATTAGCTGCGCATTTATATATATCTATTAGATATATCGCACAGGTATATATATTTACAGGTATTCTGTGAATTTTCATTAGGTAAAATATCTGAAAGAGTCAATTTGGAAAAGTACCTATACCGAATTCATTGATATTATATGTTGCTGTTAGGTATCACCGGAAAGGATACCTGTACATTACCACTAGATCATAAATATATAAATTTTTAACCATCACGAATAGATAAATGCTGCAGCTAGGTATCACCGGAAAGGATACCTGTACATTGCCACTAGATCTTAAATATATAAATTTTTAACCATCACCAATAGAAAAATACATTTGTTAAATTTAGGTAAACACCATAAATGTAAACCAATAAAATACTTATTGACTAAGTTAAAATAGAAATTTTTTGTTTGTTTTGTTATTTTAAATTCATTAATTGAATATACTTAAATTTGGGAAATGTGGCAACCCTATTAAAAATAAAAAATATTTATTGATTATTTTTATAAAAATATTTTGTATATAGATATTAGTAAAAGTACACAGAAATATTCATAATTTTGTAAGTAATTATACACGCAAAGCTAAAGGCAAAAGTTGCAAATTTATAAAAATATAGTCATATATACAATAAATTGGAAATATAAAAGTTTAAAGGCGCATATTTCTGAAATGAGGCATGATATTGACTTGAATTTTTTTGCAAAAGATCGAAAATTATATATGCTAAAAGATAAGCTTAATTTGGAATACATATTTTTAAAATTTCTTTCGATATTTAGAAATAAACCAAACAAAAGGCCCAATTTGGGGTTTTTGGAGAAAATACAAATTTTTTAATTGTAATAACATATTTGTTTATAAAGTTATCTTAATGAAATTTTCAGGAAATGTGGATCTTATTAATATAAATAAAATCGCGTTAACCAAATTTCAATCAGGGGTATGGTTTTCCTTAATTCCCAAATAAACTAATCAAAATTCCCAAAAATGGGATTTTTTACATTTTTGGCTATAGAATCCATATTTTTCCGAAGTCCCGTAAATTTTGATTTAAAACTTTTAACAACATATTGAAGATTCTTAAAATATACTCCGCTTATCGATTCGTGCTTTAGGATTTGAGAAAATATGGTCTAAAATCAAAACTTTCATATAAAATGGGTCGAATTCGGGAGGGTATGTACCATGACCAAATGAGTTGTTGGGCTTGTTTTTTATCTTAAAGTCATCTCTGTGAAGTTACCTTTCAGAAAAGTGAAAAATTATTATATATAGCTAAAGAAAATTTTATTATAGATAAAAAAGAGTGTAGATACTTTTTCGGCTAAAAAAAGTCGTCTTTTTTGTAATTTTCAAATTCAAAATCGTTTATTTTTGAGCTCGGTAAAGATATCGACTTCAATTTTCAATAGATAATTTTGTTCTTTAACTAGTTAAGGAAAAAATAATAAAATCGGTCGGAAATACTAGGATATATATATAAAAAACTGGACCAAGAACATGCAAAATTATGGCGCTTAAAAATTCAAACGCAAATAACTCGAAAACTATAAGAGATAAATAGGACATGTAAGCATGTTTTTTATAGGTCTGATCAGGGCCTACAATATATAATATTTGAAATCGGACGAGAAACAAAAATTTTGCAAGCGATTAAAAATTTTTTATGTCAGAGGTACATAACTTTGAGCCCCCTTATTTCCGCCCCTCGGGAGGATTGTTGTGCCCCCCTTCCAAACATAACATTGCACACTCCTCTGCTACGCCTATACCAAATTTCATGGAAATCCTACCGGCCGATCAGAAGTTACAGATTTATTTCCAAAAAATTTCGATTCTGCCTCACTGTGAAGTGAACTGTCTAGTGGAAAAAGGTCCAAAAATTTATTTTAAACTTTAATAACAAAATTTATATCAAATGATAGCTAAGACTTTCAGCATTAAAGATGTCATGTATTTATTGTGCAATTAGTCTGCATAAAATAGGATGACTCTAAAGTCAAGGAATTTTTCAAGTATTTTTATAATTTTAGATAACAAAAAATAAGCAAAAAATTCGGATTTGTATACTTAGACGCTTTTATAAATTAGATGTATTAAAAATCCTACAAAGAACAATATTAACTTGTAACTTGGGCCAACATATCATATCAAACATTTTCTAAAATATTGTCAATATGTATAGACCAGCAAAAAAAAAAAAAAAAAAAAAAAAAAAAAAACACTGTAGAAAATATCGCGCCAGAATGGTGTTCAATATTTTGTGTGTACTATGGCAACTTCTGAGCTAGGTTAATTTTAAAAATATTCCATATTACGGATTTTGTATTAAATATTTCAAGATTGTCGATTTGTCTATTGAAAATATTAAAGTTAAAGGGTATTACGGATGAATAATTGAAAGGAATGTATTCCTATGATACTTTAGGATGTCTTTTCAAAACAACTAAGAACAATCGTGATTTTATTAGAAAAAACATCGAATATACAAATGGAAATAACAAATGATTAAGTTTTTAATTCCGTCCAATCCTGCAATAACAGTGCATCGAAACATAACAAATCAAAACAACAATATTAATAACTATTACGTAACCATTAATTTCACATTATGCTCATATTGTTTTTTAATGGTTTAGTCATTCAGAAAACTAACATATTCGTAAATTTTTGTAATACATATCTACACTGATTTTTACAAAAATAAATAATATAAATATAATAAGCCTTCCTTAAATAAAATAAATTGCAAATAATTATGAATAGAAGAGAAAAAGTTAAAAAATTAAAGTAAATTTAAACATTTTTATTATATTCAAAAACACTATGGTAACACTGATTAACAAAACCTCTAAATAATTTATGCAAAAATACCATAATTAATATTTCCTTGTGCGTTGAAATAGATACATGTATTCTTCTAAAACTTAATATTTAAAAGATGGTATTTTGGGTAATTTATTGATCCAATACAGGCAAAATATTAAGATGTTTATAAATTAAAAAAAAAAAACTTTTTATAAATATACGGTGAATGTGTACACATATACAAAATTTTATTGTTTTACCTAGTTTTTTCCACTTTTGATATGGGTTTAGTTCACTGTGTCTGACTAAGTGATAACAACACACAGAAATATGTATAACAACTGCCACTAAGTAATTTGAACAAAAAAAAAAAAAAAAAAAAAAAAAAAAAAGTATCTAAAATTAAAAGTTGGTAAAGTTTGTTTTTTTTCTAGTAACAATGAAAGACAATTTTTGTTCCATAGAAGAAATATTTGAAATTGAATAAAAAGACATATATTTGAAATAACATTTTGTTGAAGTTACCTAAACGTGTAGATGTTTTTTTTTTTTTTTTTTATTTGTTATTGGTAACAATTTAAGGAGAGCTCTAGGGCAATAAGAGTTTCCATTAAAAGAGGATATTATTTTTAATTAGATTTTAATAAGAACATATGACAAAAAGTATTAGGAGCCCAAAAATATGCAAAATAAAATTGATGAACAAAAAATTAAATTCTGATAACAAGTATCTATTTATTTAAGTAATCTGTATAAGAATATGACTTTGATTTAGAATTTCTAAAATAAGATATGTGATTCAAGAACGCATTCATGGTGGAATGACACATTCCTACGTTTTTATTTTGCTTTTAGCCTCAAAATTTTCGTTTTATCTTCGATTTTTTTTTTTCTAGCACTTTTTGATATTGAAAATTGCCTTAAAAACGGTAAAATATTAGTATTTCAACAACGAATAGCAAATAATCCATTTAAGCACTTTTATGTATTTATTCGCACAACAAATCGAGATTATTTATATTTCGCTTGCCACCCTTCATTCTAGAAATGAAAGTGACTTAACTAATTTTAATTAAATTTGTGTTTTAATATACTTCATCAACAATAGAAAATATTTAAAAAAATAATTTAAAACAGCTCTTATTAATAAGAAAAATCACATAACAATTTGGAAATGCTTAATCAAAAAGGATTTATAGTTCAAAAATGACGAAAAATCAGTTCAAAACTTTGGATAATTTTTCATATGAAATATATACATACATATATATATATTGTATGGGATTTTTTTGGGCATTTTTTGGGCATTTTTTTTTTTTGGATTTTTTTTCATTGAATCATTTTGCTAGATGTTATTTACAAATTAATAAAATCTCTTTAGAAAAGTTTCAAAAACTAATGAGAACGAGAAAAAATATGTTTCTAAAATTAAAAAAAACTTTTTTCTGATCTAATTTTTTGTAGCTAAATGTTTTGACACTTTATAAAACTTAATTTAGCCTCTTTTTTCTCAACTCCTGGCAACACTGCTTAGCACTATGATTCGAAATTGCGGATTCAGAGATACCGAATTCAAAAATCAAATTAGAAAACTTCTAAAATAATTATTTATCGACTTGTGACCTGCTTTCCTCGAACATAAAAACGTTTTTTTTTTTTTTTATTAAAGAATATAAATTATAACAAAAATTTAAAGGTAATAATAAAATGAACAATAATAAGACAATAAAAAAATTCCCATAAAAAGAAAAGTTTGACGAAGTAGGATGAGATCTTTTATAGATATATACCGTGGAGCATCTTCTTAAAAAAAAAAAAAAAAAAAAAAAAAAACAATACTTTGACGGACTTCGCCAGTCTTCTTTACATAAGCTTTGAGAGAAAATATATATATATATATATACATTTAATTTTTACTAAAGATAAAATTTTACTGAAAATCAAGATTTTGATTAAATTAAAATTTTTAATAAAAATGAATTTTTTTATAAAATCATAATTTTTGCGATTTTTAAAATCTTTTTTAAAAAAATAACGTTTTTTACAAAAATTTAATTTTTTTAAGAAACAAAAAAATAAAAAATAAACTGCAAAAATTTTATTTTATGTAGAAAATTTTATTTTTGATGAAAATGTTAATTAATTTTAAGAAAAAATTTTGATTTTTATCATTTTTATTATTTTTTTTTGCAAAAAATCTAATTTTCCATTTTTGGAAAAAAAAACGTTGATTTTTAGTAAAAATTTTGATTCTTTGTAAATTTGATCAAAATATTTTTAAATCTGTACTTTGTTTACAAGGTTTACATAAACAGACAAATAGAGTGACTGGTAAATCTTACCAGCCAATTTTATACTGAAATCGGTTTTTTCGATTAATTGAAAAATCAACTCTAGAAAAGTTTTAAAAGAAATTAGTAAAAATACAATTCAAAAAATAATTCTTAAAAACAACTTTGAGTATGATTTTTATAAAATCTACCTTTGTAAGAGAACGGTCGTCAAACAAATTGAACATACGTTCCCGCAGTGCCGGACAGTCACATAAAGAACGTTCCTAATCCTCAATAAAACAACTTCGGCAGTAACCCTTTTTTCCTTTTTTTTTTACACTTCGACCAGAGGAATATGATCATCTGTCTGTGTTTCTGTTATATTCGTAGGCAACCGATTTCTTGCGCACTCATTCGATCCCACGAATATCCTGTTACCCAGACTAGTCTGAGAAGTATAGATAGATATTGAGTACAGCTGAGTAGAACGGCATCATCGTTTAAATAAAAGTCGATAATATACATCATTGCATTTATACGCAGAGAAAAAATATAGTTGTAGTGTCCATAATCTAAGAGAAACGTTTTATGATTCGAACATATGGTCACAGCTACAAATAGATATGATTATTAATAATAATTATTATTATGATTCCATTTTATCATATTCTGCCGATTTTATGGTTCGTTTTTTCATGTTATGGTTCGAGCTTTTTATGTTGTTATACCATCATACCACATTATTATACTATTCTATCAAATTATTATTCCATCTATTCATATTATTCACATTATTCCATTTTATCATATTATCCAATCATATCATATTACGATTATATTTTATCATATTACTCCATCTTATCATATATTACAATAAAATACATTAATTCAAAATGAATATTTCTATAAATTGTTTATTGAGTCCACTACATTTGCTCCAAAATAATAGATAAAAGTTTTTATTAGTCACAAACAATTATTTACATATTATTTGCTCATTAATTATTATTATTTTTCTTTTTTTGTAGCATCATATGTTATAATGAAGATGGGAAACAAACGTTAAAAACAAAATATATTTGAAACAAACAAGTTATGAATTTTTTTAACTATATTTGTAAAAAGCATATTTATTTGTAACATTCTATTGTTATGGGAATAATAATATAAATATAGTTTAAAAGCAGAATATGGTTTAAGAATAAAGAAAAATATTGGTAATATTTAATGGTTCTAGAAATAAAAATGTGTTTTCATATAACAAAATTTTATTTCTATTAAAATTATTCAAAAAAATTTTTGTAGGCAACTATATTAAAATTTTTATTGAATGTAAACATTGAATGAGAAAACTGAAACAAAAACATTGTTATCATGAACACAGTATTATTAAAATTAATAAAAATTAACAATGAAAACATAATATTATTGTAGTGATAATCCCGTAACCGTGTTTTTCTTTGCGTATAGTGACGTTATTAGAGTGTTCTGCGGAAGTAGGGTAACAATAAATAGATCTATTGTTTTATTACCTTTTGATCTTCAAATAGTCGTACGATTATTGTATTCACCGTCAAAATGTGATTACTCTTTGGTTTAGTGTTAAACATATTCACAGATATGTATATTTAAACGATTATGGAGTTCGATTAGTCGACTATAAAAATCGAAATTATAATGGTTGATTGAAAAAATCAAAAATCGACTATTAACTTTTCATACCACTCACCACAGACAGCCAGCTGACCATAATAATAGACAGACATCTTTAAATCGATTCAAAAAGTAATTCTGAGTGAAAATCCTTATTTTAGAGCATATTTTAAAAATTTAAATGTTATATTTATGCATATTTTATACTTAAAACCTCCCAACTTTTAATAACATATTTCTATGGGTGCCTTTTAAACAAAAGTTTTAACAAAATGTCATATTTCAAAATTGTCTACATATAAATAAACATGACAGATGTGTCGTGTAAAATAAAAAAAAACAGATAAAAATTAATAAACATTTATGCTTAAAAAACCAAGAGAGTAATAAAAAAAGAAGTAATAAATAAAATTTTGTCAATAGGTGATTAAAGGGGAACAAAGACTATTAGTCAATAACAAAAATATGGTTCTTGTCGTTTTGTAATTTTTGCACAATTTTGAAGGAACCACCACTAAATAACAATGTTATAAAAAGAGGGATTGTCATGTAATATTTTGTGAATTCCACCAACAACAACAATAAATAATGAGCAGGATGAACCTCACCCCAGAGAGAAAAAAAGAGATCTAAAATAAATTTAACATTTGTGGCATGAGTTTGGGGATGATGATGATAGTGATGATAGTCCTAAGCAATAGTTGTCATAATGAAGTGTGTTTGTTGTATCTTAATAAAATTGTAACACACTTCTTGTTATGTCACAAACATGTATAAATGTTAGGTTTTTAAAAATCATTTCATGCCTGGTTATCTTTAATAAAATTTTTCAAAAATAGAAAACAAAACAAAAAAAAAAAAAAAAAAAATCCGTTGAAATAAGATTTTCTACATCACATCAGGGTGGTGACTTTTTTCCCGACAATGTTTGTTGAAAAAAATCTAAATTGAATTAAAGTGGTGAGCGTGTGTTTGTATGTGATTCGGTATCTGCAGTGTGTAATAATTTGTGGTTTTTCAATATTTCACATATTGTGGGATATTTTTATTCTTGTTGTTTCTGATGTAATTAGAGGGAGGTGTCAATAAGGGATGCATGTCTGTTGGAAATTGATTTTTAGTTTATTTGCAATTTCCCATATAATATTCATAACTTATAGCTGTTCAAAGAGAGTTTTTATTATTGCGTTCCTTTTTTTTACCAACCAGTGCACAGTGTCACATTTAGCATTTTTAGAAAGAAAAGAAAATCCAGTTTTGGAGATATTGCACTGAAATGTTATATTCAGTTAGTATATAAGGCCGTAAACGTACTCACTAGAAATGAGCGGGTAGAATCACTGTTACTTTCATACAAAAAAAAAAATCATTTAAATTTCGGACATATTTTAATAAATTTTATTAAAAAAAATGAATACTTTAAGGTAGCCGTGGCAGGATCTACTCACACTTATCTTAGTATACTATTTGCATATAAAATTCATAGCCATCATTTTAAAGTTTTGAATTAATTCTTAAGAAATTGCTAATATGAGGTACCGTACATTTTTTTCGATTATTTAAGATACTAATCGTATCTTTAAACCAGAACTCGATGGAACTTCTTAGTTCTAGAATATCAAATATATGTTCACATTTGCCAAATATTTGATCCACTAGTTTTACAAAAATATTGTTTTCCGTTGTTTGATTTTGCAGCGTCAAACCAAATTCGATAAAATGTCAGCTATGATTAGTGATAAGTAAAAAAGGTTTTCCCATTAAAAAAAAAAAAATTAGAAAATATTTTATATAGTGGTTACCTATTTTTGGTCAAATATTTGACTAGTGTGAATGTACCTTTAGGATTTCTATTAGATAAAAAAATAGCTTCAGTATTGAATTTTTACTCAAAAAATTGTAATAAAATAATTTAGGTACATTTATTATTAGATACCAAAAAAATCATATCAATATATATACTGAAGTATATGCAGTTAAAGTTAACTTACTTCTGCACAAAAATGTTAAATAAAAATATTTTTTTTTTAAATGGCAACTTTGAAAATGCACTTTCCAATATTCTAAGTATTTGTTTTTTTTCTTTTTTTCATAAAATATGATATGTTTACCAGTAAATATGGAAAAAATTACTTCAATCACACTAGGATTTTATTTTTATCGTTCTACTTTGGCTAAATGTGACACTGTGCAGTGGTTTGTTCTGTTTGAGTGCGTGTTTTAAGGTTTTATTTCATTTTTTTTTTTTTTTTTTCTATAATTCCTTGAGGGTTAAAGGTTGTTAGCTACAAATCAAACGGGTGTTACCAAGAGAATGATGGTTGGTGTTATATAACTAAAAGAAACATTTTAAAACTTAAATAATTTCTACATCTTTCCTTTTATTTCCTTAAAAAAGTGAAAAGAAACACGCAGACCTGAAATATTATTGATTTCCATTCTGTACTTTTGCAATATAAATCAGTTTATGTTAAAAGGGTTAATTTTGTCATATTTTATTAAATTTCTTTAAATAAAATTTATTTTAAAATGTTTAAATCACTTTGGGATTTATACAAAGTTATTTTAATCCTTTTTTAAATAATAATTAAAAAAAAATAACAAAATCATATTATTGTATTAAATATTTATTTCAAAAATTTAGAGAATTTTAATTTCATACTCTAGGTGAAAGATTAAACAGATTATCTAAATATTTTTAGAAAAGTCTAAAAAAGGAATGTATAACAGGATATAGCATACATTCACTTATAGCATACATTTCACTTAAAGCTGTAAAAAAGCTATGTAATGCTCTCAAAATTATTTAAAAAATATATTTCTTAAATATCAGTACTAAAAAGATAGAAAAGTTAAATTTTAATAAAAATACGTAGATGAAGAATCAAAAAGTTAACTCCAACCAATTTATCGAAAATCACACAAAATATTAATGTGTCAACAGCAAAAAAAAAAAAAAAAAAAAAAAAAGGATAAAATGAAAAATAAACAACATATTGTCAAAAGTTAAATGCTTAAACGAGCACTCGTCTAAATTTTTTCAAAAACTTTTTGACTAATATCACAGTGATTTTTCTGTTTGTTTAAACTTTTGTTTAAACAAAAACTTATATATATTTTTTCTGTATTTAACAATCTGTCAAAATAAATTAACACAAAATCGTACACATACATATGTGAATTGAAATACACATACATTTGTATGTAATTATGTATAGAATGAAGTATTTTAGGAAATACTTATCTCCCTTTTCATGCTTTACAAATTAACAAAGTGTTATGGATATAAAACAAAACAAAAACTAACCAAGAAACTGTCAGTAGTTTAGTTTGTTTTCACTTAATTTTCTTACGTCATATTACTAAAGAGTTAACGCACCACCAAACTACATACATACGTTTAATGGAGGGCTGGATAAAAAGTGCTTTAACTATCCCATCTAACCCCAGGTCTACAACTGAGATTAACGCTGATAAAATATGTGAGATAACACCGACAGAAGAGAGTAATCATTTTGTTTATATTATGTTAAATATTAAATAAGGGGTACACGTATTCTAATAAATCCTATAAGATATTATTATTTTCAATCAGTGATAGAGTAAACATGTCCTTTTCATTTAAGAAATTCGCACTTTTTTTAGTACAATTCTTATAAAAATATAAAGCAATCATTAAAAGAAAACAGTTTTACAAAAAACATTTTTTTTTAGTAATTTCCAAAATATACAAGCACACACACAACCAAATTTTCGTATATGTGTATTTTTTTTTTGACAGTTTATCTTATAAGATAGTTGCGTAGAGAAATCTTATCACAACAGTCACATAATACTTTTTATAAAACTAATATTTGAATCTATACGTCAAATAATTCTCTCAGAGAGCAAATGTGACACTCGCTGACAGAAAAATCTTACATATTACGTTACGTGTAGATGGGCTGTCTGTAAGGCTTAGACTCAAAATAGGTTCGTAAAAAAATCGTGACCAATTAACTATTAAAGTTTTTTGAGATTTTCATATAAAAGAAATCAAAATATGAGTTATAAAAAATCTAGCCACTTTTTCAGTTGAAGGCTTATTTACCGAGAAATTTAAGATTTTAGATTTTTTTAATTTTTCTTATGAAATACTAAAAATATGAGTGATCACAAATCGAGGCCTTTTTCAATTTGGTGAGTTTTTTGCCGACATATTAAAGAATTTAGAATTTTTTTAATTTTCATATAAAAATCAATCCCTTTGTTGAAAATATGAGTGATCACAAATTGAGGCAATTTTTTCAATTGGAGGTTCATTTGCCGAGATATTTAAAATGACCGGAAATCGGGTCTTATTTTTCAATTGGAGCTTATTTACTGCGATATTTTGAGGAGTCAAGAGTTCCATATGAGTGATCAAATATCGAGACTCTGCTTAAGACTTATTTACCGAGATATTTAAAATTTTCTTTTTTTTTTTTGTGATATATTTTAAACAATATTTTCGTTTAAAAGAATAGTTAAAAACTGTTTACCAAGATAAAAGGAATTAGACTATCATACACAAAGAGCTATAGGACTACAGAAAATATGGGTTTAAAAGAAGGATACAAATCGGAATTTCGCAGACTTTACGTTGATTCATTTTTATTCTTACTAATGCTGCTATTGTATCTACACTAGTCTGCACCAAAATTAACAAACTTATGAATTTTGACCGTAACTCCTGCTAGAATCGTTCATTGGGTTGTAAAAGGATATTGTGTGAAATATTATTGAAAACGGATATCATTAATACGTGCCGCATCGGACCTAAAATTTGTAGGGTATATTAATATGGGAAAATCATTACTTCCTAATTTCTTGCTTTACTGTAATCAGATATTCTTATTTAAAAAAAAAAAATAAAAACTTTCAAGGTTGCCTTCGTTATACTATTATTTAAATAATGTTACATACTTTTAACGTATACACACGTGTTCATACAATCAACAATTCAAACATTAATGTAATGTGCGACAAGTACATGTCTGTTTGACTGTGATGTGGAAACATCAGTAGGAAGCAGGAGCATCGAAAACACCAACAGCACCAAAACAAACATTAGAACATCAATCAAATAATGAAGAAACAACAGCAAAAACATTGTTACACTTTCACATATGATGTTCGAAGAGGAGAATTTATAAAGAAATGGAATATATGACGCCTCTTAAGAGTATAAAACATAACCAGCTACAAGCTGTTAGAGTATTTCTATTTCCCTTACACCATCATATTGCTCTTAAATACACATGTACATTTAAGACAACAAAGAGGATTCAGATAAATTATGTGCGTTTAACCAGGGATAAATGTATTCATATCTGTATCATGTAAATATGTATATATGTTGTTGTATGAGTGATCTGTCTGTATATTTTGTTTAAATGATTTTTTCACCTCAAGTTTAAAACTAAAATCCATCTAAGTATTCAAACATTTAAGACTTTCAAATACTCGGTGTATATGCGTGTGTAATATCCCTTATGTTGTCGTCGTCTAGCATTGATGGTGTAAGCTATATAAAATGTATTCTACCTTAAATTCAATACTTTGTCTATGACAACAGTAAACTCCAAACTTTATTGTTGTTAGTTGTTTCCATATACATATGAACATTCATACAGGCGAATGGGTTACTACATATTATATGCATACATTGCATACTTTTTACATTTTACATCAACATGTCATATAAAACTTTTGACATTTAGTGTTCATGTATGTTTTTCATACATTTAGTTAGTTGCCCTACAAGAGAAAAAAAAAAAAACGAAAAATATGGATTACATAGAGCTAAGTGCTCATTTTGAAGGGAAATGAGTTAGATATATAAGAATGAATTTTGTTTTCCTAGGATCAATTAAAATTGGATTTTCTGAGAATTTCTTACGAACCGAAAATTTGTTTTAGGCTTAGAACTTTTCAAAGGTAAAATAATTGAAGCAATTTAAGTAAAGCTTATTCATTTAAGGCACGAGATATCGGTATCATATTGATTGTAGCTACTCATCATAAAAAGAACTTCGAAAGAAGTTATATAACAATCACCATATGTATTATAGATTAAAAAGAAAGATATGAAAAATGTTATATTACAAACACTTTCATGAACTAAGTGACCGAACATAGGGCTTTAATGTATCCGTCAACATTTAACTTATAACCTGAACAGGAAAGAAAATACTCATAATTTTTAGAAGAAAAAGAGAGAAAAAAACGACATTTCTTTCATATACAACAACAATATTCCGTATAAATATTTAAAAAGCTTATACAGCTTAAAACAAACAAAAATAAAATGAAAAAATGAGCAAAAAATTTAATAACTCAAACAAGTTGTTCATTATGAACACTACGGCGACAACAAAACGAACAACAATTTTAAAGTAAATACAAATGGTTATGATGAACAAAAAAAAAAAAAAAAAAAAACAGCAATAACAACAATATATTTTGAATACCAGAAATAATGTATAAAAGAAATTTTTTCTGTTAAGGGAATGAGATGCTGTCTCAATATTTTCTACATTTCATCATTATGATGATGGATGCATTATCGTTTACTTCACATTAAACTGGGATGGATACTCTTAAATATTTCTTATTTCTTGTTAGTTTATCCCAGTTTATTATACCGTACATTATTATAGTATTATGCGTTTATGCTGATGTTTGTAACGTATAGAAAAAATCATCGGATCCCTACCTTAAAGTATACCGTTCAACTCAAAATTACTCCCAGAGTCGATTTAATGATGTCAGTCCATCCATCTGGATGGCTGGCTATCCCTCCATGTAAAACTTGTGAGCAAAATACAGGCCGCAATTTTGAAGATATATTAATGAAATTTGGCACAAATAATTATTTTAATACAAGGACGAAGCCAAAGAAATTGGTTATGATCGGTATATTTCATGAAGATCGGTTCATAATGTTAGTATGAAGTTAATATTTGACACATATAAGTCTTATATAAGTAGAAGCCTCAGTGTCAAATTATATGGCCCATAATTGACCATAGATCCCATACAATACCCTCTTCCGGAAATCACCCACAATTATATAAATTCAAAATAAATATTAATATCAACACATTATAATGCATATGTATGTTTAATAGAAAAATGCATTACGTTTAATACAAGTAATGGTCCACAATTGAACACCGATCCCATATAAGATCCCTTCCCAAAATTTTGATGCACTACACTATGGTGTAGGTTTTTGTGTGGTCAGGCTTGATCGATTATATCTTTTTTACTTGTTCTTTTTTTTTTTTGACATTTTCTTCCTTATAATGCAAATATAAAAATAATGTTACTGGCTGATTGGTTGAGTGGATAGATGAGAAATATTTTAAATGTGGGTGTTTTTGGTTTCACTTGTTGTTGAGCAGGTGTTTTCTGGTTTCACATCTTGTCACAATAATAATATTTTTCTTGTGGGTTTTCGCACTTTTTAGTTCTGCTTTTATTAAGGTGGATCTTTAAATATTAATGTCAATATAATGCCAAAAATTATATTTCATATAAAAGTATTCTCTTTTAAGCATATAGTCAAGTCAATTATCTATGCTGGTATTTAGTAAGTGTTTATTGTACATTAAGTTGAAGTTTCTAATTTTAAAACATAAAAGATGTGTTTTTTTTTTTTAATTTAATAGTGTTGATTTGTGAAAGTTGTTTTCGAAATAACAGAGTTATTTTTAAGGATGTAATAATAGAAATGACATATGGCAAATCATTATGAGACTTATTATAGAAATTATATTTAAAAGCTGTCAGTTTGTATTAAATTTAAATAATCAAAAATTTTTAATCCTTAAAATGACTTTATATTTGCAAAATTCCTAAGTTGCTTGTTGCTCACTACCTCAGCAAAAAACACTGCTTGATAGGAAATTATATTATACGGGAGATAAAATTATGAAAACACTTTTTTCAGAGCATTATTAGGGCATATTTTTTATTTGAGATGCGCCACTTAGAAGGAATAGATTTTCCTCCAAGAATACATGTTTAAAAAAGTTTTTTTTTAATATTTTGATTTTAATACAGTCCAGGAATATTAATACTTTTAGAAATTAAAATGTTAATGATTTTAGTTATAAGTAGATAAAATGTTGCTCACATCTGAGATCATTATTGGTCCATTGTAATGCCTTGCGTGTTTAAATTACACCGCTCTGTACGAAATTGAAGAAGCCTATTTCTTACGATTCCATTGGCGATCTCAATTCGAAACAGATCAGTTCGATAGTTCAGCCATATATTGTTTACAAAATGTTTTTATTTTTCTCACGGTCTAATGTGGCATCATCTATATCACAATTTAGCGCCTTTGTAATAAATAAATTAAAGCAAATACTCTTGCTGTATTTGTCTTTCGGCTTCAAGCAGATCGAAGTTTTCTGTCCAGAGGTGATCATGATCCACCCCTTTTATACCTTTTATGGAAACATTTACCACCTCTCAGACAAAATTCTAAAAGTCTAACACTTGCTCTCCGTTGTACCTAATTCTTGCTCTCAACTTAAAACAGACCTGTTTAATAGTTAAGAAATTTTTTCGACACCCATATCCCTTGGGCATAGAAAGCCATTCGACAGTTTTATATTTTACAAAGAGCGTAAAAATTCACAAAAACCCAATAAACCTCACAACAAAAATCCTATGAATAAAAATTATAGTTTTTAAACCGACCCACCAATACATCAAAATTTAAACGTCGTCTCTTTATGCCGATAAATGGTTTGGAAGAAACTTGGTGATTTGTTGCCGATTTCGGTATAATAATTCGGATAGTAAAATCTCCGTTTGTAAAATAAAAATATTACAATTTAGAGATTTTACCCTATGCAAATGATAACTGAATTTTAGAAAAAAGTTACACTCAAAAATACTTTGGCAATCTATTAGAAGATTGCAACAGAAGCAAATATGTAACTTGTGATTCTGATTTTCATGTGCCTAAACTTTAAAAATTTGTAAAAAGTCAATTCATTTCAAATTTATATTATGCACAAAATTTTAATGTGAATATATCGATACTTCTATTCTAACATATTCTAAGTCAAAGATATGATCGGATGATCCAAACATTGTAAAAATTGTTTGTACTCTAAGCTAGAACACTCGAATTAACACGTTTTAGAATAGGGGTAATAATATTATTTTTTTAGAGATCATAGCATTAAGAGGCAAAAAATTTTAAATTTGTATATATTTTTTATTCAAATTAAGTTTTTTTTTTTTTGAAAAATTACATTTTTCTGTAAAGTTTTAAATTTTGAATACTTAATTGGAAAACTTTGGTTCTGTAATATGAACTATCGACTCACAGTTTAGAAGCCTTATTTCAATGCGAGGAACCAACTTAATATAAAATATGATATCCTATTTATACACCATTTTTACCTTAAATAAGTAAATTCTGAACTGTACATATAATTACAACATTTAAATTGATTTACATGAAACCGACACATTCTCTAACTTACTTTTACTGGGCAAAATTAAATCTTCCTCTGAGCCAGTATATTCACATTTTATAATACTTATCCATTTGAAAATTTCATTAAACGTATGAACATAAACGTACATGAGGTGTGCGTTCGAATAAAATGTAACATATTTTTATTTATAACTTTGTCTGCTGGATAACCTATTTTTCATTTTGTGACATATCTATGAAAAATACTCCAGATTTTATGTTGGTATGAATATTTAAAATATTTTGTGTGCTTGCTTCCCAATCGAGAATCAAAGGGAAACACGTAAAACAATTTTTGAAACTATTAAAACTCATCCAAACTGGATTTGAAAAAGGATTAGAAAAGAGCTATGTAGCAGCAGACAATTAGTCTCTAGAATAGTAAGAAAGTTAAATAATGACCTTACAATTGATCAGATACCTGGAACAAGAAAAAAAAAAAAAACGAAAGAAACTAAAGGAACACGAAACCAAAAAGGTAGAGCTAGACTTGTCAAATATTGGACTTAAAACATTTAAAGTACAAAAAATACCAGATAGGAACACAAAGAAGAATGCTGAAGCTAAAAAGAGAGCAAAGCTTCTATTTTGTTGGTTAATGGTTGATGAAACGTATGTCATTCCTGATTTCTCACAGCTTCCTGGATAAAAGCTTTATGTAGAGATGTTAGAGCAAATTTTCCAAAAGAGTACCGCACCAAAACAAACAATAAAAATTTCACAAAAAGATTTTTGTTTGCAAGCTATATGCAACTGTGGTGAAAAAGTGAATCATATGTAACATTGAGCATACACAATAAACTCGGATATTTATATCAAGGAGTGTATAAAAAGAAGACTGCTCCTATTTATAAGAAAACATAGAGTCTCAATATTCTTTTGGACTGATTTGGCATCGTGCATTACAACGTCGAAGGTTTTACGTGAGTACCTGTCCATGTAGACCCAACAATGCGTTCACCAACGCCCCCAAGTCTGACAAAAGCCATCCTTGAGTACCAATTTAAAGTCATGTATTTGAACATGACTTCCCCTTTGGTTAGGAGCGGAGCCTATCTAAACTCCTTCCGATCTTTGGGTCACGGCACCCGGTTGCAATGCAACTTCACACTGAGCTCACACTCTACCCGCGATTTGGGTCTAAACCACAACCACCACGAAGCTCCCCAAGGGGTCGTACCGTTGCCAGGCTGGAACCGAAGTTCCAGGGGCTCCTGACACCCGTAGTACTAGTATTAAGTCACTGGTCGGACTTCGTAGCCAAAGATGACTAGTACCAGTTGAACTCCAAACAGTTCGGGACTGGTGACCCGCCACCACACGCATCGTGCATTACAGTAAAAATAAACATAATGTTCATTTTGTTCCGAAAAATGCCAATACTGCAAACTGGCCGGAACTGCGGCCAATCGAAAACTATTGAGCTTTAGTCAAAAGCGAATTAAGGAAGACTATTTGCCCAAAACACTGACAAATTTAAACATAAGCGGACATTTGTTTCTAAAAAAAAAAAAAAAAAAAAAATAAAGTAACCCAGCAAAAACTTTTTGGTTCTCGGTAATGGCAACTACTTATTAAAATAGTTTTTTGTTAATGAGGCCTACTCTATATTACATAACTAAGTACCCAATAGTACAATAGCACAGCAATATTGCAATTACGTGGATTAATTGGCTAGAGCGCTGGATTAACAACCAGAAGGTTGTTGGTTCAACCCCATTCTGATGCTGTTAGTTTTCTTTTTTTTAACAAAATGTCTAAAGATATTTTATACCAAATTAAGTGCGAGATGTCGTACTGAGCAAGACGTTAGTCATTAAAAAGGAATGGTTAATTTGTGCCCAAGTTCAAATCTTACTGATGACAAAATTTTTTTGTTTTATTTTTATTTACGTTTAGGTATATATTTTTGAGCACCCCTAGAGTCTAAAAATAACTACATGAATTTGTGGACAACTAGAACAAAAATAACTAGTATTCAGGCAAAAAATAATTAGTTTATTTTTGTTTTCAATTATACCTGCTAGCTTACCAAGAAAGCAAAGTTTTTGCTGGAAAAGTACAATCAATTTGATTGTAATTGAGGGTATTTCCAAGAAAATAAAATAAATTATAATCTAATCAATAATTTATCTTTTATTGTTACAAGTAATAAATCTGTAGGAAAAAAAAACACTAAAATAGATTGTTTCATTTATAATTGTAACTTATTCCAGTCAACTTTGATATCGATATTTAAGTGTTATGTTTTATTCGAACGCACACTTTTGTTTGTAAATTCTCACAAAACTTAAACTCAAATAAACGACAAAGAAGATAATACAAAAGTAAAGAAAATTTTAGTTGAAGATGAATAATTTTGTTTGCAAAATTCATTAGCATATTAATAATTCATAGTAATGTATAAACAACAACACCAGCTATTGCAACAACAATTTATGTATAAATAAATGAATAAATGTGCTTAAGGATGTTAAAATATAATGAATAAAAATTATGTTATATTAAGTATTTTCATTTATTTATTACGTAAAATATTTTTCTTCTTGGGCTTTGTTTGGTTTATTTTTCATACCAAATGGTAAACGAGAGCCATTAATTTATATTTTAACAAGTTTTAATAAAAACAGGTAGCTGCATAGACAAATCTTTATACACAATATTTTCTAATAATATAAAAAAAAATTACTACAAAAATTCATAATAATTTAATATGTTTTATGTGAATTTTAAATAAATTCTAAATAAATACCTAAAATTAAAATAATATATATATGAAGTTATATAGATAGAAAATGAATATGATTTATATTGACACTGTAAGAATATTTGAATTGTCCTTTATTCATATTTGTATTTATTAAATACAAAGAGACAACAACAACAAAACACAGGAAATAAAATTTTAACAAATTTTAAGGTACATTTCAAAGAATTTGTTGCTATTGCAGCTATGCCTAATTTAAATACAAAATTTTTTTTATTAATTTTTCTTTTCCTTTTTTTATTTCCTGTGGAAATTGTTTACATTTTTTATACACAGAAAAATATTACCTTACATTAAAATTTAATTAATATATTCAAGCAAATATAAAACAAAACAAATAGAAAAATAAAATGAAATTGTGTTTTTTTCTCATTTAAAGTTTTTAATTCATTCAATCATCAACTTGAGCGGTTCACGGTCCCATTAAGAATTTTTTGTTTTTTTTTCGCGGAACAAAAAAACAAAAAAAAAAAAAAGAAAACTTTTTAAAAAATATTAAATGTAACAAAATGTCTTTGTTTTTACTAACTTTTTAACATGGAGAGAAATTCCTGATAAAGCATATCTTACTTCATGTTCCACATCCAAACTTGATCTAAATTTGGATTTTATGACTGTAGGGCAGAAAATTCTAGGTTCGCACAAGCATAAAAACTGTAGCCAAAGTGTCAACGCTTCATTCTTAACCAACCCACGCTGGTCAAAAATAATACTTTTTTGGCAAAAATTCCAAAATAATTTAAGGAATTTTAAAAAGTGAATATATTTTATAAATTATAACAGACCAAGTAATCAAGAACTTATATTAAAAAGTGTAATGTGGCAACGTTGACAGTCTGGCAAGGCATTAAAGTTGGTAGTTCAATATTTTTGTTAACATTTTTATTAAAATAGAGATAGAATTATAAATGCTGTGTCGCAATAGCAGAAAAATATATAATAATGTTGAATAATTAAATTGCAGCCGAGAAGATGTATTTGAAGACTCTTATATTAAACATTATACAAGTCATGTATTTGTCGTTTTTTTTTTTTTTTTTTTTGTTTTGTTTTATGGTCATATGAGTTCCTTATCAAGGTAACCCATAAATTTGAAGGACGAAAAGCTATGTCTGGGCATGAACTTGCACGAATGTAAAAACGTGAAAGTGATCGCCATAGTGTCTATTTTATGTAACAATTTAGATAGCGCCAACATTTTTAGGCAAACTCTCGCAATAATCAATTTTTTTTCAGTTAAATTTTGCTAAACCTAAGCGAAAATTTCTCGATTTTCACAAATAAGTAGTAGGAAATATTATGTCCTAACCTGCTGTCTAGATTCACTAATCAACAAAAATCTAAAAACTTGCAAAAAATTAAATATCATATTTAAAAAATATATCTACCGAAGTCAAGTGAAATTGGCATTAATAAATATTAGTGTTAATTTTAGACAAAAATTACTTCGCCCTAATAAAAGGAACTAAAACGATTTTTGAATTTATGCCAGAAAAATTGGATTTTTGACCAATGGGCAACGTGCAAATTTTGTAATATTTTAACCAAAAATATTCAACCAACGCAGATTCAAAGTCTCCTTAGACACACGAATTACTTTTTAGTTCTATTGCTTATTCTTAAAAATTATCAGGTATGCCATCAATAACAATTTTGAATGGATTACAAAGTAAGCAGTTTTGGCAAGAATTGGTTTTAAGCTCCGAATAATATCGGGAAAATTCATCGTAAAGTAAATGCCCGGAGAATCTAAGATATCATTCACTAGTGGAAATGAGGAATATTTTGATAGAGAGGATTAAATACTTCTTTTTCATCTTATTGAATTAAATTCATTTAATATATTTAGTTTAGTGTTAAGATTGTTTAACGTCTCGAAAAATTTAGAAATATAAGCAAAGTAATACATAAAAATAGTTTTCTGTAATTATTATTATTATTATTATTATTATTATTATTATTTTTATTGTTATTATTTGTTTTATTACGCTTATGACAATAATTTGCATTTCGGCTAGCGTCGGTCTGGTGGGGTTTTCTGAATCTAGCATCACTATAATGCATAATATGTAGAAATATGTTCATCATGCCTCTTAATAATATGCCAGTGTCATAAAAAAAAGAAAAATTAGTAGAAATCTAGATGAATAAAATCAATGTGGTCAGATGTTTGTAACCGAAGCACACTGTTCCCACCCATAGTTCGAAAACTACACCTATGACAGTTCAGAGCTTGATAGTGCCACATGATATTTTCTTTAACATTCCTCTGTTTAAATTTAATTTAGCAATTCATAATTTAAAACTGTTTGACAGAATTCATTTACAAATAATAAAATATGTAGTATATTACTTAATAATAATAATAATAATAACAAAAAATCTGAAATAAATTGTGCAATATTAGTATTTAAGGAATGGTGATACATGCTTAACTTGGAATATTTAACAAACTTTAATTTTATTTATTTATTCTTAAGTAGTAAATAGAGGCTTGAGTGTAAGAAAGAATTTAGGTATTTAGTAAATAGTTCAGGACTTGGCTGTATTCACCCCATGAATAGTGAAAAGCAAAATAAAAAATAAAAGTGATACTTAAAGTGTCCCTTTCACATAAAATATAAAAATTTATAGAAAATATAATAATAGACAAAGTAATATGTTTAATCAATTTGTAAACATTTTTGATTTATTTATTTATTTATTTTTTTTTTTTTTCATTTTACCATCAGTTCCAGTGGATGCTGTTCGTGAAAGACCTTTGATGAAATCAACGTTGGATTGGGTTGTGAACTGTAGAATGCAATTCTTTTTCTGTATTTCCTTTTCGTTATTTGGTTAGTTGTTTCTTTCACTAATATATTTATTATATTTTTTGGATAATTTTCACTATTCTTTTGTTTTTACTTATTTAATTTAACAAATGTTATGTTCACGGACCGACGAATACTAACCTGATTTGCAAAATTAGATATAAATGTAATTAGAGAAAAAGAGATCAATAATATGTGAAAATTATACGAATGCAAAAAAAAAAAAAAAATGTAATAAAGTTATGATAATTGCAATATATAAATTGGAGTAAATAGTAAATATATAGTAATATACAAATTTGTAGTTAGTCGTTATAAGTAGTATTGGGTGACCAGTAATTATATAGTAAATGTAGATTATGTTAGATAAGAAATACATTTTATAACTTTTGTTTTAGAATAAGTGTTTAAATAGAGAATCGTAAATTTATAGCTAATGTTATAAAATTAATATTAAGGATTAATTCTAATTAAAATGTTAACTAATAATACAAAAATGTAATTAAATAGATTTCCATTTCTTATTTTCTGGAAGAATTTACTCAGTTTGTGAGGTACGAGTAAATGAGTAGCATCTGAGTATTTCGTAGAATTTATTAATGGAATTACTGTCAATATAATATTCAATATAATATAGCCAATTATTTCTATTCTTAAGTTGAACAAATCGTTCACTTATATCTGTTTATGGAAATGTTACTAAAAATTCTTAAAAAAGTTTTCACTCTAGAATTTTCAAATAATGATGAACTATGGATTTTGCATCGTATATAAAATAGTATGCAAGCTTTAAAAACTTATTTTGGTGATTAAATTTAGCGTATTGAAGAAACTATGTATGTATGTAATTCTTTAGTATCTAATGTGGTGAATGTATAATTTTCGATGTATAATTTGAGAGAAATTTTGAATTTACTTTTTTTTAATATGAAAAATGAAATGAATTTTTGATTATTGATAATAATTAAATAAATTTGGTAGAGTCACGGAATTAAATTTTTTCAGAACACGATGTCTTCAAGAATAGAAGGGAAATGAAATCAATTTGGTAAAAATAACATGAAAAAATAAAATTAGTATATGAATAAAAATGAACACGAATAACCGAATTATAATGACAAAAATTTGTATAATCTCTTCAGCATATTTCCCTTCGAAATCCATTTCCGCATTTAAACCGACACATAGGTATTTAAGAATTCTATTTCTTAAGGCACTAGTTTTTATAAAATTTACAATGTCTATAGTAGTTTGAAAAGTACTTTTAAATATATCAGGTAAGGTTTTCGCAGCAAAAGTACTTGTCGGTGGATTACGCGGTGGCATTTGTGTGATTTGAAAAATCTGATTGCAACCCTATAATTGATGCTGCTCCATCTGTACACCTATGGAAGTCAAAGACTAAGGTTTAGTAAATTCACTGCAGGCCATCAATTCTTTTCTTCAAAGAGTTATCTGACAAAAGGATTCTCATGACTTTTTCTTTTGTGGGCTTATCTAGCATTATATTCCTAACGAAAGCAAAACAAGGCTTTACTACAAGTTCATCAGTTGTGCATGGTTACTTTGATTTTGCTATTAGCATTGATATAGCAAATCCATTGAAGTTTCAATAGATTTTTCCCCATCCAAATGACAGGCAACTGTAGAATCTAACTTTTATCATAATTATATATGCCGAAAAATAAAAAAAATATATCATGTAAAATAATTCTCGCTCGCTGACGCCCTGGAATGTTGCTAAGTACCCCTATTGGCAAACCTTGAGCTACCTGATTGATTTAGTAGTTTTTTTAATTGGAAAATTTTTTTCAGCTTTTCATTTTTTACAGTTATTAGTAATTGATATAATCAATTTGGTGAGAGGTGCAAATTTAAACAATTTTTTATTGAACTTTAATTTTTAATAGAATAGTTACATTTAAATTTCATTTAATTTTTTATTGGCATTTTTTTTTTTAATTTAAACATATAAAAAAGAAGAAAAAAAAAATCCTGTTTTAATACTCGTAAAATTTCTGCTATTTACACAAAATAAAAATTAAATTTTCTTTACATTTTAAATTAGATTTTCATTTGGATTTTGCTGTTTTATTTATTTATTTATTTATTTATTTTCTTTCTTTATTTTATTTATTTCACTACAGAAAATAAACAGAAAACAACTATAAAAAAGTAAATAAAAAAGAGCTAAAGGAAAAAATGGAGGAACTACTCAACAGCCAGAAAATCAATAAAAATTGCACATCTGAGTTTCTTGAACTTGGAATGTAAAACTTTAAGTTTTGTTGTATTTAACTGTTCGTAACAGAGTGTTTGTTTGATAGTTGCCTTGATAAAATTGTATATACATGTATGTGTGTTTAGAATAGTATAGTATGAGAGTGTGTGTGTTTGGACAGTTAGAATGTCATTGCTGTTAGTCTATGCCAACTATTTGTAAATGTACTTTTAATTGGCTTTACTACTCGTACTAAACAAAAACAAAACTATTCATTTGTATAGAAATATTTTCTAATATTGTGCAACAAACAAACAATTGAACACAGATACAATTATGTGGACCTACTTCATATATGTTTGTGCAATGTACATATGTATGTATATATAAATTTTATTTCTTATCTTTATTGCTTTGTCATTCTTTGCTCATACCCTTACAAGTGAATAGTTATAACACAATGTGTGCTACTTAGGCGCTTATTTTATGGCCAAATTGGAAGTTAACTAACAAAAAGTCAACAAAACATTTTTTTCATACCAAACATAGTCTGCTATTGTCGCCCCATGCAGTTGAGGCTAGTTAAACAGCAGCAATGGACTATAGAATATATAAAGTCCGTGTTTGATACCGAATTACTAGACATGTTCATTTAAATTTGAAATAATGTAAACAGGACATTATTTTCATAATGTGTCTATTAAAATTTTGATACTCACGAAGAAAAATTTAATTGACATTCATTTAATTCTACAGAAACCAATTTCTTTTAGTACGAATTTAACGATGTCCAAGCAAAATTACTATAAGAGCCACACAGCGAATGCTATATTGGAAATACAGTTTAAACGGTTTGAGATCTACATCAGTAAGTTGCAATCAGAAACGAGGTGATCAACTTTGATCAATTCCACAAACATATAAGGTTTGGACTTGAGCTACCAAGTGTTTTTTTTTTTAAATATGCTTTAGTTTTTGAGATGTCAACAAAAATATATTTTTACTATATTTGTGACCAGTTATTCAATAAAGTGATAAATAGGAATTAGAGATCTGTCAAATGGAATCATTCGTATTGTTTGTGTTCTGTTTCACGTAAGTATTAAAGTCTAACGTCCCAAAGTCCTTGGTATTATTTTTCGATTTTTGAGGAATTTTACTGTATTTGCTCTCTTTACTCGTTATTTGTACCGCGAAACTTTTATGTGAAAAAACGACACAACGAATAAAGAAAATTAAGTTTTAAAGATATTCGAACACCAATATTGTAATATTTTTACAACAAACGCTGCGATTAATGTTGCTAACAAGATTTTTCGAATTATTCCTCCGTTGACGGGTTTTTGGGCGTTAAACATTTTTTAATGATTTCGTCGGTCATTAGTTTTGGAATCTTCACTCCTATCGTGAATACCAAGTGTAATTTTTGTTCACATGAAATTTTTATTCTCCTCGAAAGGGAAAAATGCTATATTTCTTGTGAAAAAATTTTCCCGCTATAAGCTCCCAGTGATTGTAAAAACGAAGGGAATTAAACAAACAAAAAAAAAAAAAAAAAAAAAAAAAAAAAATAAAAGCAAAATACATTGTAAGTGACCTAATTCAATAAAACAAAAAACTTTTAAATTAATTCTCTGTAATGGATTTATCCACGTCTTTCGAAAGCTTCACAAATCCGCATGCAATCGACCTGTTGTTTTTCATTTTGTTGAGCAATATATCATTATGTGCCTTATTAACGGATCGTGCCCTTAAAATAATTTTTTTAAACTTTAATATTATAATTATGAGAAGAAATACTTACATGTTTTGTTCCCCAGCAGAGATAAAGTGAATAAATTAAAAGGAAAAGTGAAAAAACTTGCGGAAAAAAAAATTATTCATGGGTAGTTTTTTCACGATTGTAAATTTAGGGAAAGGGAAAACATTTCGATGGAAAAAGTATTCATTATAGGGGTGATTATGTTTGACAAATATATCTTCTTTGTGGCTAAGTGATCTAAAGAAATTCTTGACAACCTAAAGATCTATGTGGTTTAAAAGTATTTTGTGAGCTTAGAAGTGATGAAAAAAGGAGACGATTTGTTTTCCACCAGAAATGACATCGAAATCGTTCACTTCATCACTAAAGTATATGTTCTCTATCTCTTGATAATCGGAATTAGTGCCCCATTTGACATTTGTTACAGTACCAAACTTTGTTTACCCCTACAATCATGATGCGATCCACACTTCCAACTGGTTTAGTAAATTCAAACCTCGAATCAAGTCATTTAGTTAGTGAAACATATAAACAAAGGTATTGAAGATATTCACCTATGAGCCTTTAACACTATTTTGTTCATTTTCCAGAGTATATAACGTTCACAAAAATAATAAAATTTATGGAATTGAATACGAAAGAGCCGCTATGACAGCGCACTGCTCAAACAAGCGAGTATTCGGGAACTAGAATTAATCTTGAGAAACGAATATTTAATTCAGCGCCCCAATTACATTAAAATTAGTTCTCATCTGCTCAGGTCCAAAAGTTAACCCGAATGTGTAAACTTGTGTATGAAATGTAAACGGAACGTAAGTTGATGGTTACTTAAAAAACGTAAATGTAACAACACGTAACGTAAATGAATATCACTAGAGTTATTGATTTTTATTTTAGCGATTTGTATACAAAACAAAATTTGTCATTTTATAACAAAAATTTAGAATTTTAAGTTGTTGCTTCAACTCTACGCTTTATTTAAATTATTTTAACAATTTTTTAGTGAAGAAAACAGCAAAAGAAATTGTCAAATTAATAAACTTTTTACAGCAATTTTTTACGGAGATATGATGTATTGAAATAAAAAGTTTTTAACACCATTCTTATAGCTGTCACGTAGAGAGAGACCTAATTTAATTAGGTTATTACATTACATTTACATTTGTAAGGTAGAGTAATGGAGCCTTTTCAGATGACTAAGGCATAGATTTACCATATGGCTTTAAATGAACTTGATTGTCAAGATATTTTAGAAGTTGTCAAGTTACAAGTTTAAATGCAATTTATAGAGTAGTTATATAAAAAGTTAAATTAAATCTGAAACGTTAATGAAGAATATCTTTTTGATAGTGATAAGCCCGAAGCATATTTTTATATTTTATAGAGTCAATGCCTTCAGCATTAGAAGTACTCAGCATAATGAATTAATTTTAAATATTATTAAATCATATATTTCTTACAAAGGAGGACTGTTTTAAATTTAAACAAATATTTTTCACAACAAACTGATTACGACAACTGTTTCCTCGAGATTTATTCAAAAACTTCCAAAACACATTCGTTAAAATTTTTAATGCCATGAATAAATACGAGTATTCGAAAGCAATATTAATGGATATTGAAATATTTGTATTGAGTCAATATACATACATAATGCTATATTCTCACATATAGTGATTTTTTTAAACGGTTCGTTTTCTCAAATAACACGCACAAATTGATTTGCTTTTTCATATATTTCAAAGCCAAAAAACATCACGATTTGAGTTGTTTAAATATTTGACACTCAAAAAACATATTAAATTTCCATACAGGAATAAATTTTTGGTATTTTATTACATAGAAATTTGTAATAAAAAGAATTTGAGAAAATGTTCAAAAACAAAAAAAAAAAATAAAAATAAAAATTATGAATGAAACTTATATTTGATCATAAATTTTATTTATTTTAAAAGTTTATTTTTTAAAATATAACGTGTTTGTGTGCGAAATTTTGATTTTTGAAAATATACGAAAGACAAGTCAAAAGGAAAAACTCAATAAAATAATATGTGAACAGTGATGTATAAACTCATTGAGTTTTTCAAAAAACAAGTCAGAAACTAATGTGTGTGAACATAATATAAGCTATGGTATTGATTTCATTAATATTTTCAAATAATGGACCGATCATAATCAATTTAATAGGCTTCGTCCTTGGACTATTATTTATTACGATCTTTAGTTTGGTTACAGATGGACGGATTCCAAGCCGATTGGTATACATTAATGCGGTTACAAACATTGGCAAACTCATAATACCCTTCCCACGTATAGTAGTGTAGGCTATAAAAAGAATAACAGCATGTACAACAAAGAAAATTTATATAAACACTTGAAAGATAAATATGAAGTTGGAGGCCAAAAATGGGAGCGATCCTTCTACTTTGCCACCTACCTCCCATGTAAGGTGAAATTTTTAATTAACATTACTTTTGTATAATTTGATAAATAAACTAAAATGAACTAAAATTGTAATACATATCCTGTGATAATGAGTATAAAAGATTTGGCTAAGTCTAATATAACATTGTTAGTTTTTTATTATTTAAACAATTACATTTTCGATCACATGAATTTTCGAGCCCAAAAACAATTTTTATTTTTAACAAAAAAGAGAATTTGACTAATATTAAGTATGACATTTTGAAGAGACTATATATATTTTATTTATTTATTTAATTGTTTAATTATTTATAGATACCCTGCATAACAAGACAAAATCTGATAATCTTATAAAATAAAGTAAGAAAATAAATTTTAAAATTAGTCCTTAAGCTAACAAAAGTTGCAATATGCAAAACAAAATTTAATTCATAAATACATAAGTAAAGGTAATTTTAGACGTAATTATAAAAATAAATTTAAAACTAAGATTGATTGTAGAAATTAAACAGATTTCCTAAATTGTGTTGCATTGCTAACTAATTTTATGTTGAGTGGAATTGCATTCCAAAGACGTATAGTGCCATTCTGATACGAGATCTTGACGTAAGGGGATAATAATTCTTTTACCTCTTTTTGATCTAGTGAAATTTATCAAATTATATAAATATTTAGGAGCTTTGGTATAAACAATTTTGTGAAGAAATAGAAGCATTTTTATATTGATTAGGTCTGCAAACGAAATTCCATATAGAATGAAGAGACACCATCATGTTTCTTCTGCCCATGCACATATCTAACAATATCAATATAAAGGACTTGTAGTTTCCTCTTACAGGAGCTGTCACAATATCCAAAAAGCTCAGCACAAAGCAATTTATCAAACCAGGAATTAAATATGCTTTTTCAAGAAGTTTTCTTATTCTATATGGGTAAAATAGATGAATTTCCTAAGGTGAATTTTCTAAGATGAAACACCCAAGGATGACATTTCAATGATACAATTTTGCAAATAAGTGTGTGTAATGATTATCACTGAACATTCTCCAAACTCGACCACAGCTCAAATAGTTGAGAAGAACGCAAATTATAAGCTAGCTAGGCCATAAACAGAACGTTTTTTAGCAGAAGACCATAAGACTAAACAAAAAATTTTTAATCCTAAACACCGGTATTTATTCGGGAAGAGAACAAATTCTCTGTCTTATGGTAGGAAAATTAAAAAAATACTTTACTAATTAAAGAAGCAAAAAATCACGAATAACCAATCTATTAACAATTTGAGACAATTAAGTAGTTTGTCCTCATATCATATTCAAACAATGTTCCTTCTTAAAAATGAAAAGATTTCTTAGAAAGAATATTCCATAATAATCTGTCTTATCTCCAAATAATAACACAACTAATAAGTGTTAATTGATTGAGCGTGATAATCATTCCTAAAAAAAATACGCTTTCAACTTACACCTCTTTAATCATCAGAAAAAGGTCTTTGGCTTTAGGTCATATTTAAAAGTAACAAATCTTCACGTTTTACAAACAAAAAAAAAAAAAAAAAAAGACACACACACGCACTTCTTACAAAAACTTTTGTAATTGTTCACATAAATATTTTGTTAGTTTCATTTTATTCTAACTTAGTTTGGTTACTCTTGGTATTTTAGTATGTAAATATTGTC